>OW052105.1:7502500-8752500 GCA_932526535.1 Caradrina clavipalpis
CAACTAGTTACAGACGAGTCTGGGCCGTGCGAATGTAGGATTATGACTTATTGCAAGTAGCTTGGTGTTTTTTTAGTTAAATGAACAAAATAACCCAGTCAGGCAGTGTGTTTTAAAATCTGATGAGGTAATTGGATAGAGTCTTATACTATTTACATATATTGTGGTACTTGGTGCAGTAAAGAGGGGGAATTTTAACCCTATGGGGTCATGAACTCTGTCAGGGTTGCGAAATTTGTTCGAAAATCATCGCAGCCCTGGGATACAAACGGCACGGATGGGTTTAACTCAATCAGTAAGAAGCGGAAGAAGTCATTTGATTTATTTTCCATTTAGAGAAAAAAAAACATGTAGTACCCAATTCATGGTAAAAGTTTTCATTACGACCTTTCACCCCGTATAAGTGGTGTAGTACCAACAAAGGTGGTAACTACCAACAAATAACTCTTTTTTATTAATTTACACCATCTTTTGGCGTGTATATTTACGTAAATTATTTGAATATAAACTTTATTACTTTATTGACAGACGTCAATATTAAATAACAGTGTAAATATAAGTTTACGAGCTACCGTTGATTGCATTATTCATAATTTTATTACATCACGTAAAGCTGTGGGAGCCATCTTTAAATATTATCACTGCCCGCGACTTCGTCCGCGTGCCTTATTTCACCCGCGTTAAGTTACGTCCGTACTGCTCCGCTCCCGTGTGTTGCAGCGTGATGTTATGTAGCCTATGTTACTTAGGAATAACGTACCTATCTATTTGTGAAAAAATGGTTAAAATCGGTCCAGTAGTTTCGGAGCTTATTCGGTTCAAACAAACAAACAAAAAAATCTTTCCTCTTTATAATATTAGCAAAGATAAACGGTGTTCTTCAAGAGATTCGTCCGTCAAGAATTGAACAATGCGTTTGTGGATACTGCAAAAAATATATTTAAGTGGCATAAAGAGCGAAAGTATAGTGCTATATAAATATCTCAATTAAACTCACTTCGCCGTTGAACAAAAGTTACTGTTTAAAAACTGTTAATTGTCATAAGTAAATTGCTTTGTTAGTGCCGTATTATTAGCCGGGTGTATTCTATTCAGACTTCCTGTACAGATTTAAGTTCTTAGATTGTATGAGGACTGACGAACTTGTCGCGTGTTAGTTTTTTGTATGAGGTTAAGGCGCGGCCATACTAGAGTGGACAATTTGCGATCGCAATTAGATACTGCAGTAGTACTTTGCACGTGTGGACCCGTCCATAGAAAAAATAGACTATAATATCTCAACGACCCAGCAAGTGGCTCGCTCTGGAACAATCGGGCCTTAAACCTGTCAGTGTTTGATAAAAAACTGAAATGTTTTTTCGCATCCGACTCCCTTTGAAATGGTAATCATAACTTTTAGCTTCAAATAACTATTTTTTTTTTTCATAAATTAATGTAATCTATAGTAGTTTATAACATAGAAAAAGTTATCATTATGATGAAGACGGATAAATGTTTGATAATATTTTATTTAGAAATAAGGGAAAAAAAAAACAGTTAAAAAATATAATTATAGTAGTTACCTTTTGAGCACTTACCCTAGTGAGTGATGATTTTTTGATGCCCTATGAGACTTCTCTTTTCTTATTTAAATTGTACATAAAAAAATATAAAGTTACAAACTACATAAAGTTTGTAACTTTATTATTTTTTATAAGTCATTTGTTTCTAGATTTATGTACCTGCATTGCTACATTTTACCACAAAAAAATATTGATTGTTCATCACTACTATATCAAAGCAACCTTTAAAGATAATTTCGTTTAGTCACAATATTATAGAAGCTACAAATCACATTCAAATGCCCTTTAAGCGACAAATAAGCCACCATAATGTCATCATTATGTGATATGGCCGCGGGCTGCACACCGGCTGCTAAGAGTACATGTGATCTATTGTTACTCACCCACGGTACTACCGACTCTCGTCTATACACGTCAATATTGTATGAGAGGTAGGTCAATATTATGATATCGGTGAATTAGAAGTACTCGATGACAAACTATAATGGAGGTATTATATTGTTCCGGCCCAGAATTTGGGCACTTTGACTGCGTTGTCGGTGACAGTCATTAAATTAGTATTTTGTTTACTTGATTTTTCTTATCTGAAAACTATCATAAAATAATATCTTTCATAATCGGCGCCAGTGTTGTCGTAAATTATAATAATACCAGACTATTATGGTCTCACGGCTGGGCAAGAACATTTTCTCCTACGGAGAATTAAATTAGTTTATACTCTATAACCTTTTGTTAGCGATCGTAAATTCCTACATAGATACTACAAAACAAAGTCTCTTCCCGCCGTCTGTCCCTTTGTACGTTTAGATCTTTTAAACTGCACAACGGATTTTAATGCATATTCTTATTGATGAGACTATCTTTTGAGGTAGTGCGATTCAAGAGGAAGGTTTATACATATCTACGAACTGGAACAAACAGTCTGATCGGAAAAAATATTTTTGTAGCAGCCAGATTCATAAGGAATAGTACAGGCTATATAACATCACGTTACGACCAATAGGAGCGGAGCAGTCATCAAAGACGTAACTGATGACACCGCGGGTATACAGCTACTATATAATTAAATAAAACTTATCGCAAGACGAAGTACCCACAAACAAGCTTGTTACCTGTCTACTTGTAGTAAATAAATTCTCAAGTGATCAAAACGCATGATGGACGGTCCCCGCTACCGGACAGTAGGCCCGCGCACCGACGCAACCCATTGTTGCGTAGCTCCAGGCATATCTTACATCTGCGTTTAATGAACTGCGCTGTACGAATAGTTAACAAGCTGGAGATTCAGGTCACTAGTGTCATCTTATTTGAATATAGCTCCTACCCGTGACTTCGTTCGTGTGGCTTTTTTCGTGGACGTCTTTGGTTACCTCGCCGCTCCATTTGGTTGTAGCGTGATGTTATATAGCCTGTAGATACGGTCCTTATTTTGGATCATTGGATGTCTGACTAGTCGATGGCCCGCCTAATGTTAAGTGGTCATTACTGCTTACGGGCAATTGTAATACCAGAGGCCTTGCTAATGCGTTGATATCCCAGAGGCAAACTTGAAATGTCTCAAATGACCCTTCAAATTGGAACTCAGTAACGCTGCTTTGTGGCAGAAATAAATAAATAAAACAGAAATAAATATTGCTTATAAATCTGGATATCATACACAAAAATATTATTTTCCAATCCGACGGCGACGGTTAGTTTTATACATTATTGTGCTTAAACAAACACACAACCAAACAAACATAAATCTCTTTAGCGTTAGTATAGATTCTGGCTGTATATGTACATATAATGCGATCTTGGCCTCTTTGGAGTCATGCCCAAAAAAAGAATTCTCTTTTTAATCTATGACTTTTTGGTGTTGCAATGTTTTTAAACCGTAATCTACCATGTCCTTGTCTAAGATTAAAATTCAAGTTTTTAGGTAGTTTTTTTTTATCGTAATATTATGTGTCGAAAACATCCTTAATTTATCCGACATTATGATTATTTTTATGCTAATGATCTTTGTTTTTGTTTAGCATACCTAAACGCAACTTAAAAGATTTTACTATAATAACATTTTTAAATGATATCTTTAATTCTATACAAGTTGAGTTTTAATTCATTGGTCATGCCTAGAGGGGTGAAAGTACTTATGAATAACTTTTAGTATGGGAAATTTTATTGTAACAAAAATATATTTTTTATTTTTATATTAATATTTAAAAATGTAATTTGCATGTAATTTAAATGAATAAATGAAAAAAACAATAAAAAATCTGCTGTTCTTTAACAATAATGTATGGAACAACTGATATTTTTGGCATATTTGTGGGGTCCTACCTTCACCCTCTAAAAGATGTAAACGAATTAAAAATCATGTTAATCATAAACGGATCTAAAAGATCGAACTATAACATTTCGAGTGACATAATCTACTATGTATATTTTAGTTCTTTTTTGTCTGCACATTTTATATGGTGTGGTAAGATAACCACAAAAGTGACTACTAATTGCGATAGCCAGACAGAATTCTAGCAACTGAAAGTGGAAACCTCGCTGGTACATCACAAACAGGCTCCTCCGCTTGTCAAAGGTCGAACAAGTGGGTCTAACCTTGGGACTTTCTTTTATAATGGATGTAAATGTAGAATACACTAGGTATATTATTGTATGGCATCAATTCTTAGGTAAAGTATATAACGTGTTGCATATAAAAAATGACTTATTAATGTCATTGATAAAGGGGATATTGCTTAGCTTACGCTAAAGTAGTCGAATTAATTTAAAGATTTATGTATATGACAATATGTGTAAAAAGTGTAGACATACCTACTATTTTTTTTTCAGTTATTTATTCCGTTCGGGGCGCAGATCATGTTTAAAATGTATACCGAACTCCCGACTCATGCTGGTAAAAGAAACCGTGGGGTTTTGATCAGTAAGAGTCCGACAGAACCGTCCGTTTTACCAAACAAGAGGATTTCCCACGAAAAAAAAAATGTACTGGCTGTTGAACTTTTAAAATCAGAACTATAACTTAATGGTGGAGATACTTTGATGCTTATAGAAAAAGGATTTAAGGGAATGTGATTTTTATTTTATTTTAAAATTATATTGTCACCCCAACATAAATAAAAATAATAGTTAGCGTGTAAACTACAGCATTTTTTACCGGAATTAACATGCAAAGTTAATAGAAGGTTTTTACTCCATTATAGACTTAGCAGGCAAATGTAAAGTGTGTCAGTAAGTTAGTTCCCACGTAGAATCTAGATGACTCAATGAATTTAGATAAAAGTGTTGTCAAAACGGTACGGTTTAATCCCACGTGAAAACCTTAATTATAGTGTGATGTTTATAAATACTTAATAATTAAAATACATAATCTGTTTAAATGATAGACTCCACGAATAAATTATCTACCTGGTACCATTTATTATTAGTCTACTAATTAAAAATGTTCAAAATCTAGTCGCAATCTTGGCGAAAATCCTTGCCAAAAAATTTAGGTAAATATGTATGTAGAAAGTTAGAAGAATATCCCCCTCCCCCCAACCCGCAAATGCACCAAAATGCTGTCAATGACATACTTGTCTGAATGATTGCTGACTTCTGAACTTTCAGCTGTCGACATCATCAAGTAATAAGTAAGCGCGGTATGATCAAAGTTAGATCTGTTTATGAAATGTATATTTTGCCCTGACGTGGTACAGTTGAGCTTAGTTCTGCCAAAATAAATCAACCCACAATACTTCAATAATTTATTTAGTAACGTCAAACTAATGAAATATGCTAAATGTATTTCACTATACAGTTCAAAGTACATCTAAAAATTATGCAATTACCTAAAAAAATTGGGAGACGTTTCAGCGTGATTAATTTGAACAAAACTGCACCTAATTCGCAAATGGATATCATAATCTTTTTAGTATTAGATCTGCTCACTTAAATGCTAAACCATTTAGGTCGATTTTCGTTGAACAAATCAGTTATATGAGTGTGGCATTTGACTTGTAAAATCGTTTACACTGTGACCTCCTACATTTTCCATGGAATTGAAATACTTTGTGCGCGTACTCGCAATGTGTTGTACTCATCCATACTTCCATACTTATATTACATAAATGCAAACGTAACTCTGTCTGTCTGTCTATTACGCTTTTATGACTAAACCACTGAATCGATTTTGATGAAATTTAATACGCGGTAAGTTTAAACCCTAATAAATTACATAGGAATCTTTTTATTTCATTACTACTTCTGCAGCCGCAATAACTGACATTTACCCATATTTAATATTATAAATACGAAAATAACTTTGTCTGCCTGTCTGCTTCGCTTTCACGACTAAAATACTGAAGCAACTTTGGGGAAATTTAGTACGGGGAAGTTTGAACCCCAAAGCAGGACATAGGCTACTTTTCTTGATATGTGTCTGCAATCACCGACATCTGCACAAACGAAGTCGCAGGCAAATGCAAGTAATAAATAAATTACAACGTAATGACATATGAAGTACCAACACATGTATAAAATCAAATAACGCTAATGCAATTTTGATGCGTAGTCGTTTTACGAGCAAATATTAAATAGTTATTTCGCAATAGTCTCTTTAGTCTGTATCCAATTCCTTTTAATATTCATCACGGTACATCGGCTCTTCGATACGTAACTAAAGGTCGGATGCGCAGGCGCATAAGACAATAGTGAGTGCATATATTCACGTGCACGAGTTAAAAGTCGATAAAGCTCGGCTTTGTGTTTATAGGGTTAATTGTCTTTTGGTAGTTATTTTGTTGTGATTTGAAAGTTATTTATAGAATAATCTTTATTGTTTAAAAGATTAAAGACATTGGTTTTTAATTTTGTACTAGTTAAATATACAGTTACGTTTCGTTACTTTTAGTGTTATATACAGTTAGGTTTTTTGGTTACTGCTCCGCTCTTGTGGATCGTAGCGTGATGTTCTATATGCCTTCTATATACCCTCCTCTTGAATCACTCTATATATTGATGAAAACCGCATTCAAATCCGTAGAAGAAGATTTAAGCGTACAGACGATGGGAAGCGAGAATTTGTTTTATAGTATGTAAAGAAGATGACATCTTTATACATACATTAAAGATTTTATCCATTGATGCTCTCAAAAATTATACACCTTGACTTTTTTTTTGTTATACATTTTTCGGGAGATGTATAAGCTCTCGATTCTAGTCTTGGTCAGAGGTGACAAAGACAAATTCGACGATGGAGTGAGCTTACCCAGAAGAAGCCTTTTCACTCTAGCTTTGAAGAGATAAGGGTTGAATGCATTTAGAAATAATAAAAATATATTTTTTGTGATAATTTTTTATAAAATTTTATTGCTAGACATACCTCTCTAAAATGTGTAAAAAAATCTGCTGTTTCTTACAAAAATGCACTATAGAACGATCAAAATGTATGTCAAATTTATTATAGTAAAAAAAAAAATTGTTACAACATATTTTTGTAAATAGGTCATCTTAACAATACATTACATAACGACATTATTATCAAACGTTGAATAATCGAAACGAAAATGCGTAACAATTTTCTTCACGCAAATATAATAAGTGTATGGATTTAACCCAGTTTCTGTTCACCGGCGCACACGCACGCGATAAAGGGCTCCAAATGTCGAGGTACATGTGAATAGTGTTTTATGGGTGCTTTATAAACGTCTCCGCACACGACCGATAATCGGTCCGATTATCGGCCACTTTTTGACAGCTTTCTTCGTCGGCGAGAAGAAACTGTCAAAGATCTGCCCGATTATCGGTCGTGTGTGGAGACGCTAAACCATCAAATTCAAAAAAAGAATAAAAGAAAAAGGGTTGTTTAGCAACAAAAGTCATTTGACACAAAAAAATTACATCATAAGTAAGTCTTGAGGACATTATTAAAAGTGAAACGAATAAATCAATCGGAAAATCAATCAATATTAAAAAAAAACTCAAACAGCTTTTCTCTGAAACAAAGAAAAGCAGTGCATCCTATTATTTCGTGTCTATTTAAATGGTATATAAAAGTAACAGTGTTACTCAACTATTGTCGCTGACTATACAAAAAACCATTTTATTTCAAAATTCGAACAATAATGGTGTTCCTTTAGAATGTGTCTTCAATTTATTATTTCTAGTAGGAAATTGCACAAAAGCTTGTCAGCCAGTAATAACTTTAACGATGCACTACGTGACTATTCTGAATTCAAATACTTGTTCCGGTCACTATTGCGGACGTTTGTAGGCGGCGCATGCGCATTCTATCGTAATAGTACTGTCAATGCGACGATTACGCGTTGATGTCTTTCTGATGCGCAAACGCACTTAGAGCTTTTATTCCTGAATTACGAGGAACTAAGCTAAAATGTTACATATTTTTTGTTTATTTTCTTTAATAATTACCTAATTATATTTTTTTAAATTGTTATTATATAAAAAAAGGTAGTAGGTATTTTTGTTTTATATTTTGTCCTAAATACAGTAACCTAAATATATTCACAAATCAATCTAAAATATTTTTTCAAAAACAACGTTACACAAAAAATCGATATAGTACAAATCAAAAAAAGAACTCACCTTGCACACAAGAAAAATACACGACACTACGTCACTCACACAAATATATAATTCGAAATTCAAATGTACAATGTCCGTTAGGCGCGCGCGCTAGCTGGGGTCAGAGTGCGCATGCGTGTACCCGCGGTGTCATCCCGCGACTCACGCGCTCGCGCAGTGAAAGTGCTTATATAGCCTTTTAGCTGCAAGCGTGCACGTACGTGACGTCACACATCGGCTGCAATGGATTTATGGGCGGCCGAAACAATGAGATGAACTTTGGCGAAGCTTTGCAATTTTTTTGGGTTTCGTGTCCAAAGGGTAATATGGGACCCTGTTGCTAAGACTTCGCTTTCTGTTCGTCGGTCCGTCTGTCACCAGGCTGTATCTCATGAAACGTGATAGTATAGACAGTTGAAATTTTTACAGATGATGTATTGCTATTGTCGCTTTAACAAAAAATACAAAAAAACAGAATAAAATACATAATATACAAAAACATTTTTTTTTGTTCGTTTTTTCTCGATATTGATAACGGCAACGGGTAGACGTTTGAAAATAATCACAGAATATTAAGCTATATGTTCACTTTAAAAATAAATAATTAAATTAAAATAAAACAAAAATGGTAGGTTATACCATACAACAGCCATGATTTTTTTGCCATTTTTAAAGATAATGGTACGGAACCCTTTGTGCGCGAGTGCAACTCGCACTTGGCTTGGTTTTTTTTTAATTACTTCAAAAAGCTCCAGTAGGTACGGCAATGACATAGTTTAATATGAATAATCTGTAAAAGAAGCTCATTTTGTTAAACAAATGTGCCGGAGTTGTTAACTTATTTTATGATTGTTTTAATGTAGGTAATTTTGTATTGACAATGTAGATGTCACTTTACATAATTTAATAATCCCTGCCTATTGGTTATTAGGTGCCAGGACTTAACGTTAAAGTTCAATAATTATTAAGAATATCATAAAATCACAATGAAGTTGTTTAAGTTTCAAGTCCTTCAGTGTATTCATTCCTTTAGTAAATTATGTTCTATCATATTGCTAATAATCACTTTAATGATTATTTATTATAATGGTATGTTAACTTAAAAGGGCACGGTTTTATGGTTTTACGAGATCCCTTGCGACATGGCCAAGAATACGTATCTAGGGACCAACGTTTTTAGACACATGTTTTACATCTATGAAAAAAAAACTAAAATAAGCTTTATAATCTGCGCTTGAGACGCTAATCCGCAAAAAAATTACAATGAAGTGTTAGACGGAACAAAATTTTGCTTGAAATGTTCCAAACCTTTGCAAATAGGTATTAGATAACCATATCAACATGCCATAGTCAATCTTTGCAGATGCAGAATAAAGACTAGATCAGTATTTTTGGATACCACAAAAGTCCAGAGGAGGCATTTCCCATGCAGATTTTTTGGCATTCTAATGTATGACTTGATCTGTCAAAAATACCTATAATCTATACTAATATTATAAAGAGGTATGATTTGTTTGTTTGTAACGAATAGGCTCCGAAACTACTGGACCGATTTTAACAATTTTTTCACCAATAGATAGCTACATTATTCCCGAGTAACATAGGCTATATAACATCACGCTGCGACACACGGGAGCGGAGCATTAACTAAAGACGTAACTTATGGCGGTTGAAATAAGTCAGTTCGCTAGTTGACTTATATTTTCGACAAGTTTTTGACATTAATTATCGCTGACATCAGATTGCAAATAAATTTGGAACATTTTTGATTCTGTGATTTGGCATTTAAGTATCCAAAACGCGTGGAACCCAAATGCGGAAGAAAAAATAAACAAACAATCAAACTAATAAATATTTATTGACGTGACCACAGATTGACTTAATGTTTAAGATCAGGGTCAAAAGGTATGAGACGGGCGACATTATATGGTATCAAATTATGAAAAATATTTCTTCTTGTTGGTCAAGTGCAAGCCTATGAGCCCATGTTCGATTTTCCAGTTTTTCCGTCAGGAATTTCTCAATAGCATCCCAGAGTTTAGATTGTCATAGTCAGATCATTTATTTCAATTAAAAGAACGTCATGTACGAAAAATAAAGTATTGAATCTTTTTGCCCTTTACATAAAGTCCTTTCGTATGGAAAACAATGGATAAAACACTCCTTTTTTTTTAATAAATGTTTAACAATGTTTTTGCCCAGTTGAGAAAATTTTAACTGACTAAATGCATGATGTTTGTAGTGTAGAATCATTGGCTGCTTTAGCCATATCCAACCTTATTTTATATGAATACTAGCTATTCCCCGCGGTTTTACCCGCGTTAGGTAAGTAATCTCAAGTCCTGTATAGCTACTTAAGATCCGGGAAAATGACGTGTCGTGTTATTGGCACTTGATATTTCTTGCTAAACGAGTCGATCTACCTTGGTAATCTAATCGTTTCATATTTTTAGAAAATAATAAAATAATAATGGTTTCCCGTTGAGTAAAAAATATCAACTCTATGGAATGTAGACCTGTTTTGACACATACACACACATTATTATAAGCCCTCCAGCGATAACATTTTTCGTCTGTTATATCCGAGGACTTTAGTGATATCAAATATAAACTTAAAATCAGGGTTGCAGAATTACTTCAAAAGAGTCACCCCGGCCCTGGAACGCAAAGTTTTTTTTAATGGGACAAGCCTGTCACAATATTCCCGACCACTGCGACTCCTGAAAGCGAGTATCAACAGTGGAGACCGCCAGAAAAGCGCCGAGGTAATGAATCTGGACAAGTCCCGGAAAAACGAAAAGGTCACTAAGAGGGACACGGATAGCTTTTAGTCAGTAAGAGTCTGACATTCTATTCCGTTCCACCCAGGGCGGAAAAAGTCATTACAGTCACACGGGTGTTGCCTTCTCACACTTTCGCGGGAGATTTCGGGGGCGCACGATCAGCATCATCTACGTATTTTGCTCATCATTATCATCAAATCATCATCACCGTCATATCAGCCAAACGACGTCCACTGCTGCACATAGGCTTCACCTAGAGATAGCCACAATGAACGGTGTAGCGCTGCCTGCATCCAGCAATTTAAATCGAATCAAAGTTGCTTAATATTTTATGATAAATGATTTTCGTCGTGGTCACTAACCCGGGAAATTGACAGCCGAAAACCAGATTAGACAAAGGGGTCCAACCCTACAATGCGCAGATGAAAATGAAGGCTGATACAATCTTGAGAAGATATCTCTCAAGTGCGTATTGCACAAGATCAAATTACACATGCCGATGATTAATAGCTGTATTGTGCTACCGGCTGACATACAAAACAGTTGTATAATAAGTTCGTGGATGTAATAACAGACAATGGCTGAAAGTGCGAAGTGCGTTTGGTCATTGCCCGTATTAGTTGTCGGGTTGATAAGGTCAAGATATTAATGATTTGGCTGTATTACATATGGGGTGTGAAGATACTCATCACGTAGCTGTTAACTATGCTTACTGCCCTTCAAATTATGTAAGTTTGAGCTAAAAGTATTGCTGGGAAAGACTCTTTTTTTTATGTGAACTTATCATATTTTTGATGTGTTTATAGTGACGCGCTCTGTGATGAAAAGAATATGTAATTTTCGGCTTTGTTAGGTTTCTTCTAACTATACACCCCAGTTGATTTCATTTCGTACTTAGGTAAAATTTCACAAACTATAAAATTGATTCATAAAAAATAAGCTAACAAATTATTAGCAATTTAAGCTTACTTGCTACTATGAATAATGTGTACTCGGGATTGCTATAGACTTGCCTTTAAAATCGACATACGTAATGGTAAATTTAGTTTTGTTTGCCTACAATACCAATTGTAAAATATTTTTGCTTCTTACAACACTAAAGGTTAAAATCGACTACATATTTTTTTTATTTTTACGGATAGCTACCGTTTCTATGTTAGTTAATTTATTTAATTTTTATGTTAAATTTGGGTCTCGAAGTGAATGACGACTGATGAGTGTGTGTCGTGATGGCCCAGTAGTTAAGGCACTGGGTTCGATACCGGGCTCGGGTAAATACCAATATAATGTGTCTTCTACTTCATATGTGCGTTCTAAATTTATCATGGATATCAATGTCACCGTTGATGGAAATCATTGTAAGGAAACCTGGTTTTATAAGGTATTCAAATCTGAAATCGACAATCCGCCTAGAGCAAGCGTGGTGATCAATGCTCTTCCCTTCTCCGTACGAGAAGTGGCCTTTTTCCTGCAATGGGACAATAATAGGCCAGTAATGTAAATGTATTAAACCATAATACAGGAAAAATTTTTAAC
The DNA here is from genome assembly GCA_932526535.1 of Caradrina clavipalpis. Lineage (NCBI taxonomy): Eukaryota > Metazoa > Arthropoda > Insecta > Lepidoptera > Noctuidae > Caradrina > Caradrina clavipalpis. The sequence continues at coordinate 7,514,943 of OW052105.1, forward strand.
CAGTGCGTAAATTTTGCCATAATAAACTTCAACACGTTTTATTAAACACGTATATTTTATTTTGATATGTCTTAGTACTAAAAAAAAAAGTTATCGCTTACGAAACATGTTTACTTAAAAACCATATTTCATTGTCACTCGGCGCTAGCGCATTCCCCACCCCCTCACCCCAGCCATGCGCCCGGGCGGCGGCGGCGGCCGCGAGTTTTCATTGATAGTATGGCGAATAGATTATGTCCTGGATGTTTTGCTTATTTCAAACTCGGATAAGGATGAAATTTTTTTTTTTTTTTTTTTTTAACTAAACATGGAAATGTGTTCTATTACTGACACTGAACTACCAAAAAAAATTTACGCACTGGTTAAAAACTTATCCTGTATATCGATGGTACTTTTCTATTTGTAAAAGCTTTCATGAAGTGAAACTCGACGGCATTTTGTAAACCGCCTAAATGTTAAAAGTGGAACGCGTTATGTTAGTGCATTGTAATTGGTTAGGTCAGAAAGATGATAAAGATGGTATCTAAGCGTTTAATTTAAGTTTTGTAATTATTTCGACAAGCATTATGTACTTCTCTATAAATAATTTTAATATGATGTAGATCCCAATAGAATAGTAGTGTTTCTAATCGATAGTAATAATACCAGCCCAGGGTTGGATTAACGATGTCGGGGCCCTTAAGCAATGCAAGTCTCAGAGCCCCGTTTATTTATTAAGGGTTGCGGAATTTATTCGAAAGAGTTACCGCGGCCTTGAAACGCAAAGGGCAGTAGGAGAAACACGGATGGGTTTTAGTCAGTAAAAGTCTTACACTCCCTTCCACTCAGATTTCAGGCGCCAGATTCAATAAAAAAAAAACAAACAAAAGGAATAAAATACTATATAATCTTCAAATTGAATTTGTACTGGAAAAAGCATTTTAAAATTTATTTTTCTCTTATTTTGGGCCCCTACCCGATGCCGGGCCCCGAAATAATTACCAACACGGCCTAATGTATAATCCGGCCCTGAGTACAGTAAGTGTATTGGACATCATTTAAAAATATAAAACCTGTGTACATCTTGCCTGGCGGATAAAGCTATTACGAAACCGGAAAAAATAATTCAAAAATATAATATTTTTAAACGACTGAAATAATGATAACTATTAAAAATCTAAATGATGCTCTTAATTTTTCATGGCGATAACATTTGACCTTCTGTGGTCAACCACAGGTTTAGCCATATGCTCTAATGTACAACGACCTTGAGAGCTAAAAGATGGCTATAAAATTTTACTGAAAACGTATAAAAATACAAAATAGTACAGTTTATATGTAAATAGGGAATTAATCTCGAAGAAGATAGTGTTGACATTTACAAAAGCAATTAATATTATTAATTTAATTAACCTTCAATGTTTCTGCAGAGTTTTTGTAACTTAAAATTAATTTCAACATTTTGGTAGGTGGAAGATGTTGTTTACATGCAAATACATATTTAAGTCATACAATTTCGTCAATACATAGTTTTATCATTATTTTAATTTAAGTAATTAAAATGTGTACACACACTATTGCAATCTTCAATTACTGCTGTTTGTGATAAAAATATACAAATAATAAGATAGAGTTGAAATGTTAATATTATAGGTACCATGCAATACCCATAAAATACTTATTTATATTAGTATTTTAATAATCTCTCTTTAATCTATAAGTACTTAATGTAACAAAGCTGAAGAGATTGTTATTTGTTTGTTAGTTTAAACAGGCTAATCTCTGGAAATACCAGTCGGATTGGAAAAAATCTCTTTGTATATGATAGCTAGATTAATAAGGAATACTACAAGCTATATACCATCACGCTATGACACGCGGGAGCGGAGCAGTATCCAAATACGTAATTTGACACGGGTGAAAAAATCTCTCGGGCATAATCGCGGGCAGATGTAAGCAAATAGATATAGCCATTAGTTACACGACTTCGTTCAATAAACACAAAATGTTATTGTTCGTTAAACCGATGTTCGTGTTGGTTTAAATCGGTACGAATCAGTTTAATATCTTATCGATATTGAAATTTATCTCGTTTCGTTTAACAATCGAACGAAAAATGTTTTACCAAATGGAGGCAGACCCGGCCCGTGTGTTGTGAACACTTGAAAAATTTGGGTCTTTGGTGAAATTTCCAGGTTATTATGTTCCGAGCAAATTGATGTAAATAGGTAGGCATTCGTTTATTTGACTTAATTGGTGTCAGAGCTACCTACACTTAATTCAATATACTATTGGAAAAGTGACGATTTTAAAGCAATGTACAATGATAATTATCATTTATTATATAAAAACAACAACACTAAAATGCAGTTACTTCAAGAATGTAATACAATAACTGCTGTAATTTTTCAAATGAAGATAGTGTATGTAAATGAGTGTAGTGAATTAAGTAAGCTAGATGGTGTGCCGCTGGTTTTCCCATCAAAACGACTGAGCCCATACAGCTTCTAATTAAAAGACAAATTTTACCATACGCAACTTTACCATATAGTATTTGTATTACCTTGGTAAAAAATCAACAATTGTGTTAACAAGAGTGAAAGACGAAATACTTACTTATCAGTTTATCAGCCACTTGAGACCGTTATATTATCAAGACTGTGCTGTGTAAAAATCTCAAATTCAGCCTCCTCATCTGATTAGACGACCTGACCCCAACACAGTTCGAAAAAGGCTCGTTTTACCTGATTACATAGTAATGCGTAGACGCTTCAGATTGTTAAGATAAAAAGCTTGGGCAACACTAAAGATTCGCAAAAAGCAGGATTCTTGACTTTGACATACAGAAACAATACGCTACATTTTTTAACGGTCACTTTCGTCCGGATAGTCAATTTATTAATGTCTGAGATTTATGAATGACTGTGACATTTAAACGTCTACATAATATGGGTGGAGTTTTGAGGTGAGATTTAACACGTTTTACGATGGTCTGGCGCACGCATCGATGATGAAACAATACAATACTATTTGTAATTTGACTGCCCTGTGCGTCGATTCTGTAAAATTTTGACATGAACTCGCATCTCAAGTCGCTATTCACCCTCACTTCGCTTAAGGTTCAAAATGACATTGATTTATTTGATACTTTATCTGTAAAAATTTCCCCGTCAATTTAGTTCAACTCGCTGACACGCTCGCAAGAGTGGAGCTAGTGTAAATTCGAATTATCAATCGAGTTTTTAGAATGCCAATCAAGAAAGTCACAGCGGATTCCGATTCGAAGTTGAGAACGCGGTCTTACAGAATCACACAGCTGTTGGTGTCGTGGTCGCAAGCACGACTGCTGAGCGTAGACCCTGGGTGTGATTCCTATGTCAGGCCAAAAGTGTTATTGGGTTTTCCATTAGGAATGTTTTAGTAGCAGCCCGGACTTTGGAAGTTATGTGACACAAAGCAAGTAAAGCCGTTAATTCTTCGACTGATCTATCCCCAATTAAAAAAATCGCCTTATTAGTTAGTGATGCATAAAACAAGTACCATATTTAGAAAGACGAACTGACTCCTAAAATAAAGGTATTTTATATTAGAGATTGAGTCAGGGCTTTACAAAGACTGTAATAAATGTTATGCAAATATATTTTTTTTTAATCCCCCGTCGTGTCGAAGATGGCTTACATGTTTGCGCACACACTTGTGCACTATACTGTATCCTACGTATTGGCTAGTCTCCATTGAGATTAGCGGCCCTGACCGAAATTTTGTCGGAAGGATATTACTATTTGCTCTACAACATATATCAGAAACTAGTTTCAACTATTTATTTGCGTGAAGTAATGTATGACTGTATTCTCTCTGTCTAAAGTCAATAATTGCAATTTTGTATTATTATTTTTCGTTTGTTACATTTTTAAGACTGTTTACATAGTGGTATTGATGTCGGCTGTTCTGTTGAAATAAATCCTACTAATATTATAAATGTGGAAGTTTGTGAGGATGGATTAATGGATGTTTCTTACTCTTTCACGCATAAACTGCTGAATGGATATAGATGAAATTTAGCATTGAGATAGAATGTAGTGTGGAATAACACATATAATACTTTTCATTCCGGAAAAATGTACGGTTCCCGTGAGATGATATATCAAATTTGACGCGGGGTAAGTCGCGAGAAGAAGCTAAGTAAAACCACAAAAGTCAAGTATACCACAAAATATATCCTATGACACTCCTAAATAATGTAGCTTGCTATCAGAGAAAGAATTTGTATTATCAGACCAGTACTTCCAGAGAATACCTCTCACAAGCATACTAATATTATAATATTTGACCTCTTTATCATATTAATTTAGATGTTGTCGTGTTAAAGATCAGCTTTGTTGAATATCTGGTTAGACCAGTCTTATTAGCCAGAGCTATGAGCTTTCAAATCGAAGCTAATATATTCAGATACATAGGTATATGGTATGTAGCGCAGTATGAGTCATAGAGCACTCTACTCATTCATTCGATAACATTGCATTACAATAATACAATGTGCAGTTTTGCAGACACGTAATATAATAGGAAATTGTCATAATCATCATCATATCAGCTGCAGGACGTCCGCTTCTGGACATACCCAACTAGCACACTAGTGGAAATAGCAGCCTATTTTGGAACTTTTAGCCGTACAGTAGCGCTTTAGGGGTTCAGAAAGGGTTTTTAAGTTCTACTATTGCTTCCGTAACTGCTCATAGTTGTAAATATCACTAGGGGTAGCAGACACTGAACCAAATGCCACTTTATGTTTTATAAGAGTTCATTTTACAACCCATTTGCCGTCTATAGCCTTAAAAGAGAGTTAAAACATGTCTGTTAAAGCTTAAAGCTGCTAAAAAGCTTCTATTGCCGCTGCTGTACGCTTCAAAACTGCATAAAGACTTTAATTGTAGACTTTTTAACGGAACTGTATAAAAGATATATTTATCACTGTTCTGCCACTGAAAGTTTCATTGCAGAAGTGATTTGTTCATTTGCGCAGACTTAAGTAGGAATTTGATCGTCTGTTTTACTAATAGCGACATTAAGGCTTCACAATAGAAGAAGGAGAGTAATGGACATTGCCTACTCATTTGGATACATTCTGCTATTTTTAATGGAGGAATCACATTTTGTAAAATATTTAAGCCATTTTAAAATAAATACAAAATATCATAATGAATTTGTTTATTTTAGTCCAGTTTGATTGTGGAGTTGAATCTTCTATTTTACATAATTTTTTACTTTTCTTGTTCGGCCAGTGTAATACTCCGTGTTTTTCCCACTTAGATGGACAGATGCAAAGTTCTTGTTTATTTAGTTGTTCATTATAAGTTTGAAAGGCATTCTGAAAATATGGTAACACATAGTTAGTGTTAAACATTCAAAAAAGAAAAATAGCGAAAAATATAGAAGCAGCTACAAATGATCATCGTATTTTAGGGTTTTCAACGAGTTCTACGGATCTCTAAACAAATAACCATAAGTGTGGTTCGATATCTGCAGTAAGTACGAAATAAAAGAGATTGCAAAGACTTGAACTGCATTAGTTGTACAGGTATTACTTGGACCTTCAGAAAAGTGAAACTTAGCGCTATGACGCGCAGAGAGCAAGTTTTAAGGTTGAAGTTGCAAGTTAAAGCTGCTTCTCATAGGCGACATGTTTACAAGACAATTATTTATCAGTACTTGAGAAATTTATAGGTTTTTATCGCTATTTGTACTAAAATATAACTAAATATAGCACCAGCAACTTACTAAACATAAATATAGTCAAGTAGGTAATTTCAATATCGTGTAGGTATGTGATATAAATATATTTATATAATAATAATTTACATATTTTACGATATTCTGAGGTAATTATTGAGGCGCGTTAAAAATACTCCAATAATATCAACTATATGCATGATAAACTGATCTGCGTTTGTAGCCACTTGCATATAATACAAAATATAGCTCAAAAACACTTACCTTCACTTCACTTATTATTTATTTATATTCAGTAATGTCTGATTCAGGAACAACAAATGGTATTTAATAAATGAGAGGCAAGGTGAATGATCAGTGATCCTTTATTCGTTCAGTTAAACCCGTCATTCATTCAATAAGCGCCACAAGAGCTTAAGTGTAGAGTTAATTATTAGTTGCCGCTCCTGTAGCGCTTTCATGCCACTATTATGAAGTTCTAATGGAACTATAGATTGCAAAAAGTTGTGCCCCTTTGGCTCCAAAGCGGCTGTATAAAGTCTGCAGTGCACGCTCTGGCGCTAGAGCTTGGCGCCTTTGGGAATAATCGGATTGGCTCCAAAGCTCTTAAGCAACAGTTTTGTGCTAGTTGGGTAGGCCTTACAAAGGTCATAAATCTAAACTAATATTATAAAGAGGAGTTTTTTTTGGTTTGTTTGTACCGATTAAGCTCCGGAACTACTGACCCAGTTTTAACCAATTCTTCACCAATAGATAGGTAAATTATCAGGAAGTAAGATAGGCTATTATTTATTTAAAAAAAAAATTGGTTCTTAAGAATATTGCAATAGTGTAACCCAAAGTAAATTTGACAGACCAAAGTAGGTAACTATTTTAAGTAAAAAGCTAGTAATCAAATAAAATACGACATTGATCATATTATGCAGTAGGTAGGCAATGTCGCACGTCTATAATATTTAGCAATGTGTCTCCTACCTAAACTCATCGGCAAGATAGCTAGTTTATCACCTACAAAAACAACCTTTTTATTTTATTATTGACTAAGAATCACTAGCAGAGTTACTCCGTTGAGTTTGACGAGGATGCAAAACTACGTTTTGTATAGAACATGAATTACTCAGGATTAAACGTGGTATTATTTAAATCCACAATGTAATTCAGCTTAGCGGCAAGTTTTGATCTATCTGTAATTGCTGCTCTGCTAATGGAAGATGTATCAAGATTTATCATACAACAACAATGCAACTACTTGATTCCTTTATGATTACGATCATCTAAATATTTTTTAAGTAACTGCTACCAACCATTGTAATATTAATTAAGGAAACATAAACATATCATCATACCAACACGCACGTTTTCCTCAAAAGGTTAGCCAGAGGTGTACCAATGTGCACCCACAGTTCGTCGGTGTGATTAGGTCCCATGTAATAGGGGGCGAGCCTATTGCCATTAACTGGACACAAATACTTACTCCGAGCTGCTACTGAGAATCCCATAAAAAAACCCAATAACACTATGCTCGACCTGGAGTTTGGAAGTTGGTGGTGTGACACTCTCGTACTTCGGCACGTAAAGCCGTTGATCCTGCGCTTGCCGTCCCATCGGACTATGAAAATTAGGGAAGAGGGTGACAAGTGGGTGCGCATTCACAGGTGCACTCCGCACCTGTGAATGCGTACCCACTTGTTTGCGCACGCATTTATCTATAATTATGTATGTATTTATAAATTATATAAGAATGTATATCAGTTGTCTGGTTACCATAACACAAGCTCTGCTTAGCTTGGGATCAGATAGCCGTGTGTGAGTTGTCCCAAGATATTTATTTGTTTATTTATTATTATTTGTGCACCATATCCATATGCATAGTCTGCATTAAGATAAGCCGCCGTGGCTGGAACCAATCTGGAGAATATGCTTAAGTTACCACCACCTTGTTGCCATTCCATCAATTTGCACTAAGCGTTTTCAGTTGTCTTTTATAATGCATACTACAAAGGAGTGGAGTCTCTCTACCTGCGTCTGTATTTCCGAACGCATTCAACCCTAATCTCTTCAAAGTTAGAGCGAACAGGCCTCTTCTGGGTAAGCTCACTCAATCGTCGACTTTGTCTATGTCACCTCTGACCTAGACTAGAGTCAAGAGATTACCTATCTACACAAATATTATAAAGAGGAAAAATTTGTATTTTTGTATGTAACAATTAACTTAAAAACTGCTGAACCGATTTCAAAAATTCTTTTGCCGTTAGAAAGCTACATTATCACTGAGTAACATAGGCTATATAACATCACGCTATGACTCATGGGAGTGGAGCAGTAACTAAGCCACGCGGAGGGAGTCGTGGATAGCTCGCTAGTCTCAAATAAAGAAAGAATCAGCTACTGGACCAACCGTGTCGTCATTCCTTACAATGTAGTTTCATATGAGAAACACTTGTGAATCTGAACCCGGCCTTTATTACGTACCTACTAACATAAAGACCTTGTATTTTACGAGCATAAGCAGACGAATCCAATGCGCATCGGCCATTACGTGAAAAATGTCAGACAATTACTATCTAAGCTGTTAGCCAATAATAGGTTAAATATCAGTGTGTGAAGTCCGAATGATAGTAATGGATCATCCATTTATTACGCGACTCTCTCACCGGGGAGGCCCGGAGGAGGGTCAGAAAGAACGTCCGCGTGATATCTAAACCGAGAAATTATTTTTCCAGATATAAAGTTAAATTAGATGGTGTAATCCCGCGAGATCATCGCTAACAATACATAAAGAGTGAATTCAATAGCTGAGCACCAAACTTACAACTTTTTTGACGCACTAGTAGACAACTTTCCCAAAATTAATTTTGCCTGTGATTTGTGTGAATCGTTTTAAATATATTTAGTTGTACAGATTTAAGATAATGTAAAAAAATATTGTATCCTTTGCACGAAAATATACAAGCGATTTTGGGTAGTCTAAAAGTTCACCACTTATTACTGAACGAGGAGGAGGGCTCAAAAGTTGCTAATAAGCATCACGTGGTTACTGGATGACCCCTCACTTGGGTCAGACATCTTGTTATACTGTTTTGATCCAATAATAACCATTATTTCGAAACATACGTTACTTATTTGAGCTCCATTACACATTGATTTTGCAAAACAAACAATGATGAGTCTTGAAATGTATCCGTTGATCCAACTCGTATTAATGACTCAATATTATTTTGAATTATCGAATACTAGCTTTTGCCCGCGACTTCTTCCCCGTGGCTTATTTCACCCGCGTTACGTATTTTGTTACTGCTCCGCTCCCGTGTCTCGTAGCATGATGTTATACAGGATAAGTTTTTAACCAGTGCGTAATTTTTTTTTGGTAGTTCAGTGTCAGTAATAGAACACATTTCCGTGTTTAGTTAAAAAAAAAAAAAAAAAAAATTCATCCTTATCCGAGTTTGAAATAAGCAAAACATGGACATAATCTATTCGCCATACTATCAATGACAACTCTTGGCCGTCGCCCGGGCGCATGGCTGGGGTGAGGGGGTGGGGAATGCGCTAGCGCCGAGTGACAATAAAATATGGTTTTTAAGTATACATGTTTCGTAAGCGATAACTTTTTTTTTAGTACTAAGACATATCAAAATAAAATATACGTGTTTAATAAAACGTGTTGAAGTTTATAATGGCAAAATTTACGCACTGGTTAAAAAATTTTCCTGTATAGTCTATGTTAATAAATATAAAAAATAAATATACCATCACGCCTGTATTCCCCGAAGGGTTAGGCAGAGGTGTATCAATGCACACCCACAGTTCGCCGGTATATTTAGGTCCCATGTAATAGGGGGCGAGCCTATTGCCATTAACCGGGCACAAATCCAAACTCCGAGCTGCTACTGAGAATTTCATAGAAAAACCCAATAACACTTTTTGCTCGACCCGGGAATCGAACCCAGGACCTCTAGCGTAGAAGTCGCGCTCAGGACCACTAGGCCAACGAGGCAGTCAAAGTCTCGATAGTCTATGTTACTCGGGAATAATGTAGCTATCTATTGTTAAAATATTAGTTCGAATCGGTCCAGTGGTTTCGGACCTTATTCGGTAAAAACAAACAAAAAGATCTTTCCTCTATATAATATCAGTATAGACTAGCTTTTTCCCACAACTTCGTCCTCATAAATGTCGGTTAAAGCAGAAGCAGAGGAAGTGGCGGAATAAAATACTTTTTATTCCGCTTTATATATTTTTTTAAGTTTGAACCCCAAGAAAGAACATAGTCAATGGCCTATGTTGTACCTTACATCAAAATCGGCTCAGCAGTTTAGTCGTGAAAGCGTAACAAACAGAGTTACATTCGCATTTACAATATTAAGTATGGATCAGTATAGATTTATTTGCCTTTTACTTTGTTCGTTATGGTTTTATGATTGGTTCTTCATACTATGATTACATACGTTTCTTAAGTTTAAATTACAAAATATTTCCACAACTGGATAGTACAGTCACGAGCAGAAACATGTATACACTTGGCAAAAATGAAAAGCAATTTTCTCGTGAATGAACAATTGCATCGTTGAGATAAGATCGTTTTCATAGTAAATATAGGATCCAAAATATGATATTCGTAACACCACTATATTTTAATCGATCCTTTAGGCAGAAACTGCTTTAGAATGTCGCTAAGTGTATACATGTTGATGCTCGTGACTGTACACACATTTAACCGATAATTCTAAACCACAAATTCTAAAAACACACTTTATTTTAGCAATGAAAACCCGATTAATTTTCGTTTAACTGCAAAATTAGATTTAGTTGCTTTGAAATGCATAAATGGTTAATCAATTGCGTTGGCAAATATGTGACGTCATAGTTTGCTATTGCCATACCAAATATAATATAATATAGGGGAATTGCATTTTGACAGCTCATAAAAACCGGCCAAGTGCGAGTCGGACTCGCGCACGTAGGGTTCCGTACTATTTATAAAAACGGCAAAAAAAAATGTTTGTTGTATGGGAGCCCCCTTAAATATTAATTTGATTTTAATTTAAATATTTATTTTTAAAGTTTTTCAGGTGTCACCTATAGCTGTTATCAATATCTAACAAAAACGAGCAAATAAATCACGTTTGTTGTATAAGAGCCCCCTAAATATATATTTTTTTCTGGTTTTTAGTATTTGTTGTTATAGCGGCAACAGAAATACATCATTTGAAAAAATTGAGAAAATTTCAACTGTCTAACTACCACGGTTCATGAGATGATGTTGGTGAGCTTGGTGACAGACGGACAGACAGACAGCGGAGTCTTAATAATAGGGCCCCATTTTACCTTTATGGGTACGGAACCCTAAAAAGTGTGTCAATTGACTGAAGGCGTCTAACAAGCTGCGTTGCAGTCTTTTGATCGATATGACAGGTACATGAGACATTTATGATTTGACTTTAGAATGACATTTGCGATGCTTCTGGTATTGCAGCACTCTACTAGGAGAAGTGCGTCTTTGTAAGTCATAAAAAACAGACAAAATATGAATGGTAATTTCACACGAAAGATTTCGTACCACTGAACAATAAAAGGTGTTGATTTGCATCCTCGTCAAATTCAAGGAGTTAACTATGCTCGTGATTCTTAACACGAATCAATAATAAAATAAATTGGTTTTGAAATTAATATTTTTTGACGTAATTTTCAAATTTGAACTAGCCATCTCGCCAGAGGGTTTAGGCGCTATGTACAAATTAATATAGCCGCGTGCAAGAAGAGTATTCTGGGTTACTGTTATTTTATAGTTGTAACTAAAAAAACAAGTATTTATTAGATATTAACCAGGTATCGTAATTATATTTGATTACTTCTTTTTTTTATGACAAGCTCCCAAAATTTGACGAGGATGCAAATCAACACCTTGTATTTAAAACTGCATACAAAAAAATCAACACCTTTCGTGTATGGGGACTCTCTTTAATTTTACGAACGAGCTTGAACTTTTAACTGTAACTTCTTGACAATTCAAAAGAGCCTGTAAATGGTCTAATTAAAATAAATGCTTTGACTACGACTTTTCACTTTATTTTTTATTATTATTTGTTATTTAGCGCGGCTATAGTAAAATACACACTTTGAGAAAATGTCTTGTGTATATACTTATTACGATTCAAAAGACCTATAATTATAGACGGTCAGATAGCCAGCGGATTCTTATTCTTTTAGGGTTCCGTTTAGACCTTTTTGTAATAAGGAACTCTAAAATAAATACCAATTACTATTTTAAATAAATAAAACGATATTGTGCTTTGTCTTAACAGTGGCTCACAAACTAGGTAATCAATCAAGTGTTCGCTTTATCAGAGGAACATCGATCACGTATCAGGATCTGGTACTCCGTGATGTGGTCGTGTGATGATGTCAATAGTATGCTTGCACAAGGCTATATACGTTCTGGGATGCAGTTCGCCTCGCAACTACCTCGTTAGCCTAGGGGTCTTAAGTGCGACTGCTACGCTTATATTCGATTTGGTTCGATTACCAGGTCGAGCAAAGTGTTATTGGGTTTTTCTATGAAGTTGTCAGTAAGATTTGTGCCCGGTTGATGGCAATAGCCTCGCCCTCTATTACATGGGACTTAAATATACCGGCGAACTGTGGGTGCACATTGTTATACCTCTGCCTTACCCTTCGAGGAATACAGGCGTGATGATGATGATGGATGCATTCGCAATACAAGGTGCATATTTGCATCCTTGTCAAATTTCAAGAGATTGTTATAAAAGACACCAAAAATAAATAATGATCGAATAAATAACAAATAGTAGTAACACATACTTGTTTTTTTAGTTATTTATGTTTGAAAGTACCTCAGAATACGCGTCTTTAAAAAAAAATACCCCGTTGCGTATGCTGTAGGCAGTGTCCTGCGACTATATCACTGTCTGCCTAAACCCAGCGGCATGACGCCCATTCCAAACTTCACAAATATAAAAAAAAAACTTTTATAATTTCATATTCAAATTCATATTCATTAATTTGCATACCATAATGTGTATAAAGATGTTACATAAGGCGTAAAGCTAAAGTACAGTTATGCTAAATTTATTATTGATTCGTATTGAGAATCACTAGCATAGTTAACTACTTGATATCATATGCAATATTCATAGTTACGCCAGTATAGTCGCTAATAAAAAGTAGCAAATTTCATCAAAATCGATTCAGTGGTTTAGCCATGAAAGAGTAAGAGCGGTTTCGCACTATGTCTGATCCGAATCCGATCCGAACCCGTGAAAATATGGTCCGTAGTAGCCATAGAACTATTTCTATGGTAATTTACGCACTAGATCCGATCTCCGTCATCTGATTTCTTTCGTGATTTCTAGACCAATATTTTCACGGGTTCGGATCGGATTCGGATCGGACATAGTGCGAAACCGCTCTATCAGTAAACAAATTTACTTTTGCATTTAGTAATATTTGTTAAGATTTTCCCAGCAATGTAAGCCTAGCATTCCAGTCTCTTAGAAGGCTACATATAATTTACTTGTGTATAGAAAAGTGTGATATATTATTTTTTTGCCCAAGCTCTTGACATTTAATGTTTCTACACGCGTAGAATATGTGGAGTACAGGTTTAATTACCGCCTAAGGCTTTAATGTTTTATTTCTACAGCCACTTATATGAAGAAGCACGCAGATGACGCCTTATAATTGAGTTTGTTCTGGCAAAGTGACCCAACCCACAATCTTTAAATAATTTAATTAATGATGTGAAGTATTTACAACTTCTAAAATAATAATTAACTTATAAATAAGAATAAAATTTGAAGGTATGTGCGATTTATAAAAATGAGAGGAGGAAGCTCATAGGGCATTTCAAAATTCGTCCGCATCGCTGTCAATGGACAAGTGCCCAAAAGGCTGGTAGCACTGCCACGTTGTATAGCAATGCTGATTCTATGACAAAAGACCCGCTGGTAAGGTTCGTGAATATTATGTCAAACTCATTAAATATAGCTCAAAAATATAACCAGCGATTGCAGTAGAATCTAGATCTAAAACCTAATGCTTGTATTGGATTTAAAATTAATCAGCGATAAATATCTAAAATCATTACAAATCGTTCGAAAAAAGGAAAACATAGGTTGGTTCGTTTGTCTGATCGAAACATAATTAAATAATACAAACAATTATCACTATTTTATATGTTTATTACAAGCTTATGCCTGCGGCTTCATTCGGTAATCTGGAGAATTTTCTTTATTTTCTTTTCTTTTTTTTGCGCGCAAATCTGATTTTTTTTCTAAAATAAGTAGCCTTGCTTACTCCTTAAAACATCAGCTATCTGCCAGTGAAAATCCCATCAAAATCAGTCCAGCCGTTTCGGAGGTTAACCGGAACAAACAAACAGACAGAGAGACAGACAGACAGAAAAACATAAATAAAGATGTTCTTCTTTCATCTAGGTACCGTGTTTTTTGAAGTGAAAACTTCTTTAGCGGCGTTGTACACTTTTTTTGTAATGGGTAAAAAAAAATAAACTCGCGTCAGGACACGTGACCTGACCGAAAATCTTACGAATTTATCGTACACAAATAAATATTGTATTATACCACATAAATGATAGTACTTTTATACTGATAATTAAAGCAATTCGTGCAAAATTATTCCCTTACCATTCCAAAATATCAAAAATGCACAACGTTAATATTCAAGTTTTCACTTCTGCCGGCACTCCCGGAGTGCAACCCGTCGTTTTTTTTTAAGCAGTTATTTTGACGTTACACACAGACAATTCTATTTTATTTATATTAGTATAGTTATAAGGTTTCGTAAGATGTATAAAATGTTAATGTAGTAATTATATTGTCGTATGTGTACGTAGTTTACATTCTTATTGCAAAATGTTGTTAAGCTTTTAATGACGATAATATGATAATGGTTAAAATTATTTCCAAACAAATATAGTTAGGTTGTGCTAAGGGCTAGGTACTGTTTGAACTGCCTCGTTGGTATCGCGGTCGCAGCGCGACTGTTGAGCGTGGGGTCTTGGGTTTGATTCCTAGGTCGGATAAAATATGTTATTGGGATTTTTTATTAGGAATATCTCAGTAGCAGCCCGGAGCTTGGAAGATGGTGGTGTGACACCCAGTCCCCCCATCCCCTTGCCTCAGAAAGCACGTAACGGCTATCATTCGTAGATCTCTGGCAGTCGTGACGGGTAGCCAGAAGCCAGAAAGTCTGATAGCCTGTTCTACCAAGGGATATCGTGTTACCGGATTATGGGGGTCACCCACGCCTAGAATTGCGCTTGAGACCCCTCGTGGTTACGGAACCACGGGGCAGTTATAATTATGTACCTAAAAATAATTATAATTTATTAAAACAACATAACATAACGCCACGCTCTGCCGTTATGTTTAGGTCCCATGTAACAGGGGGCGAGCCTATTGCCATTAACCGGACAATCGCACCCAAGACCTCTAGTATAGCAGTCGCGCTTCGGACCACTAGGCTAACGAGCCAGTAATAAAAATAAATTAATATTTTTTTTTTTTTTTTTTTTTGTTTGCCATTACTGTCCCACTCCTGGGCAAAGGCCTCCCTCCACTTCTTCTATTCTTCTCTTTTCAGCACCTCGTCTCTCCAGTTTTGAAGAAATTTATCAAGTTCGTCCCGCCATCTCCTTCGTGGCCTGTCGCGACCTCGACTCACTGTCTCGGGGCACCAGCTTTGAGTTATTCTGGCCCACAGTTTGTCCGGCATGCGGCAGACATGTCCATGTCCTGCCCAGTCCCATTTGAGTTGGGCAACCTTTTGACCTACGTCAGCCACCCCTGTTTTGGAGCGCAGTATACTGTTTCGAACTCGATCAGTTAATTTAACACCCAGTATACTGCGCTCCATTGCTCGCTGGCAAACCTTGATTTTGGACTTCTGAGAATTAGTCAAAGACCAAGTTTGTGCGCCATAAGTTAAGACGGGGAGAATACACATGTCCATGAGCTTGCGTTTGAGCGCCATGGGCAACTCGCCTTTAAATAGATCTTTCATGGACCAGTAGCTCTTAAAAAAAAAAATCAATTAAAAAATAATTAAAAAAATAATAATAAAAAAAAAAAAAAAAAAAAAAAAAATTAATAATTAATTAAAATAAAATATTAATTATACATAATATTACTTAAGAATGTTAAAGAAGAGGTGAGAACATAATAGGACAATTTAATTATGTATACAGGATGTATCTTGAACTTTCGGAGAAATCAAGGTGATCGGACGAGAATTGTTGATGAAACGATACGATAAAATTAAAATACCTTGGTACTTACTCAAAAATGATACGTTATATAAAAACAAAGGATGTTCCACGACCTATACAAAGCACTAATTTTAATACATGCATAAAGAGGTGGTGAGATGACCTAGATTCTCACTGGGAGAGCTGGTGCCAGGTGGCGCAAGAAAAGAGTATTTGGAAAGCCCGCAGTGGTAAATCAACGGCTAGATAAAAAACAAGAAAAAATGCATAAATGCTATGGCTACATTGTCTTGATAAGGCGAAGATTTGTGCAGGTGCGACACACTGACCAAGCAATTCGTCCTATCGCGAATACACATGCCCTTCAAGCCGCTGTCGGTATATTATCGCACATCAAAGGGTTTTGTTGCGACTAAACTTCTTGCGGTTCTTTTTCTCGTCGCGGGGGGAGTCCAACACCTCTTCCAAAGTCCCCCTCCCCCTGACCTGAGGAGGCCCAAAATCTAACCGTGCACATGGCAGAGTAATATTAAAATAAAAATAATACTGTTTTAAGCAATGGTGGTAGGTCATAAATAGCGCAACAATAAAGTTGTTACATACGATTTAAAATAACTACCTACAACAGGCAAGTTCATTTCACTTATCTAAATAAGTACCAGATAACATTATGAAGTCATTCACAGTTCAAAAAGCGTGAACATTCAACGATAAGATCGGAAAACAACAATAAAATTACAGCGGTAAGGTGGGTAATCCAAAAATTGGGCAACATTACCTACACTTTATAAAATCTGTAGAAGTCAATGCGTTTTCAATAATTATCGTCTATCCGCTAACATGCGATTTCAAAACAATGTATGTACCTAGTGAACGGAGTTGACGCTTTCGACATTACTTTTTGCCAGAGATGGTAAACACGCGTGTCAGTGGTGTAAAATAATTCGAGTACGTCAATCTGTACTGTCTTATAATATGCTAAAGTTGAAGAGTTTATTGTCTGTTTGTTTCAAAGCATTTTCTAGTGGAAAATGTGTGATAAACGCATGGCTTCATTAAAATAAATTATTTTAACATATAACACTAATTCAAATACATACAATCACGCCTGTATTCCCCGAGGGGTTAGGCAGAAGTGTACCAATATACACCCACAGTTCGCCGGTAACACTAAGATAACACTAATCCTTACTAACATTATAAATGCGAAAGCAACTCTGTCTGTCTGTCTGTCTCTTCTTCACGCCTAAACCACTGAACCGATTTCAATGAAATTTGGTACAGATATAGTCTGGGACCCGAGAAAGGACATACGATAGTTTTTATCCCGGAAATCCACAATCAACAATCCACGACACTACTGTCAAATCAACTTTACGCACAACGCATAGAGTTGATTTTACCGAAGTTTCGTCAACCAGCTCGACGTCGAGCGCAGCGCTGGAATATGTTAGAGAATCTACGGCTGGTCACGTGTCCTGACGCGAGTTTAACATTTTTTACCCATTCCAAAAAAAGTGTACAACGCCGCTAAAGAAGTTTTCACTTCAAAAACTACGAGGACGAAATTGCGAACAGAGCCTGGTAGATAATAAATCTATACACGAGTATTTATCGAATCTAAGTTGCAATTGCAGAAATAACGATAACATTTTCTTTTATTTATATAAGCTTTAAATAGTAAGTTAGTAACAGTAACAACTAACTTGTTTCAGCTTTATTTGCGACTGCTTATAATGAGTTTAAAATTAATAGCATCTACCTAGTTACATTATTCTTTATTATAGTCAAGATTGTTTGACTACACGTCATATCCACACATTATTATTATTTTCCTTAGAAATGACACGTTCATAAAGGTTTGCCATCCCTGCTCTATGTCAAAAAAAAATGATTTATTTACCAAACAATTCTAACATATTATAATTTAATATGTAAGAATTGTTTTCGAGAAATTTATTTCTACGGTGCTTGGGTATTTTATGTTTATATAAATTGTTAAGTAGGTACATCGTTTGGGTAGTAGGGTACCTATACCAATCAATTAACATACTTTTTGTGAACTCTCAAAACGCCATTCCCCCATAGATAATGTAACTGTGACGTCACTTATTTGCCAACTCAATTGGCAAATTATTTATTGATTTCAAAGTTACTAAAAACCGATTATAACTGTTAATTGAAAATCAATATGGTATTTAGGGCTATTATAAAGTGTTATTTTAGAGAAGTAATGGCTTGAAGTTATTGGTTTATGATGTCTACCAACCAATTCTAAATAATCTTTCGATGTTGAAATCCAGTATTTGTATTTTAACCGACTTTAAAAAGAGGTGTGAGGTCGACTCGCACACAAATTGTTCCATTCCATGATCTATAGAAACGGCAAAAAATAAACACGTTTGTTGCATGGGAGCCCCTTAAATATTTATTTTATTCTGTTTTTTAGTATTAGTTGTTACAGCGGCAGCAGAAATATATCATCTGTAAAAATTTAAACTGTCTAACTATCATGGTTCATGAGATACAGCCTGGTGACTGACGGACAGCCAGACGGACGGACAGTGAAGTCTTAGTAATAGGGTCCCGTTTTACCATGTGGGTACGGAACCCTAAAAAGAGGAGATTATATATTTGACTGTATGTGTTTTGTTTCTGTATGTTGCCAATTGTCGACCGATTTTCAAAACAACATCACCATCATCGCCTGTCCACTGCTGGATATAGGCCTCTGCAATCGCACGCCACTTAACTCGAATTTCGGCAACTCTCATCCAGTTGCTATCAGCTACCCTACGAAGATCGTCGCTCCACCGAGCCTGAGGGCGTCCCACCTTACGCTTGACGATTCGCGGTCTTTAATCAAGAATACGTTTACCCCAACGGTTATCAGTTCTACGACTAATAAGGCCGGTCCATTGTCTATTGCCACATTTAGAACAACAAACAGGTGTTGGGTTCGATTCCCAGGTCGAGCAAAGTGTCATTGGGTTTTTCTAATAAATTTTCAGTTGCAGCAGGCTCGGAGTTAGGATTTGTGCCCGGTTAATGGCAAAAAGCTCGCCCCCTATTGCATGAGACCTAAACATACCGGCTAACTCTGGGTGTACATTGGTGCACCTCTGCCAAACTCTTCGAAGAATACAAGCGTGATGGTATGTAAACAGGACCAAAGCCACCGACTTTGTAATTTTAAACAAACTAGTCTAATTTAATTAGTTCATCTAATTTGATCAATAGGTATGACCTTTCAGATGTCTTAACCTTTTGTTATAGGTATGAAGTAAAACATTCATTTTTATTTCTAACTTTGTATGTTTGACGTTAATATCAATCTTGTATGCAAAATGGCAAAAAGGGGTATAGTCACGCTCCGATTCATTGGAAACCGGTTCGTCTTAGAAAAATGGGATTCCTGCTGTCGATACGATCTAATTATGCTTTTGTGAGCAAAACAAAGGTGAATTCCACCGCATTCAATTTAGTTTGTAGGTATACACACGAAATGTTAGGACTTCACGGATTTATGTAATACCAATAATTAATAAATATTTCTATATCATCATGATCTGCCCTAGCCTTTTCCCAACTATGTTGGGGTCGGCTTCCAGTCGAACAGGATGCAGCTGAATATCAGTATTTTACATGGAGCGACTGCTTATCAGACCTCCACAACCCAGTAATGGGTAATACGATACTCTTGGTAAGACTGGTTGTCAGACTTATTAATATATAAGTATAAAATAAAGTCGCTTCCCGCCGTATGTACGCTTAGATCTTTTAAACTCTGCAACGGATTTTGATGCGGTTTTTTAAATAGATAGAGTGATTCAAGAGAAAAGTTTATACGTGAAGATCATCACGCTAAGACCAACGGGAGCGGAGCAGTAACCAAAGACTTACCGCAAGACGGGTGAATTAAGCCACGCGGGCGAAGTCGCGGGTGGTTCGCTAGTAATATTATAAAAGCCAAGTTAGTGAGGAGGATTGGATGGATGTTTGGATAAAACTTGGCACTGAGATAGATTGTAGTGTGGAATAAAACAAAGGATACTTTTTAGCCCGGAAAAATGTACGTTTTCAATGGGATCATCATCATCTGCTTAGCCTTTTCCCAACTGCGTTGGGGTCGGCTTCCAGTCTAACCGGATGCAGCTGAATATCAGTGTTTTACATGGAGCGACTGCCTATCTGACCTCCACAACCCAGTAACTGGGCAACACGATACTTCTTGGTTAGACTGGTTGTCAGACTTCTTGGCTTCTGACTATCCGTCACGACTGTCAAAGATCTACGAATGACAGCCGGGACCAACGGCTGTACGTGCTTTCCGAGGCACGGGGGTATCACACCACCAACTTCCAAACTCCGGGCTGCTACTGAGAAATTCCTAACTGAGATAGATTGTAGTGTGGAATAAACAAAGGATACTTTTTAGCCCGGAAAAATGTACGTTTACCATGGGAAAAAAATCATCAAATTTAATATTTTGACGAAGTCGCGGGCAGAAGCTAGCTTATAATTAAAAAAATACCAGTTTGTCATCCAATTGGTGAATTTATTTTAAATTTTTATATTATATAATTTAGATTATGTTATTTTTTTGCGTGTTTGTAGAATTTATTATAATATTTTTTGTATTTATATTTATCGCATGTTTGTGATGTATATTATTATGTTTAATCTTGAATATATTAAGGTTTTTAGGTGCAGATTTATCTGATGTGAGATCATTTCTGCAAGATTTCATGTGACAATTCTAGAAGATTATACGACTGCTACGCTACAGGTCTTGGGTTCGATTCCCATGTCGAGCAAAGTGTTATTGGGTTTTTCTACAATTTTCAGTAGCAGCTCGGAGTTAAGATTTGTACCCGGCTCGCATCCAAACTGGGACCTAAACATACCGGCGAACTGTCAGTGTATATTGGTACACCTCTGCCTAACACTACGGGAGACACAAGCGTGATAGTATGATGAACATTATAGTGTAGCAGACTTCAATAAAAACCGTTGATTTTTTTTCTTTGAAACTCTATTACAATCGAAAAGCTACTTAAACGGCAGAACATAAGACACAATTTTATCAAATTGCTATCAATAGATGAAAATCAACATTTTGTTTTTGTCGATTTTAGTGAATGTGTTTAGCTTAGTCATATCTTTTAATAACCTAGCCTTTCTAACGGCTCCATTGGTCTCGTGGTCGTAAACGTAGGGTCTCGGGTTCGACTCATAGGTCGGGGAACACTTGGCCCGACCTATTAATATGAACCATTAATAAATTCTCAGTAGCAATCTGAAGTTTGGAAGTTGATGGTGTCACTCTTCCGTGTCTTGAAAAGCAAGTAACGCCCCTGTGTTTGCGCACATTATTGTGCACTACAATCTCCTGCGTACTTAGCGCGTATTAAGAAGGGCCGCCGTTACTGAAGTTGGGTCGAAAGAATTTTATTATCTTTAAAAAAAAATTGGGTTCGATTCCCGGGTCGAGCAAAAAGTGCTATTGGGTTTTTCTATTAAATTCTCAATAGGCTCGCCCCCTATTACATGGGACCTAAATATACCGGCGAACTGTGGGTGTACATTGGTACACCTCTGCCTAACCCTTCGGGGAATACAGGCGTGATGGTATGATGGTATTTTAAAAATTAATATGCCATGTATTGTAAGTCAGTCGTGAAACAAAGCATTACAAATAATCTATTAGTATTATTTTAAAGTTCAATGATTTAAAACAGCCTTGACCTTAATTACGTGTTCCGACTACTTAATAAGGCAAGTGAAGCCAAAGAAAAAAGTATCTTCCTCTATCTCATTTTAATAAAGTAACTTAATTAACTAGTTATAAAAAAAAAAACACTTTTTTAGGTAAGCAAGCTAAGTAAGAAAATACAAATACAGGAATTACCGCTGTAGTAATATCGAGTAGAAAAGTGTTACTGAGTTTTGATTATAGGTTCTATTGAAATGTTTTGATATAATATAAGTATAAAGCATAGGTCCGGGTCTAGGTACTGTCAATCTATCTCTATCTAAGATAGATAATTCAACCATGAAATCCATGATAGTTTTACGACGTCTGCTAAATATTTTGACATATTTGTAATTTCTAATTAATTTAATGTAAAACAGATTTATTATTTAATGGACTTTTATAACCTGGACTTATGAAAAAGATGACTGTGAATAGACTAGATAAAAAGACCTATAAACCTATAGACCTATAAAAAGTCCTATAGACTGATGAAAAGTCAACCCGCCTTGAGTAATAGTGATGTTATCGTGGCTTCTCTGTATGAGAAGAGGCCTTTGCCCAGCATTTAGACGAACATAAACTGGTATTATTGTTATTTATTTTTTATATTTTTAGGTATTTTCCTAGTAATTTTTCTTACGTATATTAGTCGGAATAATTTTAGAGCATTCTCTTTGGTAGGTATTGAACTATGCGACTATGAATGTCAACTATTTCTTACGACAGAACACAGACAGATACTCGATAACTTTTGAATAATTTATCTGTAATGCATATTTAAAAGCGACATACTGTTACTCATTCGTTCTCTGATTAAAAATGAAATCTCAAAAACTACTTGCCCTAGGAAGCTGACATTTTGGTAGCACAGCAAGCAGGACACGTCAGCTACGAACAATTTTATGCGACTGGGTCGAATTTAGGGGGCCTTTCTCTTCCACGAGGACGAAGTCACGGGCCAAAACTAGTTTGGGTATAATTTACAATATCTGCTAGAGTGAATTCAGTTGCACTTCTGTTTAATTAAAAACATTGCCTATTAGCCGTTGAGTTTATTTAATTTTATATATTTTTGTTCGAGGTGGCGCACGAAAAGAATATTTAGAAGACCTTAGGGGAAGCCCAGAAGGGGACAAACAGGCTAGATAAAAAAAATTTTTTTTTAATATTTTTTATTTCTTAGAATCGGCAGCTCACGAAATCTTTAAATTAATGATGACAATTCACTGTTGCATATGTCTGTACACATCAATAGTTGTTGCTTTTCGTGATTGATACTGTACATTTAATAAGTAATCGTGATTGTTGGTTTTTACATACATTATAATACTTTTTATTGAATTTATTTTAACTATCTAATTAATGCAACCTATGAGTAAGTACCGATCCTTTGTATGAATACAGAATGACATAATTTGTGTTATTTGTTGGTTACGTCTAAAGGTTACAGTACTGCTTCCTATTTGCTAATTAGCTACATCCATTCTTATTATTTGATTGTTTGTGGTGGTTCTGGTTGAGTTCTGAACACAAGAAACGTGATGGGCACAAAGGTAGATCCAATCGGTGGGCCGGATAATGCGACAAGCTTTAGGGTTTGGTTAGGGGGGGGGGGGGGGGGGGGTTAGTCCGACGTAACCATAGGGTATCTATGATGATATATTCATGAAAAAGAAAAGGCCCAAGTAAGAAGGGAGACTTCAATTCGTCTCAAACTTTGCCACAGGAATACAAAAAAAAAGAGATGAAAATTACCAGTTTACCAAGTTAACTTGATCGGAATAAGCTGAAAATAATAACCCGTTTAAGCGTAAAATAACAAATAAATATTCCATCCATCATAACAAAGTTTCACATTTACAGTAGTAGTAGGAATAATTATAGCCCCCTATTACATGGGACCTAAAAACATACCGGCAAACTGTGGGTGTACAATGGTACACCTCTGCTGGACCCATTGGGGAAGTCACAAGTGTTATAGTGCGGTGAGGTGTGGTAGACATAATAGTACTATTATGTCTACCACAAATCACACAACACAACAATTTATCGAAAATAACAAAATATAAAAAAGTTGGTTATTTTTAATCTATATCGGCCAAATCTTTGAATATATTTAAACTTCACGGGGTTGGTCACAATTATTTATAAACATCGTTAAAAATTAATCGAGACCTATAATTATATAATGAAGTCTCCAAACATAATTAAAATAAAAAAAAATATGCAAAATAAATCAACAATCTGCCAAAGATGATTCTTCCTGACCCAAATACGTTATTAATGAACTAACTTCCTGAGCTATAACTGTATTATATTACTAGTTTTTTACACAAAGTGGTAATAAATTATGTTTATTATGTATTTTTTTTTAACTGTCAAGGTCACACCTGCTTCGTTTGTCATCGGTTTGACATTTTTTTACTTAGAATTTAGACTAACCTGTATGTATTTGATCCAACCGCCATCAGTAATTTCAGTCAGTCAATGGTTCCATGAAGATACTGATCCGCTCCCGAGTGTCGTAGCGTGACGGGCATATAGCCTATCTATACTATTCCCCATGAATCTGGTTATCAAACACAAAAGGAATTTTCCCAATCCGACTGATAGTTTCAGAGATTAACACGTTTAAACAAGCGAACAAACTTATAAGGTTTATAATATTACTGCCCCGTTGGTCTCGTGGTCGCAAGTGCGACTGCTGTGCAAGGGGTCCCGGGTTCGATTCCCAGGTCGAGCAAAAAGTGTTATTGGGTTTTTCTATGAAATTCTCAGTTCGGAGTTTGGATTTGTGCCCGGTTAATGGCAATAGGGTGGGGGCGAGCCTATTACATGGGATCTAAATATACCGGCGAACTGTGGATGTACATTGGTACACCTCTGCCTACCCCTTCGTGGAATACAGGCGTGATGGTATATATAATATTAGTATAATTATATTTCAATACTAGGCTACGTTTATTGTGAAAAATCCATTCATACCTGCTAACGTCCTCTATTTATTTAAAGACCAACAGCTGTCATTTGAATAGAATGTATCAATCAATACATCTTTTGAATAAATCGATAAACTTTAATCAAACCGTATCAGAAGTTAATTAATATTTAGTATATAAAAAATGCATATTTAAATAACTCATCAATGATGGATTCCGATGGTTTTGTCAATTAAAATGTATATAAGGCAATGCCAACTAATCTGATTATTAATTCTTAATCCATAAATCTCAGATCATTATAATATTGATCATTTAAAAACAACTGAATAACTTAATTAGTAGGTAACTGTATCGTTTACAAGGTTAAGATGAACGTTAGCAAAAGATGTGCGTCTTTAAGTAATTAATAGAATGATGAGTGATAAAACCCCATTAAATAAATAAAACAATTAAAAACTAAACACAAACTTCCATTATAAATTTGAAAGTATGTCTGTGTGTCTGTTAGTTAGGCTGTAACGTCTAAACCGCTAAATCGACTTTGATACAGAGATAGGTTAGACCTCAGAGAAAAACATACGCTGTTATTAGGTTACCTTTTGTTCGCGAGAAAAGGGCTTAAAAGGGAATAAAAGTTTGTATGGGAGTCCAATATGATTGAAGATAAAACTATGAAACTTTGTATTAAGGCACTTCATAAAAAAATATAACAAAAGCTTTTGAAAAATTTAATCGTTGAAATAAAAAAAACCTGCCCAAAGCCAAGTCGCGGGCAAAAGCTAATTTACCTTTAATTATAAAATAACAGAATAATGAGACACGGTGTTTATTTCGCAGTTCCAAATTGGGTACTTGACACCATCAATCAATTGACATACTTTTTATGAGCTGTCAAAACGACGATTCCCCGAAAGACTTTGTATGGCAATAATAAACTGTGACGTCACTTATTTGCCAACTCAATTGATTAATTATTATTTATTGATTTCAAAACAACTAAAAGTCTAATTTTACTGTTAATTATAAATATAATCGGATTTTCAGGGTTAAAATAAAGTGGTTTTTATTAAGAAGTTGTGTCTAATTCAATTAATGGTTAATGGTTAATTAGTGATTATACCTATTTGGCAACATTGTGAAATACAATCTCAATCTCAATCTCAATTATTATTATCTTATTGTAATACATTGTTATTTAAAAGAGTATGTATGGAGTTTCTTGCCCGTTCTTCTCCATACGAAACTACCTTTTGGAATGGGCAACTAGATTCAATATTAATGATTTTTTATGTAATGACGTTCAAAAGTGCCTTTTAATGGCCTAATTGAAATAAATGATTTGACTTTGACTTTTTGACTTTCAAATCTTTATTGCATTCCATAATGTGAACATACAGGTGGTGGGTGATAATAGATAGAAACAATTATGGACCCTGTACAATAAATAGTTTACGGTAAAAAACACCAGTAGTGCGATTCTCTAAAATGCAAACTCGAAAACGAGTCTCACTAAAGTGATCGCACTCACTTCGATAACGAATCAACTTGTCAATGCGGTGGTGACGTCACCGGCGGTGTTTAACAGAATATAATTTTGTAATCTCACTGCAGATTCAGCTTTCGAATTACGAAGTGAGGCTTAGAGAATCGCACTGCTGAGGGCTCTACGAGAGTGCACGGAGTAAAGGTAACGTAAATTCCTTCGATTTTTTAATTTTAAAAACCCGTTTTGCACAAATAATATTTCTTTAGCTTCAAGGTTTTATTCATATAGATGACACTTATTGTCCTTGTCGTATAAAATTAAGCTAAAGTGTTATAGGATACGATTATAATCTTCCCATTAATATTATAAATTCCAATATTTGTGAGGATGGATGGATGGATGGATGGCTGTTTATTATTCTTTGGAGCTTGAACGGCTTTTTTTTTTTAAAGACGGGAAATCATCAAATAACTTCCCCCGCCCTGGGCGGGGCGGGAGGAAGTGTCAGACTTTTACTGACTAAAACCCGTCTATGTTCCTTCATGTGCCCTTGTTCAGCTTTAACGGCTGAACAGATCTTTTTGAAATTTGGCACTGAAATATATTTTAGTCTGGAATAGGCTACTTTTTATTCTTGAAAAATGAACAGTACCCGTGGGATAATACATTCACTTTGACGCAGAAGAAGTCGCCGGTGGAACCTTATATTTCATATCATACTTGACTTATGTCATAGGCATTTCCAACTCGAAAATTGAGTTATATCGCATAGTTTTACATTAGCGCAATTTTCAACGTCCGAATTGAAAAAACACCTATAATATGGCATTTTAATTTTAATCGTGATTCGTTGTTCTGGAGAAGCATCTAATGTTTTCATTGGATTTTACTTTACGATTTTGTGTCCTTGTTAGCAACAAACTACATTTTTTAAAGTTTAATCTCGATTTTTTCGTGCATCCCAATTGATCCCAATATATGACTTCCTATCCTTTTTCTTTTTGCAAAAAAAACCGAACCGAATAATAAAGCTGTTAGTTAGACAAAATCTAACATCATTTTTTTTGGTATCATAATGAAATTATTTATAGATTTGTCTAGATTTTGTTTTAACTAGCTATTTATTATTTGTTTATATAGCTATTTGTTAAAAACATAATTTATAACGTTTATAATATCAAAATTGTAAGTAGGTGATTTAACTTCGTGCATTTGAAGAGCACGTAATTCGTTTAATTTCCAAAGAATTTCAGCGTACCAGGCAAGTCATTCCGCCTGTGTGGCAGCGCCTTGAATGAATGATCGTGTTGCCCTGGCTCCCAGCCTCTGACACATCTGCCTGCTCTCGGTTGAAAGGGCACGCGTGAAGGTCGCCGCTCTGACCGCATCCGCTTACAGCCTAGTTGTCGATGTGCTAATCTTTCAAATAAACGATGTTTTGTACTTCAAACTATTAAAAGAGCAGTTCTTATGTTTATAAGTAGTTTTTAAGCTGTGTATGCGTTTATTTTTAGATCTAAGGGTGATGCCAAATGGGTATATCTTTTTGAGTCACGTTTTTTATTTCTACTGATTCTGATAATTCATTTTGTGGCCCCGTGTGGTACTTACAGGACTTTTGTATGAAAATAATTACAGCGTTAATTACGCGACCGAAAAAACGCGACTCACAACTTACAAAATTAAGTTAAGTTCATGAGACGAACTGAATTCAATTTTATGTTTTTACAGTAGGTACACAGTATTTTATTTTATTTTACTGGGAATACAAACCATTGTACATTGTGCAATACATCTAATTACAATGTTTTGATGGAAAAAGGTACATCTAGTTACAAAACAAAATGGGCTACCGTTTTCACGTATTACTAATAAGAAAGAAATACATGAAATCGTCCCATTTTGTATGCCATACAAATATTTGCTTCATTCGGGAATCGCACCCTTGAAACACAGCGCAGCAGCCGATCGCTCAACCGCTGCGCCAACAGTGTCGTCATTATTAGACTATAATAAATTTCAATTAACAGCTAGTTGAATTTATGTTGCGGCGAGAAGAATGCAAGGGTTATGTTATAAGTCAAATGGCAAAGTTGAGTACATTGTCATGTCAACTATATTTAAAAAATGATGTACGATGGGCCTTTTGCGATGACAAATCAGATGTGGAAACAATTTATTTTTGATCGATTATGCCAAATGGTATAAACATTATTGTAATCGTTAAATAATTTGTTAAAGGCGCAGGCAATATGTTTTTGAATTCTCTATCTATCTATCTATAGTAATATTTATTGTATTTGTAGAAAGCTGACGATTTTTTTGTTTGTCTGTTTACGCGCGATAATCTCTGGAATTGCCAGTCGGATTGCAAAAATTTTTTTTGTATATGATAGACAGATTCACGAGAAATAGTATGTCCTATTTATCATCACGCTATAACATACGGGAGCGGAGCAATAACTAAAGACGTAACTTAACAAAAAAACGCGGCCGAAGTCGAGGGCTGAAGCTAGTCTTAAAATAACTAGATACTGTTATCTCATCGCCTGTGACATTTGAAATTTGTGTTGTTTGGATAATATCTTGGTTAAACAACTGAATAGTAGATATTCTGTGATCAGTATCAAAATCTTTACTGATATTATTAAGAGGAAAGATATTGTTGTTTGTTTGTATCGAATAACCTGCGTAACTAGGTACCTACTGAACCGAATTTAACAATTTTTTCACCAATAAATAGCTACATTATTCCTGAATACTATAGGCTATAATATAACATCGCGCTACAACTATGGGAGCCGAGCAGTAACCAAAGACGTAACTTACCGTGGTTGTGGTGGGTGAAATAAATAAATAATAAATATCTTGGGACAACTCACACACGGCTATCTGATCCCAAGCTAAGCAGAGCTTGTGTTATGGTAACCAGACAACTGATATACATACTTATATAATTTATAAATAATTACATATTGTAGATAAATCACACCCAGACACAGAACAAACAATCATAAGCATCAGCATCCAGTGCAGTGCAGTGCAGTTGCATCCTAAGCATGCAGTGTTTGCCTATAATTGGTTGTGCAGTGATACTTATAACTAGATTGCACACTTATGTATACATACATTACTGTAACAACTGTTGGCAGACCATAAATAAATAAATAAATAAATAAATCATGCTCATCACACAAAGTTTGTTCTGGGTGGGAATCGAACCCACGACCTCCGGCTTAGCAGTCAGGTCCACTAACCACTAGACCAACAGGCCCGTCGAAATAAGAACGCAGATGAAGTCGCGGGCGGATCTCTAGTATCTTTATAAAATAATAGCTGCTATTTGCATCCAACTTCGTCCGCGTAAAATAGTTACTGTGGGTAGTCAAATTTTGCTATTTTGGATTAAATTATTGCAATTTAGCTATCTATTGGTGATTTTTTTTTTATCTTACCAAGAGGTATCATGTTGCACAGTAACTGGATGTAGGTCAGATAGGCAGTCGCTCCATGTAAAACACATACCCCACACCGATCCCAACATAGTTGGAAAAAGGCTAAGCAGATGATGATGATGGTAAAAAAATTATTAAAATCGATCCAGTAATTTCGGAGCTAATTCAGTACAAACCAACAAAAAAATCTTCCTCTTTAAAATATTTGTATAGATCGGCCTGTACAGATCTACGATGAAGTTAATTTTGTACTCTTAACAATATTTGTATTTATAATCGAGGAATATCCGAACTGAGGATGACCTTAGCACAAGTAAGGAAATCCTACTAATATGGGAGGTCGATCATATCTCAATCGAAAAAGGCGGTCAAGAATATCGTAAGCTGTTCATACAGTTCACGATAACTGTTGTAATGATATGATGATGTAATTGAGAATCTTTAGATTTGTGAAGTTTCGATATTTCCTGTTTAGATAGGCGGTTCGTGGTTACCCTGAACTGTTATCTAGATAGGTAGGTGTTTTCTGATGTTTTTGATAGGCAATTGTTTTCACTTTCTGTGTTGTATTTTTTTATTTGCGTTGAGTTACGTATTTATTCTAGTCCGTTCCTGTGAGTTGTAGCGCGATGTTGATAAATATTGAATACTATCAATATGGTTTATATACCCACTTAAATAGAAACCAAAGCAAAATCAAATGCAATAATTTCTTTAAAAAATCTTCGAAAGTTTCCTTTTTTCAAATTCGATTATTTCATGATATAACTTTACCATAGCTAAGAAGTTTTAATACCTTAATTTAAGGAGTATTTAATTGTCTAATAAACACAATTTATTTCATTAAGCTAGCATTCTTAGTTTCCGAGATTTATAGGTTTCTTTAAGTGACCAGGATTCATTGCTCTCGAGTGTATTATGGTATGGCATCATATACAAAAGAAATATCGGACTGAAAGCATGAAACAAAACAAAAAATCTTTTCAGCTTTATTATATTAGTACTAACTTCTACCAGCGACTTCGTCTGCATAGATTTCAGAATTAAGGCGACGAATTGTTTAACAATAATTCTAGACCAGGCGCGCGCCCCCCGCAACCCGCACACACCCCGGTAAGTAAGCTTTTTGTTATTTTATTTAGTCGGAAATGATAACTTGAGAAAATCCTTCTACAATTTTAAAGAGTATTTATAGACTTGTCTACAGAGCAAGTTGAGAGGCTAAAATCGGTCCCGTTTGCCCATAAGATGTGAATCTCTATTTAAAAAGAGGTATGTTTGATATTTTTTTCTCTGTTACTAAAGTTACTTAATCATGTAATGAAAACTAACAAAATAAGGCTTTCATCATAAACTATTCAGAACACCAACTCACATTTTTATACGTTTCGCAATTACTGACAAAAATAGAGATCACTGATGCCAAAATTTCCAATTCGTCCTCTTAAGCCAAAAGTTGTAAATTATCCCACGGGAAACATAATTATATTTTTACGGGATAAGAAGTATCCTATGTGCTATTAGACTATAATCTATCTCCGTGTCAAATTCCATTCAGATTCGTTTAGGTAGCCGTTCTGACGTGACTGTGTAAAAACATCCATCCATTCATCTACAGTTTCGCATATTATACAATCGTATTAGTAGCCCAACTAGCAAAATAGTCTCAGAACTCGCACTTATAAGAGTGGTAGGCTTTAAGCGCTCTTATAATTGTTTTAGAACAATTATAAGAGCCATCGGTCCTATATTGCTTTTAGACAAGCCTGTATGGTCTCAAAAACGCTCAGTCTCATAACCAAGTCTCATATATGTATATAAGAGTATATTACTATGCTATTGTAAGCCACATACTCCTATAAGAGCATTTACTAAGACTAATTGCACTTGAGAACACTTGCTCTTATATGCGTGTTTTCTAAGCTCGTTTGATTTTATAATAGACTTGCTAAATGCTATTGTAAGATGTCAGACTAATATCAGCATTGCAAAAGAGTACTGTGAGTACGTGCATTTCTGATCTTAATTAAAACTATTATAAGATCAATAGCACTGGATAAGTATGATATTAGAGTGATTTTGGATCAACATATTTACAATACAAAAGACAAGACCCACATAAGAGCGTTTGATCTTAGATCGATTTTGGGAATACTATTTTAAGAGTAAGATTTTGCTGGCTAAAACTAGCTTTTGCTCGCGGCTTCGCTCGCGTATCCCTTATTTTATCCCCATGGGAATTGAATTTATCAAAATCCTATTTAAGCAGACATCTTCATCATACTAGCTTAAATGGCATCTTTAACTTCAGGTCAATCAGTCGAAAATCTAAGAAGATTTATACAAACTTTCATCCCCTATTTTATCCCCTTGGGGGTAGAATTGATCAAAATCCTTTCTTAGCGGGTGCCTACGTTATAACATCTACCTGCATGCCAAATTTCAGCCCGATCCGTGCAGTGGTTTGGGCTGTGCGT
Source organism: Caradrina clavipalpis (assembly GCA_932526535.1). Classification (NCBI taxonomy): domain Eukaryota; kingdom Metazoa; phylum Arthropoda; class Insecta; order Lepidoptera; family Noctuidae; genus Caradrina; species Caradrina clavipalpis. The sequence goes on from OW052105.1 coordinate 7,547,019, forward strand.
TGATAGATTACTATGTTAGTCAGTCAGTCACCTTTGAGTTATATATATTTAGATGGTTAAAATTTTATAGTAATTAATAATGGATTTATTTCAATATGGAGTTATCTTTAGTATACCGAATGCTAAAATAAGAGTAAACAATCTTACAATAGTCTAATAGTGTGCTTGTAAAATGTAGCTATATTAATGGCGACACTATCAATACAATTTAACAAATAAAATAATTAAACGAGAACAGGAAATACCTTATTTCACAAGGCGCATGAATTTTGAAGCGTAAAACGGGGTCTACTTAACAGTAAATAATATTTTGCAATACGATTGCTTACCGTAAAACTTAGATACACGCACTTGATAATAGCAGTGCTTTAGTATAAACTTTAACTTCACAGCAACTTTAATTGTTTTCATTTTTTTTTCTTTTGTAACTTTGAAACGTAAAATCATAATGAGCTTGTATTGCCTCAAAAGATTCTAACCTTAGACCAATATAAGCCTATGCAGGCTTACAAGATACTAACATAAAAGCAATATTAGCCTAAGTCGGCTTAAATTAATTTTGGCTAGACTTCTGTAAGTGCAAACAGCATTCAATTAGAATGATACTAGAACGATATTATACTAAAATGCTTATAATTGGTGCCCAAATCCAGGCTTATACGATCATAAAGGAGGGATTTAAGAGCAAAAAATAGTAGTCTTGAGATAGCCTAAAAGCCTAGTTTTTGCTAGTTGGGAGGATAAGATAGTTTGAGCACCGCTGCGGCGCGGCGCGGCGGCTTGCAATTTTTTATTTCAGCGCAATAACAATCAGTCGCTTGGGTCACAGAAATAATGATCGATGAATTATTAATACGTTTAGTAATATTTAATATTGTGTTTCATTGTCCTCTGAAGATGGGTGAACGTTGCGGCGAATAGTAGGTACGTGTTACAACGGGGGTCAAAAGTTCAGTAATTGACAGCGGTAGGTACTGCGAGGTCCGGTGGTAATGTGTCGTGATGCTCACGGATAGTTTATCACGATCTATAACTGTTAGCCTTTACGTTTCATAATGGTTTTGGTGCAATCTTTGTTAAACTCTTTCGTTGGTCTAGATCATCTAGGGCTGGTCTTTTTGAAAAAGAACTACACTTATTATTTACACTATATCATTAGAATTAATACATAAGTGATAAAAATATATAACTATTATTAAATATTACACTATAGGAATTATGATACTTATTATTTTGCTGTGCTCAATAGTCCATATTGTTTCTATTTATTAACACCTACCACCTTTATGTATACAGTATGGATTGCAATCAAGATTTGAGATTTTCTAAAGTTCATCTTAAAATAAAAAATATTCAGGATATGAAGGTGTGATGTGATGAGATGAAATGTTCAATCTGTTGAGCCGTTCAACATTTTTACAGTTTGATAGATCTTGATATCCTGATGGCCCAAGGGATAAAACGTCCGTTTCTCAAGACGATGTTGCGGGTTCGCAACCACATGCGACCTTTTTCTATTTCATATTTTTAGTTTATCTTGGATATCATTGGTATATGTGAAGAAAAACATCGTGAGGAAACCTAGACTTATGGAAAAACTTACAAGGGCTTTTGTTTTAGTTAATCATTAAAGAATCACAAGAAAATCATCAGACATCATCAAAACGTAAGTACGTATTTAAAGAACATCAACCCTAAAATGCTGTTGATCAAGAAGATACTGAAGGTTAGTGTTAGACTGTTTCACAAGCACTAGCATTCCTGCAGCTCTCAGTGTTACCAACCTTTGACACGTAAGCAAACGATACGCCTGCCTATGACACATGGCTAGGGTTGCCATCATATAAAATGCTGACGTTGGACAAAAATATCATAAACCGCGGGACATTTGGGTGAATTTTTTGTTGAACGCCTATTACAAAAATAATTTTGCAATTAAAATAAAACGTCGTTTTTTTATTGTCTCTTTTATGTTATACTTACCTACCAACAATTTGGGTATTACTTTTTACATCTTTATTTACGTTAATTGTAGGTTATTTTTTAAATAGTAAATATTGTACAAACTACTGAATTATTAAAAAATAGCATAAACCTTTTCATTTTTCAATTAATCGAGATTCCTGCTATATCAAAATTGTTCGGGTATCATTGGGACACTTTAAAAATCCCCTCCCGGACGCTCTCCACATTAGGGCAAATCCGGGGAATCCAGGACGGTTGGCAGCCCTATACACGACGATAATAAAGCTAGGTTCACACTTTTATGATAAGGTGTGTTGAATCACGTTGTCACGTCATTCCTTGTATAGTACCTACGATTCAAACTTAATGGCGGCTCGGAAGTTAGCTGCGAGTGCAGGCTAACGCAAGTTTATTCCAGTTAATATTAATTTCGCTTCCTTTTAATGATTTCTAGATATATATTTCTGCTATAGAAATAATTAAATGGAGCCTAAATTATTGTTAACTGGAATAAATCTGCACGAACCTGCACTCGCAGCTAACTTCCGAGCCGCCATTAAGTTTGAATCATACTATACCTACCTATGCAGGATCTACGCATTTCCAATTTGCAGATGCACATTCTACTTCTATTCTTAATTTTCGTGTGTTATGTCAAAAGCGTCACATTGAATGTAAGGGTTTTATGCAACACGATACACCACACAACAATAATGTATCCTAGGCTTAACGCTCACTAGATATTTGTCATTAAATATCTTCAATAACGCTTTTGTTATTAAGAAGTATATACAATCTGTTGAATTGTCTTTCGTGAAGTTAATTTATATTTGGAAGTGTTTATCATCATCATCATATCAGCTGTAGGACGTGTACTGCTGGATATAGGCCTCCCCAAAGATTTCTTAAAGGAAGGGTTGGAAGCCGCATCAATTTGCTGATGCGCTGTGTTATGGTAACGGTGGTAACTGCGGATCTCCTTATTTCAAGTGGAAGTGTTACTTATTTGTAAAAAGCTGATAGTGATATTTAATATATTTATTTGATACCGTATTACGAGTATTTTAATAGATGTTATTTTTCCAATAGCCGTTTTTCACAGTGATTCTATTTCAGTAGCGGGTGTGAACGGATTTTTATTATGATGATTTCGTAATTTTTGTTCCTGCGCCTGATCTCTCCCCGTTTTATTCTATACCCGTGTTTGTGTACTACAATATCTCGTGCGTACTTGGGTTGTCTTCAAAATTTGACTCCGTAAATGCCACATTGTTATTGAACTTCAAGCAAAACCGTTCTTTAGTAGATTCTGCAAAATAAAAGCGGGTTTCTTAGTCTTTAGCTTACAACCGAAAAACGTTTGAATTTGATAAAATTCAAAAGTATTTATTTTGTTTCGAGCCAAAGTTTTCTCCGTAGTTAATATCGTATACCTTTTTGTAGGACAATTCTGATCGTTAGGTAATTCTAGGAGTGACAATGATGGAAACCAAACTGTTTTAACATAGTTATTTTAAGGCGTCAACCATCGGCCTTTTAAACAAACCCAAATAGCAAAGTAATAAAACATAAAATTAGCATTCAAAACGTTATAATATTACTTCATCGCGATGATTTCTATTGTGAAATAAATTAAATCATTTGGGACCTTGACCTGAGTGTAATAAGTTTGAAAATTGTTTATTACTAATGCTGATTACAATTGGCATTTTAAAAGTACTTTAGTATAACAATGTTTTGACGATCGTACGCACAGGTGAGCATCAATCAGTTGGCAGTTTCTTGAATAGGATTCAATTTTATGTTATTTCTTTGTATTTTGACAGCTTAGGTAGATGCTTACGTGTTGAATAATAATGTGTTGTATCAATTTATGTTCTTTGGCTCACCTTTGACATGTGTGTAGGCGGATTTGAACAAATTAATGTTTTATTAAGTTAATAAATAATAATGTGTTTAGGTTTTTAATAGAAATCACACCTTTCGTTTTGGCAATAAATTAAGTAGGTACCTCGTGGTGGCCCAGTGGGTAGGCCCGCCTCAATAAAGTACTAATGTGACTTTTTCTATTAAGTAGTTTCTAAGTTTATCTTGGACATCACTGACATCGTTGAAGGAAAACATCGTGAAAAAACTTTAATTAATATAAGTCTGAAATTGCTAATCCGCCTTGAGTAAGCGTAGCGATCTATGCTCGTGCCTTCTCTGTATGAGAAGAGGCCTTTGCCCTGCAGTGGCACAATATATATGTATGTTTTCTCCAGACTGATTCCGGTCACGGCGGCTAATCTTTATGCACAAGACTAGCCAAGTACGCAAGAGGTGCACAAGTATGTGCGCAAACACAGGCGCACTCCCTCTTCCCTAACTCTTGATGTCCGTGGGACGGCAATCCGATACGACCGGAGAGAGTTCAGGCGCAGAACCAACGGTTTTTCATGCTTTAAGAGGCACGGGCGCCACACCACCATTTTCCAAACTTCCAAATCGAAAAACCCAATAACACTTTTTGCACGACCTGGGAATCGAAACCAGGACCACACGCTCATAAGTCACGCTTGCGACCACGAGACCAACGGGGCAGTAAGCTGGTATTATTTGTAGGTAATTTATAACATTGCTCTTAACTTAGTTATAGATAATGTCATAGATACATTTCAGTAGCGGGTTGAACTTTTAACACTTGGCAAGAACCATTCTAATGCATTCATGTACCTACATGTCTATTAAATACCTAAGTAAAATAACAATGACCCCATTTCAACACGCTTCATAAAAATACCTTCGAATTGTTGCAGAATATTTGTATTGCGACAAATAATATCGATATAATGTTAATGTAAATATTTAACGTCCGATTTGTATTTGAATGATTTGTTACAACATTTGAAACGAGGCAAATCCGTTGAGTACCACCTGAATGATGCGAACTTACTTAGTATATTCACATCTTGATTATAACTGGCCCCGTTGGTCTCGTGGTCGCCAGCGCGTCTGTTGGTCCTGGGTTCAATCCCCAGGTCGGGCAAAAAGTGTTATTGGTTTTTCCATTACAAATTTCTCAGTAGCAGCCCGAGGCTTGGAAGTTGGTGATGTGACACCTCCGTGTCTCGGAAAGTACGCTAAGCGATGTTATTTTATTGTTTCTTCTTTAACCAGGAGTAGGACAATCAAGGCTAGCAAAAAAATATTGTATGAGTGAATGAAGTATAGGTACTTGGAACATTAGTTATTTATATACTTCTAAAGTTCAAGTTCTCTGTAAATCCGGCCTTCATTTTACTTTATTTCTGCATAAACTGAATCTGTTCTTAATTGGCAGTGATGTGCCATATCAGATTGTTATATAACACAAAAATACAATCGATAACATAATGGGTACTCACAAATAATTGTTCATAGTAATAGTTATGTTAGAACTTAATGTCAGGTCGTCCTGGACCGTAATGTCATTGCCACAGCCTTCACGTGTTGCATTGAAAGTCAATTGTTGAGCACAACACTAATTTGTGTGATTCGCGCTGTGTCTTTCCAAACCATAGGCTTGGTACTGTAAACAAAACTATTTGGTATACGGGCAAACATATTCATCTTTTTACTGCACTGCCAATATTCATTTAATTGTATACGTAATTACTTTTTAAGCTTATAGAGAGTTATTTAAAAGAATTGACTGCTTAGCGCACTCACAACATTGTTTACGAGTTTTTTTATACCACTGTAGGTGGCAAACAAGCTAACGGCCCGCCTGATGTTAAGCGCTCACCGCTGCCTATGGACACTTGCAACACCAGAGGCATCACTCGTGCGCTGCCGACCCCGTAAAAACCGCAAAACTCCTTTCTTGAAGACCCCATGCTGTTGTCTCTTGGGAAAACCTTAGCAAGGAGCGCATTCCACAACTTAAGCGTACGAGGGAGGAAGTTCCTCTGAAACCGTACCGTACGGGACCATTTGGGTAATCGCAAGTAAGCTGCCTGTTTACTTAATAGTTTTGTTGGCGGTACATCGCATTAGGGTTGCCGTAATATGAACGTGCGTGAATTAATGTATTAATGATCTGTCGAATGTGAAACGTGTGGTTGTGATGTAGGAAAAGGTCATGCTAATCGACGTTAACAGCACGCGAGCTGTGGGCCGCTTGCCGCTTCTCGCCCAGAACAAATATTAGATTGTACTGCGAAAATATTTATTTTGTGACGAAGTTCCTTGCGGTAGTAATGAACTGGGAGGAATCGTCACGTAAGGAAAAAGTTCTATGCACCTCCAGGCGGCATATTACAATTTGTCACCCTGTTTTCAGATCAGTGTCAGATGTGATATGTGATCAGTGTTTTCTGTGTTGTCAGATCAGATATTTAAGGTTGATCTGTCCCTCTGTTAGCAACTCGGGGACTTTGGGAGGTTTATTCACTCCTGTAGGTGTGACTAAATTTCGAATTATTGACTGTCTCCTCGATGATCTGACCCTATAAGAGGACAAAGCGGGCTGCCGTATCGGAATATTCCCTCCAGACGATTTTCCCCCTTTCTATCTGTAGTGCGATTCTCTAAAATGTTAACTCGAAAACGAGTCTCACTAAAGTGATCGCGCTCACTTCGATAACGAACCAACTTGTCATTGGTTTAGTATTCGTTCGCCGTGGTGACGTCACCAGCGTGATCGTGTTTAACAGAATACCATTTTGTAATCTCACTGCGGATTCAGCTTTCGAATTACGAAGTGAGGCTTAGAGAATCACACTGCTGGTGTGTGTGCGTGCGAGTATCGAAATTTGAGCAGCAATCATAGTGCGAGAACTGTTGTAGGTATAACCACAATCTAAAAACGTGTACATTTTATTAAAACTATTTTGTTTAATTGCTTTGTTTTTTTTTTTTGTGCATTCCGTATTGAAGATTAGTACAGGTGTCTATGGATGGTTGGTTTCAATAAAACAAATAATTTTAACATAATCATGTCAATTTATTTATAACTAATACAATAAAGCTAAAGTTTTTTTTGTTCGTTTGTTTAAAAGCGCTAATCACTGGAAATACCAGTCGGACGGAAAAAACATTTTTGTATATGATAGCCATAACATCATGCTACGAGACATAATATAGATTATACAACATCTCGCTACGACACACACGGGAGCGAAGCAATAACCAAAGACGTAACTTAACACTGTTGGCTAGTTACTAAAATAAATTACAATCAGTACAATTCAAATGTCCATAAATAAAAACGTTAAATTAACATAATACTATTACTTAGTTAAATAAAATTCGGGCATTAACGATGCGTCGAAAAGGACATAGTTCATTCCGGGGCTGAAGCGACGGTTGTAACCGAATGCCTTTTCAAATTCTACAATAGCACAACAATACGTTAAGCCATCCTTCACATTGTCCCAGTTATGGTTTGCCATCCACGCAATATTATCATCCTTGCAGATGTTGGGACACAGAACGTGCCTAGACGCCTCTGCTGGTGACAATTCAGGAATATTGACTTGAATTATCGCTAGAGATGATGTTGTAGAAGGGTCTTGTACAACCTGTAACGAAAGCAAAAATATATAAATCATCGTCATACTATCATAGCTGTATTCCCCGAAGGGTTAGGCAGAGGTGTACCAATGTGCACCTACAGTTCTAGGGCTAACCTATTGCCATGAATCGGGCACAAATCCTAACTCCGAGCTGCTACTGAGAATTTCATAGAAAAAAAAACGACGGGTTGCACTCCGGGAGTGCCGGCAAAAGTGAAAACTTGAATATTAACGTTATCCATTCACCCGTCCATCCGTCCATCCGTCCATGCACTATTTTCCACGATTTTGCACAATTTTCCACGATTTTCCACGATCCAATTACGAATTTTCGATCAGGGTCACGTGTCCTGACGCGAGAAAAACAAGTGCACAACGCCGCTTACGAATTTTCGATCAGGGTCACGTGTCCTGACGCGAGTTTGACATTTTTTACCCAACGCCGCTAAAGAAGTTTTCACTTCAATAAATAACACTATGCTCGACCTGGGAATCGAACCTAACACCTCTAGCGCGTTGTGTGCTCAAACACAGGTGCACTCACTCTCCCCCTCTTCCCTAACTCTCATAGTCCGATAGGATGGCAATCCAACACGAATGGGAAGAGATCAGGCCCAGGACCAACGGATATACCTGCTTTCCGAGACACCGGGGTGTCACACCACGTACTTCTAAACTCCGGGCTGTTACTGAGAAATTCCTAATGGAAAGACCAATAACAGTTTTTTCGGCCTGGGATTCGAAGCCAGGACCCTACGCTCTAGTCGAGACAAAAAAAGACAATATTGTTTTGCTGTACCCCCTATCAGGATCCTTAAGCCTTTTATAACTTATTATATACCTATTCGTTATGGTATGCAAATAAATGAACATAAATATGAAATGACATCATGTTGTAATAATAAAATATAAAGTTACATTACCTTCCATAAGTAAGGCGCTACTGTTTGGTTGCCTCCACTGGCGTCGTGTAGGGTAATGTCTGATGGTCGTCCGTGATGCGGAGTAGCAGTTCCAGTTGTTACTATCATGTCACGACCGGCTGTCTTTACAAGTTCTCTCACTCTTCGCTCCACATCTTCCCAATTCTGAGGACAGGTAGTTTTATTTGTAGTAGATTTATGTAATTGGAGCGACTAGCGTGAGCTTGGCATGGTGTAAAAAACCCAGTATACATGCCTTCTGGCATAAAAAAAACCACAGACATAAAATGCAATTATGTTTTATATTTTTTGTTATAGAAAATGCCACCTTAGATGACAATTTTAATTCTCTGGCCAAGGTAAAAGCCAGCCTTTGGGTCACTAGAAGCGTCAACCAACCGTTTGGATAATTCATTTTGGGCCCTTTTCCAGTTGACGGTGACGCGGACGAATTTTTTGATGTGTTAAAGTTTTAGTATCTTTTTTTAGGTTAGGTATCTTATTTTAAGGTTGTAAGTATTTAATAGTGGAAATAATAATAAAAATAGTTATGAAAAATCAGAAAAAGTGCATTTTTATGCTAATATTAGCGTATGCATTAAAAATAAAGCCAACTATACCTTTGTGTTACAGGAACTCCAGTGAGGAATGACATTCAAGTAGTTATAAGCCGCTGAAGCCGGTATACCAGGGAGCAAGTTATGTGAGTTGACCAGCTGCCTTTTACCAAAACAGCAAGAATCGCTCGTACGTAATCCTCTTCCCAAAGTCAAGGTGATATCATATGCCTGTCTTCTACAATCGTACAACGTATCGAAGTCTTGAGGCAAGAGGCTGTTCGACCATTCTGCCTCCATAGGTCTATCCGTGTGGTCGGGAGACAGTTTGTGCTTCGTGAATAAAGGTACGTGGTTCGTCTTGTCCAGACATACATCGTAAACATCGAGTAGCTGATTATGTACCCTGTATCCAATCTTCAGATACTCTGTGTTACCAGGGAGACATGCAATGCCAGTTCGCGAGACCTCAGGCTTGACTTCTTCATTACATTGGATGTCAGCAAAATTGTACGTTTTCCCACTGATTTTGACTTTGTTATCTCTTTCGCAGAAAGCCATGATGTTGGAGGTGTAAGGGAGGTTTGGGTCGGAGAATCGAGAAGGGCAGTTGAAGAAGAAGTAATCTTGATGCGGTATGATCATGTAGCCGTCTTCTACTGGGAACACTGGCCAGCCAAGAGACGGTGAGTACATTATAGGTTGCTTCGCTGGGAAATCTTTCTTTATGTCCAATATGCAATCTGGAAAGTTTCGATTTTTAGATTACGTTATTTTTTGTGGCCACAATTTGTATAAGGTATAATAATTAATACTTGAAGAATTAGGTATTTAAGAGTCAATAAATAAACAGTTAATTTTAAATAAAGTGTACCCCCATTACTATTTTTAACTTAAATACCGCGACTCTGGAACGCAAAGGGCATTAGGAGAAACACGGACATTCCCTTCTGCTCCGCCCAGGACGGAAGAAGTGATTTGATTTGAAAAACCTTAAAAAAGGGATAAATCGAAATAAAACTTTAAAAGGGGGTTTATCGTTGAATAAATCATGTCCTATGAAATTTTAATGGTGGGTACCTACAATAAAGAATATTTATAGTACTCTACCTCTAGATGTAACCTTGAACGTGCGATAGATGCTGCCGAAGTCATTGCTGACTTCACACTCATACGTTCCTGTGGCACCTAACACCATTCCCAGTGGATGAGACATACTCGTTGTATTCAGCACTTCACCGTTGTGCTTCCAAGTTGCGTACTGTTGATCAGAATGATTTCAATATTAAATTAAACTTACATTTAATTTAGACCATTTACAGGCACTTTGAATTGTCAAGAAGTCGGTTAGTCAAAAAGTTGACTAACCGTTGAGCTAATATAAATTAATTTCAAAACGTAAGTAGGTAATTTGTTCTGTGCCGAAATAAATCTCGCGACACGCAGCACAGTGGCCAATGGCTCAAAGCCGTATTTGTCCATGAAAATAATCAAATTCCCAGAATATACTCTTAAGCTGGCTCGGCCTATTCGGTTCGGTACTCACAATAGAACCTTTGATAACGGTGTATTAAAAATGCCGAACCAAATGAACTCGACCCTCATCATGTATTTAGCAATTTATTTTGGAAGAAGCCTGTCTCACTTTTTCTAATCCTCTGCACTTTCTGAAAGCCGAAACCACCAGAAACTAAATTGGGTCTCGCAACGTAAATAATCAGAAAAGAACAGCTGTGGATTAAAAAAAAGGACTCTATATCAAGCAGAACTAAGTCACAAGTTCTAAATGTTATAGCATGCTCCTTACCTTTGGCCGTGGTTCTCCATAAGCTTCGCAAGAAAGAAACTCAGAATCTGCCCCTCGAACAAAGTCAATGGTTTCTTCTTCTTCAGTGGTGAATATCGGCTTGAATCCTATGACCACTTTGGTGGTAACTGAGCGTGACTTGGTGGGGCCGCTGACTCGACAGGTGTACAGACCGTCGTCGCTTCGTGTCACGCTGTACAACGTTAGTTCTTCGCTTGCTATAGCTACGCCGTCCTATCAAAATTGTATATGACTAAAAAAGCTGTACTTCTAAACTTTGAAAATAATTTAACATTCAATTCTAAGGCTTTTTACGTTTTACGATTTACTTAGCTGTTTTTATGTACGGTACATTGCATTCACATGTACGTAATTTAATTGATTCCATTGGTACATATACTGTAAATATTGGAAACATTAATTTTAAAAGAGTATTTAAGGTTAGATTCAATGCTGTATTTTTCATGTACAGGGTGTGGCCCAATTGCGGACGTACAAATGAACATTTTGGGAACCTATCTTCTTGGGCTTTACGAAACACCCCCATTGTACGATTTTAAATAAAACTGATAATTCCGCACGACATTTATCTTTCACACAATTTGGAACTCTTAAAGTTCACTACCATTTAATTAAATCTGCTCAAACACATTGCAATTCTGTTTGTACTAGACCCTATCTTAAGTCAAAGTCAAAGTCAAATCATTTATTTCAATTAGACCATTAAAAGGCACTTTTGAACGTCACAAAAAATCAAAACTAATGAATCTAGTTGCCCATTCCAAAAGGTAGTTTTGTATGGAGAAGAACGGGCAAGAAACTCCATATACTCTCCATATACTTATACTCCATCCTCTAAATAAATGTCATAATTTGTAACATACCTTATACCAGCGCATTTGATCCGTGCTCGTGTACGATATGTCACATTTGATGTCAATCGTCTTGCCTTCCTCTACGAATACCGTATGTGTTGGTCTCTCAGGTGTGAAAGAATCTGAAACAACATTCTTAAGGCTTAGAATATACACCTAATAATAATAAATGATTATTGAAGACTTGTAAGTTGACTTTTATCAATATTTATTAAGATGCAATACCTACTACTATCAACAAGATGCAAGTTTATATATACCATCACGCCTGTATTCCCCGAAGGGTTAGGCAGAGGTGTACCAATGTACACCCACAGTTCGCCGGTATATTTAGGTCCCATGTAATAGGGGCGAGCCTATTGCCATTAACCCGGCACAAATCCAAACTCCGAGCTGCTACTGAGAATTTCATAGAAAAACCCAATATCACTTTTTGCTCGATCCGGGAATCGAACCCAGGACCTCTAGCGTAGCAGTCGCGCTCAGGACCACAAGGCCAACGAGGCAGTTATAAGAAATATAATTTTGCGCTACACGCCTTTTATAAATTTTCTGGTGTATTATTTATTACTGTTATCTGTACCTACTTAATATCAAGTGCTCTTTTAAGGTGTCTAACTTTCAGTTTCTTCTAGATGCTTAACTAATATTTCTTGCTTATTTTAAGGTGCACAAATTCTATTATTACGAGTATTATTACCGCTGGATGCAGGCCACTTCCAACTGGTGCTTTTTGAAATTTTTTAAAGGAGGCTTATGTCCAGCAGTGGACGTCCTGCGGCTGATATGATAATAATGATAACGATGAATACTATTATTTATTTATTTATTTACCAAGTATTTATTTATTTTTTACCGATGGGAATTCATCAAATGACTTCTCCCTCCCTGAGCGGGGCGGGAGGGAGTGTCAGCCTTTTACTGACTATAACCCATCCATGTTCCTTCTTGTGCCCTTTGGGTTCCGAGGGCGCGGTATCTCTTCGAACAACCCGCAGCCCCGGCAGGCATCGGCTCTTAGTGGCCCCTCCAAATGTTTGCTGACATCTCTTTGAGGCACGCGTGGAACACGAACGCGCCGTGGACACGGTATTTACAAAGTATACGCCTATATTTAATTGCTACACCTTGAAAAAATATTATTTTTAAGGAAAATGAGGCATGACAAAGTTATCACATGAAGTCAGTAGTGGTGACGTGTTGATTTTGAGAACGTCTTGTCATGAAAACTACAAAAAAAGAAAAGCATTAGCTTACTCACCTCTAACTATAACTTCGTACACTTCTGTGTCATTTCCTAAAATGTTTTGTGCTAGACACAAGTACACCCCTCCGGAGACCCGGTCGATGTTCTTGATGACTAAAGTGCCGTCCTCTTCCATTTCATACCATTCAGACCCTGTGGAAATAGAAGACTTTTGCTGTAAAGTCATGTGAGTACATTGCATAAACGCCTTGTAACTACCTTGTTAGCCTAGTGGTCCTAAGCGCGACTGCTACTCTAGAGGTCTGGGTTCGATTCCTAGGTGGAGCAAAGTGTTATTGGGTTTTTCTATGAAATTCTCAGTAGCAGCTCGGAGTAAGAATTTGTGCTCGGTTAACGGCAATAGGCTCGCCCCTAGTACATGGGATCTAAAAATACCGGCCTAACCCTTTGAGGAATACAGGCGTTTTTTTTTTTTGTTTTTATCTTGGGACAACTCACACACGGCTATCTGATCCCAAGCTAAGCAGAGCTTGTGTTATGGTAACCAGACAACTGATATACATACTTATATAATTTATAAATACATACATATTATAGATAAATCACACCCAGACACAGAACAAACAATCATGCTCATCACACAAAGTTTGTCCTGGGTGGGAATCGAACCCACGACCTCCGGCTTAGCAGTCAGGGCCGCTAACCACTAGACCAACAGGCCCGTCAAAGGCGTGATGATACATAATGTACTGCACCTTATATTATGTTCTCTAAATTAAGTTCTCCGATTTTTTGTCGGGCGTGTGTGTTTGTTTGTGAATTGGAGTTCATAAATTCTATGCTCGCCGACAAAACAATGTGTCAAACTCGGTCGTGAGAAAGAGGAAAGTTTTTTAATAAAATTACCAATAGCTAAGTTGAGTCCGTTTTTCATCCAAACTATCGAAGGTTTTGGGCTGCCTGTAGCTTTGCATTGAATCCTAAGCGCCAAGTCTCCCTCCATCGCTTCGAAAACTTTTAGCCTGTAAACGTTTTCGATCACTGGTGGAGCTGAAAATAAAAATAAACTAATAAAAATACAAAGTAATGAATGATCACAGGCATCTTTTATTGGGTAAAATTTAAATACTTACCCAATACTATTTTATTGGGGTATTTAAAGTTTAGTTTAAAATTGTTTTCTTAAAACACGTGAAAATCTTGACTTTGTCCGTTAAAGTCTCCATAACCAGAAGGTTTCTAGATATGATCCAATATAATGCAATGATGCAATTGCAATGATGGTAAACAAAACATAGTAAACCTTTTGGCTGTGTTTGAACTGACTTTTTACCCGACTGCACCAGAAGGAGGGTTATGTTTTACACTCGTTGGGTTATAATTGTTTTGTCTGCTGTCTCAAAACTTTTAACTTTGTATTTAAGATTAGCAACTAATCCTCTATTTGTTTCTTCGGGCAATGCTGACAGTTTTTCATCAGGCGGTTGAATTGGGTACTAGAAACTACGAACCTAATGACATTATTTTTAGGAGCTGTCAAAACGCGATTCCCCCTTAGATTTAGTATGGCAATAATAAGCTGTGACGTAATTTATTTGCCAATTGACTGACAAACTATTTATCGATTTCAAAACAACAAAAAGTCAAATTTTATTGGTAATTAAAAATGAATCGTTACTGCTTTGCTCCTGTTGGTCTGAGCATGATGTTCTATACGTACAAACCTTCCTCTTGAATCGTTATATCTACTGATGGAGTCAACTACCTAACTTTTATAATATTTAAATACTAGCTTCTGCCCGCGACTTCGTTTGCATCTTTGATATAAGAATTATCCTACGGGAACCGTACATTTTTCTGGGTTAAAAGTATCCTATGTGTTATTTCACACTACAATCTATCTCAGTGCCAAATTTCATCCAGATCCGTTCAGCCGCTTAAGCGTGAACGAGTAATAAACATCCATCCATCCATCCTCACAAACTTTCGAATTTATAATATTAGTGGGACTTACCACGAACTTTAACATCGTACGTGATGTTAGCCGACCCGCCGATGTCAGTCTCCGCCACACAGGTATATAATCCTTCTTGATTCAGTTGTATATTCCTTAGCGATACTGACGGTATACCACCAGTAGGCCTGTAACAAGACATTGAAGTTTACAAGGAAACACGCACACCATCACGCCTGTATTCCCCGAAGGGTTAGGCAGAGGTGTACCAATGTACACCCACAGTTCGCCGGTATGTTTAGGTCCCATGTAATAGGAAGCGAGCCTATTGCCATTAACCGGGCACAAATCCTGACTCCAAGCTGTTACTGAGAGTTCTCCAGAAAAACAAAATAAAATTTTTTGTCCGACCCCAAGACCACACCAGTAAGGCAGTCTTTGATTTTTGACTCCGAATTAATCGAGACAAGAGCAGCATCATGATTCAGAAATACAAGTACTTACGTTATATCTTTGGCAGGTATCTTTGGATCTGAGCTGCGGAAAGACCATTTGATGTGAGGTTTAGGGTGTCCGTCAGCTCGGCAATTCAACATCGTACTTTTCCCAACCATAGTTTCAATTGAAGTAGTTTTTGGAGTTTCAATGGTCACTGGGACTGAAAAGAAACAACACCTTACCATCACTCCTGTATTCCCCGAAGGGTTAAGCAGAGGTTGTAACAAGGAACATCCACAGTTCGCTGGTATGTTTCAGGTCCCATGTAATCGAACCCAATGCTCATCAGTCGCCCTTTGGGACCACTAGACTACTGAGGCAGTCCCAAAAAACACAAAGTGATAATAACACATATGTAACTCACCATATACACGAAGTAAAACAGTTCTCCTTGCAAATCCGAGTTTACTTTTCGCCTCACACCTATACAATCCAGTGTCAGCTAATCTTGCTTTAAATCTGAAAATTTAAACCTAGGTTTAGTACTAGCTTTTGCTCGCGAATTCGTCTGCGTGATAATAAGGGACATCGCAACATTGAGTATGGATTTTAAAAAAAACCTGGTTCATATATTTTGATCGTGTAGGTGTTGAAATTTTGTATAAAACAGGTGTTTTTTATTATTAATAACGAACTAAATAGAATATTGCTAAACGATCTATAATCATGTATTTCCACCATTTAATAATAATATTCTCCAGACCGATTTTGGTCACAGCCGCGAAAAGATCAGGCGTAAGACCAACGGGCTTTACATACTTTCCAAGACACGGAGATGTCACACCACAAAATTCATTAGCCAGCAAAAACCCAAGAAAAATATATGAATCTAACACTTTTTGCACGACCTGGAAATCGAACCTAAGACCCAATGCTCATCAGTCGCGCTTGCGATCATGAGGTAAACTAGAGCGCGTATACAGAAAGTTGGCAACGTCGCAAACAGCTGTCAAATATTTCCCTGTTTTGATTAATTTGTCAATATTACTGTATGAAAATAAGAAATATGGCTAACTAATGCACTAGAATATTGATTATGAATTGCAATTAAAACACTGAATTTGATGTTGTAACCGTTTTAGGTGTAAAAAAGGCATTTGTAAAGTTTCCAAATACTTTTTTACATCTAAAACTGAATATTCGGTGTTACGATATTAATTATTGCTTTCATAATCAATATTCTAGTTCATTAGTTAGCCATATTTCTTATTTTCATAGAGTAATATTGTCAAATTAATCAAAACAGGGAAATATTTGACAGCTGTTTGCGACGTTGCCAACTTTCTGTATACGCGCTCCCGTATCAAACAAGGTCACCCTCACTGGTCGTTAAATCAAGTACCTGAGACTATGGTCGCTGGATTCGTGGATCTTCGCAGTACGGTCGCGCCTGGTGCTATTGAAGTACCATGTCACAGTAGGGGCCGGCTCACCATCGACGTCACACGATATTCTTACTTCATCATCATCTTTGCTTTTTATTACTTTCACATCTTCTTTTATTTTTGGAGGATCTGAAAACAACATTATTTTATAGAACGCTTATACTACACAGTGTGACACAATATAACTTGACCGCAATACCGTAATTAAGAGTAAATAATTGGTGAAATTCGCCTAAGTAGTAGTAGGTAGGTAAGCTCTAACTTAGGGCTATTTTCAGTCATTCACAACATTCAACACAAAGACATTTCTTAACTTTTTTTTATAATACTCGCAGCAAAAAGGAAGAACAGTTGGGATTTGAAATAAAAATAAGTAAATTAATGAGAAAAGTTTCTACCTACATTTTTCTTTCTACAGGTAGGTAATTGTACATTTAACAATCGTACATACAACACGCCTGTATCACGGTAATATAATAATACAGTAGTGTAACTCGGCCGCATGACAGAAATAAATGCCTACAGCCGCGCGGTACGTAAACATGCGTTAGGGGCTGCCTGTCTCCAGTATTTTAATCTGTCTACACCGCGCGCGCACCCCAGGATCGAGGCGCGTAGGTATAGCTCGCGTTTCGTCCGTTTGTATGAAGTTGGAGTACTGTATTATAATATTACCATGCCTGTATTGCCACTGCGTGAACTGTATAGGCATAGGATTTCTCAATTTTCTTTTGTTTTTGATACATACCATATACCATCACACCTGTATACCCCGAAAGGTTAGGCAGAGATGTACCAATTTACACCCACGGTCCGCGCGTCAGTGTGTGGTAGGTAATTCTACGTCTAGAATAACTACTACTTACATTCAACGACTAATTCCATCGTGAAGCTGTCAGATCCCAAATAGTTCTGCGCGATACATTTGTATGATCCAGTTCGTTCCTTGCCCACATAGCTCAAGCGTATAGTCTCACTGGTTTCCTTCAACACTCTGAACGTATCCTCATCTTCGGGGCGAAACAACCACCTTAAGTTTGGCTTTGGGATGCCTTGGAGAATTCTAGAAAATAAATAGTTTATTACTAAGTTGACATTCAGTTTTGTCTGTCTGTCTTTGTCGAGTATGAGTCGGACAAGCACACTGAACAATATTTAATACTACATGCAAAAAAATACGTTTCTTGTGTGGGGACTCCTTTTTATTTTCAACTTTTTATTTATTTATTGTTATAGCGCACACGCGAAATCTATTGTAATCCATAAATTGTAGGAAATTTTCTCTAGTTTAATTTTGTCCTCAATGTTTTAATTCGCAATTTTTCTAATATGGCGGTAAGAGCACATTGAAAAATATAAAATTACCCATTTTCAAAATTCCAGGAACGAACAACCAAGTAACTACTAGGGATTTGGTTTTGCTTTTTTACTCTGCCTTGATTTCGATTATTTCTCAAATTACAAAAAGTTTATCATTGATATTTTATTTTATGTAACTACATTATTATCATATTATGCAATCATAGTGTATCGAGAGATGACATTGACTTTTGAACTTTGCACACTGGACAGCAGAATGACTTGATATAATTTTACGGTTTTGGTTTAACATAAACTAATCTATCAACTTACCTACAAGATAATTCAGCATTTGTCTTCTCCGTGACACGTACTATTTCATGTAATTTATCAATTACTGGTTTTTCTGAAATATCAATCCGACTTTCAATTAATGTTACATATTTCTATCGTTACTTCTTTCATTTGTTTTTGTTAAGCTTTGCCTTATTCTAGAAATATTTCCTGTATCGTAGGTAAGTTTACAAATTATAATAATATATAAACTCACATATACAAACAACTCAACCAGGAACGACTACCTGTAGGGGCTGTAAGTTAAGCAATCTTTTTTCCTGTACCATTGGATGTACTCGTAAGCTTAATGTTGACGAGTTTATATTATCTACAGTACTTTTTTTTATTTAACCAGTATTGTCTCACTGTAGGTAGAGGTCTCCCAAGTTTTCGTGTGTGATTGACACGTTTTAAATTTTGTCCGACCAGTTTTGAACAACCTGTACAGGTCTCCCCTATTGCCTTCCACTCAAACCTGTGCATTGCCTTCTCCGCTTCTTCTGGGCTATCTCCCATAAATGACTCTAAGTCATCACGCCAGCGTTTCCTAGGCCACGCTGGGTGATATAGCCCGTCTACTGGCGCCCACTACGTGCCGACTTTACCCCATCTGTCTTTATTACCTAGTTCTTAAAATATTATTGCTCACTCACCCACACCAACTATGCTAACTTTAACAATGAAAACTTTCACTTGAAAGTCGTTTCTTGCATCACACGTGTATTTTCCTTGTGATTCGGGTTGCATGTGTTTTATGGTGAGAATTGACTGGTCCCTGGAGATATCTATGTTACTGTTACCGGAGATCACGACTCCATCTTTGTACCAAGTTATAGAGGCTGATGGATAGGCATCTACCTTGCAATAGATTCTGCCTTCTTTGTTGTACGCCACCTTAGTATCTGAAAAGAAAAAAGACTTTGATTTTCTCCTCCCCGAAGCAAACAATTTTATTTTATTTTGCCTCGCACTAGGATTTGCTCCTGTGGATGCGATTACAAAAATATATACTCACATACACGAACAATCTGACCAGAGACCACTAACTGTAGGCTATATAAATATTGGTTTCTTACGGAATTTGAACACACGATACCCAGCGCAGCAGCCAATTGCTCAGGCACTTCGCCAATAGTGCTGTTATTGGCGTGACATGTCGCCGTTATCAGTCGCAACTAAGGGTCAGTTCCTACCAGGACTCGACGCGACGCAACGATACTGGAAGAGGCCAGTGACTTCGCGATGCGTCGTGATACGAACCAATTTGGTTCACCCGAGCTACGGTGCCACAGACACATCAAACTTATAACAAATACCCCTCTTATTGAGTCGGGGGTTTAAAAAAACAGGGAAGTAGGTACAGTCAGTGTTCTACATTATCTGACCCCTTTTATAAGGAAGATGAAAGGAATAGGAGTCAGGCAATCCAGGGAACTAAGAATAAGAATAAGATTAAGAATAGGAATAATTTATTGGTCCATTGTTACAACACAGAATAAACATGAAAGTACTTAATATTATGATTCGCTATGTAACAAATTTTTAAGAAAGTGTTATAAATTGCATGGCGGTCCCCAAACTAGGCAGCGCCTGTATCTTGAGGGCCTGAGTTGCGCTTACATAAGTTTTAAATCAGGAAATTAGAATTTGAGGTTGAACAGTAAATTTCCAACTTTTACTAAGTGGAGAAGTAAAATTTAGAGTAATGAAACAAAAAAATATAAAAATTTATAGAATAAAAGAAACAAAACAAAATAAAAGTAAATGTCAAGGTGTGTCTGTGTGTTAGTGTCGTGAATACGTGTAGTGAGATGTGTGGGTGTGAAGGTGAGATGAAGTGTGAAATGGTAATGAGATGTGAGTGTAATGATAAAGTGGTGTATGAATGTGTTCATACAATTTTGTTAATTTAGTAATTTCTCAGTTTCACTGTACGAAAGGGAGAAAAGCCAACTTTTTGTGGTTCTTTTGCATGAATGGGAGGTAAGATCTTTGATATCACGGTACTTGCATGTTTTATTATAGATATTTGTGTGTAAGTAAAAGGGTCATCGTCTGGCCAAAGTTTTAAGTTGATCTATAAGTGTTTTAATTTCGTCTTAGTCTGTTGGGTGAAAGAAGAAGGAGTGTGTTGGAGGGTCATGAGGTTTATATTTGCTGGCTAGGAATGCTTGGGACTCGGATAATCGTGTCAATATGAGGTCAGAGAGATTTTTGCCCAGGGAAGTGAAATAAGCGTTACACTTATTGAGTGAATCGACGGGGTCCTGTGCATTAGCAGTCAGCTGAGAGGAATCATTTTTTGCATGAACATATACCATCACGCCTGTATTCCCCGAAGGGTTAGGCAGAGGTGTACCAATGTACACCCACAGTTCACCGGTAAATTTAGGTCCCATGTAATAGGGGGCGAGCCTATTGCCATCAACCGGGCACAAATCCAAACTCCGAGCTGCTACTGCCCAACTAACAATTTAACGTCGTTCAAAAGTTTAGTAAACGTTATCTTAATTCCATTGAACATAATACCTAAGTCGCACTAACGTTATAATAACGTTTACTAAACGCGAAAATGGCCCCAGTTATACGACCAACATTGTCGTATAGTGGACATACAAAAGTCACAAGCTGACTTCGTTAAAGTCATTCAAAAGTCGTATGAACGTTATGGAATTACTATTTTTGTCGCGCAGAAGTCGCATCATAACTTTACAACGGCTCGTTTGTTGTATTGTTGTCATACAGGTGTTTTTGAATGACTAAAACGTTTTATTTGGGTCAAGGAACAACACCTGTAAGACTTATTCATTTTTCTTGTTAGTGACACATGATTGTGGTTTTGTTTCGAGATTTGAGTCCAAAATAAATAATCACAAGGAAATAAAAGTTGAGTGTTATTTAACTTATATTTATGTACCTCGCTAATAACTGTATCTGTCTCTCATGCCGTTTAGTTTGACTGGGTATTAAAGTTATATGATAATATACCTATGTGTTTTTATTTAAGATTTTCATGCCCCCTCACAATTTTGTGTTTAAATGATTATATTTTTATTAATAAAAATATTTTTATTTCTAAAAATGTAGGACATGTTGCTTTTGTCACACACTTATCTCTTTACGACGTTGTAAAGACATAAAGTCGTATTAAGGTTATTTCAAGACCATGCAATACGCCATGACAGCTATAGTTATTAGGGTTCCTCATAAATTTAAAACCCTTTTCATATTATTTACAGTAAAAGTGGAGTGCAGATTTCAAAACATTCAAGTAAATTTTATTTGAAAATATGCCCAAGAAACATGGGTTAAAATATGGAAACAAAAACCATTTTTCGTAGTAAATTTAATAAAACGTTCCGTAAATATGTCGGCCTAGACGTTTTAAAGTAAAAACCTGACTTAAAAGCGACTACAAGTTTGATTAAAGTCAGGACATGACATTAAACCGACATCATGTAATATATAGGTTATATTTGAGTATTAAATAAACAACCAAGTCATTTAAGAGTCTCCAGTTGCCCGCTGTAAAACAGGATAACGATCGTTATGTAAACGTCGCCGTGAAAACGCCTATACAACTGCTACATTGCATAGATGTCATACAAAGGTTTTTCAAAGACCTAATTTGTTCAGTTCAAAACGTTTAATGGACTATAACGTTAGTATAACTATTGCGTTGTCGCACAAACGTTTTAGCTAAGACTGTAATATAACGTCGTTTAGTTTAGTCTTACCAACGTTGCTAAGACCAGCTTATTGTGACATATTCGTCGCACGACTAATAAGTTAAATTAAAGACGTCTAAAGGACCTAGTAGTCATCTCACTATCATTATAAGACTGCTATCCAACTTTATGTCGTATAAGTCAAGACTTATATGACGTTTTTGTTTGTTGGGTGACTTTTTGCATGTTTGGGTTATAAATAGATATGATAGTGTTCCACAGCATTTTCGGATTGTTT
This sequence comes from Caradrina clavipalpis, assembly GCA_932526535.1. Taxonomy (NCBI): domain Eukaryota; kingdom Metazoa; phylum Arthropoda; class Insecta; order Lepidoptera; family Noctuidae; genus Caradrina; species Caradrina clavipalpis. The sequence goes on from OW052105.1 coordinate 7,569,328, forward strand.
TGGTTTTTGATGATGAGTTGATTGTTATAATTATTTTTAAGTTTGTGAAGTAAGTCGTTAAAAAAGTTTTTATACCTAATGTACACATGACGGCGCATTTCATCATTGGGGTAAGATCTTAAGGCTAGGTGGAGGTTGTCGCGGTGTCTCATGCATCTTATGAGTCCCGGGGTTATCCAGGGTTTAATATTGTATTTGCTACGACTGATTGTGACCCTTCGCGAGTTATTAGCTTTTGAGTTGGAAATAGTTTCAATAAGCATGTTAACGGATGAATTAGTGAAATTAGCACTTAAGACATTGGACCAATCAATATTACTTAACTCCACAGCGACGGCCTCTTCGTCAATTTTAATTTTATAACTGAACGTTCTTAAGCTGGTAAAGCGGAATCAGTGAAACTGTGCAAAGATGGTACCTTTCGGACGCTCAATAACGTCAAGATATATTTTCCTTTTAGTTTCAACTTCTATGTATTTGATGGTTACTCCAATCGTATTGCTGGCCTTGCATTCGTAGGTAGCATTTTTGTTTGCTTTATCTATATCCAGAATACTGACGAAGTCGTACGGAACTTCAACCGAATGCACCTGCAACCAATATTTACTTCAACAGTTAATAAAAATAAAAAAGGAAGGTCATAGGGCATCAAAAGACTCATCCGCATCACTGTCACAAGTGGCCCAAGAAAAGGCCAGCCCTCTGGTCATGTGAAGAATCGACCAGTCGCTTAGCGATGTCCCGAAAGACTAGATGTTTCAACCCCAAACGGCTCAAACATAAAATATATTTGCGCCTTTTGACATTTTCGGCACCAGACGCAGCCGCCCCAGCACAGCACTTCGTGTTAGGAAGATGGGATGGCGCAAGGGTGTCAACGCATGTTGCATCCCACAATAATATAATCCATGCAATTATATTATATTCACGTTTTAACTGACTTTTAAGCCAGCCGTAATGTTGAACGTTGTAAACGCCATAATGATTCAAGTGCAAAATTACACTGGCGTGGTTCAATGAAACGGCTTTCAAAGTCAATGTCAAAGAAGCGTTTATTTCAATTAGACCATTTACTTGCTCGTTCCAAAACGTAGGTCTCTGTGCAGAAGAACGAGCAAGAAGCTATTCCAACCAATTTGTGGCGACATATACATTCATGCATAAGTACTACTCTTTAAATCAAATTAAGTCACACATTTATGTGTAATGTTATTTGTGTAGTTTATTGAATAAATAAACAAATAAAAAATGTTGTTATACCAGAGCTGGCATCCTGATTCCAGTGTCTTTTTCTTCCCATGTGATGTCGGGGGCTGGGTAGCCATGCACATTGCACTTCAGCTGTATCGGAGCGTCGTAATCTGCGATTATTTTCGGAGCTCCCTCAATCGTTATCACAGGTGCTGTATTTACTTTCTTTTCTGTTAATTACAAGACAAACTTCGTTATTACAAACTTTCGTATTTATAATATTAGTAGGATTTTGTATGCTTTTTTATACGTTTTACACTAAAGTTGAAGGTACCTGTCGATGCATCCTGACGTGCTATAGGTGTAGGACCTGTTCTTGTTATGGGTGATTTAGTTCCCACGTCGATTCCACTTACCTGGTAAAAGGAATAATTAGTTACATTAGTTGATAAACAATATAAATATACCTACGGCATGTATGTACCTAATAAAAAAACAATCATTAAATAAAAATAAAGTGTAATATATAATTTTATTTTGACTAAATTTATTCCGTGGCGGTCAATTTCAATGAAGACTAGCTAAGTATGTAGGAGATATGTATGCAATTACAGGTGCACTCCCTCTTCCTGCACTTTCGTAGTCACATTAAGCAACAACCCAAGACTCGCAGGCATCAGGCGCATGACCAATAGCGACACGTGCGCATACGCCCATACACAATCAAGTGACATTAGCAGGATAAACAGTCTAGACACACTTATCCTATACGTCGACAATGGTGCTGATTCTCTTGTACGCAAACTTAACTAAATTTAAGTTATGTTCATCTTTCTCTTTCCATTTCATTAAAATCCTAATCATTTCAGAAAAGGACAGAAGATAAAATTTTAGTTAAGTTCTGTCAAATTTAGACACTCCATAGATCATTTTGACGCGATTAAAAACGTGGCGACTAGATACACGCCAATTTTCTTGAGGCGCTGTCTAGTTTGACAGGACTAAACGAATATGTATCTTCTGTCCTTTTCTTGAAGAAATTGAAAGAGAAGAACAAGAGAATCAGCACCATTGATATGGTTTAGCTGTGTGCGAAGTTTCGTCCAAACATCCCATCCATACCTATTTCTGCCGCAACGCAATGTTGCTCCGTTCCAGTTTGAAGGGTATGGGTTTCTTTTTTACCGATGGGAAATCATCAAATTTCAACCTTATCTCTGGGATGGCATAGCATTTGCAAGGCCCTGGTATTGCAGACACCTATAGGTATCGGTGATTATTTAATATCAGATGAGCCGTTGAATTGCTTGCTTGTTGAATGACATGTTGGCTGACGCTGAAAACCAGCGCTGTGGTTCCATGCCTCGTGCACGGGCCACGGCTTTATGCTGAGCGACAGCCTTTTCGCGCGGTAGTGGCGCATATATAGATTATTTGTTATTTTATTTTTGTGTTGTGCGTCGCTTTCGCGGGAATAAATGGTTTTTCTTTCTTTTCTTTCTAGTAATAAGCAAACTTACAAATTTATAATATTAAGTAGAAAAATAACTTACAGCGACATGGAACATAGTAAATGGCGGATTAAAAGAAGATGTCACGTAGAATTGTGTTTTTTCGTCGACTAGTCTTAGAGGCAGCTCTGTAATGACATTATTGCTCAAATCGAGGATTTTTGCTGTATAAAGCTTCACTCCGCTTCCAAGTAACCTGATACCCAAGAACGCGTTTCCCTCTGAAATATAAAGGATTAAATAGAAGTTCTACTAATATAGGTTTTATTGGCGTTGCTAGAATATTATCAAAGTCAAAGTCAAATCCTTTAATTCAAGTAGACTATCGAAAGGCACTTTTAAATCGTAAATTACACGAAAAGCAATAAAAAAATTAACTAGTTAACCATTCTAAAAATTTGTTTCGGTAAGTACATTACTCTTTTTAAATAAAAATTGTTAATAATAATTTGTTCAAGTATATTACATACCACCACGCCTGTATTCCCCGAAGGGTTAGGCAGAGTTCTATCAATGTACACCCACAGTTCCCTGGTATGTTCGTGGTGGGTGGGGGTGTACAATTATATTAATTGAAAATTGAGAGCAAAATTACATGATGCTCACAGCTTCACAAACATGATCGTAAACGATCACTCCTAACATTCCTAAAGCCTATGAATCAGTGTGCAACTAAAAGCAATCATCATCCATCTGCCTAGCCTTTTCCTAACTATGTTGGGGTCGGCTTCCAGTCGAACCGGATGCAGCTGAATATCAGTATTTTACATGGAGCGACTGCCTATCAGACCTCCACAACCCAGTAATGGGTAATACGATACTCTTGGTAAGACTGGTTGTCAGACTTTCGAGCTTCTGACTAACAGAAGCAAAAAGCAATAAATAACTAAAAGCATTCAACCTAAAAAATAAATAATATAACAATAGTACCTGGAGCAGGTCTGGTGACCGTGTCTTTCATAGAAATAGGTTCGTACACCGAGAATCCTAGTTGAAAGTTGAGATCACTCTTCGCGGTGATTATGACGTGAGTATCAGACTTGCTTCCGACCTCCACCTTATGCTCTCCGGGCTTTGCATTTTTAACCTTCACGATCTGTTACACAAAAAATATAAATATACCATCACGCCTGTATTCCCCGAAGGGTTACGCAGAGGTGTACCAATGTACACCCACAGTTCGCCGGTATATTTAGGTCCCATGTAATAGGGGGCGAGCCTATTGCCATTAACCGGGCACAAATCCAAACTCCGAGCTGTTACTGAGAATTTCATAGAAAACCCAATAACACTTTTTGCTCGACCCGGGAATCGAACCCAGGACCTCTAGCGTAGCAGTCGCGCACAGGACCACTAGGCCAACGAGGCAGTTGAGGCGTTTATTTTCAGGTTACAAACACCTTATTGGTTACAACACCTTGTTAGTAAAAAAAAAACGTTAAAATTTCGTTAGTATCAATTAGTTGCATTATGCTTTTTTTGCGTTCCGGTGGGACTTGTCCGCAAAAGCGGCGAAGTACCACATCAGCTGCTTGCCAGAAGCTTTCTTCCATCACAGAATGCAGGTATAAATTATTTATTTATATATTAACACAAACAATTGTTTTAACAGCTGGTAAGACCCAAGATAACAAAAGTAATCATAGATCATGATGTAATCATGTTGGTATGCGTACCACAAGCGCATCAAACATTTCGATATTGATCAATAAAAATAAAAAAAACAATAATTAGCAATTAAAAACGAGCCTATTGCCATTAACCGGGCACAAATCCAAACTCCGAACTGGTACTGAGAATTTCATAGAAAAACCCAATAACACTTTTTGCTCGACCTGGGAATCGAACCCGGGACCCCTTGCACAGCAGTAACACTTGCGACCACGAGACCAACGGGCACGGTAATATTATAATATTACCGTGCAACGGGGCAGTTCAATAAGTATTGATCAATAAGTAGAATTATAAATCACAGAAAAAAAAAATTTTTTTGCTCGCACTGGGAATCGAACCCCGCGTCTCTGGGTGTAGCAGTCGCGAGTAGAACCACTAGGCTATCGAGGCATCATTTTGGTACGTACCGCCATTTCAGCTTTACCGGAGACAACATCCTCCTTCGTTGACTTACTGCCATCTGGACCTGTGACAGCTCCGATCTTGGGATCCTTTCCAGTTACAGAAATCAGTACTGGTCCGGTGTGGGTATCGACAGGATACTAAAGATAAAAGAAATACACTTTATAATTATTATTGCAATGAAAGTAAATTATTACATACATACATACATACATCGCCTTTTTCCCATGGGGGTAGGCAGAAACCACGGAACGCCACCTGCTACGATCCTTATACACTCCTCTCGCCTCGTCCACATTCATACATCTGGTCATACAAGCACGCCGGTTACGAGTACTGCGCACCTGACCTTTCTGAAGAACCTCACCAATCCTTAATGGTGAGGTTCTTGAAAGGTACAGGTAGGTCAAGGTAGGTCTTTCTAGGGCGTCCCCTCCCGGCATTGCCACTCACATCTGCCATATAAATCCCTTTTGTTAGTCGCCTTTCACTCATTCTCTCAACATGCCCGAACCAAATGAAAGTAAATTATTGTAAATACCTTATAATATTACGACACCATAAAAATCTTTAAAAACCCGATTATTAGATTCCCAAAAATCACGACTTGAGGCCTGATTTAGTTTTAATTTTAAAGGTGATGGCTAAATGACTGCCCCCGGGCCCTATACATTCTGGAATGTATATGAATCTTACATAACCTCATAATATTTAAAAAATCATTCATGAATTATGTAGTGTTTAATATTTTCCTAGCACTTTCGTGAACTTTTAAACATAATAAAGTCTCTAAAAAAAAAAACTTTTCATCACAAACATTCGCTTATATATATACAACCTCATTTTCGTTTTTAGTTTTATTATTTTTCGAAAATGTCAGTTGAAGAAAATTTTATACTGTCAAACACACCTTTTTTCCTTTTTAGGCAATATTATTTTACCATTATATTATTCCCAAAAAGTATCTGAAACTTTTTTACATGAAATACTAATATTTAGCCATTCAGCATTACATTGTGCTAGGTGCCATATTTATACATGGTACCTGGCACATGGGGCAGTGGTCTATACTTCCATTTAGCCATCTCCTTTAATTCCTTTATATCTTTTTTTTTTTTTTATCTAAGGAGTTTTAAGTTTGTTTTTTTATCTTTATTTCTAGTTTTTGTTGTTTTTTTTTTGTCTGTTATCACTTATTTTTGTAAATGTTGGTTAACCTGTTATTGGTGACTGTGTGAGTCCCGGACATAATAACCTATACTTATATATGTATCACATAGAAGCTGTTGGTGGACCTTTATTAATAAATAAATAAATATTCTCCAGAACGATTTCAGAGAGATTATAGAGACTAGTCAAATACGCAGGAGATATTATTGTGAATAAAAGTGAGCGCAAACACAGATGCACGCCCTCTTCCTTAACTCTCATAGTCCGATGGTACGCCAATTCGACACAAGCGGGGAAAGACCAGCGCAAGTAGTTCCAAGTACTTGTCGAGATGTCACACCACTAACTTCCAAACACTGGATTGATACTGAGAAATTCGTACCTAATGGAAAAATCCAAAAACCACTTTTTACCCGACCATTGAATCTAACGCAGGACCCCACGCTCATTAGTCATGCTTACGACCAGTCAGTTAAATCATCCATCAGCTCCCCTAGCCAAGTCACAAACGATAAATGCAAACGCTGAGTAGGCTTTAATAGATCTTCAACTTTATGTGCTTGGTTTTAAGTTGAAGATCTAATGAAGATTGCACAACGTTTTCGTTCGTTCCAGTCGCTTAGAAATCTTTAATAGATTTTCAACTTAAGGGATCTTAGGTATTAAGTTGAAAATCTATTGGTACCTACCGAGCGTTTGCGATTATCGTTTGTGACTTGGCTAGGGGGGCAGTTGGTTAAAAAAATGCCAACTTACTGTTAGTGTTTTATTATAGCCGGGTGTCAGTTTTTCGTTGACAAGTGTAATTCCTCTGCCTGTAATAGACTCCTCTATATATTTTAATATCTGTGGACAAAAGTAAAAACGACCTGTAAAATAACTGTTGAATAGCAACTTGACTAACCGTGGTTGAACGGCATTGTTCAATTAAAGGATGACTCACGCTACACCGTGTCTTGCCCGAGCCGTGTGTCGGCCGTAGCACGGTCATCTAATATTACATATATATTGTATGGACACACTCACGCTATACCGAGCGGCAACCGAGTGACGGCCGATACGACGGGCCTGTTGGTCTAGTGGTAAGTGGCCCTGACTGCTAAGCCGGAGGTCGTGGGTTCGATTCCCACCCAGGACAAACTTTGTGTGATGAGCATGATTGTTTGTTCTGTGTCTGGGTGTGATTTATGTATAATATGTATGTATTTATAAATTATATAAGTATGTATATCAGTTGTCTGGTTACCATAACACAAGCTCTGCTTAGCTTGGGATCAGATAGCCGTGTGTGAGTTGTCCCAAGATATTTATTTTATTTATTTATTTAAGATTCAACATAAGTAATATTAGATGACCGTCTTACGGCCGACACTCGGCTCGGACCCGACACGGTCTAGCGTGAGTCATCCTTAAAGGCCAGCCGTGCAATTGAATGACTATTTACACCAGTTGACTGTTTTTTTAATGAGCTGCTAAAACGCGATTCTCCTATAGATTTTGTATGGTAGTAACCTATTTTTGTATGACGACACGTATTTGCCAACTCTACTAACTATTTATTGTTTTCAAAGTAGCTAAAAATAATGTTTGAGAGTGTTTCTTCTTCTTAGCAATTGTATAACAAAATAAATATTATATGTTATATTGTTGAAGCTTAGAATTTGGCCACTTTGCCCGCGTTGTAGGTGGCAGCCATTAAATCTTCCTGCCTGCAGCTGTTAGGGCTCGCAGGGTACGATGTGAGATAGGCCATCGTATGTGCTGTACCTACCGCACAAACAGCTCAAGTATTTGCTCCGACGAGCTGAGTTCATTTTACAATTGATTACATATCAATCGATTTCCAAGGCTACAATCAATGTTTTTTTAACCCCAGACTCAAAAAGAGGGGTGTTATAAGTCTGACGTATCTGTGTGTCTGTTTGTAGCACCGTAGCTCTTAAACGGGAAAACAGATTTAAATGCGGTTTTCTTATTAAAAATCAGGTTTCCTAGCGATAGTTCTTAGATATGTTTTAACAAAATCGGTTCAGCCGTTTCAATTCAAGCTCTTTTGTTAGCTGCGTAAGGGACCTTTATTCTTCCATCGGAGGTTCATCATCATCCGCTTAGCCTTTTCCCAACTACGTTGGGGTCGGCTTCCAGTCTCACCGGATTCAGCTAAATACCAGTGTTTTACATGGAGCGACTGCCTATCTGACTTCCACAACCCAGATACTGGGCAACACGATACCTCTTAGTTAGACTGGTTGTCAGACTTCTTGGCTCCTGACTATCCGTAACGACTGTCAAAGATCTACGAATGACAGCCGGGACCAACGGCTTTACGTGCTTTCCGAGGCACGGGGGTGTCACACCACCAATTTCCAAACTCCGGGCTGCTACTGAAAAATTCCTAATGGAAAATCCCAATAACGCTTTTTGTCCGACCTGGGAATCGAACCCGGGACCCCTCGCTCGGCAGTCGCGCTTGCGACCACGAGACCAACGCGGCAGTCCTTCTATCGGAGGTTGCTTAAAATTAATTGGAGAAGTTTGTGTTTGTATGACTTGTGTTATGTAGTTAAAAAATCTTACGTCTTTGACATCATCTTTCATCATATGGAAAACTTGTCCAGACGTAGCTTCAGCCACTTTGTGATACACTTGATAGTCAGGACCGCTCGTAGAACCACATTGGCCAGTCAGTATAAAGACTATCTGAAAACAAAAAACACCAAACCCTTACATTTGTGCAACAAGCGTTCAACCTTGGTTTATTAAGTGTAGGATGAGATTGGCATATCTGTTTACATAGAAACCACAAAACGATTAAAGAAAAAGGTTTTTTCTTAAATGTGTTAAGGTCGCCTTTGATATTAGGTATTAAACCACCATCTCTTAAAAAAGTGTTTTTTTTTATAATTTTAGCTCCCGACTTGACTGCCCTGATTGACCTCTTAAAGGTCTTTGTGAAGGAGCTCGTCTGGGAAAGTACTACCACCATACCTATTTCTGCCGCAAAGCAGCGTTGCTGTGTTCTTGTTTGAAGGGTATGGGTGCTGGTGTATTTACTCTTTGATGGCAACGCTTTTGCGTTTTGGAAATGCGTTGCCTCTAGTATTGCAGATGATTATAGGCAGAGGTGACCACTCAGTCATCCGGTGGGCTGTCGCGTCGGTTTGTTTGCCATCAAACGAAATACATACCTGTATTCCCCGAGGAGTTAGTCAGGGGTTACAGTTCGTCGGTATATGTAGGTCCCATGTAATAGGGGGCAAGCCTTTTGCCATTAACCGGGCACAAATCCAAACTCCGAGCTGCTACCGAGAATTTCATAGAAAATCCAGTAACACTTTTTGCTCGAACTGGGAATGCAAAGAAATTTGTCAAAAAAGTAAAAAAAAAAATTGTACCTGAGTCTGTTTCTTTTGCGCAATACTTTTGATTTGATCAAATCTGGCATGGTCCTTAGCGGAGGCATCAGTAAACACATACAAGTAGGAAAGGGGTAAACTCTCTGTGACCCCCAGTTCAATGCCTTTCATGGCATATTCTGGACAATCGCCGCCGCCGTCCACATCTATTGCTGCCAAAGCTCTCTTAAACTCACTACGATCTTTTGTGACGGTTCTAAGTTCTGCATCTGTAATAAATTTATATACTATACTAAACTGGTCCTGTTGGAAATCTAAAGAAGATGCTTTTGTCCAGCAGTTGCCGGGGCTGCGGGTTCCGGGGCTGCGGGTTGCCGGGGCTGCAGGTTGCGGGGCCGCGGGTTGTTCGAAAGAGATACCGAGCCCCCGGAACGCAAAGGGCACATGAAGAAACATAGACGGGTTTTAGTCAGTAAAAGTCTGACACTCCCTCCCGCCCCGCCCAGGGCGGGGTAAGTTACTTGATGAATTCCCGTCTTAAAAAAAAAATGACCAGCAGTGATATGAAGATAATGATGATGATAAATTAAACTAATAATATTATAAAGAACTAAATGGTTTTTTTGTTTGTTTGTAATAAATAATATTTCACTGATAGAAAGATACATTATTGACAAATACCGTTGGCTGTTAAGCTTAGTAAAGCATACTAGTGGGTAGGTACCTACTACTACTTATGCCAGTTATTTCGTTCAAATCAAATCAATTATTTATTCGCAAGGAATTTATAGATAGGAGTGAGAAATGTACATACTGCCTGGAAATAGGCACGCATTTACAAAAATTGTTAGGCTGACTAAAAATAAAATTACAAATTAAAGTCACAGTTACAATTAGGTAGGTATTACAATTTTATTATATAATATCTTAATTAATGTTGAAAAATGACAAATCCGAGTCTAATTATTTTTATAAAATAAAAGAAGCCTACGTAACTACATATTTATCAACTATCTGCCCGTGAAATCGATCCAGCGTTTTCGTAGATAAGCCAGATCAAATACACTGACGACGGACAGGCATAGTTTTAGATGATTACCGGTGAACATTCTGATTTAGATGGTAAAAACTGTTATATTGACATTACAAACAAACTTTTTTTTTACTTATTTGTATGGATCGTAGGTACATTTGAATGCAACTAGCGGAATGATAAAATGGCAGAAACATTAGACGAATATCAACATAATTATTGTTTTTTAATTATACAGGAAAAAAATTTAAGCAGTGCGTAAATTTTGCCATAATAAACTTCAATACGTTTTATTAAACACGTATATTTTATTTTGATATGTCTTTGTACTAAAAAAAAAGTTATCGCTTACGAAACATGTTTACTTAAAAACCATATTTTATTGTCACTCGGCGCTAGCGCATTCCCCACCCCCTCACCCCAGCCATGCGCCCGGGCGGCGGCCGCGAGTTTTCATCGATAGTATGGCGAATAGATTATGTCCATGTTTTGCTTATTTCAAACTCGGATAAGGATGAACATTTTTTTTTTTGTAACTAAACACGGAAATGTGTTCTATTACTGACACTGAACTACCAAAAAAAAATTTACGCACTGGTTAAAAACTTTTCCTGTATATACCATCACGCTTATATTCCCCGAAGGGTTAGGCAGTGGTGTACCGATGTACACCCACAGTTCGCCGGCATATTTAGGTCCCATGTAATTGGGGGCGACCCCATTGCCATTAACCGGGCACAAATCCAAACTCCGACCTGCTACTGAGAATTTCATAGAAAAACCCAATAACACTTTTTACTCGACCTGGGAATCGAACCCAGGACCTCTAGCGTAGCAGTCGTGCTTAGCACCACTAGGCCAACGAGGCAGTTAATTATTTTTTAATTTATTGCACATTTGTTTTATTTACTACAATATGTATGAATTTTATTACGTACGATAAAGCTAGTAGATAAGTACATAATTGCGAAATGAATTATAAATAACATTAAGATTTTGTAAAACCCAAGAGATAAGAACATTATCTAATTCATAATATTGTTGCAAGTTTAGGAGGATTATAAAAAAACCCGGCCAAGTGCGAGTCGAACTCGCGCACGAACGGTTCCGCACCATTAACTATAAAAACGACACGTTTGTTGTAAAGAAGCTCGCTTAAAAAAAAAAAAAAATAATAATAATAATATACCGTCACGCCTGTATTCCCCGAAGGGTTAGGCAGAGGTGTACCAATGTACACCCACAGTTCGCCGGTATATTTAGGTCCGATGTTATTACATCGGACCTAAATATACCGGCGAACTGTGGGCGAGCCTATTGCTCCCTTAAATATTTATTTTATTTTGTTTTTTTTTTTTTGTATTTGTTATTATAGTGGCAACCGATATTATATCATCTGTAAAATTTGTCTAACTACCACGATTCAAGAAGACCATGGTCTTCTTGAGCCTGGTGACAAACGGGCGGACAGCGCAGTTTGAGTAATATTAGCTCATTTCACACTTTGGGTAGGTACGGAACCCTAAAAATTAAAACACTTACACATAACATCACGCCTGCATTGACCGAAGGGATAGGCAGAGGTATACCAATCCCCAGTTCGCCGGTATGTTTTTTTTAGGTCCCATGTAATAGGGGTCTAGGTGTTTCGCACTATGGTTTTTGTTATTAAGTTCAGCTACTGTAGGTAAGGTACTGATTATGTAAGTTATCTGCCAGTGAACGTCTTCATATCGCATTGTCATGCAATGTGCACATGTGTTCAAAATTCCAACTCAATCGTTCACCGGAAAGTTGGTCAAAAACATGTAAGATTTGATTAAATTTCTATGGCCACTTTCCGGCTCCATCACGAATCCAGCTTTGTGACATCATTAAATTGCATTGTCATGCAAATTGCACATTTACGTAAAATTTCAGCTCAATCGAAAATCGGGAACTGGCTTGAATTTACCCTGTAAGATTTGATTAACCTCAGAGACAAGTGAATTAATAGTTTATAATAAATGGTACATACCTGGGTCATTAAATGTGACCAAAACGAAGTTTTCTATCTGCGATGTATTAGAGCTTAACACTTTTTCAAATATAATATTGACTTCATCTTTCACTTGATCTATTTCATTCCACATGGATCCCGTATCGTCAATTACAAAAGTTAAACTGCTCTTTATAATTTCTTCTTGTGCACAAACTGTACATGTTTGTACAATAAGAAAAAGAGCAAAATACAATCCGTAAGGAATCATTGTGAACACTGATGCTACTGCTTGATTGGACTAATATTTATACAACAGCAGTAATTCGAAACTTTAATGAATAGGTATGTTACCAATGATACGAGTGACCCGACGATATGAGAGTTCAGCTGTTTCTTTATTAGTATCACAGACCGGGAATCCCTCAAAGATTAATGTCGCAGCAATTTTTTATTGAATTGGTATGTCGGGAAGGCCCATTCCCGCTTAATAAACACGCAGATTGCTAATACCAATATTTTTAGTATTATTACATGAACAAACATACCATCACGCCGGTATACCCCGAAGGGTTAGGCAGAGGTGTACCAATGTACACGCACGGTTCGCCGGTATGTTTGTATTATATTGACTAGCTATGTATACCCCGTGGTGTCACGTTACGTCTTTGGTTACTGCTTCGCCCCTGTTGATCGTAGCGTTATATTCTATACGTCTAAAACTTCCTCTTGTATTACTTTAACTATTGAAGAAATCCACATAAAAATCCGTTGCGGAGGTTAAAAGATGTAAGCGTACTGGCGGCTAATTTACGAATGTGAACACGATGTATCAAAAATTAAAGTCACTCAAAGCACCAATACGTACCAAGTGCTACAAATTAAGAAATTAGAGTTAAATTAATTGGAATATTTAATACCAGTATTGTAATCGTCGATCTAGACTCCTCACATTTCAAAAGATAACAAATCCATATGTGAAACATAGTAATCACTAAATGCAGAATTAATTACTTCATTAATTAAATTAGCAACCAGCTGATTTTGTCAAGAAATTATTTCTGAAACGGTATCCATCTATACCTATAGAGTGATTATATCACAGTTGTTTTTATTCACGATTAGATAATGGAGGTGCACGTAAAGTTATCTTCTCAATATTTTTGCAGGAAAATCCCAAGATATCGAATGTAAAGCCCACTTCCACTAAAATCACTGAATACATTTAGTGCCTAATCGTATTAAGGGCTATTTATTTATTACTAGCTTTTACCAGCGACTTCGTCCGCGTGGATTAATAGTTCCCGTTCCCGGGGGATTTCCGGGATGAAAACTATCCTATGTCCTTTCTCGGGTCCCAGACTATATCTGTACCAAATTTCATTGAAATCGGTTCAGTGGTTTAGGCGTGAAGAAGAGACAGACAGACAGACAGACAGAGTTACTTTCGCATTTATAATATTAGTAAGGATTATTCCATTTATTCATTAATCAAACATATAAGTTACATTTTTAAATATTAGTAAAAAATATAAACACATTTAAAAATATAAAATATAGTAGCCCACGGGCGTCGGGAACAGGGTCCAAGGCCCCGGTGGTCAGGGCTCCTGAGAAAGGAATCTCCTAACGATACGCGCCGTGTATTTAAATTATTATTCTGTCACTGTCACTTTTTATCAATTTGACAGGGATGCAATGATGTACGTTTAGGCACTAAATGTATTTAGTGATTTTAGTGGAAGTGGATCTTAGAGCGTCATTGCATCTGCGGGTTGTTCGAAAGTCTGCGGGTTGTTCGAAAGACTGCGGGTTGTTCGAAAGAGATACCGCGCCCCCGGAACGCAAAGGGCACATGAAGGAACATAGACGGGTTTTAGTCAGTAAAAGTCTGACACTCCCTCCCGCCCCGCCCAGGGCGGGGGAAGTTATTTGATGATTTCCCGTCTATAAAAAAAAAAAAAAAAAAAAAAGAGCGTCATTGCATCCCTTAACACAAAGAAGAAGGTAAGAAGAAGGTTAGAAGGTGACAAAGACAGAATGATAATTTAAACACATTTAGCGCTAAATATGTTTAGTTATTTTGAAAGTGGGACTAAATGTAAATATCCCAATATTATGCTCACCTGCATCCTTGACGATTTGAACAGCGCCTCTGACACGGCAATAAACGTGGCCACCTATTGGGCTCAAGTAGTGTTGCCAGGCGTCCGGATAAAGCCGGACATAGTCAGACTTTTTGGATGCGTGTCCGCCCAAATTAGTCGGTGTCCAGCTTTTGTTAGGCTAAATTCATTAGAAGTTGAGTTGATTACATAATAAAGTATCGAAAAAATACAATATTATCATTCTATAATTTAGGCATAAAATGCGGCATTTTTTAACCGATTTTACCTAAAAGTCCGGCTTTCTGGATTTAGGATCTGGCAACCCTAGGCTCAAGTAGTATTAATAGCTATAAATGTCTTGTGTCACCGATACGAAAAGAAGAAGATTGAATGGAAAAACCAAAATTAAGATTGAATCATTTCTATTTCGGTAGTCAAAACAAAACGAGATCTTAGCTCTGGTTAAGTCAATTATATCTCTGTTGCGCAATTTTGAAGTAACTGACACGCAATGTCGTAACCGTCACAAATACATACGTACGTAATATCACGCCTGTATTTCCCGAAAGGTTAGACAGAGGTGTACCAATATACACCTACAGTTCGCTGGTATATTTTTAGGTCACATTTAATAGGGGCGAGCCTATTGCCATTGACCGGGCACAAATAAAATATAAAAACCCAATAACACTTTGCTCGACCTAGGTATCGAACCCAAGACCTCTACCGTAGCTGTCGCGCTTAGGACTACTAGGCTAACAATACAGTTAAGGATTTTGAATGTAAAAACTAAAATTAAGTTTAAATCATTTCTATTTTGGTAGTCTAACGTAGTCATCTTATATACCATCGCGCCTGTATTCCCCGAAAGGTTAGGCAGAGGTGTACCAATGTACACCCACAGTTCGCCGGTATATTTAGGTCCCATGTAATAGTCATGTAGTGTGTCATGTAAGGTCTTCTTATCTCTGATTAAGTTGATTACGTGTCTGTTAAGTAATTTTGAAGCAACTGATAAGCAATGTCGTGTCGTTAACTATAAGTAGGTACCATTTCAGTAGCTTTTTATTCGATTTTGACACATAATAATATTCTGCAGCAGTTGATACTTTTAAGATCATTCTCGATGACTTCTTTGAATTTTCCGGGTAGGTCACTTTATTTTACGTCTTAGGTTACTTCTGCTCTCCCGTATGTGGCTCGAAGTTATCTCTCTCTCTCTCTTTCTCTCTATCTCATAAAGAAGTTGGACATTTATCACTTTTGTTTGTCATTAGAGTTAAATGTTAGCTTCTGTCTGATCTATGAACGGATTTTTCAATGGCTACCGTTCGCGTGTGTAGCCGAGCGTCGATAAGGTTAAACACATTATGCATTGACAGCAAGGAAGCGTTACTTCGAGTTCTCAGTATTTCACAAATTAAATATTCGTGTATTTTTTTTTATTAATTGAAAATAATAGTGCCAATAGTTTCTGTTACTATGATAGAGCTAATGGGTTTTGGTTCCAGAACGACCTAAAAATAACCGTAGGTATATTAGTATAGATTACCAAAGTTCAAGAACTCGAGCAGAAAGTGTTATTGGATTTTTCTATGAAATTCTCAGTAGCAGCTCGGAGTTTGGATTTGTGCCCGGTTAATGGCAATAGGCTCGCCCCCTATTACATGGGACCCGAAAACTCCGGTGAACTGTGGGTGTACATTGGTACACCTCTATCTAACCCCTCGGGGAATACAGGCGTGATTGTATGTGTATTACCAAAGTTGTAGTTATTGATTTCTAGCTAGCTTACCTACCTGTTTATACGTACTTCTGATTTGTGGATGATATAGAAGGGTACTTCTGATGATAAACGTGTCCAGAGCTAAGGAGAATGCACTCGAGTAGACGACAAAATATATTCTTAGGTCAAAAGTTATCAATTGCAACATTGCAGTTACTTTGTTGCTTTAAGGCTAAGTTTGCAATGAATTAGAATAATACGATTTTGTTTTGCGCTTTCACTGCAATATTTTTTAGCGTTCAAATTTTAATTTAATACCTACAATGTTGCTGTGCCCTGACAGGGCCCATAACTAACTATATTTACCTACAACTACACTAATACTTACTATAACAACTTTAACTTACTAAAGTTACTAACGCTAAAGTTACTAAAGCTACTAACTTTAACATACTTTAACTATACTATACTTACTAACTAACTTTAACTATACTTTAGCTTTAAGCCTTTATGTAACATCTCTACACGTTATGGTATGCAAATAAATGAATGTGAATATGAATATTTACTTTTAGGAAAATCAGATTGTTAAATTTACACACATCTGTCTTACCCTTCGGGGAATACAGGCGTGATAGTATGTTGGTGTTGATTGTTAAATTTTTAAGTTTAAATGTAGGGTTTCTAACGTAGAGTGCATATTGAAAAACTAAGCGTTTGGGAAAATCACTCTATGCACTTTCGTAACGTTCAAATCTTTGACTTACATTATGAGTTATCGTGCAATTGATCCTTTTCTAAAACTAGATAAAATCTTACTAGAAGGGAGACGGGAAATAAGAGGAATCTAAAACAAACTAACAAACAAAAAACAAACTCTTCAGTTTTATTGTTTTAGTAACTAAATGTCTCCCGCGACTTAGTTCACGTTCTAAAATAAAAGTAGCCCAATTTACTCCTTATAACATTAGCTAGCTGCGAGTGAAGTGCCGTCAAAATCAGTCCAGCCGTTTCAGAGACTAGCCGGAAGAAGCAGACAGACAGACAGACAAATTTAAAAAAAAATGTTTCTTGTTGTTTTACCCGTATATGCATTTAGTGAAAAGCTTATAAAGTTAATTTGAAATTAAAAACTATTTTTTTTTATTTGTGTTGATATACACGTGTAGACAGTAAGTTTAGTTTTATTGTATCTTGAATACTTACCCTTAACTATTAAAAATAACTGCCGACTCTAGACATGATTTGCCTTGATCATCAGTCCATCGTCTCCCACCAACCTTGCACGATGTGGTTCAAGTATTTCTGTATATATTTCTGTCTATTCAGGCTCATCCAATGTGAAAAAAGTTTTACAATTGTGCTGGACACAACGACATCTATGGATGAAGAATTAGATGTTATCAAAGTAAATTTGCCAGGTGCCATCACCGCATATAATAACACGGATATAACCAATTACGTATTGATACCATTTAATGATCCTGGTAAGTATTGTTATCTACAAGCTGTCGATTTGCATCCTCGTCAAATTTTAGGAGCTTGTCATAGAAAAAAAGAAGTAATCAAATATAATTACGATACCTGGCCAATATTTAATAAATGCTTGTTTTTTTAGTTGCAACTATCAAAAAACAGTATTTCAGAATACTCCTCTTGCAAAAATCAGCATCGCCCAGTTGCGTATGCGGTAGGCAGAGTTGTCGCGCGGCTATATCAATGCGTGCATAGCGCCTAAACCCTCTGGCGAGATGGCTAGTTCGAATTGGAAAATCACGTCAAAAAACATAAATTTTAAAACAAATTTATTTTATTATTGATTCGTGTTAAGAATCACGAGAATGCAAATCAACAGCTTGTATACTAATATCTTAAAGAGGTAAAGTTTGAGAGGATGTAGGCGTAATCTCTGGATCTACTGAAACGATTTTAAAAATAATTTCATCCATCCATAGCAAGTCACGTAATTTGTGAGTATCATAGGCTAGTTCGCTAGTATTTTAAACACATTTTTATTATAAAACAACTTTGGTTAGTAAATTTTCTTACAGATGCCAAATTTTTTAACAGAGAAATATAGTCTGTAGCATTCAGAGATAACGTAGCTTTCTATTAACATGAGATTAACCCTTTATAATATTAGTGTTTGATGATAAAGAACGTTTTTGTCGATTTTAATAAAATAAAACACTGTGTGTACCAATGTACTATTTTATTTAGTAAAATAATACACAAGGCGAGAGATCGGAACAGTGCCAGGTTTCAACTGGCTTTGTTCACCAAGCGAGAAAGGGATCAAAGAAGTTATGGGAAAGCCTTCTCGTAAAACATTAATTGAGAGAAAAAATAAGGCGTTTTATGATGGGATCTATATGGTACTAAAACAAAAGGGGCAGTGGTTACAGTACCGGCGCGTCTGTAAATTCTAATTAACTGAAAGGCAATCTTTGATTTGACTAGCCGCAATAAAAAAAAAGTCGCCTATTATTTAAATTTGAATTCGTTCTAGAATTCAGTTGAATGTTAAAATAAAAATATTTTCGGCCAAGTCGCGTAGGCATACAACCTTTACAATACTGTCAAGAATGGCCGCCCTATGCAACACTTTTTCTTTTCAAATCGAAAGTGAATCCCTTGATCCCAGTACGTGGCCACGTTTATCGCGAACATGACGTTGAATGGACGATGGACTTATAGCGCATGCGTTTATTTTACACGTGTAGCTTAACAGGATATTATCGGCATTACTCTGTTGCCCGCTCCATACAAATATGAAGTCTAGGCATATTTTATTAATAACGAATTTCATCATCATCTGCTTAACCTTTTCACAACTATGTTGGGGTCGGTGTACAGTCTAACCGGATGCAGCTGAATACCAGTGTTTTACATGGAGCGACTGCCTATCGGATCTCCACACACAACCCAGTAACTGGGCAACACGATATCCCTTAGTTAGACTGGTTGTTAGACTTCTTGACATCTGACTATCCGTAACGACTGTCAAAGATCTACGAATGATAGCCGGGACCAACAGCTTTACGTGCTTTCCGAGCCACGGGGGTGTCACACCACCATGCCGTGTTAATAACGAATTTAAATATCATTGAATGGCAAAGAAGCCGACGGCCTATCTAATGTTCAGTAGTCTAGTTACCGCTGGCTGTAGACATCTGCAATATCAAACGCTTTACAAATGCGTTGCCATCCCAAAGACAAAGTTAAAATGTCTCATGTGCCTGTAACTATGCCGGCACCCATACCCTTTAAATTGGAACGCTGCTTTGTAAGGAAAGGCTGCTTTTTTAACCCCCGACGCAAAAAGAGGGGTGTTATAAGTTTGACGTGTCTGTCTGTCTGTCTGTGGTATCATAGCTCCCGAACGGATGAAGCGATTTCAATTTAGTTTTTTTGAAAAGGTATGCTTGTAGTACTTCCCTGGAGGAACTCCTTCACAAAGAGAAGTTGTAGATAGCGATTAACCTACGTTTTGTATGCAGTGCGCTTGGAATTAAATCCATCTAATATGCATGTTCCACTGTGATATTTAATCTCGTATACAATGTTATATATTTCCAAGAACCGTCTTGGAAATAATGCATATTGAATCAAGGTTACCTAATGGCGTATTTTATTTACCTACTAAAGTTAAAAACGTAAACAAATGAAGTACTACGCCTTTTAGATATTATTATAAAGAAATAGCTTTTATTGAAAAGTGTTTTTATAGTATTGCTGAATTCATAACATATTTTTTTTTGTATTATTTTGTAATATGGATGTTCATAAACATTCCATCACGCCTGTGTCACCGAAGGGTTAGGCAGAGGTGTACCAATGTACACCACTTACAGTTCGTCGGGATATTTAGGTCCCATTGTAAGTAGCAGCCCGTAGTTTGAAAGTTGGTGATAACACCTCCGTGCCTCAGAAAGCACGTGCCTTTGGTCCTGCGCATAATCTCTCGTATCGCATTGCCGTCTCATCGGACTCTTAGTGTGAGGGAAAAGGGAGTACACCTGTGATTGCGCACACACGTGTGCACTATAACACTCCTACGTTTCTGACTGGTCTTCATTAAGACAAGAAGTTGTGACAGAACATCGGTCGGAAGAATGTTTTCATAATCAATTTCTTCATCAATTAATCATTTTACTTACAGATGTAGGACAGCCTACAGTGGTGTTCACACCACGGGACCTTTTATCTGCAATAAATGCTATTACAGTCGGTGGCGGACGAAAATGTCCTGAAAATGCTCTTGCAGGCATAGAGAAATCTCTGCAGGTTAGCAAGCACCAATCGAACATCTTCGTGTTTACAGACGCCTACGCGAAAGATGTCGGCAAACTTGGTTCTGTCGAAAATTTGTGCCGAAGTACCCGCAGTCAGGTAAGCGTCAGCAATTGCTCGTTCGGCTTTCGTTTATTATTTGTCAGGACCGATGTTTTGTCGGCCGCGTGGTTTGGTGTATTGGGATTCATATTATATGGAATATATGAATCCCAATACAACAACGCACGCGCGTGCAAAAAAAATCTGTAAAGAGAGGCTTATCCACAGTTTTCGCTGCACACGCCAAACAATACCAAATTTGTGATACCTTGGATTACATTATTGTAATTTTAGAAGGGATCCCAATTTTTTTTTATGAAATTTTAGAATTTTGTCAAAACCTAATTGTATTCTTGCTCGTTCTTCTCTATAGAGACCTACCTACGTTTTGGAACAACCAACTAGCTTTAACTTTCTGTCTGCCTCCTTGACAATTCAAAAGTGACTAAATGTTCCAATTGAAATAAATGCTTTGACTTTGGCTTTAATTATTTGTTAAAGATGCTATCCTGGTTTTTAGGTGGTTATATTTTTGAGCGGGTATTGTTTACCGCAGTCATCGCCTGGCGTGAGCGCGCAAGTTTATTACGATGTCGCCAAAGCTTGCTCAGGCGCAGTCGTGCAATTCGACCCTGCGACGTTGAGACAGGTATCATATTATTGTTATTTATTACCTTTAAATACGTACAGTCAGCAAAAAAGATAAATAACCAGAGTCGCCTAATAAATTCAAAGTTTCTCAAAAACCGATGGAAGTTTTATAATGAATTTACATTTTATTAATAGAAAATAAACAGTGTATTAATAAAATTAAATTTCATTTAAAAACTACATGCGGTTTAAAAGAAAACTTCAACTATATTAGACGGTCTGGTTACTTATCTCTTTTGTTGACTGTACATACATACCACCACGCCTATATTCCCCGAAGGGTTAAGCAGAGGTGTACCAATGTACGCCCGCAGTTCGCCGGTATTTTTAAGCCCCATGTAATTGGAGGCGAGTCTATTGCCATGAACCGGGCACAAATCCTAACTCCGAGCTGTTACTGAGAATTTCATAGAAAAAGCATATAACACTTTTTGCTCGACATGGAAATTGAACCCAGGACCTCTAGCGTAGCAGTCGCGCTTAGGACCACTAGGCTGGACTTGCCCCCCTATTACAAGGGATCTAACACATGCCGGAGAACTGTGGGTGTACATTGGTACACTTTTGCCTAACCCTCCTGGGAATACAGGAGTGATGATATGATAAAAAAGAAATCGTAAATACGCAAAGACTATGCAACTTTCCGTTTTGTTAAGTGTCTTTTTCTCACAATAAATGTTATAATATAGAATGACATTTAACCTGATTAAGACCGCACGAAGACGGTGGATGCAGGCCGCTTCCAATCGGTCCTTTTGGAAATCTATGAGGGAGGCCTATTTCCAGCAGTGGACGTCCTGCGGCTGAAATAAAGATAATGAATGATAAATTAATATCCTTCAATTTAATGTTTCAGGCTTTTAACTATATAAAAGAAGTGATAAACGTGGAATGGACTGACGTTATCAGCTACGACGCGTTCACAGAATATAAAGAATTAACTGTAAGTATCTTTCTACTTCATGCATTTCATAAGTCCAAGTTTCCCCACGATGTTTTCTTCACCGATGTCATATTGTAACTTGCCCGGATTTAAACCCATTTTTTTTTACCGATGGGATATCATCAAATTACTTCCCCCGCCCTAGTGTCATTCTTTTACTGACTAAAACCCATCCATGTTCCTTCTTTTGCCGTTTGCGTTCCGGTGGCGCGGTACCTATCTCTTTCGAACAACCCGCAGCCCCGGCAGGCATCGGCCCTTAGTGGCCCCCTCTGAATGTTTGCTGACATCTCTTTGAGGCGCGCGTGGAACACGAACGCGCCGTCAACACAGTGGATTTGAACCCATAACCATGAGGTTGTAGGTTCAAATTCGGGCAAGGTCCTCCTCTCGTAGATGATTACGAGAGGAGAACTTAACTATATGACCACCACGACATTACATTACATTGATAGAAATTATAAATATTCCATGGAAGCTCGTTATTATAGACCTCCGACGCCATTTAAGCAAAAACAGAACTTAAATATCAATTTAAGTTCTGTTTTTGCTTAAATTACACAACTTTTAGTTTACAGTGGACTCATTTACCAAGACCGTATTATTGGTAGCTTCTGGAGATAACCCTACATTGGAAATATCGAAACCGAATAATTCAGATAGTGGAATTGAGAAAGTTTTGGACACCAGACACACACAGGTATTTTATTTTTTTACGGTTTTACAAGAAAAGTTCTAAGTTTAAAAGTAGGTATTTACCTACTTTTCGATTTACTTTTTCGATGGCTATGAGAATTAAAGAATCAATTCAGGACGTCCTCTTGCGGACACCAGTGACTAAACCGCCTTAGCGTGAAGAGGTTTTAGCTTTACCAGGTTTTTGTCGACTGCTTTATGTCTTTCGTAACTGCTTCGTTCCCATGGGTCATAGCGTAATGTTTTCCAGCCTGAATTATTCCTCATGAGTCTGGCTATCATTTTATAAATAAACAATTACCAATCCAACTGGTAGTTCCGTGTTTAAAGAAACAAATAAATAAAAAAGGTCTCCAACTTTATTATATTAGAATGGATAGTATTAAACTGCCTCATTAGCCTAGTGGTCGTAAGCGCGACTGCTTTTTTTTTATTTTATTTTTTATAGACGGGAAATCATCAAATAACTTCCGGGGCGGGAGGGAGTGTCAGACTTTTACTGACTAAAACCCGTCTATGTTCCTTCATGTGCCCTTTGCGTTCCGGGGGCGCGGTATCTCTTTCGAACAACCCGCAGCCCCGGCAAAGCGCGACTGCTGCGTTAGAGGTTTTGGGTTCGATTCCCAGGTCGAGCAAAGTGTTATTGGGTTTCTCTATGACATTCTCAGTAGCAGCTCGGAGTTAGGATTTGCGCCCGGTTAATGGCAATAGGCTCGCCCACTATTACATGGCATCTAAACATACCGGAGAATTAGGTGTCGTTGGTATACCTCTGCCCAACCCTTCAGGGAATGCAGCCGTGATGGTACTATGTATAAGATACTATTTTGTGACAGGTTGTTCGCTTAACACAGCCGTCCGTCGGTGACTACAAGGCCATAATCAGATGTCCAAGCAAAACATCTGTTGTACTATACAAAAGATTTGAGCTACCGCTGCGGTTCGGATTTTCCACTAAAATACCAAGAAGTATGAGAGAAACTAGCAGAAGACCTATACCAGGTATTACATTTTGATTTACTTTTACACAAACATTCATACTCATACATAAGCTCACGCCGTTTCCTATGGCGGTAAGCAGAAACCACAGTAGGAAACCTGCTACGATCCTTACATACTCTTTTTGCCTCGTTCACGTTCATACATCTGGTGTTCTTTATAAACAAAACCTTCTCTCAAAAAAAAAAACACTTCAAAGACTATATAATCTTATATATAGCTTCGTCCGCGTGGAATTTATTTATGAATGTCAAAAATGAAAATGAATGATGAAAACATAGGTACCTATACAACTTGTTGATTTGCATCCTCGTCAAATTTTAGGAGCTTGTCATAAAAAAATAGAAGTAATCAAATATAATTACGGTACCTGGCCAATATCTAATAATAACAGTATTCCAGAATAGTCCTCTTGCAAAATTCAGAATCGTCCAGTTGCGTATGCGGTAGGCAGAGTTGTGGCGCGGCTATATCAATGTGTGCATAGCGCCTAAACCCTCTGGCGAGATGGCTAGCTCAAATTTGAAAATCACGTCAAAAAAACATAAACATAACCAATTTGCATTTAGCAATGTATAAGCACATTAGTGCAAATATCTAATATATACAAGAGCGCCTCAAGTGTGTTTTTGCAACCTAGTTTAATTCTGCTGATGCAAAGACTTTTCTGCAATAATTATGTGTTTTAGTTGTAAGTTAGTAGAGTTTAAGTTAAATAAATAAATTAGACATTATGTAATGCTAGATATTAAAAAAATACGTACTGTCCTATATTTAGCATATGTTGGAGCTCCTGCAGCCTGTGATACAGGATTATCCTAGTACAGGCATCTAACATTATTTTACCTACACTGTTATTTTTAGTTTTATTGTGTATTTTATCTTTTGAATTTTTGAATAAAGATTTATTATTTATTATTTATTATTATTATTAATTTATTTTATTATTGATTCGTGTTAGGAATCACGAGCATAGTTAACTCCTTGAATTTGACGAGGTTGCAAATCAACGCCTTGTATAATATTTTTTAAGATACGAAATGACGATGAACGATGAACGAAAATACAAATATGATACAATACAATACTGCCTCATTGGCCTAGTGGTCCTAAGCGTGACTGCTACGCTAGAGGATTTGGGTTCGATTCCCAGGTCGAGTAAAAAGTGTTATTGGTTTTTTTATGAAATTCTCAGTAGCTGCTCGGAGTTAGGATTAATGCAATAGGCTCATCGCCTATTACATGGGACCTAAACATACCGGCGAACTGTGTAAGTGTACATTGTAAACCTCTGCCTTACCCTTCGGGGAATACAGGCGTGATGATAGGTGTAATTTTTTTTCTTCTCTTTATTATATTAGTTAAGATAACGATAGTTGTAGCGTACATACACATAGATCATTTCGTTATAGGTAGAACAAATAAAATCCTGATAGATGCTACACAAAGCAATATGAAACTAGAAGCTTTAGAAATACAAGTAGCTGACGAAAAAGAGAAGAAAGCGCTGGTGTTCGAAGAAAGTTCTAGTACAGGCTTATACTTGGCCGAGGCTTTCATTGGGCCTGACAAGGCGTTTTATCTTTGGGTAAGATTAATTAACATTATTATTAAAACTAAGTACCTACTGCCTCGTTAGCCTAGTGGTCCAAAGCACGACTGCTACGCTAGAGGTCCTGGGTTTGATTTCCAGGTCGAGCAAAAAGTGTTATTGGGTTTTTCTATGAAGTTCTCAGTAGCAGCTCGGAGTTTGGAACCGAACCCACGGCCCCTCGCTCAGCAGTCGCGTTTGCGACCACGAGACCAACGGGGTAGTGCAAAATGATACGTAACGCTTTAACCCAATAATAGATAAAATTTGCCCGCCTCGGAATCGAACCCAGGAACCGAAGTTCAACAATTGCGTTTGCGATCACGACATCAGCAAATGTAAACTATAATAATATATTTCTCCTGCGTACTTTGTTTTTTCCATTAAGAATAGATTAAAAGGATACAATTTTATTAATTAGTTCTCTGCAGTACCCATTTATAATTTCAGGTGAAAGGATATGACACATCCACAAATCAAGAGATTAAGGTTTCATCGGAAAGTTTTATCCCTCAACAAGGTTATTATTTATTTATTTAAACTTTATGCACAGAAAAAGTACAAAGGCGGACTTAATGCCTCATGTATTCTTTACCAGTCAACCAATGGTGGTGAAGAGATAACACAGCAGGTGCAAATTAATTATTTGAACTGCTATTTATATATATTTTGTCTTTAACTTTGCTTAATCATACAAACTAACCAAAATTGTCTCATTTCAAAGATTAAATCCAATGAATAGTTAATCAAATTTTGAAAAAATGTGACGTAGAAGTTCATGTTTGCCATACAAAATCTATGGAGGAATCGCGTTTTGATAGTCCATAAAAAGTATGTCAATTGATCGTACATCTGCAATACAGGAGGTCTTGCAAATGCGTTGCCATCCCAGAGACAAAGTTGAAATGTCATCATGTGCTTGCAATTTCACCGGCACCCAAACCCTTCTAACCGGAACACAGCAACGCTGCTTCTGGCAGAAATTGGTATGCTAGTAGTACTTCCCTGGACGAGCTCCTTCACAATAAGCTCTACTACTACTACAGCTGGTGGTGTCAAATAACCAAATAACCAATTATAAACATGTCGTTATTTGTGTAGGTACAGCGACAGATTCAAAATGGAGGAAACCACAATCGGAAATAATAGATGACGAACGTGTAATTGACTTCGGTACAAATGCGACATTTGCTTGTAAGGTTACCGGTTACCCAGCACCCAACATATGGTGGGAAGATGACAACGGACTCACCTTGCCATCAGAGGTACGAGAATATGGAATATGCATGATTTTATTTAATTGAAAAAATCAAATCATAATATATGTAAGAAGCAGCTCCAAATAACTTTAACATTCTAAAAGATATTAAAGCCATAGAAGATTTGTTTTTATCGCATTCTAGTAAAACAAAATTTACTGTGCCGACTTTAGTTTTAATTTCGCTTTTTGTTATCTGTACTTCGGTATTTTCATGTTTTGTTAACAAAAGCGAATAAAAAAAAACATGCATACTCCTTATTGCTTTTTACGTTTTAAACAGAGAGAGAGAATGAAACATATAAATTCTAATATTCCAACGCACACGTCCTGCAAAAAGTTGGACCCATGAAACTATGGATCTATTGAATGGTCCGATAATCGGTCCTACAAAATGTCGGATATGGGTGGAGGCCCTAAAATCTATCTCATTGCCAAATTTCATCCAGATCCGTTCAGCAGTTTAAGCGAAAAGAGTAACAACAACCGGGTTTGTGAGGATGGATATCATCACAAACTATCGCATTTATAATATTATAGTAGGATAGAAGGATTTTTTTTTTTTATAGACGGGAAATCATCAAATAACTTCCCCCGCCCTGGGTGGGGCGGGAGGGAGTGTCAGACTTTTACTGATTAAAACCCGTCTATGTTCCTTCATGCGTTCCGGGGGCGCGGTATCTCTTTCGAACAACCCGCAGCCCCGGCAGGCAGGATAGAAGGATAAGTTGTAATCATCATCATCATCATCATATCAGCCGCAGAACGTCCACTGCTGGACATAGGCCTCCCCCATAGATTTTCAAAAAGACCGGTTGGAAGCGGCCTGCATCCAGCGTCTTCCTGGGGTCCTAATCAAGTCGTCCGTCCACCTTGTGGTTGGACGTCCTACGCTTGCGTTTGCCTGTGCGTGGATAAGTAATAGGATAATAGAATTATTAGGAAGTATAACACCATCACGCCTGTATTCCCCGAAGGGTTAGGCAGAGGCGTACCAATGTACACCCACAGTTCGCCGGTATATTTAGGTCCCATGTAATAGGGGGCGAGCCTATTGCCATTAACCGGGCACAAATCCAAACTCCGAGCTGCTACTGAGAATTTCATAGAAAAACCCAATAACACTTTTTTGCTCGACCTGGGAATCGAACCCAGGACCTCTCGCGTAGCAGTATACATGAACTGTACTTTACGATTTACCTATTATGTTTTTTTTTTCCAGACTGTGTTATTGGAAATCCCATCATTATATATTAATTACGTTAGCATAGAGAACGTTACAGTAAATTCTACAATTAGTTGCAAAGCTAAAAACTCGGAAGGCGAAGACTCCCAAAGTTTAAATGTGTATGTTTACAGACCATACACATTTGAAGTCATCCAAACCCCAGCAGGTAACTATTTTGTGCTATTTTTTGTATTTAAAACCGTAATTGTAGTAGCTGGTGCCCGCAACTTCAACTTCTTTATTTAATGAATAACAAAAAACTGTCTTAAACTTTATTCTACTTTGAATATTCATCGGATTTAAGTAATATTTTAAAACATACATACATAAAATCACGCTCAGAACGCCACGATTATTGACATGCTACGATCCTTACACACTCCTTACGCCTCGTCCACGTTAATAAATCTGGTCATATAGGAATTCCAGTTGCGAGTACTGCGCATCCGACTTTTCCAAATAACCTCACCATTTTAAAATTAGATATAAAATTTATATATCATTTTAATTTCAAATGCTTATGATCTTTAAATAGGTTGGGCTGTTCGTGTTTGAAAAAACTATGTATTTTTAAACATACCAACGATGCTGGAGAGAGAAAACTCAGAGTAATGGAGCCTACTACAAAAAAAAACTTCATTTTATCGTTCCAGACCAAACAATAGAATACGGGAGCGAAGGTAAATTATACTGCGAAGTGTCTGCATACCCTGCTATAGAGACAAAGTGGTACCACAATGACACCGCAGTAATCCCGACTGACGACCTGCAAGTGGACCCAGAGACCAACTCCTTGTGGATCAAAAATATGACTGTCAGCTATACCGGCGAATACAAATGTGAAGTGACGAACGAAGCCAACGATAAAACTTATAGCGCTCAAGTTACAATATCAGGAATAGGTATGTCATTTGCCTCGACATAGTGACATAGTCAGGTACTTACCTATATGTCTAATATTAACAAATGCAAATTAGAGGGCGATAAATATGTATAAATAAAAAATCAACTTTTTATGAAAATAATATCAATTTTATTGGCCGTGAGCAGGAATCAAAAAGACCTAGCTTACTTAGGTACCCATCTACTCTGGACTGGGCGTGGCGTATGCAATTGGATAGTTAACACCAATAATTTCAACCCACAACTTCTCCAAAAAAGCACTTTATTTTACCCATGAAAACCGATTAATTTTTAATTTATTGTCAAATTTGATTTTAACTTATAAAAATAAATAGTTAGTCAATTGAGTAGGCCACGTAGTGACGTCACAGCGTGCTATTGCCATACAAAATCTGTGGGAGATTCGCGTTTTGACAGTTCATAAAAAGTATGTCAATTGATGGTGGTGGACACTACCCAATTACAAATACTAGTAAAGAAGAAATTGCAATAGCATAGCTGTTTATATATACCTTGTTTCACCCCGCAGCCGGATAAAGCTCTAGTAAAAATCCAGCAAATAATTTAATACAAATTCGACAGTCTCAGTGTAACAAATAATCAGTTTATTACTTTTTATTGATTTTTTTGCAGAGGCGCCGCAAGTGGAGGTTGAAAATACTAATAAAACTCTGAAACTAGGAGACTGGAGTTATCTGGAATGCAGGTAAAACTCAAATGTCCATGTTTATCCCTTATTATCTTCGGCATCTTTTCAATTAGACTGATCTGGTAACTCCGAAGACTAGCGCGTTTTATCAAACAAACAAAACGAAAAAGCTATTCACACGAACTGGCCCCAAAAATAATATCGTATCGTATAAATCGTGTAATAAAGGTGAAGAGATTTTTCGTTTATTATTATATTTTAGAACATTGGAATTAAGTTACATTATTACGGAAGCATGAATTGTTTCATTTATTTTCAGAATAACCAGTGGGAAGCCTTCACCAACCATAACATGGACGTTTAAATCTGAGGACGGGCTTGAATTCGGCTCGTTACCGGACGGCGTGGAGGCAGACGAGGCCAAATTGAAGATAGCCTCAGCACAGCCTGGTCACAAGGGAGTCTATAGATGTGACGCTGTTAATATAGAAGGGCATCATTCCGCTGATATCAATGTACAACTACAATGTAAGATTATAAATTATCAACAGACGTCTACGAAATGCAACCAATTTCAGAGTGGGTCTAGTAACTGCCGAGACTTGTGCGACAGCTACGCTACCTCTTGCGTAGCACTTTGCTCGACCTGGGAATTGAACCCAAAGACCTCTCCTTGGGTTCGATTCCCAGGTCGAGCAGTGTTATTGGGTTTTTCTATGAAATTCTCAGTATAGAAGCTCGACCACCACACCTATTTTTGACGCAAAGCAGCGTTACTGTGTTCCGGTTTAAAGAGTATGCGTGTCAGTATAATTACAGGCACATGATACATTTCAATTTTGATTACTATACGCAGCGGTGACTACTTAACATCAGGTGGGCCGTCGGCTTGTTTGCCAAACCAAAACATAGAAAAAAAAATGGCTAGCTGAATTGTTATTCCAGTATACCGACTAACTACGCCAGCTAGTAAGCGAGTCCACCATTGCTTTTTCCAATCCGTACTAATATTATAAATGCGAAAGTAACTCTGTCTGTCTGTCTGTCTGTCTCTTCTTCACGCCTAAACCAGTGAACCGATTTCAATGAAATTTGGTACAGATATAGTCTGGGACCCGAGAAAGGACATAGGATAGTTTTCATCCCGGGAATCCCCTGGGAACGGGGACTATTAATCCACGCGGACGAAGTCGCGGGCAAAAGCTAGTACTCAATAAATTTGTGCCATAATCTATGCTAGATCTAATTTAAGAAGCAGAAGCTAATTTATGCTAGATCCACCATCAATATCAAGTGAGGCTGATACCCGTACTCTAACGGTGAAGGAAGAGGATGATGTAGTTCTACAGTGCGAGGTGGATGCGTCACCAGCAGCTAGCGTGCGCTGGGAGATGTCACAGGATGACGTCATCATGGCGCTGGATGACCGACACCGCACTGATCATCGAAACACTCATAGGTATACACATACTTACATATACTCTGGCTTTTTTCCCATGGGGGTAGGCAGAAACCACAGAACGCCACTTGTTACGATCCTTACATACTCCTTTCGTCTCGTCCATATTCATACATCTGGTCATACAAGCACGCCGGTTACGAGTACTGCGCACCCGACCTTTCTGAAGAACCTCACCAATAAGGTCAGGGTAGGTCTTTCTAGGGCGTTTCCTCCCGGCGCGGCATTACCACACACCGTTGCTCGTTGTTATATAAATCTCTTTTATTAGTCGCCTTTCACTCATTCTCTCAACATGACCGAACCAAGCATACTCTTTTCAACCTTTGTCACTACATCCTCTTTCATAGGCGTACATATTTAAATATTATAATTTTTTAACTTTCTTGTACATCATACATGTCGCTCATTAAAATAAAATATTTGACTTTGTATATACATAATTATATGTTTATACTTCGTGTACTATTACGGTAAAGAATAAAGCTACATGTTCTCTTCATTGGCATCAGTGTTGGCTTTTGCAAACTCGGTCCAACCGTTTCGTGGATGAGCTGGAACTAATAGACCTACAAACAAAAAATCTGAAAATTGAGTTTTTGGTATAAGTAACGGGTACATTCACATGCATTCCGTAGAAAGCTCTTATTTTGACATTTATAACAGGCACTCCAATTTTCAAGTCGCTCAACGAGCTATGGTTTTTTTTTTTTATAGACGGGAAATCATCAAATAACTTCCCCCGCCCCCTAGTGTCAGACTTTTACTGACTAAAACCCGTCTATGTTCCTTCATGTGCCCTTTGCGTTCCGGGGTCGCGGTATCTCTTTCGAACAACCCGCAGCCCCGGCAGGCATCGGCCCTCAGTGGCCCCATCCAATTTTGCTGACATCTCTTTGAGGCGCGCGTGGAACACGAACGCGCCGTCGACACGGTCTGTCGCTAGTGAACGTACGGACGGTGAGCTACCCATTGCTCACCGTCCACAGACCCGCGTCTACGGTGGCCGGGAGTCGTCTCGTGGCTCCCGACGCCCGGATCGTCTGCCGCGGCGGCCGCTGGGACGGGGGACCCTCCTTTCCCTCTCCCGTCCCGCCGCCTCCTTCTCTAGCATTAAACGAGCTATGGTGAGGGCTATGCTCGGTATTTCTCTACGTGATCGAATCCGAAATGAGGAGATCCGTAGACGAACTAAAGTCACCGATATAGCCCACCGGATTAGCAAGCTGAAGTGGCAATGTGCAGGCCATATTGCTCGCAGAGCAGATGGCCGATGGGGTCGAAAAGTGCTAGAGTGGGGAGAGTCCACCAACAAGATGGACAGACGACCTTATAAAGGTCGCCGGTAGACGCTGGATTCTGGTCGCTTTCAACCGGTATATGTGGAGATCTAAAGGGGAGGCCTATGTTCAGCAGTGGACGTCCTATGGCTGAGATGATGATGATGATGACTCCAATTTTATTAATTTGTATAGATTGTGTATATGATGAGGCTACACACTAACTGTTACCAAAGTTGAGAACGCGCACCTAAATGTGTTTACATTTCTTTTTAATTATTCCCATAATTGTCATGTTTTGCAGATTTAAAGCATTGTGGAAAGACTCTGGAAATTACCACTGCATTGCAGAGAACGATGTCGGCAAAGCAGAGAAAACTATCACAGTTAATGTCTTAGGTGAGTTTATTCTCTGCTACATATTATTATTCCTATTGCAATCATATCAGCCGCAGTACGTCCACTGCTGGACATAGGTCCACCTTGTGGGTGGACGTCCTATGCTACGCTTGCCGGTGCGTGGTTTCCATTCGAGAACTTTGCGGCCCCATCGGCCATCAGCTCTGCGTACCATGTGCCTTGCCCACTGCCACACTGCCATTGTAATGTTAGTAACCTTTTATTTCGTAGAGGTCAGATCGGAAGCCGACCCTAACTTAGTTGGGAAAAGGCTAGGCAAATGATGGTGATAATAATCTTTTTTTAGGGTTCCGTACCCAAAAAGGTAAAACGGGACCCTATTACTGACACTTCGCTGTCCGTCTGTCTGTCTGTCTGTCTTTCTTTCTTACAAACAGGCACTTCAATGTTATTTATTTATATAGGCAACTACTTTTTTCTTCATCACTTATGAGTTTTCTTGCATTCAAAGGTCGCTAACAATATTTCCATTGTTTCAGTTGCACCGTACATCGAAGCGCCAAAACTTAAAACTGTAATTGCGAAAACTGGTGATAATATTTCGCTGCCGTGTAACGTGCTATATGGCAACCCTGTACCTTCGACAAAATGGGAGTATATAGCTCCAGACTCTACCACTAAAATATTACACAGGTAATTCTAGGGCTTGTATACCATTATGTAATTGAAATATATATAAATAAAATAAATATACCATCACGCCTGTATTCCCCGAGGGGTTAGGCAGAGGTGTACCAATGTACACCCACAGTTCGCCGGTAGGCATATTTAGGTCCCATCTAATAGGGGGCGAGCCTATTGCCATTAACCGGGCAGAAATCCAAACTCCGAGCTGCTACTGAGAATTTCATAGAAAAACCCAATAACACTTTTTGCTCGACCTAGGAATCGAACCCGGGACCCCTTGCACAGCAGTCGCACTTGCGACCACGAGACCAACGGGGCAGTTGTAATTGAAGTTTTACCAAATAATTAAAAAAACATCGCATCGTTAAGTATTGTTCTTGAAAAGGAATGTACGGGTGATCTCTCACAATTATTTTTATAGATTACATCTCACGTAGATGTAACACTTGTGGCCTTGTGGTGTGTAGCCTTGTGGTCCTAAGCGCGACTGCTACCCTAGAGATCTTGAGTTCAATTCCCAGGTCGAGAAAAGTGTTATTGGGTTTTTCTATGAAATTCTCATTAGCAGCTCAGAGTTAGGATTTGTACCCGGTTAATGGTAACAGGCTCGCTCCCTATAACATGTGACCTAGACATACCAGCGAACTGTGGGCGTACATTGGGACACCTCTGCTTAACCCTTCGGGGAATGCAGGCGTGATGGTATGACGTATATGCGTCTACGTGGTTTGTAATATAACATCTAATATTAAACATTTATGCTTTTAGGAGTACTCGTAATTCATCGAGTTTGCTGCATCTAAACAATGTGAGTTACACCAATGAGGGATCCTATCTCTGTATAGCTGACAACGATGTCGGCATCGATAGTATCAACATTTATGTAAAGATACAATAAAGCAAAAATCTTTTTATTTCCGACGTGTTTTATTAAAAAATATCTTCAAACCTTCTTCTGCGTATATGACCAGATGTATGAATGTGGAGGAGGCTAAAGAAGTACGTAAGGATCGTAGCAGGTGGCGTTCCGTGGTTTCTGCCTACCCCCAAGGAAAAAGGCGTGAGTTTATATATGTGTATCTTCAAAACCTTCTTTAGTTTTCAAAACATACTCAAAGTTGTTGGGGGTGGAAACCAGAGCCATGGCGTGCCCATCCTTGTTAAGAAAAGTTCCAAATGGTTGGTTGACACTTCCCGTGAACCAAGGGCAAGGGCATTAAGTCCGCCTTTGTACTTTTTTTTGTGCATAAAGTTTAAATAAATAAATAAATAAGGCCGGCTTTTACCCTGGCTAGAGGCTTAGCAGTGCCATCCATCGTGGCTTGTCAAAAAGATTTTGTAATCTAAAGTTATAAAAAAATTAATAGTTTAAAAAGCACTAAAAAACACGCTTTAGCTTTTAACCATGGTCAAAGTTCATTACAAGACCTTTCTAACAAGTCCAAACACGGCTATGATACGATATTTCATCATGAAATGCTAGTGCCTATCTTCTGGCTTCACCGGCGTGATCGTGTTTAACAGAATACCATTTTGTTATCTCACTGCGGATTCAGCTTTCGAATTACGAAGTGAGGCTTAGAGAATAGCACTGCTGAACGCGGGAGACAAAAAAACCACGCGGACGAAATCGCGGATAGTTGGCTAGTTATTTTAAAAATATTTAAAAACAATACAATACCCTACCATGTAATTAGGAATTATATTCTCTTCAAGGAAATAAACCTGTATAACTTTAAAAAACCAAATGCATGGGTAAAAACCATTGATTAAATAATACCAAAATATAACACCGAGCTGCTACTGAGAATTTCATAGAAAAGTCTAATAACACATTTTGGTCGACCCAATGGAACCCAATAATAATTATTATATTAATTTATCCCATAGTAAGTATGTTTTCTGTATCGCGGGTACGTTAAAAAACATACAGGAAAAGTTTTCAGGATTTTTATTTTATGTGTGTACCCTTATTAGGGTAATTTTTGTTTATTCTTCTAGCATAACTCGAGGGCTGCCTCGAGTTATGCTAGAATTGACATTGGATGATCAACTTAAGGCGTCATTATCATCAGTAAACACATCACTGAGGGTTTAGATTATCCGAAGAATAGTTCTACTTCTCTTCTGCCTGCTACATTACCGCCTCCGCTTTGGTGATAATATTGCTCGCCTTATATGTAGTAGGTACCTAGTATTTTCCATGAAAAATATATACCAGGAAAAATGGTAACAGTAAAATTAGAACATTTAATTCCGTCATCGTTTGAGTACCTACGTACTTATTTAGTACTAATTTAACTTAAATAACAATTTAATTTAACCGATTAAGTAGGTATCTAAAACAAAGCATTGTGGGATAATTAGGTACTGGCTGACGGCCGCTGTCCATAATGATGTGCTGAGTAAAAAAATAAACTATGTATAAAAAAATAAAGATATTTTGTTTTATTTTTATATGTAACCCGCAGCATTTGACAGGTTTACGACATAACTTTTAGTAGATGCTTCACAATTTCATCTGCTAGTAATTTAAAACGTGAAAAGATTTAATCGCAACTTGAATTTGAAGGTTTTTAATTAGAAGGATTGAACTTTTGGATTTGCCACGTTCACCATGTGTTAAAAAATAAATAGTTCGACGTGGCACACGAGTGCCACGTCAAAAGAGTGAAATAAAATGCAATAAACGGCAACATAAAATGCAATAAAAATGCAAAAAACAAGATTCACTCACAGAAAACATGAAAATCTAAAAACTACTTGATCTACAAAACTGAAATTTTCATCGCAATCGGGGACCGCTCTCAATAACAAACGGTTTCATTACAACAACATACAATCACGCCTGTATTCCGCGAAGGGTAAGGCAGAGGTGTACCAATGTACACCAACAGTTCGCCGGTATATTTAGGTCCCATGTAATACGGGGCGAGCCTATTGCCGTTAACCGGGCACAAATCCAAACTCCGAGCTGCTACTGACAATTTCATAGAAAAACCCAATAACACTTTTTGCTCGACCTGAGAATCGAACCCAAGACCTCTATCGTAGCAATCGCGCTTAGGACCACTAAGCGACCGAGGCAGTTAAACGGCGTCATTAGTTATAATTAAAGCCATTAGGCTTGATAAGCTTGCTCTCAGGACATACTTATATGGTAAAGCGGATAAATGTATTGAAAACATTAATAATACCTAATAAACTATGAGGATAATTATAAATAGTAGGAACAACGGTAGGAAAATGAATTGATGCACCAGTTGGTTCGATATTATTCGCTTTTATAACAGTAAACTAATCATGAATATTAGTAGATAATAATATGGCGAAAATTATGTCTATACACGTAACTCCAGACCGATTCCGGCCATGGCGGCTAATCTTAAGGTGGAACCTTCACGGTAGCCCGCGAAATTCAAATTTGCTTACTTTTTTTGCAATTTGCAAGTCAGTATTAAGTTATATGTTGATTAAAGTATAATTCGCAGGCGTAAGAAGTATGTATTTTCAGAATCATAACCATTTAAGTCAGCAATAAAACTCCATAGGACCAGGTTTACCGAAAGCATGACTATTTCATGAAATCTTGACATTTTGGAATTATACCGATTTATGGAGTTATTTTACTGATTTTAATGGTTATGATTCTGAAAATACATACATCTTACGCCCGCGAATCTTACTTTAATCAACATTAAACCTAACACTGACTTGCAAATTGCAAAAAACGTAAGAATATTTGGATTTCGTGGGTTACCATGGAGGTTGCACCTTAATGTAAACTAGCCAAGTACGCAGGAGATGTTATAGTCCAGAAGTGTGTGCGCAAGCACAGGTGCACTCTCTCTTCCCAAACTCTCATAGTCCGATGGGACGGCAATCCGACACGGCCGGAGAGAGATCAGGCGCAGGACCAACGGCTTTTACGTGCTTTCCGAGGCACGGAGGTAACTCACCATCAACTTCCAAACTCCGGGCTGCTACCACTGCTACTGAGAAAATTCATACCCAGTAATACTCTTTGCCCGAACTGGGAATCGAACCCAGGACCCCTCGCTCAGCACTCGCGCCTGCGACCAAGAGACCAACTGTGCAGTCGGGGTGTCTATACATACATGATTACATAAATACACATACATATAAATAAATAATATTGAAGATTCTGTTTGTAAATCGTTCAAAGATACACTACACATACTTCGCAAGGAACGAATCTCCACAGCATGAATCCTACTTTCATGCCTCGTCTGCAATACCCAACATTCACTTCCATACATAAGTGTAGGCACCAGCATGCCATTGTGCCTGCTGGGGCTGCGGGTTGTTCGAAAGAGATACCGCGCCCTCGGAACGCAAAGGGCACATCAAGGAACATAGATTGGTTTTAGTCAGTAAAAGTCTGACACTCTCTCCCGCCCCGCCCAGGGCGGGGGAAGTTATTTGATGATTTCCCATCTATAAAAAAAAAACATGCCATTGTGCACAGCCAGTTGAGCCCTAATGGACATCGACTGGTTGATCACAACCGCATGTATAGCACTATCACTTTATTTAACGCAATTACTCTCCTTTCCAAATCTGGGCAATCAATAATGTTAGTTACGTCGATGTGAGAATGTTTTGATAATCTTTGTATTTTATTTAATTATTCATGTCAATATTATATTTTTACACTAGCTGATGCCCGCAGCTTCGCTCACGTGGATCTAATTGTAACTTAAGATATTAAGTATTCAATGACATGCCATCAAAATCCAGCAATCCTTCAAAGGTGACTGATAAAAGTTAAGATAGTGGGTTTTTCGTGAAGGAATTTGTCTGGAGACGCCCGGAATTTGGATTTGTGCCCGGTTGGATTTGCGACATGCCAGGGCCTAAAACATGTTTGCTGAAAGGAGGGTGTGTGTTACCCCTTTCGAAAACTGATTTTAGTACACTCCACTTTTTGTTGTTTAGTCATTGAAATAGAAGTACTCTTTTAGGTACCAAATCATTTATCTTACATTGAATTCTTTTTACAAAATAATACTGAAACTCCAAGAAAAGTAAACAAATTACCACTGAAAAAAAAATACTACAATTGCTACTCCTAGTTAATTCACCAACCGCCCCTATAATCTAGCAGCCTGACTGGCAGTATTGCTGTGCCGTGATTGGCACATAATATTGAAAACATATTTAAAAAAAAAGGAATTACTTATTGAAACAATGACAAAAAGTAACAATCGATTGGAACCAAACTCACACTAAATATTTCGCATGACTTACTTTAAACCACGAAGCTATGCACTTTATTCAGTGCAGTGCGATGCATGCTCGAGCTCGGACGTGTTTCCACTGTGCACGGAACGAATTTTATTCGCGTATTGCGCGGCTATAGCCGCTGCCCGTATTCACTATGAGTTCCAAACAACTCATAGTCAACGAATTGCTGGCATTCCTAGTCCATGCTATTGACTACATGGACGAGGTGAGCATCCTGCAGATTTGCCGGTCCCATTTCAAGGAAGACGACATCAGCAGTGGGAAACTGCTACTGTTCCAGTCACTTGGAAAGTTGGACCAGATGCCGTCTCGCCGCAGGGAGGGAACTGAGAAGAGCGTTCAGGATATCGTTGATATGCTGAAGAAGACAGACCCGGACGACGTGCCAGATTTCGTGGCGAAGGAGCTGAGTAAACTGCCCCCCGTCACGTTTGATCACGTCGACGTTACACGGCTGTTGAAGGACATCACTACCTTGAAAGTAGAGGTGTCCAAGATGCAGTCCAGATTAGAGGCTTCAGAAAGAACCAATACTGAGCTACGTGCAGAAATTGCGTTGTTGCGCAAC
Organism: Caradrina clavipalpis; assembly: GCA_932526535.1. Lineage (NCBI taxonomy): Eukaryota > Metazoa > Arthropoda > Insecta > Lepidoptera > Noctuidae > Caradrina > Caradrina clavipalpis. The sequence continues at coordinate 7,608,352 of OW052105.1, forward strand.
GTTGGTTCTGTAATTGGGTCACCAGAGGCCTCAAAGGTGAACACGCGTCGAGAGTCGCGGAATGCATCGATCGGCAATTCTGAATCGGTGAACATAAATGCGTCACCAGCTGCCGATAATGCTGACCAAGCGCCGCCCGCCGCCGCCGTCGCCCGCAACTGTACACCGGCTGCGAGAACGTCACACGTAGGTGCATCGACCCCTAAACGTGCCTACGCCACTGTTGTCACGACTGGCAAATCAGATGCGTCTAAGACCAAGCGTCTAGCCAAAATAGGGGAAAACCAAAAAAAGGGTACACAACCTACCCCGACTGCGGTCCGTAAGTCTCTTCCAAGTATGGGCCAAGTAGATGAAGAGGGTTTCATGAAAGTGGAAAAGAAGAAGAAGAAGAAGCCCTGCTCTCGTAACCAGTGTGGTACTGCTCTGAGTGGACCCAACATGCTGCTGCGTCCTGCTATCCCTTCCACACTGCTGTACATTTCGCGTTTACATCACACCACGAAGACGGAGGAAGTCGTGGAGTATGTACGCGTGAAGACCAATTGGACTCTGAGGGTCGAAAGGTTGGAGTCAAGCCACAGCGTCAGCTTTAAGTCGTTTGTGGTACGAGTTCCAACTCACCACCTACAGACCTTCTTGAAAGAGGACTTTTGGCCGAAGGGTGTCATGTATCGACGTTTCCGAGGTCGGTTACACGACACCACGCAGCGAAACACGACGCCGACCACAATACGTGTTAGTTAAAGTTTATATGTTTTTGCTTGTTTTATAAATATGTATGATAGTCTTTAAGGTATTTATGTTATGGGCCTTTGTTGCCTGAAATAAAAGGTATTATTATTATTATTATTTATTGACATGACAATTTTATTAAAGGAACTACCTCGTTGATATTTTGTTACCTGCCTAGGCTAGAAAAATCATGCAACACTAAGCTTTGCCTTATGTAAACTTTATGCTAAACGAAATTATGCGTCATTTGATTATTGCCACAGGTAACTATGCCAAATAAAATTATGCCATCTTAAAAGTATGCCTTTGTAAATTAACACATATTGTACATTTTGCCAAACAATAAGTATCCTAAAAAAAATATGCTTAAAAATATTCGTCTAAAAACACAATACCAAGATTCTGCCAGATACAGGGAACGTATTTTAGAAGTTCAATCCGTAATCTACCACATTTTTACATATTTTTTTTATAATCCCTTGAGAATCAGTAGAAGTTACGAACATAATGCAACATTGCTCATCCCCCAATGCAAATAGCGTGATAATTTATAGCTTAAGTGTTAGTAGCGTTTACCATAATACATTAGTGAAAATCGTAGCCAAATCGGATGAGCTGTCCCTGGTGTAGCGTGCATAGACAAACAGACAAAAATTCCTTAAACTATATTTTCGGTATTGGAACCATTCTCTTATCTTGTAACAATTTCTTTTTTCAAATATATTAAATGTACAGATTCGCCTTTTTTGTGTCAGGTATAGCTTCTTTCGGGCACGCCACAATTGTGGCGATAAGTCTCCTATTTGAGGAGTGGCTAGGGAGCCACACCTCTCCTCTCCTCCACGCATGACGCAAGTACTCTCCGGACACGGTTGTTTCGGGAGTTACCTGTTTCGGATTCGGCGGGAGGACACGCCCGGGTGTTATCACTGTGAGTCGCCCGGAGGACACGGTAGAGCATACAGTGGAGGTTTGCCCTGCTTGGGTGGAGCACCGCCGTGTCCTCGTGGAGGCGATCGGCGGCGGCGACCTCTCGCGTCCGGCCTAAGTTCAAGCTGTACACCGGAGCAAGGGGGAAAGGGGAGCTGTCACCTCCTTCTGCGAAGCAGAAATGCTAGCGACGGAGGAGGCGGAACGCGTGAGGGAAAGGTAAGCCTCACGCCCCAGCCGCCGCAACAAAAGAAGATGCCTGGCCACCGTAGGCGCGGGCCTGCAGATGGTGAGGGTTGGGTGTCTCGCCTTCTGATCAGAACCAGGCCCGGGTCGGCGGCGCGTTGTGTTCCACGCAAGCCTCAAAGAGATGTCAGCACAATAGACGGGGCCCGCTAGGGCCAGTGCCTGCCAGAGTTGCGGAACTTGTTCGAAAGAGTTACTGCGGCCCTGGAACGCTAAGGGCATTAAGAGGAACCAAGTGGGTTTTAGACAGTAAGAGTCTGTCACTCTTCCGCTCTGCCCAGGGCGGAAGGAGTCATTTAATCATTTCCCATCTTTAAAAAAAATGTTTGACTTTTTTTCAATTACCAATCGGTCACAAATCCAGAGGCCGGGCGTCTGCAGCATATCGTAACTTTTAGCAGTGACCTTTGTAAACATTCTACCTGCTTGGAGGGCTTTGATGATATGGCATTCAATACACATTCCTTAAGTTACACGTAGGTCGACGAAATCGATGCCGGGGGAACAGCTAGATTATTATTATTCGGGGTATCACCGATACGGAAAGAAGAATAATCCAAACAGCGTAATAATGTAAAACCATGTGTTGGTCAGACCTTTAAGAGTATTTTGACACAATGTTTAGGAGTCAAATAGACAATATTTTCCGCTTTACTATGGCTCCGGTGCCACTTAGTTTTTTTTTTTTTTCAACTTACAGTTTTCATTTTGCTGCTGTTTAAAAATGTAACTATGTATTGACATGATTTTCTGCAGAAATATTATAAGATTTGAAAAAATAAGTAAACAAATCAATGTTATAGCAGATATTATGCATACTGCTATTTTATTATTGTTGGGAATCTTCTATTATGACAAAAACAATTTGAAAAATCACAAAAAGAAAAGCAGTCTGTGGGGACTGAACTCACAATAACAATTTGAAAAATCACAAAAAGAAAAGCAGTCGGTGGGGACCGAACTCGCAACCAGCGACTTGCGAAGCGGTCGCCGTACTATTAGACTATTTACTTTGTTGATAACTTTCTGAAATAGCCGTTCTAGTAAGCCATGATTAACAGCTTAGCTCCTTGAAGGTATAGCGTGATGATAATCATTTTAGAAGTTCAAATCCACAGCTATTTATAACATTCTTACAAAATAACTCGTTTTTTTCAATCACGTGAGAATCTGTAGAAGAATGCAAACATAATGCAACATTGCTCATCCCCCAAAGCAAATAGCGTGATAATTTATAGCCTAAGTTTTAAGTTGAGCTTACCACAATACATTAGTGAAAACTGCGTCCAAATCGGTTGAGCCGTGTCTGAGATTAGCGTGCACAAACGCACAGACAAACAGACAAACAGACAAAAATTCTAAAAACTATATTTTCGGCATTAGAATCGTTCCCCGACCTCATAGCAATTACTTTTTTCGAAAAATATTAAATGTACAGTTTTGACTTCGCTACGATTTTATTATATGTATAGAAGATAAATAAATATATATATATATACATACCATCACGCCTGTTTTCCCCGAAGGGTTAGGCAGAGGTGTACCAATGTACACCCACAGTTCGCCGGTATATTTAGGTCCCATGTAATAAAGGGCGAGCCTATTGCCATTAATGCCATAAATGTATGTTATAATAAATAATTGATAAATGGTATATTGTATTAGTAGGTAAAAAAAAAACAAAATATACATTATTGTAATATAAATAACAGATGATAATATTAAACGTAAATATAACATTTAATTTCAATTTCATATATTATTAACATTAACATTTTATTTCCTTATTTTTGAATAGGTAGATATATAAATACACCAATCTATTTACAATTACAATAGGCATCACATACCGTCACGCCTATATTCCCCAAAGGGATAAGCAGAGGTATACCTACTAATTATTTGAGTACACCTACAGTTTGCCGGTATCTTTAGGTCCCATGTAATAGGGGGCGAGCCTATTGCCATTAACCGGGCACAAATCCTAACTCCGAGCTGCTACTAAGAATTTTATAGAAAAACCCAATAACACTTTGCATGACCTGGGAATCGAACCCAAGATATCTAGCGTAGCAGTCGCGCTTAGGACCACTAGGCTAACGAGGCAGTGTGTGTAGTATATTTCGTGACAATAAATTCAATTCTACTGTTGCAAACATGCTTTTTGGACCGTTAAACATTAGATTTTTCAATATTTTAATATTTCTTTATATTAAAAAATAATATATATATATATATATATACCATCACGCCTGTATTCCCCGAAGGGTTAGGCAGAGGTGTACCACAGTTCGCCGGTATATTTAGGTCCCATGTAATAGGGGGCGAGCCTATTGCCATAGTCTGGTCTAGTCTGGTCTAGTGTGGTCTTTATATTATTGCTAGTATATAATATTTATTAAATGGTAGCATTTCCAATTTCAAATGACTCTGACAACGTGATTGCGACTCAATTATTCAGAAAGTGACGGAACTTTTGACGTCAAATGATTCCTTTTAATTAATTAGATGACGATGAACTAATGACCCATCAGATGAGTATTTACAGTGACTCCAAGTAATTATATTGAATCAGAACTTTCAGCCCACCGTCATTCATTCGATTCATAATTGTTTTTTGAATAGACGTAAGTTATTAATTCTTTTTTGATTGCTCTGTTGGTCCTGTATTCGATACCCAGGTCGGGCAAACATTGTAATGGGTTTTTCCATTACGAGTTCATTGTCAAAATAATATAGATAGTTGGCAAAAAGCACACAATTTTTTTATTGAATTAACGGTTTAGTGTTCTTTTTACTGGTAACCATGTCAGAGGCCCTTGAGGCGGTTTAGAAACTCTGACACTAGGGTGTGTGGGGTCGTTAGACCTTGTTACCCACACGATAAAGAAGAAGAATTACGAGTTTTATTGTAGCAGCCTGGAGTTTGGAAATTGTTGGTGTGATCTCGCTCCGGTTGTGTCGCATTGCCGTCCCATCAGACTATGAAAGTGAGGAAAGAGGGAGCGTAGGTACTTGACCAAAATTGGTGAAGACAATACTATTATTAACATCTTAATAAATAAACCCATAGAAAAAACCCATAATTAAATTATAATAACTATGTACATTAATCTGGAATTATAACAATTAAAGGGAAAACCTCTACAGATATTGAAGAGTACCAAAATAAGTGTTTATTACCACACGATGACAAATATGACAGTATAAATTGATCATCCTTAATACATTTCGCAACAGTGTGGATTAACACTTTAACACGAGCAGTGCGCCGCGCCGATTAGACTGGAAGCCGACCCCAACATAGTTGGGCAAAGGCTAGACAGATATTCATAAAGAATACAACATTGCAAAATGTGGGGGCGGATATATCCACACGTCATATTCCTGATATTCACGAATATTATATTCAGCGTATCATGCAAGGGGAACGGCAGTTTAACCTTTCTTATAGATGATACAGGATCGATGCATGATGATATTAGACAAGTTAAAAGCAGTGTAAACCAGATTAGTGATGTTGTTTTTAATGAGAAGGGCAGTTTAATCGAGAATATGGTGTTGGTCACGTTTAACGATCCAGGTAATGTACCTTACTTTTTCTATCGAATCTCAGCACCTAGCCATGTAACAAACGATAAACGCAAACGCTGAGTAGGCTTTAATAGATCTTCAACTTGTGTTGAACATCTAATGAAGATTGCATAGCGTTTTCGTTCTTTCCAGTCGCTAACGCTTAGAAATCTTTAATAGATTTTTAACTTAAGGCTCTGGGGTATACAGTTTAAAATCTATTGGTACCTACCGAGCGTTTACGATTATCGTTTGCGACTTGGCTAGACAGTTCAGTTTAATTTGTTACCAACTTTTTTGTACCTAAATTCATCAAATTCAAATTCAATTCAATTACGTGTTTTGCTAAAGATACTTAGCATGCAAACTTATAGGCGTTACATTGCACAAAATTGTTGGAGCATATTTAGTCTATAAATTCTTTAATAGAATAAAAAAGTGGTGTACTTAGAAATTTACAAATTATATTTAAAAAAAATGGTAGTTATGAAAGCGTAATAGACCGACAGAGTTACTTTCGCATTTGTAATATTAGGTAAGTATGTAAAAGTAAGCAGGGTGGATTTTTATGACAATACAAGTGTGGATATTATGTATGACGTGAAAAGCAAAACAACATTATCCTATCCTACTATTCTATTTATTACCAATATTATAAATGCGAAAGTTTGTGAGAATGGATGGATAGATGGATGGATGGATGGATGTTTGTTCTTTTTTACACTTAAACGGCTGAACGAATCTGGATGAAATTTGACATTGAGAGTGTGAAATAACACAGGATACTTTTTATTGTGGAAAAATGTACGGTTCTCGTAGAATAATATATCAAAATTTGACGCGTTGAAAGTCGCGGGCAAAAGCTAGTAGGTACTATAGTATAGCTGTATATTGTATGGACATGGATGGTGTGAAAAACAAACTGCCCATAGCGCTTAAACAACATAATACCTTAAAGCTGGGCCCACATTTGTATCATTTCGGTGTATCGTATCTCCGTTGCGTGGACGCGTTTTTACCAAATACGCCTTAATAATACGATATGGACAAAATGAGCGTCCATATTTATGATGCAAATTATACTCGATACGATACGACTGATCGGGATACATCAAGATGCTACAAATGTGGACCCAGCTCAACGGTGATACGATACACCGAAATGATACAAATATGGACCCAGCTTTATACTTTTTTTTGTTTATTCCAGCTGCGAGTGTGAGGGTGATAACAAATAACCGCAACACCTTTAAAAGAACTTTAGACTCAGTATATGCTCATAATATTCATAACCCCGACTGTTGGGAACCATCTATGAATGGACTTTACCTAGCGTTACAAAACAGCAACCCTGGTTCGTACATCTACGTATTCACTGATGCCCCAGCCAGGGACTATCGAGACAGCCATTACATAAAAGATATGTGCCAAAAGAAACAGAGTCAGGTATAGAACCTTGTTTTTTATCTAGCCTATAATGACGGGCCTGTTGGTCTAGTGGTTAGCGGCCCTGACTGCTAAGCCGGAGGTCGTGGGTTCCATTCCCACCCAGGACAAACTTTGTGTGATGAGCATGATTGTTTGTTCTGTGTCTGGGTGTGATTTATCTATAATATGTATGTATTTATAAATTATATAAGTGTGTATATCAGTGGTCTGGTTACCATAACACAAGCTCTGCTTAGCTTGGGATCAGATAGCCGTGTGTGAGTTGTCCCAAGATATTTATTTATTTAGATATTTATTAATGCAATATCCCACTAAAAAGTTTTGACTGCCCTGTTGGTCCAGTGGTGGCGGTTCATGACTGATAAGCGTGGGCTCCTCGGTTCAATCCTCAGGTCGGGCGAAAAGTGTTATTGGGTTTTTCCATTAGGATTTTTTCAGTTATTTCCCGGAGTTTGGAAGTTGGTGGTGTAACAGCCCCGTGCCTCGAAAAGCACGTAAAAGCCGTTGGTCCTGCGCCTGATCTCTCCCCGATAGTGTCAGATCACCGTCCCATTGGACTACGAGAGTTAGGGAGAAGGAGCGCACCCGTGTTTGTGCACCCTAATGGGACACATGATTTATTACAAGACCATCTGCACTTTTTTTGTTTAATTCATATTTGTCATTAAGGATTATTATAAGTACCTAATAATATGAATGGGCAAATCTACATAACTCGGTTATCGGAAAAAAAACGATTTTCCGAAATCCCGGAATTAGTTTGGATAATATCGAAGCTCTACTGTATTTAATTATTGTAGGTATTAAAATTTTGCAATTAATGTTTCATCAACTTTCGCCGAAGCTGAAATTTGATACCCATTTTTTTAGTAACGATGTCTCGCCCTGGTGCCTCGCCTGATTATATTTCCATTAATAAAATATGTAAAATTTAACAATCCTTGAAATTACAGATAGTATTTGTGCTCACTGGCCGCTGTTATGATTATTATGAACCTGAAGCCTTCGATGTATATTTCGACATAGCACACGCATGCTCTGGGCTTGCCTTCGACGTTACCAAGCAAGACGTTAATCAGGTACTGCTTATATTCGTACCATATACACCGTTCACCGTAAGGGTCAGTTCACAACAAGACGCTGCGCGCACATTATAATAGAACGAGTCAAAATATAACTTTTTTTACTACTCGGAAAGATACACATTTCATTGTGACAGTACAGCGCTGCGCCTCGAGATGTCTCGCGGCGTAGAGTGACGTATCGCGTCGCAGCGGTGCAATTCCGGTACGCGTAGGGTGCAAGAGCGACTCGCGAAGCCGCGGGACGTCGCGAGGCGCAGCCAGAGGTCTTCCTGATGCACTTGCAAATGTTAGACACAATATATTATCTTGTCGATCAATATGGCAATAGTGCCAACGTCACGGCATCTTACGGTGAACGGGGTGCACAACGTGTGAGTGTCTGTTAAAAAAAATATACGAATTCAATATATTTTTTGCTAATCATTTTAGGTGCTCGATACAATAAATCAAACGATAACAGGCAACAAGACCGTGATTACTACGACCATAGTACCACCCAATGTTTACAAAGATATTCCGGTAAGTTCATGAGCTGTCTTAATGTAACCTACTTAATTTTTCCCGAAAGTATACATTACTATCAGATTTGTTTATCATTACTTTCAAAACGTAGGTCTCTATGGAGAAGAACGAGCAAGAAACTCCATGGACACACTTTTCTTTGGTTTTTACAAAAATCTTGGTTACAATATTCTTGTTGCTTCTACATATATTGTGCTAAGCCCGACTTCTACGCTACGGGTCTTTGGTTCAATTTCCAGATCGAGCAAAGTGTTGTTGGATTTTTCTATAATGCTCAGTAGTAGCTCGGAGTTACGATGTGTGCCCGGTAAATGGCAATAGGCTTGCCCCTTATTACATGGGACCTAAACATACCGGCGAACTGTGGGTGTACATTGATACACCTTTGCCTAACCCTTCGGGGAAAGCCACTGGAAGGGGCCACTAAGGGCCAAATGCCTGCCGGGGCTGCGGGTTGTTCGAAAGAGATACCGCGCCCCCTGAACGCAAAGGGCACACGAAGGAACATAGATGGTTTTTAGTCAGTAAAAGTCTGACACTGAGGACGGGGGGGGGGGGGTCATTTGATGACTTTACCATCTTTAAAAAAAAAAAAAAAAACCCCTTCGGGGAATATAGACGCGATTGTATGTTTGATGGTATTTTAAACAAAACTTGTGAAATATGGGAGTGTGATAAGCTCTTGCAGGTGTAGTGTTATGTAATGTTTTTTTCTTATCTTTTACAGTTCACAATAGATGACCACACAGAGTATGCCATCGTCTCCGTGTCTGGCCGAAAGGTTTATTTGAACATTAAAGGACCCTCACATTCTCTAGAAAAAATAATGTGGAACGATAACGGAAAAGTAAGTCACGCAGCAATGATAAAGTCAAACTCAAAGCATTTATTTCAATTAGACCATTTACAGGCACTTTTGAATTGACAAAAAGTTATAGTAAGTTGAAGCTAGTTGCTCGTTCCAAAACGTAGATATCTATGTAGAAGAACGAGCAAGAAACTCTTTTCAAAATGGTTTTTACAAAAATTCTTGTTGCTTCTATATGTGAAAACAATGAGTCAATCATGGTAGTTTAGAGATGACCAATCCCAACTGACAGCGCCCGTTCACGAACATGACGCGTAGCTCAGCACCACTTAGCTCAACCATCATAAAGGGAACCAAATAATCCAACACACGCGCCACCATCAGCGCGACGAACTTAATATGAAAAATAAAAATAAATGGCTATATGGTACACAACGACAATGAAATGAGCGAGTTACGAGGTTATGAGTACGTCACACCTAGGGATCAGTTTAAAGCAATCAGGCCGATGGTGCACTCTGTGTTGTTGCAATATGCAAAGGGAATCCAATATAGTACTACCAACGCACATAGAGGGCAATAAGAAGCCGCCGTCGGTGCTTGGCGGTCATTGGCGGCGCAGCATATCTATGAGCCGAATTCGCGATCAGGGCCCCGCGGGCATCGACTGTCAGACGCAGTCTTTATTGCTTTGCGGTTAAAGATACTGCGTCGCCCCGTCGTTTGCAAAGCGCCTAGGTGAATCCCAGAGACAAAGTTGAAATGTCTCATGAGGCACATGAGACCCATGAGAGTAATTACACCGGCACCCATACCCTTCAAACCAGAACACAGCAACGCTGTGAAATAGTTGTGGTGTAAAAAGTTTTTGAGTTACTAGTATTTTATCGTCAGTCGCTATGGATAGTCAGAAGCCAAGAAGTCTGACAACTAGTCTAACCAAGAGGTATCGTGTTGCCCAGTTACTGGATTGTGGAGGTCAGATAGGCAGTCGCTCCATGTAAAACACTGGTATTCAGCTGCATCCGGTTAGACTGGAAGCCGACCCCAACATAGTTGGGAAAAGGTTAAACAGATGATGGTTAAAGATACTGCCCCGCCCCGTCGTTTGCAAAGCGTTTAAGTGAATCCCAGAGACAAAGTAAAATGTCTCATGTGCCTGTAATTACACCGGCACCCATACCCTTCAAACCAGAACACAGCAACGCTGTAATATAGTTGTGGTGTAAAAAGTTTTTGAATTACTGGTATTCTATCGAACTAATTGATCTAATTAACTAACTCGTTACAAGTAATTTATAAACTTAAATATGTTATAGGTCGCAAAGTTAAGTAACGTTGTGCCTGGCCAATATGTGGCTACTGTAATGGGTCATACCAGGACTTCTGTCATCATCGTCGGCAGGACTGATTTCTTTTTTGGCCATGGTTTCTCTGAGCAAGTACCCAAGTCGCTAGGCGATACGTCACTGCAACCAATAGCGGGTAAGATCAATATCAACTATGTCATAACATACATACATAACAAACTGCCTCGGGGGCCTAGTGGTCCCAAACGCGACTGTAAGCTTGAGGTCCTGGGTTCAATTCCCAGGTCGAGCAAGAAGTGTTATTGGGTTTTTCTATGAAATTCTCAGTAGCAGCTCGGAGTTTGGATTTGTGCCCGGTTAATGGCAATAGGCTGAAGTTGTGATGTGACGTCACAAGTTATGGTACCTTCTTTACCGTAGACCAATTTTGTTGTTCCTGTTAAGAGCAATAGAAAATAGTGTGATGAAGAAAGCAATGTGTGACCTAAATATACCGGCGAACTGTGGGTGTACATTGGTACACCTCTGCTTAACCCTTCGGGGAATACAGGCGTGATGGCATATTATGTATATACATACATAAACTCACACCTTTTTCCCATGGGGGTAGGCACTAGGCAGAAGCCACAGAACGCCACCTGCTACGATTCTTACTGACTATATACTGACTGCTAAGCTAGAGCTTAGCAGTCGCACTTAAGACCACTAGGCTAACGAGGCAGTAACATTTTACATTATGTTTATATTTTCAGATGCGGACGTCCACCTATCGATAGCTGTCACCGACGACCATCATACTGTTAAGATAGTAAGGGCGCAAATTTTGGATATGAATGAAAAACCAATCAAAGACCTGCCCTTAAAACAGGTCTCTAAAGATTTTTACGTCACAGGTTCGTTTGTAGCACCATCGCAAAGGTTCAAAGTCGCTGTAAGTATAATTATTATTACCTGTCATACTGACTATTTTTTTGTTTGTTTGTATCGAATAAGCTCCGCTACTACTGGACCGATTTGCCAATAGATAGCTAAGTTATCAGGAAGTAACATAGGTATATAATATCACGCTACGACATAAGGGAGCGGAGCAGTAACACAAGACGTAACTTATCGTAGGTGAAAAAATAACCACGCGGATGAAGTCATTGGTAGAAGCTAGCAATATATTATTATGTCTAAAAAAAAGTCTTGTTTGTTTGTTTAAACGCGCTAATCTCTGATACTGCGAGTCGAATTGAAAGCAAATATTTTTGTATATGATAGCTAGATTCACGAGAAATGGTATAGGCTATATAACATCATGCTGCGTTCTATGAAAGCGGAGCAGTAACCAAAGACGTAAAATAACGCTGTCATTAAGGACAAATAAGACTGTATTTTGATTGTTTTAGGTAAATGGAATAATACAAGCAACGGGCAAACCTATAAAAAGGATTGCTAAGATCCCGGTCACACCTGCAGCAAAGCCGAAAAGTAAGTCCAATTATGTACACCGTTAAAGTAGGTACTTTTTCTTAAGCATGAGAAATCATCAAATGACTTCTTTCGCTCAGTAGTGCGATTCTCTTAAATGCAAACTCGAAAACGAGTCTCACTAAAGTGATCGCGCTCACTCCGATAACGAACCAATTTGTCATTGGTTTAGTATTCGTTCGCCGTGGTGACGTCACCGGCGTGATCGTGTTTAACAGAATGCCATTTTGTAGTCTCACTGCGGATTCAGCTTACAAATTACGAAGTGAGGCTTAGAGAATCACACTGCTAGGCGGAGTGGAAACGGATGGGTTTTATAGTCAGTAGGAGGCGACGCTCTTACTGACTAAAACCTATGCGTTTACCCAAAAAACGAGAATTCCTATAAACGAGAGAAATAGACGCATAAACAAGATTACACTTAGTTACAATAAATAATTCATCTATTTTTTATTTGTAACTACGCTGTTTTTTTTTGTCTTGTTTTTTTTGTATACGCGCGGACCCCAACGAGTTCCAGGCAGTATAAATTCCATGCAAACATCATCATCTGCTTAGCCTTTTCCCAAATGTTGGGGTCGGCTTCCAGTCTAACCGGATGCAGCTGAATACCAGTGTTTTACATGGAGCGACTGCCTATCTGACCTCCACAACCAAGTAACTGGGCAACACGATACCTCTTGGTTAGACTGGTTGTCAGACTTCTTGGCTTCTGACTATCCGTCACGACTGCAAACAAAAATTCCATGCAAACATGAACCTTAATTATTATGTAGAAGCCTGAATTTTCTACATTACAATTTGAAGGATCTCTTGATCCGTATTAAAATAAGATCACACTAATATTGTAAAGGCGAAAGTTTGTGTGTGTGTATGTTTGTCTCTTCTTCACGCTTAAACAGCTGAACGGATCTGGGGGAAATTTGGCACTGAGATAGATTGTAATGTGAAATAACACATAGGCTATTTTTTATCCTGGAAGATGTACGTGGTGAAAGTCGCGGGCAGAAGCTAATAAATAATATAAATATTTTTTTGTAGAATTGCCGAATAAAACAAAGCCGATCACCAAAATAGCCGAAGGCAAAGCGATAGCAATAGAATATGATAGCACGGTGAAGTTAACTTGCAAGGTTTTAGCGTACCCAGAGCCCAGAATCACGTGGGTCAGCAGCAATGGAAGTCCTATGCCCTCTAAGGTAATGAATACTATTGAATTTGATTTTGTAAATTATGTAACAATACTCACTACTTTAAGAATAAGATATTCTTAATCCATACCAAAGTAACTTTGTGTGTCTATTATGCTTTCATGACTAAACCACTGAACAGATTTTGATGAAAATTGGTACAGTCAGCAACAAAAGCTGATTAACATTTCAGATTTTTAAATCCTTACTATTAAGCACAATGTCGAAGGAAACCCGAAATGAATCTAAAAATAAAATAAAATGAACTCTTAAGTATTGCCTAAAAATCTGAATAACAGTGAATTGTGTTATTTGTATGATATGTAAAAGTAACATTGTTAACCGACTTTTGTTGCTGACCATACGTTTGAACACCAAGAAAGACAATACGACTTGAATCCGCGACTTCATCTGCGTCCGCGATAACCGACATTTATGCGGATGAAGCTGCGAGCAAAAGTTAACGATACAGTAGAACCTCGATTATCCGAACTAATTTGGACCGAGACTAGTTCGGATAATCGAAATGTGGGTTTTTTTTTTACAAAAAAATACAAATACAAAATAGTTTATTGTGCTAAATAGTAAGTACATTACATGTTAACGTGTTTGGAGCCCCCTTTTAAGCAAACAATGCCTGTATTAGGAGGCTCCGCTCTTTCAACATCATTGTCGTACACATAAATACTAACACGGTTAATATTATAGTGTACTGAGACCTTAAGGGTAAATATGCAATGTAAGTACATTTTTTATTTTTATTTTAAGAATAGACAAGATCAAAATAAAACAACACCTTTTCACTTACAAGCTATAAAAATTAAAGCCATAAAAGTACAGGACATACATTATAAAACACCCAAAAAAAGTCAAATGCTTTTCTTATAAAATAGTTAATTTTTTATTGTCGAACAAATGCAACTCGTTTTCAGCAACAAATTCCCGCAAATGTTCGGATAATTGAGTGTTCGGATAAACCATGTCGGCGTTCGGATAATTGAGGTTCTAGGTATTTATAAAATATTTTTTTATTTCCTTTCAGACTTCCCTCGTGGAGTATCCATATAAATATATAAGTTATATGACAACTCCTAACGCGTCAAAAGATGATAAATACAAGTGCTATGCCGCTAACGATGTCGGAAGAGATGAGGCGGCCATAAATGTTGTTGTAAAAGAACCTTTCGCTGTCAAAACCGTCCCTTCAGGTAAGTCATTTAACATTACATATCATCACGCCAGTATTCCCCGAAGGGTTGTGCAGAGGTGTACTGATGTACTTCCACAGTTCGCCGGTATGTCTAGGTCACACATTGCTTTCGTCATCACACTATTTTCTATTGCTCTTAACAGGAACAACAAAATTGGTCTACGGTAAAGAAGGTACCATAACTTGTGACGTCACATCACAACTTCCTATGGACATCCAGTGGTATTACGCCAACGAGATGACAGGACAAACTAAAGAGATCGAGACGTCTGACACGTATGAAATATCTCACGGCCGCACTCAACTTAAGATAAGAAAGATGGATATGGATTTAGCAGGCAGATATGAGTGCAAAGTTGTCTTGACCAACAAAAAGGATGTCAAGAAATCCTTCTTTACTAGAGTTAAAATTGATGGACTAAGTAAGTACAAATCTTCTTACAACATACTTACATGCAAACACACCTGTATTCCCCGAAGGGTTAGGCAGATAAGTGTACCAATGTGCACCCACAGTTCGCCGGTATATTTAGGTCCCATGTAATAGGAGGGGAGCCTATTGCCATTAACCGGGCACAAATCCAAACTCCGAGCTGCTATTGAGAATTTCATAGAAAAACCCAATAACAGTTTTTGCTCGACCTGGGAATCGAACCCAGGACCTCTAGCGTAGCAGTCGTGCTTAGGACCACTAGGCTAACTAGGCAGTTACCTTTCTACAATTCAATACTAATATAACAACGGCGCGGTTGGCGCAGTGGCTGAGCAATTGGCTGCTACGCTGCGTATCGCAGGTTCAATAAGTTTGATCCTGTTCTGGCTGTTTCTGTATGAGTTTAAGTGTTCGTAAACATACCCACGATACAGGAGAAATTCCAACATATTTTTTAAAAGAAATTAAAGATCCGGTGTGTTTTTTGTCTGTTTGTTCAAACGCGTTAATCACAAGTACTGCCAGTAAGAGTTTCATATGCGTTTTGTATATGATAGCTAGATGAGGAATAGTATAGGCTACTTCACGCTACGACTAATGGGAGTAGAAGCAATAACTAAAGTAATGCAGGTGAAAAAAAAACCTCGGACAAAGCCACAGGCAGGAGCTAGTAATCTAATAATCCTAGCCTTTTCCCAACTATGTTGGGGTCGGCTTTCAGTCTAACCGAATGCAGCTGAATACCAGTGATATACATGGGGCGACTGGGTAACACGATACCTCTTGGTAAGCCTGGTTGTCATACTTCCCGGCTTCAAACTATCTGTAACGACTGTCAAAGATCTTTGAATGACAGCCGACGTCGACCAAGAGGAGAAAGGGCAGTTCACAAAACAAACTAAATACATATATGTCTTTTGTTTTCAGCTGCTCCTAAGGTACAGGGAGCAACTGCCTTGAAAGTCTCAAAGGGAAAAACTGCAGTCATTGAATGCAAGTAAGTAGTAAACATATTATGTTTTATTAAGTTTTGATTTAATTTTAACTTTATATATAAAAAAAAACCATCACGCCTTTATTCCCCGAAGGGTTAGGCAGAGGTGTACCAATGTACACCCACGGTTCACCGGTATATTTAGGTCCCATGTAATAGGGGGCGAGCCTATTGCCATTAACCGGGCACAAATCCAAACCCCGAGCTGCTACCGAGAATTTCATAGAAATACCCAATAACACTTTCTGCTCGACCTGGGGATCGAACCCAGGACCTCTAGCTTAGAAGTCGCGCTCAGGACCACTAGGCCAACGAGGCAGTTAAACTTTAATTATACAACAAAAAGTGCAAATGCGGACTTAATGCCTTAGGCACTTTCTACCACTCAACCACAAGCGACGAAGAGATAACATGGCAGATGCAAATTATAGTTCGAGTGAAAACAACAAAATTTTTGTTAACAAAAACCATCGTCATGTAATTAAAATTTAATTTTAAGTACAAAAAAAAACTGCTGATAATGATTAAATTGAACTATGACTAATATTTTAACATGATTCTTGCAGAATTGTAAGTGGTGTACCGGAACCAAAAATAACATGGTTATTTGGTGGTAAATCTGGATCTAAGTTTACACCTATGGCTGGTTCTGAAAGTGTGCTGCGTATAAAGAACGTGGAAGACAAACACGAGGGAAAATACAAGTGTGTGGCGGAGAACGTAGTAGCTAAAGATGAGCACGTCACGACATTATATGTTCAAGGTATATTTAACTCCCGACTCACAAAGAGTGGTGTTATAAGCTTGACGTGTCTATGTGTCTGTTTGTGACACTGAAGCTTTTAAACGGCTGAACCGAATTGATGGGGTTTTGCTTTTTTGAAAGCAGGTTTCCTAGCAATGATTCTTAGATATCATCATCATCTGCCTGCCATTATCCCAAGTTACTTGGGGCCGGCGCAACACGTTTTCTTCTTCCATGCCGTCCTGTCAGCCGCCATACTATCACTGACTCCCTTCTCTTTCATATCATCCTATTCTTAGATATGTTTTATCAAAATTTGTTCAGCCGTTTATTCAGGACCTTTATTCTACTGTCGGGGTTACTTAGTTTTTAATTGTATTACTTGTCATTTAAAGTCGTTTTTTTTTATTTGCACTTAATTATTTTGGCTATGCTAAATGGTGCTGATCCACCCTGGTCATGTGCGCTTGCAGGCGCTGTCAGTAGGGATTTATTATGTCTTAACTGCCGAGTCTCACATTTTTTTTTGTTTTATACTCACCTTCATTGTTTCACCTATAGAAACGAGAATATAGTAACCAGGATTTTGTAAAAACCTAATTGAGAAGAGTGCCCGTGGAGTTTCTTGCGCGTTCTTCTCAATAGAGGCCTACCTACGTTTTGGAACGAGCAACTAGCTTCAACTTTCTTACTAACTTACCGACTCCTTGACTATTCAAAAGTGTCTGTAAATGATCTAATTGAAATAAATGCTTCGACTTTGACACAAAGGAAACAAATGGCTGTTATTTTTTGGACTGCACACTACATACAAACATCTTGATATTTACAGATCTGCCTACAATTTCTTCAAAGAGTTCTATAATATATCAAGCTATTGAAGGGGACGCTCTTCTGAGGATTCCTTGCGTAGCATCAGGTGCCCCGAAACCAGTCATCATTTGGAAGCTAAGCGGTCGTATCATTACTCCAAGTAAGCATAACCCATATTTTGTGAGTGTTATGGGTGGTTGGACCATCCATAATACTTATAGGTATATTTTCAGAAGAAAAATGTAACCACCCGCAATCTAATAAAATTACCAAACTGAGGTAAAATGTTAAGAATAGGTACTTTGCTCACAAAGTTCAAAAACGTTTTTTATTTTATTTATAAATTGCGTGATGTAACATCAAAATTTTTATCGACTGTCACAAACATCTGAGCAATCGTTGACTATCCGGATCTTTAAACCATGGCGTTTTAAAACACCTACCTCTGACCTGCGTCTGTATCTTCAAACGCATCATCATCATCATCATCTTCCTGCCCTTATCCCACTTTACTTAGGGTCGGCGCAACATGTTTTCTTCGGCCATGCCGTCCTGTGAACCGTCTTGCTATCCCTTCACTTTCATATCATTCTTCACACAATCCATGTATCTTTTCTTTGGCCTCTCCACCAAACGCATTTAACCCTAATCTCTTCAGAGTGTACTGACTTCTTCTGGATAAGCTCACTCTATCTTCGACTTTGTCTTTGTCACCTCTGACATAGACTAGAGTCAAGAGCTTATCATTTGCTATCTTTTGCTATACCTTAGTAATATTTTGTAGTAATCTATTTTATTCAACTTTTCAGATACGAAGTATTCAATAGAAGACGGAGCGCTTATAATAAGAGATCCGAAGGTGAGCGACACGAACTCGTACACGTGTGAGGCGAAGAACGACGTCGGTTCAGTCACTGCGACGTTCAAAGCATACATCCGTCGTAAGTACACATTTTATTTTATGTTGGAGCTTTTCAGCGCAACTAGTTAAAATTTAAAATTAAACTTGATCAATAAAAAAACGGTATATGTGGACATCTAAAGGGGAGGCCTATGTTCAGCAGTGGACGTCCTATGGCTGAGATGATGATGATGATGAATAAAAAAACCTTTAGAAATAAATCATAGAGTTATTGTCTTATGAAACTTCAATTTTAAAATATACAGGGTATAAGAAACATCTTTCCTTAAACTTTGCCAGTGCACTCAGAAATTTATTCTGACTTCAGAACAAGTGAAGTTCGTTTCAGAAAAAAATTGAAACTTTTCTTTTTTGAAAATTGGCGTGTTGCTTTTTTAGTCGTTCCTAATGGCAATAACGATATTTGTTGACCTAAAATAAGGGCAAAATATTTTTTTACTAGTCACTTAGGAAGATACAGAAAGGATAAGCGCGATTTTTTACTTAGCGGGAAAGGACTAAAAACCTCCATAAAAGTTTTCCTATAATAAAAATCTTGCTGACCAGATACTCAGTCCAGTCCAGTCCAGAATAGAAAATTCATGGTTTCAGTTTAAGGATAGATGTCCCTGACACCCGATATACTTTCAACTTATAACATTTGGTTTCATATTTGTCTATTTACAGAGGCACCAAACGTATCAGGAGTTGCTTCTAAGAAAGTGAGATTAGGTTCACCGGCTAGTGTCGAGTGCAAGTAAGTGTTTTAATATCTATATAAATATTAATTCATACACCAAAATAATATTATAAATGAGAAAGTAACTTTGTCAGTCTGTTACGCTTTCACGACTAAACCACTGAACCGATTTTGATGAAGGGGTAAATTTGAACCCCAAGAAAGGAAAGCTTCTGGCTCTCTGGACAACTCCAGAATTGTATTACGGAAATCAGTTTTTCTAAAAACTTATCGCTAAGACAAATAACGGTTAAGCTTGCTGACTTTTTCAATAATTCCATTCACAAAGCGGGTCTCGGCAATGAAAATACGGCAGATAATATGATTTTAAGTATTATCCGCATTTTACTGCTGTGCTAGTGTACAGCAGTAACTATCCACGACTTCGTCCTCGTGGCTTATTTCACGCGCGTTAGGTTACGTTTTTGGCTACTGTCCTGTGAGTCGTAGCGTGATATTATACAGCCTATATTCAAAATCAGTACAAGAGATCCAGAGATTACCCCCTACAACCTCACAATCTTTACCTCTTTAATTATTAGTGTAGATTATTCAATCTTGTTATAATCTTACAGTGTCGACAAGGGTGAACCAAAACCAACAATAACATGGCAATTCAAAGACAACTCCGGATCAAATTTTACACCTATTCCCGGATCCGACAAAGTGCTGATTATTTCGAAGGCAAAGACCAAACACGCAGGGCACTACAAGTGTGTCGCACAAAACAGCGTCGGAAAAGATGAACATGAAACAACGCTTGTTGTTGAATGTAAGTAAATTGTTGTACTATTTAGTAGTAGAGCTCTTTGTGAAGGAGCTCCTCTGGGGAAGTGCTACCACTATACCCATTTCTGCCGCAAAGCAGTGTTGCTGTGTTCCAGTTTGAAGGGAATGGGTGCCGGTGAAATCGTATGTGACATTTGAACTTTGTCTGTAGGCCTTTGCCTTTGCAAGGCCTCTAATGATGCAGATGTCTACAGACAGAGGTGACTATTTGACATCAAATGAGCTGTCGCGTCGGCTTGTTTGTCATTCAAATAAATTAAAAAGAAATAGTCTTCTTCACATTAAAACTATGTATACGACTACTTTAGCTTGTGGTGTTTGGTAATCTAGGTTTCTTCTAGTTGTTCATCCCTTTGTGGCAATTGGTCTAGTTCCAATCTGTCTCCTGCTTGTTATGGAGGGAAATGGATATATGGAAATTATTTTTTCTTACTCCTCCGCTATAAATTTCGTCGTGGGATCCAAGACAGTTGAATCGTTTCTCTGAGACTGATAGAGCTTCAGTGCTTCGGCGCTTTTCTGGTGTTCGCCACTGTTGATCTGGATTTCTGGTTGGGAGCAGTGTGGCGGGCCTATTCATAATGATATATTTTTCTTCTTCTTGTAGTAAGTACTGAACTAAATCTTTTATTGCAGATGCTCCAGAAATAAATAAAAATCCCTTAACAGTAGAAGGAATGGTCGGAGATCTAGCATTGAGGATCCCTTGTGATGTTGTTGGTGTTCCAACACCAGTTATCACATGGAAATTAAATGGCGTTACAATTACACCCGGTGAGTTAAGTATTTATAAACAATTATTATCTATTGACTATTGTATAGTATCCTAACTAATATTGAAATGGAAGAAGAAAACGTGTTGAGCCGACCCGAAGTAACATGGGATAAGGGCAGGAAGATGATGATAGATTCATAAAGTTGGAACTAGAACTAGGTATCTAAGTGAATAAAAGTCGAACATTTCACGAATAAATAAATAATAAAAAATAAACTAAAAAAAACGGGGGTAAGAGTGGAACATGCGGGCCGTTTAACTAAAGAAAAAATACGTGCACCTATACAACATGTTTTTGGATTTTATAGTTTTTTTTTGCAAATTTTATTTTAAGGATGTTTGATACTAACGTGGTCTGTTATGTTGCTTATTTCAGATACAAAGTACTCCATTGAGGATGGAGCTCTTGTCATAATGAAACCGACAGAAAAAGACTCCTTATCATACAAGTGTGAAGCTAAGAACTACATCGGTTCTGACAGCGCTACGTTCCAAGCAGTAGTTGAAAGTAAGTTATTCTTTAAGTTGTTTCATAACCTGGCATACAAAATGTACTGGAACAAGGCACATCTTCGAACACCCCAATTAAGAAACCGTTAATTAAGTTACAGTCATAATAAGAGCTCTGAAATTTTACTTTTATGTGCTTAAATATTCTTTATTTATAAAATTAGTTATCCGAATTTTAGTATAGGTATAGCCGCAGTATTTTATGTGTACCTATCGATACATTTTATTTATAACTGCGTTTTAAATAGCTTTATTGCCTTGACTTTAGTTTAACTTTCGTTGGATTTCACTATGAGGTGTCTATAAATTACGTAGTTTTAAATATACAAAAAAAAAACTATTTTAGAAATAGCTGAAACCTATTCATTAGTCGATTCTGAGCAAACTACTTTCGGGGCGCGCGTTACCTATTGCACGTTACACGTTGCACAAATCAAATTGTTGCTAACTTTAATAATGTTTATTTTTTATCATGCAGAGACTCCCAAGTTCGGCCCACAACATTACATATACATAAAAGAGGGTGAATCTAAAAAACTTGAATGTGAGGCGTATAAATCTCCATCTCAAACAATCAAATGGATTAGTGTAAGTATTTTCGAACTCTTTCAATTGTGTTGTACCTTTTTTTCTCTCTGTTGAATGTTGGTGGCACACCACAATCATTCAAAATCTGGGCTCTGGGCGCGCTTTCCAAGACGCGGCTGTGTCACAACACAGCGAATGGATTTTCGCAAATGTCTTGTCGCGGAAATGTCTATAGCGCAAGTGTCTATTCGCGCAAACGTCCATTTGCGCAATTATCCTTTCGCGCAAAGGGACTCGCGCAAGTGTCTTTTGCGGAAATGTCTTTCGCGCAAGTGTACCAGATCCCTTATGAACTTAACTAAATCAAGTTATAGACCCACTGCCAGGTGTTGGATTAAGCGGGAATTTTGAACACATATTTTATGCACATTGCATGACAATGCAATATTAGAGCTTCATCATATTGACTGGACTTGATTATCTAATAACGAAAACTAACATTTGTTTTTGCACATCACACAGGACGCACCCAACGGCAACATTAAAGACACATACATTCAAATAGTAGATGCGACTTACTCCGATGACGGTAACTACACGTGTCATGTGAGTGACAAGCATGGCTACACACAGACACACACATACGTGGTGGACGTCGGTAATGAGCCGGAGCTTTACGAAGAAATATCTCTGAAGAACTGGCGCGGCATTGTGACAAATATCATGCAAAATTGTGATGTTAAAAAAGCAAAACCGATGGCTGATGTAAGTCTTGACTGTATATTATAGTATAGTTATTAAAACGCTACGATAATTGGGTAGATGACACCACTAATCAATTGGCATACTTTTTATGAGCTGTCAAAACGCGATTCCCCCATAGATTTTGTATGACAATAGTAAACTATGACGTCACTTTTTTGACATCTCAATTCACTGACTAAAAAATATAGCAAAAATAGGAATATCTAACATGTAGGTAACTTTCTACGCCCGTCATGTCTATATTAACATTATTTAAAAATACTAAATTTATCACCATCTGGCAATGACACGTTATTATAGCTATTGTTACTTTCAGATTGAATGGACATTCAATGGCAAACCATTTTCCGATTTTAACTCAGCTGGCGTGGGTCACTATACCTGCAACGTAAGCAACGTACATGGATCAGTAGTTAGAAGCTTTGACGTTAAGGCTTCAGGTAAGTTTTCATGATTTGTCTTGAGTTATATTTAAGTGGGTCTTCTCGCAGAAACTATGTGGGACAGATCTACCAATTGCAAAATATTATATTCCGCAGGATTTAATACCTTGCAACAATGAAACTCATAACTACATAATTTAGCAAATCCAAATATATTGAATAACACTAGGGTTAAGGCCCAATAGCCTTTTGAAAATCTCTATATATAAATTTTGACTCTTCTCGTGACACAAGAGCTAGACACACCTTGGCCAGAGGCAAAGCATTGCCATTCAACATAGCAATGTCGCCAGTCTTTTGGACACATTTTCAGTTGACGGCGATGCGGAGGATTTTTCTAATACTATTTAGTTTAGTCTTTTATGTTATCTTATTTTAAGTCAATAAATAATATATGTGTGTAAATGTGTACAATTAATGAGTTAAATCAAGAATCAAGGTAAAGTATTCTATTGAAACTCCATCCATCAAAACATTTGATTTTTGTTACAGCATGTTTGATAACCAGGAACTTGAAGGATGCGCAATATATGCCACTCGTGCTAAATGATGACGGCTATTGGCACAAACTGGAAACAACAAAACACTATACAGTAATAGAACAAGAAGATAAAATCACATTGTCTTGTCCAAGCAGAAAAGACACCACTAATTCATTCAAAACATTCCCCAAAGTCAGCAAATTAGAGGCATACTGCTTCAAAGATGACACTTTCTCAGTAGAAGGCAAAGAGTACAAGCTTTCAGATTTACAGTGCAGTAACGGCATTGAACCTTCCATTATCAGGAAGAAAGAGAAATGCTCAACAGCGACCTCCGAATTAATAAGAGTTGGTTATAACGTGTCTGGTTTCTTAGAGACTTATGAAGTCTGTTTTGACCATGCTAAAAATATGCCATCGTACACTCGCGCCAGAATAACTAGCTCGGAAAACAGCCTAAGCACTGGCTACAAATGGTTCACCTATCCAGGAATTGGCGACAAAAAAACTGAAGGAGCATTTACTTGTAAGGACAAGGTGTCGTCATGTTGTTATAGTAAGTCCCAGTTGGTAGATGCAATGGACTTTAATGATGGCCCTGCGAAGAAGAGCACGTTTTTGGATCCTTTGAATGTAGTTCCGGTCTGGCTTCCTTGCAATCCCAAACAGGTAAACATTCCCAATATAATTTTCGTAACTTCAATGCTGCTTACGTTAATTCATACTTAACATTATAAATGTGACAGTCACTCTGTCTGTCTCTAATATTAGTAGGAACGTGATCATACTTAATCAGTTATCAAATTAATCATTTCAGACGACATGGAAAAATGTCAATGACATGGTGAGATCCCAGATGAACATCTACGCTGACATCGTTGCCTGGTCTGGCACGCATACGCTGCAAGAAAAACATGGAGCTAGTATACCTCGATATTTGTGGAAGGTACGGAAATCCCCACTGCTTACACTTTTTAATTACTTGTATACCTTTCTTCTTAGACTCAAATCAATGTATCGTAGACTTTGTCTATGTCACCTTTGACCAAGACTAGAGTCAAGAGCTTACCCATCTCGAATACATATAATAAAATAAACAGAAAAACTTACATTTACACTTTATACATTTTTCTTTCACGCCAATGTTTTTGTAAAATTAGGTACGCTTATTGCAGCACGAAGTTTTTACAGCACGGCAAAAAAACGTAAAAGTAATTATGAAATTGCAACTTCTTAATTTAAATTCCAGGTATTAAAATTGGACTCTGAAGACACGATGGCCATAGTGCACGTAAACGATCCAGCACCAACGGAGACGGACATTAAATGCAAGAACATTTGTACCAAAGAAGATGATTGGTTTAATGTCAGTGACAAATACACGTATTGCTGCTCACTGACCGATTTCCTTAAGGCGTTTGACATTCACGATACCGATATGGAAGGTAAGTTCTTCAATTTGGTTGTACAGAGAAAGGGGGGAGGGGGGTATTATTTCAGTTGTTGGATTTTGAGCTCTCGGCACTGAGCAGACGGTTGAAAATCCAACAAGGCAAAGTAATATTTAAATTACACTGTTTTAAGAGTTAATTGTTGAGTTGTTACAACTGCCTGGTTAGCCTAGTGGTTCTCAGCGCGACTGCTATGCTAGAGGTCTTGGGTTCAACTGCCAAGTCGAGCAAAAAGGGTTATTGAGTTTTTCTATGAAATTCTCAGTAGCAGTTTGGAGTTTAGTTTTGTGCCCGGTTAATGGCAATAGGCAGCAGTAACCGCTTAACCTCAGGCGGGCCGTTAGCTTGTTTGCATAAATATTGCAATTTCAGATTTGCATATTGAATTAGTTTGAGGGTTGGATCTTTTTAGCCGAAGCAAGCTCAATGTTCGTACAGTAAAGACAAAAGTTTGTAGTACAAATATTAACTTTTTTTTTCAGAATCCATGGACGAGCTTCTTAATAAAATAGAAAGTACCTAGACTGTTTCTAGGTGTGCGGGTTGTAGGAGTACCTATGTTTACACACCACTAGGAGGATTACACAAATATTATATAGCAGTCGTATCATAGCATTAAACCTGTATTAGGGTTAAATGGGGTAATTACGACAACCAGGAATATTCCGATTTATTTAAAATTTCTACCAAACGTAGCGACAGATTAAATAACGACTTACTATTGGTCATAAATTATTATCTATTTCCTCTCTTGAGTGGCAGAAATAATACAAAACGGAATTATACTTTGTTGTCGTAATTACCCTAACGCAGTATTCCTACACTTCTTATTCGCAGTATTCTTACACCTTCTCTTTATTATTTTACTAAAGGTTCCAACATAATACATTTTTGGAAATAGCCAAGTACCTAATGAAATATGTAAATACTTTGTACACCTTCAAATGTCTTGAATGGTATTTAAGTATTTTATATCAATAAAAAATAATCAATAAAGTACATTACTGTGTTTTCTTTTGTTGTACCTACCTAACCTCCTGGAAACTATCAGGAATTTAAAAGAATGGTAACGTTTATTTGGCAAATGGGTAAATGGGCATTTTATAACATCACGTTACGGCCTATGAGAGTGGGGCAGTATCTAAAGAAAACGAACCCACAGCCTCGAGTATAAGGCGCCCGCCGCGCATGTGATTACAGACTCCTCAACTATGAAAAAATTAAAAATTAAAAGCTAGAAACTACTTGCAGTTAATTCAAAATAGCACTGTGGTAACATGTTGGTAAAACATGGCTCCATAACAAATAGATAAAATGTTTCCAGTTTAGACTTCTTGATGAGAGGCCAAAGAAAAGATGGATGCATTGTGTGAAAAATGATATGAAAGAGAAAGGGAGTCAGTGATAGCATGACGGTTGACAGGTTGGCATAGAAGAAGACAACATGTTGCGCTGAACTCAAGTAACATAAGATAAGGACAGGAAGATGATGATGAATATTGTTTTCCAGTTTGTACTGCCAAAGCCATTTCAAGCCATTATAAATACCCTAATTTATAAGTCTCCAATTTTGCGACCTGTATAGTGTTCGGTACAGTACTTATTATGTCCATGGTGTTTGATAAGTTGCAACACTAAAAAACGTACTTGACTTTGACATTTGTTTACATTGTCTTGTCTGTCTGTCCTGTCCTGTCAGTGCTTTTGCCTGCTGATTATTACTTCAAATAGGAGGAAAAGGCGATTCAACTTAAAAAATAAATAAAAACATGGTCTTATAAACATGGCTCAATCAAATTTGCCACCATACTTGCTACAAGAACTTCCAGATATCACAGAAAGTATAAATTATCCAATAAAAAATGTTCAACGCATAAAGGTTAGTCCAAACATTCCCTATCTTTGGCCTTTGTTCAAAAAAATCTGGCTGAATTGTCTTATATTCATCTATAGAATCTTGATATAGTAATCATGCCAGGGTATAATAGATTATTACAGTAATATGTGTCTTAAAAAAGGTTATATTTAGTTAAGGTTGTATTTAATTGGTATGTGATTCATAATTATTATGAAAACATTCCCATGAATTATTTGAATATTAATAAAAATTGAAGTTATTCATCCTTTTACGCACTTCAGGAAAGGAGGAGATCATTTATTTGGTAATTTTTATTGACCAATTTTGAAAACTCTTTTTCTATTTGAAAGAAAATACTCTAAAAAATACCATAGTCTAAAAATCTAATTTACAAACAGAACTAATTATATCAGACAAACAACATTCACTGCTATAAAAAACTAGACCATATGATGAGGATAAATAATTACAATAAGAATCTTGTATAATTTTACAGTACACCTGTTTCGACATATCAAAATCGTTAATAGCATTTGGTGCTACCAGTGGAGGCATTTATGTTTTCAACCGAACCCCGTGTGAATTTGTACAACTTATACCGAACAAGGTATGTAATTTGACTAGTACTACTTTAATTAGATAATGATGTGCAGCGTATCATTCATCAATCATGCATCTATCTTTTAGATAAAGGCCTACCCTTAAGGGCTTACCCATTAATGGATTGAAAAAAAAAAACAAAAATGGTCCATACAAAAAATTTGCAGTTTTACCACGACTGCTACGCTTGAGGTCTTGGGTTCAGTTACCAAGTCGAGCAAAAAGTATTATTAGGTTTTCCTATGAAAATCTCAGTAGCAGCTCATAGAAAGGATTGATCCCAAATAATGACAATAGGCTTGCCTCCTATTACATAGGACCTACACATACCTGCAAACTGTGGGTATACATTGGTACACCTATGCGTAACCCTTTGGTGAAAACAGATGAGACGGTGTACAAAAAAACACTGTTTACTTATCATTATTATATTCTGTTACAAACAGAATATTAAGTACAGCACGCAACAAATGATGAAAACAATACTATGTTAATGATATAGAAC
The DNA here is from genome assembly GCA_932526535.1 of Caradrina clavipalpis. Classification (NCBI taxonomy): domain Eukaryota; kingdom Metazoa; phylum Arthropoda; class Insecta; order Lepidoptera; family Noctuidae; genus Caradrina; species Caradrina clavipalpis. Next base: position 7,636,214 of record OW052105.1, read on the forward strand.
ATTATGCATTCTTGTATACATAATTATTGTGATGTCAAACTTCAGAGATAATTATAATCATAACAAAGAAACAAACACACAAAGACAATGTGGCACAGCCAATAATGAGAGTGTTTAGATGACCCATATTTGCAGTAGAAGTTTTAAATAAGTAAAAGAAATTATTTCACACTCAGGACAGCCAGTAAACATCTTGATAATTCATGGCACATACTCAATAGGGTGACTTTTGACTTATGCTAAGAATACGCCAAAACCAATGCAATGGTGCAATGGAGACGTTCCAGTATACCGGTGTGGTCCTCAGGTACAATATACGGTGTCACTCGAAAGATTTGATATTCGATTTTGTCACCGGTCACCTGCAGTTCAAAAAAGTGCACAGTGTATACCCACACACATTCCGGTCTGCCTTGCAATAACACAATAACTGAATTAAAATGCAATCTCTCAATGATACCAATTTATCGTTTTTCCAAGCATGCTCAAGGTATTTTATTAACATACATACCATCACACCTGTATTCCCCCAAGGGTTAGGCACAGGTGTAACCAATGTACACCCTCAGTTCGTTGGTATGTTTTTAAGTCCCATGTAATAGCGGGGACCCTACTGGCGATATTATTTAGTTATCTACTGCCTTCAGCTATCAAATAATATACTACTTCTTTTCTTTCTTGTTCTTTTTTTAAAACAAAAACGTCTCTTCAATGTAATTACTTCTTTAATTTCCAGGATGGCGCTATCACTCGCCTAGCTATATCGACAGATGAGAAACACATTGGCTTTGCCAACGGTCGGGGTTTGGTCACGGTTGCAGCATGTAACCAATCGCTCAGTGGTAGTCACTCGACCGTAATATCTAAAGAACATCAAGGGAATGAGATTACCGCCATGATTTGGAGTACCAATCATATGTTATTCATGGGAGATGATGTTGGGAAAATATCTGTGTTGCAGCCGCAGAACTTTATTGTAAGTTTTTAGTTTTTGTTTTTTAATGTCCGTTTTGACGGGCCTGTTGGTCTAGTGGTTAGTGGCCCTGACTGCTGAGCCGGAGGTCGTGGGTTCGATTCCCACCCAGGACAAACTTTGTGTGATGAGCATGATTGTTTGTTCTGTGTCTGGGTGTGATTTATCTATAATATGTATGTATTTATAAATTATATAAGTATGTATATCAGTTGTCTGGTTACCATAACACAAGCTCTGCTTACCTTGGGATCAGATAGCCGTGTGTGAGTTGTCCCAAGATATTTAGATATAGATATTTTAATGTACAATCTTAACCATTAGTAGGTGGGTTAAATGCTGAGCAACTCAATCGACATTCAAGTAGATGTATGTGAATAGAGAAGAACATAATACATTTATATAGACTGGTTGCTGGGTACATAATGAATACCTATGAATGCCTATTATGTAGTTTGATTAGCTTTGATGATAATGGGCGTCTGTGGAAGGCGTGCAATGCCTCCCTGAATAAGTTCAGTGTACTTGGGAATGTCTGTTAATTCCCCCCTCATTCAACTGGACCCTAGGCTGATGCCTTCCCACCAAAAAAGCCAAAAAAATAGCAAGGTTTTTAGTCAGTATTATTCTGAAACCCAACAACATAACAATGACATGCAGGATATTGATGTCTAAAACAAATAACATTACATTCGTTTCGGAGTAAGTTGAGGTAACGTTCATTTACATAACAATGATATTGCACTTGTTCAGACATGGCAGTAATACGATAATATTCCGGTTTGATATGTAGTTAATAAACTTTGTTGAATATTGGTTTCGTTTATGTACTCAAATGTTTTCAAGGTCGATTTCACTTTAGCTCTTGGAAGTTTTTTGTCTAAATAATAAAACAACAGTTAAGAAGAATTGGGTATTTGGTTTTATTTAGGTACAAGCTGTGTGCCCGATGGGATTTTCCATCGTCTGAACTGCAGTTGAATTTTGTGTAACAGTAACATATTTATGCTCACGATTGTACTTATCCACTTTAGCGGAGTTCAGTGCTCTGTAACTCAAAGTCAAAGTCAAATCATTTATTTCAATTAGACCATTAGAAGGCACTTTTGAACGTCAATTATAGTTTTTTTTTTTTAATGATATTGAATCTAGTTGCCGATTCCAAAAGGTAGCTTCGTATGGAGAAGAACTGGTTAAGTAGCTAATACTTTCTGACTAACTAGCTCCCTGACAATTCAAAGGTGTCTGTAAATGGTTTATCCGTATTCCATTTTATAATATTATATAAATGCAAAAATAACTCTGTATATAGGTATATCTGTCTGTTTCGTTTGTAGCCTATGTCCTTATATAGGGTACTTTTTATTTTTATATCGTGACTTTGTTTGCTTTCGCGATAACCGACATTTACGCAGAAGAAGTCCCTTACACAAGCTAGTTTGAAATTAATTATTTGAGCAATGGGTCTGCAATTGTTATCACATTAGAGCTGAATGCCGTAATATGCCTATATCCAACTAATGGAGATAGCCTCCTTGACAATGCTCCTGCTTATTCTTGATGTTATAGAAGAACTTATCTATTTTTCCAGGCCAAAACAATGTTCCAAAGCTCATCATTAACAATAATGAGTTTGGATTCTCGAATTTGTCAACTAGACATGAAGTCATGCATGCTTCTAGTATCTACTCTCACAAGGTGTTACGTGTGTGACACATCTCGAGAACAGTACCGACAGATAGGTCAGAAGCTTAGGGATGGCGAGTACGGTGCTTGCTTCGTCAATAAAGAAACAAGCAACGAGCAATACACTACCAACACCACACAAGACTTCACAGAAGTCAGGAAATACAACATAGTCAGTGATGAGTCAGGTTTTGCCATTGGCAAAGACCTTGAAAACACGTTGATATTCTGCGCTAGACCATCTTCTAGAGTATGGGAAGCCACCATAGATGGTACTGTCATTAGGACCCATCAGTTCAAACAAGTACTGGCAAAGAAACCAATGAAACTTGTGACTAATGAATCTTATCAGAATGAGAAAGTCTCTTTAGGTGAAGTTGTCAGTGAAGGGGAAGGTCAATCGGTGAATTTCCCCAAAATAGTAGCAACAAATGGTGCCATATTTTCATTTAGAAAGAATGCTTTGTATTTCTTAAATATATATGATGTTGATCATACAATTTGGTTTGACAACTATAAAGATATTGTTGATTGTAAAATGTACCATGATATGGTGTATGTGTGGCTGTCGAGCGGCTCTCTAGTGAACTTGAAATACATGAAAGTAGACAAGTTCTTAGTAAAGTGTTATGTTGAAGAAAAGTATGTACTGTGTGCGGAACTGTGTGCCTTGTTCAGAGATTATTTGCTGACGAACAATTTGTCACCAAAATTGCATATTTTAGTGAGCTTGAAAGATAAAATAGATAATGAAGAATTACTGAACGGCATTAAAGATGTTCTAGACAAGTTTGACGGCTTGAAGGCCAATGATGCTACTCAAATGAAATCGGGAATATACATAGTTGACAATACCTATCATGCACAGTCGTCGCTACTAGAGAGCGACACAAAACTAAATGAAGACTTCAAATTCACCTCATTGCCACCAGAAACAATGCAGACTTTAAAAGATCTGAGCTTAAGTGTGTCTGATAAATTAAATAATAGCAAAAAGAAGTTAAAGGAAAAATGGGAGGATTTTGAGGGTAAAATGAAACACCTCAGTGTTGATAAGCACCAAGTAGTAAAAGACACACCAATCATAGAAAGAAAAGAGACACAAGATCTCATAAAACAAATTGCTGCAGATGAAACAATTGAACAAACACCACTTGTATTTGATAACGATATCATTTACAAAGAATCTAGTCAAAAAGCCATAGAAGTAGATAATAATAGTTTAGAAAGAGATAAAGTAAACAAGAGTTTGTATCAATATTATAAATTAAGCATAGTTGGTAAGGAAACAGATGGATCGAATTTAGTTGCTACTGTCGAAAATTATGCCTGTGATATTAGTCAGATCTACAATCTTATGTTACAATTAGAAAATTATTGTATTAAAATAGGAGCGTTCGATGAATCTAAATTTGTACCTAATAATATTTTTCTCAGTTATCTTAACGAATCTAAGAAAAAGGAGGAATTGCTTGATTCTGTTATCAAAGACGAAACATTGTACAAATACTTTGTAGATTCATGTATATCGGTGAATATGAAAAGTCAGAAACTGTCGAACATTGGTTGCGATTGTGGATTCCCTCTCCCGTACTCTAGAACAAATCAAGCACCAATATTTTCTGAGCTTATAGACGAATTTATAGAGAGACAATGGTCAAGCCAGACGAGAAACCAATGTTACGATATTTGTAAACGTATGCCTTACTTGTGGAGGAAAATTCTATATTTGAGGAGAAATGAAGACTTGTTGAATATATTGAGGATTTTACTGCAAATGTTGGATGAACGTTTGCTACACTCATTTCTGCCCCAGTTTACTTTGGACACTTGGGAGCGTACGGTGCAGTTGTATGCTACGTTACATGCAAATATGTGTTTAAATTGTTCTAAAAAGTTCGACCACATATCTGTAAGGGATACATTGAGTTGGGACGATCTCGGCGGTCTTATGATTAAGTCTGTTGGTGGTAGGAATGCCATAAAGGTGATGGAGAAATACGCGAGTCTTATAGACGAGGGAGCCATCACTGTGAAGTTTTACCATACATGTCTGATGGTCACCATGTATGAGCGATATGACGTCACAATTACTGGACAGTTGACGGACACCCTGTATAGTTGCTACAACTTTGAAGACTCGAGGATAGAGGTAAGGTTTTACAAATTGTTGTTTTTGTCCTAGTACTTAAAGAAATATTGGATCATTCTTTTGAGTAAAAACATGAGGAAAGTTGGGCTTATGTAATTGTGTGTAAGGGTCTGAAAACACGTGTCCGCCTTGAGCAAGCGTAATGTTCAGTGACCATGCCTATGAGAAGAGCCTTAAGCTTCTTAGTAGCTTTTTACCCTGTAGAGTGACAGTGATAGACTGGCATTATTATTATTATCTATGCCCTTTGGTGGCATACTGCAGTATTATTTCTCTATGAAAAAAATCTGATGCCAAAAGATTACAGACCACGTTTTCACTTAGTATTTTGATTTAATTAATTAATCTAACCTGTCGTTGTTCAACAAAACATTATTCTACCTCTCCTGTCGGCCTTACAAGCCGTATTTACCGAACCATATAAAAATATTTTTCCAAAAACTTACTGAATAATATAAATGACAAATAATGTTTTCCATTTTCCAGATATGCAGGCTTCTACGCACCACTTTAAATGGTAAACCCAAGAACACTGCGCTACCAATAATGGCCGCAGCAAAGTCAAAACACTGGGGCCTTAGACCACTTACTGCGACCAAATCAATGGGAGACAACGATTCTACTGAAGAATACATACAAGACGTATCCATCAGCAATATAATAGACAATTTATCCTATATCAATAATAACGTAACAGATTGCGTACTATGTGGGTTGCCACTTCAAAATATTGTTCTAATCAAAGATGGCGGACTCTGGGTGTTTAAGTGTGGCCACACTTTTCATGGCGCGTGTTTAGATTTGAACAAAGTCAAGTTATGTCCTTCTTGTTCGCCTGTTAAATGAAGTTATAGTACAGGTTTTAGATGAGCGCAATTAATTTATTTTTTAATGAATTTGTTTTGAGGTTTGTTATGATCTTTTTAATTTAGGATAGAAAGCCAGTGTTATTTCTTTTTGTGTTTTGAAGTGTTTTTTATGGCAGATTTTGTTTGCAGCTTATGATATTCTATATTTAAATTAGATGGTGAAACCTTAGTGGTATGGTGGAGACCCATCATGTCTGTAAAGTTTCTCCAGCTAAATAAAGACCCCATATAATTATGAAATGATAGAGTAACGTATTGCGGTCTCGAACGACTCTGCTTATGGCTGTTAAAAGGTCATCTTGTAATATTTTTATACTTGGTTCGCTCTTGACGTTTGTCTAAGTCAAAGGTTTTTATTAAAAAAAAACTTAGTGTGACACCGTCGTTCGATATCGCGAATTGCGTTACCAAAAATACAATAATCAAGATCGAATTTTAGAAAAAATATCAAATACCTACCTATTTCATTTTAATTGCTTGTTTCTAATACAAACATTTCAATGCAAAACATTTATGAATTATTATGTTACTAAGTTTATGCCGGCGACCTCGGCCAAATGAATGGAAGTATCGTGCGTACACGGAAGTACAGCGCAGATGAAGTAGCCTTTGTCCAGACCCTAAGCCAACTTTATAATTTTCATGACCATCGGTTTAGTACTTTTGCCGTGATGGGATATCAAACAGACAGACATACAGAGTTACTTTCACATCTATATACAAATAAATAAAATTGAAGTCTCTGTTTGTATTGTCAAAACAGCAGTTTTTTACAAAAATATATTATGTATGTCCAAACGGTACATATACGAAAAGCATTTCTTAAAGTTATTGTCTGTCTGTATGTTTTAGCTAATCTCCAAAACGGTTGGACCGATACTGACCAGACTTTCTCTGGCACACACCTGATGTTTTAAGGAACAGTGGCTACTTTTATTTTTGGAAAAAGAAAATCAGCGATTCAAACGAACGAAGTCGCGGATATAAGCTAGTTAAATACATACTTGGTAATGTTCAAAGATTGCCATTGTGTGCCACGGTGTGTCTTGCAATCCCTTCGTTATAAGTACCGCACACATTGTTGTAACTGCACAATCGTTTTATAAACATTGTATTAAACACTGACGGGTTTGTAAACTACCCTTATACTGTCACTTGCGCGTTTTATTATGAGATTTTTGTTTTAAGAGCACTTAGGCGATGTGCACACACCACCGCATCATTGAGTGTAGCCGGGGCTGCGGGTTGTTCGAAAGAGATCTGCGCCTCCGGAACGCAAAGGGCACACGAAGGAACATAGATGGGTTTTAGTCAGTAAAAGTCTGACACTCCCTCCCGCCCCGCCCAGGAAGGAGGAAGTCATTGAATGATTTCCCATCGTTAAAAAAATAAAAAAAATAAAATCATTAAGTGTTGTGCGGGAGTGCGTGTTCTTACGTTGTTTGCAAGTATCTGTGTTTGTATAGAAAACACGCGTAGTGCAACACATTGAAAACGTATTCGCACAGTCTTAGCACTACGTCGTCGCGTATAGTACGATTCAAACTTAATGGCGGCTCGGAAGTTAGCTGCGAGTGCAGGTTCGCGCAGATTTATTCCAGTTAACAATAATTTAGGCTCCATTTAATTATTTCTATAGCAGAAATATAAATCTAGATATCATTAAAAGGAAGCAAAATTAATATTAACTGGAATAAACTTGCGTTAACCTGCACTCGCAGCTAACTTCCGAGCCGCCATTAAGTTTGAATCGTACTATACCTCGAAGTGAAGTGCGGGGCAGTGTGTGATTCGCCTTATTAAGACGCTGTTGAAAGTGTTACGAATGTGGGTAGATGGAAAAAAAATGAAGTATTAGCCTGTCACCCGCAAACTGTTACGACTTTCATAACTGCTCTGCTCCCGTGTGTCGTAGGGTTTTGTTATATAGACTATCCTATACTATTCCTCACATGTATGATATACAACAATTTTTTTTTTTTTTGAAATTTACTACTAGTGAGTCTTTAAGAGTCACGTAATAAATTGTTTTTTATTTGTTTGTTTATTTAAAGATGATTTTTTTGGCTTACTTCCGTGAAGTGACAATATAAGCGTATGTAATTGTTATTAATTTATTTGTCAACTAAAACATTTAATTTATTTCGTGTATTTGGTTTTACTGTACTTATAGATAAAAAAAAACAATTTCTATTTGGTACAGTTAGCAACAAAAGTAGATCAACATTTCAGATTTTTAAATTCTTGTTACTGAGTACAATTTCAAAGGAAATACGAAATAGATCTAAAATTAAGATAAAATTATCTTAGTTATTGCCTAAAATTCAGAATAGTAGAGAATTGTGCTACTTCGTGTCTATTTAAATTATTTGTAAAAGTAACATAGTTAATCGACTTTTGTTGCTGACCGTACCGTACCTAGCTAACAATTGATATTTATAAAAAAATATATAAAATTGTACAAAAAATATTTTAGGCTTATTGTTATAGTATCAACCGCGACCATGTCATATACATGTATAAATTATGCTAAATCACTCGAAATATTGATGATATTGTAATAATCTCACATCTATTAATTAGGTACCTATAAAATTATAGTAAAACTTACCAAAAATAGGTGTATACTAATGTAACTATGTACTTAAACAATTTTGTATTAGATTGTCTAACTGGCCTGTACATTAGGCTAAATTCAGTGTTCCATCAAAAAATGACATAAAAACACTTATTAGGAAATCGTTAGATATTTTTGAATATAGAATTGTGTGTTGTTGTATTGAGTGACGTTTACAATAGAGTATTGCCCGTTAAAAAAACGTTTAATTTATTTATTGCAAACATAAAGGCAGCTGTCATTAAAGTTTAGTTTCCCAATTTGTTACTGTAGTTAAGAAATGACTATCTAATATTCTAATAAAATAATTGGCGGCTCATTCATGGTTTACTTCTAAATGAATAACGTTTAACGTTAACTTCTTAGAAGCATCTTCGGTATGTTAATAAATGTTCAAATTATTTTTACTCTCAATTAAGGGACACACCTAAAAGGCCCCGTTGGTCATAGGGTTATGATCTGCTGCGGGTTGTTCGAAAGAGATACCGCGCCCCCTCAACGCAAAGGGCACATGAAGGAACATAGACGGGTTTTAGTCAGTAAAAGTCTGACACTCCCTCCCGCCCCGCCCAGAGCGGGGGAAGTTATTTGATGATTTCCCGTCTTACAAAAAAAAGGGTTATGATCTACATATATGTGGCAAGCTCGACTGTTGAGCGTGAGGTCCTGGGTTCGATTCCCAAGTCAAATTCCTAAAACTGTTATTAGGTTTTATCTTTAAGAATTTCTTAGTAGCAGCCCGGAGTTTGGAACTTAGTAGTGTGACACCCCCGAGCACGTAAAGGCATTGGTCCTGCCCCTGATCTCTCCGCGGTTGTATCGGATAGCCGTTCCATCGGACCATGAGAGTTAGGAAAGAGGGAGTGCCCCTGTGTTTGCGCACACATTTGTGCACTATAATATCTCCTGCGTACTTGGCTAGTCTGCATTAAGATTAGCCGCCGTGGCTGGAATCGGTCTGGAGGTCTGGGATAATACACTGAATTTAGCAAAATGTATACAGCTTTAAAATGACGTAAGTACCTAAGTAGTGAAACATGCTGTACATAATTATAAAGTATATTTTTGTATAATGCGAGAAATGTGTATCCATATCATGTAATATTTTTTTTATTCTGATACTCGATGTATTTTGAAATCTATGAATGTATGAACAATAATGTAACTATATTCTTAATAAAATTACTTATTCGATCAAATTTATTGTTGTTACTTGGAATAATGTGTAGGTTTAAGAATTCTGAATACTGTCATGCTCTTCTGGATTTTTATATTTGTTTAAAATAACACTAAGTATATTATTTATCACCAACAATATTTATGTCTAGTGAATAATCTAATTGAAGATCGCGGCTTGTAATCTGCTCTCTCACTCGCCCGCTATACTGTGCAAGTGAAAAGGCATGATTAGCTGCCTTGTTTAGCCGTTAATGGCTCAAGTTATAATGCCATATATTTTAAAGTTTTCACACTTGGCTTTTCTTACTGTCCACAGTCATGTAGTAAGGGTGAAGAAAATAAAACAAATGAATATTTTTTATTTTTTAATATACTTTTGGGTTTTGGCACAATTTTAAACAATGTGTCCTGGTTTACACTAGGTAATAAAACCTAAACTCTATCTACTTACACATTTGAAACATTTTCGAATGCTAAGTTCAACGGCATGCTAAATGGAAAATCTCAACAAATTATTGTGAAAAATAGTTCAAAAAAACTATTAAAAATAACAACGTTTGCTTTTAAGTACGTAAAATATCAGTTGTGATGTTTAGAATTAAAGTACTTTAGTACTTTTGTAGGTACTCTATATGGCAAGATGCGTGGGTACTAACCAAACAAATTGTTTTATTACATCTGTTTCAATAAATAAAAATAAAACTCGTTCGAGATCCTAACTCATACAGGAGACACCAAAATTAAGTATCGTTCATTAAATAACCACAATTACTAACGTTTACATCAAAATATACGCATATTTACACGAGTTCAACATAAAAAATAAATAATTTAACTGCACTGCTCTAAACCCTTACACATTTACTATGAATACGCACTACCTATAAACATTAAGTTTCACATACACGATAAGTATTATTATTTTATTAACTCTACTTCACGTCAATTACTGGCATACAGGTTTTATTCAAGAAAAAAGAGAAAAAAAAACAAAAACAAGTTTTATATAATTAGAAAAATAAATAACAAAATACAAAATGGCAATCAACGTTATTGAACAATTCTTTTAAGATTTTTTTTCTCGAAATAGGTATCTATATAAGTGTGTTTACTAACAGCTATATAAAAATGTAGATAATATTATGCATTACTACTGCTTAGGTACTATTATCTACTTATATAAATTGCACGATTCGATAAAGCGAATATTTGTTTAAATATTAATAATAGTTTTAAGGGCGTTACATCACTTGAATTGGGAAAGTAGAAGTACTTATTAACATTAAATATGTATCATATAAAATGTCCCAAAAGATCCTACACCCACTAATAGTACGGTACGGCAAGGGATTTGTATGTGACAAAGCAAAATATACCATAATTTTATGAAATAAAAGTCGAAATCGCATGGCACTTGTTTTTGTTGCTATAATGATTGTCAATTATTTAATATCGTACTGTTATGGTATTTTATACTTTGTTACATAAGTTTCTTCCCGTGTGGACGCCCCCAAGTGGACGGCGGACCTAAGTCTTATTTAAAAGTTATTGTTCAAGAGAGATGTACATACAAATCATAATTTCCTTAGGTGTTCACGCAATGTTAAAAACAAATAACAATTTTAGCTTTAACTATACAATACAATAGCTTGTTCCATAAGAATCATGCCCACAAGTAGACCCATTTGCCTACTACATAAATATTATTTTTTATTTCTTTTGATATCCAATTAAGTACTTAAAGTATTTGTTAAGAAGGTGATGTAAGCCCTAAATAATCCCACATTATTTCGGTGGGGTTCAACAAATCAATACAAGGAAATGTCTTTATATATAAACAAATTGACAATTTCACAATTGACCAATCAATTTCAACAAAAAATACTGTCAGGAACAAAAGATTTGATTTGTATCGGCACCAAAATTTGACAGTATAAAACAATATTCCCTTGCTTGTATTCCAAAAACTGGTGTACAATTTCCTTAGTTTCTTTACTGAGTATAAATACAATTTTATATTTCATTGGCTATGTATATTATTCCTTTAACATTAGGTATGTTCGTAAGAACAGCTTATTATACAATTTAAAAAGGGGTCTATTACCAATCTCAACTATTTAAGTCTATGAGTATTTAATCATAACCATTATGCATTATAGATCTCACTGAATTTAAATAAAAACAGTTCCCGTGTTCAAAACACTTAAATTTTCAAGCAATCCGCTTCAAATTTTTGGTTTGATACATTTAAATTCCTTAATGTCTAAAGCAGCTACGATACAAAGAAATCCGCACTAAGTTTATACATGGCCACGCGATAGTCAAAGATTCAAAGTTATTATGACTAACACTAACAACTATTCTCTGAATCTTATACTAGAACCTTTAGCCAAACATTCGAATATTCGAACAAACTTAACTGTACTCTATCTACAAAAGGGAATTTTACTTATTTACAAAGAATCCACTAGAACCTAGTTATATCAGGTTTAATCTACTTTACTATATTGATTCAAAATGATTTACTTATGTAGTTACGTAGATATTTACATTATTTTTATCTAATTATCTATGTGTTGGTTTGATACAACGTTTGGCACAATTTCTTTTGTAAAAGTGATTATCTATTTGTGCCAAAAATCTACGATTCTAGTCGAAACATTGATAGATTATAGGTCGAACCTAAAAAGGGCGCTATGTACATAACAGGATAACTATACACCCGCATAATACTTATGAATTAAGGAGTAATTTAAGACATTTTTACTATTCAATAAATATTTTACCAATTTCTTAGTACATACAGTTGAAAACATAATTATGGCTCCTGAGAAAGTCTTACACATATGAATCATACAATTAATGTAGGTACTAAGATTCGTTTCATTTAAGTTTTCATTTACTTTTTCTAAGAACAAATTCACTGGGAAAATCACTGCGAAAGCACACATCAAATATACGGGCGAAAGTGTCCAAAGTTAGAAGTTTCCTTAATTCACTAATGGAATAATCTCATTATTAATAATCAGTATTTTGTAAACGAGAGATCCAATTTGAGACACTGGCAAAAACTCACAAATGATAAAGCTACCTTCTACACGCGTGCCTCCCTCTTAGTACAACAGTCACGGGCCGAGAGGGGCGGGCTTAAGGGCGACACTACAGAGATTCCTGCTCCAAGTCTTTGAATATAATCCAGTGTTCTAGTGTTCTAGAACTGTCCGCGTTTATTACCAGGGATGGTGAGAAGGGGGTAGGGAGAGGGGCGCGGCGTGCGGGTAGGGCCAGCCGCGCGCCGTACCTCAATCATCCTCTCTGGGTGACAGCGGCGGGGAGAACCCGGGGTTCATGTAGTTGCCTCCATTGGGGGGCGGCGAGGAGTTGGAAGGTCCGGGGGAGGCGAGCGCGGGCGGCAGAAAGCCGAGCTCGCTGCCGCCGTCGCGACACCACAGCTGACGCATCTCCTGCCGGCGGGTACGCATCAGGTTCTTGTATTCGGATATCCGCATCTTCTTGCCGTCGACTATGCATGTCCTTTTTGGTCTTGGTCTGTACCTGGAAGTGAAACGGATTCTGTTAAGATTTATTCGGATACAATACAAATAGATTCGATTTTCTATAGGAACAAAAATATAAAGACGACGTTATGCCCAGATGGGTATAGGTACAATCGAACGTAGTTACGCAAAAATCACCCAAACCACAGAAACCGCAAAATTAAGTTACAAATATTAAATATATCGTAAAAAAAAAAAAAAATGAATGTGGGGAAATACTTTGTATTGATACAAACGTCATACCTTTGTTTATCTCTAGCCAATTTTTATGCGTAACTAAATTTTGGGGTTTTTTGTGGTTTGGATCCCTTTTGCGTAATTACGTCAGGTTAGGTTTTAGTCAGTAAGAGTCTAGCACTCCCTTTCCGCCCAGAGCGAAAAAAGTCATTTGATGTTTTCCCATTCTTAAAAAAAATAGCCATCCGAAGTACCTGTATATGAATTCACAGTGACCGCTGGGCAAAAGTCTCCACGCAATGGGTGTCTGAGGATAGTCGGCGTACCCGAGGCCCGTTCATTAAGAAGTGTTAAGATGACCTAGACTTGAGAGTCTAGGTCATCTTAACACTGGTGAGCCAGGAGGGCTGGTTCGAAGTGGCACAAGAAAAGAATATTTGGAAGGACATGGGGGACGGCTTTGCCCAGCAATGGGACATTACAGGGTAGATAAAAAATGCCAATAGGCTCGCCTCCTATTACATGGGACCTAAACATGCCGGCGAATTGTGGGTGAACATTGGTACATCTCTGCCTAACCCTTCGGGGAATACAGGCGTACCTAATGGTATGTATAAAATACCATCGCGCCAAAAATAATCAAGCATCGGTATGTATAAAAAAGTACCTATAGTCAGGGTGCTTCTCCATGTGCAGTTTGGACAGCCTCGACTGCTCTTCATAATAGGGTTGCTTCTCAGCATTGGACATCGCCTTCCATCTAGCTCCGAGGATCTTGGATATGTTAGAGTTGTGCATATCAGGACACGCCTTCAGGATCTTCCTGCGTTCATCCTTGGCCCACACCATGAACGCGTTCATTGGCCGCTTGATGTGAGGCTTGCCGGTCTCGTCGCGACGTGGTTGGCGGACCAGCTTCGCTTTCTCCGCATCCTCGGATGGTGATTGGCTCCATGATGATGCTGGAAAGTATGAATTTATTGTTAGTAGATGCTCGCATTTGCAGATGTAGATTTTTCTATATTGATATAAAGTAAAGAAACAAAAATTTTATGTAATTTATTTAGGATTCGCAGTTTAATCTTGAGGTTAGCCCAACAGTTCTAACTGCTCTTAAAGTTACACTAAAATTGTAGGTAAAAAAAATGGTTAAACTGAAGTTAATAATAATGGTGTGTCTATACCTTATCTACGTTTATTACTATGGGGGTAAAGAAGTAACAAGATTACTGTCGTAAGAAGGCTGTTGACAAGCAGATAAGACGAAAATTATGCTGTTCACCTTAACATAGAAACCAATCTCTTAATCCTCTTTAACATTTCCAAAAACAACAAAATTTATCGCTCAACCGTTATCAACGCATCTGACCTGCCAATGAAATATAATCTGCTTGACTGACACTCCACCCTACGCTATAAAACAGAGTAAAAGAAATTCCGACGCGTAATAAAATTATGGAAATATAACACAAAATTATAAATAAGATATGAAAACGCTAAGTCTGTCGCAAAGTTGCTTGAGAACACAATCGGAAGCCGCGCTTAGCCCAGCTATAAATTATCGCGAACGATGGATGTCGGCAGTAAAACAATCGTTAAACTTGGATTGTGTGACTATTTCAAACGTTTCCATTTATAACTTTACAGTTAGCATTCTATTTGTTTTATAAGTATCGGCTGTTTATCAAAAGAGTACAAAGTTTAGGCAGGTAATTTTTAAATAGGGTTCTGAAAAGACAGCACATGGTGGTTAATTACACATACTGCCCAGCAAGTAAGTAAGTGACGTTGAGCAAAATCAACAAATGCAACTTTCATTTTTGGTGTGATTAATCGCTAATTGTGGCGGAAAATTGTGCTTTTAGGTGTCTGCATCAGCACAACTGTCGTGGGAGTATTTAAAGTTAAGTAAAAACATATGTATAATCCAATCTATCTATTACCTACGCGCCTAACCATTTTGAAGATCATTATCAATAAGCCCAGTTTCCTTGTGGCCTAGACTAGAGTGTCCCCTTCACATGGTCCGGTGGTTTTTATTCAGTTTACCTGTTTGGGGATTTAAATGAAGCCGGGAAGTCTGACAACAAAAAAAAAAATTCAAAATTCAAAGCATTTATTTCAATTAGACCATGTACAGGCACTTTTGAATTGTCAAGAAGTTACAGTTAAAGTTGAAGCTAGTTGCTCGTTCCAAAACGTAGGTCTCTATGGAGAAGAACGAGCAAGAAACTCCATGGACACTCTTTTCTTTCAATTTGGTTATTACAAAAACTTGGTTACAAAAATTGTGGTTGCTTCTATATGTGAAAACAATGAAGGTGAATATAAAACAATAAAATATAATAATAAAAATGTAAGCCATGGCAGTTAAGAGATGACCAATCCCAACTGACAGCACCCGTTCACGAGCATGACGCGTGCATCAGCACCATTTAGCTCGACCATCTTGAAGGGAACCGAACGATCCAATGCACGCGCCACCATCAGCGAGACATTAAAGTGAGCATGACAAACCTCTCCACTGCCATGCTTAGTGTCCAACGCATACTTAGTAACTTAACAAATAAATTAAGGCTCCATGGTACTCACATTTACAATATTGAAATAAATTATGTTCAATTATACAAAGCTAAGGTTATCAGTGAACCTATTCAACGAATCAACTGTAGTATGTAAGAAAAAAGAAATAAGAATTATAATAACGGTAGACGTTATTAAAGTCAATAAAAAAGGTGCTTAAGAAAAACATAATTCCTTTTTGTAAAATATGCATATTAATTTGTGAGCCCGAGTGTCTGTGGAGCAGGACCAGCAGTAAGCCAAGCATTTTTATCATTTATATAGTCTTCTAATTTATAATATGCTTGACGACATAGTGTGCGTTTTATGCATGTTTTAAACTTTCTCTCATTTAGTTCGAGAATATTGAGTGGTATTTTATTATAAAATTTTACACAGTACCCCATAAAAGAAGTGTGTACTTTTGACAATCTAAAACTTGGTTGATCTAATTTGTTCCTATTTCTAGTATTATAATTATGTCTATCACCAACTTTATTAAAAAGATGAAGATTTTTCCGAACATACATAATGTTTTCATATATATATTGACAAGGCACCGTCATGATATTAATTTTTTTAAACAATTCTCTTAGAGATTCGCGTCTGCAAAGATTATAGATGGCTCTGACAGCCCTCTTTTGCAGAATAAAAATAGAATCTATATCTGCAGCCCGCCCCCAAAGCAAAATACCGTAAGACATGATGCTATGGAAGTAGCTGAAATAGACTAGTCTCGCGGTATCCACGTCTGCCAATTGTCGGATTTTTCTGACAGCGTAAGCAGCTGAACTTAGCCGCCCTGCAAGAGATGTTAAGTGAGGACCCCACTGCAGTTTTGAGTCGAGCGTAACTCCTAAGAAAACTGTCTTGTCGACGAATTCCAGTATGTCCTTATTCAATATAACGTTACATGCACTACTTCTAACGTTCGGTAACGCAAATCTAATGCATTTAGTTTTCTTCTCATTCAATACTAAGTTATTTATCGTAAACCAATTATGAACCTTAAGCATAGCGTTATTTACGTCGTCAAGGTGCTGTGCCCGTCTGTTTACATTAAAAATCAATGAAGTATCATCAGCAAATAACACCATTTTAGGTTGGTTTTTCAGTAAATGAGGTAAATCATTTATGTATACTAAAAAGAGGAACGGACCCAATATTGAACCCTGTGGAACCCCCATCTTTACTATTAAGCCTGATGAATTTACACCATTTATTTGAACGTGCTGTAATCTATCATTTAAATACGATTTCAATAAGCTAAGGGCTAGTTGACCGAGGCCGTAATGTTCTAGCTTCAAGAGGAGCGTGT
Organism: Caradrina clavipalpis; assembly: GCA_932526535.1. Taxonomy (NCBI): domain Eukaryota; kingdom Metazoa; phylum Arthropoda; class Insecta; order Lepidoptera; family Noctuidae; genus Caradrina; species Caradrina clavipalpis. The sequence continues at coordinate 7,653,304 of OW052105.1, forward strand.
CGTGATTTACGCAATCAAATGCTTTTGAGAGGTCGCAAAAAATACCAATGGCATCCTGTGAGTCCTCCCATGCATCAAAGATGTGCTTAATTAAAGTCACACCGGCGTCTGTAGTACAACGTCCTCTGGTGAAACCATACTGTTGATCGTGTAAGATGTTATTACAGTTAAAATGATTAAGCATTTGATTGAGGATCACTTTTTCAAACACCTTGCTGAAAACCGGCAACACCGAAACAGGTCTATAATTATTGGTGTCTTTGCTATCCCCGGATTTAAATAGGGGTACAACTTTGCTGTGCTTCATTAATGTCGGAAAGACCCCTTGATCTATACACAAGTTAAATATTAAAGCTAAATAGGGTGCAACTGTCTCAATAATAGATTTACACACATTAGTGGACATGCCCCACATATCCTCTGTAACCTTGATCTTAAGTTGTTTGAAAGCCTTTAGAACATCCACAGGGTTAATATGATTGAATTTAAACTCCTTAGGGCAGGCTGAAACATTCGCTCTCAATAAATCTATAGCAAGTGCAGGCGAGGAGTCTAAGGTTTCTGTAGTTTTAATTGGGATATTTGTAAAGAATGTTGCAAATTCCTGAGCCACATCGATATTATTGCTTATGCGACCTCGGGAAGTCTCCAGAGTATAATCAGTATTATGTTTTTTATTTCTATTTGTTTCACTATTGATAATTTTCCAGACCGTTTTTATTTTATTATCGGCTGATTTTACCTTGTTTCTAATGTACAAGGCTTTAGCTGATTTACACGTATTTTTAAAAATTTTTGAGTAATTAGCAACATACTTATTAAAAGTTTCCGTGTTTACATAAGGCTTAAGGCCATACAGCTCAAACAGTCTTTCCCTACTTTTACGGATACCTTTAGTCGCCCAATCACTAAATAAAAATTTAGGGCAAATTGTTTTAGTAGATTTCTTAAAAATATTGTTAAATTCCGTTTGAACAATTGAAAAAAAAATCTTCATATAAAGAATCACCATTATTAATATTAAGGCCCTGAACACATAACTTACTAATTAGAGTGCTATTAAATTTATTTAGATTACCAGATGTTATTGGTCTTGATTGTATCTGCACTTTTTGTAATGATGTTTTGTACTCAAAAGAAACGGTTTGTCCGCTGTGATCAGACGGAAGATAATTTACTATAGCTTTATCTAAGTAGGTGCAGCAGCAAAAAACATTATCAATACATGTAGCAGTAGTCGAAGTTATTCGAGTTGGTTCTAGAAAAACATTTGATAGGTTGAAAGATTTAAAAAGACTTATTAATCTACTGCTAATTGAATTATTTTCTAGAATATTGATATTAAAATCACCACAGATTATCACTGATTTATTACCAGTTGTAAGTTTAGACAAAGCATCTTCCATTACAGTTTCAAAAATAGAGTAATTTTGGTAATTTGGGGGTCAACTAGTCCTTATCAAGAGGTATTGTATTGCCCAGTAACTGAGTTGAGATAGGCAGACGCTCCATGTGCGACACTGGTATTCAACTGCGTCCGTTAGACTGGAAGCCTACCTTTGCATAGTTGGAGAAAGACTAGGCAGAGAGACAGAGAGAGAGAGAGAGATTTGAGAAGTTATTAAGAATTCTACTACCGATTTTAGAGCATAAAATATCGTCCAAATAACCAGAAGTTGATGTATTATTTTAATAGACACCATTAATAACAGAATCGTATTTATATTTCTGATGAATTCATTAGAATAGATTATTGAAGACAAGTTATATTTGTACGTAGGTAAACCAGTAGATATCCATTAACCCTTAAAGTGACAGCTTTCTAGTGGAATAAATTATAAAATATAGCAATTGATTGAGTGTTTATAGCGTATAGTACACGACTGACCTAATATCTTGAGTAAATTCTTGCAACTTTCGCGATGATAGGTCCTACTTAGAACCTAAGCAAATTGTTGTGAGTTGTGAAAGGCCGTTATCCATTACTTTGTTAATATACTGGCAATAACTAGCATATAAAGCACTAGCTCGCAACTTCGTCTGTGGATTATTTCACCCTTGTTAAACTTACGTCTTTGGTTACTGCTCCGCTCCCGTATGTCATAGCGTGAAGTTATACATATAGCCTATGTTAATAAGCAATAATGTAGCTATGTATTATTGGTGAAAAAAAATCTGTCCAGTAGTTTCGGAGCTTATTCGGTAAAAACATAGGTACCTACATACAATCACGTTTGTACCCATTCCTAAAGGGTTAGGCAGGGGTGTACTAATGTACACCCACAGTTCGCCGGTAATATGAAAAATATTTTCTCTTTATAACATGGACAGGTGTTTTGCTGCAATCCTTTTTTTTTTTTTTTTTTTATAGACTGGAAATCATCAAATAACTTCCCCCGCCCTGGGCGGGGCGGGAGGGAGTGTCAGACTTTTACTGACTAAAACCCGTCTATGTTCCTTCATGTGCCCTTTGCGTTCCGGGGGCGCGGTATCTCTTTCGAACAACCCGCAGTTGCTGCAATCCTAAAACCATCAAAGCCAATCAGACGGCATTAGAGTGAGTTACGTCACGAGTGTCGCCCACATTAAATTTTGCACTAATCAAATTCTGAAACGATTATTGCGACCGCCACCCCCCCCCCCCCCCACGTCCAACTATGTGGGTCATACTGGAAAATGTCCGGCTAACATTTGAGCTGACGGATTCGCTACCAAGTGTCCACTCGATTAATAAACCACCGCGGAAACATGCTGCACTCAAAGCGCGGGACATTCCTCGAATTAATTTGAAGCGCTGTTAGATAATTTATAACATCCTACCGCGCCTGATACGAGCGCGATACACTTCTAATATGAACACCGATGAGACACACTCGCGCACAAAACTCTTACGCCCTTATTTTTTTTTGGTCAACACAATTTTAAATCGCTTGTCGCCTTATGACGTCAATCCCATTTTATTTTCGTCTCCGTTACGCGGCTGTCACGCTAACAACTAGTATTAATGACGTTCGCCTGAAATGACGGCAATAATTAGCTCCTCGTGACAGGTCAAGTACGGCAGTCGGTGATTCAGATACAGTTACAGGCCATTTCGTTTTATAGCGTAAGTCATTATGTGTTTTATCTAGAAATTTGCGTGACTTTATGACTTTAAAATATTATGTTACAGCTGTCATATTTATTGTAACATGAAAGTTGTGGAAATTATTTATTTTCCTGTATGAACATTAAGAAAAGCAGGGAAATTGTTACTGCCTCCATTAGCTTACAGTTTGCACGTAATTAACTAGGCCTTGGATCGTGCGTTAAAATATTTAATTATAACACACAATTAGGATTAGAATTCATAGATCATCCAGTAGGAGTTCTTCTAATAAAATTTGAATTTGGAACTGAACACAGTTGTAAATAAATTTGAATCTTAATAATAATTGTGCAATGACTAGTGTGCGTGAGTGTCCACCGAGGCGGGACGTTTGTAGCGAGCGGAAGTTTGCGTCTCCAGCGCCATCTATTTCACGTTTCACGCGATTCTCTTGTTTTAAAGGAAACGAAACGACACTTGCGATTTTGTAACCAATTCGGTTTGGGTTCGCGCCAACTATTTAAAGTAGATATTTGTTTTATTGTACACCGTCTTACACTATTATTTATAATGTATGAAAATGTATGAATTATGAAAGTTTATCTAATATTCGTAATTAATGTCTCGCGTTTCCTTGGCTCTGCATATTTTTATGCCCAACTGACGCAAGTTATTAAAATTTGCAACAAAGGGGTTACATTATCAGATCTTGGAAGGAACACATCGAATCACAAGTCATCCTTTATATTCACAATATACGAGTATTGTTTCTCAGCGATCACCTTGAAAATGAACTTTAAACAAATCGCCTTAAATTTTAAAATAATTGGAATGCCTTCGACCATTAACCCTCGACGTGGAATGTCATCAAATCGCCAGGAGACGCAATAAAAACGAGACTTTATAAACTTTGTAACATAAAACCTGGGCTCGTAAGATTTACAGATGAGTTTCAAGATTACCGGCGATAATTAATATTTCTAACTAACTAGCTGTTCACCGCGACTTCGCTCGCGTTAAAAAAAAAGAAATAGCGTTAGTTACTCCTTATAATATTCGCTATCTGCAAGCGAAAACCCGTCAAAATCGGCTCAGCCGGTTCAAAGATCAGCCGTAACAAATAGACAGACAAAAAGTTTAAAAAATGTTTTTTTTTAAATGTAAGTTCCTATTATACCTACTCTCATATACATTTAGATAAAAGCTGGGAATAAAAAAATGGAAATTACAAACAGGGACTTCAATTACATTTATTTGTCTGTTTATATGTATGTAACTGCCCCGTTGGTCTCGTGGTCGCAAGTGCGACTGCTGTGCAAGGGGTCCCTGGTTCGATTCCCAGGTCGAGCAAAAAGTGTTATTGGGTTTTTCTATGAAATTCTCAGTAGCAGCTCGGAGTTTGGATTTGTGCCCGGTTAATGGCAATAGGCTCGCCCCCTATTACATGGGACCTAAATATACCGGCGAACTGTGGGTGTACATTAGTACACCTCTGCCTAACCCTTCGGGGAATACAGGCGTGATGGTATATTTATTTATATTTTATTTATATATGTATGTAATTTACCTAGCTATCTCTCAATTTTGAACCACGTCCTACACAAGATGTGACAGATAGACGACGAACTATTTTATACTCACGACTATCCGGGGCCGACAGTCTGACACTATGGTAACATTATCAATCACGTTGGTGATAAATTAATGATAATCATGATATTATTTATTATCTTGTTAAGGTTAGGTTAGGTTAGCACCTACCGATTGCAGCACTTACCTATCATAACATTATTTGCGTTGAGCACAGATGTTTTTCTGAATTGTATTTTAATACGACGGGCCTGTTGGTCTAGTGGTTAGTGGCCCTAACTGCTAAGCCGGAGGTCGTGGGTTCGATTCCTACCCAGGACAAACTTTGTGTGATGAGCATGATTGTTTGTTCTGTGTCTGGGTGTGATTTATCTATAATATGTATGTATTTATAAATTATATAAGTATGTTTATCAGTTGTCTGGTTACCATAACACAAGCTCTGCTTAGCTTGGGATCAGATAGCCGTGTGTGAGTTGTCCCAAGATATTATTATATTATAGATATTAATAGGTATAGCGTTTAAGGCTATTTTTGGATGTACTTAGTTGTAATCAGTAACGCAACAAAACGCAACGAAGGAAATTCAGTATGAAAAAGATAGATGAACAAAAAAGGAAAAAAAAATACGGACCAATGGACGGAACTAACAATGGATTCAATCCATGATTATAGACCAGCCAGAGACAAGAGAATGTCGGTTATTAAAAAAAAAAACTATTCTCAAAATGTCATTTCAGTTTTTTTTTATTTGAGATGGGTTTTCTCTTGACTCTAGTCTAGCTTAGAGGTGACAAAGACAAATTCGACGATGGAGTGAGCTTACCTAGAAGAAGCTTGTTCACTCTAACTTTAAAAAGATAAGAGTTTAATGCGTTCGGAAATACAGATGCAAGTATAGTCAAAGACAGGTAGGGAGAGTGAATTTAATGTCAGGGAAGCATTGTATTTTTTGTTGAAGCGGTTATCACATAACCATTTAACTAATATATCGGTAGATAGGTAAGTACCTACAGGTAGCAATAAATTTGAATAGGGAAACGCGATGAATCGCATGCCCTACATTTCAGTCGATATTTACCGGAGTAGAACTGTTTTACAGTGTAAGATGTATTAATTATATTTAGCAATTAAATGTGAAACATCAAAATGTTGGCGGCGACACGGGACGTTTCTTCATTTTAACATTTACCGACTATTTATCTAGACTATTCCTTGTTTATTTTAGTTCCTAACATTTCGTAAGTAGACGCACATTTTGATATTAAAATTGATTCGGATTTAGGTAAGTACTTGATAGTATCGTGTTTGTTTGGTGTTTGAAGTAATATCATTCGTTTGTGATTTGAATATGATTTGTTTTTCTTTGGAATAGTAATATAGATATTGTCTTAATTCATCAATTAAGACAATATCTATATTACTATTGAACTTTTTATCTTCAAACCCCATCGGGTTTGAAGATAAACATAACAAAAAGGCTTATCAAGAAAAAAAAATCAATATTGTTACCTCATTAGGAACCCGTTTTGTAACATAACACATTTCGTATAAAAACGTCAGAGATATTCAATATAAATCGATTTAATATTAACCGATCAGAACACGAAACAAAATTCACTTTTATTTTAATGTTCGGAATAAAAAATGAGTTTATTCTGAAACGAGAACCATGTGACCTTTTCATAGAAAATGGCAGAATGGTATAGATCCAAGATCACTGACATCGGTAAAGTAAAACATCTAGAGCAAACCTGGAGTAATTAATACAAGTCTCAAATCGCCAATCCGGCTTAAGCAAGCACGATGAGCAATGCTCGTACATTGTCTGTTTGAGAAGAGGCTTTTACCCAATAATAGGATAGCATTATTATGAATAGTATAAATGCTTTCTTCATCAGTCTGCTTAATTATCATATTTCTAATGACTGGCTGTGTATAAAACTGGTTATGTAAAATAAATATCATCCATCTATCGATGTACAAATATTCGAGCAGTTTTACCTACTGAATGAATTACGGGGATATAATTATTATGTACTCGTATAATTTGCGTAATTTATTTCAACATAGTTTTAAAAAGTATATAAAGCTAGCTTCCTATAAGTACTAACTTTCTCAGGTTTTAGTAGTCATTGTTTCGGCTAGTCATGGTTAATAAGGCTCAATTTTGTAACAAGTTTTCCTAATTCTCGCTATAACAGTTTAAAGGCGTAACATTTTTTAAACGACCGTATCGTCTACGCACGAGAGCTATTAGTACTCCAGTGACATAGTTCCACAGTTCAAGAATCCGCGTCTAGGTAACAAGTGAATCAGATAATAATGATGACGTCATCAGCGCGTCAATGCGCACCGGTTCCAAAAATATTAGTACGGCTGTCTAATCAAATCATTTATTAGCCTCAGAGCACATTTACCAGGTTTTAATGAGATCTAAAGCTAAATTAGAACAAGCGTTTTCGTCTTTTGGGGAAGGAATAGAATAGATGTTGACACTTTGGGTGGCTGATACGGTGCTACAAATTAGTTTCGACAGAGAAAATCTCTTGGTAATTGCACTAGAGGACCAAGGATAAAATTCAAAACCGGTTGGTATTATTAAAAGTTACACAGTAGAAATTTCTTCTGTTTCGTGATTGCGTTTAAAAACATATTAACTCACATACACAAACAGCCAGACCCGGAACAACTATCTGTAGGCCATAAAAATGTTTGTTCCATGCGGGAATTGAACCCGCAACACGCAGCGCAGCAGCCAATTGCTCAGCTACTGCGGCAACCTTGTCGTCAAAAATGGCTTGGTAATCGAATTGGACTAATTCTATTAGTTCATTTCTAGCATTTTTTTCCACTCCAACCAACCTGCTTCTTGTACAACTCTTTTTGTGAACCTTCCTAAATCCCCTCATCTATCTCGGAAACAAATATCACTATTAAGATGTAATACTCACTGTTGCACGCAGCATTGTATTCCTCTTCCTTCGGCATATTGTACTGCGACTCTTCCATAGGAGGGTAGGGCACGAAGCGTGGCATCATCATCTGCGGCGCTGGTGACGGTGAGCGTTGCTTGCTCAGGTTGAGCGGAGTGTCCGGGTCCTGGGGAGGCGGCGAGCGAGCGCTCGCTGTGAGTTGCGCGAGCTGAGCAGTCGCGGGCCATTGGTTTGTTTGCATCGCCTAGAATTTAAAGATAAAAATGATTGTGATGTATCTCATCGTTACCATATCAGCCGCAGGACGTCCACTGCTGGACATAGGCTTCTCTCATAATAGATTTCCAAAAAGAATGGTTGGAAGCGGCCTGCATCCAGCGTTTTCCTGCGGTCTTAATCAGATCGTCCGTCCACCATGTTGGGTGTCTCGATATGCAGTATTTTTTCCGGAAATTCAACACCTATCTAAACTAAGGCAGCTTCTAAGTAGTAACCTAGATTCATACCTAGATCCATATCAAATTTATGAATGGATAGTAAATTTATATACACGTTTTGCGTAAGAATAATTTTGAATATCTAAATATGTACTCTGTGCGCTTCCTACCATTCGAAGGCAAATGAGGAAAAAATATTAATTATTCAATAATTAAAAGAGAATCATGTATAAATTGTGATACAAAAATTATATTCAATGATATAATAGAGTAAGAGGAAGTCAAAAACTGGACGTTTGCAACACGGGGTTTGACGCATGAGGCGCATCTGATTATAGTTTTACATAACAAACACCGGTTGTAGTTGGTAATTAGTTTGAAACAACTTTCATTTTAACATCACGTCTTCTTATATTGATACCTAGTCGTAATTCTGATTGCAGCGTTTAGGGTCTTGCTCAATTGCGGTACAATTTTTTGTTGACTAATGTTTAAATCGTTAATATTTGAATACAAAATTTCGCCTTTAATCACGTTTATAATGAATTCGGTACGAAATTGGAACACGAACAAAAAGGAGACGATCCAAATACCATAGAAAAAAAACCCGAGGAATATTGAATTTCGAATGTTAGAGCACGTTAATAGTAATTTTCGAAATCGCTCTATTTGGTGGCAAGCATGGTTTGGTTAACCTTTCATCACCTTTACGACACGAAGTATCTTCATTAAACAATCCTAGAGGTATAGCCAAAAGCTAAACACTATGTCAAATATTACTGTTATTGAACATGAGAACTTAGCTAATATTTAGTAGCTATACGTTGTGTATTTCGATGGTCGCTTGCCAAACCAATTTGTTCATTACATTTTCATCCTCGTAGTGACAATTACATACATTTACAATTTGGTTGCGTTTTAATGTGGATGTGCCAGATATTTTGGGGACTAAGTACGGTTCGTTGGTGGTTTTAGTGGGTTTAATTGGTTATCCTTCACCAAAGGTTGACGGGCCTGTTGGTCTAGTGGTTAGTGGCCCTGACTGCTAAGCCGGAGGTCGTGGGTTCGATTCCCACCCAGGACAAACTATGTGTGATGAGCATGATTGTTTGTTCTGTGTCTGGGTGTGATTTATCTATAATATGTATGTATTTATAAATTATATAAGTATGTATATCAGTTGTCTGGTCACCATAACACAAGCTCTGCTTAGCTTGGGATCAGATAGCCGTGTGTGAGTTGTCCCAAGATATTTATTTATTATTATTATTTTAAAGGTATCTCTGCTTTCTTTTGCATCACGATTATACTTACAAACAGGTATTTTCTGGATTTTTGTACAAAAATAATGTAATTAGGATTTTGTAACAACTTGTATTGAAAAGCGTGTCTGTGGAGTTTCTAGTTCGTTCTTCTCCAAAGAGATCTTACCTACGTTTTGGAACGAGCAACTAGCTTCAACTTCCTGACAAAATGACCAGTCAGTCAGATAGTCTTTTAAATTGTCAAGGGACTCTTGACAATAAAAAGTGCCTGTACATAATTATTATATGAAACGGTTAATTTCTACTCACGTTCTGTTGCTGCTGCGGGGGCCGCATCTGCTCCAACAAGGGCAGCAGTCCCAGCGGGGGGCCGGGGTACATGCCGTGCCCACGCCGCACCATCTCCTGTCGCCGCAGCTGCTCCTGTTGTAACCGCTGCAGCTCCAGCTCAGCTGTCACGTTGCCTATGTTCTGTGACAAGGAGAGAGAGAGATTTATTAATTATAGATATTTTGCAATGTGAATGAATAGAGAGATCTTCTTGTAGTAGGAATGTGAGTTCTTTATTTCTCAGTTTAAATTTACAAAAATGTGAAGAGTTTGTGTATTCTGAAGGATGTTGTAAAAATAATTTATTCTGGGAACACTCAGTTAATTTTTCACATGTCAGCTTAAGGTTGTGAAGAACAGAAAATTGTATGTAATAGTTGTTATTGAAACGAGAATAAAAGAACCGCAATTTCATTTGCGTCATGTAAAATTTTGAGTGTCGTGTCATTAATAAAATAACTTTATATGCACTAACAAAAGGTACCGCGCGGCGGCGGCACCATACGCGCCAGGTTTTAAGCTTTGCAACTTTCTGCTATCAGTCTTAACGAGTCTCTCGACGCGATATTTGTTCCACACAATATATTGCACACTTAAGTGCTTCCCAACACAAAGAATAAGCTAAAATGTGTGCACAAATCAACCTGCGGGACGGTCACTAAATCACGGCGACCATAAAGCGAATTCCCAAAAAAAAGACACCAATTAATTGCCTGGGAGTCGTGACGAATAACACAATATACATTTTATCGGCTCTTCATTAAGACAGTATTGAATTGTTAATGGTTGTTCAGAGTAAGACGTTATAAGGTGATGAAATCAAAACAACTCGACGATGTAAGTTTCCGTATGAATGGCAACGCAAAATATGAAAAGGATTTGCGATTTTAAAAGTTTCCTGCAAACGTATAAATGTGCTCCTGACAGTGGGAATATATTTAAGTGAATCACTGTCGGCGAAGATAAAAAAGAAAAAGCGCTAATGGAAGACAAAAGCGAATGCATAAATAAACGTGACATAATCGTGCGAATAAAAAGAGCGGCAGAACGTAATAGGCGTCCCTTCGGCGATACCGCGATACATCGAGCGCCACCGGTAATCGAGCAAGTTTTTCCATCGGCCTGACAAATTGCCGTCATAACCGAACGGATTAAACTTTTTATTAAAAACAACAAACTGAGCATAATGTATGGGCGTAATCGGCAAGGGACAGATGTTCCCGAATAACGTACGCGATATTATCTAATGTAAAAAGACTTTTATTTAATAGCTCTGCGGAGATGTCCTAGCAATTGGCGCTTATATTTTACAGCGAACCGTCGTTTTGGCATTTCGACCGTATTTTGATAGCATTATTAATGTTGGAGATGATATAAAAATGCGATTTTTGATAGAGGTGACCAGCTGTGGCGTCACAAATTATTGTTGCACGGCGCAGGTGGGTCGCTTCGTCATGAATATGACATGGAAACGAAACAGCCAAGATGGAGTGTCGTTGTTGTACTGAATGAAACAATGGTACCAGTGCCAATAGAAATAGGTGGGTGTGATTTGGCGAGGAGCACCGCCCGATGTTCTGTCAATACTGATGACGATGGATATAAATGGAAGCGAAAACATAATTCTGTTATTGTGTCCTTGTCTTTCATATGTAAAGAACGATTTCCTTTCCCCATATTTCTTCGATAAACGAAATGTGGACAGTTAATCATATAAATATTATTAATGATATCTCTTTATTAGTCGCCTTCAAGAGAATACAAGAGACCTTGACATAAAAGACAGAGATCTAAGGAATAGTATCACTGTTAGATGTTCAAATGATGCGTGTTTAATATGATACCAACATATTTGAAAATCATCAAAAACATAAAGTTCTATAAGATGTCCACACATTTAATAATACATAACCTACAAGATTTATGAATTTCGTGGTTAAAGCTACAAATCCTCATAAAGCTATTGTCAATGGAACAGACGCACAAACCCCAAGTGATTTATACAAAACCGCGGATTAGCCTGAAGGCGTACATCAAAAACAATATAATTGAAGAATATATAGTGGACAAAGAGATCACAGATGAACACCGGACATACCATGACATAATTTATAATGTGGGCGCCGATATCAAAATAGTAATCCCACTTTTTAAATACGCGACCAACGATATTGACCCTTAGGTGGTCGGATTAAGAGTTGATGATGTTATATGAAAAGATTAGGTGAGAATACACGGAAAGCTGTATAATGAAACAGACGTCACATTGACGTAAGAGATGCAGATCTTTGGGTGAAATCATAATATTTACTGTCACAGGCCGACGTGTTCTCATTCCTAGATAGATTATTCGAGTAATAGATTTAAGTTTTCGGTACTTTTCCTGGCGACGAAGATTTATCTACTATAGCTGTTATAGTTAAAGACTATTTTTGCTTACCTAAGCCTTATCAAGGAGGTCGATCTCATGATTTATGGATGCGTGGCTGACGACATAGGTAGTTGTAAAAATATTGTGATATTCAACATTTTATTTGCTTCCAAAGTAATTTAAGGTAGCAATGTCTTCTTAATTTGGAATGATTGATAACCGTATGACTTTAATAGTCAGCCTTATATTAATATTTTGAAGACCGTATTTGGAAAAACAACAATTTCAATAATTCTTAAAAACCAATAGTGTTTATGGTGACCCATCCTATTAAAGACTTGTCTATCTATTTACCGAACCACAACGAACTAATAATTTATTAATGCCGTGACCCTAAAGTGTTGATAATTTGAATAATGCAATATAAAAAGGGCTTGACATGATTTGAAGGGTGCGCGGGAATAAGGGTGTTACAGCAGTGCAATGCGATGACATATCAAAATGAATCGCTAATGCATTCTAAGAACAAGAAATTCGTGGAGTTGTATCACACATTATATTTTTAGTATTGTCGATGATAAAAAATTGGGAGAAAGTAATTTTAACACATAAATCGTGAGTGGTTTTTAAAGCTTGTTGCAAAAAATAAAACTTACTTTTATTAGTTATAAAAAAGGGTATCTATTAAATTGTATAATTAATTTATTACTACTTTCTCTTCTAAGACTTTTTGCTAAACATGATAATTACTGACAACTGCTTGTAAAAAAGAGGAGACCGCATCAAATCATTTAATAAAAAAATGACGACTCCACTGCTTTTCTGTGTTCTCGTTCAAATGTTTTTTATATATCGAAATAGTTTGTGCAATATATTGAATTCGTTATCGTTGTTACACCGTATAGTACTCGTATGTATGGTATTTACAGTTCTCTTTGAACTGTTCAAAGTAGGTACTGTTTCAGAACTAGGTCTGGGTTTCGAGTAAACGTACTTATCATTTATAATTAATATTATAAATGCGAAAGTAACTCTGCCTGTCTGTCTGTTACGCTTTTGCGGCTAAACTACTGAATCGATTTTGATGAAATTTCGTACGGAGTAAGATTGAACGCCAGGACAGGACATAGGCTGCCTTTAGTAGACAGAAAAGGGCTTAAAGGGATTCAAATGTTTCTATAGAAGTTCGTCATTATTGAAGAAAAAACCATGAAACTTTGTATTTAGGCACCTGAAAAACACAAAAACATTTCACTAAGCGTTTTTGAAAAATTGTCACCTATCTTAAAATTAAAAAAGGCTCCCCAAAATAATAATTCCACCCGGACAAAATCGAGAGCAAAAGCTAGTTATCTACATATTAAACAAAATAGTACACAAATTGCATCTTTCTTCCGATACCGTTGTGACCGTTGAACCGAATATTTTAGTAGCCAGCCAACAGTCGATGACAAAGATGACAGAGAACTGTTTTACCATCTTCAATACAAAATATGAATCTCTCACGAAAACAGACGTGCCAACACATACTAATTAACTTAGAAGCGAAACAGGCGCCTTTAATTTTATAGTAACCATAACTTGGAATGCGCAAGTGTCAAACAAAAAGACATCTTTAAAATATGACATTAAAAATTAAAATGGAATACCAGCCTATTACTGTTCCAATGCAGGGCAAAGGCCTCTTCTCATACAGAGAAGGCACGAGAATTGATTAAGCCTTATATTAATTATAAGTCCAGGTTTCCTAACGATGTTTTTCTTCCCCTTACTCAGTGATGTTCAAGACAAACTTAAAAATGTACATTGTTACTTAACCGGATGCCTTACCCAGTGGGCTATCATGACCTAGCCCTGACATGATACAAAAAGTCACATTGCTACTTGCCCGTGCCCGGTTACAAACCCACAGCTTTAAGCATGAGAGACCTAACCACTTCCCTCACGAGTAAAACATGACATTACCAGCGCACAATCAGCACAAATAAGTAAAACATTATGACGTCCCCCAATTAAACTGCCAGGGGGCATACAAGCGGTACACTCGGCGTTCCCCGCAGGAGTTCGCTTATCACATGTTTTATCCTCCCGATGCGCATGAGTCGCAGTTTCGAGAATGCCAAGATCTTATCTAATGTCCGCAGTGATTATGCATTTTGCATAATGGAATCGATGCGTGCTTTGTCTTGTTCGGACCCTATTTTATATTTATAGCGTTAATATTTTATTATGTTTATTATTATCAGTTTGCAGAAATTCGTTAACGAGAGGTTGTTGCCACTGGGAAAAGGTTTTACGATAATGACAGCTTATCATATTGGTGTAAAATTAATTTTGTGCCCGATTTTTTTAACAATCGGAGTCGGAGAAGGAATCTTGCAGAGTCCTAACAAAAGAACCATTGCCATACAACGTGGCAATGCTGCCAGTCTTTTGGGATGTTTGCCCCATTGATAGAGCCACGGATGATGAGTTCCTATTAGCCCTATGAGCTTTCTTTTTTTATAAATTGTGAGCTCTACCCAGAGCCAAAGAAGTCATTTGATGATTTCCCATCCTCAAAAAGGTACCTACATTCTTTGTAATTATTCATATTTATTTACTATATCTAAATGAATAGTTGAAAAAAGAAGTCAAAATCTTGACTTTAAGTGCAAAAATCCTAACACAATAGGCACTCATACTCAATCAACATGAAAGTCAAAATATTAAGGGTTTCGCCCACTTCTGTCGGTGAATTGTTATTAAATCACACAATACTTGACGGTGTGCAGGCGCTAATAGTGGCAGCCCTGGAGAGGAGGCCGGAGGAGTGGCAACCCTGCGGTTTCTTCAAATTAGCGCAGTGATTGGTATCGGACGACGCTCGGGCACGTGTCCGACGGAATTAGGTTCGATTTGCGTTTTCATGTTACTTTGCTAAAGAAAACTGTGTTTTATTGTATTGGTATTGTTTGTTGGTTTCATTTGAAGGATGATTTGAAGTTTGTACTTTAAATGTAGTGATTGTTAAGAGAAATTAATGAATTTGGTTTGGCAGTAGACGGTTACTTCTCTGAGGCACCTGTTAATCTGTAACCACATACTTACCTTCAGAAGCTACATTGTTTCTTACTGCTTTAGGATATATATTATTATATTTTAAAAAATTGGGATCCATAAGAAAATTCACGTGAACCAAGTCGTGGGCCAAAGCTTTTAATATAACAATACTAGAAATATTATAAAACTGTAGAATTGGTTGTTTGATTAGTACCTACCTACGGTTAGCATTAATATCCGGAACTATCTACTCATCCGATTGTTTAATTCATAGGAAATTACTTATTCCGTAAGTGCTTACAGGCTTAACTTATTATTAAAAAAAATTAGAGACCCGTTTGAAAATTCACCAGGCCAAAAGCTGGTATAACATACAAACACATGAAGAAAAACACTACACTTCAGCTAGTTTAATTCCATTGTCATACTCTAAAACAACCGGAACCAGCGGGTATAACAAAGAAAGCCATTATAATAATAATGTAACAAATTCATTTGAAGTCACCTCTGGCTCAGTATACAAAGGTTCCGAGATTATACCTTCTATTATTTTACTGCTTCCCTTCGACATGAGACATATCAAACGAGGTTGGTTGTAAATCATGAAATTAAGCTATTACAGCCACATCAGAAGTCGGCGCTCCTTTTGACTTGAACGTTTTTTATAATAGAGGAACAATTTTTAGACATCCGGACGACAACGCACGGAAAGTAACGACTTTATAATTTGAAACATGTTTTTGTTATCGATTTTGTTCGGGGCAAGCGTTTTTGTGTTACCTTACCGATTTTTGAAAGACAATGTATAAAATAGAGTGAGACGGGGTGAGGTAGTAAAGTAGTCTTTTTCCTAGCGTAGACATTAATGGCAAAAATATAAATACTAAATAATATATTTACGTTTGGTCTAAAATTCAGCAATGACAATAGCAACACCATCCGCTGAAGCTGTCTTTAGGTGTAGGAAAAGGTGGAAAATTTGTTGCCAAGAAGATTGTTACATCTATTATTGCTAGATTTAGATTTTTTCTAAGACTTCGTTTAGTTACATGAAAATTAAAGAAGTGAAACTTAAATTTATTACAAGTTCAGGTTTCCGCTAAATGTTATCCTTCATCATTGCGTTCAGTCCAAGATAAACATAGAAAGTACACATAAAATAGAAAAAAAATATATTTAACCACTGGGCTATTTAACCACTACGCCATCACGACCTGCCCACCTCCTACCTATAGAATGAGACGGAGTGGTAGCAAAGAAGATTATCTTATTTTTAGCGTATCGATGGCAAATATCAATACATATAAATAGAATATTTTTGTTTCATCCAGAATTCCACCACGTACTTACATGAATATTTTCCTTCCTAACCCAAAAATAGCAAAACAACACAATAACCCAAAAATAACCTAAAAATATACCCCAAACATGGGCAAAAAATTACCACTCCAAGTAACATCACGTTAGTTCAAATACGTATAAACAAAAGCGGACCGTGCCGTCCAGCCAACCGGCGAAAGTCCCACGAGGCCTCACAGACAAATATCTCCAGCACCCCCCTTTCATCCCCCCCCTCTTGCCTCCCCCCTGTCTTGCCTCGTGCCTCTTGCCTCTTGCTAGCCCCGGATGCTCGTCCCACTTGAGCTTTTCTTTTATTCCTTGCCTACTCTTGTGTTTATTTTTGTTTTCCGTTAGCCGGCGGAAATAATGGCGTTGGGATGTTGTGGATGTTACCTGCTTTGGTTGGGGTTTGTTTTGTGAATTGTTTTCTTTGCTTATAAAACTGATGTGATATATCAATTTTCTCTCAAAAATTATAGTTAGGTACTTTTACAGCTATCATTAATTGGGTAGATGACACCACTAACAAATAATTCCAAGACACAACTTCATTAAAAAAACACTTTATTTTAGCCCTGAAAACCCGATAAATTTTTGAATAACTATTATCATCAATTTTTAGTTGCTTTGAAATCAATAAATAGTTACTGAATTGAGTCGACAAAAAAGTGACGTCATAGTTGAGTATTGTCATACAAAATCTATGGGGAATTGCGTTTTGACAGCTCATAAAAAGTACGTCAATTGATTAGTGGTGTCATCTACCCAATTGATTTTTTAAATAATGGACACGTTTATGTTCTTTTTTAATTTTCGTGTCCATTGAGAGTCTACAAACAGAATTTTTAACGAAATCAAATATCAACCTAATATTCTTCTACTCTAACAAAGATTTAAAAAAAAGTTTGCAAGTAATTCCAAGTAAAAATTACATAACTGACATTAATAATAACTAATGTTACTAATAAATACTCTTTAACTTATGTTATTGGCCAATCGCCGCTTTATGGTAAAATACAGCAATATACTAATACTTGCTTAATTCTGAAGAAAACTAAAACAAAAAAGACACTCCATTAGGTACGCTACGATTTGCGCATGACATTCCACATTATTCTTACGTATTCCCAAGATGACCTTTTGTAGGCGATAGAGTTGTGGAGTGGCGTCATTATTCTGTTCCCATTCAATTCTATATTTTACCACATTTTATATTTAAAGTAAAAACAAATGAACATCGTGCATTGAGAACAAACCAGCCCCGTAGAATGTACTCACATTAATTAAGCGCTGTACTGTTTGCAATTACGAGTTTTTGTTTCGAGATTACGTAGGTACCTACTTGTGATATTCTTTTGGAATGAGTGAAGAATATAGAATAGGTACCTAAAACTTTTTAGGATTGTTAAACTGTGGTGGCAATTAAAAAAAAATCTAACAAAAAAAAACGGTTTTTTGTTTATGTAAAAGTTGCAGAATACCTTTTTACACATACGTTAGGCAGAGGTGTACCAATGTACACCCACAGTTCGCCGGTATGTTTAGTTCCCATGTAATAGGGGGCAAGCTCACTGCTATTAACGGGGCACAAATCCTAAATCCGAGCTGCAACTTAGAATTTCATAGAAAACCCCAATAACACTTTGCTCGACCTGAAAATCGAACCTAAGACTTCTAGCGTAGCAGTCGCTTTTAGGACCACTAGGCTTTCTTAAAAAAATAATTAATTAAAATCAACCTAGTACGAGTTCATGATCAGTACAATTAACAACATTGTTAAGACTCATTAATAAATAAAAACAGCCTCAGACGAACCGACATAATACCACCAAACCACACGATAGTGCAAATTGAAAATCATTGTCTACACAATCTTTAACGGCTTAACAACTAAAGCATACACCACACTATAGACAGGGGCGGATCTATATATAGGCTTTTTGGGCTGCAGAACAGGGCCCCATGAATATAAGGGGCCCCTAAACCTCATTGAAGACGAAACAAAAATAAAAAAAAAACAATGGTTATGATTGGCCCAATTTGTTTCCTACAGAAACTGTGTAAATTATCATAGCAGTTTTTTTTAATGACCATAAGTTTGGTTAATTAGGTAGGGCCCCTAAGTACTGTTAGCCCAGGGCCCCACAAATTGACGGTCCGCCCCTGACTATAGACCTACTCAAAAGCTTTGTGCACATCAATGGTTGATGCCACAAAAGTGCGAAACCTTACCGCGGTCGAGAGAAAAGATTAATAAAGCTTAGAACACACTCAACACCTGTCCTTTGTCGCTAATGGACCGCCTCTAATCTCGAGGGAAATAGTGCGGTAGAGAAAAATAAGAAAATATGTTTCTTTTTATATTCTTATATTGGTACAATATGTGGTTATATTGTTTTAGTTCTTTGGTTTGTTTGTTTGATTATGGTTCATAAAACTGTAATTCGCTGACTGATACATACATGCTATCACGCCTGTATTCCCTGAAGGGTTAGGCAGAGGTGTACCAATGCACACGTTCCAATTTTCCCTGGCGAAAGTTTTAGACTGACTTATTTTTTTATTCTACGCACACGAAGTCGCGGGCAGACGGTAGTACAAAGATAATTCTATCAATTATAATAGCTACACGAGAAAATATTACTCTAAAACTACAAGTACCTAATTCACAAAATTTTACAGCCGAAAAAACTAACGACTGACCAAGAGAGTTTTTACAATTTCCATTCATCATAGGAAAATTTTGTTTATGTAGCTAAAAGCAACTATTATAAATAAATCTAGTCAAACTTTGGTAGCTTTAGCCAGAAACTCAAGGAGCTAGCTAGCCCTCTCCAAAGTTACCAAACAAGAAGCGTCCAAAAAATTAAAAGTTGCATTCCGGTTCCAACCGGTTTGAGCTGGAAATAATTGGAGGAGACTCGAGCTAACCACCCGGATGAGGGTAACAAGCGAGTTATCCGGGTAAAAGGCAAGACCGGGTATCAAGCCGGGCGAAATGCAGTAACGAGGATGCAACCGAGCTTCTCTCAAGAAGCATGGCTTTGTGGCGTCAAATATTGGAGGAGTGTTGGCTCAAATGTTGGTTGGCTGTTGGTTTTACATTGGTGCAATGATACTTTAGTACTGTGGAATTTCTACGGAAATTCGAAGAAGATTTTAGAATGGCGTACCAAGTTTTTATAAGGTAGAGAAATGTTTTACTGCACTTGCTCAAGGCGGATTAGCGGTTTGAGACATATTAATAATTATTATAAGTCCAGGTTTCCTCACGATATTTACCTTCACCGTTAACCGTGATTTCCAAGGTAAAATCAGAAATTGCAAAATAAATATAAAATATCACACTTTTCCGTGTCCAGTTGCGAACCCACAGCCTCGTTCATGAGAAGCGGCCGCTTTAACCACTGGGCCAACACCACATAACATAAATAAAATAAATTATTATTTATCATCAACTAGTAAATATCTACTTTATAAAAATAACAAAGTGTCCGTCCTACATACCAAATTCTTAGAAGTTGAGTACGTCTACGTCAAAAAATACTTCATCTCTGTATACACATATAATAATTAATCATGAAAATTTCAGAAAAAAAATATTATTACCAACATAATTATAATACTTGTTTAAAAGAACGAGGCGGAACTGTTTCTAAGAATTCATCTTTTACAAACTGTACATACAGTTTTATGAAATGGGAATTCGTTGTAATGTCAAATACTGAGATGATTTTCTTTTGGTAGGAAAAATCTGATTTAGGGCAGTTTAGACGTGATGGTTCAGTGGTTACGGTGGTCGCTTTTCATGTATGAGGTTGTTGGTTCGATACTGGGCAAGTACTAGTGTGACACACACATGTTGTCGGTTAGGGCTGAGGTTCCACTTGAGCTAAGCTAAGCTACGTTGCTAAACATGTGGTCGGATTTGCAGCAATAGGATTGCTTTAGGCAAGTAAAAAAAAAGATAGAAATAGCCCCATGGTGCAGATCTCGAAGAGTCTGACTTGCTGTTTTGACATTGAAATAACTGTAACATTAGAGACATCTATAGGTTTGTAATTGGCCAATGGCCGTTTCATGGTAAAGTAAAATAAAAATAGGTACAGTCAAGATAGAAAAAAAATTGGTTCTACATTTAAAATCTAAACGGTTTCAGTCTATTGAATCTTAAACTCCATATGGTCGATTTAAATTAATGTTTTAATACCTAACCAATCTAAATAACAATAACAATACGAAAACGTAAATTGCGTTTAATAAACGTCGGTCGGGGCGTTTTATCCGCGTTCCGATGACTGACATGAACACAATGATTCGTCAAACCCGTCAGTCTGACGGCCGTCATTCGGCAGTGCGTGCGTCAGTCTCTTATTTATTGTTTATTAAAACGATTATAATAGCGTCGATGATTGCCACGGTGCCTCTTAGACTATCAATAGCTTACTTTGTAGTTTAAAATTATATGAACAGTAGTTGCTAATTTTATGGATAAAAGACTGTGCATTAAAAATGGGAAACCAATTTAAAAAATTCTTTGACTCATAATAGGTAAAAGTTACTAAATTAAAATTGCTTATTAAAAGAAAAAAGGCAACTGGCTATTTTAAAAACAACTGTTTTTGATAGGGTCATCAAACTGTTTCCTTTTGAACGCCAGTATTGTAAAGCAATAAGAATAATGTAAAAACTTGATTGAAAAAAGTGTTCGTGGAGTTTTTCGCTCTTTCTTTTCCTAGACCAACGTTTTGGAACGAGCAACTAGCTTCAACTTTCTCACTAACTGACTGACTCCTTGACAGTTCAAAACTGCCTGCAAATGGTTTAATTGAAATAAATGCTTTGACTTTGTCAAATGAAAACAAACTGCAGTGCCAGAGTCAAAAGTAAAATATCCAATAATAAAATTATTATAATTCAATCTTCAATATCGATCGGCACGTGCCTCTATTTATAAAGATATTAACCTTTTCCCGTCAACAATATGCGGTGAAATGTAAATATTTATTTTTATACAATCCCAACGTAGGTGCTCCGGCCACGCAACTAAAAGTTTAAGAATAGTTCACGAATAAAATTTGGGAAACGTACACAGTAAGCCGCCACTTGCCTTTAGAATAAACATAGTGGTCTTTGTGATCTACTGACGGGCATTACAATAAATGTACCGAGGAACGAACACTTAATAAAATAACAAACACCGAACGCTGTTCAGTGTTAACTATCAGACGGATCTAAATACTTCTTTCTATCTAAACACGGGGCTTTTGTCTATCCAACAGTGCGAGAGGCGATAAAACACAATGATGTATATGTGGAATGATTTCATACCTGAAAGAGTGCGGAGTTTAATGAAACATTGTTGGAATTGTACAGTTCGAACGTTTGTCAAAACAAACCGAAAAACACCTGTGTTTCTGCCTGTTTCTACTGAATGGAAGAATAACAAGGATTGTATGATCTGCTTATTTTCTCTTCCCAGTTGTAAAATTCATTGAGGTGAAAAACGGGTTTGAACTATATTATTTTCTAGGCTACGATCTAGCAGCTACTATTGTATAGTACGGTACATAAATTGCCTCAGCAACTATAAACTAGATGGTTTTACTGTATGAGCTTTCAAGAGATGCGTTTGAGATCTCAGCGGCATACCATATCGAACAAAATGTGCCATAAAGTATTTCATAATGCAATAATTTGTACATAAGTGGCAAGACCAATTATGCACAACAGCCAATTGTAAAAAAAAAACAGTTAATAAAAGGACTGGTATTCTGAATTTTATTTCTTGTGTGACGGGAACAATTGCCTTACAACGTGAAAAAATAATCATTAACTGACCGCTCCGACAAATCTCAATAAAGTTTGAGATTTGTCGACCATTTTATTAGCGCGCGATATCGCAGCAAAATGGCGGGTGTCATTTGAAGCCCCCTTTCTTCCGTCCGCAACGATTTTAATAACAACATCTCCGCTTTCTTTATTCGTTCTTTTGAAATCTCTTTTAAGCTGAAGTAAGTTTATTACTAGTCAGATCAGGAATTTCAATCTCACATCCTGAGTGAGCCGTCTTTGATGTAACCGGTGTGAATTGATGGGGAGATAACAATCTTAATTGTTTGAGAGACAGGGTTGAGTTTAGCGTGGCATAGAGATTTCATTGATGGTTCTTCTAAAACTGAATTTGCACTCATTAATACTATGAAACTCATTCATTGTGATAGTGTGTTCGCAGAAGAGGTGTTGACGTCGCGTTATATATTGAGATTACGTACGAACATGAATATTCTATATTAAACTGGTATTTCTTGCCACTTAGATCAAATAACAGTACATAATTTATTAGTGTTATGTATGTGTGATTTGAATAGATGGTTTAGTCATTGTAAAGGATCGTCCAACTGTGATTGGTCACTGAGCCCGGTTTCATTTACAATTTAGGGAACACATGTGTGTACAATCAGTGTAAAATGTTTCTGTGAGGGTCACTTTTTCGCTGACATCAAATCAGTTGTGTAATAAAGCTTGGTACCCAACATAATTATTTATACTAATATTATAAAGAGGAAATAATTGTTTATTAGTTTGTATTGAATAGGCTCCGGAACTACTGGACCGATTTGAACTATTTTTTCACCAATAGATAGCTAAATTATTCCCGAGTAACATAGTCTATATAACATCGCGCTACGACACACGGGAGCGGAGCAGTAACCAAAGACGTAACTTTAGCGTGGGTGAAAAAAGCCACGCGGATGAAGTCGCAGGCAGCGGTGTTATTCTGTAAAACCCTCCTTCCGTGAAGTGAGCGTGTGGCGACCTGTCAAACCCTAGCATCGTATAGTGACAGCCCAGTTTTAGCTCACTTCACCTTAATTTACTGAGAGAGATTTCTTACAGAATAAGCCGGCTGTTAGTGTTTTATAACGGCTATTGTCATTTGTTTATAGGTTTTCTTTTAAATACTCCGCTCTGTTTGATTAGAGAACCGTGTTTTTACACTTCTGGTAGGTACTTCATCATTATTACTCTTACTACTATGATAAATACAAAAGTTTGGATGGATGGCTGTTTCTTACTCAATAACGATCTCGATGAAAACTGGCACAGAGAATGATTACAGTCTAGAATAGCACATAGCTTTTTTATGCCGAAAAACTGTACGGTTTCCGTGAGATAATAAATAAATATATATACCATCACGCCTGTATTCCCCGAAGGGTTAGGCAGAGGTGTACCAATGTACACCCACAGTTTGCCGGTATAATTAGGTCCCATGTAATAGGGGGCGACCCTATTGCCATTAACCGGGCACAAATCCAAACTCCGAGCTGCTACTGAGAATTTCATAGAAAAACCCAATAACATTTTTTGCTCGACCTGGAAATCGAACCCAGGACCTCCGATTCGATCTCCTTCCGTATCAAATTTGACGCGGAAGCAGAAGCTAGTATATTTAGAATTTTAAACAATAAGCAACATTAACAATACCACCTAATTATCAACCACTAACAACCAAAAACGTTACCGATTAAAATGAATGAACACTAATCAAAATAGGAAATAGAATATAAAATTTAGTATATCATCTCACTTGTATAGAATATCAAAGAAATATAATGTCATTATCTCAAAACTTGGTAGATCAAAAGAAACAACGTCAATACGGAATGAGCGATCTTCATAATAACAGTCATAATGGGGCCTCTTGTAAAAAAAAGTCTAAATTAATTTCCCCGATCCATTTCTGGGTACAAAAGGGGCTATCTCTTTGATAGACTTTCTTGTACAGTCGCTGGCGGTATGCAAATGACACGGGTTCGTTTTTTTTTCTTGTTAAGGAAGGGAAAAATGTTGTTAGATATGTTTTTGAGATTTTTCGCTGATTTATTAGGTTGGTTTGTAGTTTTATTTAGAGAATAAATGTAGATCATCATCATCTTTTTTTTTGGGACAAGCCCGCCACACTTTTCCCAAACCACTGCAACTCCTGTAAGCCAGAATCAACAGTGGCGACCACAAGAAAAGCGCCGAGACAATGAAGCTCGACGAGTCCCAGAGAAACGATTCAACTGTCTTGGATCCCGCAACGAAATTAATGAGAAAAGATTAGCGGAGGAGTAAGAAAAAAATATAATTTCCACTTCCCTCCAAACAAGCAGGAATCATCATCATCTGCTTAACCTTTTCCCAACTGCGTTGGGGTCGGCTTCCAGTCTAACTGGATGCAGCTGAATACCAGTGTTTTACATGGAGCGACTGCCTATCTGACCTCTACAACCCAGTAACTAGGCAACACGATACCTCTTGGCTAGACTGGTTGTCAGACTTCTTGGCTTCTAACTATCCGTAACGAATAAAGAATAAATGTAGATATAGGTTACCAAATGGTTACTTTTTTGTTTAAATATTTTAGTCTCATTAAATTTTATCTATTCATCATCATCATCATCAGTTGTCATGATTGCCATGCAAGCGCCTCTCGTGCAAGAGGTTGTGGGTTCAATACCAGGAAAGGAAAATACCAACGTGACTTTTTCAATTCATACCTAGGTAAGTACTTTCTAATTTTATCTCTACATTATTGACATCGGTGAAGGAAAACATCTTAAGAAAACCTGGACTTATTAATAAGTCTGAATTCGTCAATTCGTCTTAAGCAAACGTGGTGATCAATACTCGTGGCTTGTCTAAGTAGGGCAGTAATAGGCTGGTATTATTTAATACTTTCTTAATACGTACTGGGAAGCTTAGTGGGCGTTTGCCCAGCAGTGGGACTCAATGTTCACTAAGGAAAAAGAACCACTATCTTTAAAGTTAAACTAGTTATTTCTTATTATAGAATTTGTATAAGTTACCTTAGGTTCTAATATTTTTTTTATGCGAACTAAATAACTGCCTCGTTGGCCTAGTGGTTATAAGCGGAACTGCTACGCTGGAGGTCTTGGGTTCGATTCCCAGGTCAATCAAAAAGTGTTATCTATTGGATTTTTCTATGAAATTCTTCAGTGGCAGCTCGGAGTTTGGACTTGTGCCTGGTTAATGGCAATAGGCTCGCCCCCTATTACATGGGACCTAAAACATACTGGCGAACTTTGGGTGTACATTGGTACACGTCTGCCTAACCCTTCGGGGAACACATACGTGATGGTAGGTATGTGGTTGTATAAGTTACCTTAGGTTCAATTTTTTTTTTTTTACAAAATAAATCACAAAATAATCTCACTTACGGCCCCGACTGTACATAATAATTTATGCAAGTGGTCAGCGATTGCTGAATAGGGGTCTTTTAATCATAAAATGATTTTCCCCATACAAATAGAATAGATCCTTCATGAATGGCTCGGGTCTCTTAAGAAAATGTTAAGTGCATTAAATTCTGTTTAGAATAAAATCAATTATCTTTCCATCGGAGTTTTTTTGAGCAGAATTCAAAAGGAATTATGCTTGGAATAATTTTCCTTAAGATAATAATAGCCTTAATAGATAAGGCCTTTTGAGAAATAGGGTGTGTTTTAGAAATAGGACTGCCCCGTTAGTCTGGAGCGTGGGGTCTTGGGTATGATACCCAGGTCGGGCAATAAGTGCTATTAGGTTTTCTATTACGAATTTGTCAGTAACAGCCCGGAGATAGGAAGTTGGTGGTGTTACACACCCGTGTCTCGGAAAGCATGTAAAGCTGTTGGCCCTGCAACTGATGTCTCCCCGGTCGTGTCGGTTTGCCGACCTACAGACTATGGAAGTTAGAAAAGAGAGAGTGTATCTGTGTTAGCGCACACAATTGTGCACTTTAATTATTTCCTACGTAGGTACCTAGCTAGTCTCTGTTGAGATTGGCAGCCGTGAACGAAATTGGTCTTGATAATATTATTAGTTTTTTTCTCAATAGGTTTAGTACTTATGATATATTTAGAACTAACCTACCTACCTCGTGATTTACTTTGATTTTTTTTCAATCTCATTAATATAATTATGTAAATAGCGGCAGACAGGTTGACGTAGTTTTATTTATAGTTCTACGCTAGCCTCTTTCTTTGGCAAAAAATATTTGTTAGTTAATTGCAGTCATAAAATAGATTTTACGTTTTGTAGAGCCTTAATTTTATTTACATAACAAGGTATTATTTATTGTATTAGTGTACGAATGATACTTAACTTTTGTCCGCGTCTTTGTCCGCGTAAATGGTGGTTTTCGGGAATAAATAGTAGCCTACGTCCTTTTTTGAAGTTCAAACTTACCCCGTACAAAATTTAATCAAAATCGGTTTAGTGGTTTAGTCATAAAAGCGTGACAGACAGACAGACATGGTTACTTTTGTATTGATAATTAATATTTATAAGTTTAGACAAGTTTCAAAGAAATAACCTTTTCTTAAAAACAGCACACGCTTACTCCTTAGATTATTTGTGAAGTACCTAATCAACATATAGGTTAAGTAAAATAAATCCACCTTCTGAATGGCAATCATTAATAACAAAAAACAAACATTGCTTAATTTGCTAAAGCTCTTACGAGTACACAATCATCAGAATTCGAAATTCGAACGCCTTTGATTTCAGAACGATTATGTACCGAACGCTAATAAAGTCACCATTTTATTTTGATCCCTCCCCTCCTTCCCCCGCTCTCATTGCTACGGCCACAGAGGGGTAAGCAATTGGAAATCCACGGCCTAACTTAAATAAGCATCTTATTCAATACAGAGAAATGTAAACAGAATCAGTTGTTTTAAAGATAGAATTTGAATTCGCGAATAAGGAGTGGGCGGGGAGCGCGGGAGGGTGATACGTAATTTGACAAACGCTTTGAAACGACTTCGATAAGCTAAAGACTTCGTGTTTGAATTTAGAATGTTAATTTTACCTACGGCAAATTGTATGAATTAAGTACCAAGTTAATTTAGGAATCTGTTTGATATACCTACGTAAAATATTGAGACATTATTGATAAGAAAACATGAGAATTATGTTTAATTTGCATCAACCGGACGCCATGTTTTTATACTTTTTTAAATAGCTTGTCAATAATTAAAGAATCTAGATAACAAAATTATAAATTAAGTAAATATCTTATCTGTTAATTTGGTCTTATTAAAACTTGACAGAAATAATAACTGAATGCGTGACAGGCTTATTACCATAATATACCTGTGCGGCAAGAAAAAAAAAACAAGAGAATCTATGGTTTTTATTTTATCTGTGACATTAATCTTCCCGCCAATTCCGACGAGGTACGCTTTCCAGTGCCGCGGTTCTGTAAATGGAAAGAATTGGCGGCAAACAACACGCCCCCAGTCCCTTTGAAAATGTCGAATGTAATCTGTTTTGTTAATTTTCAACGTCGTCTGTCGGTGTTTTTCATCTAAGCCCGGGTAAAGGAAAGGTTAAGTTCTATTTGCTTTACTTTAGGAATGATTATTGAGCGTTTGTTTCAACGCCATAAATAAATGGAAAACATTTGTATTTTTATTTTTTTGCTGGTGGAAAAGAATTTGTTTTGAATTTGGAACTGATTGGCTTTCAATTCTTTTTTTATTCCAGTTTCCTTTTCTTTTTTTTATTGCTGTTTATGTTTTTATTTTAGTCGCATGGTAGGTTGAAAAAGACATATCAAAATGGCCGTCAACTAAGCATAGGTACCTATTTATTACCCATCGATCTAATTAACATTAAGCAGCTATTATTACTGAGAAACGACTTTTCTCCTTGGTGTAAAATATCTCTGGTTTTCATAGCACGCAAAACATCGGGGTTACACGTGTTTGCACTGGCGTGTTTACACGAGACTGTTTCATTCAAATTTTTAAATAATTTCGTCAAGAACTTTATAAAAGTTTAAATTCCCGTAGCCAGAAGGTTCCCAGTTATAGTCCAAATATAAACTTTTGTCTTTTCACACACTTGTAATTAGCCAACAAAATTCTAAATTCAACTAAGTCCCTACTGTTTTCTTAGACAGCCATCAGACACCCAACGTAACTTTCTTTGATAGATTCATCAACTAAGCCCAAACTCACACATACAACCTAATTAAAACGTCACAACGCACACAAGCGCAAGAAAGACAGAATATTAAACCATTATGTATCAAGGGACTCCTTATTTGAATAAGCACAAATTGTCAAAGAGATTTTATCTGGTTAAACAAAGATGTTCCTTCTGTTAGCTTTTGCCCCTGTTTAGGGGTGCCTATTTAATAGGATCGGGTAATACGCTTGATGATGCCTACGATTTTGTTAACCCCCTTGTTAATAGGGGTTGTTTTGTCTCGCGGATCCGTCTCCAAAAGATAAGGACGGGAGATAATTATGATTATGAAAATGCGGTCGTATGATATTGTAAGCAGCTTATTTGTTGTTATTTGTTTGTTATTACGGTTACGAGTGATTTAAGTGTTTATTGCGTACGAATTTATGTGGCCATTGGTGTAACGTGTACGCTTTTGGGATTGGTTTTGATTTTGTGTCAACTGAATCGCAGTTTACGATTGTGACCTTTAAACATTTAAATTAAAATGAATTTTGTTTATTTGCTAGAACACGATACCTATATAAGGTATCCTGCCCTATAAGACTCGCAAGGTTTAGGTTACGGAATTTCTAAATTAATAGAAACGTATAGGTAAGTACTTTTGAAAATCTTTTTCCTACCAAGGTACAAAAGAAGACAAGGATTCTTGAATTGGAAAGATAAATTTAAAAAAGATTATAAGGGAGACACAATAATTTTCATGATTAGGTACCGACCTACTCACAGCAGTAGAATGACAAAATAACTTGTTATCAGCATAATAGTAGAACTATATTGATTCCATATACTCTCACGGCACAGAACAGATAGAAACAACTCCTTTGGGAAATTAAAACCAACAAATAACAGCTAGCATTACGAAAAACACTGACAGGTAATTTAAGACTACACGTGTTCAATCTAAAAACGCTTGCATCTAAAAATAAGCGAACTATCAACACTAATCACACTCAAAATACTCCGCGTTTGAACCGCAAACAAAAATAGTTTCGCCCCCTTAAAAACATCTCGAGATCACGGACAATCATCAATTCCAATTACGAACATCCCCAACGTGAGAAAAATCCGACAAAACACCCAATCACGTCGCCCACAAAGGCAGATTTACACCCCTCGTTCCTTTTTTAAAATCATCTGTCCCCACCGTCATCGTGACGAAAGATAGCAGTGACGTCATTAGCGGCTGCCTCGTCATCCCGACACGATTTGTCGACGTTTATCGCGCGATTTTTTGCCGCAAACGCGTGCTATCGCTACACGCACAATATGCGTAAATTTCTCGCTAGCTAATGTGTTGGAAGTAACTTTTGCGAGATAAGCGATGAAAGCGAACGCTGAACGCTACGTTTTTTGTTCGGTAATTTTCTGTAGGAAAACGTTTATGATGCGTTAATTTGTAAAGTAAGGAAAATGTTTCAGGATTCAAGAAATTAAGTGACTAGAAACTTGCGTACCACCTACGCATGTGCTGAAACGCCCTTTAACATAATCTAATAACTAGATCCATAATTATAACAAAGCAATCTGGCTGTAATCAACAAAACGGTAAACTGAAAAAAAAAGAAAATGCTCGGTACCTTTTTTTCTCTTCCAAAATACTAACCCTTGCCAGCATAATGCGGAAATAAAAACATGACTTTAAAAACCATTATTTTCGCGGCATAAAGTTCGTTCGGATACGAGCATGAGGGGTAAACGCGGGCACTAAAAAGCACAAGAGCGCTCCAAATGGCACGCGTCACGGACCACAACAAACGAACGCGGCGGATAGAAACGACAATCGGTATAATTTTAATTAGAGAAAAATTGCCGCGGCGAAATGCGCAAGTAGCGTGTGCACAGTCAGATAGTGTAGTCTGTGCTTTATTGTAAGAAAAAAATATTTGACAGATAGATGACAGTTGCTAAAAAATGACAATTCGATTTTAGAAAATTTGGAGTTGTCATTTGAATAAATATGGGTTATTCTAAAATTGTTTACCTTTTTTCCAAAAAAATCTTTTCTTGTAATCTGAATGAAAACAGATACAAATGAAAAAAGATTAATAAAAAATTACTGCCCTTGTGATAAAAAAAGAACATCGCACATTTTCATAGCATTGGTAAAAAATAAATAATTCATTTATCATGCTGACGGTAAAAACTCATCGGAACAATACTTGAGGAACCCTTTCTGCAAACAATTAGCGCACAAGTGCACTCGGAACAACGGCAATAGAGCGTCCCTCTAGCCGCAGAGTGGTGCAAAAGCTTCCGACTGGCTGCAAACCATCGTGCCTTTGCCTTTGCATCCTCGGTCGCCGCCCGTGGCTCAACAGCGCGTGCACATTGCCAGCCGCTTTTGTTTTTAATTTGCGGGAATGCATTGAATTTTTGACGTTTCAAAAAAAGTATCTTGTTGTTTTTATTTTTGTTAGTTGCCAGCTTTGAGAATTGAATTTTCAAGTTTTCTGTTACGTGGTATAATTACATTACTTAGGAGGTCACATTTTTGGAAAAGCTTTATAACAGATTTTTGGACTGTATAAAAAGGAGGTTTTAATATCTACATAGAATTAAACTAGGTAGCTTCCCGTTGTCTGGCCCTATGTAAGTACCTACGCTTGGATCTTTAAAATTCCACAACGGAGTTTGATGCCTTTCCAAAAATAGAGAAAAGTATTCAAGAGGAAAGTTTATACACACAGAATATCACGAAAGACAGGTATATAGATACAAATAATAATTTGCATTGTTCTACTCATGTACTAATATGCTCCCAGTACTTCTAAATGAAACGAAGCATGGCGACATCAGTATTAGAAATAGATTTCAGAAGTGGGCGGCAATTGTATATATTGACAGGTCGTTACTTCATTGTCAGCTGTAATCGCGTACTGTTATCGACTTCCATGCTATTTTCACGACACAAGAAGATAAGAAACAGGCACTAGATAATACGCCTACACACTTTGTTTTTAGATCTATATCGTTAACTGAGAAATGGTCCTAGTTACCTTTATATTTAGAACTAAGATTGTAAGAAAGATGTTGAATGAGTGACTGATTGACTGGCTGATAGACAACGCCTTTAAATCCAGTGTAGAAGAAAATGAAAGAGAATGTGCAAATCGGCGTACCCACATATATCTCACCTAATTAGTTTTGGGAAATGTATATAGAGGGTCACTAAAAGGATATTTTAAAATTTCAACCCCTGTTTGTTATGTGTACACCTGTGTTCACGAATAAAAATTGATTGATTGATAGTAATTTTATAATTATTGCTAAGTATGAGCAAGATTGTTTTTTTTTTCTTAACCTTATGTTTCATAAGCTTAAGTAAACTCTTCAATTTAAGGAGTTTACCTACTGTTGTATTTAATTTCTAGAGCCAGTCGCTTGTGAATATTTGTTGGCCAGTAATTAGTGACTGTATAAGTTAAGGAATATAAAAACCTATACTTGAGATATGTAGTACCTACATTAAAGCTATTTTAAAGCCTAAATAGTAAAACCGCTCAGCGTGTCACATTTGGGGTTCAAATTTGTATTAAACAGGTAGTTTCATACAAGCCAAAATTAAATGCTTCATGTAGGTAAGGTACTATATGAAACTCGAGATGAATACTTCCTTATACAGCAAGAAATACAGTATCCATTATCCACCATTGTACAAAAGTAATTTATTTGACAGCAATAAAGCATTTACTTGCCGTTGCTTCCGTAATGTCTCTCTCTTGATTGTAATCATAGATCCAACCTCTTACTACAATTCCCATATATTTCCTTTATGAGGAACAAATAGACATTTATACACTGTAGGAAAGACGCTACAAGTTTAAAATAAAGCAATAAAAGCAACACAGATCAAATAACTCGACTTATCAAGATAAAAAAATGAAATCCCTTTGACGAACATTCCAAAAGATAAGAATTGTTAATAACAAAACGTAGGTAAGTATGTACTTAAGTATTTTATGTTAATGACAATGATGTACTCTTAATTAATATCAAGCTTCTTGTCTCCAAAAACAAGTGACGAGATTCTCAGAATTGTTATCTTACTAATGTTACATTAACTACTAAATGCTAGGTAATAATTCGTTAAATTATGAGAATAAACCACCGCTCATAGAACACGGGTTTAAAAAAAATCAAATTCAAAAACCTGTTCCATTCGTCAGCATTGTTCGTTTTTTAAAAGACGTTCTTACTTTAAATTTATAGAATGCGTTGCTCAAGATTGTATCGGGATTTATAATTTTTGGCTTTGTCTAATGAGTTTTTATGTAATTTGATATTCAAATATTAGTGATTTTTTAACCATTTATGAGTTATCAAGAATGCTTGTTCAGGCTAAAGTTTTAAACAATATGAATAATAAAGTATTATATTCGTAGTAGTTTGGATACATTAGAACTAATATGGTGAGAATTAATTATCTTTTAACGACGCATACGACGTTCTTTCAGTATACAGTAGGCGGCCTAAATGGTGTCAATAATTGTTTCATAAAATAATGTCTAACGTATCAGACCTCATACATAACAATACTACCAGTCAATTTTTAAATAATAATAAAAGAAACAAATAACCTACTTATGTAACAAAGACATGAAATATAGTAAGTAGTTGTGTATAATTAATTCCCACAATGCAAACCTTCAAAGCCTCTCTGAACGTCTGAATCCTCAGTACATTGTAATTATTGGATGAAAGTAACCTGCCTGTATGATAAATGAGGCAAAGACGACCCGTCATTGTTCCACCAATGAAAGAGCTTTTGTCTATGGGCCGAGACAAAACCCTCGCTCGTTGTCTATGCCCCGCTCGGCTCACTCCTTTGTCGACCGTCGCGGTGTATTGTCGTGCGATGCGTCGGCGGAATCATTAAATGTGTTTAAAAAGAACAAAAGAAAAGCTTTGCAAATATTTGCGAAATTCTCACGGCATGAAATGCTGTGCTTACACAATTAAAATGAGTCGCGGTGTCTCCGTCACATTATTATAATGATATTGTACAAAACTTTGCATAAACGTGGTTTTTATTGAGGAGGAGAACGACAGGAAATAAATATTTTATAGCAATTTTACACTAATGCAAAACATAAAAAAATGTGTCCGATCAGATTATAAGTGGATTTTTATTGGTGTGAATTTATTAAAATGTAAAAATATTTGAAATCATATGACAAACGTACATTATTTATTATGCTTTTTGTGACAACTTTAAATTACTTAATTAATTCAACAATGCAAGATCAGTAACACGCTAGAATACTAAAAAACATAAATACAACAGCGGCCATATTGTGAAGCGATGCGCAAGCGCAGCACAAAACCTCATTGTGCGCCCATATGGGAATAAATCGCTTGTTTTGTCATACTCATTGTTGCTGACAGACAGACGGACAACTGAAAAGACAGCTTTTGAATAGTTATGTAAGCAGGAAGGCACTCTGTGAATACTCGTAGTTACGAGGTTAAATATTCTATACGCGTTTGTTTAATGTTGCTGTTGTTTTAGCTTTTTTTTATTTAGAAAAGGCTGTATTTATACAAGTAAATAAAATTGAAGTGCTGTTTGTTATGTCCTGTACATTATTTTCCCGGAAAAAAATATCGGATATCGGATTTTTTCCCGACTGTTTGTTTGTTTTTACTGCCTAATCTCCGAAAAGGCTAGACCGATTTTGAAGGGACTTTCAGTGGCAAGATGGCTGATGTTATAAGGAGTTACAAAGACTACTTTAATTTTGAAATCAGATTACGCTGTCGCGCAAAACAAATACCGTAATTACCCATATATTACACGAAAGAAGTCGGATATAGCATACGCTACTTTTACATTATTATAATTATGGAAAATATAATACCTTGTCGATAATTTATTAAAACCCGTGTATTGCTTGAGAACGTTTTATCATGGTTATCAACATCTTACTATAATGTACCAGTCCCTTTAAACATGGTACGGACAACCGGTTTTTATTAATTAGTTAATTATTAGGCATAATTATGTTTGGGATATTCTGTTGTACCTATAACCAAATAATTCCGGTCGAACTAAATATATTGAGTACACTTGTGTATTTGTTTTTTTTTTATCTTTAGAAGAACATAGTGAGAAAACTTGGACTTTTAATGAATATTAAAATAATATATTTTATATAAGTCTGAAATAAATCAATCCGCCTTGAACAAGCGTGGTCAATGGTCAATATTAAATGAATATATTTTATATAAGTCTGAAATAAATCCGCCTTGAACAAGCGTGGTCAATGCTCGTGCCTTCTCTGTAAGAGAAGAATCAATTGTCCAGCAGTAGGACAATAATTACAAACCATCACGCCTGTATTTCCTTAAAGGTTAGGCAGAGGTGTACCAATGTACACCCACAGTTCGCCGGTATGTTTACGCCCATGTAATAGGGGGCGATCCTATTGCCATTGACCGGCCACAAATCCTAACTCCAAACTGCAACTGAGAATTTCGTAGGAAAAATATGAATTATTGGCTGGCTGGTATTATTATGTGGAAGAAATTAACTTAGGTAGAATTTCTGAGGATTATAAGTTTTCTATTACTCCTGATAATTAAAAATTCAAGACCGATATAATCCTTATGAAAACTTAGTAGTCAGTAGCTTAGAAATAGGCTCCCGTTAGCACCCTTCGTTTACGCAACCCTGAAAACAGTACCTACTCATCATCGGCCTAGCCTTTTCCCAACTATGTTGGGGTCGGCTTCCAGTCGAACCGGATGCAGCTGAATATCAGTACTTTACATAGAGCGACTGCCTATCAGACCTCCACAACCCAGTAATGGGTAATACGATACTCTTGGTAAGACTGGTTGTCAGACTGTCTGGCTTCTGACTAACAGTAACGACTGTCAAAGATCTACAAATGACAGCCGGGACCAACAGCTTTACGTGCTTTCCGAGGCACGGAGGAAACTCGCTATGGTAAATGGTCACCCATCCACAGACCAACCTCGGCAAGCGTGGCTTAACCCGGAAGATCGGCCTATGCGGCTGTAATTATTTAGCTACGAGTACCTACTGAATTCAAACAAATGATTAACTACTTCAGACAAAGAATTGAATTAAAAAAAAACTACAAACCACAGTAGTTTCTTCCACATATTTCTAGTACCAACATACCAATCCCATCTTCATGCTAATAATCCAATTTATCAAAAGCTCGCCTCCACCGCTACTTTTGACTCAGACATATTTTTCCTTCGCCTATTAACCGAGTAACAACTGCTTAGAGATACACCATCTATTATGTTTTGGAAACAAGTTAGCTGTGATCATTAACGCGGCAAGAATTGTGAATAAATCATATTAATATTATGTTATTTGTGTCGTCCCATTACGGATCTCTGGAGATTTTAGTGAGAAATCTGATTAGTGCAGTGTTTTTACTGTGTTTGGTGAAGGAATTGTTGTTTTTGCTGAAAGGCTGTGTGGTCTTTAGATGGTAAAAGTTGCTGCTTTCGTATTGTATGAAATGATTAGGTAAGGATTTATTATAAATTTAAAAGTACCCTGTCTGTCTGTTACGCAGTTCACGAATAAACCACTAAACCGATTTTGATGAAATTTGGTATGGGGTAAGGTTGAAAAGCTTAAGAAAGGACGTAAGTAAGTTGCCTTTTTATTTCGTGATTTTGTTAACGTCAGCGATAACCGACTATTACGTGGCCAAAGTTGCGGGCAAAAACTACTGGTTAATAAAATGATATGAGTCACCCATTCTTCTCCACACGAAACTACCAATGGAAGGGGCAACTAGATTCAATTTTTTTTCTTATAAAGTGACGTTCGAAAGTGCCTTCCTAATTAAAATAATTTCTTTAACTTTGACATTGAATGAATATGTCGGCACAATCAACAAGTAAGTAATAAAGAATTTATTTTGACTGCTGGATTGTCGCAGGCGCCACTGACGATATGCACCCAGCCTTATCTAGTTACATCGTTTGTCAAGTGGGTTGAGAACACTGATCGTTCTGTCCAATCTGTCGAAGCGTGGGACTTGACATCACCATGGTGTGAACTAGCTATCACCATTATTTATATTTTTATTCGATTTTTTTATTGAACACTCTAAACACTCCACAAATTAATTCCGACCTTCTGACACGACGTATAAAGTTTAATTCGGTACAGTAATTGTGGGGGAGTATCATCGAAGTTAATCTTTTACGACGGCTTTGTCACACCAGTAGGTCCGACTTTATTGCAAGATAAATTCCCAAATCTATTTCGGAAGGTACGCTTTTGACATATATATGATAATGTGTTTGTTGAAACTATAGCCGTGAAATTAAAAACCATTGCTATAAGACAATATTGTGTTGTATTAATTCACGATTTTTTTTTCGAAATAAGTCCATTTTGAATATTTTGTGAGTCGTTTATTGCTCTCAGTCAAATAAACACATATTCAAGTGAGTATTAAGATTCGTATGTGTTCCCGGTTATCGGCATAATATTTAAATAAAAAGCTATAAATATTGACGAAAAACTATAAAAGAGAATGTGTTTAATAGTCATATTTATGGATGAGCTAGGTTTAAGATCAGTAACCAATGGTTTTTACTTGTTCAAGAATATTTTTATACGCCCATAATTTAAAGGCGAAAAGTGACAATGATCCCCATTATATGACCTTTCTGCATTAAGGAAGGAGATAAAATATAAGATTTAGGACCGATAATATATTCGTCACTTAACTTTCATCGAAGTAATTATTTTGACATTCATTTTCTTCGTGGGAAAAGTTTAATGGTTTAGTTCTGTCAAACAAACCAAATAACATCGAGATGTATCCCTTTTCTTCATAACTGTATTGAGTTTGCATATTAAAAGCTGATTAATTTTTAACGTATTCCAAGATATACATTGAACTGTTATTACTGAATTGAATAGTAATGTTTAGTAATTATGTAGTTTAGTAATATCCCGGTACAAAAATGAAAAAAAAAGGAAAGCTCGATGTTAATTTCCCAGATTTATTTGAAATATCTTTGAATGGAAAACAAGCCTACCTGATGTTAGGAAACCAGAAACAAAGTTGAAATATCTGTTTTGCGTATAATTCGTATAATTATACCGGCACCCCTCAAACCGGAACACAGCATCGTGCTTTGCGGCAGAAATAGGTGTGGTGGTAGTACTTCCCCGGACGTGCTCCTTCACAAAGAGTTACTAAGTTTTTCCTAGAATACATTCACGCAGGTCAACGGACCTTGTGTATAGTTTATTTAACGAAGCAATTAAAAAACCTTTTTGTACAGGCTGTTACCACTTTAACACAAAAATAATGTTGCACTTTTAAAAAACTAAACAATGTTCCAAATTCAAATCCCTGTCAGTTAATGTTACCTACATACATTACAAGATTACTTAGAACTCTTAATTGTGTATTACACACAAAAGAAGCAATGTGTTCTAAAGAATTAACTTAGGTCAACATTTAGTCGTTGTTTTTGACGACTGTACAAATTAACGTAGTGTTGCCATGCCTAATGGCCGTTGGGGTAATTAAAGGCACAGATTAAAAGTAAAACGTTGTGATCTCGAGTTTCTGGCTACATTTGTGGGAAAGTTTCATTGTTAATTACTTTAGGACGGCGGTGTTATATGACTTTATCAGATCTTAGTTAACCAGTTGATGAGTTGGATTGTTTAGAAGAATTTTATCGTGCGCGCTCCCTCTAGTTTTGATCTTGATTAATTTCAATATGCTTTGAGCTTTTTTTGGAAATGGACTGTGAATTATTTAACTTTTTGTTAGCCTCTAATGTCTTGCTGCTGGGTAAAGGCCTTTTATAATCCCTCCTAGTATCACCTCAAACCAGCCCTAGCAGTGAAAGTCTAGACTTTCCGCCAGTGATGATTAGTGCAGTCGGTTCACGTAATCCGCCCAATATCATGACCCTGAGAGCCTTTTTGCCCGCGTCCATAATTCCCGCCAATTATTTCACTTTTTACCCCCTAGATAGTCTTTAGGAAAATTTTATCAAATATTGTCAAGGTATTAGGTACTTACAGTGATGAGAAAGGGAACTGCAGATAGCAACCATTGTCATCTTTTATATTTGCTTACCGTTAGGCTTCTAAAGTTGGAACTTACCTGTAAATAAATAAAAGCATGTTAATATTGATAATACAAAGACAAAATTTAACACAGTTTAATATCGCAATCATAAGGCACATTATAATTAGCTTCCATGGTCTTCATTGCAGTTTAAAGTTACATAAAAATAAGTCTGAAGTTCTCAAATAAAGTACACATTGCCCTACCAAAGCACAACCCTTAAGCCTGTTCTTACACAAACAAGCCACGAGCATTGTTCACCACATTTTCTTTATATTTGATCATAATGTAGTGCATTTTGTAGATCACCCTCTGAAAGATGACCAGTAAATTAAAATTCAGCCTGTACAATTTCTTGTAACGGTCAAATCATATGAGAACCATTCAAGTTAATGTCTGAAGCGGTCTTTTTTTATTATTCATCTTTATAAAATCAGTAAAATCCGTGGTGGTGGAGTAGCCTTCACTAATGAGCATAATGCTCATAATATTGTGCGACTCAAAAGGGTCTTGTTAGGTCTACAGTCCACACACGGTGTCGGCAAGGTGGAACTCTATTAAATTCTAACGCCCTGGTGCACACTATGAGCTGAAGCGGTTTCTTAAGTAACAGCGGGGATGGTAATGATAAGTTTTTTTTTTTATAGTTTTGGTAGGTGGTTTTGTATTTATGTAGTAGATACTCAGTACCTTTTTATTTTGCTCGTAATTTGGCAAAATATTTACAAAAAAAAAAGAATTTTAATAGCTACTGTAAGTCTTATTGTATTGTCGTAATTTAGGCTTTAAAATCAATCAATCACCATTGACAGGCCTGTTGGTCTAGTGGTTAGTGGCCCTGACTGCTAAGCCGGAGGTCGTGGGTTCGATTCCCACCCAGGGCAAACTTTGTGTGATGAGCATGATTGTTTGTTCTGTGTCTGGGTGTGATTTATCTATAATATGTATGTATTTATAAATTATATAAGTATGTATATCAGTTGTCTGGTTACCATAACACAAGCTCTGCTTAGCTTGGGATCAGATAGCCGTGTGTGAGTTGTCCCAAGATATTTATTCTATTTATTTTATCGGGTTAATGATTTAGGATTGTATAAACTAAAAATTTACAAACTTTTTTATTTATTAACTAATAACAACTTTTCTGCGAGTTTAGGTCTCGTTTATCGTACTCTGATTTTAGCTTATACTATCTAATCTTGCATTAATTTTATTTTCTCACCCCACTATTCCACAGAAATACCCTTTTTTTCCATATCAAAATAAAAACCTCCAAACAAAACTTAACAAGACAAACATCAATTCTTCCCCATCCAAAACCGCTGTCCTCTCATACCCTACACCACACACGTAAGTATTCGCGCATTACCCCGCAAAGCCTCCACACATGCGCCATGAATGCACAAAGACATATAATAACATAAGGCGGCTCGCAATTAAAAAATTTAAGGCACTTTGTACCCCTAGCCTTAACTTCCAGCTCCTAATATAAACGGTGGGTAGTTTCATAAAGATTTTTGTATTTAGTGCAGTTTACATTACCTACGTATATTTTGTCTTTAAACATATGAAACGGTTTTAATGATGATGTCATTAATTTAATATTTTTCATGAAATGGTTTAAAAGTTTGTTTGAATACGATGGGCGGGGTTTGTGTAGTGTAAATGTTGGTTGCTGAAGGTTATTATATTTTTTATTCATAAAGATTGGGTTGTTTCTAGTTAGTTAGCAATGTATTATTAGGAGCTGATTTTGGAGGAATTGAAAACGTTTAAAGTGCAGGCGTAGCGACAATCAATGTCAAAAAATGTAGGAAAATTACATTTATTTTCCTAATTTGACACACGAGAGATTAATCATTCCTAAAAGTTAGTAAAATTGCCCCCTTGTTGCACAGTCAACTTTCACAACTCATTCATTCAAACCCATACCAAAAATATTCCGGTAACAAACATTTCGACCGTTACCTTCACACATAAAACGCACCAATTATAAGTGTAAAACAAAAATAAAAAGTAATTTATCGCCTATTTCTCTTATTAAAATGTGAGAATTTACATTTATTCGTGTGTTACCATTCCGTTACCGATGTTGATTAATGTCAATAATTTACTGGACACTCGAGACACATTAATGTTGGCCCTTGGTTAATTTTCTTCAGTTTATCGTTGAACTGCTGACAACTGAAATGGCGATGACAAGCCGGTATACGACACCACGACGAAAGATTTGTGCGCAAACCTATTTAGGGTGACATCGAAATCTATGTTTACGTATATCTATTTTTTTACAACAAAAAGGAGTGACTGTGTGTGAAAGATTGTGGACTCCGGTATTCATGGATTTTGACAAGCGTTCATCCGGATATTGTGCTGAAATTAGTATGTTATAATTTTTTTTAATAATAGAGAATTTTAACGCGTCTGTCTAGCTCTGTTCCTGTCACATCTGCTCTCGAACGATGTTTGGGCGTGTCACTAGTCACAATAAAATATGGGTTAAACTAGAAGCACAAGATAATGAGCCATAAAAAATATTGTCGCATATTTTCGTGCATTTTAAAGGATTTCACGTAGGCGGCTCAGGCATTCTCATAGGTAAAATATGTCTGGTAATAAAAGCCAACAGTAAATTGCCGTCAAACTGTCTAGTTAGTAAACCTATCAGTATTGTCACATCATTAAAATCAACGTGATAACACACCTTTGAGCTCACATCGTAGATTAAATTTCATAGTTCTCCATAAAAGTCGTGTCAATCGAGACAGAGCGTCAAATATTTAAATTAAAAAAATAACACTTTTCAATTCCAAACATTCTATCAAAGAATGAAACTAGCTCAGATAAACACAGATTAATAAACAACAACAGAAGTGTCAGTTCGCGGAATCGTTGATGAGAATAAAGCGATCGCATTTCGCAATGGATGAGCGATACTAGGAAATACGTTACGATCTCATAGCTAGACGGATGCGATGCCTCTCTCTTTATTATTCCAATAACAATCCGTAATGAGTGCTCTGGTCAAACGTAAATAGCAACTTCATACATTTGAATGATGCCAATGTAAACTCTGTTCTATGGACTACTCTGTACCGTTTAGGGTTATCGCTCCATTTTATTATTCGTGAAACTGTAACATCTTGACTCGTATGAATCAGAAACCAGATTTTGGTTTAAAAATAAAACGGTCTTTAAATATCAGATCATTTTAATATTTGATTGCAATGTATACAAATGTTATGTTATTATAAATATGCTACGTGTTCGTCGTGTTTTTGAGATAGTTTCGCATCTTATTTTTGTAACGTAGTATATGTCGTGATGGCCCAGCGGTTTAGGCGCTCGTCTCTTATTCATGAGATTGCGGGTGCCATTCCACCTACCAATGTGTCTTTTTCAATGTCTATGTACTTTCTAAGTTTATCTTAGACATCACTGTCGTCGTTGAAGGAGAATAATGGAAGAAAACCTGAAGTTTGAAATTAATAAAAGTCTGAGAACGCCAATCCGCCTTTAGCAAGACCAATGCTCGAGTATTCTCTGTATGAGATGAGGCCTTTGCCCTGCAGTGGGACAATAATGGCTGGTATATATACCAATTAAAAGCTCGGTACAGTCAGTCCTTGCTCAATTAATTCCCAAGAAATTCATCGCTTTTACTATCCAGAATGTTATTACCAAAGACCATGCAATTTAACAAAAACGATTAACTTTTTACTATGAAAGATATTGTTAATTCATATTTACGGACAACCCTACAGCCGTGGCCGGCGGACTTCAAAGGCCCACCTCACACTGCCTAGTTTACATTGTAACCTCTGTGCAGGAATGTTTACACTGACATTAGACTACTGACCTCTTATGACACTCGTAGTGTGTCGAACTGTCGACACCGGAAATCGATTGTGTGACACTGACGACACTTGACGTGTTCGCGTGAAATTACGCGTGTAGGGTGACTGTGTGCGAAAGGTGAAGATGGGAAAATTGAGGATGTTTATTTTTGGAACATTTTTCCATTTTTTATATATTATTTAAAAATGATTGGTGTTCTTTTTGTAATACTATTTGTTTGAGTATTAAAATAATAGTTAGATAGGTATATTCATTATTATTTAAAAAATAAATATCTTAATTTTTTTTGGTTATAAGAGATGAAATTGCGTACCTCGAGAAAAATGAGTACTTACTCTTGTACGTTTTGTAGCATTGTAGGTAAAAAAAATGAATGAGCGAGTAAAGAAAAAATTACAATAGGTACTTACACTTCAAGCAATTAGGTAATAAAAATACTACGTATAACATAAGAAAAAACACGATAGTGCTTCGGAATTTAGTAATTAAAGCACACAGTTGCAAACTAGAACAAATCCGAGTAAACAAGCGGATGTTCCCCCTAAATATCGCTCTATATTAATGAACCTCCTTGTTTCTAGGTTAGAATGTGGTAGGCGTGTGTAGACTAACAATATTCACAATAATAGGATCCCGCTCACTTTGATCTGTCACATCATCAAACGAAACGAAATTATGACAGGATATTTAATTTAGTTCAACCCTGACAATGTTGACGGTTCGATCTGTCACTGATATTCATTAAGAAAAAATGAACGAAGTATTTTATGTTAGAGTCCGTGATTTATTTGCTATCAATATATTATTTTCAGTGGGCTGTCTTCAAATGTTTTTCGCTACTGTTGTGCCATTTACGAGTCGAAGAGTGAGTGGCTTTAGTTTTTTTCTTCTATTACTAATTGTAGAACATAACTCTTGTTATAAGAACGACCTGCCATAATTCAGACTACAATTTTTTGTTGCCATTTTTAATACTTCAAGCGATTTAAGTCCCGTTGATTTAATTTTAATAAAAAACATAAATGCTTGTACAGAAAATCTGTTCATCACAAAGCAGGCATTAAAGTCAAAAGAAACCAAAATTAAGAAATCCTAATGTAAAACCAGATTTCAATCAACATTACCGATGTAATCAAAGTGAAAAGAAAAAAAAAACGTTTAAAGGCCAGCCAATAAAAACGTTAGTACAAAATAGTAACCGTACGATGTTAAGATTAAGATAACAGTAATCCAAGTAGGTAACTGAATACATTTCTTTAATGCTCTGTTCTTACTTTACACAAACTAGTCGTTTAATGAACTTTGTCTCGCGTCTCGAAAATTTGTGGTCATACACGTGTTGATTACCGAACGGTAAAAATGTTTTGCTAACCAGTTACTGTTTTTTGGTACCCGTATAAGGTTTTAATAAAATTAATTTATTTTTTTGGGCTGCAGCAAATGTTTTCAAAATGAGAGCACATTA
This sequence comes from Caradrina clavipalpis, assembly GCA_932526535.1. Lineage (NCBI taxonomy): Eukaryota > Metazoa > Arthropoda > Insecta > Lepidoptera > Noctuidae > Caradrina > Caradrina clavipalpis. The sequence goes on from OW052105.1 coordinate 7,697,151, forward strand.
TCGTTTTTAGTGATATAAATCATATGTTAACCTGTACTAAAATAGGTTGTTATCAACACCAATTTGTTTGTTTTTTGTGTAAAACATCCACGGAAAACATCTCATCCAAAAAATAAACAAATTGGTGTATTTTCACACCCTTCAAAACTCAAATGTCCCATTTAATTTGCTAGCACTAAAATGTATTCTGACAGCTTTTTCTTAAAGATAAATTTAGTTTGAAAATCGTAAATATTTCTTTAATATCAGATTATTTAACCTGCACTACTAACCGTAAAAATCACCTAAAAGTCAAAGACTGTCAGTAAAAGAGAAATTTATAAAACATAAAGAAAGGAATGTGCCAATATCAATCTAAGCAATTTAGTTTAACCACGTGGGTTGACTCACAAGTTATACCTACGTATTTTTAAATGCTATTATTTTAAACTAGCTGGTGCTACGACTTCGTTCGCGTTGTGGTTACAAAACATAACAATATTTTGTTGTTGTATTAAAATTTCTAAAATAAAAATAGCCTAAGTTACTACTAATAAAATTATCTATCTGCGACTGAAAGTCCCGTCAAAATTAGTCCAGCCATTTCAGAGATTAGCCGGAACAAAGAGACAGACAGATAGCCAAAAAATAAAAAATAAAAAGTTTTTTTGATGTAAGTATATTTTGAAAAGCTGTTAATTTGAAATTACAAACAGATACTCCAATTTATTTATATTTATAAATAAAAACAAATCGAAAGCCGGATAATAATATAACGTTTAGTCACAATAGAGGGGAGAGCTCGTAAATCCGTCTAGTGGGAACGAATTAAAATCTATTCGAGTGTGGAATATAGAAGTCAATGACGCGTGGACAGACAAATGTCGTATTATTTTGACGGGAGTTAGGACGTTGCATATAAAAATGTACTATGAGGGAAACTATACCATGATACTCTATTTTATAACAAACATAAATCCATTGTTCTAAAATCACTGGTCCCTAAGATACAAGCATCATCTAGTTTAGGGACCACTGCTTTTTACTATAAATTCGCAGACGCGGTTGCCGATTTTTTATACTAGGTTAACCTGATTATAAGGAACTTCTGTAAACCACTTTTCTAATCTTTTTAATAAACTTTACATTAAATTGCACTGAGTTTGAGAAATGAGATAGTCGTATTTATTTCAATGAGAATAAAAGTGAGAACCTGAAGGACTTTTATTGGTATTGCCAGCAAAAAAATATAGAAAACTATAACCAATAATAATATTATACTCGTAAGGGTTGCAAGATTAAAAAAAACTATGATTGCAAAGGATTCTCTGCTGGTCTATTTTTAAATATTCTAGCATACCAGTTTTTTTTTTTTCATTTGTATCTATGAGACAACATTTTTTAACCAGTGTATTAAAAAATCCGGGTATTTAAAACGAAAAACAAAGTTTTATAGATCTGTTAACTTATTTACAATTAGTTATTATACCATTAATTTGTAGTTTTGTTCCAAGATATAGGACAGGAAATGGCCGAGCATTATTAACTAACCACTAAAAAAAAGTTGAAATATTTATTGTATTATTGTACAGAGTGATTGAGACATGAATTGTTTTTTTTTAGTTTAGCTTTTTTACGTCAGTATTTTTTTTTACTGGCAATCTAAATTCCCGTCACCACTTCTTATTTAATGTAAAAGCGAAAAATCAATAATTTACTCACTGTCTAAACACAAAATCTCGAAAACGACTGAATGATGCTGAAACACAGGTCGGTTAGGATTTTGCCACAGGGCCCAATTATGACGGTCTTTGACTTCCATGCGGACAAAGTCGCGAGCAAAAGCTAGTACGTAATAACATCGCCGCGACCTTTACTTAACGTCATAAAAAAAATATTATAACACGTTTTTGCTTTCCCCAAGATTTTTAATCTTCAAGATTAAGTAAGCATCGTTAATATATCTGTTCGGAATCCGAGATGTGTAATAAAAGAGATTTATTTACATTTCTTCTGTAAACAATGCGCGGCGATTTTGGCCGCATTCTTTACCTCGTAAAACTGTGAACGACGCACATTTCTGCAAAATTATAATATTTTTGCCATAATTTTCTAAGCTTTATGTCAACGCATTTAGCGTTGACGATAGGTTAACGACTTCGCAGGTCGACTACTCCGAAGATTGATGCTCTAATTTATTGCACGTCATTAAATTCTTACATTCAACACCGCAAGTATGCGAAATTTATGTTTCCTTATCTTTTACTCACTTTAAAAAAAAATGCAATTTATTATGTCAGCTCAGTGAAACAATAATTAAAGTTTACTTCAAACAAAATAAATTATAAGGATCTATTTCTGTGAGGATAATGGATAATCCAAAACACGAAACGTTGGGCATTCCCATACGCACACCGACCACCAACAATGGAGGGCAATTAATAAAAACGGCTTTTTAAAAAAGGAACCGGGACGAAACGCGCGACTCCTGCGCACCTTACGTTAATCTAGGGTTGGCGGTTCGTAGGTTGCTGTTCTCAAGATTTAAAATTTTACAAGGACGACGAATTCATCCAAAACATGCAAGAACGTACCACTAAATGGTTAAGGAAAATTATTTAAAAAAAATAGACAGTGATATTTAAAAACTACATAACTGGTTATTTCAGTCAAAATACTGGCCATAATATTTTTTTCTGAAAAATACTAATTTCGGTACTTTTTTTCCGAGCTTAACAGCCCTATAAGTAACGCATCACGAAATATACTCTCATCCGCGCACTTCGCACGAGATCACGTTCCGCGCATTATTTTGATGAATTCCAATTTCGAACGCACCTACGCCATCTTGTTTTCTTTTCTTTACGGTCTTTTGTTGTAGGGAAATCGTTAAAAGGGCATTTGTATTATTATTACCTACAACATAATGTAGACTTTAGAAGAACAATAATGCTTTATTTTTACAAACATTTTGTGAGTTAGTTTTATTGTCATCATCATTAGCCGAATGACATGCACTGCTGGACATAGGCCAGGAGGTGGACCGCGGATCTGTTCAAGGTTGCGGGAAATCGCTAACTGCGGGCAGCGCAAGGCCAATCATCGCTATGTTAGTAGTTTCATTATCATATCAGCCGCAGTATGTCCACCGCTGGACATAGGCCTCCCCATAGATTTCCAAAAGGACCAGTTGGAACCGGCCTGTATCCAGTGCCTTCTTGCGGTCTTAATATGAGCTACACAGCTACACTAATTTAATTGTAACTCCAAAACGTCTAAGCAAATGACCCTAAAACGACTTAAATTCGCAATTCAAGACCATAACCTGTACTAATTTGAGTGTAAATATTGCTACTATTAAAATAATGCCCAGGATAAGTGGAAACAATAAAAGTAAAACAAAGCAATTAAAAATTCACCAAGTATACAATTGAGAGAGTTATAAACAACAGTTTATGACCACAATTAATCACACAGTTAAAATCTCACGTCACTTTGGTAGGTGGCTATTGTGCGGTGCGCCTTTCAACCACAGTGTGACAACCTGTAATAAATTGCAAGTGTTGCCATCCGTATAAATGTTACAAGAATTACAAGCCGGCCTTTTCAACTTTCAACCAATTATTAACAACTTACCCGGTTTTTGTTTTTTGAATTTTTGGTGTGTGTAAATGTGTGTTACATTTTAGTGTAGGTATGTTTAAGTATCTAGGTACTGATTCATGTTAAAAGTTATAATGACGTGGTAACGCGGTCGGCACGGTTGGCACAGTGGCTGAGCGATTTGCTGATTCGCTGCGAGTCGCGGCTTCGAATCCTACAGATAGTTGTTCCGGGTTTAGCTGTTTATAAACGCACCCAAAATACAGGCGAAATTAATAGTGTGGCGCCAACGTCTTCCAAAGAAATTTGAAAAATAAATTGGAACCAGCAGCATACATACAAATTCTTTTGAAAACTTGTTTTCATTGTCAACAATACCTTTTAATATTTTTTTTTTTAATAAAAAGCGTTTTCACAATAAATTGTTTGTGTATGTGAGTTTATACAAGTATGTTTGTAAACGCACCCACCACGTTACAGGAGAAATTCCTAGTGAGGGGCAATTCTTTTTTCAAAATAATATTAGTACCTAATCTTCATAAAACCTCTACTAATTAGCACGATAAAACCAACTGTCACAAAAGAGAAATAAAAATAAAAAATAAAATTGTAAAGCATCTGTTTCCTTTCAAAAACAAAATACTGAAGATATTTTTTTGTGTTGAAAGAGAAAAAAAAAAAAATAAGAAAGAAAAATGGAAAGTCCGATTCATCCGGGCGCCCGTTGCTCGGTGCTCTATTCAGAAACAACTTATTAAATAAATTAACCGCAAGTTCGTGGAGGAGGAAAACTAAGGCGGCGCACGTAGCAGCGGAGATGTAGCGGGAGCGATTATGTAAATACATCGATAGTAGGTATCTACTATCAATATATTTATGTGAGGGTTGTACACCGCGACACTCTGGATGAAATAGTTTTATTCTAAACACTCGGTTGGATCCATTTTGGGATTCGAATTTAGAATAAGCAACCTTCAAGTTTTTTTTTACTATGAGCATAAAATTTATAGTTCGTTGCAATACCCAAATGATTTAATAAATACGTCGATTTTAGTTAATGTAATTGGGGCCCTATAAAAAAAAAGATTTTTATAATTATTTATAAAAATCATGATTATTATACCTACATAAAATCGGTATCTCGGTCAAACCCAGAAGGTACCCAATTTTTCAGGAAACAACACTTTATGTATAGGTATTTATTTAACGCGTTAGCTTTTCAGGCACCCGACATGTCAGGCAGGCAAGGTTAGACTTTCATATTCATATTTATTTATTTGCGTTCTACAAGGTAAAAAGATGTTAACAAAAGCTTAGAGCTAAGAGCCGTTGTAGACCCTGTAAGGGCACAGCAAAATAGTTTTGTTACAGGATAAAAAATTCTTAAAATCTAATTATTGTTAAATTTAAAATTAAATCAAATTATACAATAAAAATTAAATCATAACAGTTAACAACAATAACATAAGTAATTCAATTAGTAGTTATATAATAATTAAATAATTAAAAATATCTTATAGTCTTAGTTATCTTATAGTCTAAAATATATATTATGGTCTTTCATTCAAGTATACTTTCAACATTTCATGTGTGAATGAAGTCCAAACTGAACCGTTTTTATTCCGTGTGTAAATTAAATGAGTGAAATGATAAAAAATTCACTAGATAAAGAAAATTGCAGTTCATTTATGACAATTCTTTCTCTAGCTTAATCTGCACATTCCCATCCCATCGATACAACCATCCTCAAAGAATTTTATTTTCCAATATCTTCAGTAAAATAAAATAAAAATTCGCAGTCGCCCCGCTAATCGCAATGTGCTGAACTAAACAGCAGCATCGCTCTGTCGGGACAAAGCTGTTAATTCCTTAAAGCCCGACTCCATTCTATTCCCATTCAATGTGGACTGTAGTCTGTGGCGAAGAAACACCGCAAAAATAATTGGAAAGTGACGGGAATAACTACGGTTTAGTGATGGAGGAGATGCTCGATATATTTAACTAATTATTGAGGGAAGGGTGACACTAGGTCATAGAAGATAGGAACATAAAGCTTCCATTTTTTTCTATCTTCACTAGGATTTTTTCTGTATAGTGGGTGCATTTATAAATATATAAAGTCACATACATACACAAACAGCTAGATCTGGACGACTATCTATAGGTCATATCATTTTTTTTGTTTCGTGCGGGAATCGATCACGCGACATGCAGCGCAATACTACGCCAAGCATGTCGTCTCTAAGCGTCTTTTGTTATCAAAACATTCACTAAAACACTATAATCCTAAGATTCATATTCGCACAACAAAACCCGTTTCAACAAACCCAAAAAGAACGAGACAGTCACTGAACCCGATTCCAAAAGCCCGCTATAAAACGAACCAGCTTTTCTCAACATGCACACAATTTTCTTTTCAGCACATTTATCGATAAAGTACACAAGGATGTTCGCATCCCTACGCCGCCCCGGGAACGCGGCCCAGATTTCCAACTTTTCATCACTCTCCTTGCCTTCCCGGCTCATTGTGTCCGTGGGAACCTTTATTGCCCCCATAGAAAACCATGAATGCCGACCAAGAAAAGCATTTGTGTACTGAATACGTACAAAGAAGCATGTTTCAGTTGATTCCGTACCTGTTTCAGACGTCTTTTCATTTCGGTATTTTCCGATTGGGGCAGCTCTATTGGCTCGTTCTTGTTTTGTATCGGTAAATGAGTTTCGTACTGCAGAAAGGTTAATTTACTTTTCAGTACGGTTTTGTTTGTGGACGTAGGAGGTCCTATTTTGGTGGGGCTTGGATATTGTATGGCTTTTGATTGTAGTATGTTTATGTACGATTTTGTTGTGATGTTTTATTTGAAAACTAGCTAGGTATACACCCGCGAAGAAAATCACATTCATTTACATCTTTGGTTACTGCTCCGCTCTCGTTGGTCGTAGCGTGATGTTCTATACGTATAAACATTCCTCTTGAATGACTCTATCTATTGATGAAAACCGCATTCAAATCCATTGCGGATTTTACAAGATCTAAGCGTATAGAGTAGAAGCGACGTTGTTTTATATTATGTAAGAATGGTATGCTGTTTTTTTCATATCTGTACTTGGTATTCATTAATCATTAAATATAACAGAAGTGTACTCAGTACAGAGCACATTATATCCAGATACCACATCACATACCATCACGCCTGTATTCCCTGAAGGATTAGGCAGAGGTATACTAATGTACACCTACAGTTCGGCGGTATGTTTAGGTCCTATGTAATAGGGGGTGAGCTTATTGCCATTAACCAGACACAAATCCTGACTCCGAGCTGCTACTGAGAATTTTACGGAAAATCCCAATAACATTTTTTGCTCGATCTCGGAATCGAATCCAAGACCTGTATCGTAGCAGTCGCGCTTAAGACCACTAGACTCACGAGGCAGTTACTTATAAAGCACATTATATTCACAGGGAAATATCGTTGATCCCTTGTTCAATTTAACAAAAAACTACAAAGTACCTAGTTACCACAGAAAATTCCCAGAAGCGTTCTTTCAAACAATGAAAAAAAGGCAAAAGAATTCTCAATGGCACTTATTTGAAAATGCCATTCAGACTTTTCCTCGCGGAACTTTTCCAGCTTCTTCGGGTAACTAAGCGTTCACTACTTAATTACAAAACAAGCCCCTTTTGAAACTCGTGTATTTTCCTACAACTTCGTCAAAAGGGGACAGACAATTTTCTTTTTACTTCTTTTGCACAATAAGGTTGATTTTTGTATACTTTTCCTTGATGTTATGGAGCTGCACAGCTGTAGATCAGACATAATCAAATGAATCTAATAATAAGTAGGTATCTTATTTGCTTATTTATATAAATTAATTATATTAATTTTATAATTTTGTAACTAAAACCTGTTCAATAAATCTTAGGTACACGGAAATAAACTAATAAAGAGATTTGATTACGAATTTAAAAATAGAAAACGTTCATATTAATTTAAATTGCGATTAATTCAGTGACACTTTTATAAGAATTATGCTTATATCACTTGTTTATGTACTAACTTGCTTGTGCCCGCGAATTCGTCTGCGTAAAATTTGGTAACTAATCTATCTCACTGCCAAATTTCATCCAGATCCGTTCAGACGTTTAAGCTTGAAAGACTAACAAACATACATACATCCATCCATTCATCCTCACAAACTCTCGTATTCATAATATTAGTAGGATTAGTAAGACTATCGTTTCATACTTAAGTGCTGAAGTCTTCAAAACTTCCGTTATCAGATAAAAAGAAGCACAAAATACCTTTCTTATCAACAGCAATGAACCAGCCAAGTTATTAAAATGTATGTAAAGGAAATATACCGCATATTTGATGGGCAGCAACAGATTAATATTGCCATTACTGGCTAGCTACCAGCTACCTACAAAGGTGAAATCGTGCTACTGTAAATGTAAGAAGATTATCCTATCTTACTGTAAATAACATTGTAAAATGTGTTATTGCTTTAATATGTATGCAAATGTTACACGGGAGGTATCGGTACTTCGAATATTGTGTAGGATAGCGAAATGTGTTGGATTTAAATGAAGCTACCGATTAAATGTGTTCGCTGTATTATGAAGTGTAGCTTGCCTGTGTTCTAATACGGTTACCGTTAGTTTGCGAGTCACTAAGGTAATTAGATGTGGAGTTTTGTGATGGATCTGGGTGATGTGGCGATACGGTTGGCGCAGTAGTTGAGTGATTGGCTGCTGGGCTGTGTGTCTCGGGTTCGATCGCGGAACAAATATATGTATGGCTTATAGATAGGTAGTTGTTATGGGCCTAACTGAGGTCATGTGTTTGTAAACGCACCCACGATACCGGAGAAATTTCTAGTGTGGGGTAATTTACAAAATAATTTCCCGATAGTGTTTGTAGTGATGTAGGTACAGGCTTGACGAAGCCGATTACTCAGTCGAATCGATATTATTCTGTGCACTAGATTACGTCGCGAATATCTCAAAATATTTTCTCTAATTTCGAAAATCTATTCTTAAACGCAGAACAGAAAGAATGCAAGATTTTTTTCTTAAAATTTTCAACGTCCTAAATCACTAACGAGTATGTAAATTATAGCTAAACCAACACTATGTACAACAAACTATGTATTAATGGATTTCCCCAGATTTTTACAACCGCTAACGTTGCTTGGTATAAAACGGCTTATGAAAAACCAAACATCGTAAAACAGTATGCCGAAACGACGCCAGTAAACGTCTTGTGCAAACTATAAACATCTATTTATAGGTATCTACGTTCACCCATTGTTTTCTCAATGACGACTAGCGAATCAAATTATTGGCTACAACATACCAAAGAAGAAACGCCCGTATTTTCAAGAGCTACAAGCTACAATCGCGTGTAAAACATATAGAGCTGAGCAGAAGTGGGGATAACAATTGTCTATTGTGTTGGCTATCTCTGTTGCGCATCGCGGCGGCGACTTTGTGTGAGCAGGACAGGTGTATACTGTTGTTGCCTTCTCTCACAATGCTCGGTGGAAATGGGCACGCCTTTGTGGCGAGATTTTCTTCTATTCGTCCGTTTACAACGGTTTAGTGATGTGTTATAAAATTTTGTGCGCATGCCTATTTGGTTATGATTTCATGGTATATTGGTGGAGGTTTTCGCTGATCCCCATTGTGGGCGTGTAACAATAGATAAATATAGGATAATACAGTACTACGATTCAAATAAATCACCCTGGGTAATCGTCTCTTGTTGATTGGCTAATCCATTCACCACGATGGCAATTTTTTGTTCTAATCGGTCCTTCGCAAAGTCAAGCAGACCACTGACAAAATTATTTTATGTAATACCTATATTTTCCACTAGCTGTTGCCCGCGACTTCGTTCGCGTTCAGTATTTTTAAGTTAATAGTGTTCATACTGTTTCTGTCTAACCCCTATGTGACATAGCGTGATGAATTGTACCTAAGATTACAGCTCAGGTTACTGCCAACACAATGCCAAAAGTTTTGTTCAAATCGGTGCAGGAATTAAAAAGTTATGCGCGTACATACAAACAAACAAACAAACAAACAGACAAAAATTCTAAAAACCATTTTTTTGGGTTCAGTATAAATGTATTTGACATGTGAGAATTACTCTTTATAAAAAATATTGAGTGTACAGAATTGGCCTCGTTACGATTTTATTATATGTATAGATTATTACGCTAAGAAGAAGAGTCATGCGATAATTCCTTTGTTTCGAATCGTACCTGGGAACCCTTTGCTATCAACGGTCAAAGTTCTAGCTTATTTGACGCGTCTTTTTTTCGGAAATATAACGTTCTTTATTTTAAACGTTTTAGTTCAACTGTAAATACTTTAACGACCCCTGTACTAGTGCATGCACATCGGGTGCATGCAATAGTACTAATAGTGTACAATGTTTGGCATGCGTTACGTTGTGTCCTATCATAAACGTTGATTTTTCACACCAAAAATTGCAAGTTCGATACCGGGCAAGTACCACTGTAACATTTTCAATTCACTGTAACATTTTCAGTTTGTGTTGGGCATTACTGACTTCTGTGAAGGTAAACATCGTGAGGACTGGACTTATAATATTAATGGTAACCTGAATCGGCAATCCCCCTTGAGCAAGCGTGGTGATCAATGCTCATGCCTTCTCTGTAAAAGAAGAGGCCTTAGCCCTGCAAAGTGGCAATACGTTAGTATAAATATAAAAGCTATTCACATAGGAATAAGTACGATTTTATTCTCCTTTAGAATTTTCTTTTAACATCAAGGTATGTACGATTATAGAAGATTATATTACCAGTTCTTTTATAGCCTGCAGATACATTCAGCATTCGACACATTATAATAATAAAGATTAGGTAGGATATAAAACGCACTATGTACTCAGCTTCTTGGTTTATTATATGCAAATCCGTAATCGTAAAACGTCGCCATTTTAATAACGGTTATTTTTATATTTATCCGTAATTGGTTGTTGTTGGACATCACTTCTTTTGATATAGGTATTGCTTATTTAACAAGGTGACTGGTTAATTTATCTGTTAGATATAAGTAAACGAAACTAAACTTTGGAAATGCAGGTATTTTAGTACCTAGTTCGGAAGTCAGGCTTTTGAATGTTTTTGTATGTAATACACTTTTATTCGAATAAAGAATTACTGAGCTCTTCTTAACCGGCTGGACCAATATTCATGATTTTTTAGAAAACAGGGTTTTTTTTAGGAATGTTTAGATTTACAATTGGACCCGGTAGGGGTTCTGCAAACTTATTTTCGGGCAGGCTGTCTAGATTATGTCTGTTAGATTTTTCATAAATTTGTAGGTTACTTATTAGTCCAACGAATAGCAACGCATGTAGTAATTTAAAAAATATTTGGGATTTCTTTAGACATTTTCAATTAGTTTTTTTCATAATCGTATACTCCTACCTACTAAGCAATTATTAGAAAGAATGCCCATGAAGAATTCTACATAACATCAAGACACTAAAAGCAAGATCGTAAAAAATGCGGTTTTATATGTTGTTGACAAACTATAAAATGCATGTAATAAATCGATTAAAACCACAAAGTACATTTAGTAATTTTAGTACTAACGTTAGGCAACCTGTAAGCTATTAAAATTCTACTTAAAATAACTTAAGTCGTGTTTCTAATTTGTATGAAACATGGTTAAAATACTTAAATAGTGGAAAATGTGATGTATGGTGTAGTTCATAGGAACAAATAGGGGTGATGGCGGATGCCAATCATAAATCGTTTCTCGATGACTAATCGTTCTGTCAGTAAACTAATCGATTAACTGTACAGCGAGTACGTAACGTTCTGTTTCGAAATTTAAAATTGGCTGTTGAAGTGGTGCTTTAAAAATAATTTATAAAAAAAAAATGAATCAACAATATTTTGAAAATAGAATTTGTTTTTGAAAGTTATTTGATGCATTATTATTTTTAAAAGAATGGATTTAACCAGTTAGCCAGCACGATTTTTTTTGTTGCCTGCTTTGAAAGAATAAAAGTATTAACTTTTTATAAAAATGACTGTAATAAGTAAAGTTATAATGATACTAAAACCGAGATTAAACAAACCATTACGCTTCGACTGTCAGCTAAAAACGCACACCACTAACCATGGCAAAGAGTGAGTTACCACCAACTTTTAATATTATCTTTTTAAAAGTTTTTTAATCAAAAACGTTGTCAACACATGTCTGTCCGTCACTCCTGTAGTTTTCTTTCAGAAACTAATTGGTCTGACACGGTTTAACCCCTCGAATGTAGAGGGATATATATATTTTTTAATTTGAAATATTTTTTAAAGAGCAACTTGTTGACTCGTTTTACTCGTTGCAGTTGACGGTTAATGGGAAATGACACCTTTTAAAAAACTGTTTCTGTTTTAGTTTTGATGTGACAGTTGATTCTTTGAAACATTTTATTTTTTTAAATATTGAAGTTTTTTTATATTTGATTTAAAATGATATGTCGGTAGTATTATAGTTGTTTTCGACTATATTTCCATAATAGGTAGTATCAAGTACCATATTTTTGTACCTATTTAAATTTATTATTTGGTAAGGTTCTTTAGAAAGGTCGGGTTCGTAGAACTAGTAACTGGCGTGCTTGTATGACCAGATGTGAATTGTAGCAGGTGGCGTTCTGTAGTTTGTGCCTACCCCCTTGGGAAAAAGGCGTAAGTTTCTGTGTGTAAATAAAAAAGATAGAGTTTGCAGAATTTTCAGAAATGATCACGAATAGATGTAGAACAATATAAGTTACTCAATATCCACATCCATTGCATGGAGAGAAGTATGATAATAAGTACCTGCCTAAACATAACATGTTTTTTTTTCTTCCTACCTACATAAGTAGACACAGACTTATCAGCCCCCATTCCTCCATCACTCGCAACAAACACGGACACACAAAGATGGCCACCCTACTAATTTATTTGTTTTTAATTTTTAAAAACAGAACGAGGAAGCGGACCAATGAGACGCGTCCTCCGACTGATTGTCAATTAGCGACATCAAACGGGCTTTTTGCGAATTAAGCGGTCGTTTGTGTTCATTTTTTGTCCGTCCGTCGTCGCGTACGGGCGTTTGATGCGTTTTTCCGTTTATACGTTTCATTTTCATATTTCCGTTTGTCTGGCCCTATAGGGAGGGCACAATATAGGGTGTCTGAATGCATATGGCCGATGCTTTCCATTTATTTCGGTGATATTTTAATTCGAGTGAGTGCTCTCGGTGGATTTTTTTACGTTTGTTATTTTTTCCTGTTATTAGGAGGCTTGATTTGGGAAATCCTGATGGAGTAACATGTACATTGCACGTCACATTTATTCGTAACAACTATAGGTACAGTCACGACCCACGTGACTGACACGTGACACGTGAATTTCAGGAGTAGGTTTCTGCCTAACTGTACCAAATTAGGTGAAACAGGATAGCCTTGTTGTAATTACAGTATTGTACAGTGTAGGTCTTTAGTAATTAAGGAAAACTCAATTAACTGCATTTGTTAATAGATTTAGTTATTTAAAAAGATAAGTACTGTATGGGAATTACGTTTTATTTAAATTACGTACAGGTTAAGGCATGTGAATCGTCACGTAGGCTTTTGGAGATACTATTGTTTTCTAATTCCTAAATTATTTATGCAAAATTTTCCATCAGATGCATAGCTTTATTGTACTGTCATATCAGTGTTCTTTATGACTTATACCGAGTGTAAAATTTACACTCGTGCTATGAACTCTTTAATATTAAGAATTTTTAATTTTGCCATTAAAGTAGGTATTGTTCTTTGTTTTTCTTGTTTTATTAATTGTCATTCTTTTTCCATCGCTATAATTCTCATGTGGTATTTTAATTTATCCATTAAATTGTGTTCTTTTCAATTCAAGGCTTTTATTTTAATCGCAGCCACATCATACAGTCCATTCATCGCCTTTACCCCGTATTTGTTTATTTTTAGCAACTCATTTGTAATTTCGGCTGGGCCATCAGTCAAAAATGGAACACCAACGAACCAAACAAACCCGTCTGGCGTTCTAAAGACAAAACATTTAAAAAAAATCTCCATGAATCGAACGCGCCGTATCGAACGCTATTCCGAATGCACCCAGCACAGTCAACAAAGGGACGTTCTGAAAAAAACGCGCGAATACGAACGCGGCCTACCATTAGCCGCTCCCATTTGCACAGCTATAGACGGGCCTCTTCAATCTATACCGTCAACAATTGTAGGGCTGCTACCGAAATTAGACAAATTACGCAGTTTTATTATGACTTAGCAGCACTTAGCAGCGCCAGTACGATGACACTTTTAAAAAAGGTTAAATTTTAGGACGAACATTTTTTTTTGTATTTTGCCTAAGAGAATTAGTCTTTTGCTAAAGAAACTCTCTTGCACAAAAGATGGCGGTCAATACTTCAATTAATTAAGTACCTACTGCTAAAACCGAGTAACTGACGTTATTTTTAAATCAATCTAGAGATTTTTTCAATCACCATTAGTATTAATTATATATTTATTTTTCTTTATATATAATTAGCTCTTACGGTCACACTGCTGGCAAAAGGCCTCCATCTATTCCTTCCATCTATCGCAAATTTTCGCACGTCTTACCAATTTTCAAGGAACCCAACTAATAATCAAAACTACAACTACCTATAAAAAAATTGCCCAAAGTAATAAAAAATATATTTTTCTGGCAACCCTAAACCGAGGGCATGTGATCGAGTGTTGTTCGAGTTTTTATCGCTGATTCATTAGTATGAGAGTGTCTTTGTTGCCGACTGCACGGGCGCCGGCCCGGCACAATATGCATTCAACATGAAAATTGATTCGAAATGAAAGGATACACGCCATTGTATATATTGCTAATTGAAAACGAATGTGAGCTCCATAATTAGGGGCATGTAACGTTTGATGTAATCTGTCTATTGTTGCAGTCTTTGTGGAGTTTTGTTTGATAAATACTGAATTGATTAGTAAATCATTGATGTTTTTGCTGTGTTTTAGCAAACTAAAATATAAAATTTATATAATAGGTACCTAATAGTTATACTACCATGCATTATAGCATGAGACATAAAGCGACCAAATAGCTATAGTAATTAGGTTATATTGTTGAATAACGGCATTTCCAGTCATATTTTTTTAAGTAAATGTCAAATAGTTTGCATTGCTTTGTATTTATCCTGAAATAACGAAGCTTATTTCTTCCTAACATTGAAATAACGATAACGTTATAACAATACTTGTCTCATATTATAATGAATGTTAGTATTAGTAGATAATGTACACTTAACCTTCCAATACTCGAGCACGGTTTATCAGACCAACAAAACCCTATTTCCATTTACCGCAAGTATAGGAACGTTAAATAAATCTAACTAAATAACCCTAAAAACAAAAAGGACAATGCCACTTGACAACCTCGTCTAAATGACAAAGTCTTTGAAAGAACCACGGGGACGGAACAAACCTAATTTGCAAAAAGGGTAAACAAAAAGTTCAAGTTGAGGGAGGAATTACAATGAACAAGTCTGTCCCTGCATCGATCCATTTAAGATCAAAACCAGTTGTCAAGTTTTGATTTTAAACCGTTTTTCTTTTACATTAAAAGTTAAAATAGACATTTTCTCATATTAGTTGCACTTACGAGATCTTATGCTAGTGACTCCGTTTTTTGTTACGTTAACATATTTAATTGTAAATGTAAAAAACAGTTGCATAAACGAGACGGAGGGACGGTGCATAAACGAGATATTGAAATGCCTCAAAATTAAATCAACGCATTTTTAATATTTTTGCTGAAATATTTAAAAAAATGTCTAAAGCTTTGTTTGAAAAAAATATTACATATTATGAGTAGTTATTTTTTTTCTTACCGATGAACTATATAAAAAATATTAACTTTCTTTTTTTATGTAACTGTCTCTCAGATGTTTGTCAGGTGATTTATGACACAGGTTGTTTAAGTTGTCATTTAAGGTAACTAAAAAAAACTTTAATTTATTGATCGATTGCTGCTAAAATTGGTAAATACTTAATTAAGTAAAGGTATAACTATTTATATTGTAAAACATGAGTAAATAGTAGTCTCAACATATTCTAAAATTCAGGTCTCTAAAATCAACCGTTGTAGCTAGCCGGTGCCAGACACAGGCATGCTCGTCATCTTACCTTTCACATAATTAAGTACAAAGGACCGTACATAAGGAACCACGATGCATCATCCATACATTAAGTTTTACTACTCAAAAAGACAAAACGGCTTCATTGGAAAGAAAATTCCGCAATATCCCATAACAATTATCAACAGCATTGTACAAAATTTATGTTAAGATGTACAGTTGGTCCCTTGTAAGTAAAACGACCATTTAAACGACACGGTAGAGCTGTCACCTCCATAAATGTGCATGAAATGGAACAATAACCACGGACAGTTTACGAACTAAACGTAAAGTTCCAAAACAGGAATAAACCTTCATTCCTTAGCCCTTTTCAATTCGTGACCTAGCATGCAAAACAGATGTCTAGAGAAAGATAAAAGCCTTTGAAAACAAAGTATTACCACTCGTTCCAAAGTGGGGTGGAGAGGTCAAACACAATCGTGTACCTCTACTTTAGTACTCTTGCTATTCTAATTAGTGAATAATGTGATTGGTTCTGCTTTGAGTACATTCTTTTGAAAAATATGGCGCTTAGATCACGTGTCAAGAACCTTTGCACGTTATTACGTTTTTATCTCTTTTTAAATAAGTTGAGAGTATGATTTATGTACAAGAAAAGAACCAATTTGTGAAAAAATGTTGCTAATTTATTACTATATGTACTACTTGAAGAAATCCCAATCAATGATTAACTAGATGTAGAGTATTACATTTAATAGCCAACCAATTATTTATTGATTGCAAACTTTTCAGACATGTGATAAATTAGTACTAGTTTCATGCACGAAAAAAGTCTAATTTAAATCGTAAGTACATAACGTTTGGACATTTTTTACGTAATAAGTAAGTCAGCTCTTAAATCAAAAGAACAAAAAATGCATAGACATAACATCCACCCACAAAATGAAGTGTCAAGCGCGAACCGGGTAATATTGGCTAAGATTGTCGTACTAAGAATCCCTTCGCCTCGGAAAGAAGAAGACGGAATAATCCTGAACCTATTTATCTCTCGTGATGTTAATCCGACAAACATCATTACAACAAGTTGGCAGCTGCAAACGAGGTCATCTATGTACTTTATTTTTAATACAAAAATATGAAATCAGATAGTATTGAAGACGTGACAAAAATTGGTATCAGCCATTTTTCTAGCAGATCAAACGCGTCAACTGTATTCAGATCAATTTTTAATTCGTAAGCTGAAACTGATGCTATATGTCTGATTGTTATTAATATCAGAAATTATTGGGTCACCTAAAATTATGAATTATGTTGAAATGTAGCAAATTCTTAGACTTCGAGTCAGCTTTCTAACAATATCTCTCGTCTATATTATCACTCTGATAATATGTACTTGGCCAGTGTAATATGTCTTTGATCAGTGTGCGTTACCAGTGATGACACTAAAACGTGTTGCGTTACTATGAGTCTCGCAAGAAAGCTCAAAGTCGCTCAGAAAGCAATTGAGAGGGCCATACTCGGGGTCTTTGTGAGATCGAATCAGAAATTAGAAGATCCGCAGAAAAATTAAGGTAACCGATATAGCTCTGAAAATTGCGAAACTCAAGTGGCAATTGTCAGGGCACATAGCTCGTAGAACGGACAGCCGTTGGGGTCGTAAGGCTCTTAGTTGTCGACCACGCACCCGAAAGCGTGGCGAAGTTGATCCCCTACGGGGTGGACCGATGAGCTGGTAAAAGTTGTGGTAAATAGCTGGATGCGAGCAGTGCAGAACCGGTCATTGTGGCTATCTTTAAGGGAGGCCTATATCCAGCAGTGGACGTCTAATGAAGACGATGATGACTTCTATTTCATCTGCTTTGGCGATAGACAACCTAACCAACCCAATATCTTCAAGTTCCCTATTATTTCTTAATCATTCAGTACCCTTACCTTAGCGTGTTCTTGTTGCGCCAATAGCTGCTCCCTCACCATCTGCAGTTGCAGGATCATCTCTGATAGCTGCCGTTCTTTCTCCAGGACGCTCTCACCAGCCAGGGCCTGCAAGGCTGCTGCGTCTAGTACTGCTCGTCGCTCGCTGTGGACAAATAGATGGGTGTTAATCATATCAATAACAGAAACATGTAGAAATTATGTTTTGCTTGAGATGTTTTGTTAAGTGATCAAGGGGGCAATCCTCCTAACTCTAGGTTCGTTTGCATTCTAATTACAATCTCAATATCTCAAAAAATGTCTTTATGCTGCTTAAAATTTTGACAAGTTTTTGGCATTGATTCGAACGTTTTTAATTAGTAGTATTGGCTACTGTTGTTTGCACCAAATCTTGGTTTAGTCCTTACAATAAAGTCGTCGTGCGTCATGTAACTTGTTTGTCATTATCGTAAGGTGTAATTTACAATGCTTTAATTTAAATAGGGCCATGACGCGCTAAATCAAAAAATAAAAATGCCAAACAAAAAGAGAAAACAAAAAAGAGCAAATTGCGGTGTGCAGTTAATTTTCAGACTTATTCAATGAGCTCTCAACACGAAAACAGCGTTCCCAAATAACATACCGAGTACAAATCGCAAATTAGAATGACAAGTAAAAATTTGACTCACATAAACAAGCGTTTTATGATCCTTGCACATAAAGTTTAATGCAATTTCGTAAACTAACATTCTGTGTTAATATGACGGGTTTGAATACAAAATGTATATCATTATGTAACTTTGTATCGCAGACGAATTCGCGTGAATAATTCATGCTGGCGATGGTAGTGGTGTGTGATACAACAACAAAGATTGTGTGATGCCACGTTTGCTTGCTTCTACTTTTAGAACTCGATAAATGATACGATTTTTGCTTTTAAAATTTGGAAGGTTCAATATTTTTTTGGCTGTTTTCAGTTTTGTAATTATTGCAAATTGAATTCTCATGACTACCTAAACTAATAATTTTAAAGAGGTAAAAGTTAACCTTCCAAATGAAAAATAATTTTCCGAATCGGTTGATAAATGACACAGTTCTGAGGTAACAAACAAGAAAAATAGAGACGATTGGAGAATCTTCTCCCTTTTTGGAAAAATTAAAATAAATAAATATCTTGGGACAACTCACACAAATTGACAATTGATTGTTTGTAAGAGGTAATATCTAAACGTACTGATCCGATTACTAAGAATCTTTTACTGATAGAAAGCTGCACTATTCTCAAGTGCCACAGCATGTTATAAGGTATACTTGTCTTCTATGCAAACGGAATAGCGTACAGAAGTAATAAGAATGCAAGAAATTCCTTTTGAATGCTTTTTCCCCAATCAATACAATTTAAACTTCCAAGTACCCAACCACACTTCCATTTTGGTTCCGTAGTAGAGGCACGTTACTACGGGCACCGCAAACAAATGCATCAGAGGACGCCTCTGAATTATTAATGCTGTGGTCTGAACCTCCTCTTTCAAGAGGTTATGACGTAACCTCTTAGTCTTCCGCTATGAATTCTATTGGCTTACATTTTTTAACATTTATTATACTGTAATGTGGAACTTTGAAGTTTTCTTTAGTATTTGTTGAGTTTGGGTTTTTATTTATCTCTAGATGAATGATTTTTGTCAGTAACTATGTGACATTTTTACAATGATTTTAAATCGTTTTTTTTTTCAATAGACGTACTACCACAAAGGCTCAGCGATTGGTTGCTATGCTGCGAATCGCGAGTTCGATTTCCGTACCGAACAAATATTTATATAACCTACAGTCAATTGTTCCGAGTTTCTAAGTGAATGTGAGTTAAAATTTTTGGGAATGCATTCACGAGACAGGAAAAGTTTATAGCGTGAAATATTTTACCTATATTGTATTTAATTGATAAGTATATTTTTTCTACGACATTATGTTACTGTTCACTTATATTCTTAAGGATAATGAACTCAAATTGATTCATGATAAAGCAAATAACACAAAGAAAGATTTTAACTGATTCAGCAGTTTTGAGAAAAAAGAATCGGTAAGCCTCTTAATTGCAAAAACTTGAACGTACCTACACGATTGTTTCTTACTTGTCAGAATACTTCGTTTTATTTTTCGCGATACAAAAGATTGGACCACTTTCTTTAAGTGAGGGCTTGATGTGAAAACCAGTTCGGTGAAATAATAAATTAACGGTACCTAATTAAATATCTCATTTTTTACTAGAAACTCATTTATAATTTTTGTGAATTATCGAGTGAAAATTGTGAAATGAATTCGAGTAATAAAGTTATTGGTATGAAGTTTTAAGAATTATTGGTTTTACAAAGTAACCAATCAATTGGAAGTATTGGGTAAATATTGATCGCAATGTGCCGCCTGTTGTTGTTTATACTTTATTACTTATAAGAAGATAAAAAAAACGTATTTCAGTGATTAAAGCGACCGCCTACGATGCATGAGGATATGACTTTTTTGTTTCATATGTACTTTCTAAGTTTATCTTGGACATTACTGATATCATTAGGAAAACTTTTAATTAATGTAAGACTGAAATCACCAATCCGCCTTGAGCAAGCGTGGTGATCAATGCTCATGCCTTCTCTATATGAGTAAACGCCTTTGCACTGCAGTTGGAAAATAATAGGCTGGTATTATTGTTTTAAAAAAGAAACTGAATATTATTAAAGGCACATTGCAGACATCGCGTTTAAAAACAGTAGGTACCCACCTAAAGTCAGTAAGAGTTTGACACTCGCTTCCGCTCCACCCAGAACGGAAGAAGTCATTTGATAGTTTCCCACCTAGAATCGCTACCTACCTGAAACTTCCAACCATATTGCCTTTCCTACGCGAAAACCAGATTATTATGAAAACCAACAAAAAGTCGAAGGAACAAAAAAATTAGAGCAACATCGATCACACGGTTTCATTCGTGACGTCAATTCACAGAAATGCGTTTTATTTTCCTGTTCAATGGAACGCCACTTATGATTTATTGTGTTTCACTGTTACTTGTAACCCCATAGGAATCCAACTAGATGTGCTTGTGGGAAAAACAATATGGTGATAGGGATTGGGGTTTTAATTGTTATAGAAGCGGGTTTTTTTACTTTTTGTATTTGATTTTCGGCAATTTATTGGTTGTTTGTTTTAACGAAAAGTGAAGTAAATTAAATTGTGTATTACACAATAAAGACTGGTCAATTATAGTTTTTCATTGTAGGTAAGTTTGTGTGGTTGTAACCCTAAACATAACCTAATATTATGTTTTTCAAAAGTTCCTGTAAGAAAAAGAAGAAGCAGAAAGAACCAGTTTACATATTAATTTATTACGATTATTTGACTCGCAATAATATTTTTCCGAAAATTCAGTTATACCTAGCTATCTGCTATCGAAAGTTTCGTCAAAATCAGCCTAGCCCTTTCGGAATTTTGCAGGAACAAACAGTAGACAGACAGACAAGTAAGTAAAATTAAAATATTTTTTGATATTTGTACTCTTTAAATCTTCATGCATTTAGTAAAAAGCTGGTATTTTAACTTTATAAACAGACACTATAATTTTACTTATTTAAATAATGATGGTATATATAGGTAGTTACATAATTAAAATTCAACATTTTTATACCTGTAATGCCAAAAACATTGACTCCCAAGTAAATTATCGACGATAAAAACTAGATCGAAGTACACTAAAAGCTAAAAACAATACACTTACCAGTAACTGCATTAGGGAGGGGACTCGTAACTAAACTAGGGTGAACTAATAGACCAATTCACTACCACTCGATGTTTCGTTTCGATAGAATCGATTCGATTATTCCGATTCGAAGCGCACTGCCTGCGTTAATTTACTGTTTATGGTTGTTTGTTATTTGGTAGCTTTTTTGGTTGATTTTTGCTATTTTGATGTTTGTTACTAGAATTTGTGTTTTTAGTTTGATACCTGCTACATAACTGTAAAAAATGTGATTTATGAAAAGTTCTGAATTATTTTGGCTGTATTAATGTATGAACGTGGACGAGGCGAAAGTAGTATGTAAGGATCGTAGCAGGTGGCGTTCTGTGGTTTCTGCCTACCCCCATGGGAAAAAGGGCGTGTGTTTTAATGTAGATGCAAATATGCAATCATAATAATACGAGTGTTATTCTTCTATAAGGAAATGTATTTTAATTCGTTGCTTCACAAATCTTAATAATACGTAATGCACTAATTAATTGTCGTGAGAACGAAAACATCGTGAGGAAACCTGGACTTATAGTTAATATAAGTCTGACTCCAATCCGCCTTTAGCAAGCATGGTGAATAATGCTCGTGCCTTCTCTGTATCAGAAGAGGCCTTTGCCCAACTGTGGGACAATAATGGGCCGATATATACTAGCTCACATTTTTTTCTCGCTCTAGAATAAGGTTTAAAAGATAACATCGTGGTCTGTTAATAGCTTTGTTTGTAACAAAACAAAAGGTAAAGAGGTGTCTTGAAAATCTCAAGGGTTGCGCCCGAAACGGGGGTGACGTCATTAAAATTGATGCAAAGGGACCCACGCGACGAATTTTGACATTATACAGTAGGCTCCTTTTATGAGCGCGTGTAACATTTTTTAGTACCTGTGCAAACTTTGTATGGTAACTAATTTCATATTTTGTTGACTACTGAATAAGTATACCTACTTAGTTATGTTTTATTTGTCAGGGATTCTTTTATTTTTGGTTGTTAACTACTGAAAAAAGGTTACAAGATAGAGTGACTGTCAAATTTAGTTATTACTTTCAGACTTTTTTTTGCTTTTTATTAATGTAATGATAGTGTAGGTGTACTTTGGTAAACCTCTGCCTAACCCTTCAGGGAATACAGGCGTGGTGGTATGTTATGTATTGAAGTAATCTGATTAAAAAGTTTAATTATAGCATTTTATTTATTTTACCATAAAAAAAGGCCAGTAGCCAATTATATTAGGTCAAGACATATACAATTGATACACAACATTATAATAATTACAATAATTTATGAAAGTATATTTTTCCTATTTAGGTACCTACCCAATAAAAAAACCCTATAAACCTATGATTATTTCAAAAACTCGTTAAAATGAATATGGCGACTCGATCACTTTTGACCTTTCAAAAACTTCGCCAATTACAGGCAAAGGAAATCGGAGCACTCTATATAATCGAAGTCGGACTTTTAAAAGAAAGTCGTTAAAAAAGCCGATCCGATATTACAGCTTGTCAATCCCACCTGACGATGGCGTGATTGTAAAAATATTGTTGCTCTGTAAAAGTATAATGGCGTAAGTGGCAGTTTAACATTGACTTTAAAATTGGAGATATTCAGCTGCAGTTTTAAGTTATAAAGGTAGTGTTTATCTTTGTTTTGCTTGTAGTTTGGACTTTAATTAATGGTAGCAGTCATTTATAATTAAATTACTAACTCAAATGCTTCAATGATATTATATATCGTTAATATGTTTATTTCATCGTGAGGTATTTTGGAGTTATAGTTATTTACAAGTCTAAAATCATCCAAATCCGTCTTGAGCCAGCGTTGTGATCAATGTTCATGCCTTCTCTGTATGAGAAGAGGTCTTTGACCTGCAGTAGGACAGTTATAGGCTGGTGTTTCTATTACCTTTATTAGTATTATTTTTTAAATAAACATTGTACTCGTATTTAGAATGAGTCACTTAAGCCACTTTCATATCAATACCAATCTTCATTTTATAAACTCATTCTTTTTTTCAAAATTTTCTTTGATTTCATCCCTACTTGGATTTCGATCAAAATTCTCAGCATCAAAGCGTTGAGAGAAAAGGAAAATGAGATAATAATTGCTTTCCGTATTATTTGCAGACGTTTCCTTTGAGGGGCATTACCTATGGACTTAAAACCGTATCTGTGCGATAATTGTACATTAATTAGCTATCGATTTGAGGGTATTTAGCATTTTTTCTACAGATTTTTTGGGGTCGCTCTAATTAATTTTGGAATCACCCTGTTTTTCATTATACTTACTGGTTTTGAATAGAAGATATATTATAAATGTATTTTATTGTTGGGAATTTTGAATTTAATTGAATGTGTAAATTGTGCAATGAATTTATTGTGGAACTTTCATTCATTATACACAGTTAGTGCCAATAATAAAATATTTATTAAGATACCTACTGAAAATTATGTAGGAAATACTTCGAGAATAATAAAAAAAAACTGAAAAAAAACTAAATATTTTTTTTTGATTGAAATTAGATTGGGATCGTTCCTAAAACCTAGTAGTATAATATTTCCTTCCTGTTTTCGTTTACCGTATTTTTTTCAAAAAACCATCTATCTCAAAGACATCACGAAGGCAACTCACAAGAGACAACTTATTATTAAACACCACATTACCACCGATTCCTAGACAAAACAACCTCGCTGCGACTCCCATCTCCCACAATAAAGCGCGATTCATTTGTTTCCTACCGCCGTCAGTCAACAAGAACTACATAAAGTATGCAACGTTAGGGTTGACGGCGAACAGTTTGTGGGGAACAATAAAAAATCCCTTAACGCGAGACAACGGTGGCTGTAGGGTTATCCGTCTTGTTTGCCCCTCGCGACAGACGGGGAGGAGTAGTGTGGATGTGCCTTTTATTTTTTTACTAGCTTTTGCCCGCTACTTCGTCCGTGTGGATTAATAGTTCCCGTTCCCGGGATGAAAACTATCCTATGTCCTTTCTCGGGTCTCAGACTATATCTGTACCAAATTTCATTGAAATCGGTTCAGTGGTTTAGGCGTGAAGAAGAGACAGACAGACAGACAGAGTTACTTTCGCATTTATAATATGAAGTAAGGATTTGGCTGTACATTTTTGGCAGTTACTGTGGACAAGCATGGAAAAGGTGACCAATGCTTGTTGTTTGAAGGAAAGAAGACGTCTCGATGGCCTAGTGGTATAGGCGCCTCTCTGACTCGAGGATGTGGGTTTGTAACTGGGCACGGGCAAGTTCCAATATGGATTTTCTGATTTGTTATGTACTTTCTAAGTTTATCTGGGACTACACTGGCATTGGGGAATAAAGAATATTGTAAGGAAACCTGGACTGATTATAATTTGAATACAAGTCTAAAATCGGCAGTTGAACACGCCTGATGAGTGATCTACTGATCTAGTGTCGTGCCTTCTCAGTATAGGAAGAGGCCTTTGCCCTGCTATAGGACAACAAAATAACCTTACATAATAGGCTGGTATTATTATGAGGAGTAGTGTTGTTGCGGAAAGACTATTTCTGCTATTATATAATACTTAAATGTCTTCTTCACACCAGAATACCACATAACATCTTTCTTCCAACAGCAAACGTATCCATCCAAATCTTTCCCCCAACAATACACTCATTACGAATTTAACAATCTGCTACCGACATACTCAGTCATGTAGCTCGTTTTTATTGAGTTCGTCATTGCTCGGCAACACTCGGGTACACTCGGCACTCCTCGGCACTCCTCGGCGCGGTACGGCACCGGCAAGGGGGACTGATAGCATTTTAAATCAGGTTAAGGTCAACAACAACCGGCTTCGAACGCTGAGCACTTTGATTTGGGAAAAAAAATCTAGTGTCAACGGAGACTTTTAGATGTCAAAGTTAGATTTAGGTATGTATGGAGGTGGTGGAATTTGTTTGAAAGAGTCACTGAGGTCCTGAAAGCCAAAAGGCATTTGGAGGAACATGGATGGATTTTAGTCAGGAGTCTGACATACTTTTCTGCTTTGCTCAAAGATATAGAAGTCATTTGATCATTTACCATCTTTAAAAAAATGTGTATGGAAGTGTATGGTATGTATGGCCGTGGATGTGTTTGAACTAGAAACTGTATCATCTCGTATAAGGGCTACTTTTTCACGGAAACAGGAGCAAACTTGGTCAGTTATCATTTGTTAACTAACTAGTCTCTGTTTGCGACTTCAGGTTTGTCTACGACATTTTCCTTTAACAATGTCAGTGATATAGATAAAGTCACATCGGTACTTGCCCGTGCCCGGTTGCGAACCCACAACCTTGTGCATGAGAGGCAGGCGCCTTAACCGCATTGCCATCAAAGCAATTTCAACCTTATTTTATTCATTTTTATTTCTCACGGTTTGATTATAAAATTAGTGACTACTTTTAACATTTTGGCAGAATTAAAAAACAAATTATCGATTGTAAATTGTAATAGTGTTTTTCTTCGATAATTTCTACGAAACCGGTATGTTTAGGTATAGTTTAGTTTATTGAACCTGGTACTAATTACGGTAGTAAGATAATTGCAGATACTAATATTAAATGAAAGAGATTTTTAATTATTCTCATAAGATGTATCTATAGGTCGGTACCTAATGGCTTTTGTGATGTACGATGTGGTTCGAATCGACCTGTTTCTTTGGCTAAGTGATATTGCATTGAGTGAATTCACTATTAGAGGAATAGGAAATAAATAATAAAATAATAATACCAGCCTAGTGCAAGGTTAAAGCTTCTTCTTATTCTGAGAAGGCAAGAGCTTTGGCCACACTACCATTAGAGGTACCTGAATTTTAAAAATAAATGTAGTGCTTATTGCTTTTAATACTCGTTTTCTAAGAAATTGTTTATAATCTACTACAGATTAA
Organism: Caradrina clavipalpis; assembly: GCA_932526535.1. Taxonomy (NCBI): domain Eukaryota; kingdom Metazoa; phylum Arthropoda; class Insecta; order Lepidoptera; family Noctuidae; genus Caradrina; species Caradrina clavipalpis. Next base: position 7,723,498 of record OW052105.1, read on the forward strand.
AACATTGTGTTACGAATAAGTTTTATATTGCGTCGCTTCCGTAAAAAGTACGCGTCTCGAAGAATAAATATCCTTAAACAAATATCCTTATTCTGGAACAATATTCAAGTAGACACGGAAAAAACAAAAGGGTGTTGGTGATAGCAGGGCGGCATGGAAGAAGAAAACATATCGCGCTTACCCCAAGTATCATGGAATAAGGACAGGAAGATGATGAGTAGACACGGCCAAACCTATTAGACTTTTACTACAGAATCTTTTTCAATTACTTCATATAGCAGTAGTGTCAAGTCGTTACATCAATTAATATCAACTCCAAAGAAAACACATTGAAACTAGTGCTTATCAACTATAAACGTCTATTTCCCATCATTTATAGTTTTTTATACCAACATTCCTATTTGATGCAGAGCTTTCCTGTTTCGACCATTGCTTTCACCAATTTACGATAATATACCTCCGCTTCAACAAAAAACTGTTGGCTATTTTTCTATCCCCTCATACAAACCAGTTTTATTTTATTCGAAATAGTTTCGCCAAAATCACTGCATAAACCACTGCTCAATAAATAAAATGGACCGAACCTGTCCGATTCAGCGTCAATAAAAACACATCCCAAATGTAAACGAGAACGATGCATGAATTCTTCATTTCAAATTGTATGGCCATGTTAGGGCATTATCATTTTTAGTGCTTGCCACACTGGTATATTCAGATGGAATTTTTGATGCACTGGCGACACAGCCGCGTTGCGATTGGCCGCCCTGAATATTGTATGAACCAATCACCGCGTTGCGCTTAACGTTGCATTCCAATTTGAAATCGTGAAGGCGGGAAACAGCGACAAAGTTGTGTGTTTTGCAATGGCGTGCAATAGGCATAATTTGTTGTTACACAATCAAATTGGTTTTCCGAACAGGTATGTGGTAGCATAGCGCTGGACATAATTGGAGGGCCGATTATTGGGACGCGGTAAGAGCTTCCTGCGTTTTATTAGTATTGTGAGTACATTAATGTCTTCTAACTAGTCGGCGCCTAGGTTAATAGTAATTAAAATGACGGACCTATTTATGAGTTACAAAACTCATGCTATTTCTCTGTCTCATAAAATCGTGTACTTAAAATAATTGGAGAGAATAACACTGAAGGATGCAAGAATGTTAAATTGCTTGAAGTTGTACATACATAAGAATATAAATATTTTTGTGTTCAAGACACTGTTATTATTGTTACGTAAAAACCTTGTTTTTGGAATGTCCGCGGTAAAATAGACCAGCGATAGAATCATGGAAATTTGATTCAATATAGCTAATTCAGATCTCAGAGCAGGAAAAGCACAAAATAAAAGAACTACTTTCTTAAAACTTGATGTTAAAGATAACAGAATTCGCGCACAAGAAATCCCCATTTTTTTCCAGTAACTATGTTATTGTTATAATTAATAATATCTCTCGAACAGTGCACTAATTGTTGTGTTATTTATTAGCGGGCCAGCCAGCATGATAACCTCTGGCTCAACCGAAATTATTGTTCCTATATTTTGTGAATCCTTATCTGTTATATTGTTATTGTCTCCATTCGTAATTGGGGCGCGTGCCCGGTGAGAAGTTAATAAAAAAATGCAGTCCTTTTTAGCTCGAGATTATAGGTCAACAGTCATTAATTGATAAGCTGATGATGACATGATTATTTAAGAGAAAGAGGCGCCACTACATACTGAAGAACTTTACGCGTTTCTAATCTTTTGATTGGCCAGCGATGCGATAGTAACTGCAGATGAAATGCTTTTGTTGTATGAAAATAATCTGTACGATCATGATAATAAGAGTTAATTTAAAAATGTTTTTGCAACTTCTTTTGTTATTAAAGAGCGTAAAAGTTAGGAAAAGAAGCAAACACATGAAGCGATAACAAAAGTATCATGATGTAATCATTAATATTGTAAATGTTTTTGTCACTTTTGGGCACAAAACACAATCACTGACACAGTGAACTGCCTATCAAAGCATATAAAAATTTAGTGGTCTGGTAACATTCCAAGACTCAACGTAAAATAGTTATTACTATAAACAGACAACTGATCTTTAGCTCAGAACATAATACAGGAATTTAAGCTAGCATTAACACAGGACATTATTTAAGTACGCGTTTACCGACATCGCTAAACGACTGGTCGCTTCTTCACGTCACCGTGACTGGCCTTTTCTTGAGCCAAAGAATTAGCAAAGCTATACAACGTGGCAATGCTACCAACCTTTTGGGCACTTGCACCCATTGACGAGATTTTTTGATGCCCTAACTTACACACATTGTGATTGAAATGAAGAAGAAGAAAACTTAATTACTCTAAAAGCCGATTCACCAATCACACGTCACATGCCTTGCGCATGCTATTTCAAAAATAGACATGACATTCCCAACAAATTGTCGCACAAAACATTAAGATTATGAACATTCCAACAATGAAAACAATTTCAATTTGCACAATTGTAGTGTTCATGTAACAAACGAACAATTCAATGAACAACGTGAGTTCTGTGTTCCTATGTGTGGGGCAAATCTTTGCAGAAGGCGACTTTGTGAATACTATAAAGAGTTATTGTGGTACACAAAGGAGTATTGTCCTAGCCTTGTCGATTGTCAGTGGACTCGTGACAGAGACATGGTAGATGTAGTTTACCTTGAAATCTGTTTTGTTTTGAAGTATTGATTCGTTTGAAGTAACGAGAATATTGTAACACTCTGCAGGATTTTGTAAAAACCTAATTGAAAAGAGTGTCCGTGGAGTTTCTTGCTTGTTCATCTCCATAGAGGCCTACTTACGTTTTGGAGCAAGCAACTAGCTTTAACTTTCTGACTAACTGACCGACGCCTTGACAATTCAAAAGTGCCTGTAAATGATTTAATGGAAATAAATTCTTTGACTTCGATTGTGAGTGAAGTGTAGGGTAGGTGGCAAATATGTAAAATTGGATGAAGCTTAGAAAGACATGGGATGTGGAAATTTTGCTAATCACTAGTTTTTTCTTTAAGATCATAAACGTCATTAACGTAATTAATATTGTACTTATGTTTGTCGTAGCATTCGATTTTGAACTTAATCAACGACGAGCTACTAAATCTACTATCAGCTTTCACAAGCGTACTCTATCCGGTACTTAATCCTATAACTAAGGTTATTAAGTTATTCTAAATTACCTTCAAAACATCAACTCGAAAATAAAATCAAAACCCCATAAAACACATAAGTTATTTTGTCATTCCCATCATTATCCGTGTGTTAGAGCATTTCTCATGGTGGAAGAACAAAACGGTTAGAACGCCCCCAGGCCTCCATCACCGGGTTTATAAATAAGATATTCATATTAACTAATGTTACGTCTTCTGTAATCTGTTACATTATATTGTGCTTTCTGGTTATACAGGGTGGAAATTTATTATGCTACCTGGAGGGAAAGTACTCTAAATACTGAAGATAGCAAATTTTACTTAAAGGAAACATTCCTTTATTTTTAAAAAGAAACTAAACTGCATTTAAATAATTTTGAAAATTCCGTTGGCTCACCTGGGAATCGAACCGACTAAAATCCGAAAAAATAGCATCCTGTACTTTTATGGCACTTATCGATAGAGTCAATCATAGGGATCAAATCTCTGCAAACATAGTAAATTAAATTAAACAAAAACCATGAAATTTTAACCTAAACTTATTTTATTCGGACGAAAAAAACGAACAAATTAACTAAGTAGTTGCTGGAAATGAGCTTCACTTTCATGGATATACAAATTTATTCCTTTAAAAAAACTAATTTTGAGTGAGTTTTGGTAGCAAACAATTTTCAATATTCACCAAAACACCCTACTAAAAGTTATTCACAATGAATTCCTTCAAAGAATAAATTTGTGCAAGCAAGAAAATGGAGCTCATTTCGAGCATGCAATTAGTCAATTCTCGATTTTTTCGTCCGAAAAATATCCGATAAAATAAGTTTTGGTTAAAATTTCATGCCTTTTTTTTTAATTTAATTTATCATGTTTGCAGAGATTTGATCCTTATGATTGACCCTATCGATTAGTGCCATAAAAGTACAAGATGCTATTTTTTCGGATTTTAGTCGGTTCGATTCCCGGGTGTGGCAACTGTATTTTCAAAATTATTTAAATGCAGTTCTGTTTCTTTTTAAAAATAAAGGAATGTTTCCTTTAAGTAAAATTTGCTATCTTCAGTATTTAGAGTACTTTCCCTCCAGGTAGCATAATAAATTTCCACCCTGTATATCACTGTTCAAATTATGACTTTGTCTATTGTTAACGTTTTGTTGAGAGACATGGTTCAAGTCATGAGCTTTGAGCAGATGGAAATGTGGATTTAAATAGTGGAAGATTGTACTAATGACACTCTTAATATGTTATTATAATTGCCATGACGTTTATTTGTATGTACTAAATGTATATTCACGATGTTATGTTTGAAAATAATTATGAATAAAACCTATTTTTGTTCCACTGTAAGTAAAAGGCCTCTTTCGACACAGAGATGGCACGAGCATTGATCGCCATACCTGCGCAATGCGATTTCAGACTTATATTGATCATAAGTCCAGGTTTCTTTACGATGTTTTCCTTAACCAAAATATTGAAATTGACTTTATTTTTTGATTGATGTAGAAATAGACTCACTTCTCTTGAAATGTCGAGAATGTGTTAGCTATAGTAATCACTTAATAATATTGACCAACTTAACTCTATCTACTTATTTAACTTCTTCATTGATTGAAGAACAAGTTCAATCTTAGTCTTTTACATCTGCCCTTACAACAGCCACGTTGATTTCAATATCCTTATTACCTCATCACATCAGCCTATCGCCGTCCACGGCTGACCGTCCGCTTCCCCTGTCCTTATTACCTACATTATCAAAACCCGCTGTCCTCTCAAACCTTACTCCACAATCCGAACCCAAAGCCAGCATAACAGAGATGGATTGCACCACATTACGGGCTCACGTCTTAATCTCGTCGGCGGCTATTACGGCGCGTTTAATTAGTGCAGACAATAGTACGCGCCTGTCTTAATAATACGCCAAAACTGGGCCTTATTGTCCCTGCTATGACTTATTTATGGCACTAGCATTACAATTGTTTAACGTGTTCTAAAATTGACGGTGAAATAATAATTATTGTTGTTGGAATGATGTATTGTGATTGATTCGTTTGTTGTTTGGTTTTAGTTGTTTCTGGTTTGATTGTTACTGTCTATATCAAGTAGATAGCTAGCTAAATAACTCACTTTTGTCTATTGAAGTGGGGACATTTCTACTTTTCATTTTAATAGAATTAGTACCTGAACTAAAGTTGCTTTTATCTGCGTTAGGTAGATATGGCAAGTAGCAGAGATGTCTCAGTCCAATGGGTTCGCACCGGGCACGAGCAAGTATCAATGTGTTTTTTTCTTTTTCACATGTACTTTCTAAGTTTATCTTGACCATAACTCACGTCGGTGAAGGAAAAAATCGTAAGGAAACCTAGATTTAGTACTGGTTTGAAATCGCCAACGCACTTTAAGCAAGCGTGGTGGTCAATGCTCGTGCTTTCTCTGTAAGAGAATAGGCCTCTGTCCTGCAGTGTGACATTTAAAAGCTAGTATTTAGGAAGAACGTTTTTAGTTTTACCCAAAGTATTTAGTTTTACTTGCTATCACAATTCCGCGGCGCAATATGCAAGAAAAAGTGCAGCTCTGTAGTTTACATACTGTTATCATTGAAACCTTTGTATTATGACAATTAATTAAAGAAATATTTCATTCAATATTTTCCTTCAACCTAATCAAATGTTTACATCTCAATTGAAAACAGACTTACGACATTGTTTCTCCTGGCAACTGACAACAACATATCCGCCACTACAATCATAGCTATCAACAAAAGCTATTAATTACTGATAACGCCACTGATAATGTTGGCACGTAAATATTGACATAGATCACGCTTGACACCGCCTTAACCTTTGTTATAATTATCTTCTATTATTGAACGTAATCTGTAACTACATTTATTTAAATCTGTTAGTGATTTGTGCATGTTTCTGTCATCTTTATCATAGTTTTATCTAGCAGTAACTGGTTGCGGAATTTGTTGCGAGGAACACGGATGGGTTTTAGTCAGTAAGAGTCTGACACTCCCTTCCGTTCCGGCCAGAGCGGAAAAAGTCTTTCCATGATGTCCATCTTTAAAAAAGAAAAAAAGGAACTGATGGAAAATGGGGATGATAAAAAAAGTACTATTTCCCAAGGAAAACAACAATAACGTTCTTTCGCTAACAGATGGCGCCACGTATTTCGAAACATGATTAAATTCAAAATTCATTTTGTGAAATTCTAAATTAACGCGAACGAAGCCGTGCCCTAAGCTTACATACCAAAACGACTGTATTCCCCGAAGAGTTAGGCAGAAGTGTAACCAATGTACACCCACAGTTCACCGGTATGTTTAGGTTTCATGTAATAGGGGGCGAGCCTATTGCCATAAAACGGCACAAATCCTAACTCCGAGCTGCTACTAAGAATTTCATAGAAAAACCCAATGTCTGTTGCTCGACCTGGGACTTGAACCCAAGACCTCTAAGCGTAAAGCCTAGCTCCACTAGGCTAATGGGGCAGTTCAGTAAGTCACTATGTCTTATACCCACATTTTATAAAATAAAATATCCTATCTTAAACTTAGTATAGGCACCTAATATGCACCTAATATACACCTAATATTATGAACGCAGACGATAATAATAGTGTTCTATCTCTTGAGAAATGTGTGCATAGTACCCTTATGCAATGTATTGATTCTACTCGCAGCGAGTGCGCGCCGGAAGACATAGACACTTTGGGATACAGCAGGTGAATAAAATACAGCGGTTTCTAGACAGACAGATCGTTTCTTTAGTTAAAACTATCAGAATGACCATGCTCTCGATAATTCCACTGTCAAAATTAAATTTTAATTTAAATTCAGCCTGGTGCTGAACGCTAAAAGATAACAATAAGACTTTTAGAAGATTTTTTCTGTCGTATAACTATAGACAAGAAAAAAATGTTTGCCCCGTTCAAAAGATAGTTTCGTATTGAGAAGAATAAAATAAAAGTTTCAACAATATTTTATATACAGAATTACACATGAATGTGCGTATGCATAAAAACGATTAGATTTATATTATAATTATATCACATTACCTGTGAAACCTCGTCGTGTGCCCTCAGGTTTTAATTGTTGTTATTTTTATTTATTTTTATGTTGTACTAACATAGTTTATAAGTCTGATTGTTACTAACCTAATATGGACCTACAGTCTGAAATAAATGATTTTTATTTATTTATTTATTTATAATATGAATAAAGAAAGTATAACAAATACTAAATACAATGCCGGGTAAATTATGTTAAAAAATACTGATGCAGACTAATAGAAATTACATCACATTAATATGATCCTAACGACAAGTCCATTGCATGTTCATCGAACTATGTTGCTAAGGCTTTCAATATACCTACATAAAAAAGATTTACATTTAATTGCCTAAGATTGCAAAAAAAGATGCGAGCAAATCTAGTCTGTATCCGATTTCACAACAGAACCTAGCTAGAACCCTATTAGTTCTGCAATTAGTTCTATAATAGGTCTATTTATATTGGCACCGGTAACTCTCTGAACTGTTGATTAATCTACGGACTTTGATACCATGTTGGATTCCGGGCTGGTTTATCATACAACTAATTGCACAGAGTAATAATACCAGATAGAAAGGCCAATAAAAAACTAGTTTCCGATCGTTATCCAGTCGGTTTATCTCAATCAATACTACGGTTTGATAATTATAATAAAATCATGTTTTAGTTAGGCGATGGGTAGTCTGTCTGTGTTGGTTAATGAAATTGGAATACAAAATGGCGGATTAAATGGCGCTCTTTTCTGCAACTTTCAGAATTGAGTTTCTTTTTTCCTCTCTCTCTACTCCTTTAATATTTGGCGTTTTCATCTTTATTTATTTATTTATTTAAACTTTATGCACAAAAAAGTATAAAGGCGGACTTAATGCCTTCCATGCTTCCTTAATCTTTCCAGTTTTGGAAGACTCCATACATTTCGTTCCACCATGTCCTATCCATCTAGTCCCTACTTCCATCTCTTACGTCGTGTGCCGCGATTACTTCTCACTGTCTCAGGGCACCAGTTCTGTGCTACTTGGGACTACAGCGTGTTCAGTATGCAGTAGACATGTCCTGCCCAGTCCCATTTAAGTTAGACAGCTATTTGAAAGACGTCAGCTACCTATCCCTATTTTCAATTGAGTTTAATTCTACAATTCAATTCTCAGTAGCAGCTCGGAGTTAGGATTTGTGCCCGGTTAATAGCAACAGGCTTGCCCCTTATTATATGAGACTTAAACATACCAGCGAACTGTGGGTGTGCGTTGGTACACTTCTGCCTAACCCTTCGGGGAACACAGGCGTATGTATTTATTTTACAATCCCATAATCTCTCAATAATTAAAATAATTACGTCTACTAAACCAATAATAACAGTTACATGTTTATTCAAAAGTTATGCTTAGAATAGGTCAGATTGAAAATTAATCAGCATTAAATATTTTAATTCGCTACAAATATTTCAAAAAGTAGGAGAAATTTTGGCGTGGGTTGGTTTGTTTTAACGGAACTAAATCCATTTTTAATGTCAATATTGAGTTGGTATAAACTATTATTAATATTGATGAAGACAGAAACAATAATAGGGTATTTAATTAAGTTGTTTTAGCCATTTTATTAGGCGAATATAGCGGTAGGTTAACTGGAAAAGTGTGTGGGCATGCATGTCTATAGTATTTGAGAGAACATTATTATAATGAGTAGAATATTTTAATAATAACAATATATTCAGTAGTCTGCAAAAGAAATTATGATTCTTATCTCTAAATTCTCGATCACCACGCTAGCTCAAGGCGGATTGGTGACTTCAGACTTGTATTTATTATAAGTCCAGGTTTCCTCACGAATAATTTCCTTTACAGATGTCAATGATGTCTTAGAAAACATAGAAAGAACGTCCTTATGTATTGAAAAAAAAAATACAGATGTTTTGTTGGTTTATCGTGCTAATCTCCTAAACTCACAGTCAAATTAGTAAAAATCTCTTTGTATATGATAGCCAGATTTATGATTTATCATCACGCTACGACACTCGGAAGCGTAGCAGTAACCAAAGATGTAACTTAACGCACGTGGTATGTAGCTATATTACCTACATAAAATTAAGTATATTAATTCTAATATCAAAGATACATTTTTAATTACGAAAGACCAAGAAGAATCTAAAATTCTTAAACACAACAATTCCACGCAAATACAGAAAACCGACAGTACCTATAAAGAAACTAAAACAAAATGCGCTACAAGCGTTTAAACTGCAAACGAGCGTAATTAGTCCGGTGATAATCTCACGCTTAGCTGTTGTCTTAACGCATTAGCATCTAGCCGACAATAAACGGCACGATTGTCGCTTTACACATACGTTGAGAGCTAAACGACGACTTCTAAGAACATGTACCACATACTGCTGCAGGTTGGGAATAATTATATCATACCTTGCATCATTATTAAGGAAACCGCTGTAGCGACATCTGGCGGTCAGCACAAGCGACAAACGGCTGCTAAGTCCTTATTAATATTTTTTGTTTTGGAATTGGCATCTAGTAGTTGAACTTAGGAGGTGGTCGACAGCTTAACAGGTGCCTTACGATTGTTCTACTTTCGATTAGCGAATGAAGGTTTAAGGTTATAAAACCTAATTTTTTTTTCACCATTATATCACTAACTCGAGATTCTTTGATAGCATATCGTCGTCATCATCATCATCATATCAGTCGCAGGATGTCCACTAGTGAACAAAAACCCGCCCACAGATTTCTAAAATGACCGGTTGGAAGTGGCCTGTATCCTGCGTTTTCCTGCGGTGTTAGTAGCATGTCTTATACACATTATTTTTGACGTACTAATAGTACCCAAAGTGTCCCTGTACCTGCACTTTTAGAGGTGTTTAAAAACGCCACTGATGTCGTGACAAACTTGGCAACATAATGGTCCTAAGAAGTCTTAAAAAAAAGGAAGAAGTTTAGAACCATTGAATCCAAAAGAGGAAAAAGAAGAAGTAGCCACAATAAAAAACACTCTATTGTTTTGGGGTCAACCTGTAAGATAGTCTGTGTAAGTTAAATAAATAAATAACATTCACCATTCACCAAAAAAGGTTTGTCGACCCTGGTTAACTATATCACATTTTTGTTGCCCTTAACCATCTTAAAACGCACTATTATATCATGAATATTTAAATTCAAGCATATTGGTTTAATTACTACTTATGCTATTCTCCATTAAAGTTATAGGCTGTAAATAATTCACGGACCACTTAAACTGGCGTAAAATTATAATAGCTATGAAACTGGTAAGCCATCGTTGAGCTGCAGTTTTATAAATAACTAGCGAATTCCTCCTGACTTCGTCCGCGTGGCTTATTTCACCTGCGTTATGTTACGTCTTTGGTTACTGCTCCGCTCCTGTGTGTCGTAGCGTGATGTTATATAGCTTAAATTACTTAAGAATAATGTAGCTAACTATTAGTGCAAAAATGGTTGAAATCGGTCTAGCAGTTTCGGAGATTATTCGGTACAAACTAACAAACAAAAAATCTTTGCGCTTTATAATTTTATTAGTAATGATATGTTTTAGTTGACCTTTTTTATGGTGGCTATTGAACTATGTCATGCTCGTACTAAAAGGTTAACAGTTGTTTACAAGAAAATTGGTTTTATGAAGCCTTGTTAACGATATTTTATTCAAACAAATAATTAATTAGATTGTCTTGAACACGAGACGTATTGAATTGTATCTGAAAGTTGTTTTCACAAAAGAGAGATTCTTTTTGTTGGTGATTAGATGAATTATATTCGAAATAAAACTGGTATAACTTACCAATTTTATGTTGAAGGAAAATACCACGAGGGAAACATGGGCTAAGAATTTATATAAAACTGAAATCTCCGATCCACCTTAAGCTAGTGTGGTGATCAATGCTCGTATCTTCTCGGTATGAGAAGATCTTTTGTCTTGCAGTAGGCCAATAATAGGTTAGTATTTGATTGAGGCAACAGTTTTGTTTCAATATTATTAACATTTCACAGTTTTTCTATCATCTACGTATATTAGAAGCTTCCACAAAAAAAAAGAATATAAAAAAACCAACCGAAATCCCAAGTGGATCCGCGGGGCGCAACACACTAACTCCTTTACGATTTCCGTCACCCGAACTCAGTGGACATACTTTAACGTCGGAATATCTATAAAAGCCTAGTAAAACATGCGTTTAACGCTTTTATAGTAAACTTGCGGTGGTCCTAACATTGTTTTTAATGTGCAGTAATATGGCTAATTAAATTCTGGTAAACGACTAACTTGAAATGGTATAAGTGTCTCCGCTTTATTTTAGTAGCTGGCGCGGCGGCAGGGCTTGTTTAAGCCGGTAATGAAAACATGTAGTGTGTTGCGACGCTGCTTTGTGGATGAAACAAAAGGTGCATACATTATTATGGTATGTATGTATGTGTAATTATTAGAATTGGCCTTCTGTTCGCCGGTATGTTTAGGTCTCATGTAATTAGGGGCGAGCCTAACCCCGAACTGCTACTGAGAATTTCATAGAAAAATCCAATAACACAGCTTAAAATTACAGGCTCAAGAGATCTTTTAACTTTGTCGCTGGGATTTTTAACGCATTTGCAACGCCTCTGGTATAAAACATGTCTATAGGCGAGGTGACTACTTAACATCAAGCGAGCCGTGTCGGCTTGTTTACCACCCAAAGATGTTAAAAAAAAGGTAAGCCTATGATCTACTGTACCTAGGAAACCAACCCCAATTTCTCATAACCACATAATTATTAACAAGATAAATAATTAATAACAATCTAATAATGATTTCCGCATCTCTCTATAAACAAATGTTAACAAAACATTTGATAAACTTAGTTGTAGGAAACTGCCAATAAAGGGAAGGTGACAAGATACAATTAGTTGATATAAATGTACTGTCTGTCTTGTTAATGAGGTGGGAACAATGATAGATAGAGGACAAGTTATTGTTACGTATGCGTCTATAAATGTAATTGACAAGCAATGATGCGATTAATTTATTGTTGTTTAATAACATTTTATTGATGCGAGAGAAGAATCGTCATTTTCGTAAGTAATGGAGCATGTTAAGGGATAGTGGTATTGAATTGCATGTAAATGGCTTGATGATTTTGTTTTTTGGGGAAATTTAACGCTACATGGCAAGTAAAGAAAGAAATATCCGAACATAATTTAAAAAAAGATGTAGTTAAGTAGAATACTTATAGCAATTTTCATCGAAGTAAAAACAAAAATGAACCCAAAGATTAAAATAATTTAAAATTGTGTTTTGTTTGTTTTATCATGAAAACGTAAATTTTATTGGGACACTAGCTTTAGCCCGCTGCTTGGTCCCCGTGAAAGAAAAATATAACATAAAGGAGACTGGCGGGTTTCTTAGGAGCGTTCGGCCTGGTCACCTACACGGATAAGTTCAATGCGTCCTGATAGCATTATTAATTAGAAAACCATGTACGGTTGCCACTTTTTCTAAAAACTTGTCTGAAAGTAGATATAAGACTTTAACTTTTGACATTGACATAAGGTTATGTTAAGGACGAAAATCAATATTGCAGAGTTTAATGTTAATTCACTAATAAAACATGAATAATACTTGAATAATGCCACTGCCTTATTATAGACAGTATTTCTTGATCATCCGATCCCGTCAATACATGTCTCCTCAATCTTTGAGTAGCTATGGTGCAATTAGCTCAACGTAATCTTTCCATTATCGTCACAATCCAAAATCGCTAAGTATATCAAAGTCCCATGGTAATTCGCCAGGTCAACGTTTATGCAAGATATACAGTCCAAAATACAAAGCCAAGGTCAAATATAATAATCAATAACACAGAGAGAAAACGACAAAACACCGGTGCAAGATCACAACAACAACAAACGTCAGATATTGACATAAAATATTGATCTACAGGTGACAAGTGACAGTTTGTTGCCAACCTAAAAACTATTTTCTATTTTTTAGTATGGCAATGTAAATAATCGATTACAGATATTAAGTGAATAATTAATTACAAAACCTGTGAATTACATTATAAATCCCTAAAAGAATACCTCATTACCCACGCCAAGACCTACTTTGGGATATATGTTGATAAAGGAACCAATCTCATTTTCAATCGCAATCATAATTTGAAAAATCGCAACAATCGATTTTTCAAATTGTACTCGCTATATTACAACTTATTTTTCTCCTCTTAGACAAGTTATCTGAAAATAGTATTGAAGAAAATAGTTAAACGTAAAAATCTACTTTTTTTTCGGATTAGTTTCATTTCTGTAGGAGTTCAGGCCTATAACCGCCAGTCTCCTTTCCTGTAACATTCGGCATTCGGTGTGCTTTCAGTTGAAATATTTTTTACAATCGGACAAAAAATACAAACTTTACCTCTTTACAATAAGGAAAAGAATAGATTAGGCTACAGATAGAAAATACATGAGTTCACTGTTTATATTAATGCTACCTTTGTCCACGTGTCATTTAAGACAATTATGATCCATATCTAAACTCGGTAAGTGTAAATAAGACATAAACTATTCAACATTCGACTTACTTGTTCTTATTGACAGGCGTGGTCGAAGGTGTTGGCCTCTTCTCTTCCTTAATCGTACTATTGTTCATTTTCGACGTTAACCTCTTCAACACGTCATCCATAGAACGCTTATGAGGGTTCGCTAACGACAGTGCGCTATTGTGATTCAGCAATGAATTGTTATTGTTGCAGAGTCCCAAAACTTTCGCCTCGGCCCCAGGACTACTGCATTCTGACGAACCTCGCCTCCGAGCCTGGAGATCATTCACTTGATGGAGACTTAGGAAAGATGATGGGACTAGAAGATTATTTGTCATGTCTATTGTTTGCTCGAATCGTTGCTTCTTTGATGGTCTTTCGTCCTCGTAATTCGTATCCTCCTCGCTGATAGAACTCCTCGTGGAGGAACTGGGTGAGAACTTGTAGTAGCTATGCTGCTCGTTGTCATCTGACTCCTGGTGGTCAGGGAAGTCCAGGTTGGCTGGGCCGGCTTCGGGCTTCTCTGTGTCGGCGGCACCTTCTTGCAATTTGGACGGTGGTGACTTTCGTTTAGATGACATGTTTCTGGAAAAGAAAGAGTTAATTAGTAAATGAGCGATGCTGCAAGCAAAGACGGACGGGAAACGTGTGACATTTATCAAGTCTGCAAGACATACTAAGTGCTGTCAAGACTCAGGACTGGTTAATAGCCAGTGGCGTCACATCAAGAGATGTCCTAATTATCCTACTCAGACTTGTTAGCAAGACTGTACTTGTACAAATACTTGTTAAATGCAAAATACAAACACGGTTCACAAACAGTATCTCTGTTTGATCGAGATCTCGGGTCAGACGTCAAACGTAGTATTTGTCACCCAAACTCCCTCGACTAGTTACGAAACTCGCTTCGTTAAAGCACCTAATTGGGCTCTGCTAATTGTACTAATTGCAGTAACTGCCTCCTTTGGACTTAAGGTGTCCGCCAGTTTATGTAATACAAACCACTTGAGATGGATCCTTAAATACAAATTCAGTTTCGTTGGAAATACCTATTTTGTTAAGAAATTAGAAGGGCGGGGAGGGTCTGGGTATATTAGCTGCTTTTGTGTATGTGTGGGTGTTAGGTTGCGCTGGATTGGCCGATATAGTGTGTCGTACTGTAATTATTGCATGTGTGTGAACGATTATAGAATCGCATGTGTACTTTGATGCTGATTTGAGTTGGAAACGTCTTCATTGATTGTGTTAACAAACAGTTCCTTTGCGCATAGTGTCTGGCGGCTCTGCTTTGATGTTTGTCTACGTATCTGCTGTAAGTATTGATGTGATTATTTTGAAACGTTTACGCGGTGTCATCCTTTTGCCGGAATGTTTCATCCTTTGAACTTCAATGACAAATGAGGTAAACAGATTTAGAGGATATTCATCGTTAAGCTTAGAGATGTTTGGACTATTTTGGCATGGTCGCAATTCCTTTGTTAATATGCAAAACTACCGGTGGATAGAATCAAATTATTCATACGGTAACATACCTAATTAGTACTTACATGTAATCGTATAATAACAACTATTTCAGAATTTACACTTTATATGCAAGTCTCTATGACTTGAAATCCTTTAACACTAAAATACTAACAAGCTAGACTAAACCCATTAACAATTATGTACACACAGAACATTGTTTATGTTTAGAAGTTTACTCAAAGTCTGCAAAGTTAGGACAGATCTGACAAGTAACTAATTATGAAGAATAAACATTAAAAAGGACCAAAATATACGAAGCCTTTATAATTTTAGTTAAAGAATTATTCATAGTTTTGATTGATGAAGTTTTGTAATTGAAATATTATTGAGAGTTTTAATAGATTGAAAATTGCTTCTAGATGACATTGAAAAGTTGAAATCTTAAATTGTTGAATGATTGAAATTGCTATTGCTATACATTAACCATTTTTATTTCATACCAGCTTCTACCCGCGACTTCGTTAAGTGCGTCTTTGGCTTCTGCTTCGCTCCTGTAGGTCGTACCGTAATGTTATATAACCTATACTATTCCTTATGAATGTGGCTATCATTTACAAAAAGAATTTTCCCAATCCGACTGAAAGTTCTAAAGATTAGCGCGATTTATAAAACAAGCAACTAAAAATCTCTTCGGCTTTTTCTATAGATGAAACGAGGACAAGCAAAAAAAAATATTCAATTTTTTCAACACTAAAATTGAAACAAACTATAGATAGGATGCAACCTACGTTGTCGATTTATCGATTCTCCGAAAATCGTGTCAAATCGATATTGACGTTAAAAGGCCTATTAACACACTGCCTCAACAAATTGTGTTAGTGCCCTTTATACAAAAGGGGGTGATGGTAGAACAAGGAGCTAGGAAAGAAATGAAAAAGCAATATTGTATTTAAAATTCAACACAGTATCAGAGTTCTTAAGGTTCAAATTTATTTACAGTGATCCATCCTATGCAATACTTTATTTTCTAACAGTGAAATCTATATTTTCTTTTCCTTATAAAAACTTCAGGACAATTTTCACCTATTATGTAATCTCGTTTTCACAGAGTAATTACAAAGAAAACCTATTTATTAACTTCATACTGTTTCGCATAAACTTTCAAGCCTTTACTGACTGCGCGACTCCCGGGAGGCCAACGCACATCAATAACGAAATAAGCTATAAAATTAAAAAATGCCATTGTTAGAGACAAAAATGTTTTCCCTTTTCTATAAATTAACCGTTGCATTCCGTCAAAAGCTTGTTCTTAGCTCAGTGGCAATAATTCAATTCGTTATGGCTGCGCTTCGGCACGCCTCGGCTGTTATGATAAAATGCCACAATCAATTTAACTTAGTTCTTACATAAACTCCCGCCATTTTAAAAAGGGCGGATTATTCTGGAAATGTTGTATAACTGTTGACTAGATGCTAGATCGTGCTATCTTACGATGAATATAATTGCAAATGTTTGGATGGATGAATGTTTGTGGGTAACAAACATTCATTCATCCGTCCAGACATTCTAGCGTGATTGGGTAAATCACGCTAGAATGTCTGGACGGATTTGGATCAAATTGGGCACAGAGATAGATTATAGTCTAAGAGTCACTTAGAAGAAATTACAGTTTTCGTGGGATTATAAATTAACTTTGACGGGAACGGAGTCGCAGGCAGAAAGAGTACTAAAATATATTTAGACAGGTCTCTTTTATCTAGGTGTAAGAAATCATCAACACACATAACACTTGACAATTGATCATTAAAATCTAATTTCCGACAACACAAGTCACTATTATTGAATAGTTCCACTCCTTGCAAACTTATATTTCCATAAGACAAGGAAATACCACTCTTAGCCCCATGAGCTTAAGATTCATGACAAACGAATTCGATAAACATGTCAATTGTAACTACTAATTTCCTTTTCATTACTGTCACAATGACGTCACGCGGTGCCGTGAACAATATGGCGAATTGGCGGGAAATTTGACAGGTCAATATTGCGTTCGGAAATGTTTATTTCCCTTCATTTCTTATTCGCGTTTATGATAATGTTAGTCATATTTTTTGCTGATTGACATCAACAAATATCTGTATTATAGGGAGCAGGAAGTTTACGTCAAATTAAATGCACATTATTTTTTTAAATAATGTCAATTGCTCAT
This sequence comes from Caradrina clavipalpis, assembly GCA_932526535.1. Taxonomy (NCBI): domain Eukaryota; kingdom Metazoa; phylum Arthropoda; class Insecta; order Lepidoptera; family Noctuidae; genus Caradrina; species Caradrina clavipalpis. Next base: position 7,740,913 of record OW052105.1, read on the forward strand.
AGCATCGATCATGCCTTAATGTAATGTTGACTGAAATATATTTCCAGACGAATTTACACTCTTGTATAATTTTTAATATAACTTTATTTTGAGCCAGAAAGAGCTATTAAGAATTATTTATTGAATAAAATATTTTACTCATATTTCGTAACTGAGAGTAATTTTATCTAGAATTGCAATAGTTATTGATAAAACAAAGTATACAATCAAAAACAATAACTCGAAGGTTCAATGGTGCAACTCAATTTCAATTTGCAGTGGGGTGACGTCATAATGACGTCAGAGAATTGCTAGCAAATTGTTTCTGTAAACGCCTCCCCTTGTTAAATGGTTTGCTGGCGGTGATAAAAGGGTTATCCTCCGTTGTTTTTTTTTCTGCTACGGATTTTTGAATTGAAAGTAAAGGTGATTAATACGATAGGTTACATTTTAATTAGTTGATTTAGGACTGATTTTTCAATAGTCAGATAACTTTTTTCTAAAAATTTGAGATGCAGTTCTTTAAAAAGTTGACCCATGATCAACTTTATTTCATATTTTTATTTTTTATTTTTACATATCTACTATCAAAAAAAAAATCAGATTGGTGTTATGTCTCTAATAATAAATATATTTTTTAATCATACTTAGTTTGTTGCCACCGTAATTATAAACGTGCTCAATTCCCATCTAAGTTGGCACGCGGAGGCCCATCCGCTCAGAAGTCACACGATACGGATTAACTGCCATACCCCGCATCCTCCATTACACCACAGCATCATCCACCAAAACTATCCTTCCATCATTCTACAACATTCCACCACATTCCACCACATACAGCATCCATATCTTAGCAAAAACAAGTCATACCAACATATCACTTAGAGTCCACTTCTAATTTATACGAGATATTAACATGTGCATCCGTTTCTAAATTAATCAGTGAACGACGGACGAACGGACGGACCTTTAAGTAAAGGTAACGAGTGACTAGCCCCCAGTCTATTTGACGAAGGAAATTGCCGACTCCCGTCTTAGATAAACGCCTAGGCTAAGGTTACTCGAGCTACGTACAGTCGAACACACTATTTGGTATACGGGCGAAATTATTCGTCTTTCTACTACACTGCCAATTTTCATTTACTTTTTATGTTTATGATACACTTAAGACAGTGATGTAGAAGAATTGACTGCTCAGCACACTCACAATTTTTTTTTAAAGTAATAGTTTTTTAAAAGTAAAGTAAATTTAAAAGTAAGCTGCCTGTGTACCAAATAGTTTGTTTGACTGTACCTATTAGAGTGTCATCTGGCCTTACTAAGTTGTTGGAAAATAGCTCTTAAATCTTGTAGATTTGTTGTTTGATTGATTGAGTGATTGATTGGATTGCTTCGTTTGTGTGAGAAGGTTGAATGTGTCTTGGAAAGTAGTTGGGTGTGTCGCTGCATTATTAACTTTTCTTCAAAATATTTTGTCAGTTTTCTGTGTAGTTTGGACAAACTATCTTGAACGTTACTGATATCGGTGAAGTAATACATCGTGAGGAAGCCTGGACTTATTTAATTAAGTCTAAAATCGTTAATCCGTCTTGAGTAAAGGTATGGTTGGTCTCTTTAATGTACCTACATATGAGAAAAGGTCTTTACCCTGCAGTGGGACAATAAAAATCTGTTATTAACTTGCGAAAAAAAATCACAGTTTATGAAAATGGCATCAACACAGCCAATGCGAACACTTCGAAAAGAACGTCATAATAAAAACAGCTCAAATCAAATAAGCGGATAAAAGTCCCGGAAAGTCGGTCGAGTACAATGAAAATAAAAATTAAATAGAAAAATATTGTGAGGCGTCTGTAATTGAATGAAGAACGAGAAACATTTCGCTTCCCTTTGGTGAGAGAAGAAAAAAAATCGTCGGCAGAAATGTTCCCGTAACAGAATTATTCTTATTCTATAATAAGTTTATTCACAATAAGATGGAATAAAATGTTTGTAGCGTTCCTTCAAATTAGGTTTTGATGTGCCCATTTTCTTGTTTTTTCGTTAGCATTTCAATTTTCCTTTTAATTTGTTTCGAGAATTTGTTTATTTTATATTGCTTTTTAGTGTTTTGGTATTTTGTTTCATGTAACCACGAAAGTAGGTAGTAGGTACGGCTGCCAGGAATTCGTCAAAAGAGGCACTGCGGCCCTGGAACGCGGATGGGTTTTAATCAGTAAGAGTCGGACACTTCCTACCGCTCCGCTCAGGACGTAATAAGTCATTTGATTATTTCCCATATTAAAAAGCTGTAGGTATGCCATAACCCTTTTGCACGCACGTGTACATCCACGTATCTTCTAGACATAATACATCCTTCTAATGACACCCATTTTCTTACAAAAATCAAACCTAATATAATATTTTCTGAATAGCCGCCCCAATGAATGCTAACAATTTGCCAGAAAAAGTTATTTCAAAGAAAAACACAAAATGATATGTCAAAACAAGCGCTGCATCGCACAATTGGCTTCTATTGAGTGAAGCGAAGGGAGGTGGAATTATCGACGGCAAATTACAAGAAATCTCCCTCGTACAGAGACCCGAACAAAATGTAGTTACAAGTGTTACACAGCCGATGAATATTAGGGCTACTAGATATGGCTTCATTATGCGAAATAAGATGACTTTTGAAATATTAAAAACCATCGGGCCTGTATTCTCCAAAGGGTTAGGCAGAGGTGTACTAATGATCACCCACAGTTCGCTGGTATGTTTAGGCCCCATTAACCGGGCACAAATCCTAACTCCGAGTTGCTTTATAAATAATTTTATAGAAAAAACCCAATAACACTCTGCTTGACCTGAGAATCGAACCCAGGACCTCTAGCGTACCAGTCGCACTTAGGGCAACTAGGCTAACAAGGCAGATTAAATATTTTTCTCAACAAAACTGTTAATATTGTTTCGTTAGCTGTGTCACATTTTAAAAATAGAACACCATTTCTTTTATCCGATTCTAAAATAACCATGACCCGAACTGCCAACTAAACAGCAATAAACATACAAAAAAACTTTATTTTATATAGTTTTTCCGGATAATCAATAACAATTGAATATTGTTTAGTTACTCTAACCGCAGATAAAGAAGAAAAACCATTAGCTAAGCCAAAAGCCGTTAAATCTTAGTTTATAACGTGTTTGAAAAGGTTCCAGAAAGCAAGCATAAATAATATAATTAAAAAAATATAAGTGTAAATAGTGGATAAACATGTGGATGAAGTCAAAACATCCATTCCATTTTGAAATGCTTATATAATTTGTCATGTATAATATCCAGAAAACTATAGCTATGTCTACCTATGTCTTGCAGCACACTAGGTACTTCTTGTAGCCCGTGCCTCGGAAAGCACGTAAAGCCGTTGGTCCTGCGCCTGATCTCTCTCCGGTCGTGTCGGATTTTTGGCACATCGGGCTATGAGAGTTAGGGAAGAGGGAGTGCACCTGTGTTTGCGCACACACTTGTGCACTAATGTCTTGCGTTTGTGGCAAGTATGGTAGCTGCGTTAAGATTAGCCGCCGTGGCCGGAATCGGTCTGGAGTTTTTTTTTTTTTTTTAGTTTTTGTAAGATATGAACTTTTATTTTCCGAAATCGAAATATAGTAGGTGTTAAATTGTTCCTATAAAACGTTTACTGTAAAGAAAAATCACCAAAACACACCCATCTATCTAATACGATTTTCTTCCCGCGATTTCTTTCGCGTAGTTTTTTTCACACGCCTTATATTACGTTTTTGACTACTGCTCCGCTCCTATATGTCGTAGCGTAATGTTATATAGCCTATACTATTCCTCATGAATCTGGCTATTATATACAAACATATTTTTTCTAATCAGACTGGTAGTTCCAGAGATTAGCACGTTTAAACAAACGAACAAAAACCTCTTTAGCTTTGTAAGATTAGTCTAGATACTTTCTTTTAGAATATAATTAACTGTTTTCTGAAGAAGAATGCAACATGTCATTTTTATTGGTACTTGTGTTCAAACTTCTTCTATTATTTAAAACTTTCTTTGTTGCCAATGCGAACAGGTGTATTGCATGAAATATAATGTACTGAAATTCTTTGGAATTTTGTCTTGAATCTTTGCAGAAAAAAATTAATTGAACTTTGTTTTTTTTCGTTTTCCACAACTTCGTTCGTTCGCGTGGTTTTAATCACCCGTCTTAAGTTACGTCTTTGGTTGATGCTCCGCTCCCGAATGTTGTAGCGTGATGTTATATAGCTTATGTTACTCAGGAATAATGTAACTATCTATTGAAGAAAAAAATGATTAAAATCGGTCCAGTAGTTTCGGAAACTATTCGTTACAAACAAACAAAAAAATCTTACCTCTTTATAATATTATTATTAGCAAACTGCTCGCGACTTCGTCCGCATGGCTAATTTCACCCGTGATATGTAACGTCTTTAGTTACTGCCTCGCTCCCGTGTGTCGTAGCGTGATGTTACATAGCCTATGTTACTCAGGAATAATGTAGCTTTCTAACTTTTTGAAATCGGTCTAGCAGTTTTTAAGTTTATTCGTTACAAACAAACAAACAAAAAAATCTTACTTCTTTATTACATTAGTACCTACAGATAATTTATTACCATTATTTTTGGGTCAGTAGGTAATGTCGCTTCTAGTGTAATACAGATTGTTGTAAACATTTTCTTGTGCCTGACAATGGGGGAAATTACCCATCGGGAGCGCGACAACGCGAGTCGAGTGGGCGAACCGGCTCCTAAGTATGGAGTCAACTCGTTTATTATTTAAATTATAACTTGAACGTGTTTCGAATTAATGGCTATTGAGTCGTTTAACATAATATTGTAATACAATATCCGTGAAAAGCTTTGAGTTTTTCTCTATTTGCCTACCGGTTTTTTTTAGGTTAGTAAAATTAGGTTGTTCTGTTTTTCTATAAAAATGTATACTTTTGCGGTAGCAGTTTGTTTGCAGTCTAATCAAAGATTTTATTTCTAAGACACATTTAATTACTCAGCTCTTTTTTAGACAGTATTAAAAAAAAGCTTTCATCTTTCGTAACTGAATCAGTTTTGTCATCATGTACTATCACGGAAAATGGTGGTGAACCACTTTTCACCACTACGCCCTTAAAAAGTAACCAACCACCAATATTCTCGGCTGTAGGTACCTAACATTGTAATATATTTTTTTTTTATTTAAACTGTTTTTTTTTATTAACTCCACATTTACACCCTGCTCTTACTATACCTTTAAAACCCGCATCAATATTTACCAAAATTTTCTCCCAAAAAAAAACCTATTTTAACAAAATCCCTCCCCGCACTAACTCCCGACCCTCGGAGGGCACTGAGACGCTTTATGATTACTCGGTGACAAACAATGCAGTTAATACGACACAATGCCCAATCACCGGCAACCATTGTACAGCACAGGTTGCTACTTTGTGCCATTAATGATGGCTTAACATGCCATTTTTCATGGCGATTGATTTTGGGAAGGAGAAAATTTGCGTCTGTCTGTCTGTATGACAATTATATCGTCGTTTAAGATGTAGCGTTATTATCAAGGAGGGAGGCGTAATAGATATTTGTTCTACGGATATTTCATCGTGGTGATATTATTGCTCGTGTATGGAGGTGCTTTTACCTGTTAGTTCATAAAATATACTTATAATCTTTATAGTTGAAAATCTGATTTAGTATTTTTGCGTCCGCAAAATTCGGAAATCAATAAACTCGTAAGATACCTCCTTAACTTTCTTACTAGATACACCCTGCGGTTTTACCCGCTTTCAGTTACGCCGTTGGTTACCGCTGCACTCCAGTATACTTACCGTGATATGATATAGCCTAATGAGTCTGGCTCTCACATTCTAAGCTAAATTTTCTAAGCCAACTGGCCCAAATTCGCCGTTACACAAACAAAAAACTCTTCACCTTCATTATATTACTCGCAAATAATATATCTAAGTATAGATAATATCAACAATTAAGGCGTATACAGACTCCGTCGGCGATTTTCCCTAAACAAGCGCGTCTGATGAGTGTCATTGTGTTCCTTAGGTCACTGCGAAATGAATTGCGAGCAAAACGAACGAAACGCGAACATAGTGCAGCTAAACGCCATTCAACTCGCTAGCTTGTATCTTTTTGCATTTTTTCATAATGTTGCTTGTCTTTTCATGATGTTACGTCAGTTTCAGAGCATAGTTTTAAAAGAAATGAGGGCAGAGTTGTCATTAGTCTATTATAATGTGCCCAGTTGGCGCTAGCGCGATTGATGGGAGTGGGGTTTTGAGTTTAGTTCTTAGGTCGGGCAATGTGTTATTGGATTTTTCCACTTGAATTTTCTTAGAAGCAGACTTGAGTTTGGAAGTTGGTAGTGAGAGTCGGTGACTCTTTAAGCAATTTAAGCCGTTGGTCCTGCGCCTGATCTCTCCCCGGTTGTGCCGAATTGCGATCCTATATGACTCTGAGAGGGAAGAGGGAGCGAACTGTTTCTGAGCGTGCTGTTTTGTCATAATCGATTTAATATTGAAGATACTGTAATAAATTATATTCACATATCTTTCCTTCATCCCATTATAACAACCTCCAAAGCTCATGCTTAAAGCACATTCAACTCACATAAAAGCTTAAACACAACCTCAATCGATGAAAACAAAAATTTCCATTTCTATTTTTCATCAAATTGAACACAAAAACCAACAGTAAAGGTAACAGTGAAAACAAAATGGCGAAGTAGAAAAATAGTTGAACATAAACGAGTGGTGCTTTCGAGTCAAGATGCACTCCACAGTAACGCAAAGGAACGTTCAGGACCGAGGAATTGGGTTTGAGAGAACTACTTCAAGTTTCCCGATCCTTTGTGCAGATGAATAACTTTGATTGTTTGGAAGCTGCGGAAATAAGAGGCTTTATAGAAGCGGAAAATTTGCTTAAAAAGCTACTTTTTTCCTGCGACTTCGTCCGCGTTAAAGTCGTTTATCTCGGACATAAACACACATCTCGTTATAAAGAGTAGCCTATGTTCTTATTTAGAGCCCAAGCTACCTATTTGTCAAATTTCATTACGATCGGTTAAGGAATTTTACCGTGATGATGCAACAAACATACTAACAACGTATTAGTTTCGCCTGTAATTTTGGTGTGGATAAATGGCAAAACCATAAACAGTGTCGCAATGATATATGACTTTAAAGCTCACTTCAATCTATGAGATGTGAAGGATAAGTGTATTTTTAATTACTTAATGCAGGTGTAGTACGTTCTCAGTTAGGTAATCTAAAACTATTGTAACTAAAGTGAAGAAAAACAACGGAAAAGGTCTAGAACAAGTTGCCAACACAATTAAGGCGTAAATAAGACGTTTCTTTTGTATGAAAATAGGTCTTATGCTGTTGTAAGAAAGTAACAAAAAACAACATTAATTTTCACTACAAAAAGTCATTGACCGACCAAAAAAAGTAATGACGTGCAAGTCACCGATTGTCATTCAGCTACTATAAACATCATTTGTTTATACTACTCATCCCATCTCCCTCCATTTCGGATAAAATAAACAAGTGCACATCCTTTGACAGTGCAATACAAACAATTGTCCAAATCATAAACAATGGTTCACATCGCAAATATAACCCGGGTCCCGCACAAAGTATCCCTATGTATAATGAAGCATTCATACTGCCAAACAAACTCCAACCAACCATATGCAATAATTCCATACAGGACCATCCAATACGATAAAGCTGTATCCCCTATCATGTTACAAAGGATTCTAAATCCAAAATAGATGGCAGTAAAACCGAGAATTAAATGACTAACGTAATAGATGTAAATCCTTGGTTGGCTGACAAAGAACAGAAGCGATTTCACGACATCAAAGTGGAACACGACATATTACGCTACAAAATAAACACCAGAATAAATACATCGAAATGTTTGTTCGGAAATATTCGGCAATGGGGTGATCATATTCTAAATTATCTGTTAACAGAGGGTAGTTTCAAACCCTTTTGACGGCAGGATTAATTTGCTGTTTGTGTACGTACGGTTGTCTATGTGAACGGATTTGCAATTAATAAGACTACCTATATGAAACTGTACATCTGTGTTTTCATTTGTATCAACCTACTGAATCACACATGTCTCTCCGCAAACACGAGAATACAATAATAGCAGTATTAAAAGTTTTCTAACGAACTCAGATTGTTCACGGGGCGTCTGCGTTGAAATCCGAGCAAGCTCAAAAATGGTAAGCTATAATTTGCACATAAAACGTATCCTAATGGCAACCGTACGTGATCACTTATTCGGTGGACTCACAAAGCGGTACATCTTCATCTGAAAGCAGACTCTGATTTAAATACATTATTCTTGTAATAACAGCACCGGACGGAGGGAGCGCTATTGAAGTCGTAGAATACATTATTTTAATTCGTACCACCTCTTTGTGACCCCATCAGGGAATTAATGGATTCAAAGCCTTCTCTTCCGTTCGACAAAGAATAATTTACTAAGTAAATGAACGGACAGACAATCGCGTTAGGAGCCCGAGTTTTGTTTCGATTGTAGGATATCAAAAGAGTGGCGAATATTTGAAAGGGGGTACCTTTCATTCTGAGCCTTTGTACGCGTTATCTCTGTTAATTTAGAAAGGTCAATGAATAAAATACACAGTAGGATTTCATTATTCATCTTTAAGCTTTGATTACATTTATCATTCAGTAAATAAAGGCTTTTTTTATAATTTCGTATGTGAGCGTTCCACTAAGCCCTGATTGAAGTTTGTGTGGGCTTCTATTAAGATATTGCAACGCGAACAGAGCGAAGCAATAATCTAAATTGAAATAGGTTGTGTCTAAGATGTACGGAGTTGGTCTCAATTCAGTATTCATTGGGAGCGCGGCGGTAGAATAGAGGAGCTATCGAGAATTATTGTCAAATCTCAGGGGCAATGCGACCGGGTCGGCGAGACGCTAGGAAGGGGCACTATTGATGTTTTAGAACAGTGACATTTGCTGAAATGCAATAGGTTTACACTACTCAAAGGAATTTGACCTGATGGCTTTTATGGTATTATTAATATGACACTTAATATTTAGTTGCTGTGCCTCTTTACATTACATGAATTTTACAAATGTCAGTTTGTTTTTGATGTTTGTATTATATTCTATACTTATATTAAAGCTGTAAAATATTTTCTTTTGTAAGACGCGATTTGTCTAACCTCTGGAATTACCAGTCGGATTGAAAAAAATATATGATAGCCAAATTCATGAAGAATAGTATAGGCTAAAATAACATTACGCTATGACTCACAGTTGCGGAGCAGTAATACGTAACTTAATGGAGGTGAAAAAAACCACACGAAATAGCGGGCAGAACCAGTATTATATAATAGTAATATTATAGCTTAAAATTCCGAAATAAAAATCTGAATATAAAAAAGCCATGCAATATTAGATTCTATTAAAATACGTTTTCCAGCAAAAGTTTACTAGTTAATTTGTACAGACAAATTAACAAAATATTTAATCCTTAAGGACACTCCACCTCTTCCCTTCAAACCGCGAGACGGCGTCGGCTAAGGGGTAGCACAGATGAGCGAGTTAACCCCAAGGGTCAGTTATTGTGTCATCATAGTCTGACGACATCTTGCCTTACTGGTACTTAAACTGAATCTATACTATAATATTATAAAGCTGACGTATTTGTCTGTTTGAACGCGATAATCTCAGAAATTACTAGTTCGAATTTAAAAATTCTTTATGTGTAGCCTATTTTTTGAAGAAGGCTATAGTCTATATCAAGCTACGACCAACAGGAGCGGAGCATTAATGAAAAATTATGCCAAAATGAAACAATATTCCTTTTGAAAGCTTACTTAGCCAAAATTACGCAAAAATCATGTGTTACGAAACAGAGGGGTACAACCCCTTTAAAAGTTCTAATAAAAAGTTCGCGACAGCTTTTGTCTATCTTTTAAGGTTGACTCACTATAACTTTTTTTATGGTAATCAAATGAGTTTTAAAGTAATGCATTTTTTGCAAAGGTATTAACATAATTAAAAAGGCTGTCTAAGGTAACTAAAGTCACGGACAAAAGCCGGTGATCTATAATAATAAATCTATGATAGCTTTACACTACAAGATAATAGATGATTTTGATTATAATATGCTTCGTCAACCAAATATTAAGATTTTTATTTATTTTTTATACATATCTATCCTTACTTTAATGAATCATTCTATGTAATAAAAATGTATATGAAAAAACGTATTGTACGTTATTGTGGTATATTGAGCCAAACATGGATATAATAATAATAATAATAATAATAAAATATTTATTTCAAGTTAGACTCATAATGGGTTAGTTACAATATTTACTTACATCTATGTTAGTAACATGTTTGAATTCTACACTAAACCTATCGCCACTCTTATCCAGTGGTTCTGGTAAGGGCAATCGACTCGTGCAGCAATTACTTTAAGGATGCTGTTGCCACCACTACGCAAGCGCTGCAGTAGGGAAGCAGATTTTTTGCGCATAATTGCTTGAAAGCCGTCAGTATGCGACTCCGCAAACATACCCGATGCACTGCAGCGCCACGGCAGTCCCAACAGCATCCTAAAAGCATTATTGTACTGGGTGCGCAGGGCTATGTAGGTTCGCTGCTTATGCTTCGCCCACAGGCCGCTCGAGTAAAATGATTGGCAGAAGGCCTTAAAAAGTGTTATTTTCACTTCACTCGTGCAACGTGCAAACCTGCGAGCGAGCATATTGCCTCTCACTGCCAAAGCCCTGCGCTCCCTCTCTATGTCCTCGTCATCCGTCAGGTCACTAGTCACTATGTGGCCCAGGTATTTAAATCGGTCAACGACCTTTAAGGCTACTCCATTAAGGATTACAGGTGGAACATGGGCTGGATGGTGTTTTCCTGCTTTAAAAACAAGAAGTTCACTCTTTTTTGAGTTGTACATTAGGCCATGTGACACTGCATATGCTTCACACTGAGACAACAGATGCCTCAAGCCACCGATTGAGGGGCTCAGCAGCACCATGTCGTCCGCGTAACTTATATTGTTAACACATTTGTCATCTATGAAGCAGCCAACATGAGTGCTACTCAGCCGCTCAATCAGCCCATTTACATATAAATTGAATAATAAGGGCGAGCTTAATCCCCCTTGTCTCACACCACATTCCAACTTATATTCATCCGACAAGGTACCGGCCCATCTCACCTGATTTCTCTGATTTGAGTACCAGTACTTAAGGAGAGAGGTACATTCTGCCGGTACACCCGCGCGTCCCAGCTTTTCCCAAAGTAAGTCATAATCTACCAAATCAAAGGCTTTTGATAGGTCTAGGAAGCACGCGTACACCGGCGTCCTTCTCTCTGTGTAGTATCTGACAGTGTGTTTCAGGCACAATATAGCGCTCTCTGTCGACAGACCGGCTCTAAACCCGAATTGTGCATCTTGTAAATGGACGTGCTGTACAAGATTACCATTCAACGCACTGTCAAGTACCTTGGCTGTTATTGTAGCAAGTGAGATGGGTCGGTAGTTAGCCTTATCGGAGGTATCGCCAGTCCTGTTTTTGACAATAGGTACCACAATAGTACGCATAAGTGACTCAGGCAAATAGGAGTGGCACAGAAACAAATTAAAAAGCATGCTAAGTACCCTCGGTAGATGAACCCCAGCATATTTAAAGTGCTCTATACTGAGACCGTCGTGACCTGGCGATTTGCCTCTTTGCATGTTTTTAATTATATTTAATATATTTTTTGCTGAGAAGTGTACACTACGCTCAGTCAGTACGGTCTCAGCGCTAACGCTACTCGATGACGGACTCAGAGTCGACTGCACAGTAAAATATTGTCTGAACAAATTGGCAATACTTTTATGCTCATGGACGCCATCAACGCTCACAGGAAGGCTAGGCCTTACATTCAACCTGTTGGTATTTTTCCAAAACGACTTAAAATTTTTAGTTGAGTGGTTGGACACAAGTAAGTCCATTTTTAATTGTTCTTGTCTGTCTTGACACCATTTTAATTTAGTTTTAAAAATTTTACGAGCTTCTACCATTTCATTGAAAATAGTACCGTTTTTAGGTTTTCCTGCCAAAATCCACATCTTAAATCTAAGCCTAGCCTCCCCATGTGCGCTGGCGACGTGTTTGTTCCAGCCTGTGACATAACCCTTCTTTCTTGGGCATTTTCTGTAGTCATAGGACTGCTTAGCAGCCTCTGTTAAAATACATATAATATCGTTATACATTTTATCAAGAATTAAAAAATGATCACTATTACTACACACTGAATCACAACATTGTCCTAACTCTGAAGGAAAATCTATATTTCGTAATTTTGAGTGACATATAGTGTGATAATTATTAATTTGTTCCATTAGCCTATCACCCCAAATTATACCTTTCTTTGAAGAATCTTCTATTGTTACAGCCTCAACTTTTTCGTTAACTTTGTTTAAGTAGCACTCAATTATCAGTGGATAGTGGTCAGACCAATACACGTCATACTGTACCCATATTTTCTTAATCGTCGCTAGTGCGGATTGAGTAACTATGCAGTGATCTAACCACCTCTCACAACCATGAGCGTCACTACGAAAAGTATATGTATTAGAATCTAATCCTAAAGTGCGTACATCTGCACAACACCAAGAGTAATCACAACAAAAATCAGTCAATTCTTTATAAAATAATTCATGGGGGTGGGCATTAAAGTCCCCCAGAATATAGAAAGCCTCGACACCGAAGTTTTCTTCTATCTCTATAATACATTGTATCGTACTAAGGCACTCAGTAAATATAGGAATGTTCTCAATACTGTTCGTAGGCATGTATACGCTAAATATTACTATAGATCTACTACTTACATTTAGTTTTATTGCAGTAATCCTAACGTTATCACAAGGTATCACAGACACTGATAGAAACGCACTTTTTCTCCACAACAACGCGACGCCACCGTACGGTCTGCCAGTCAGTATGCCAGCTGACGTGTCCACGGCGGACGTGCCCGTGGCACCGAACTCGTCGTGAATAGTGTTCAGCAGTGGCAGCTCGTGCGGCAGCAGCCACGTCTCCTGCAGGGCGACAACGTCAGCTTGCTGACATAATGCCCTAACACCTTCTATCGATCTTTTGATAGACTTGCAGTTGTAACTTATCAATTTACTGTCGCTTTTATCCATTATGTTTGTTATCAATCTGAGCCACACAATCCTCATTTAATTGCTTAGTTTGCCTTTCTCGGAAATTTATAAACCGTCTGAAAGAGATGCCAGACGGCCACAGCTTGTCATCTAGGAATAAGTCTATTTTGTATTTAACAACAAAGACTTTGTACGCACTATAGTCCTTTTCCTTTTTCATTTTTATTTTTACTAATGATACTGTTTCGCCTGTCTTTTTGTAAACATAGTCGGTAATGTCTTGTTCCGATACTTCTTTGTGCACATTTGAAATAAATAAGGGAATCTTAGTATCAGCTGCTTTAAATTTTTCATATTTTTCAGGTTCAGCCACCGCAATTCCTCTCTTAGTGTAAAACTTATTTTTCAATCTTCTTTTTTGAACAGTAATCCACTCGTCGTTTTGTACTGGTTGCTTCCATCCAGTGCTAGTACTGGCTATTTCCGCGAAAGACGGTTTTTGTGACGTACTTGAACTTGATAACTCCTTATCAGTACCAGTACCAGTACGGCTAAGATGCAATTTACCGCTCATTGATAGCGGGGTTTCGCTACTACTTATCGCACAGGCATTTGCTGTCTCGCTCGCACTCGCGTTCCCGCCGCCCGGTAACTCACTTTGTGAGTTTTTAATAATTTTGGCGACATTATCACAATTGATGCCCGGTTGTTGAGTGCACATGACATTAGGTTTGTTTACAATCCTCGAGCACAAAGTTGGATCATTGGAGTTTTGACTAGTAGGTAGATTACAATCTATATTCAACGATAACGCCATAGGCCCGCTATCTGGCATATTTAAATTGCGTGAGGTACTTCGAGGCCTGGTGTTCACGTTTTCATAAGATGGGGACCTTCGGGAATTCCGCATAATATCAATTTCTTCCTGTAATTCCACTTTTGAAACATAATTGTGTCGAATACTCTCAATGGATTCTTGCATTATAAGAATTTTCTTTAGCAACGGAGTAACATCAATATGATCAAAAGTAACAGGCGGTAATTTTTCCAAGTCTCTAGCCACAAATACAGGTAATTTTTCTGGATCAGTCCCTTTGACTAACACCAGGATATCGTCAAGGTTGCGTTGCGTTTTTCCCTGACGCTTTCTTACTTTGGCCGTTTTTTGCAAAGATTCAAATAATAACGACTTTGCTTCTTCGATATCTTCCACACTAAAAGCACTTTCACAAATACGTATAAGGCTTTCTTCGTCCATAACATCAATTTTATTTATTATGAACGCCAACACTTCGCAAATAACTATATTGCAGTTCGCACATTTTAACCTTTTAGATGACATTATCGTAACGTATGTAGGGTAACATACGCTCGCGACCGCGGTCACGCGCAGACTGTGCTATATATTAATATTAATATAATTAATTAATTAATATTAATATAATTATATATTAATATAATTAATTTATGATATACATGATTGTAGTAACCACAATCAAATTGGCGTAAAATTAATTTTCAGGGAATTTTACGTTTGAAATTAGTCACAACACAACGTGAAATGTTTCAGCTGAAACACTAATAAGAGGTAAAATGTTTAATTAATCATGAATAATAATTATAAATTATTTAATGTTATCAATGCAATTTAACCACATTTAATACCTATATCCCGTTCTGCTTTAAGTCAAGTAAGTAATTACCATCTGCCTAGCTATATATTTATGTTACAAATACATAAAGTCAAAGTCAAATCATTTATTTCAATTAGACCATTAAAAAGCATTTTTGAACGTCAAAACAATTAAAACTAATGAATCTAGTTGCCCATTCCAAAAGGTAGTTTCGTATGGAGAAGAACGGGCAAGAAACTCCACACATACTCATTTAAAAAACGTATACAACAAACATATTGTATACATACAATTGTGTAAGTATGTCAATTTTTTAAAGAAGATTGAAATTGAGAGAGGTTTTGTGTATTTAATTAAATAAAATGTACGTGTCATGTTTAGTCATTTACTATATAATCATTGCCACCTTTGAATTATTATTTATTAGATAATTACTGCCTTCAATATTATGTTATTGAAAACAAAAAAAAAGTATAGGTATTTTTTGGTAAATATGTAAATAAAGTATTAGCACTCTGTAATTGATTTTGTTTGGATGGTTTTATTAGCTAAATCTAGACAACAAACACACTAGAACACAATTCCAAAATATGTACAACAATTTCTAGGAAAAAACGTGATTTTCATACCGAGTTGTATTCACCAAAACGTAAAACTATAGCGCAAGTAAACACACGATATTTTTTTCTGAAAAAAAAAAGATGTCTTCTTCGAATAGTACCCATAAAGTAACCGATAAATAAAACCTTCTACCAAAAACCACAAAATTCTTTTTATCACGAAAACACATAGGAAAACGTGGAAAGTTTGCATCAAATAATATCGAATGATTTATATATTATTCATCCGGTTGGTTCGGGGAAGCCACTACACCTTTGTGAATAATTTAGGCTTCAGACACATATTATTTTTGCAGGGGCCGGCCGCTTGGCGTTTGTCCTATAAAATATTATTTGAGGACAACCGGAGCGGGGGTCGCGGAGAGGGGTGGAATCCTTGAGGTTAATCTATGAAGGATAAGATGTGGGGTGAGTATGTGGCCTGACAAAATAATGAGTTAAATTTTTTTTTACTTTTGAGGGGCGAAAAAAGGACATAGGGATTTTAGTATTTTTTACACACATTTTCTTTTGCTTCTCTGCGTTTATAAAAAGAACCTAAAAGATCTCAAAAATAGTTAAAAAACCACAAAAATAAACCTTTTTAAAATAACAATTAGGAAACAAATTACGTTGACAGATATAACACCAAAACAATATTAATATACTAACCCAATTGTACTTCCAATTCAATACTACTGCACTCAACAAGTAATTAATAATAAAACAATAGAGCAAACTAACTGTTTGTTCATCACAAACTACACCGTACAAGTCCAAATGACATGGAATCAATCTGCCGACACAATAGCTCAATCTACAGACGGCCTCTTAACTGAATTACTCCAGAAATCTGCGACTTACGACTCAAACCATTATTAACCCCTTTCAAGTCACAATCGCAATTTGCGGTTATTTGTCAACCCGTTAATGTAAACCAAACCGAATTTGTTTAATATTTCGGCTTTATTTTGTAACTCTAAGCGTTTAGATGCGGTCGGTGATTGCTTGAAAAATGCTTGTTTGTGGTTAAGCATATTGTGATGGAGTCTTTATGATCTTGTAATGTGAAATGAGCGGCTGTTTTGAAGATTGTGTGTGTAAATGTTTTGTAATTGAACGTCTGAATGCTCTTTAATTTGATGTGGAATGTTTGGACGAGGTGGGAATGCGGTAATGTTAATCTTTTCATTCGGTTTGAAGTTTATGAGAATGGTTAGGACTTGTATATTTGCCAAACCTTTTGGAAGTAGCAACTAGAATCTATTCTTTTTTCTTGTATACAGGTACCTATAAGACGTTTAAAAGTGCATTTTAATGGTCGAATCGAAATAAATGATTTGACTTTGACTATAAGCAAGGCGGTAGTGGAATTTTCCAATAAGTATAAACCAGTACGTACTAAATAGCAAGAAAATAATATGGAAATACATTTCAGGAATCCAACACCAGATTAGAATATCAAAACAATAACATTAATATACTAAAGGACTATTCCGCCACAATGCTTTGAGCAGCTAGCCGTAATGAACGTCGCACATTCAAATGAATTTGTTCCTAAACACGTCAGCGGCGAACTGTCACTAACATTAACAATTGTATAGAACAATACGCTTTCGCTGAACTTAGGAACAATAACACTACATTATTGAAATGAATAGAGCCACACAATATGTTGAACGAGGCGAAACTGCACGAACTGAGGAATTCTCAAGAGAAGTCAGGATAGAAATTGTAAGGTAATATTCAATAGTTAGGGCAGAATGTGGAGACGGCTTAGCGCCTGCTTCTGAAGAATAATAATGAACTGAGTTAATAAAGTAATTTAGTAATACTACAGACTATGTAACTAGTAGTAGATATAATGGGTGATAAGATAAATACATTCGGTAACATACCAGACTTGAAAGAGGTAATGGAAGTAAAGAAAAGTGTAATTAAAATATTGCAAGGGAATTAAAATCCAAAGATTCACATTAAGAAGCAATCTCGTCAATTAATGAATTACAACAGGATAAGAAAGCAATCAAGTATAGTCAAATCAAATAATTACATAATTATCATGATAATCGTGTGACCAATGCCTTTGCAATAGACTTGTTTGAACCCAATAAGTGGGAGATGAAGTGGAATAATCGATCCGACAAACAAGAGGGCTCCGCGGTGCCTCGATACATCGGTATACGATTCGATACAGACGTTCGAATTAGAATCGATTTCCGTGATGTATTCACTGTTGCCTTGTTATGTTGTTAGGAGGAAAGGTGAACGCTGTTGTTTGTTTTTTTAAACCTCATTTGATATTCTGATAGTGAATAAATTTGTGGATATCAATCAACTTTTGCTGTTTGGTAATTCGTGTAATGGCTAGAAACTTTTTCAAAATAATGTCAGACTGAGCAACGTCTGACATTATTTTATACCCTAAAACCAAACATTAATACGATCACAAGCCCATAAATGATAAAGTCCACAGTTAAAAGAACAATATCAATTTCATTTTTGGGGAAACTTTTTTCAATTTACGAAGGCGGTTGCGTCTTTATTGTGTGTTAATAATGCATGTGCACGTGTTTATATGTTGCAAGCTTGGGAGTGCTCATTATTGGCCGAGCCGCCTCACGCACACAGAAACAACTCGTACGTGCACCTACAATTCTACACACACTATTATCTGTACTGTATCGTCATTGTTCACCTATACAATTTTTTGCTGAAATGAACGTATCGTCTAGGAATTATTGCAACGTTCGTCTGTAAGATAAATAACCATTCAAATTCCTGAAATCATTTCCATGTGTTGAAGTGCACAATATAGAAAGAACAGTTATTAAGCTTGTCCTGTGTCCGCAATAAAATACAACATTGATTGTCGACATTTAAAATCTTGACACAAAAAATTTGTTTCCCGCGCGGAACGCTATTAGACACATTTTTTTATATCTTCCTTTACATTTTAATGAAAATATCGAACATTATCAACATCCAATGTCTGGGAAACATTACGACTTCCATCGGCTTTCAAACATCAAAAAGAATGTTTCTATCGATAACCATTGATTAGTCCCTCTTGTCACATCAAAGACGAGAGGGTCCATTGTGTGACCTCCAATAATATTTCCAACAATTTTTCTCAAAGAATTTCTATAGTATGTCTCATACAATAATAGGATCAAACACGAAAGCTTTCTGATTGTAATTGAATGGACAACTCGTAATGATATTGACGTTAAGAATCATGATGATAGCATGTTTAATAATGACATTGACGGTCTGGTGATAAATGATGTAAATTTGTTGGACACATACCAAGTGTAACAGCTTGTAAAATTTATATATGATATACAAAGTAACTTTTGTAACAAGACCGGACACATAAGTAACGCTGACGAATTTTAAAAAAGGTCAAGATTGGCATAATAAACATTAAATCTTTGCTAATGGCACATTAAAGTATTATGTATTGTCATTTATATTCTTTGCGAAGTGAATAACAGTCCTGAAAATGGTTTTGCTTCGTTTGAAGTCAGGTAGCATGATACTGAACAGATTCTGTCAGTTTATTGCACAAGCCAACATTATGTGCAGATTGTAATTTGTACAGCTTCGAGTTGTCTTTAGCACCATCCATTATTCTTCAAAAACTAATAGTCTTGACAGTTACAAGCAGAATGTCTAACCATTTCATAAAAGTATCAATGTGATCTGTTATTATAAGCACTATTGTTCTTGGCAGTCCCGCCATGTCATCACCGGTCACTTGTCACTTCATCCAAACTAATAAATATCTTTCAATCCTAAATGGGTTCGAAGAAAATAATAAATAATTATCATTGACTTTCGCAGTTTTTTACAAATTTTATGTTTTAGACATCAAAGGAGCTTGAGTGGTGTGTGCAATAATTGGTCAATGTTAGGAGGCAACGACGCATGGCCTGCGCAGACGCAGTGCCAAATTGAAAATGGCGACAAAAAGAACATTGTTTATGTGACGCCTTATTAACGAGAGATTTATCGTTAACGTTCCTCTTAAAAGTTTTCTGTTGTTATTTTTTTGACGTTTTAATTGTGAATCAGATTTTATCTTTGAGCTTTTGGTTAGTTTAGAAAAAAAAATAAGAATCATATTTTACAAAGAATATTATTTAAGATCTACCGCGAAACATATTAGAAGAAACACTTCGGAGTGTAATATAATAATAATGAGCTCACCAGACCGTCTTAAACACAATCGGTCAATGTTTCTGATACGATTTTTTACTATGACAAATTAAAATTACCCGAACAACGTCGCATATGACTTTTACAATGACACATAAGCCATGCAACCGTCTAGCTGTCACCTCCACCAATATTAAGAGCCCCCTAAAATACAGGATGTGTCTATATTAACTGTAGAATTTGACAGCGTTAGAATTACGAGCAAAACAGCAATTTTTATTTCATTAAGTCGATATATCAGGGAAGTTATTTACGAACAAATAGAATGGGATGTTGGCACAAAACGCACACAACAAAGAGAGTGATAAATAAAACTATAGCACGATGACAGGGTTGTCACTAACAGGAAATTATTTCACATAATCTTTGCTTATTTCTACGCAATACACCTTTGTGGATAAATTTTCCTGGAATTGAAACAATGGATTTAATAATTACAATAATTGTGATATCAGTTGCTAATTATTCGGAGTTTGTGGTAATTTCATATGAAGTGTCCTGTGATTTATAACAAGTTTTATTAATAGTTATTCCACTAATTAAAATTGTTTTTGGATAAAACCGATCGGAATAAGGAAAGTCCACATTTTCAAATGTATGCAGAAGTGTGTTTTAGTCTTTTTTCTTTTTCACCTGCGTTTATTTACGTCTTTGGTTACTGATTCGCTTCCCTGTGTCGTAGCGTGATTTTAGATAGGTTTTATTATTCCTCATGAAATTGGCAATCGAATAAAAAAGTTTTTTCCGATTCGACTTTTAGTTCCCGTCATTAGCGCGTTTAAACAAACGTGTACATAATAACCTCCCGAACGTATTTCGGTCGATGGGCGGCCGATCTCAAGGAAGAAAATGCAATCAAAATCTCACTTGTAATATGTCTATTTCTTTAACCGCCAACCCTAGTCGGAAACAAGTGACATTTTACAAACATTGTATGAATATCTGTGCCATATGCATTGGCCTAATATTACGATCGTCCATTGATATAGTTAGGCCTTTTAGTATGGCGATAATTAACATATTACCCGCTTCTGAGATGCAACAAGACTTGTTCAGTGAACATATTCTTAGTGCATGTACGTCATTTAATAGTAAAACTAGCGCACTGCCCTCGACTTTCTCTGCGTAGTTTATTTCACCCGCCATGAGTTACGTCTTTGGTTAATGCTCTGCTACCATCTGACATAGCGTGATGTTATATAGATTACTAGCTTTTGCCCGCGACTTCGCCCGCGTGGATTAATAGTTCCCGTTCCCGGGGGTTTTCCGGGATGAAAACTATCCTATGTCCTTTCTCGGGTCCCAGACTATATCTGTATCAAATTTCATTGAAATCGGTTCAGTGGTTTAGGCGTAAAGAAGAGACAGACAGACAGACAGACGGACAGACAGACAGAGTTACTTTCGCATTTATAATATTAGTACGGATGTTACACAAAAATCGGTCCAGTAGTTTCAGAGCCTACCCGTTACAAACAAACAGAAAAAAATACCTCTTTATAATATTAGTATAGCCTTTGCCCGCAACTTCGTCTTAGTAAATGTCAGTTATCGAGGAGACAGACAAAGCCGCGGAATTAAAAGTAGGTTCAAACTTACCTCGTATCTTTCATGAAAATCAGTTCAGTGGTTCAGATAAACAGAGAGACAGAGTTACTTTCGCATTTTGCCTCGGAAAGCACGTAAAGCCGTTGGTCCCGGCTGTCATTTGTAGATCTTTGACAGTCGTTACGGATAGTCAGAAGCCAAGAAGTCTGGCAACCAGTCTAACCAAGGGGTATCGTGTTGCCCAGTTACTGGATTGTGGAGGTCAGATAGGCAGTTGCTCCATGTAAAACACTGGTATTCAGCTGCATCCGGTTAGACTGGAAAGCCGATCCCAACATAGTTGGGAAAAGGTTAAGCAGATGATAATGATAAAAGAATGAGATCATAAAGTAGTGTGTGTTAGTAGATCAATTATTGTAACTGATTCTTATTATTTCTTGGAGAATATTGGAAGACTTTGCAAATTGATTCAGTTTATCGTTTAGTTTACAATTTACTAAATACATTAGAAAATGTTAACAACGTGATTTTTTACATGAATTTTCTAGAATTGCTTTGTTTTTAATACGTATTAGCTTCTGTCCGTGTATTCGTCTGCGTGGAAGTGAAGATTATCGTTATGCTATATTGTATAGCTCTTCATAATAATGCCCGTTTCTTTCAGTGTAAATGTAATTGGGTTAGTATTTCCTAAAATTTCTTCTAACAAACAAACATGTTGGTTAACATATTGGTTTCGATTTTTTATTAAATGCAGATTTATTGTTATTAATATAAAACAATGACACACTATCAATGATAAAAAATAATTAATTAAAATGAACTTTAGGCGGTCATACGCTAGCAAAAAATATCCGACAAGATTCTGATATTAAGAATAACAAAAAAAAGCATATAGGAAACGGATGTTGTTATATTTGACTTTGTGTCTGCATATCTGTTTAGTTTTCAATAAAAAATCACCAGACGTACGTTCGTTTTCAAAAATAATATTCTTCTGTTCGAATAAATATAATCGTAAAACTGTTAGTACAAGGATTTTATTAATATCTGTTGATTTTAAAATTAGATGTACGTAACTTACATTGGTTGCCTGAATCAACTAGATACTGTAACAAGTTTCATTGCATTCTTGATCATCTATAGTATAAGTAAATGAAAATGAATGGCAAAATGTGTTGCTAAGCGCAAAACACAAGAACGGCTGGACTGATTCGGCTGATTATTTTTTGTAGTGTTTGTAATATTGTCCTGGCAAGGTTTTTATAAAAGAAAAAATTCAGAATATCCACCGAAATTTATACCCGTGTAAAATTTGCTAGTACGTAAACAAAAAATATGATGTACCTATTTTAGATAGATAACTAAGTCTTGAATTGCCAATCCTCTTTAAGCAAGCGTGGTGAATTGATCACATTCCCATCATGCCTTCTCTGTATGAGAAGAGTCCTTTTTCCTGCAGTAGGAATAGGCTTGTACTATTTACGTGAAAATATGTAATGTATAATGTCTTTGACATTACAATAGGACTTTTTTGCTCATTATTGTATAGATTTACCTAGGCATATTTTGGAATAAGAAACTAGATTAAATTGTCTGACTAATTTACCGTCTCCTTGACAAAACTGCCGCTAATTTTATAATTGATGAAGTGTTACGGGATGCAAACACTGAATAAAAATACTAAATAACTGCAAATCAGCCATAAATATTAAAACCATGTACAAAAAAAAAACAATAAACGTAACAGAAGCAAAAACGTTACTTAACAATAAGATAAAAACGAACAATAAGTTACGGAGCATTTGGTTTACAAACAAAGCAGAAAAATATTTGATAAAAATATGGTTACCTACCGATAACCTCACTTATGTAGTTGAATATGGTAAATAGGAAAATAACTCGATTCTAGATAACCTAGGAAGGTAACACTGTCTATATTGTTCATTTTAGATTTTTTATCGGTAATAGTATTGTGGAAAGAGTAAGGAATGAGGGACGCTTCTGCTCAGGAGTGAGACAGTAAAGGCAAGAAAAAGAAATGGTATAGTAACACAATCAACAGGATAATTCAATTCAATACCTAGGTACTGAACTTACTAAACTTGACAATTGCAAAGCATGAAATCGAAAATCATATACCTATGATGTATTCATCTATTGCACTTATCTATACTTACTAATAAAATAATTAGCGGAAGATATTTTTTTGTTTGTTTTTTTTAAACGTGCTAATTTCGCTTTCAGACAGATTGTAAAAAATATTTTTGTATGTGATAGCCAGATTCATAACGGCTATATAAGGCTATATAACATCACGCTACGGTGCACGGGAACGGAGCAGTAACCAAAGACATAATTTAACGCGGATGAAAAAAATTGGTAAAAAGTAAACAATTAAATTATCACCTTAGATGATGACAGATGATAGAAAGTTTAAAATTAGCTCCATTTAAGAGGTAACAAAGTATACAGATTTCTATAACCACCAAATAATTACAATTATAACAACTTGCACTGTTATCAACTAACCTAAATTGACAAGCATAATTTAATTGATAAACGAGACGAAATGGGAAACAATAAGACATTTAAACTATAAAAAAATATAATTATCTCTGGGTCACCGATCGGCTGACCCATATTTTGAACATTTTGTAGACACCTAAACTGTATAGATGTATAATTATAGATTCTTTCATAATAACTTATTATTGCAACTGATTAGTCTCGGTCGAGTTGTAGCAAGTGATAATAAAATGCTACGACACTAGGAAATGGTCAGCATTTTATCTAAAATAACAAAAAGGGTACATATAAGATTGATTAGGGTAGGTAAGAACCGCAAATTCAGAGATAAACTAACCTTGAACCCTAACAAAAGGCTGGCTTAGTTTATAAACCAGTGTTCCTGACTTGTCGGACCTGATTTTTTCCTTAAGAAATACCCGCCATACTACCCAGGTACATAAAGCAACATCTACTGAGATTAATCATTCAACTGAATCAGAGAACGGAACGGACAAACAAAATGTTCCAACAAGACAGTTCACGCAGAAGAATTTAACAAAAACCAAATCGGTCAACTTGAACTTGCCCGGCAGTTGACCAACAAAAGCATTGTGAGGAAGATGTAGCATTAGCTTTTGTCCACACCCCAGCACGTGTGATCCGACTACCGTCCCTCAAAACGTCATTATTTGCATACCAACTGGTTCCGTCTATACGATATTAATCAAAGGTTTTATTAGTGAACATCAAAGAATAAGCACAATGCTAAGATCTCTTATAAGGTACCCTCAATACTATTGTTACTTTTGTCTGAGGTTGATTTATGAGCGGCCACTGTTGTTGGCCCAACGTATTGTGATGTCAGTTTTTGTTCGCCCGCCGACATTGTACTACCCCTTCGACGGTCCAGCGCGGATGCTTTTATTCAACTTGATCTCACTTTGATGCTTCTAACTCGGTACAATGCCCCGTGTGAGTCACAACAGATTTTACATGTATGGGATTTGCATAATTCAAGACGTCCATGTTCACTTCCCTAGTAACCGTTCTAATGGAGTTCTTTTTGATATTGACAAACATTTCTATCACGTTTGCTGTTTAATTGATAGTTATCAATATTGTTTATGACTTTTACTACACTAATCAAAAAATTGCTAATGTTTTGTTCATATGTGTAGTAGACAAATTGTTAATAATCTTGAGGGTTTATATTTTAATGTTATCAAAATTTTAATATATGCAACCACATCATCAAACATTTACAAGTAACACCGATTTCAATTTTACCTTCCCATCTTATAACCCTTTGTCCTTCATCAAGTCCTTGACCGTCTCTTGTGAGCATTGTGCAACACAAAAGAGCGGCTGCGATTGAGCCCCGCATGTAATTTTCATGGTTCGCTCCTCACATTCACGCTTCTACATCCACTCGTTTCCAAATCATTACGTTCCTTACCTTTGTGTCTGCCTTCCCCGTCTTTATTACGCGGTAATACTTCATTGTACACATCTTATTCATTATTAGACATAGCATTGTGAGCAGTACTCTCTTGATTGGCTCTCAGTTTTTTTTCAACACTGTTTTGAGTAATGTTTGCGTCATCAATACTAATGATTGCAACCGGTAGCACAATACTTATTGTTATGTTGGTTTTTATTTTGTCTGTACAACTTTTTTCTTCATCTTCAGAATTTACATCGTCATTACATTTAGTTGGATTTTTATTACTATAGTTTAGTAACAATAAAATATTGTTGGGATCAAACAAGAGTCGGTTGGTTGCAGAGCTTACAGACTGGTCAATAAATATGTCAAACTGATAAACAGTTTGCATAGATTATGATATCCTAATTATACGACGTGATTTATTTGTGAGTATTGACTCCATTATGTAATCTATTCTAATTTTGGTGATAGCTTGTGAATACGTAAATACTATTAATAAGACTGTATTGTTCTGTTAATGTAATTTGCTTTTGGTTAGGGCAATGCTGGTGAACAATTTTGTAACAATGGCAAACTTTAGGAGATTCCAAAACGTGCAGCTGTATATGCAAAAGAAATATGAAAGCGTGCTAGCACACATTTATAAGAAATAAACTATCGATACAATAGATAAAATTTTACGGCACAAACTATATAAAATACATATAAACGTAGAAGAGATCTTTGTACGGCCAAAGTTTTGTTCATAACGAAAATTGAAGTCATAAAAGTTTCATTATAATCTCAAAGATAGCAGCGCAGTCGTATGATTGAACACCGTGCAAGAAGTGCGCACGACCATCTCCGAACGTAAGGGAGCTTCCACACGCGAGACCGATCGCGCGACCCAACAGCTGTTTGTGACTGGACAAATATAAATGTCCTTGGTACATGAGATTTACTAGACCAGATGTTTGTCATTTCATTTGAATATAAATAGAAAGTAATATAATTATAAATGTTGGGATTTATTTAAATGTCTTTTTTGTTTTTTACTTCAAAAACCTCATTTACATGTATCGTTATTGCTTTTAAATAATTTCCACAAAATTTATTAGCTATAATGAAACAGAAGTTTTATGTAATCCATTATAATAACAGATAATATTATCTAGCAGTGATTTCCATTACTAATTCACAGTAAATAAGGTTTAGGTTAAATTGACTAGTCATTTTAAATCCTCGGGTTACATTTTATACATAATGATTGCCATTAATAAAATCTGTGGGTTTAAGTTAATCTTGTAACTGTGAATAGGATTAAGTCTAAGTCAATAATTATTCTGTTAATTCTTCTTTACTGTTTAACTGTTTGTCTTATTATAATTAATATTGTCAATCTCTGATTTTTTAGATTGGATCTCTTCATGCCTCATACTTATCTATTTAGAGCTTGCACGATGTGTCAACTACTTCTCGTATTTTCCTTAATCATCAGTTCATTGTGACATCCTTTCTATTCGTATGAGCAGACTTTTCTATTAGTATATTTCCTGCTCCAACATTGAACAGAAACGCAGCGACAGAACCAGTCACCGTGTGTAGAGTTCTTTAGAATCTAAATCTGTACACAATCCAGTCATAAAATATGGCTCCAACAATAAAACAGAAGTGGTCCGTACTACTTCAACACTGGCAAAAGTGCTCTATATTCTTAGAAGGATGAACTTTTTATTACCATGCACTGTTTAATTTCTTCTAATCCAACAGATTATGGTGTATTTTTGTACGACGTATATATTTTCTATAGTGTTTTTGTTTAACATTTTATTCGTGCTATATTTTATATTGTTATCTTTCCGAACGTTACTTTATGGAGATATTTCTCCTTATAGTTTACTTTGACTGTTTTTGGTGATTTGTAATTTATATTTGTTCTGATTTTTCATCAAGAATACGCGGCTGATGTTTAGCAATGTGATAATTGGGTTTTGGAGAAAAGTTATAAAACTTTGGGAACAAGAGTACAATGTCTGATCTAATCGGTTAGCATAACGTAAGAAACTCCATACATACTCTTTTAAATAACAATGTATTACAACCAGTTGATTTTGTCAAGATTTCGGAGTTGTTCGCCTACATAATATAATTACACTTCTTTTTTCGTATTCGACACTGTCCCACCGCTGGGCAAAAGCCTTCCCGAAGCCCAGGAAATCGAACATTGAACCAGGCCCCGTGGTACGCATCCAGATTATCTCGCCACCTATTTCTGGGTCATCCTCGACGACACACTTTAGATAATTCATTTTTACACAAAAATTCTTCCACACGTGTCTGCAAAAGTAACTGCCGGTGTATAAAGCTAATTCCGAACAACAAAGCACTACATAAATATGCATTTACATAAGCATCTTCTATTTAACTAAGAACAAAGTACTACGTCACGGCAGCCAGCCACTAAATAAATCAGACGAGAACAATATTACCCCTTTATTATTGTTTTTTATGAATTATCGTCTACATCTGATGTTTTTTTATTATCTTTTGTGTGGCCACCGGTAGCATTCATCATGTTAGCGTGTTATTGTTACACTCTTTGTAGTGACGCCCACTGGATGTGACTCGATTTATTTTCGGGATTCTGTATCGATAGTTTCAGTTGTTTCTTCATCGATATCAATGTTATTTTTAGTTTAATTCAGATATTTTTCTATAGAGTTTTTTGGGATTTGCGTCTTATGTTTCCTTAGAGTTATTTATTTATTTATTATCAGTAAACGTCTCAAATTTAGCCAAGTCTATAAGATTTGTTTGTCTTTTTGTAATTTTAGCTTCACTTTCTCTGAACGCATTAAACAATTCGATGTCTAAATTTGGATCAAATATCGATGGAAACCCATCCCTACTCAACATTAGTCATAAGAATTCGTTTTGTTCCACGGGCACGGCTCATTTGTGTGGATTAAGACGCCCTTGATAACATCCAAGATGGATTCTGGATTCCAACGCATTCTTTCTTCATCCCGGAGATTTGTTGAATCTTATGAGTATTAGGACACAAATGCTTCTTGCACAGGTATTAATGTGAACAGTTATTATTGTGAATGTGTGTCATTTGTAACTAGATTTGTATTTGTTTTCGTTGGAATTTTAGTAGCTATTTATCGTTCAGCACTTAAACATAAAATGATTATTATTTTGTTAGCAAGATCAGCTTTATCTATAGCAATATTCATTAGCAGCTCATTTATATTATCTAGTAGTATTATTTAAGTTACAAAAATAGCATAGCTACTTTAAATATTTTTACCATCAAAATACGTCTAACCTATGTCAAAAATATCTTCCCAAGTATTTTCAGCCCTACCTATATATATCGTAAAGACACCTCCAACTCAAATTCCCACCAATTCACGAACTCCGACCCCAAACATCCAACAATTATAATCACAATAATTAACAACCATTAAGATGACGAAATGAATTTCACCGACACAAAAAGTAATAATTT
This sequence comes from Caradrina clavipalpis, assembly GCA_932526535.1. Taxonomy (NCBI): domain Eukaryota; kingdom Metazoa; phylum Arthropoda; class Insecta; order Lepidoptera; family Noctuidae; genus Caradrina; species Caradrina clavipalpis. The sequence continues at coordinate 7,769,551 of OW052105.1, forward strand.
TACACGTCTCCGAGCAAAGCTATGAAACAACCAGTTTGTTTATTACGAAACAGTTTCATAAAGTGTTAATAACAACAAACTAGTAGTTACAGCTAAAGTAATTAACGCTAACCTTCCATTATCTGCTATTAACAATAAACGTGGACATGCTGTTAACACACATATTGAGGATGCCAGCGTTATAGATTTTCTAATAGCAGCCGTGAACTTATGAATCCAATTAAAATCTGTAGTTGAATTTCCTGTAACAACTAAATCAAATAAAAAGAAAGTAGTTCACGAAGATGCCGAAGGTAATGTAATTGATATTAAATTTCCATTAGTAGAATCTTGTACTATAGGAACTACCGTATCATTTGATAAAGACTCCAAAGGTAAAACAGGTATATTTTCCCTACCAAACGAGCTTATAACCGTTGGCATCACAGAAATCGTCCACGCAGTCATGAATGAACGTTTATAATATGTTATATTCGCGTTCACAAACTGAAATAAACGAGCGAACGGAAACGGCCGTAATATTATTAGATACGACAATTCTATTATTTTTATTCGTAACATATCTTGGTAGATTTATACGTGAATCTGGCTTGGCTCCGTATGGTAATGATTCCTAGAAGCTATGGCGTTTTACACCTAATTGAAATTCTTTAATGAGATCATTCATGGAATACGTTTTGTTTGTTTTGTGGGTTATGATGACGAGATGCGTTTAGGAACTTTGAATGTGTTTGTTCAGCTACAGTTTTTGGAATTTTATAGAGGCAACTTTTTTCTCTTACACTAGTTCATAATACTATATTGTAAATCATGAAATCTATAAGTATCTACTAATCATAATAAATTACAGCTTAATCATTGCCCTCAATTATGTATACTACATTATAAAGCGCTTACCCGCAGTTTTTCTTGACTCATTGCTCACGTAAACTTTTTATAAATAGAATGCAAAAATAAAAACTCTTGCAATTATAGGTGCCATTAACTTTTAAAATAAATACCGCGCTCCAAGGTCTTCCAAATTCAAATATTTTGGCGCCGAAAAAATGACATGGCGCATACCGTTAGAATTTATTGAAAAGAAGACTTGTATTACTTTGAACTATATGTAAATCATATAATAAAAACCTATGGGTCCCTGAATATCAACAAACATGTAAAAGAAAATAATTTATTTGTGATAGAAACGTTTGTGTTCTTATTTTTGATCAGCAAAATGTCGTATGTATGACTAGGACCATCTTTCATGTGGATGGCCACGCATTATTTAGAAGAAACACTGCTCTGTTCATTGTTTCATAATAAAACATTAATTTTGTCAACGCCACGGCTGGACGCACCGCGACAATATTAGAACTTCCGTTCGTAAGAAAAAATGTTCGAGATTCGATAAAGTGTAAGCGAATGTGACCGCTGAAGTATTTTATTATCACACTGAATTGTTCTATCATATAGAAATATGTGATTATGTCTGTTTGGTTAAATTATGTTTATATTCCAAGCTCACATTTAAGAACATAAACTTTGCGAAATATCCTGACAGAATGGAAAGACATTTCCGTCTAGATTTTGTTATTCCTATTTTTTTTGAGCTGTAATAATAAATTTTATCTGAGGTAAGCAATGCTCTAAAAAAACTAAATTCTTTTTTACAACAAAAACATAGAAGATACTCTTAAAAAGTCTGCGGTCCCACTTGAAAATCCGATGGGAACCGACGTCAATGTCGTTTTCGATTCAAAAAGTCACCCGAACCGTTTCGCACACATGCAAATCTTGTACAACTCCCAATAAAAACAAAAAGCTCTTCAGAGGGACTCCGACAAAAACAAAACTACACGTGCAACTAAAATGGAAGCAAAAAAGGTCAACAATATGCCTAATCTACAATCCGTGTCACAGGCTAAAGGTTACGGAAGGTTGCACAAAAAACTACCACAAAACGAGCGAAGTCCCAACGAAATCGACAGTAAGACGCTCATCAAAGATTGGATTTTGTATTCTATTTCATTAGTTTTAGGGTTTAAATTAATCTTGGTTTCAGGGACAGGATCTGAGTGGCATTGTTCGTACCTTGGGGAGTAGTGACAACAGATTTTTGTCTTTTTTTCACTCATTTCACATGTGGCATCGCAATCCTGGACGATATGTGACACATGTGGCGGTTTTAAGTTACTTCACAATAATGACTGGCTCTTCAGTTTCTCATGCTTTGGAGCGTCCATTACGAGATTTTGGTTGAGTCTAATTCCACACTGGTGTCAATGCACCTTTCTTTTTGATGTTCACCTTTTACAGTTTTTAGTGGAATATGATAGCTTTGGTCATCAGTCAACAGGTGATGTTTGCTTTGCTATGTTCGTGACAATTTGTATTCTTTTCTGAATCTTTTATTAGATCGGTATGACTATTAAAAAGTACTGCTGTTTGCGTTTTATCTTTACTTATATGGTAATCAAGTCTTTCAAGCTCTAAAGTAATACTTTCTTTAACTTCACCACTGTCATTTTCATTGATTTCAATCGAGTTAAAATCCAAAAGAAAATTTAAAATGGCAGCCAAAATATCCAGAGCACTCCCTACGCTACATCGTCCAATATTTTAACGACACAAAACAAAACATATAAATAACCATTGCACAGTAGCAACAACTACCGTAACGTATCTGGACAATAAATTCAGATGCAGCCATAAATAGACCAATAAAAATTATTTTACGATACACGAGCAAGTTACATTAAGACAATGTTGAGGGTACATTACACAATGAAAACATTATGGTTTAATTGATTTGGCCACAATGCTCTTTATGTGAACACAGTGCGTAACAAAGATGTTATTGTCTATCAAGCAGACGTCTGGAAATACTTGACCGAAGACAAAATGGCTTTGTACCAATGGCAGGCGCCAACGGTAATTTAATATGGATTCTAATTAATCAGGTTTGATTCTGGTGTTGTGTTTGGGCAGCGTGGGATGCGTTGGGAGAATTTAATTTTTTGATTGGTCGTTAGATAAAAGATGCTGTTTTGTTTAAAGTTGAATAAAGTATCAATGGTATTTAGGGCTGATTTTTTTATCGTGAAATAACTTTTATTGGATTAATAAATATGTCGGGTTGACAGCTTTTTTTTACAAAAGAATGTCAGAATGTCATTTATTGTTCAGATAAAAGTTTTCAGCAGTGTGAAAAATTTTGAGAGAATGCACTTGTATTCGCGCATACACTTTTTCCTGTGTAGTTAGCTAGTCTTCATTGAGATTGTATCGTATAGAAAATAAGTACCTACTCACCTGTCTGTGCGCGTACGCATCAGCTTATTCTAATTACTACACCGACGACGTTATTTACCTGTAACAAAAATATTAAGGTTTATTAGAGATTAGTAAATAAGTTAATCACTGCAGTTACGGAATAATTACGATTTAGGTATCCTGATGGCTGATGGTTTTAACACGCTCGCCTCTCTTGCATTAGTTTGCGGTTTCAATACTCACTAAGCAAATGTGAATTTTACAATTTATATGTAGGTATTTTCTAAGTTTACATTAGACATCACTGACATCCGTGAAGGAAAACACCAGTAGGAAATATGAATTTAAAATGAATATAGGTACCTAAGTCTAAAATTGCCAAACTACTCTGAGCATGTATGGTGATTTATGCTCAAGCTTTTTTCTCTAAGGTGTGTTATTAGGTTGGTACTAGAAATGGATTTTTCTCTTTTTCAATTTAATCCCAGATGGTTGTACCTGTATGGTTGTAGCCACGTGAAAGAGGAACTTTGTTATTGGAAGCTGACAGCTATCAACACCCACCTTACCCATAGAATTTTAAGGTTTTATTTGTCTTTTAGGTGAAACACCCATTTGCATGTCATTAAATGTAAAACAGTTTTTTTTACCGAACACTTTCATTCATGAAATGTTTTGTACCACAGAAGCACTCTACAAAGAAATCAATACATTTACTCAATAAAATCTCAAATAAATTAACAAGGCACCCACATGGGTGTCATAAAAAATGGCAAGCGCAGGATTCGAATAGAAATTCGATATTATTTTTTTCCCAATACCCGATGCGTCCAGATGTGTTAATGCAGTACATGTGTTCGGTTTATCGCTAGCACAATACGAATGCTGCTCATTGCTTGTCTTACTCGAATTATTTATAGACACCGTTCCTCCTTTTGTTTAATTATAATATGAATCAATTTTTTTCATTAGCTTCGTAGACGGTTTTGTAAGGCTGCGTTTACACCGAACGGCTTTTGACAGTCAGTCGGCGGGTAGTTGTCATTGTTCATACATTTGGAGCTTTAAGTTAACAGTCGGCGCCTGTGCGTTTGGTGTGAATGCAGCCGTACCGTCCAATGGTAGCTGACTCACAATTTTTATGGAACTTTAGTAGGTTTATTTTGGAATCCATTGACGTAGAACGGTAATCAATATACTTTTTAATTTGTTATTTTGAGGTTTTCCCTAAGGCTTATATTATAGTCTTAAGGAAATCTCTAAACAACACAATAAAACAATGAGTAAATTGTTAACAAAAAATCATAAGCAAATAAGTAGGTATTTGCTGTCATATATGTAAAAAAAATATTGACGATAACGGAAAATTATATTTGTTTGTCCAGATATAATGTAAAAAAATATTGACGGAAAATTATATTCTGTTACGTAAATAAATACCTGGTAAATAAAATAAGAGGTTTTTTTTACCTACGTACGGAAACTTTAGCTCGAAAAAAGGAAAAAATACATTTAAAATTCATTTGTTTAAACAATAAATACTTACAGTAAAATTAATACCAATTTTTTTTCAAATAGCTATAACATTTTGTCAAACATTTTTTCTATTTTAAGCCAAAATTACCCTACAAGGGTATCAAAACCCATTATCTACAGAATAGCTCAAAATTCAAGACTAGGAGATCGTTGATACAGCAACTACTAAATAACATAACACTTACAATATTAACAGAGAATCTATCACTCCCTTAAGTCTACCCCTTAATAGCCTAAATACAAACATCATTAGTCACCCCTCCTAACTTCATCCCCGCCTTAAATCAGTCGATGTCAATGATCAAAGTCGTTAAGATGCATTCCAAACAATGGTTTCAGTGAGTGTAAAATGAAGTGATACTTGATAGTTTCTGTAGAAACCGTAAAATCTGTCATTATTACCGTAAAAGGGACGAACTGTGTGGAAGGAGTTATATTCAGGAAATGTTGGAAAAAGAGCTCTTTATGAAACTGGCTGTTGGTGTTGTAATGTCCAAATTGGAGTGTCCCTTATGCGTTAGTAGTAGGACTGCTGTAAAAACACATTTAAATTTGAATTATTTTTTTCTTAGCCTTGTTAGTGGTCCTAAGCGTGACTACTACGCTAAATTAATTAGTTGAATTCCAAGGTCGAGCAAAGTGTTATTGGGTTTTTTTATATGAAATTTTCACTAGCAGCCCGGTGTTGTGCCCCCCTACTTTATTATTATATGAGACTATTACATGGGACCTAAACATATCCGTGAACTGTGGGTGTACATTGGTACACCTCTGCCTAACCCTTAGGGAAATACAGGCGTCATGATGGCATGTTATTGTACCCTTAAAATTATGAACAATGGCCAATTTTTCTGGCAAGTTTTTATAGCCTGCTAAGTGAAGAATCATTTTTTTTGTTAAATTGTATGCATAGGACGTCTCATATGAAAGCTATTCAACTACAAATCCTCTAATTAGCATTACATGTATTTGCAACTAACAAATTTGCAATAGATAGCTCAAGGGTATACTCCGAAAAACAACGTCAATATCAAGTCTGTGAACGGAAGTCCCATAACAAACGCCTTGAAATATTATGATAACATTTTTGACCATAAAATTGGAACTATTACGTACAAAGACGCATAATAAAGAATTATACGAGCTTACATCGAACGCAAGCTAAATATCTACAGGATGCAGGATTATCAAACAATGTAGGTACCTATGGCCTTAAGATCAATAGCCGTTAAAATATTATAGCGTTTTTATTACTATAGATTATGTAGAGAATTGATATCAAGGTTCTTTGTTAAGATTCTTCAGGGTTGATCTCAGTAGCAACTACCTAAGGAGATGTTGACATCAATAGTTGCCAAGAGTTTTGGAAGTCTGCATAAATACTACACAAAAAAAAAACAGATCTTTCTCGTTAGAATAGTGGTACTAAACGCGACTGCTACGCTAGAGGTCTTGGGTTCGAATCCCAGGTCGAGCAAAGTGTTATAAGGTTTTTCTATGAAATTCTCAGTAGCAGCTCGGAGTTAAGATTTGTGTCCGGCTAATGGCAACAGGCTATCGCCCTATTATTATGGAACGTAAAACATACCGGCGAACTGTAGGTGTACATTGGCGTACCTACTTCTCCATAACCCTTAGGGGAATACAAGCGTAGCGTGTACTAATGTTCACCTCTATAGGTAAAAGGTAGGTACCTCGATAGGTAGGTCCTCTGTAGGTGATTACAGACTTGTATTATTTGAAGTCTAGGTTTGCTCTCAATATTTCCTTCAGCGATGATCCTACCTAGTGTATTTGCCGTAGTCAGCTAAAAATAAAATGACCCTAACTTTCATATATTTTAATAGACGTAGGTACCTGCAAAAAAAAAACGGTAATTTAAAAAACTAAAAAACCCGACTGCTTTTCTAAGTATTTATGAAAAAGCCCTAAAACAAGAAAGTCGTTGTACCCGATTGCACTTAAAATTGTAGCAGTCGGGACCCATTCGGGAGCATCTGCAATGTAATATAGGTATGTGCTCTCAATTCACTAAGCCTCCATTTCTAGAATGGGTCCCGACTGCTACAATTTTAAGTGCAATCGGGTACAACGACTTTCTTGTTTTAGGGCTTTTTCATAAATACTTAGAAAAGCAGTCGGGTTTTTTAGTTTTTTAAATTAGGTACCGTTTTTTATTTTTTACTTTTTTTTTATTTTTATTTTACCCATTGTCACTTCCACAGTAAATACGAATCTTATGACACCTCTCAAGCTAAAATCCATCGAACCGTTCAGGCTGCAGAGCGATCCAAACATTTGAATTTGGCGCCAAAAATCCGCCATTTTGTTTTTTTTTTATTTTGATATACTCAGTGTCACTCTCACAGTAAATACGAATCTAACGACACCTCTCAAGCTAAAATCCATTGAGCCGTTCAGGCTGCAGAGCGTGCCAAACAATTATACATACATACATACATACATACATACATACATACATACATACATACATACATACATACATACATACATACATACATACATACATACAAACATACCCTCGAAAAACATAACCCTCCTTCTGTCGCAGTCGGGTAAAAATATGAAGAAAAATCCAACACAAAATAAAACCTACCTACGTAACGCGATTTGACACGCGACGATCATTCTCCATTCAAGCTCATAAAATGGTAGTAATTCACGTCACATAATTGGTTATTAAACACCATTCTTAAGTGCATATCAGTATGCAAATTATATTATAGGGTAATAAATAACATATTATACACCCTGTTCATAAAAACACATGACTTTGTTAAATGCTTCATAAATCTTAGCTGTTAAGGTTTTTTTTTTAACGATGACTACAATCCTAGGGTAGTAGGTACTTGCGGAGCTGGAACGCAATGGGCACTAGGAACAATTTATAAGTATAAATATATAAGTCAGAAATCACCCATTCGCCTTGAACAAGCGTGGTGATCAATGCCTTTTCTGCATGAGCAGAGGCTTTTGCCCTGTAGCACGTGTAATGACAGGCTGGCATTAATAATATTTTCACGTCTCATAGAAAAACTATTCATAGATCTTACCTACATTGAAGTCTACAATAATAAAGTCATATTTTCATCTGTCCGACACATATTTTCATAATAAGCAAAACTAAATTAACCTTTTTACTAAACAAACATATGCAGCTGGGTTTTCCTGCTTTTTCTCGATTCAACGATATAATTATTCGATTCTAAATCAATCTCTATACAATACATGGGCAATATGTCAATCGATTTGGTTCCGACAGGCATTTTTTTCTCGTTCAAACAAACAGATGTCGGTTCGATAGTAACATGTTTACTTTCATACGTCACTTTAGCTATAAATTATAGGGAAATCACATTAATCTTTGTTTGACTCGATTTTGGAGTGATTCTGACTATCGTACGTTTACCGAGAAAATTAAGAATGACAATACTAAAAATTTTAGGAGTATTTCCTTGGAAAACGTTGGGATAAAGCTCTTATATTTTTAACTAGCTTCTGCCCGCGACTTCGTCCGCGTCACAGTTGATGTGTTATCCTACGGGTGCCGTACATTTTCCCGGGATAAAAAGTAGCCTATGTGTTATTCCAGACTATAATCTATCTTTGTGCCAAATTTCATCCAGATCCATTCAGCCGTTTAAGCGTGAAAGAGTAACAAACATCCATACATCATTTCGCCTTTATAATAGTAGTAGGATAACAGATTAATAATAATACCAGCTTATTAAAGTCCCACTCAGGGCAAAGACCTCTTTTTAAGCAAAGAAGGCTCGCACATTGATCACTACGTTTGTTCAAATTAGATCAGTGATTCCAAACTTATGTTTATTGAAAAGTCCAGGTTTCCTCACTATGCTTTTCTTGATGTATATCAGTGATGTTGTAGATGATATTTACCTAAAAAAAAGTCACAATGGCACTTGCACCGTCTCGTTCCTGCAACTTTGCATGAGGTGGGCGCCTTACCTAATAGGCCTGAAACTATACCTATATTTTATTTAACATTTAAACAAAATAAGATTTTTCAATTATCTAAAAGAACATTTTATTCTTTGTTTTACTATTTCATATTTCCGTTACCATCACTCACACCAATCAAAATCTAATTCACCAATATCAATCCCACAAATATTAGTACAATCATCAATAACAAGATCAGACTTGTCTCGCAAATCGAACAGGGCCCTGTTTCACACGTGTTCCACAACGTAAAGGTATTTCTTTAGAACAGGGTCGAATGTCCCCCGACAATTGTACGAGTACAGGAAACTCTTTATTTTCTATATCCATGCAGGAGAAGAGACGGCACGTAGAAGACTTTCATTGTACGCTCAATGTGAGAGATGAACAATGGAAATTATATGGTTCGGATTGATATAACGGCCAAGTTGTATAACTTGGCTGTCTAACTGAACGTTTATAATGCATGATAATTTTGGTTCGTCCTGCTAATATTACTCAGTAGCATTTTGATTGCCTCGGTAGCTTAGTGGTCCTAAGCGCGACTGCTACGCTAGAGGTCTTGTTATTAAATAATATGACAGTGACACGTAGTATCTTGATCAAACTTTGAATTATGAATAAAAAACAGCTGTTCTATTATTTTGATAGACTTTTTATTGGTCCCAGTATTTTTGTTAATTTTCGTGATAATCGCTTTCTTAAAACAGGTCCTAGTCTTTTACCTACCCCTGTCATAGGACTTTTTGATATAACTATTAAAAAAAATATCGTTAGTCTATCGTTTCCATGTGCAATCCTGTATACAAAATAAAGTCAAATACTTTTTTCAAGGAGTAAGTATAAAGTTCTAATATGCCTTTTAATAGTTTAAACGAAATAAAAAAAATGACTTTGACTTTACATATTTTTTTTTAGGAAAATAATTTTCAAGATACAAGACACCTCAACCTTGTTATTAGAACAGTCTTCAAGTATTATTTCTACGCGTGCGAAACGTTGACAGGCAGATGCGAGGGATGGATGTACACGGAAATAGTAATTAGTTTCAGGTTCATTGAGCCTTTGAAAACATTACTGACTATGTAAAAGTGAATATTCATTTCTTAAATATATAATTTGCTCTATTTTGTCATTTTTAATCTGAAGTTAACTGAAAAGTCTACGTTTACAACAAAAACCCTTGTGAGAACGGCATTGCCAGTTTGTATGGCAATGCTTAGCCCCTGGTCAAGGTAAAAGTCAGACAGGTCATGGAAAGTGTCAATCATCCGTTTGGACAAACGGCTAGTATTTCCTAGCCGTTTATCCGCATTATATTTATAGTGCGGATCGATCAAGTTAAGAACTAAATTATGCTGTATAATAAAGCAGAAGTCTTTATTTAAGTATGATAGCCAGATTCATAAAGAATAGTACTGGTTAAATAATATCAAGCTATGACACACGGGAGTGGGGCAGTAATCAAAGACGTAACTTAAAGCTAGTGACAAAAACCACGCAGATGAAATCGTAGTCAAACCAGCAAAGACTAAAATTGATAAACAGTATTCTTTATAGAATCAATAGCGAACTGTTCGCAACTTCGTCCGCGTGGCTTATTTCACCCGCGTCAAGTGACGTCTTTCGTTACTGCTTTGCTCCCGTGTGTCGTAAATTGATGTAATATAGCCTATGACAGTCACAAATAACGTGGCTTTATATAGGTAAAAGAATTTTCTAAATCGGTTTTGTAGATCCAAAGATTACAACTTCAAAAACTTTACCTCTTAATAATATTAGGATAGAAGTAAATAGGCCAAGCAACCAACATTTATAAAGACAAACCTGCGAGAATTAACACAAGCTTAGAGACTTGCCTGCCACAAAAAGCATTATTCCACTTGGCACCGTCAATTCTATCCATACCAACAATGGTACTTCCTTAGCATTCTCTAGTCGCCCTCCAATAATTGCGCAATAACTACACAATAAAACACGTGCTCGCAAACAGAAGGGTTCCGTACTACAAATAATAGGGACACCTAAAATGTACACCTACTGGGGATTCTTTCGTTTGGCTGGGAATGGTGCAAGTTGGGGACTGAAGCGGGGAGATACGAGGATTAGAAAGTACTGAGAGCAACAAAATTTATAACCGCGTAAGTTATTGATGTTTGGAAAAAGACACAAAGAATGACATACGAAAAGTATTTGGTTAAAAATTGACTTACGCGATGTTAGAACTTAAGCAACGATAGGTATGATCAAGTTCTGCAAATTTTAGAGACTTTTCTCCAAATTCTCAATAGACAATTAACTTGAAGACGTTCTTAAATATAATACTGTCACTAAAATCTAGCTCTAAATGACAGTGATAGCATAAGAGTTAAAGGCGACTGAAAAATGAATTGCGTTTGAAATTTCGGGCATTATTTATTGGTTTATTACTGCTTAAGACGCATGTAATTTCCTTACAGTGGCCTATTACAATGGACACTAGCCAAGCAGAGGCAAGAGGGAGTATATCTGTGTACAAAAACAGTCCCTCTTGCCTCAATCTTATGGGCGATGGGACGGCAATTCAACACGGCCAGGGATCAAGCGCAGGACAACTAGCAATTTCCGGGGTGGTAAGTACTAAGAAATTCTTAGTGAAAAATCACAATAACACTCTGCCCGACCTGAGAATTGAACTCAGGACTCAGCTGTCACGTTTCAACCACAAGATCAACGGGCCAGGCAACTTCAGAAGCATGCAGGAACACGTTTCTATCAAAAGATGATGTTGGGATCAAAATCAGTTCCAAGGCTAGTATTTTAAAATCGCGACTCGTTTATAACTTCCAAGACCAATTCCTTTGTCCTTTTCTAAGACCCAATGAAAGAAACGGAAGGTGTTGTCTACGGGAATCGACGAATTATTTGAGGGTTAAGTCGAAGGGCGCGCCCTATTGTGGGGCCGTCAATGAAGTTTATTTAGCATAAAATTCTGTTCAAATAAATTTTTAAGAGGTGTTAAATGTGTTTAGTGAGGTATGCGTGTCATGTTTGTTGTTGATATTACTAGTATTTAGGTTATGAGAAACTAGCTTCTGTCTGTGACTTTGTTCGTGTGGAAGTCTAGTATGTGTACTTACTCGGTAATATTGTGCCTTTCTATCAATAAAATATTTCTTGTAATTGGACCTATAATTTGAGAGGTCACCACTTACAAACAAAAGCATTGATCACCACGCTTGCTGACGGCAGATTAGCGATTCCAGACTTATAATATACTTATAATTAAGTCCAGGTTTCCTTACGATATTTTTCTTCACCGGTGTCAGTGACGTGCAAGATAAACTTAGAAATAATGTGAGATATTGGAAAAGCCACATTGGTACTTTCCCGTTAACAGTTGCGAACCTATCTGGTGTATAGAAGGCGGATGACGTATCCACTGGACCTTCAACTTTCAGGAGTCAAAGAACAATATGACTAACTCCTGAGTCAATTCTGCTGACAATAAGTACCTATAGGTAGTTCTTTACAATACTAAAGCCTTCTCATCTTTAAGTACCTAAAAGGAATCTCAGAAAGGATTCAGACGTTATACCTAAATGTATTATTCACACCGCACAGTGATCCAAATCGACAAAGCTGAGGACAAAATACGAAAATTCCATTCAATAAGCATACTGCGTATTTCTATTACACATGGTATTCACAATGGGACGAACAAAGCAAAGACGTGGCGGGAATTAATAAAAAAAAGAACGAGGGCAAAGGTAGGGTGGTAGGTAATGCTGCCAGTTTGAGTCGACGTAATGTCACAATGGTGATGTGAGACGTGACCTACCTATGTGATTTTGTCGGGTAGCCCCAAGTATTTGTCTTGTAAATCGGATGGGTGTGTCGGATAAGAATCCTAATAATAGGGTTATGGTGTCGTCTTTTTCGGTTCGGATTTTTCAGCTGGGAAAGTTTTTTTGAAAGGAGAGTGAATTGTTTCTTTGAATTTTAACTTAAATTCCTAAAAATCTCATAAGTTTTAGCAGGACCGGTCATTGTGGCTATCTTTGCCTATGTCCAGCCGTGACGTCATTCGGATGATGATGTCGACGACTAACTTCTGAACAGTTTGGATCTAAGTTATTATTTCTAAGAACAATACTGTATGGACACGGGGTTAAAAGTTAAATGGAAAGTCATTACCAAGGAGTGGAAAACTAAAAATGAAAAAAATATTGAGAATAAAACTAAAATTGTTCACGCTTTTTTTAGCCTTTTCTATCCCAATCCTGGGCAAAAGCCTCTCTCCACTTCTTCCATCTATTCGATCCACTCAATCCTAAATAGTAATATTAATTAGTAACTTTTTTTTTACAATCTTAATAGCCAATTACAGGTTGTATAAACACATTTAAACATTGAAGTCAACACGAGAACACACCTAATAATATGGCCATTAGCAAATATTAGCCAATTTGTTGCAATGTAACAAATGTATTTAAATTAAACATGATTGCTTGAGATTACGGCATGGCTTCTTAGAAATTATAAACCTACTAACCCATTGGAGCGATTTATTGTACATACTTTACTAGGTCTTTTGTAGTTAGCATTGTAGGATTATCGAGTTATCCCTTTCTTATAATTTTAGCTATTGTTGTTAATTACTAGTTTCTGCCCGCGAATTAGACTACGTCAAAGTTTATACATTACCTCACGTACTAAATATTTGTCCGGGATAAGTAGCCTATGTGCTATTTCAGACTCTAATCCAACTCTGTGCCTTCATCTAAATTTGTGCAGCCGTTAAGGTGCGAAAAAGTAATATTAGGATTATACTGTGACCATATAGCAGCTTCTAAAGTTTAAAAAGAATAATTATTAAAAAAAAAATGTCGTTCTTTCCTGTACCTAAGTTCTACCTACTGTAGAAACTCTGATTGGCTGAGCCATATACCTACCTCATGACAGTCCCTCACGAAGGCTGACAGGTCGTATTTAGTTAGATTAAATTTTAATATAATAATAATTTAGTCAATATACGCAACAATAATTAATAGAGTTTCTATCATGTGGATTAATCATCCCGATACACAGTGCCTATTCAAAACATATTTAAGTACGCACTACCTATAAACAAGATCTAAACGGATGTAGCACATCAAACAAAAATAATTAGATTTCAAGAACTTGCAATGAAATCACAACCTATTTCAAAAAACATCTCGGTCAAAAACCAAAAGGTGTTTATTAAAATCTAAATGAAAAACACCACTCAAAAACACATTACAGGCATCACACGTTTAGTCATAAACATTAAAATTTCAGTGACCACAGTGTTTGATTTCCAAACATCTGAGGACAAAAACCACATCCTATAGATTTTATTAAAAAGCTGTAAATCGGTTATTAAAATCAACCGCAACTTCAATTTTATGAACTTTTCGACGTTGCCTATTTAGTGCGTTTAGTTAAATAGTTTCTATGGTTACTTTTTTTTTTAATACACCTCACATCCGGTGCATGCAAAGGTTTATATTCGATTGGATTTACGACTGTTTTCATTGCGTGGTGTTTTAATATAAATACGATGCCCGCTTCCTGTTGGTTAATAACAGAAATAATATTTATTAAAAACAATTGGTGTAGTTATCCTAGTTACTAGAAATGGTACGCATTTATTATTGTAATGTTTTAGGTTTGTGGTGTTCCTGATTCGCTTTGACGGTTGTAAAGATTTTAACTACTGAATAAATAGAGGTAACGTTATGATACCTCGTTATAAAAAACTTGATATTGTATATTGGTATCTGTCCTAAGTGAAATTTTATCTAAGCAATCCATAATAGTTTGAAATAAATTTTGGTTGGTGACACTGATTTTTTGATTGATTGATCTAACCGGTCCTTTTGGAAATCTATGGGGGAGGCCTATGTCCAGCAGTAGACGTCCTGCAGCTGATATAATGATGATGATGATTTGGAATTAACAGTATAAAGAGAAAAAATCTTTGCAATCCGCTGACAGTCATAAACGCAGTAATAGTTATTAAACTACTTAAAAAAAAATATTGTAGGTGCCATTTTTTGTATTCAGAATTGACAGTACAAAGGGAAAAATTCTCTGCAATCCGCCGTCAAATTCATAAACGCAGTGGCTGTAGTTAATAGTTATTAAATTAATGTCTTATTTTTTTACTTTGATATTAAAAGCGGAAACTAAAAGAAGAAAACACACTTTCCTTGAATTCTTCTTTTATCTACTTTAATAAGTGTTGATAGTAGCCATCACATTTTAGTGTTTTACCTACATTCACTGTAGTGTAACACTACCATTAAATTCTACTGCCCATTTCCGAAACAGAAAAACGTCAATAAAAAAGAAAACTGGTTCAACTTCTGTCATTGACACTGTATTTAAACTGGACATAGTGTAAAAATTACAGTACTAGAAAAATAGTGTTTTTGAAGTATGTAAATCGGAGAGTATGTAATGTATGTTTGTCTGTGTGTATGTGAGTCGTAAAACCGAGGCGCTAATTGATGAGTGTCGTGGCGAGCGGTGATACGCCCTGCGTATGACAGCCCGACAACTAAACGAATTTCCTATACTAATGCCGAGACACAGAAATAGCTTAGAACATTCCCAGCACTCATTACCATCAAAAATACACGATATGATCCAAATTATGTAGGTATAGAATATATTGGCATTATTTTGTAATGCGCTGTGGGTGTTTTTGATATCGTTTTAGACAAAATTTTAAGAAATTATTTTTTTGGATAAATAATTGTTTTTTTATTGCTTTTTATTTTAATTTCCTTTTTAACTAATCACCTTCATTTTATTAATTTAGAGAATATCTTTTAAAATAACAATTTCGTATGATATGACTGCTCACCGGTACGTGGTAGAAATTATCGCAGTCTAAACATCTTATTACATTCGATCGAGTTGTAATCTTTACTAACTAACAGCATTACAACGATGGCTACTGGAATATACCTATTTATAAATATATAGATATACCTACCTACACATTCGTGAGAATAGACACCCTGAGCTTATTCGTGAGGTTCTTCAGAAAGGTCGGGTGTGCAGTACTCGTAACCGGCGTGCTTGTATGACCAAATGTATGAACGTGGACGAGGCGAAAGTAGTAGGTATGTAAGGATCGTAGCAGGTGGCGTTCTGTGGTTTCTGCCTACCCCCATGAGAAAAAGGCGTGAGTTTACGTATGTATGTGTCGTGAAAATAGTTCCTATAAAAATGTCTTTATATAATTATTGCAAACCGTCTCCTAGTTGACAATACCGAAGGGTTCAACTTCAACCTACTAGATATTTTTATTTCTTATTTTGAAGCTTTTTTTACTTAATTATTGTCTCATATTATACCTACCACCACTACCACCCACCACTACCACTACCACCGTCAAGTCTTTCTTATTTAGAACAGAGTTTATTTCATAGGAATATTACTAAATACTTATAAAATAAAGATGGATATGGCTAAACCAGCTAGAGCCTCTACATTACTTATGTAAGTAAGTATACTAGTGGCCGCGACTTTGTCCGCGTTTTTGATAATAATATTGTATCCCACGGGAAACGTACATTTTTTCAGGATAAAAAGTATCCTATGTGTCCACATTCTAATCTATCTCTGTGCCAAAAATCCAGATCCGTTCAGGTGTTTAAGCGTGAAAGAGTAACACACATTCATACATCCATCCTCACAAATGTTTGCATTACTAGTAGAATTAGTAGGGTATACTTTTAGCAGGATAATCAAATAACTTATAATTACAATAAGCATTTAAGATAGTAAAAAACACAAAGGTAATTGCAATCAATTTTTAAATTAAAATATCCGCCCAAATAATACTTAAACAGCTCACAAACAAAGTTCAATAAATGAATTCTCCAAAAATTCCCTCATTATGTAAACAAAAAGGCCCAATTAAATAGTCCCGAATGCATGCATACTTTATATCAGGCAACCAATCGTAATTCTCCAAACCTTACTGTCGTTAACAAATTGACACGTTTTTATTACTAAAAAAAAAAAACCTTTGGATCATTAAATGAAATTTAAGAACGAAATAAACAGTGTCCCGAACTCCGAACGATTTCGACAAACAACAGATCAATTCCCGTTAATTTACCGCCTACTTAATTTTTAAATTTAATTGCGGTAATTCCGAACTTAATTTCCTTTACCAACAATGCTGTGGCAGTAAAAGTTTTACCATTGTGGCTCATTGTAAAGTTTTACCGTTTGTTACTCGCTTTTTACGTAAATGATACTTCCCAATTAAGGAATGTCACTTGAAATTAGTTGTAAATGAGACTGAGTTTGAAATCCATACTTAATACCTATTATAAATTTTAAAGTATCTAACTCGGTCTGTCTATGCGCTTACACGGCTAAACCACTGAGTTGATTTTGATGATTTAGTACAGGGTAAGTTTGAACTCTAAGAAAGGGTCATAAGTTACTTTTTATTTAGCGACTTTGTACGATCGTTCACGATTACCGACATTTAAGCATATAAAAGCTCGTAAGTAATAAGTCCTTTAATTATCTTTATGCTTACAGGTGTTAATGATTTAACCAATTAACAAATAATAAGTTTAATTAAAATATTCGTAATAAAATTGTTCTTAAGTCATGTAATTCAAAAGATAATTAAGCTCAATTGAGCATTTTATTGAAATGAGATCCTTGCTTCTTGTAAAAAAATGTTATTTATTTTTTCAATTAACTAAAATAATTATTTTGTGTAGGTATAACAAAATAGTAGTAGTAGTAGATAACCTACTTAAAGTAGCCGTGTGTGGTGGTTATGACATAAATTCTAAGTAAAATAAAATAGATTTAGGATACAGGTATCCTAGTTTGTAACCTTACTTACGTAAAACAGCAATTTGTATTTATTATATCTGTACCACTGTGGTTAACCTGTGTCTATGTATTACTTTGTACAAAATAATCAATATTCAAAGGTTGCATTACGAAGAACCTATCGTAATAAAATAACAGTTTCTAACTTGCCATTTAATTAGCTACCTACCTACCAAGAATTTTATAAAATATGTCGGATTTTAAAACAATTGATATATTTAATAAAACAAAAACCATCAATTCCTTTAGAAAACTCATGCGATGAAACATTAAAACTGTTTTTTATTTGTAATCTATAAAGAGAAAAAGATTTAGTTAGAAGATAGCTATTGAACACAAATTACAAAAGCCTAATTAGCTAGGTTCGTAAAAAAAATGGGAAAAAAACTTTTTAATAAATTGGACAAACGAACAATCTTTTGTAACTTGAATAAACACATACGAACATGCCAAATATAGCAAATTACGTTTCCAGTAATACTAATAGGTTTCTATACAAATATACATAATAGTATTGCACAGTAGGTATTTCATAAAACAGATTTCTTCATACGAATTTTAAAATAAATAATGTCATATTTTTTTTGTGTCCCCTGTTCTTCAAACATTGCACACTGTGCAAGTTGTAAAGAGAATTACAAAATATTATGTTATTATTGTAATTTTTCTAATGAATTATAAATTAAATCATGATACCTACTAACTTTTTTGTGTCCACAATTTTACGAACGTTGCACACTGTGCAAGAGAATTAAAAATTATTATGTAACTATTGTTTCGATTTATGTTAAGTTTCGATTACCTACTTATAAAGTCTTATTAGATAATTTATTAATGATCACTTTACTGCACTAGAAAAATCTACCCACATAGAAGCAATTACAATCTAAAAGTAACGTTATTTGTATGCAGCTATTGTAGCAAAAAATAAGTAAGAAATAAAAATCTGAAAATTAAATTTAACACATACCTACTTAACACTTAAAAACATAAAACAAGTAATTTACCTTCAGGTGCGTTACCATCGTTCCTCTTGCTTTTCGAGACATCAGAAAAAAATAGAAGTTCGACGATAACTTATAAAAATAAAAAATAAAATGTAACAGAACTAACAACACGTTAAATCGTCCGATCACACCTTTTCTTTGGCATTATTTTCACAATCATAATAAATATAGATCTAACTGTTAAAGTCACAAAATAAAAAAAAATAACACACAAGCAAAAAATAACACAAAATAAAAACAATAGTCCAACACAAAATTATTCGCAGTAACGTTCGAATAAGAGTTCGTGCGACCGCTCCGCGATCGAACGCATTCGACAATTTCAAATAGGAACGTGATACACGTCTTGTAAACGCGCGGCGCCGATACACAATGCTGGCAGATCGAAGCGGGTCGACAATACGCGCGCGCTACAATACCGCCCCCCGCCCCCCGCCCCGCTCCCACGTGCGACAAGGACGCACCGACCTAATGTCACTGCCCTATGAACAATGCCGTCCTTCGGAGCTCTGTTCTCTCATAAAATGAATTGAACATCATATTTTTACTACAAAATCTACTTCAGCACAATGCGAACTATTATCCTGTACCAAAATTCAGTGCACTTCTATTCATGACAACGCTTACAATCAATTGTCTATGCGGAATAACAGCTTTCATCCCGCGGAATCTATACAAAGCCGTTCAGCCCATCCTTTTCTAGCGGCCAATGTGTGCGTGTCGGACGAGCGCGCTCTCTCCTGCTCGAGCGCGCCGCGGCCGGCTAGGCGAGGTTTCATCTCGCTCTAAGCTCCGCCCTGCGAACGTCTTTGAGTGTGGCGATTCCCGCACAGTGTGCGTACCGCGGTGAATAGCCGGGCATTGTGAAACCATTTTCGCACACCACAATGAAACTCAGGTGGGTGTGCGCTCTATGAGGGCGTTTAAAAAGTCAATACAATCTCCGTTACGTTTGTATTTGTGGAGAAAATTTTCTTTATTCACGAATGTTGGAGGATCTAACTGGGCGTGTTATTGTGCCATTGTGTTGTGAGGCGTGGCCACAGGAAAACGTTCTATTGTGTGTTGTTCCGATTGTGCTATTGGCGAGTCTCTATTGTTGTGTGGGACAACGATTTCCCACCAAACCTGTAATGTGACTGTCCCTGAATTTAGATGTCACCAATTCTTTTGATATTTGCATACGTAGCTATTAATCAACAAAGATTACATTCATTCGGTATCGAATTACAATGAGATAATGATACGCGTGATATATTAAAAAGGGAAAATGTTAATTTACTTTGAATGTCAATGCCGAAGCGTCTATTTATAACGGCGTACGGTTTTAGAGTAACTGTAACTGGTACATAGTACGACGTAATCCCTTAAGATTTAGCCGAATTCACGGTTTCTAAATAATTTTAAACCAGCATTAAGTTAGTGAGCTGATTTAGTTGATTTTATGAGCGTAATCGGATGAAAATCAAGACATTTTGTTACTGCTGCGTCAGAATCGCCCTCACAATTAGGGATCTACTATTGAATTGTTTAATTACCTACTGAAAATAATATTAATATTATTTTACACTAGGTTTTTCTTCAGTATCGTTGGTGTATTTACACTCACACAGACAAACTCATGTACACAAACAGCCACAACAACAACTCTCAACAGGAACAACTCTCTGTAGCATACAAGTATTTGTACCTTGCATAGAATATTGAACCCGCGCCACGTAGCGCAACAGCCACTCGGCCAGTCACTGCGCCAACCGTACCGACTATGAATCTTATTACCTTTACCTACATACAAGTCAATTAGACATACCTATCATACAAATTCCTACTATCCTATTAATCCTAAATATTATAAATGCGAAAGTTTGTGAGGATGGATAGATGACAAAACGGCTGGAAGGATCTGGATGAAATTTGGCACTGAGATACTTTTTTTTTTTTTTTTTTTTTTATACCACTGTAGGTGGCAAACAAGCTAACGGCCCGCCTGATGTTAAGCGGTTACCGCTGCCTATGGACACTTGCAACACCAGAGGCATCACTCGTGCGCTTTTTTTTTTTTTTTTTTTTTTATAGACGGGAATTCATCAAATAACTTCCCCCGCCCTGGGCGGGGCGGGAGGGAGTGTCAGACTTTTACTGACTAAAACCCGTCTATGTTCCTTCATGTGCCCTTTGCGTTCCGGGGGCGCGGTATCTCTTTCGAACAACCCGCAGCCCCGGCAGGCATCGGCCCTCAGTGGCCCCATCCAATTTGCTGACATCTCTTTGAGGCGCGCGTGGAACACGAACGCGCCGTCGACACGGTCTGTCGCTAGTGAACGTACGGACGGTGAGCTACCCATTGCTCACCGTCCACAGACCCGCGTCTACGGTGGCCGGGAGTCGTCTCGTGGCTCCCGACGCCCGGATCGTCTACCGCGGCGGCCGCTGGGACGGGGGACCCTCCTTTCTCTCTCCCGTCCCGCCGCCTCCTTCTCTAGCATTACAGCTTCGCAGAAGGAGGCGACTGCTTCCCATTCCCCCTCGCTCCGGACCATGGCCTGAACCAGTGCCGGACGCGAGAGGGCGCCGCCGCCGATGGCCGCCTCGAGGACTCGGCGGTGCTCAGTCCAAGCAGGGCACACCGCCAGGTCACTCGTGCGCTGCCGACCCCGTAAAAACCTCAAAACTCCTTACTACTACTACTTATACTGTGACTGAGATACTGTGACTGAGATAGATTGTACTGTAAAATAACACATAGAATACTTTTTTATCTCGGAAGAATATACAGTTCCCGTGGGATAATAGATATATCAAATTAGCTAAAGTTACTTCAGTAATAAATTTTATAGTATAATTTCTCCCGATTGCGGCATTTCCACGCGTAACTTTTAAAACGTTATCTCCCTAATTATCACTTTTTTATATTTAATTAACTCTTTATTTTAGTTCAAACACCGTATTGGTTCAGTTTACGACACGTGGATTTTTTTATTATATAATTTAAATGTAATAAAATAAAGATTAAGACGATAAAATATAAGCAAGTCGTCAAAATGCGAGTTATTTTTGTAAATAATGTAAATCTATTATAAATTAATGAATCGGTGTTTATGTTTAGCTAATTTGTGTGTTAACTGCCATATTCCCATGATTAGTTTATATTTAGAATTATATGTTTATTGGTTGGAATTCTTGAGTTGTGTAATGTGTTTATTTTTGTCCACGGTGTACTGTATGTGAACCACTGTGCTTGTTTTTATTTGCCTTATAAGAAGCTCGACTTAAAATTAACGTAACATAATTACGTATTCTCTTGACTTGTTTGCATTTTAAAATAGACCATTTTTATCTACAGAACAATTATTTTTATTACTGTCTTTTAATATTATTTTGTTTATTTTAAAAAAATACATTTTATTCCTTCGTTAAACGCTACCAATCTAAAGATACAACATCGGTCCTTAGACAAACTCTCTTTTTACCAGAAAATATCAAATATCTATAAAAATAAAAATTACTAGGCATTACTGTAGTCTAGTGGTTATCGTATGTGTGTTTGCAAAATTGTATGTTAGGAATACCTCCCTTTAACAAATTATAAGACTTTATTAAGATAAAAAAACCTACCACCACAATCACGCGTGTAAATCTCGACGAGGTAAGCAGACGTTTACCAACTAATCTTAGATACACATACCTACACACCGATATTAGCCAGTGAAAAAAAGGGTAGGCGCATATTTGACGTCGACGTCTCGGTTGCGTAACGGCAGAACAGTCAAACTATGTCATAAATGCGAAATTAACTCTGGCTATCTGTATTTCTGTCTGTCTGTTATTATTTCACTACTAAACCACTAAACCGATTTTGATAAAATATGGTACGGGATAAGTTTGAACCCCAAGAAATGACACAGGCAACTTTTTATTCCGCGATTTCGTTTGCGTCCGCGATATTTGACGTTTACGCAGACGAAGTCGCGGGCTAAAGCTAGTAGATAGGTACCTAATAAAACATCCATTCTTACACACATAAGCGTAGGACTAATGGTGATACATCCTAGGCATTCTGTCAGATGTGAAAACTCCCTAAAATCACCATTTTGAATCTATACATCCTATATATAAATAAGCTACCTTTTAAGTATAAACCTTAGACCTTTTCATCCAAACATACATAAACATCCAACCTTTGTAGTTAAGGACAAGAAACCTTCCTTTGAGGACAATGTGACCCATTTAAACGCGCACGCGTGTAAGAATGTGTGTCTCGGGGGTGTACCCCACCGCCCACCCCCACGTGTGGGGTATTATCTACCGGGGTTGGGAGACCCTGGCTGTGTTCCAAGCTTTTATTAGCCCCCGCACGGGGGTAAATTACTTTTTGTTTGATGGTTTGTAATGAGTAGGTAGGTATGTAGGTATTTCTGTTTGGTATCAATTTTTGTTTTGGAAGATTATTTTGAGTTTTGTTGCTACCTAGTTGATGCGAGATTTTGGTGTATTTTAGACACATTCAGGTAAATGTTACTTAGGTTACCTAAGTGTTCCATCTTACACTCGTAATTTTTTTTTTGCTCATAGTTTACCTTTGTTGTTTCTAGCTCAGGATCAGTCATTATGGCTATATTTAGGGGAGGCCTATGTCCAGCATAGACGTCGTTCGGATATATGATGATAGTGATGATGATAAGGTTTACAAACTCTTTCATGTAACGAATTCTTTGGTTCTAAATATTTTTTACTTTGACGTTCGATGTTTTTTTTTTGCTTTTTATGTGTCATCTTTTTTCCATAGTAATAATTCTGTGTAATGTTTTCAATTTTTATCGATTATTTTGGTTCAAACCTTTATTTCATTTTCAACCACAACATACGATCTACTCCTCGCCTAATAAGATAAAAAACACAAGATGCTTTTTAACATTGTTATTTTGGTTTAGTTATTCCGTTGTTTTGTAAAACCTATGTATCCAATTCTAACAAGTTCTGACTATTAGCCACCGCAAACCATAAGCCACAAAACCACAAGACTAATTAGGCATCAAAATTCAAACACAATAAATAAATAAATAAAATAACCCTACAAAATAAAAGAAAATGCCCAAGTTCCAGGTAAAATTCCCCCGTTGTCCCCTTTTGTCCCACTAATGAAGATTATCGACTAAGGAAGCATCAGAAACTGGGGCCAAGGCAATTACTTGATTGGTTTCTGGTGTTTTGTTTATCCCCCTTCTCCCCAGACGAGTGGGTCTGTTTGAACCGACCCTACTCCTTTAAGTTCGTCAGTTTCAAAGATTATTTGCCCGTAAAGAGATTTCTGAATTTTGATAATGTTTTCTTTAGTCTCTGTTTTGATTATGACCGTTTTAATTATTGTGTGCCGATAAAAAATGGGATAATTTATTGTTGTTTTTATATTATAAATTGGTTTTCAGACGTTTTTATTATCTTACCTACTCTATAATTTTAAAGATAAAATCATACAGAGAAATGCTGTCTCCAATAAGTAGTTTACAGACATTAAAATAATTTTCAATTTTTTAATAAAAATAAAAGCAATAAAATCAAATAAAACAGCCATAAAAGCCAGAGCATTTAAAATACAATAAAAGCAAAGATCAAACAATCCGTCTAATATCTACGTAAATTATTGTAATGTAATTTAATTTATTTAAAATTATTTAAATTGCACGAAATAAGAAATTGTGGATGCAATGCTCTTTAACATCAAGCTGTGAGTATATTTTATCCTCATTGATTTAATTTAAATATTTATTTTAATACACATTTAATTTTCAATAAAAATAAAGAACGCGGTATGCAGCATAATTCGAGCAATAAATTCAAATAACGAACTTCTTCCGTGCAAATCCCGAAGATGCCCGAACGCCGAAATTTAAAAATGGAAGCCGCTTCACCTTAACCGATGTCAAGAGAGGGCGCGCTGGCTAATTGGCGTCACTTAGCGCGTCCGCGGCCTATCTATTTAAAGATCTTTGCCTCGCTTTGAATCTAATCCGCGCGAGTCCATGTCTCATTGTGGCATTTCCGCCTCTGTTGCGCTCAATGGTGGCTGTTTTTTTGTTTAATTAGTAAGTACTAGAGACTGGTAGCTGATTTAAAGGTATTGTCCGTTTTTTATTCAGTTAATTCTGTTAGAACTTTACTTGGATTATTTTCTTTATTCGAATCTTATTGTAGCTTTCTTTTGTTTAAACGGTTTTGTTTTTGTATCTTGATATAATTATGGAGTATAACAAGACATATAACATAGCTGTTTACTAAGCATACTGCCCATAAAATTTGGTAAATAACAGGGAGACGATTTTTGATTATTTGTTGAGAAAAAAGCACTGTTTTTAATAGCTTGCAATGTACCTAATGCACTTATAAATTGTGGTTATGGGGTGCTTGTAAGAATACAAGGGTCGTGTTGTTTAGTAACAACTTTTAAAACCTGTTTTTGTCAAAATGCTCAAATAAAACTCGGAACTCTGACCTTTAATATCTCGGTAACCAGAAGGTTCAACAAGTATGGCGTGGATTAAAAAAAAAATGTTCGCAATAATAGAAGAGACATGTGTGTGTCTTTTGGGTTCGTTATCTATCTATACTAATATAATTTTGATTGTTTAAACGCACTATTCTCTGAAACTAACAATCGGCTTGGAAAATGACCTTTTAATAGATGATAGCCAGATTCATAACGAATAAAATAGGCTATATAACATCACGCTACGACACACGGGGGCGGAACAGTGACCAAAGACGTAGTATACTAAATAACGTTGTACCTATCTAATCTTAGAAAGTTAAGTCATGTAAGTAATTTAACAGGTCTCAGTTATAAACAGGCACTTAGTTAAGTACTTGCCGTACCTATCTATAATTAGCAGGCTCATGTGTTAACTGTCTCAAAGATAAGTTAATTATATTAATTAAAACGTTCACTTAATTATAAATGAGAAGGAATTATTCTTAGACACCGCAATACTTTTCATTGGTAAGTTTATAGTGTAAACTGCCTCGTTAACCTAGTGGTTCTAAGCGCTACTGCTACGCTAAAGGTGTTGGGTTCGATTCCCAGGTCGAGCAAATTGTTATTGGGTTTTTCTATGAAATTCTCAGTAGCAGCTCGGAGTTAGGACTTGTGCCCGGTAAATGACAATAGGCTCTCCCCCTATTATATGGGACCTAAATATCCCTGCGAACTGGGGGTGTACATTGGTACACCTCTGGCCAACCCTACGGGAATACAGGCGTGATGGTATGTATGGTAAGTTTATCTTGAAATTGGCTTTAGATCCCGTAGTGTTTATTTACGTCTTTGGTTACTGCTTTGCTCCCGTAGATCCTAGCGTGATGTTCTATACGTATAAACCCTTCTCTTGAATCACTCTATCTATTGACGAAAACCGCATTAATCCTCGTTGCGTAGTTTAAAAGATAAACGCGTACAAACGACAGGAAGCGACTTGCAAATGCGAAAGTAACTCTGTCTGTCTGTCTGTCTCTTCTTCACGCCTAAACCACTGAACCGATTTCAATGAAATTTGGTACAGATATAGTCTGGGACCCGAGAAAGGACATAGGATAGTTTTCATCCTGGAAATCCCCCGGGAACGGGAACTATTAATCCACGCAGACGAAGTCGCGGGCAAAAGCTAGTACTAAATAAAGATAAAGATAATATAATCTGCTATCTGCTAGGCTTATTAAAGTTTAATACACCCTTTCCTTGAAAATTATACACAACACATCAGTTAATATCAACCCCCTACTTATTTTACACATAACGGGTTCATTTTCACCCCTTCCGTGTTCGACCCCATAATGTAAACTTAGTTTGATGGGAAACTTGTGCTCTCTGAAGGGTTTTCCATGCGGTTTACTTTTATGACGGTATTAGTTGAATTGTGACAGGGTTTATTAGCACCCCTTTGATCTGGGGGTGAAGTGGTGGATGTGTCGCGATTTTGGTTTGGCTTTGACGGCCGTTTAGAAAATACTTTCGTTGTTTTGTTTAAATAGAAATTCGTTAACCTATACCTTAGCAATTTCTCGTGTATCGTGCGTGCGTTTGCAAATATATTAACATATACAAACAGCCAGATAGAAGCCATACACATATTTATTCCTAGAAACAGCCAGACTAGAAACAACTGTAGGCAATTCTTCACGTGACCAGAGGGCTGGCCTTTTCTTGGGCCAAAGAATCAGCATTGCCATACAATGTGGCAATGCTGCCAACCTTCTGGGCACATGTCCCATTGACAGCGACGCGGATGAGATTTTTGATGCCCTATGACCTTCCTTTCCTTTTTTTTACTGTACATAGTTTGTAATTTAATTATTATTATTTAACTAAGTTTTGTGTTCGAAAAATAACTGTAGGCAATATTTGTTTTATGCGGGAATCAAACCCACAACACGCAGCGTCACAGCCAACCAATAGTATTTTTTGTATTTTTTTCATACGATACTTGACCCTTCCTAACTGCCTGATAGTGTACATTCCGATGTAGGTTATACCTAAGTTCTAATAGCAACGCAATGGGACAGGCAAAGTCACTGACAAAAGCTACTCTTTCTTAAGAAATCATAACACACATACATACACACATTTATCATCTACAAACACACATTGACAAATAAGTAAATAAGTACTGACGCCTACATGAAAACATGTTCAGATATGAAGAGCCTTTTATCAAACAAGGCTTTGATGTGCCACTGCCACCTTTATAATTAGCTCGTTATTAAATTCCTTGAAAGATTGCTATCTATACATTTAGTTACTTAGATAGTATGTCATGTTGCTATATATTTTATAGTAAATAGACTCTGCCTTCGACTTCGCTTGTATAGTTTTTTTTTTTGTAATGTTTACCCAGCGTTACGTCTTTAGTTGCTGTTTCACGACTGTAGGTTTTGGCGTGATATTACATAGCCTAGAGTCATCATCATCGACATCATTATCTCCATATAAGCCGTAGGACGTGTGAGCCATCCAGTCCTGGGTATAGACCTCCCCATAGATTGCCAAAAAGACCGGTCTTCATCTTCTAGCCTAGAGTATTCCTCATTAATCTGGCTATCATACACAAAATATGTTTTCAATCAGTTTTATAGTTCCAGATACCTATTACAAAGAAACAAAATGCTTTTCAGTTTTTTATATTAGTTTAGATTATAAGACTAATGGTGAATTGTTAAGAAACTTGACATTATTACGATAGGTATCTAGGTAAAATAAAATACTAGGTTCGTCATTATTTTGTAGGTACGGAAGCGCCACCTGTCTTGTCAAACATGATTTAAAGTGTCATTGTTTAATGGAATGCTGAAGAATTTTTGCTTTCACTTATTATTTTTAATAGCTACATTAATTATTGCTGAATTTTACTTTCAATTAATTTGCTTTAAATTAAAACTTTATCAGAAAAAAAAATCCCCGGAAAAAAAAAATATTATCGTGGTGGCCCAGTGGTTAAGGCGCCTGCTTCTTAAGAGGGTTCAAATTCGGTTAAGTTCCAATGTGACTTTTTCTATGCATCGGTATGAAGGTATACTTTAGAAATAAAACAACGTGAAGGGACCTGACTTATTATTATAAGTCTGAAACGCCAATCCGCCTTGAGTAAGCTCGTGCCTTCTTTGAATAAGAAGAGACCTTCGCCTTGCAGTGGGACAATAATAGATGCATTCAATGAATTAACAACCAACTCCAAACATTTGTCCCAACACCCCACAACCAATATTGGCCCAACATCAGCATTTGTTTGATCGCAAGCAACTGGTTAATTAGGTACCTACCTACCTACAGCGTGTCCACTTTATTAATTACCTTATCTGCCATCAACCACCAACCAGGTATCGATGACCTCTGCTGTCCATTCGTTACTATGGCTGGGGAGACCAAGATTACTGGTTCCCATGACCCCGTGTTGACTTTACAAAACGGTTAGTAAATTTATTGAAAAATTAATGTTTGATGTAAAATGAAAGTGTAGGTATGTTTATTTTATTGTTTTTAGAAGTGAAAGTTGTGTCTTGGTTTGATAGTATCATTGTAATGTACTAGCTTCGGCCTCCAACTTCGTCCGCGTAGTTATATTATATAGTTTACCTACCTTACACCCACAGATCGCCAGTGTGTTTTTAGGGCTCATGTAGGTACTTGATAGGAGGCGAACCTACTGCCATTAACCGGGCACAAATCCTAACTCCGAGCTACTACTGAGAATTTCACAGAAAAACCCAATAACACTCTGCTCGACCTGGAAATCGAACCCAAGACCTCTAGCGTAGCAGTTAATGATACAAACCACTTACCCAAACTTTTCAGTCCATAAAAATAAACCAAGAAACATTTACTTAAAACATTTTCAATGAAGAACCAATAATAGATTATCACAAAAACTTCAAACCAGCAGAATATCAACAAAAATAAATGTATTGAAAGCTCTCATCCATCTCCATACATTTTACTTAGGTAAGAGAACAGTCAACAAAAGAGATAAGTAACGAGGGCAACCAGGATGTCAGATACAGTTGAAATTTCCGTCCAAACTGATGGATGCCGCCGTGGGAGACGCCCCGGGCGTCGGGAGCCGCGGGACGACTCCCGGCCACCGTAGACGCGTGTCTGTGTTCGGTGAGCAATGGGTAGCTCACCGTCCGTACGTTAACTTTACGACAGACCGTGTCGACGGCGCGTTTGTGTTCCACGTCAGAGGGGCCACTTAGGACCATGTCTGCCGGGGCTGCGGGTTGTTCGAAAGAGATACCTACCGCGCCCCCGAAACGCAAAGGGCACATGAAGGAACATAGATAGGTTTTAGTAATTCGATGGTATCCCATCGTTAAAAAAAAAAACTGACCGATGTCTGTGAATTTAACTTAACTTTAATTAATAAACTGTTGGCTTTCTAATAATTAAATCAAATTATAATTGAAACCATCCTTCAGCGACAAAAAAAACTTCTATCAAATGTCACGTCGTGGTTACTTATCTCTTTTGTGGACTGTACCTACACTTGATGTAAAAATATCGGTAGGTAGGTACTAAGTACCGAACATGTTGAAATGGCACCATTAGCCATACTAATCTCTATTTGTGGACCCTCTGCAACATACCGCTGTCTCGGTCAACGTTTTGCCTAAATTTAGGGTTCCGTAGGTGATGGTTGTTGTTTTGTCAAGGTTATAGCTCTTACCTAAGTCTCGATGGCTTATCATGTATGAAGTCATGGCTTCGATACCAGGCAAGAACTTACCAATTTAACTTTTTTAATTCATTTGTAGTTTCTAAGTTTATCTTAGAAATCACTGACGATGGTGAAGGAAAACATCGTGACTTACCTATACCTAATTAATTTAAGTCTGCAATCGCCAAACCACCTTGAGCAAGCGTGGTGATCAATGCTCGTACCTTATCTGCATGAAAAGAGGCCATTGCCCGGTAGCAAGATAATAGTCTCAAACTAGAATTGACAACTCATTTCAAGCTTATTTCACATAAAAATAACTGAGGGAGATTTCACAGAATAGCACTGCTGAGCTAGATGTTGCAGATATTGTCTGAAATCATTATGAAAAGCACATACATAGGTACGTTTTATGAGAGCCCTCGGATAACAAAACATTGTGTTAGTTTCCAACATCAATTGTCTGCACAAGAAAGGATTTAGTACAATAAACAATTAAACAAAAGAAACATTTTGAGATGTTTTGAATAGTGCCAACCTAAACCGGTTTACGGCTACGGAACCATACCCCTCATGACAGATACCCAACTGACCAAGTTATAAACGATGCTTTTACGGAAAAAATAAGTAGCTGCCATTTCCATTTGGGGCGCCTAAGTGGGCGCGATCTTTTTTTTTAATTTATTACCAGTTTACTTTCAGTTTTAATGTGTTTTTGGCTTTTAAAAAATCGTCTCTTTCCCGATTTGATTTTGTTATATGTTTACTATTAAAATCGTATTTCCCGACGCTCATATCTCTCTTTGACTTTTTAATGCTTACGTTTTTTTGTAGATTAACTACAAAAAATTGAACGAGCTTATCGAAAAAGCTTTCAAATATTTCATAATTTGCTTAATTAAGCGTTTTGAATAACTGTTTTAATTAATTGGTTATCCAAATTGATGTCATATAAAATCTAAACATAGGTTTCCTTAAATACTGGCAATGTTAAACGCCAAATAAAATCTAATGTTCTATAAAAAAATATAAGAGCTATTGGGCGGTGCGTTCCGCCACGACAATAGGGCATTGTGTGGTGGGCGTGGTCCATTGTGCCAGCCAGCCAATCAGGGCGTCGTATTCAACAATAGCGCACCGAATTGGAATGCCGCGTCACTTCTATTGTCGGATTGGCGATGTGCGAGTATTGTTCCGCGTTCAAATTTTTTGATTTGGCAGTTACCGTGTTCTATTTCTGTGTGGGTTTGTTACTTTGTAATTGAACATTCAGTTCAATTTTAGACGTTCAATTGAATAATTATTTTACTAATTAAATTAGTTTGTCTGTCTGTCGGTGATTATGGAAATCAATTAGGCAAAAATAACTATCAAATTACCTAACTACTTACTTATCTTTTTATTCTTTACGATGTTTTCCTTCACCGATGTTAGTGATTTCCAAAATAGGTACTTACACAAAAGTACTTGGGTATGAATTTGAAAAATCTCATTCATTCAAACATTCGAACCTGGCTTTGACGACACGGTGCAGTGGTTGAGCGATTGGCTGCTGCGCTGTGTATCGCGGGTTCGATTCCCACACGGAACAACTTTTTGCGTGATCCATCCTCCTGTCTAGCTGTTTCGAATCCAGATGTTTGTGTATTGAGTTTATACAAGTATACCTATGTAAACGCACCCACTATACAGGAGAAATTACTAGTGCACGGCAACGTTTTAAAAAAACAACTTTAAACAAACATATTCTAGAATTCCGTTAAACAAACAAAAGTAAAGAAAATGACAATTGTTGCTAGGTACACGAACACTAACCGGTCTAAAATTCCTTACACTAACAAACAGAAATAAACTAAAAAAACTTCCATTGATAATATCAACACTATAGGTAGGTAGGCAGATAGGTAGGTACCAACATCCTAATAATAGTACCAACCTAACATATTCACAAACCACTTAACGCCTGTCCTTTAACTAGCTTTAAATAGAACCTTTATTTATAGAAACACCGCTAATATGCTCACAGCTTTACAAGACAATAACCCGGAGTTAACCTAGCGCGTTAACGTTACGTCATCATACATTTTTTTGTGCGACGCTAACGCAAACGCGACTACAACACTAAATTAAATAAAGACTCAACACCCTCGCTATTTTTTGTACAAAATAAAAAGATCTAATTTGAAACGTTAAAGTTACGCATCAGACCAATTTTTAACCAAAAGCAAACCAAAACGCAAACGACAAAACCGAACTGCAAAACGGACTTCGAACACAACACGGTTGAATGCGTTAACGTTACGTGATCGAACGATTTTCCTCAGAGGGCGAACTTAAACGCGTCAGTTGGAGCGTATTGCCGTGTGTAGTAACGAGAGCACTCATTAAGAAGTGCAATAGGCACAGTATCTGTGACCGGATGTTGGAACAGGTGTCGCTGGCTGCCCGACCCTGTACCACGGGAATAAACGATAGGCGATCGATCGAATCTTTCGACGGAATGTACTTTGGTAACGTGGTACGGAGGTAGGATTATTTTGTTTTAAAATGTTGAGATTTTTTTAAAATCGTTGTTTATGTTATGATTGGTTTGGTTAAGGATTAATGGCCTTAAAATTAATAGGCTGTTTTGATAAATAAAATAAGCCAAAATTCTGCTAAAATGACCAAAGCCACACTTTGTCAAGAATTGTGTTATTTACGTTAAATTAATTCAATAAATGGTACATTAGTATTCCACTAACAATAACATTTTAATGCACAAAATAAGTTCCAAACTTAAATAGGTTTCAGGTATCAGTATTAAATATAAAACAATTTACTTTATATTTAACAATTCGAAACCTTTATGTTTATTTGAAAAAAAAAATTTTTTTTTTACATTAAGTGCTGATTATTACATTATAGATAGGTAGGTACCCTAAAGACTCCAAGTCTATAAGTCTCCTAAAATTAATTTTGAATTTATGACAGTTTTTTTTTCAAACCAGAACCGTCTGGCTTTGATAATTAATAATTTTAGGTAATAAAGCTTGGTGATTTTCCACCTAACTGACAAATGATTTCTATGCAACTCATCACCGAATAATGGAATATTGTCGTCTATCATATCTTCAATGACTGGTATGGTATTCCACTATAAACGTGTTTTAGGTTTGTTTGCAGCTGCCATCCTAGTAAGACCTCTTCCCCATCTGATGTTATCTCCTAGTCACGTTCTATATTGGCTCCAGGAAATGCAAGGGTGGTCAAATTCTTTCTGAAGACTCGTAACCGGCGTGCTTGTATGACCAGATGTATGAATGTGGACGAGGCGAAAGGAGTATGTAAGGATAGTAGCAGGTGGCGTTCTGTGGTTTCTGCCTACCCCCATGGGAAAAAGGCGTGAGTATGTATGTATATATGCCTAATGCTTTTACTATTCCTATTAGGTATTCTAAATTAGGCCATTCATACTATGTCTAAATTGGTAAGTATGAAAAATTAAAATTTTCATGCAATTAAACTCCCTCATTTTCACCCCAAATGGAGTTGAATTTCCAAAACTCCTTTTTTAGTTACTATATATTTAGTATATTGTAATTTTAATATATATTACTATATTACTACTGTTATTACACTTACTGTTACTTACTGTTATTACTGTTACTATATTATATAAACATTATAAAAACCCATGTGCCATGTGGGAGACACGAGCAAAATTTCACTTTCTTACATAGGAACCAAAGTACTAAATCAACATACTAGATTTAGCAGTTTCAGATGTGGCCTAATTCGTCAGTCAGTCAGTCAGTCAGTCAGGTTGTGTTTTTAATTATATTTAATATATAGGTAACTATAGCTTCTGCCCGCGACTTCGTCCGCGTCACAGTTGATGTGTTATCCTACGGGTACCGTACATTTTCCCGGGATAAAAAGTAGCCTATGTGTTATTCCAGACTATAATCTATCTTTGTGCCAAATTTCATCCAGATCCATTCAGCCGTTTAAGCGTGAAAGAGTAACAAACATCCATACATCCATACATCCATACATCCATACATACAAACTTTCGCCTTTATAATAGTAGTAGGAAGGATAGATATCAGCTGTTCTATAGACGGGTGACCTTGTAAGTACCAATTTTATTTGGAACACCTGATTATAATTATTTTAATAAGCGACGAAAATTTTCTAACCTCAAAGACAATCATGATTGTTTCTACTGAAAATCTGTTTGTTATACCATGTTAACAAAAGTCCTTTACAATATGATTTAAAAAGTAAAACGTAAAGAAGCATTTCATTAATATTTCCAACGAAACTTCAACAGATTCCTCTAGTTTCTAGAATACCGGGAATACCGCATACAAAGAAGAATACATTTCCTCCTGTATTCTGCAGCTTTGCTTCATTTCAAATAAACGACTCCACACACACACAAGCAACGCTTAAAAACCTTATTAACCAATTACATTTGACCCCCCACCCCCTCCACAATCACATGCAATACGGAGGAAAATGGGGTAAAGTAATGCATTTTCACGGGTCTTTCTTAAATGGTCATTGTGTTGCGGAATGCCACGTTAACTTTGCCATTGTCCTCAACCTTGTAGCCTGAAGCTAAGGTTGATTTTCCTCTGTTTTTTTTCTAAGATAACTTTGTGCTTCGTTTCCAAGTACATGTGCCCCCCTTCTCAAACTCCTGGGCAGGGTGCCCACCCCCCAAGCAACGTCTTGGAAATGTTTAGTCTTGCCTCCATACGTGTTTTGTTTGCCTTTTATTCTCCATCTCTTTTATGTGAAAACAGATAGATAGCTACGTTTTGTGTGGTTGTGTCAACTTTCTGAAGGTTTTGTTCAAGAAAGGTTCGGGGAACCTTTTCAGAGGTTTCTGTTTGATGGTGAGGTGGGGGAAATTGATACTGAGATTTTGTGATAAAGAAAATAACGTAAGTATTGTATGTGTGAAGAAAAGGCTAGGTTTTTAGGCCAGACTTATGTAAGAAATTTTTAAATGTTGGATATTATGGACGCACACCAAGTCGTGAAATAATATGTAGCTTGTCTTTTTTTGGCGTTCAAACATACTCCGTACCAAACATCAAAATCGGTGCAGTAGTTAATGCACCCCCTGAAAAATGTACATAACAAAAGTAATATTGTAGGTAGGTACAATTGCCTAATGGTTTGTAAATTGATTTACACAAAAATAATGTCATGTAACTTTAAAGAAAGGTGAAATATAAATGATAATAATCCAAATTTTTCAATAATTCTTTACATCAGAACCCGTAGCGCCACCTATCAACATTAACTTGAACTAGAAATGTAGATCAAACAAACTTCAACACTTTTAATGAAAAGTAAATAATGACATTATTTATAAACAAAATCATAGTCTATCTTTAATTAAATCTTTGCTAAAAATTTCTTTTGTACTAAGTTGTCATAAAATCGCGACCATCGACCACAAAAACATTATAATTATTATTTCAATTGAACTCAAACAAATACTAAAATACTAATTAAAGCCAGCCTGGAAAATGGCTGCTAACATAACACAAAAATAGAAACAAAAGTTTGTAAATAAGGGCAAAAAGAGAACAAAAATGCCATCGCATGGTAGGACAGAGGACAGAGGATATGGGGGGAGGCAAGAGGGACCAAAAAAGTAAAAAGTGGAGGGAAGAAGTGAAAAAGAGCAGCCGCACCTTTGTGTGGCACCCTCCCTGAGTAGGGTCAGCAAAAGTAGCGGTACGGAATAGACTGTGGGTTTTTTTTTTTTTTTTTTTAAAGTCTGGAAATCATCAAATAACTTAACCCGCCCTAAGTGTCAGACTTTTACTGACTAAAACCCGTCTATGTTCCTTTATGTGCCCTTTGCGAAACTGTGGGTTGATGGTACGAGTGTGTATTTATGTGTTATGTTTTTTTTAAATATGTTTTTATGAAATCAAATTTTCGTTCTTTCGTATCGATGGCAAATTAATGGTTATATAGTAATCGAAGTCAAATAAATTATTTCTTAAACTTTTCTTTAAGTACCTCTTAAGCATAGTGGTACTAAGCGCGACTGCTAGGCTCGTAGTACGCTAGCTTTTAGGTTCGATTTCCAGGTCGAGCAAGTTTTATTGGCTTTTTTAATAAATTCTCAGTAGCAGCTCAACGTTTAGATTTGTGTCCGGTTAATGGCAATAGGCTCGCCCCCTATTACATTGGGCCTTAACATACCGGCGAACTGTGGGTGTATATTGGAACACCTCAGCTTAACCCTTCGGGTAATACAGGGGTGTTGGTATGTTGTAAATAAATGTCTCAATAAAAGTCAAAGATCGATCAAAAAAACAACAATCATCTATTTAACTTTTCAATTCCCATACCTACGAGTTAACAAGATTTTATTATAATTTCATTACCATTAGCAATTAAATAAAACTGTTTCACAGTTATACCAATTTTCCCGTTGTAAAATAAGGAAAAACATAATATCAACAAAAATAATTTGAATAAACTATGTGTGTTTATTAAATTGAACACGTCGAAACGTGTTTTTTCCCACTTATAGGAATCAACATTACAACTATTTGGAAATTATGTAAAATAAATTGATTTAATTGAGAAAAGTGATTAATAATTTGTGCTAAATGCCTCAATCGTAAGGGGCGTTAATTATTTTATGGTAAAACAAAATTGCTTAATGCAAGAAATGGCCGGTTTTTATTGAATATAAAGAGTTATTTACGTTCGTTTACACGCTGATGGTGGTGATAATTTGCAGTCAATGTTTTATTTATGTGTTTCGTACTTTTTATAGGTAGTGTTTGCGTTACTCGTTTACTTATAGCGTAAGTGAGAGGCGTTTTTGTAGTTTGCTCAATTTAATCTATAGGTAAGTCTAAATACAGAAGCTACGGAGAAAAAAGTTGGTTTCCAAAATAGAAAAAAAAACATTGTGTCAATTGATTTGAATCATTTGAACTCTTGGTCGAACAAATAAATGACTTTCGTATACTAAGGTTGCGTATACGTATGCGAAATGTGTCGTATATTAAATTACACAGTAGAAAAAGTTCAAAGTAGTAGTAAAAGTAGTATAAAAACAAAATGTTCTACACATCCTTAAGAAAACTTTACTAATTAACATATTTACACACCTTCACTTATTTGTATTCAATATGTAATATTTTATACTTCATTTTCTTGTGTTAACTTTGTTTTTACTTTTAGTTTATTTGCAGCTTTTGTCTTTTGTATGTATTCGTGAACGTTACGTTCCTACATTAGAAGCAAAACATTAAGTACTATAAGTAAGATATTTACTTCTCTACTGTACCTACTGACAATGCATGATGCAGGTATATGATA
Organism: Caradrina clavipalpis; assembly: GCA_932526535.1. Lineage (NCBI taxonomy): Eukaryota > Metazoa > Arthropoda > Insecta > Lepidoptera > Noctuidae > Caradrina > Caradrina clavipalpis. The sequence goes on from OW052105.1 coordinate 7,806,764, forward strand.
TTGGTGTTTTTCTATTAAATAGGCAACGGCCTAGACGGGCCTGTTGGTCTAGTGGTTAGCGGCCCTGACTGCTAAGCCGGAGGTCGTGGGTTCGATTCCCACCCAGGACAAACTTTGTGTGATGAGCATGATTGTTAGTTCTGTGTCTGGGTGTGATTTATCTATAATATGTATGTATTTATAAATTATATAAGTATGTATATCAGTTGTCTGGTTACCATAACACAAGCTCTGCTTAGCTTGGGATCAGATAGCCGTGTGTGAGTTGTCCCAAGATATTTATTTATTTATTTAAATAAATAAATAAATAAATGCTATTCAAAATAATTACAAAAAAGGAACAAATTGTTTTGCTATCGCTCCTAACAGATAGAACTTTGTAAAGCTCGCCTGTGAGGGAGGCGAAATTAAGAGACACTTTGTGTAGATTCATAAAGGAATGTTTACATACATATCTACAAAGAGACATAATTAACTTTCTAATTACCTATACTTATGTAGGTATATGCAGCTCTGTTTCATGTAGTTTCCTTTCTTCGTAATTTTGAAATTAGAATTCCTACAAACCTTTTTCGTGGGATTAAAAAAAATACTTGTAGTTAGATGAAGTCTTTGCTAAAACTGTGTAGGTTGGTTAAGTAGGTAGAATTTTTAAATGAAGTTAAGTCAATAAATGGCAACTTTATTGATTAACTGTTGATCCAAAGACTTTTGTATAGGGAGCGGAAGAAGTATACCATTCACACCCGTATTCCCCGAAGGGTTAGGCAGAGGTGTACCAATATACACCCACAAGAAGAATTATAATTAATAAACAATCGGAATATAATCCGTACTAATATTATAAATGCGAAAGTAACTCTGTCTGTCTGTCTGTCTCTTCTTCACGCCTAAACCACTGAACCGATTTCAATGAAATTTGGTACAGATATAGTCTGGGACCCGAGAAAGGACATAGGATAGTTTTCATCCCGGAAATCCCCCGGGAACGGGAACTATTAATCCACGCGGACAAAGTTGCAGGCAAAAGCTAGTAGCTATATAATAATGGGATTATAATAGCGGAAGAAGTAATCCATAAATTTTCCATTTTAGAAAAATAAGGTGCTAGGAAATGGTCAAATCCTAAAGCTACCCGTATCTTAGCCTCACATAAAAAGTACATAATTATGAATTGAAAAAGTCACATTGGTACTTGAGCGGCTTCGGACCCTTAAACACAAACATAAGAGTCGGGCGCCAGCTACATTTTTTTTTCTTTGATTGGCTATCAAACCGACGGCCCACCTGATATCACTACTAGGCCATCACGACATTCTGACAATGGTCTTTAAACAATTCCAATTATACCAAAATTAACTAAATAAACTAATTAATTAAATTATCTAGTTTTATATAACATCTAGAAAACAATGGCCGACTTCAACAGCTCTAAGCTCATTATACCTGCACATCTGCCCAGCAAATTACCACCTTCAAACCGTTTCTTCAGCGCCAAGAGAAATCAAAGAGGTCGCCAAAGCAAATAGACGAGCGATGATAAATGGGCAGGCGGCCGACCTGACGCGATTCGACTGTACATCATAATATCATTGGCAGCCGCGTTTAATGTGCGCCTAATCTATTGTTATTTATAGGGAAGCAGGTTTAGTATATGGGGAATATAGGAAAGGAAGATAAAAAATTGTTCAACAACCTAATTTCACTATAATATTAAATTATTTATAATCTGTCAAACCACCAATTAGATAATAATAACATACATAGAATCAGCGAAACTACATGACAACGAAATGTCAACAGTGACAAAAAAGTAGCTTTTGACTACGACGGTGTCCGTCTGCGTGAATTTTACTGCGAATTTTAGACTTATTAAAAAATAGGGAGCTTTTTGGTAATAAAATACAGCAATATGAATAATGTAGCTTCCTATTAGCAAAATGTTTATAAGAATCGGATTAGTAGCTCCTGTTCTGGGCTAAATACTGTCATGTCTACTAACTCTTACAGGAAATTTGGAATGACAGCGCACTTTAACTGAAGGAGATTTTTACACACCACTGCATTGTCTGTCATCTCACTCACCCATTTCTCACGAATTACTTTTAATTATTTTTCTTGTTTATTAGGTAGGTATTTAGCCGTAGTCAAAAATCCAACTGTTTCTATTACCATAATTTTAATGACTTTATCTGAAAACCTAACATATACTACACAGTACATTCGAAGACAAAACGTGGTCACTTATGAATGAAACAAAAGTGTTCTGGACCATCGCGAATGTCACGCGAAGCTGCAAGAATATATTATTACGAACAATAATAATGAGAGCGCTAATGTTTATTGTTAGTTGGAACACTATTTTGTTTCTATTGTATCATAAACATTTGCTGGTATTATAATTGGGTTAGAAATAGATGTACTACATTTAATTGTTTAAATTGAGATTGGAAGCGAGTCTTTTGTAATTACTAGGTACTGTAATTTGTAATGTGGTTAGGGTATAATATAGTTACGGCCAAGAAAAAATCCTATTGTGAGGCAAAAGTATTTAAAAACAAAAAAAAAACAACCATCACGCATAATAGTTGGACGTAGTTATGCAGAAACGATCCAACCCTCAAAGTGTTACTTTGAGAGTTGGATCATTTTTGCGTATCTACACTTTGAGGGTTGGATCGTTTCTGCATAACTACGTCCAGTTTACGTGTGGTTGACAATTTATCACATTAATTTTTCATCCGAAAAACGGGGGTCAAAATAAAATAAAGCAACCGTAACACAAGAATAACTACTTTTACGTTTAAATAAACGGCATAAAATAAACAACACAAACAATAATTTTATTAAAATAATAGTCACAGCCCATCTCATTGTTTATTACGAAAACAATAATTATTAAATTAATAACGGCGTTTAAAATAAAATTCGAAGTTTACGATTAAACATAAATGTGTAATTATGGAAAAAATATGTTGCTTTAATAAATCTTTAGTACAATAATAATAATAAATATACGGTGGCCAAAATACACGTGACATTAACATTTGACACCGAAGTTTAAGTGCGTCTTCGTCGCCTAATTGGTCATAAATTATTATAATTTCCTTTGCTGCCCACCCCGGGGAGTTTAGTGCGCCGTGAATATGATTATTAGATGGTGTAGCGAAAAAATAATATATGTATGATTTATAGTAGATTAAGGAGTCGTGTTTTATTTTGAATTAGGGAATTTCCTGGTTGTAAATATATACTTAAGTCGATGAAGAATTTGAATCATGAAGTCTTTGACTGTTTTTTTTGACAAGTTTATAACTAGGATTTTTTATAATTATTTTAATTATCAGGATAACGGTTAGTAAAAAAAGGAAATTATGATGTATAATTACAGATTTAGATAAACTTGCCGTACCAGATGTTTTGCCGATTTTTATATGGGACTGTCATTTTAATTAAAAAAAAATGGTAGTCAAAGGGACTGCCAACAGAAGTGTAAAAAACTTAAAACTTTCGAATAACCTTCGCCTCTCGGGCGTACCTAACACGATACAATAGCATGTCGATAACATGGTCACATTATAATGTCGGTGACGCGAACCTATAACTATTGTCCCTACCAATAATCGCTTATCGCAGTTAAAGAAGTTTTCACTAATAAATAATTTGTTAACACTTGTAGACTTGACACTAATCCAAAATAGTCAAGCATCCAGCAGTCCATTACACATACAAACTATATTTAATATCCATATTTGTCATCGATATGCTCAGAAGAAGAAGTCCAAAAAAATGCTAGGAAAGGTTTAGAAAAGAGTAAAATCAGCACTCACCTAAAGCCTATAGCTTACAATATATAAAGCGAACGGCCGCATTATTCCATCAGCATCACACATACATTGTTTCACCATGCATCCGCACTCGGACACTAATAGAAGTTCCATTACGCACAGTAATAGAAAGACAATACAAATACCAAGCACAAGGAATGCAATAATTAATACCTGCCCTAGAATTCTGAAGCACTCCAGTAATAACCGTGATGTTATTTCAATAAATACAACTGGTGCCAACAATGAGAGGTGCTTTGACAGCGGCATCCGTTTCATGTGTGACTTACGGTCGTGGAGTCAATTGTCTGTGCTAAATCTGGTCTCCAATAAAACTATATGGTTCGGTCTTACATTGTAGGGTAAGCGAGGCGAGTAATATTGTTATGGGGAAGTGTGAATCATGGGAGATGTACTGTGTGGGTTTATTGGTGAGTCTGCAAATTGGGAGATGACTATTTTCGATTTTTTTTTATGTATCCAAATTTCCCACATAACAGACTAGATGATTTAAATGTTGATGTTTCCAAATATGACTGGCTACATACCAATCGATTGCAGATGTCTTTAGGCAGCGGTGACCACTAAACATCAGGTGGGTCGGCGTTGGCTTGTTTGCCATCCAACGAAATAAAATAAAGAAATGTAATCACTCAAAAGGATTTTAGTTCAGAAAGAGACATAGACTATCAGTTCAGTTTTTTGGGCAGGTCCAAGGTAATTATTTAAGCTATTCCTTAGTATAGCAATCAATCGCTCATCTCCAACTATATCTCCACTCTTACTCGTTCGAAGAGAGCTTAGTTCAAGGCACTTTATTTTATTCATTAACTTGTATATTGTCGTTTTTGGTTGACACCAGTTGACAGACCTGGGTTTATGTGCTTCAGTGGTTTGTAAACATTCAACCGAGTAAGTCATAAGACGAAAACTTTTTGCTTGTGAATGAACAAGGCGAAGACTAACATGGAATTGGTTTTGTTGAGGGTAATAATGAGAATGGTTGATGTGTCTAAATGGAATTTTGACAATGCCCATCAAGAACATGCACAGCCTAATAGGATTGATATTCGAAAATTCTGCAGGAACTCTTATAAGTTAGCTTTTGCTCGCAACTTCGTCCGCGGGAATGTCAGTAGTCGCGGATGCTAAGAGGTCTTTGGCCTTATCCAAATCCCAATCATTAGGCTGATAATTATGATGATAATAATATTGAAATCCCAAGCAAGCTTTCTATCGGTCGATCGGTTCAATTGTTTTACCGTGGTGATGAGGCAGACATTTTTTTTACATTTAGTGTGTGTAATGGACAGACAGCCGTTACAATTAGCTGTGAAGTAAAGCAGAAAGATTAAATGAAGACCCAACAAAGTATTACAAAAAAAACCGTACAATATTTTATATGCTTCGAAACTCGCAAATTACAACAATACAGAAACCTGCGACATTGCTATGAAGTGTAAAATAAAAACAAAAGCCCTGTCTACCTAAAATAGTCATAACAAGTATTGTAAGGCGTAAGACACAGCATCGACATCCGCGTTTATTACTGACCATCATTCCTAGAATACGACATGCGACAACAATGCTAGCCTGTTTGACGACTTGTCGCAAAGCTTTTATTGGAGTCTCCACTGTTTGAACTCTCCTCCTGTTACTTGCTTGCTACCATATCTTATATGTCACTGATGTCTTCATTTGCAGTCTTTTTGGATTTCTTAGTCATCATCTACCTAGCCTTTTCCCAACTATGTTGGGGTCGGCTTCCAGTCGAACCGGATGCAGCTGAATATCAGTAAGATAGTAGTAGTAAGTGGTGGTGGTGGTGGTAGTGGTGGTAGTGTCAGTGTTTTGGATTTCTTAGTAAGACTGTTAAATCGTTTTAGTCTTATATGACAACAATGATGTATGGTGTGTCTTTGTCTACCCAATGTTGCTTGTAAGGATAATAAAATTCATCTGGACAATGTTTTCTTATAAAGATTACCATGGTAAAATTATCTTCCGATGAAATACTTCAGACGCTTTTCTGCAATTCGTTACAGCATCTTACATTACAAAATACTATTTACGTGGTGATTGTAGTAATTACTACTATTATTAGTTTTGTTTTCGTAAGTATATCTCGGACATCACTGACTTTGATAAAGGAAAACATCGTAAGGAAACCTGGACTTGTAATTACAAATTGAAACGGATTGGTGATTTCATCTCTGAATGAGAAAACTTTTGCCCTGCAGTGGAATAAAAACAGGGTAGTAGGTATTACATTATCGGTGCTATATTCATTATAATGAATGAAGCCTATGCCTAGCAAATAGTCGATATTAGAATGATCTTGTACAAAAGCTTGTTGGTTTTCATGAGCTGTCTTACTTCAGGATCACTGTTTTTTATACCCGATTTAGGATCATGAGCAGAACATAGTTTCAGCTAATTCCATTCAGCCGTTAAATCGTGATTAAGTTCATTTTTTATCATTTACTTTACTCAGACTCAGTACTATGTTTCATTTATCTTGGCAAGAAATGGCCTTCTGAGATTCAGATCTATGGCTCAATACATTAAGCTTCCAAGTGTTTGCTCTTATTAAAGAAATTATCCATACCATCACGCCTCTATTCCCCGAAGAATTACCAGTACCAATGTACACCCGCAGTTCACCGGTATGGTTTTTTTTGCCCATGTAGGGGGCGAGCCTATTGCCATTAACCGGGCGCAAATCCTAACTCCAAGCTGCTACTGAGAAATTCCTAATGAAAAAACCCAATAACACTTTTTGCTCGACCTGGAAATTGAGCCCAGGACCCCATGTTCATCAGTCGAGACCAACGGGGCAAGCTTCCAAATATTTGCTCTTAATAAAGAAATTATCATCATAATCAATATAATTATTTAAAGAGACCACCAAGACTTTATCAGCTGTTAAGTATTAGTATAAATATTTCACTTACAATACATTCATCGTTGTCACAGTCCATATATAGTTTAGTTAGTGGAGCGTGCGCCCGGGTCTCCTGCGCGCGCATCGTTTCCGCTTATTATTGCACCGCCGCGCACTGCTTTGTTTGAATATCATACTAATACTGCTGTGGATTGGCTAGTTTACTGTATTCATTTATTGGTTAGGTTAGTCTTTCTTTGTACAAGGGCTGTGTTTAATGGGGTAAGTATATATTTTATAATAGGTCAGTTCATTGGCAAAAACTGAAGTGTACTATAATTGACCCGTGCGTGGTTAACTGCCATTTTGACTTTGTCTGAACTTCAACTACAAATGATTTTAATAGTTCCTCAGATTCCAATTTAAAAGTCTGATTCGCTAAATTTTAGCATTCGGGGATTACAATGCAGAATATTTTGCAGCTACTGTAATACGATAAGTAGTTTGAATTGATGCATGTTTATTACCCAATCACGCTCGAAATATAAACGGATTTGGATGAAATTTTGTAAAGAGATAGATATCATTAGCACTAAATAGCACATGTTCCCGTGGGATAAATATAAATTTGGTTTAATTCAGAAATCTTCACAGATGGAGTCACGGGTAGAAGCTAGTAAAACAGCAAACAGCCTATGCATTACGCAAAGAAAAGTTTCGTTGAATTAATTAATATCTAATGATGATGTCTAAATCTGCAGTGAAGTAAATTAAAGAAAAATCAATACGGTACAAAATATAAAATCTCCAATATCACTATCAATACAGCACATTTTTCCTTGCATCCGAAAATCAGCAACCCTACATACCCAATAAGAATCTCGTACGTTGTCATACCAATATGGACGATCAATGCTACAGTATTATCGCCGCCTGCGCATAACATTTATGAATTATTGTGCTCTATTTCTGTGCCGGTGCACGCTTAAGAATGGACGGTGTGTCCGTTTGGATCGTCTCTTGTTTTTGTGAAAGCCAAGTGTATTGACACTGCAGCACCAGTATTTGGACAAGATTTAATTGTTTCTTTTTCTGTAACTGTGTTATTGATTTTGGCTGTTTCAAGATCTTACTTTTTATCTTTTATACTATGTTGTGCTATTTTGGCTTCTTAACCATAATTTGTTCAGTTGCTGTATTTGTGGTTGATTTGGTTTATGACAAAGTCAAGGTTAAAAGCGTTTATTTCCATTAGAACTGTTTTTACAGGAACTTTCTGATTGTCAAAGAATTGGTTAGTTAGTCAGTAAGTTGAAGCTAGTTGTATATTGTATAATGGTATGTCAACTACATAATAAAGATGGAATGAGCCCACTGGTTGCGGGTTCAAAGTTTAATGTGACTTTTTAATTCATAATGAATTTTCTAATTATATCTTGGACATCACTGATTTCGGTGAAGGAAATAATCATAAGGAAACCTGAAGTAGTAATTATCCGCCTTAAGCAAGTGTGGTGACCAACACTCGTGCCTTCTCTGTGAGAGAAGAGGCCTTTGTAACGCAATGATACAATAATATGCTGGTTTTTGTTTTTGTGCTAAATACGCAAATGCTTTGGCAAAATGGCACCACAAATAAAAAGATAAATAAAAGACAGTGCCCATAAAACAACGATAAAACAATAACATACAAAGTCGCCGGCACTTATTCAAACCGACTGAATGGACGTTTCATTTTAATATCAATCAGCGGGCAGTCTCCCTGCCATATTTCATGCGCCGCATGCAATATTTTTTCAGCACTAATGGCGGATGTTTTGGCGCGAACCGTCCGCGCTTCCGCTGCGTCGCAACTCGCGCGCACAATCACCGCATCCTGCGTACGCGCAGGTTACGTCGCTTCTTTTAACAGCTCGTTTAATCTTCATTTGTTTTTGCCGTATGGTGGATATGTAGTTTTGGAAGGGTTAATAAATATGTGTTGGGAGATTGGACGCTTGGTGTAATGTGATTTTGCATAAACAGTAATTTAAATATACTTAGTTAGCTGCTTTGTTTTTCCTAGCAGTTTCCATGTTTTTATTTGCTATTTTCTATTCTTTAGTGATGATTCTTTAGTGGTTAAGTCGCCCGTCTCCCATTCATGAGGTTATTGGTTCGATAGCGGGCAAGTACCAATGTGATTTCAATGTATGCCTATGTGCTTTCTATTTTTATCTTGGATTCTCCATCGAAGTTGGTGATAGGTATCACTAACTTCGATGGAAGAAACATCGTCAGATCGATGAATGCTCATGCAAACGAAGAATACGATACGATAAATTACCATAATCATCATCAGCGGATACCAGCCCAATATCTTAATATAGTAGATAGTGATTGACCAATCAAACCCACGTCTTTGTCTTAAAACTTTCAGAAGAAGTCCAGGGTATCCCAAACCGTCAAATTTTCCTTGAACCTGTTTTTTGAAAGTTTTGTGATAAAATTGAAAAACTATCAAATAAATTTGACAGATACTTGTGCTATAAAAGACATACATTCAAATCAATCGATGTAAAGTGGAACCACCATAGTATTACCATAATCCCCTCGGTAACCTGTTGAACGCGATGTATCCGCCGCCGATCAACAAGACAAATGTTTGTTCGTTCCAACCCCTATTATTTAGGGGTGCATTGTTTATAGGGCTGGGGGTTGAGGGACATTGAATTATTTTAAATTTAAAGTATGCGAGACGTTTCATTGTGGCTATCTTTATGTCTAGCAGTGGACGCCGTTCGGCTCATATGATGATGAAGTTTTAAGCAGTATTAAAAAAAAAACTTTTTAATTTCTTTATTTCTGTCTCTGCACTATCTACAATAAAACCTCCTACTTTATTAAAGTTGATTAAAAGTCATTCATATTTTTTTTCTTGGATGGGTGAAGTAGCCGAATGTGATATTTTTTTAATTAGTCTGTAAACCAATTTAAATCACAGCAATATGACGCTAAATTGGCTTTACTTTTCGGGCAATCTTAATGTAGGTTATCCAAATACGCAATAGATATTATATTGCACATTAATGTGTGCGCACAATAATACGGGTCACAAACTCTTCTCTCATTCTCTTAGTCCAATCGTACATAGGCAAAGTTCCTAGTCGAAAGATTCAAATAGCACTTTACTTGTCATAGAAATCGAGATTCGTGCTCAGCAAGTGCTTGCGAAGATGATAGAGACTGCCAGCCCTGTTCAGTACCTGTTTATCAATTTACACAAAGCCTGTAAAATACATACAAACAAAATCATCCTATCCTACCTACCGCTAAACAAAATCATCAACAAAATAATTCTCAACTACAGAATGTATCAACCAAAAAATACGTTACCATAACAACAACAGCGCGACAACCCTAGCAACAAGCGATGAGTTCCACTTGTTGCTCCCCCAACAATAAGTTAGGTCAGTGTAATGGCACTCAGGGCTGTCGCACGCAATGTGCCGCTGTCACGCGATGCTCATACCTGGAACAAGGCAATTGTTTGATTAGATGGTGTTGCTGGGAGCTCGGGAACTTGGGAGCTAGTGTAGAGCATGTTTAGTGATGTTGTGTAGTAAATATTTGTTTGGAAATTGAACAATCAAGTATATTGGGACATAGAAAAGTTTTAAACGAATTACATGTTATAAGAATAGACTAGGTTGAATCTGTATGCGGCTTCGAATTTGTTATATAATCCCACGGGAACCTTACATTTATCCAGGATAAAAATCCCATGTCTTAGACATGACTGACTTATCTCATTGCAAAATTTCAGCCAGATCCAATTAGTTGTTTTAGCGTGAAAGAGTAACTAATATACATCCGTCTTCACAAATGTTCGAATTTATAACATTAGTATGATATTAAGTAGGAATAGTAGGTTAGTAGGATGTAGGATATTCTGAAGATAGCTTATCCCAAAAGTCAGGAAATTCCCGAATTTATAGTAGGTATAGAAAATAGGTACTAAAAGCACTGTGTATTTAAAGAATTTCACACGCGAATATTTTAACTTAGTCGTGTTAACTTTATCGCCGTGTTCAATAGGTATAATGTTGTGAACATAGCGCCTAACACAAGCGTGCGGAGTAAATGTAACTGATATTTATGGATTTTTACATTAAAAAATACCCGTTTCGCATACTTCGTCTTTTTTCATATCAAGGGGTAATAATTATTATAATATGGTGGTACAAAAAAAAGTAAAATTTTGTTCATGTAGATGACATAATTCTTTTTGGTTATTTTGATTTAAAAACCAAAGTACTACACCGATTTTGGTGTGATCTCATCATTCTACGGGACCTAACTGATAAATATTTTATAAAATTAGTTGAGAAATGACGGAGTTCACAGGTAACAAACAAAACGAAAAAAGAAATTACAAACAAATTGATAACCTCCTCCTTTTTTGGAAGTCAGGTAAACATTTTACCAAAATGCTATAGGACCATCGTGTTTCCAACTAGAACTTATCGGCTCGTTTATACTAAGCCTACATATTTGGGAATTGAATCTAGTTTACGATAACACAGCACACAACAAGGTTCGACAAGCGATTGAGTTGTTCCGCCCACGGTTTGCATTGTATGCTAGTAAGAACATGCTTCGAATAATGTTCCCCATGTATGCGAAAAATTATTCGAAATGTATTTTGTGTGCAAGTTTTAGAATGTTCAATGTGTTCGTCTATGTGTGAAATGTTTGAAAAGTACTGTTTTATACTCTGTTTTGTTGGATTTATAAAGCAAAATATGTTTATCTGCAAACACAAGCTTATTTTCAGCTGTTCACTCGCTTTTAAGTTGCGTTTTTGGGTGCTGCTTCTCTCCCCGGGGTCGTAGCGTGATGTTTAATAGCTAGCTATAATATTCCCTATAAACCTGGGCTATCAAATACAAAAAAAAAAAAAACAAATCCGACAATCCGTTTTTTGAACCGTTTAAAGGATCTTTTGAACCGTAATAGGAGACACTTTAAATTTTTATACAGTATGTGTCTATCACGAGGATTTCGTTTCTGAACTTAGTCCTCGATAGTGGACTATATTTTGTACTTGAGCCGTGGTGGCCATTATTCTAACCTAACAGAATTTCACAGAGTAGGTATACCCAAAATAAACTAAAAAAATAAGGGGGTCCCCGTACCTTAAAACTTGTTTTATTTACGGCGATTTTTGCTCGACCTTAACATATAATGGTCGAGCAAAAATCGCCGGTTGTACGAAACCTTTCATGCAAGTCTAAGTCCTGTTTCTGTCCTAAGGTCCCTGCTAGTTTTAGGTCAAGAGATTAATTTTACTCAAGCTTTCTATCAACATTCTTAAAGCTAGCCCTATTTAGGTAGAAAACATTCAAAATATTTCAAGCCTTCAAATAAAGGGTCCTAAACCACATCGAGGGGCGGTGAGCTAAGATTTAATAGTTGTAGCACTCGGCAATTGTCGTGTCAACTTCGGTCGCGATCGGCTTTACCAGGTTTTATGGTTGTCGTGCGCACACGGCGCTGGTTGCGTTTACTTGGGGATAATATAATTGTCTCTGTCCATTGATATTTATTAGATTGGCGTGTCTTGAATGCGCTGTTTAGGTGTCGATTAGTGAAAACGGTGTAATTAGACAGGACAGTTATTTATTTGTTTTATTGGGTGTGAAGTTTGTTTAATGTTTCTGGGGAGATTTAGATTGTGGGATATCTATGCTAATACTATTAAGCTGAAGAATTTGATTGTTTGGTTGGTTGAACGCGCTAATCACAAGAACTACTGGTTCGAATTGAAAAAATATGTTTGGGTCGATATATATACCATCACGCCTGTATTCCCCGAAGGGTTAGGGAGAGGTGTACCAATGTACACCCACAGTTCGCCGGTATACTTTAGGTCCCATGTAATAGGGGGCGAGCCTATTGCCATTAACCGGGCACAAATCCAAACACCGAGCTGCTACTGAGAATTTCATAGAAAAACCCAATAACACTTTTTGCTCGACCCGGGAATCGAACTCAGGACCTCTAGCGTAGCAGTCGCGCTCTGGACCACTAGGCCAACGAGGCAGTTTAGTTATCGTTTCCGTGGTATAATATCAAAAATTGACGCGGAAGTCGAAGTCGGGAGCAGAAGCTAATTCTTAACAATTTCAAATACCAACTCAAATCGAATACTTTTATATTCTCACGCTCTTGGTAAACCTACATGATCTTAAAACGTAGTAATAACACCAAACGAGGGTGTAACATTACATGTAACATTTACTACAATGGCACTCCTCCATGCCAGTTAATGGGTTAATAAAGTAAAACAAACGTAAAACCGGGTCAGAGCCCATTCGTCCCCTAAGATTCGCACCCTGTGCCCACTCGTCCCCTGGAACTTTTGAGGGGCCCATTCGTCCCCTGAAGAATATTTATTTTTATTCATCCTGCAAATACCTACCAAACCAATATGAAGAACCAATACGTCACCGAGGCAGCCATAATATACACCGTGTCGACGGCGCGTTCGTGTTCCACGCGCTCTTCAAAGAGATGTCAGCAAACTTGGAAGGGGCCACTGAGGGCCGATGCCTGCCGGGGCTGCGGGTTGTTCGAAAGAGATACCGCGCCCCCGGAACGCAAAGGGCACATGAAGGAACATAGATGGGTTTTAGTCAGTAAAAGTCTGACACTCGCTCCCGCCCCGCCCAGGGCGGGGGAAGTTATTTGATGATTTCCCGTCTTAAAAAAAAAATATAAAAAAAGCCATAACATACAAACAAAACACCTTATCTATTTTATAACCCGTCTTTTTAACAAGCCATTTGTAGAGAGACAATATTACATCGTAAGCCTATCAACAGGTTATATTATTATCATGACGGATTATCATTCATCATAACTCTTTTTTCAATGATCTGTTATGATTTATTAAATTAATTCCGTTAATAAACTGTTCACAAGTGTACTATGTTAACCGTTTCTTATGTAAAATATAGCTAATTTTATCTCAGGGGACCAATAGGCATCTGAATAGGTGCCGAATCTTTAACTTACATTGTATAAATATTAGAGGGGACGAATGGGTACCTTAAAAAGAATATTTTTTATTAAAATATTAATTGGTCTCCTACCAGGAGACCAATGGGCACCTATATAGGGGCCGAATCCACAACTTTTATGCTGGGGGACGAATTTTAGGGGACGAATGGGCTCTGACCCGTAAAACCTTGTATGGAAACCCCTCTTTTGCTAATCGGGATTGTTTATAGTTCGTCTGTTTACATACAGACCGACTGAACAATAAAAGTAAGTAAGGTAAGGTGTTGTTCCACTGCGGAGTATTATAAAGTTAATAAAGTATGTTGCTGTGCCCTAACAGAATCCATAATTATACTTTAACATATTTTATACACATTATGATATGTAAATCTATAAGTATTACATGCATACCATCACGCCTGTATTTCCCGAAGGGTTAGGCAGAGGTGTACTAATGTTCTCCCACTGTTCGCCGGTATGTTTAAGTTCCATGTTATAGGGAGCGAGGCCTGTTGTCATTAACCGGCCACAATTTTCATTAACAGCCACAGGTCTTAAGCACGACTACTACGCTAGAAGTCTTGGGTTCGATTCCCAAGTCGAGCAAAGTGTTATTTGGTTTTTCTATGAAATTCTCAGTAGCAGCTCGGAGTTAGGATTTGTGGATTAGTGGCAATAGGCTCGCCACTATTACATGGGTCTTAAACATGCCGGCGAATTGTGGGTGTACATTGGGACAAATCTGCTTAACCCTTCGGGAAAAACAGGCGTGATGGTATGTATGTATGATATATAAAAAAACAATGATGAGCACAGCCGCTTCAGCTGTATGGGTTCACGATTCAGATCACAATGACATTTTTATACACAACGAAGCTAATTGAACGAGAGCAGCGTGCCCGTCCGCCGCAGTGCAACAGCGCCTTTACAGCCGTTAACTTGTAAAGCTCTACTTGGTTGGAACTTGAATTACTTAATATAAGTTGTGGAGAAGTATGAATCATTTTTACAGGTACGTTTGTGGAAGTACCGACAGTTTGGACGAAGGTTTTAACAATAAGTTTTGAATTAAGACTGGTGATAAAGAAATAAGTATTGTTTGTCTTGAAAATATGCACTTTGACTGTTCTGAATTCTTATTGCATTTTGCGTAAAAGCCAAAATTTAATGAAACCGAAAGTTAAATTTTCTCTCCATCATTGCATTTTTTTTATTCTGGATCATGCCTGGGTACTGACTAGTTAAAGAGATATTAAATACCAAAGTTACATTTTTTTTAAATTTAATTACATCGGCGTGTCTTGTACATTCGCATGCACCCGTGAGCTCAATGTTTTGACGTTACATTGCGTGTTACCATAAATTCTCAGAAAAAATATAAGACGTTTCCCAGCAATCATTTTTAATCAATGATACCTACTTAATTTGATGGGCAGTGTGCTTAGTTAACGGTTATGTTATGTGTCTTATTCCTGTATAAAATCAGAAATTTTTTATTTTAAAAACCTTTTAACAATAACCCAAAGTACTTGTAAACAAGTTTATCATCACGGCGGCAAAGGAGATGAGGGCGGCAGGATGACTGGACCAAATGAACATGGATAACTGAATGAATCGCACTTTCATTGATGGAGATCCAGAAATATACTGCGCGTGAGTCGGTGCCCGCTACTGGGTGTAGATTTATGAATGTGATAGAGGGTTCAAATAAATTTTTTTTTTTTTTTTGCATACAAACATAAGTAGGCAAATGATTGTGTAATATTGTGTGTGATGAAGTATGATAAGTTTACGAGTCGTTACCTAATGCTTTATTTTTTTTACGTCCCACCCCTGGGCAAATTTCTCTGTGTTGTGGTTCCTCTCTCCAGTTCCTGAGGAAGCACCTAGTTTTAGTGACTAATAAAATAGAATAACTATGGTTAACTTCGTCGTGTATTTATTTATTGATAAAGCTATTTTATTACTTTTCACTAACAAAATATGATCCAACTTCAATTATGTATGAATAATCAAGGTTATTCAAAACTGTAGTGTAAATAGACTTAACAAAGGGTCCCTTCTAATTCATAATGTGTATTTTCTATGTTTTTCTTCGACATCACAAGGACACATCTTAAAGAAACCTGGACTTTTAGCGTACAAGTGTGGTGATTATTGCTCGTATGAGAAGAGGCAGCGGCCTCTTCTTTAACTTACAAACCTATTATTTTCCCACTGCTGGGCCATTGCCTAGTATGAAAATAATAGGATGGCTTTATAATTATTAATAGATTGATGCCTATAAATAAATTCTGGAGGACCCTGTGTCTTCTCTAAATGTTCTTAGGTCTACTTTGTTCGGAACATGAAGTGCGATGATTATCTAAAAGGATTTCCTACCGATGTCTTATTGTTCATGTTTCAACAATGCGGCGAGCAGACAATGAACATTGTCTTTTACCTTAGGATTGATGTTAATGTTCAGTTTTTTATTTCGCTTTATTTTGCCAAAAGGAACCAACAGATTATTTAATCTAAAATCTAATTCAATATTCCGAATGTGTTACATTACTATGCGGCAAATCGGTAACAGCCCATTACCATTATCCGGTCCCAAACCCTAACTTAGCGCTGGTACTAAGAATTTCGAAGAAAAACCCAGTAACACCTTTTGCTCGACCTGGAAATCGAACCCAAGACCTCTAGCTTAGGAGTCGTGCTTAGGACCACTAGACTAACGAGATTCCTATGTTTAGCAATCATGGCTACAGCTGATATGTTAAATGAAAGTGCCGCGAAAGATGATCAAAGTTATGAAAATAAATAACTACATGAATACCAACAAATATCTATTAAATCCATTCCAAGTAAATACAACAAATATCCAGTTAGTAATACCCGCACTATAGAATGGGAATGCAAATGGAAAGTCGTTAAAGAGAAGTGACAATAACAGATATTGTTCTATCATATCCTCTGAGTAACTAACCGGCGCCTACAAGAAGCGATTATACATAAAACCTTCAGTTTATTACAAGACAATTGAGTACTCCAAAAAGAATATTAGAAAACGAGGAAGACATATTTTATTTGTCAAATCATATGATGTTATGTTTCTGAGATCTAATTTTGCTATGGGCATTAAAGGTGTTACTGATACCAGCCTATCATTGTCATACAGAGAAGGCATGATCGTTACGCTTGCTCAACGTTGATTGGCGGTTTCAGACTTTTAATATAATATGTCCAGGTTACCTCACGATGTTTTCCTTTACCGATGTCAGTGCTGTCCAACGTAAACATTGAAAAATTCATATTGGTACGTGCCCGGTATCGGTACGTACAACGTCACTGAGCCATCACGAAAGATAATAAATTGAAGAAACTACATCACGTAAAAGACGAAAAGATAATGTAAATGACAAAAAGAGATTATGAAGAATGATAGCAGCAGCTGGTCTGTCACACCTGGCTTCCAGATATTTATGGAAATGGTTCACCCCTGATTGATAGCAAGGAAAATGGGTCAAACGCTGCCTGCCTCTACTAAGTAACTTCCTCTGATATTAACAGCCCTCATTACCACATACTTGTAGACTGACGAAATTATAGTCACTCACTAGTTGGCTCAAGATACAACGGTATTGCAAAACGATGGAAAGGACCTTTCATTCAGGGAATTCTCTTGGGGAGACTGAGATGGAGATATGGATAATTGAAAAGAGAAAAGGGGAGGGATAATGTCCTTAACTCGATTCTTGGCAATTGTCCACCGGAAGGCGGCTTTTAGCAATAAGACAGCTTTGAATGTGAAACTGAAATACAAAGCCGGTCCATTCAGATGGGTGACGAGCTGTGTATGTAATTGGCTTGGAAAGGTCAATCCATTGCGCTCAATGCAAGGGTGGATCTTTCTATTTGTGATTGTTCTATAGGTCTTTACGTAGTATCTACTAGAAAGGCTTGTTTGTAGTTGACTGGTTCTATTATTGCTGCTGCGTTGGTCGCGACTGGGTTTGATTTCCAGGTCAGGCAAAATGTGTTATTGGGTGTTTCCATCCTTACTAATATTATAAATGCGAAAGTAACTCTGTCTGTCTGTCTGTCTCGTCTTCACGCCTAAACCACTGAACCGATTTCAATGAAATTTGGTACAGATGTAGTCTTGGACCCGAGAATGGACATAGGGTAGTTTTCATCCCGGAAATCCCCCGGGAACGGGAACTATTACTCCACGCGGACGAAGTCGCGGGCAAAAGCTAGTTAGAAATATCTCAGTAGCAGTACGGAATTTGTTAGTTGATGGTGTGACACCCAGTGTCTCTAAGAGCACGTAAAGCCATTGATCTCTATCCGGTCGTATCGGATCGCAATCCTACAAGACTATGAGAGTGAGAGAAGAGAGAGTGCACCTGTATTTGCGCACACACTTGTGCACCATAATATTTCTTGCGGACTTGACTAGTCTCCATTAGGAAGACCAAAATTCGGTCGACTGTTTATAAGAAGATAAGGAAAACCAATGTTACAGTGTCCGCATTCCTCTACTAACAGTAAACATTTGAAATGTCACAAAGAGCACAAAAATATTTACGAATAAAATATTTATTAAGGTTTGCTAACAGCTTCCGTATGAGATCTAAAGTATAACACATTATTATTCTCTATCTTAAACAGGCGCCAACGGCAGTTGAACGATATTTAAAAAACCCAAAAATTAATACCTAGTAGTAGAGCTCTTTGTGAAGGAGCTCGTCCGGGGAAGTACTACCACCATACATACATATTTCTATAAAAAATCAGCGTTGCTGTGGTCCGGTTTGAAGGGTATGGGTGCCGGTGTAATTACAGGCACATGATACATTGCAACTCTTTGTCTCTAGGATGGCAAAGCATTTGCAAGGCCTCTGGTATCGCAGATGTCTATAGAGGCAACGGTGACCACTTAACATCAGGTGGGCCGTCCGTTTGTTTGATATTCATTGATATAAGTATACAAAAAAAAGACAAAAACAAGAAAAATACTTCTCAAATATTAGACTAAAAACTATTTAGGTATCTAAAGTCGTCTTACATTTACATTTGAAGAATTAAAATGTTGCAATACCTAATCTTTAATTGTTATTGTGAACCTGATTTATAATATCTCGCCAAAGTGCTAAGAATCTTTTAACACAAAGATGTTTTCACATCAAACGCTTATAAAGTTGTTTTTATTACATAGCGTGCTACTACCGAATACTTTTTAAGTCGCAATCAATCAGGCTTTGTCTGACGCCTCTATGGAATTTTAAATTGGATTCCTGTTAACAATACAAGGATTAGTTACTTCGTACTTTTGTCCGCCATTGTACATCTAAAACCAATGTTACCCATGCGTGTTACAACAGCATCGATTAACCCCACAACCACTGCTGGTTTTATTCAAGCGATCATTTGACAATGTCAAAGGGAATAAGTAATGTAAGATGTGTTTATGGGGCTTATCGTAATATACAGAGTGTAATAATACTAGAAACAGTATTTTACAGTGTCGATCGCTAGCTTCAATGGTGTTTAGGATTATATGTTATTTATGGGGATTTTGTAGATGAGTCGGTAACGTTTTGTAGTTTAAAACCTGTTCTTATGGGGACAGATAAAGTTGGAACCATTCCGTTGACAGATTGATAATATAAATTGAATTTTGAAATGAGAGTGTCGTCTCTGTTATAGATGTGGTGCATGTAATTTGGGATTTATGGAGGTATTAGTGGAAGTAGCTAGATTTTTGTAAGTTAAAATGATTGAAAGCAGCTGCAAAAGTTGACTGGGGGAGTACGTGCCAATGCCTTTTTTTAGATGAATTTCTTGAATCAAAACACAGTGCATTAAGTGTTTTTATGATTAATAAAGGGTTCCAGGTTTCATGATTAATACTTAAAAAGTTATTGAAGCTATTATAATTATCATCTTTGAGAGTCAAAATGCTCAGTAATAGACTGTGATATTATAATGTTCCTAAGATAGTTAATTGCTGGACATCGGATTCCCTCCACACACAAGCCTATTATTTCCCCACAGGAGGGTAAAGGTTGTTCTGATACAGCAAAAGCACGAGAGTTGATCACCCCGCTAGCTCAACACATTGGCGATTTCAGAATTATAATCCAGGTTTCCTTACGATGTTTTCCTTCACCGATGCTAGTGATGTCCAAGAGTCACTTAGAAAGACCATTTCGAACAGAAAAAGTTACATTGGTACTTGCCTGGTAACCCCACAGCTTTATGCATGAGAAGAGGGCGCTATAACCACTGACCCATCACAACGCTATACTTTTAAAGCCTCCTTGCAAATATCATCGCTAAACCTAGCCCGCTGCTATTTCTGTAGACTTAACTCTACCGGACCAAGATAAAATTTCTAATACCATCAAAAACCTATTTGGCCAGTAGGCCGCCAATTCAGTTTCCTACTCATTGACAATCTATATAAAACATCCGATACGAAAAGTGAGCAATAACTAAAAAGTAGCACCACGGCGTTCGTGCAAAAGCTTTTACCAAAGAAGTCGTAGTAAAATATTATGATGCACATAAAGAGTCCACAATAAGTTACAGCACTCGCTCGATTATCTCTTATTTGTTTGTGTTTTATAGCGGTACTGCTCTCGTTTTATAGCTTTTCGATATTATTTCGCGTATTTTTTTTCCGATGGGCTACCGCGACGCTGTTATTCTGTGTGGCTAGAATGTTGTGGATAAGACTAGGGGTGCTGTAACTTTAATTGCGTGCCGTACGAAAACTTTCAACATCTCGGACATTTGGGTGAAATTGAAATTTGTTTACGGAGTCAAGACATTTTTTTTTAATTATATTATGTAGGTATTTATCGTTTACACTTTCATGTTTTTTTTTAATAATATTAATGTATTACTAATCTTTCAATTAATCAGAATCCCCCTAACACAAAAAGTGTCCGGGTTCTTCCGGACATTTTTGAAAACCGGACGACTCCCGGGTTCCCTCTAAACTAGGACAAATCCGGGGAATCCAAGATGGCAGCCCTAAACGCTAAACAATAAAATGGACAATTGAATGTCATCTTATAAGACTGTGTGTCCGATATGGGTGATGTTAGTAGGTTATGCCTAAAATAGGATGCGTTTATTGCTGTACACGGTGTGGTAATGTGCACGTTTATCGCAATGAAATAATTGTTTATTGGCTCAGTTTTATAGTGTCATAATGTTGTAAGTACCTATTGTTTATAGACCAATTTGCTGCTATAACTGAGCTAGTTAGGAAATGGTATAGCGGTAAAATTGTAATGAATACCGTTTCAGCTTAAAGCGCAGTGTAAAAGGTGTATTATGTGCACAAACAATTTCGATCAGCCATATTATGGAAGATTCTCAAATATAACAATGAATTAGATAATAGCTGATAATCTTGAAACGGCTAAACCGATGTTCTTAAATCATAATCTAAGAACACTTTCAATTAAGTTACCTTTCAAACAAATAAAAAACCAGAAACACAAAATCAGTCCAGCTGATTGTGCTCATGCACAATGGTCCATTGTAGGACTAAGTGCGGAAACCAAACCCCCTAACATAGAACATAGATCAGTCCAGCTGTTTAGCAGCCAACAATACACACACGTCAAACCAAACACTTTTGTTTTCTTCAGCAATAATTCGTCAGTAGTAAAAAAGCCGTATCTTCACATTTCGAACGTCACACGCACTGTCCTCTCTACAATACCACTTGATCCTATCGGGCATTTGAAAAAAAAAAATGTAAAATCACCCCTCGGCCGTAGAGTGCCATAAACTAGTCGGGCTGGCGCGCCAATTAAATATGAATGTGCTGGCCCACTCTCATTACCACGTAAAATTTTTAGTCGAATCTACCCTCTTTTTTGATATTGTGTTATACGATATTGGATAGGTCAGTTGCGTAAATTATTGAATCGAGATGCGGAATAACGATGTAATGTGAGTACGTACTATACAAATAAAGGAAAAGTGTTTTTGTAATTTTTAAACAAGGGTAGTTTGTTTTTTTATGTAAATCTGTAAATGATATTTTTGTCTTTAAACAATTATAATAAATAAATTTGTTCTTCTAAGCGCATCGATAGCAAAGAAAAACAAATAATTAAAGGGATGAAACATTGTTTTATTTTATTTTTGGCCCAAAATTCAGCCAAGGCTACACTATCCGCCGACGCAGTTGTTAACAAGGTATTAAAGAATTAACAATTGCTAAGAGAGCTCCTAAAAAGCAAAACATGAAAAACAAAGTTAAACATTATTTTATTTTTGTTTATTCTTAGATCTCTCTTAAGAAATTTAAATTAATATTTTTTATTTGTTTCTTTTTAAAGTAGTTACAGTACATAATTATTACTTTTTGCTACACAAAACAGTGAAATAAAAGACCTCTACAATAGATTTTTACTCAAAACACCTCGTCTACATTGCAAGTGTTCTTAATACCTATAAACCTACAATATTACATTAACTTACACATCAATCAAAAATCGACCTTATTACTTCAAAGAAAGTCCTATTTACAATTTCAAGAACCGCATAACTAAAGTATGTCGAGATATACAGGGGGTGTGATAATTGCGAAGTGAGACAAAGTCGCTTCAAAGGCATTGTGGATGTTGTATAGACTTTACAGGCTCTTAAACATTTGAGTTGATGTCAACCACACTTTGTCGTGTCGTAATTACGATGCGCCTCTCAATGGGACACCCTGTATAGGCACAATACGTCTTGCAAAACGACAAATTAATGAGGACTTTTTTGTGACAGTTGTTTTAATTTTAAAAAGTATTGGTACAATACAATACTTTTATTTTAAATAATGTATGTATTTAGTACCTCATAATACTTATTTTAACTTTCGCGGTTTTCTTAATGAGTTATTGTTCTGTAGTTAATTACGGTTTTTTTTGACCTTCGTCTTTATGGTAATGCTTTTAAGGAATATTCTTAACAAGTCTTTAGTGACATTAATTTTGTAGTGTAAAGACATTTTATTATATTTGTTGTATTTTAATAACTTCTTTACAAATAATAAAATGGCGTTTATTAGGTTGACAAAGAACCATTATATAGGTATAATAAGGAGCTTCGCAGTTAATTGCTGAGTCGTAAAAGAATGGCAAGTTCTTGAAGAAAACGTATTAAAATAATGAAAGAAAGAAAAAATAAGCCAACCATTTTTAATCCAGCTCTTTAGCCATTGGAGTATTTTCATTGTTATGTATCTAGAAAAAAACGTCAAATATATAGTTATACGTAACTAATATTCTCCCAACTGAATTTTGATCAATATGGTTTTACATAATGCAGGCTAGCCAACTACGAAGGATATAAGTATATTGCACATTTGCACAAGTGTGTGTGTGCAAATACAGTGGACATCTTCCCTCGCTTTCATAGTCAGATAGGACGGCAATCCGACACAATCAGGGAGAGATCAACGGTATTGCGTGCTTTATGAGACACCGGGGTGTCACATTACTAACTTCCAAACTAAGCTCGACCTGGGTATTGAACCCTAGACTTCACGCTCAGCAGTCATGCTTCCCACTATAAGACAACGACACATCAACAACAAGCAACAACAACAACAACTCAACCATCAACATCAACTACAAGTCATCAACTACAAACACTATCGAACTGCAAAATCTATCCCACTACCTACTTACCCTTTCAAATAAAGGCGTGAACACACCCAACTAATTACAAATCAATACAAAATAACGCTAGATTGTATCGTTCTAATCTGCCGAAGCTCGGCGACTGTCAAGCTCTCGACAAAACCAAAGTCAGAGTTGTATAAAAGTGAATGATTAATGGCTTCTCACATTAGGTTGCGGATACACCCTTGTGCGGGTGTGGGGGGATGTGGAGGTACGTGTGGGGCTGGTGAACAAGCGGTGGGGCACAAGCGAGAAAAAATAAAGGTTTATGATGAGTACTAAGTCAATAATGGGTTACTGCGCATAGGTCAGCTCAGTTACCTATGGAGTCGTAACTACCGTATTTAACTAACAAAACAAACAAAAAATGCATTTCGTCTAAATGCAATGTCTGATGAGTTAACTAGCTGTCAAAAAATCATTTGCATTATGATGGTTGTCAAAATGACAACAAGTAATCCTAAAAACGATTTGACTGACTCTAGATTTTTACTATGAGTTGTATTATTCAAAGGGTTTTAAGCGTAATCATAATTTTAAAATTTCAGGCATATTAGGGTCTCGGAGCTCATAAGGAAAAAATAAGAAACCTTTATGGTCACTTTTTATCTATCTATCACAAAGAGGGTTTTTTTTAATTTTACGTAGTGCTAGAATTACAATCACATAACCAGATAAAAATCAAATAATTTTTTTTTATCTCCACATAGGACTAGGCTTCCAGAATAAAATAGTAAGTTTAATAAAATACAAATAAATAACCCGCTAGTTTAGCGGCCCACTTTCTTTAACACGTCAATCGATTTGAGAGTGTAAACAGGAGTCGCCCTTTGTGCCTACCTCCTTCCTCGGTGAGTAACAAGCTGTATGAGCTGTGTGCTCCTAGCTTACTATTTGTTATTAAGCTGTTTGTTTATCTACATACAAGATAAGCTAGATTTATACATACATATCATCACGCCTGTATTCCCCGAAGGGTTAGGCAGAGGTGTACCCATAGTTCTCCGGTATGTTTCGGTCCCATGTAATAGTGGGCGAGTCTATTGCTATTAACCGGGCACAAATCCTAACTCCGAGCTGCTACTGAGAATTTCATAGAAAACCCCAATAACACTTTTTGCTCGACCTGGGAATTGAACCATAGACCTTTAACGTAGCAGTCGCGCAGTCGCGCTTAGAGCAACTAGGCTTTATAGGTATATGGATATGTAATTCTTCTTTTTTATAGATGGGAAATCATCAAAAAACTTCCCCCGCCCTGAGCGGGACGCGAGGGAGTGTCAGGCTTTTACTGACTAAAACCCTAGATGGGTTGTAATAACTTGCGTCATATGGTTTGTTAAAAAGACTAGTTTTTGAATAATGTTAAAATGCGGACCCCAAAAACACTATCGATATTGAAAACTAAACCATAGGTTGTGTAGCAGTTTTTAAGATGAGCTTCAAGTTTTGATTCAGACATACCTACCGATATATTTAACATTTTTTTATATATTATTTAAAATAAAATGTGCTATTAAAAACGAGATCAAAAATACATTAAGTAGAGCTATTCAAGAAACCGACTACATATGAATAAAGATATAAATATATCTTTATAGATTCAAAAATACACGTTGCAAGCTGAATAATTTGTCATACAGTGTCATAATGGATTTAAATATAATCGGTTTGTTTAAATTATTTGTTTCCTACGTGACTTTCTGTTAATGTCTGTTCTTTCTTAATATGATATATTAAATATTGTATTGATATATATTTTTTGTCCTCGAGGTCATTTTAACTTTGTATAAATCATGAAATTTTTATTTTTTGTTGTATTTTTCATAGTTTATTACTGTAAAAATGAATTATGTTTTGCTACTTTTAATTCTTTGGTGATTAATAGAAACTAATAAAGTGTATTTTTATTTTGTGGTATTCAAAATATTTTTTGTAAAACCGTGTCATTAGTTATGCTGAAATTAATAGTGTGGGTTCCACATTGGTATGCGTGTATTTTGAGACAAGAAAACATAGTATTTACAAGCAATAAGTATTCAAATAATATAATGTTACATCCTTAGTTTTTTTTTAAATATTATACTGCTCGTTGATAGTATTAATTTGTTGAATAATCGCATAAATAGGTACCTACAACTACACTCATATTAACATGTTTATTCCTCATATAGAATATCTTACACTAAGACTAATAAGAAAAGTAATCGGAGAATAACCCTAATTGATGTTTAACATTCCAAATCACCGTGTACTTATACAATATCACATTTTGTAAGGTCATTAAGGTCATCTTTCAATGTTTCTTCATCTCAAACGTGTGTGTTAAAATTATACAAACGTATCTTCTCCGATCCGATTGGTACTTCTGAAGATTATTGTGTTTAAACAAACAAAAAAATACTCTTCAGCCTTATTATATTTGTACTAGCTTTTGTCCACGACTCCGTCCGTCCAGTTTTTTTTTTGTGACGTTAAGTTACGTTTTTGGTTACTACTCCGTTCCCGTGGGCCGTAGCGTGATGTTATAAAGCATATAAGTACTATTCCCCATGAATCTGTCTATCATATATTTAAAAAAAAATTTGCTCATTTATCAAACCAAAAAAATCTATGAAATCTATGGGGGAGGCCTATGTCCAGCAGTGGACGTCCTGCGGCTGATATGATGATGATGATGATGATGATGATCAAACCAAAATCTCTTCAGCTGTATAAGGTATAGGTATTAGTATAGATATCTATTTATTTACAATCTATTAAATATCTATAAACAAAAGATCTTTCTCCTCATCCCATCTCGTGAAAGTCACTATGCACGCCAGGTTACGGCTAGGTCAGGAGCTAAACAGTAAATCGAGGAACTTAATCATTGACAGCAGATAATATCGTACGTCATAAATATACTTACTAATTGAGTGTCATGGCGAATAAAATTTATTCGAAGTTTGAATTTCTGAAGAGATCGGAGAGCTTATGCTTGTAGTAGTTAAATAATGATAATGATACTAGACTTTCATTGTCCTACTGCAGGGCAAAGGCCTCTTCTCATACAGAGAAGACACGAGTAGTAGGAGAAGAGCTGTTTGTGAAAGAGCTCGTCCGGGGAAGTACTACCACCATACTTATTTCTGCCGTAAAACAATGATACTGTGTTTTGGTTTGTGTTTGTTTAGGTGAGTCATCGGCTTGTTTGTCCACCAATGATTTAAAAAAAAATGAGCATTCATCTCGCTTGTTCAAGGTGGATGGCGATTTCAGGCATAGTACCTAAACATGTTCAAAATTATCGAAATTTAAAAAAAGAAAAATGTAAGAGAATTGGCCTTCTTTTGTTATATTTTATTATAGATTTGCTGATTGGATTTTTAGTGCACTTGCATGTACGTGAAGTGGTACTTGGAAGAGAAACAAAATACGCTTCACGGGTTTTGAAATTGTGAATGATCATACATGGGTAGGTAGATTGAGTAGGGATACTATTTTTTTAGGTGTACGACCTACAAATAAAGTTATTACTTCGTACTATTAGCCAGCTTATAATACGAAATCTATAAGCCTAATATTGTAATTATTATTGATTTCTTTTTTTTTTATTATTTGTGCTAATCTACAGAACTATTATTTTTATTCCGGTAATATGAAGCTACATTATACATGAATTCTATAGGTTATATTTTGCTATTAAAAATTAGTAATCGACTAAATCGCCGGCTAAAAAAAGACTCTTTTTTTTAAAAGAGTTTTTATAGAGTTTTTGCCCGTTCTTCTCCATACGAAACTACCTTTTGGAATGGGCAACTAGATTCAATAGTTTTTAATTATTTGAGGTTCAAAAGTGCCTTTTAATGGTCTAATTGAAATAAATGATTTGACTTTGACTTTGACTTTAAAGGTAGAATGTAGAAAAAAATCTTAAATAAATACTTTGACAGAACTATTTACCAACTAGCAACACCCCGCGGTTTCATTAACGTTAAGCTACATTATTTATATTATTAGCCTATAATCTTCCTTAAGAAATGGGCTATATAAAGCTTATTGACCAGTAGGTCGTTCCGGAGCTTAGCGCATTCTAAGAAACAAAATGTTCAGCTTTATTATAATATTAGTATAGACATAAATATTAATTTTAATCAACCCAAAAAACACTAAAACCAATACCAGATCATCCAATAAAATATAGAAACCTAATACTTATAATGGTGCTACAATAATCCATATCATAATAATATATTTGCATATTTCAATCTAATATATTGATATAAGCTTCGATTGTTAACCCGTTGCGCGCTCACGACGGTCGTTGCGACCCGGTGTTACAATTACAATAAATTAATGTGAGACGTTTTGTTAACAGCCGGTTTTACTGCCGATCTTGGGTCATTCTAGGCCCACTGACAAGTCAGACCGCACATCTAACACTGGATTTATGCCCGCTTTTGTAGGAATACGGATGTTTTGTTTTTACTAAGGGTTTGGATAGAGGGTTCGTTTATGGTTTTAGAAAAATGTTAACTGATTATCTGAGGATGTAGGCTACCTCACATCAAGCTCCGATTGACGGGAACGGAGCAGTAATCTAAAACGTTACTTAACGCGGGTAAAACTGCGAGGTATCGTAGCTAGTCTTAAGCATTCGCTGTATCGTGAGAAATATGACGTCTATGAACATTCACATTATTGTTACATTCCTACTAGTTTTCTGTCAGAATGTATTGCATACCTACCTTAAAATCATATACGACAGCGCAGGCTTAAAAACGCATGTGTAAAAGTTTTATAAACCAGAAAAGAGCTTATTATAATAACAATCTTATTATAAAAAAAAATATACCATCACGCCTGTATTCCCCGAAGGGTTAGGCAGAGGTGTACCAATGTACACCCACAGTTCGCCGGTATATTTAGGTTTATTTATTTTGTCTTATTATAAACCACAACAATTTAAATTCTCACACGGAACCACAAAGTTTCACAAATATTTGACCGCACATCGTCACAGTCGTAATCAATTGTGTTTGCGACGACTGCATAAATTTCGCGGTACTAAGCGCGCCTCTAATTAACCCTAAACAGACGCTGCTGGCCGGACGGGGACGTAAATCACCCGGCAACACAGACTGCCTCGTTGTCTTTAATTGAGCACAGAACTTTATTTACGCGCTTTTGTTTGTTTTTGCACTTTTTTCTTAAGTTTATTGACTTATTTAAAATTAATTTAAACACAGAACTTATAAATAATAATTAAATTAAGAGTATGAACACCAATTTAAAAAAAAAAGAAAACTTATAAGGCATTGCTGTCAGTCAATAAGGCCAATGCCCAAAAGGCTGGCAACATTGCCATGTTGTATGGCAATGCTGATTTTTCGGCCCAAGAAAAGGCCAGCTCTCTGGTCACGTTAATATTCGACCAGTCGCTTGGCGATTTCTCAAAAAACTAGATGAGCTATTTTACTATAATTGACTTTATAGAAAAATATGCTAATATAATTATATGAATTGACATGCGATATATAATATTGAAATTGTGAATTCAGTGTGCTATGACTAATTATTACATGGCAGCGTATAAATTATTTATAAGCTGTTATTAATTAACACGGCTGCAATATGGAATATTAATTTATTGAAATATATTAATTTCTCATTTTGTCGTTTTGTGTGTTTTGTCTGCTAACAAATCTAGTTAAGATTATAGAGCAATAAATACTCACTCGATTTGAAATAACTATACGCATATATTTGTTTGTTAACAAATATATTACTTGCTATAATTACTAGCTTTTGCTCGCGACTTCATCCACGTGGTTCTTTCACCCGCGTTTAATTACACTTTTGGTTACTCTGCCCCCGAATGTCGTAGCTTAATTTTATCTAGCATAAATGATTGATAATAAATCTGATTATAAACATAAATATTTTTTCTAATTGCAATATGCAAATTGCAATTTTTCAGACTGGCAATTCCAGAGATCAACAAAAATCTCTTCAGCTTAATTATAAAAGGGATGTCACCAGATTGAAATATTCCAGTACTGTTTACAAAGAAACACAACAATTGATAAAATAAACCACTCAGCCTAAAATAACTCGCTAACAAGGAGAGACATAATGAAACGCGAACGCTAGTAAATTTAATTATTTCACTGGGAAAAAATTCAAACTCAAAAGTTCACAAGGATTTGTTTTGAGCGGGCAAAATTGTGGCTTAAAAACGTCCGCAGTACTTTATTGTTATAATAAAATTTTGCGAAATTATTTGGCACTTGTTTGGGACCTGATTTACACGCTGCTCGCCTCGGCGGCGGCGCCTCGTTATGCGCTGCATTTGAAGGGTTATTTACTTGCACTTGACAAGCATAATGTAAACAGGTGCTGTTGTTTTATTTTGTAATTGTTATTTCTTACATGTGTTTGCGGTAATTCGACATAGTAATTACTGTACTTTTATTTTATAGGGTGTCTTTATGCAGTAATTAAGTCTTTTTTGATAATTTCATCGAAATTGTCTTTAACTTTATCGCGTTTTGAAAGGTTATCTCTTTAGTAAAAGGTTAAACCTTTCATTATTACTTGTTACATTGTTTTATCTATGTTGTTACTCATTATTTCTTAGTTTTTTGTTCCTCCTGATATTTCTGGTAACATTTGACTCCATACACGTTGACACTACTCGGCTTATGTCACTTTTTGATTAGGTCATTCTTGCTGAACAACATACTTACCTGTGCCACTTGACAGGTCTTAAGTGGAGTGAAACAAAAAAAAACTAGGCATATTTAAGTCCAGAAAATAAAATCTTAGGTATAATTACGTTCAATAGAAATAAAAATAAAACTGGTCATATCTACCTAAAAAAAAAAATAGGTACTAGGCTAAACGACCTACAAAAGAAATACAAATAAATTCTAAGCACATGAAAATTAAAGTTCACAACAACAAAATAAAACAAAAATAAACACTATGCATACCTACAAAAGAAATTAAAATTCAAAACACAGCTAAGTCAAAGTCATGGTTTGTCTTACGTCGAAACAGAAAGGGTTAAGTTTCGAAAGTAACCTTAAAACTAATTCTGTTAAAGTTTTTAGCAAGTCACTCATTCGGTGCAATTGTTTTTGAGATATTTCTTTACTGCTTTAGAACTATTAGCTAGAGCTATGAGCTTAGATATTTTGAAGCTGACAAGCAGATTTTACATCATTTGTTTTTGAAATCTGTTGTTTTTTTTTTTGTAGTAGTGCTTTTTGTTAACTACCTCGTCTGAGGAAGTATTTACTACCATACCTATTTCTGCCGCAAAGCAGCATTGTTGTGTTCCGGTTGTAAGGGTATGGGTGTCGGTGTAATTACAGGCACATTAGACATTTCAACTTTGTCTCTGGGATGGCAATGCAACTGCATGGCCTGTGGTATTGCAGATGTCTATAGGTAGCGGTGGCCACTTAACATCGGTGGGCCGTCGGCTAGTTTGCCATACAATGAGTTAAAAAAAAACCCCTTTCTTTAGAATCATCGTAATATTAAATAAGTTAATTTTTGAATTAGGTGTCTAATTACTTGATTGTATTTTCATGACTATGTTTTTCTTTTAATAAACCACACACACAATGAATTATAAAATTAAGTTGATTCACTTTATAATAGTGTAAAACTTTACACAATACTGGTCTTGTCAATAACCCTCAAATGCTACGACAAAAAACACACACAGCTAATTTTTACACGTCCATCTGAGTAACTTTCAAACTTAACCTATTAACTATGTTTTTAGAAGGCCTTCTCGTCTAGCTATGATTTTGCAAATCATTGAGCCTAATTAAACAACTTATTGCATTCTGTTAACTGACTGTGAATAGTTAAGTAATGGTTTTAAAATAACTTTGGAGTAACAAAGGTAAGCAATTAGTAGGTAGGTATTTTTGTTAAGAATTGTGGTGTTTTGTGTTTAGGAGTTGCTTGAAATTTTGTTATTATTGCCTATTATTGTCCCACTGATGGACAAAGGCCTCTTTCTATACAGAGAAAGTTCGAGTATTGATCACCACGCTTGCTCAAGCCGGATTGGTGAACTCAGAATTATATTCAGTATAAATCCAGATTTCCTTACGATGTTTTCCTTCATCGCTGTCCAAGATAAACTCCAAAGGTACATATGAATTGAAAAAGTCACATTGGTACTTGCCCAGATTTGAACTCATAACCTCATGTTTGAGAGGTGGGCGCCTAAACTGCTGCCCTCATATGTTATACACTTAATTAAACCAATAACGTTAAAAGCTAAAACCATTTATCTCTTTTTAACATTATTAGTAAATAATTTCCATCGATTTCTCGTAACCAAATACCTATCTATACTAATTATAACTAATAAAGCTGTTTATTTGTGGTTTGTTTGTGTGTTTGTGCACTCGCATACCTCTGTGCCTACCAGTCGGATCGTTTTTTTTTTGTATACCTAATTATTAGCCAGATTTCTGAAAAATAGTTAGGTTTTGTCACATCATCCTACAACACACGGTAGCGGAGCAATAACCAAACACGTAACTAGGGAAACCGAGGAAAAAAAACACGCAAACGAAGTCACAAACAGAAGCTAGTATGAAACAAACACAAAAATCGCGTGGGAAAAGCCTCTGATAAGAAAAACGGAACATTTACGATAACCATTAAGAAAATCAACGGTTTTAATCGGTAAAATTACATGACCGGTAATAGTTGTATGTCATTAAATAATCTTTATTCCCCTTAATGTTTTCTCGTAGTAATTAAATAAATTGAAGAGTACCAATAAACTTAGATATCAGGTAGCTATAGTAATAAAAATACTAAAGAAACCACTTAATTTTACAACTGTGACAATGTATGACTGTATGGGTGGGCTGATTGTCTATTTCGAGAGAGAGGACACACGAGCCCAAGATGGTAACATAAATAACAAGTTTTTGGACAATTAATATCGGATGCTCCCTTGATGTATCGTTAGATTGCTGTTATATTTAGATTTAGTGCAGTTTTGGCTTCGCTTAGATAGCTGTTTTGCTGGTTGTGTTGTGAACGCACGGGTTTCTTTATAAACATTTTGTTGTGTGGGTACAATCACACATGTTTTTTATTGGTATATTTATAATTTAGTCAAAAAAAAAACTAAAAGAAAATTTGCCAAAAGCGAATCAAATAGCGAATCGGGTTCAGCACTACCGTGCCTATATTAAGATGCCGAAAAAATGCACAAAAAAAAAACAAAAAAAAAATGCTATGAGTATAACTAAAGGGTTTTGCACCACCTTATATTCAGATGCCGAAAAAAGCACGTTTCTTGTAAGGCCCCTTTAATTTTTATTTTTTGCCTAATAACTGCACACTAAAAAAAACATGTTCAAAAGCTATAGCCCTGTGATAGAAAGCAGAGTGACGAATAGACGGATAAGCGAAAGCAGTAGAGCTCAGTTTAATTTTTAGCATCCTAAAAAGGGTACAAAACCCAAAAAAAACAACGGGAAAACGAATCTGACTAAGTAACATATTAAATGGAAACTTTCGGAAAAAATAAAATTAATTTCATTGCCACTTAAATAACAGATTACATTAGAATAATTATGTAAACGCATTAAAAGTAAAAGCAGACAAAAAATTAATATTTTCACATAGATATTCTGATGCAATTAATTTCCTTCATAAATAATCAAACTCTGAAATGAACGCGTTAAGATCTGTCATTCGGTGATCTCTTTTCCGTTTGACGTAAGGTTGATTTTCGTCTGTCATAAATGCTTTGCCGCCCAAGAAGAAAAATTGGACATTTTTTGTGACAGAATAAGGCAAATAGTTTATTATATTATTGATATGTTTCCGTCCACTAGAGATTTATAATAAAACAGGAAATGCTTATAATTTGACGTCGTATGCATGAAAAATTGTATCTTTTGTCACTTAACAAATACGTTGTGTTAATGATTTGAAAAATTTGTGTCAAAACTAATTTTTAATTTACATCTTTATTTTTAGGTAATTTGGGTTCTAATTCTATTTATTACATTGTAGACAGAATGCTGTGAACGTGACGAGGAATGATATAAAATTATAGTTTTATGAAATAAATAAAATAAACTAACTTTAATTAAAGCTTAGTGTAGATTGGGATTAAACTAAAACTAAAATTAATTGGGATTAAACTAATTAACAATGGTACTTTTTATATAAAAGGTGTAAAAAGACACTTGATAAAGCCATTAGTTATAGTAATAATGTTCTTAAATTAAATAATAAAATTAACGCAATGCTGGTGCGTTAATTTTTTGGTACCATGCCTGGGACGCATATGGTTGAGGAAACATTCAAGGTCAAAGTTCTAACATTTTGTTATGTTTTTTTACGAAAACATGTTTAAAATTTTGTAACTATGCTTTTTGAAACCCTTACAACCATTTTACTGTTTTATGCACCCGAAAGCTCAATGATTTTTGCTCTACTATATACAAGTATTTTTCACACTAAATCAGCATTAATGTTTGCCCAATCTTACTTTTTTTGATGAAATGAACACCCAGAATAAACTTTGATGAAATAATCCGCCACTCCGATGAAAACACGGTTTCCCAATAAACAGTAGTTGTGGAAACTTAAACATCTAATACATAAACATTACGAAACATTTCATCATTTGTCATAAGAATAAAGATGAAAATACATAATGTCATTTGCACTGTGTTATTGGTATGTGAAGTGATAAATCCAATATATAAAAGTTATTTCCGTTTAAACTGTTATTGCTTGCAATATTAGATTTTAAATATATTGGTTTATTCATGCGATATTTATAATAGCTTCATAACGACTAATGCAAGCGATAATTTTGTCGAAAGTTGGACATTTACCCAGTTTCTGTTTGATTTATTGGTAATATTAAAATTATATCATATGTTTATGTTTCTGGTTCATTCATTAATGTTGTTGTGTACAGTTTGATTGTACAGTGGCGACCAAAAGTCCATACCCAATCTCAAAACGTATTAGGTTGACGTTTAGTTTGACTTACGACCTTTTACTTTCAAGAATAGACACATGTATCATCGTTGTGAATGTAGTTCATAATTTCAACGTTTCTAAATGAGACAAAATGGTCTAGCGGTTAAGCGCGCCCAGTTGACGGCGTTAATCAATGAGCCGCGAGTTCGAATCTCACATTATTATAAGGGAATAATTGTAATTTAATACGTAAAAAAATAAAATATGAAGGGGGTGTCTCTATAAGAAGAATTATAAAAACAGTACCCAGATGACAGATAGTAAATTACTTGCACTAGTCAATCACTCTCTAAACACATTTAAATCATCTACCTACCTGTCTCTGCCAACTTTAAACAATACGACAAGAATTCAATGATATTCTAAATACGTTTAGCTTTAAATATATCTATTTATCCGAGGTGCACTTGTGTCTAAATGTAGCAGGGACAACA
Source organism: Caradrina clavipalpis (assembly GCA_932526535.1). Taxonomy (NCBI): domain Eukaryota; kingdom Metazoa; phylum Arthropoda; class Insecta; order Lepidoptera; family Noctuidae; genus Caradrina; species Caradrina clavipalpis. Next base: position 7,841,676 of record OW052105.1, read on the forward strand.
ACAAACGAGCTGATTCTTATTAGCTGCAATAATGATGTAAACGAATATAAAAAAAAAACAAGTTAAAAAAAGTATTTCTAAGTAAGCAATTATTTTAGCACTACCAAAGAAAGAAAGCAAGAAAGGAAAATAGTAAATTGACACAGACATACGTACAAAGCAACTTCACCTCGTCACAAACCTGACAGTTCGAAGGTAACAAAACAACACATTATCCACGTTGAAGTATTGTGTGTCCAATTAGTAACATAACGGACCAAAAGCGGGCGTTCTCTAAAAATATATAAAAACACTCTGTTACCATTTGTCACGGAACGCCTTATATTTATCAAGATACCGTTCCGCATCCGACGTACAGGGTGATCAGTAGTGATGATCGTGAATGTGGGACAGAAATACCAGAAGATGGTAAAGTTTAGGGTGTTGGAGCTAATAGAAAGGTCACAGAAGATGATAAAAGAGTTGTTGGTGATAAGAAAGAAGGTTCTAGATAAATAGATTTGCTGTAAATCTGGTACTGAAACATAAATAGACAGAAATATTTATGATACTTAAAAATGATATTAATGTCGACGATTCACCTGATGTTAAGAGGTCACCGCTGCCTATAGACATCTGCAATAACAGAGGTCTTACAGATGCCTTGCCATCCCAAAACAAGGTTGAAATGTCTTATGTGCCTGTAATTACAGCGGCACCCACACCTTTCAAACCGAGTAACACTGCTTAACGACAGGATTAGGTATATAATAATCTGACTGATTTTCCCAGATAACCACATTGGGTGCGATTTGACATAAGAAAATTGAAAAAAAAAAAACAAGATAAGGTAGGCTTATTTTACTAACATAGATCATAAGAAAATTGCTACTAACATTTATCTAAATTTTATCTAAAACAAATGTTTATTATCATACCCAACTTCCTCATTATCACAAAAATTAAGAAGAATGTTCTTCTCATAAAAAACCGATGTCTCCCTCCCTGTATCAAGTTGAACAGTCATAGGAATAAACACGGTTAACATTCCTATAAACAAGATTGTTGCAGCTCTGCGCTGATTGATGGATGCGCCCGCGCAGTCGCTATTAGTGACGGTTTATGGGAAAAATAGTTTGAAAAAAGAATGTAAAAAGATATACTCCGTTTTAGGAACATTGTATTTTTAATTAGGTGGTGTTGTTGAGTTGGAGTGATGGATTTTTTTTTGCAGTTTCATTAAGATGGAGATTTTGTATCATATTGATGTTGGATGTTTGTTATTCAATCATGTCAAAACGTCTGAATGGATCTGGATGAAAATCCCAGAGATAGATTAAAGTCTAGAATAGCACAAATAGGCTACTTTTTATCCCGGAAAATTTTATGGTTCCCGTGATTCATCATATGCTTTGCGGATGAAATGGCGGACAAAAACTAGTAAAATATAAAAACCTTGCTTAAAAGTATGTTTACGTTTTATTTCGAATAATATATGATGAAGAACAAAAACATTTACAACTGAAATGGTCGAAACAACAAAACTGAAATGACAGCCGTGAACAACAAAAAAAAGAACATGTTTTTATCAAAAATACAGCGGAACTATTTAAAACGACATTATCTAATATCTTTATTTCAATGGTGCGCATCGTGCATCCAATATATCAACGTGTGAATCCCACAAATGTACCGCGGAAGCGTCGCACGCACGGCTTATGATAATTTGTATTTTGGGAGCTCGTAATGTTGGGTATAACGTGTCTTTTTCTTCCTCTTTTTTCTGTGTTAGTGCATCTCCTGAAGCATGTTTCGTGTTGAATGCCTACTACAAATGGTATAGTTTACTGTACTATTCTTTTGGTTAAAGCTAACAATTCGCCGTGAAATGTCTTGAAAACCAATGGTTAAGGCATTAGGTTCTGGGTTTAGCGGGCAAGTACCAATGCGACTTTTTCAATTAATATCTGAGTTAATCTTGGACATCATTGACATCGGTTGAGGAAAACGTCGTCGAGAGGAAACCTGGACTTATAAATTAATAAAGTCTGAAATTGTCAATCCGTGGTGGTCTTTCGTCTCGTCCTTCTCTGTATGAGAAGAGACCTTTGCCTTGCAGTGGAACAATAATAGGCCAGTATTATTATTAAGCAAATAATTCAAAGCCCGGTAATCGTGTCATGTGCCACTTCAAACAAATCTTTACTAATGTCTGAATCTAAAATCAACAGTCATGCTTGACCATTATTCAACAATACATACTTCATAGTTCAATTCACTCTACATTACTTCTCAAAACCAAGCAATAAACTAACAAAATCTGTATTGCAATTAGTGCAGTGTTGCGTCAGACACAATCGTGGCAACAGTCCGGACACAAATAGTTGCGAGTGGGCGTGCCACGCTCGACCGACAGTGGTGACATGGTGAATATTAATACGTTATAATTGTGCATTAATTATACAAGCATATGAGCTGTGAAATTTTGTATTTGAAGCGGGAAGTAGGTGACCGAGACATTGGGTCACTTTAATAAGTAGACTGGGTTGTAGATTTTCATAAAATTAAGGAGAAAATGTATCTGTCTGTATGGTTTTTTAATAGTTCTAACACTGTTTCGACCCAGGTTATCTTTTGGAGGTTAGTAAGCAAATGGTACTACATTTGTATATTTTTATTAGTGTTCTAGCTTTTCGTATTTATTTTCACCCGCGTTACCTCTATTAAGTTACGTTGACTGCTCCGCTCCCGTGTCGTAGCGTTATATTATATAGATTATACTGTTTCGGATGAATCTGGCTATCAAATACCAAATATTGTTCTTTTTTGCCTATCCGGCAACCGGTAGTTCTAGAGATAAGCATGTTTAATAAAAATCTTTAGCTTTATTATGTTAAGTTCAAATAATGTGATTAAGTTTTTTGAGTCAATGAAATTAATTGGATTTGTTAGCTGACTTGAAATGAATATTGTTGAAGTCACTTAAGGGAAATGAATTAATCTAGTCTTCTTGTGTGTGAAATGACGTAGCCACGGCTATCCGTCTTAAATACAAGTGTAATTTGTAAATTCTTAGTGAACATTTAGTATAGTTTCAAGATACGCGGAAGACTTGTACTGTATAATTTTGTTACTTAATACCAACCTATTACTGTCCCACTAGTAGACAAAGGCCTCTTCTCGTACAGAGAAGTCACGAGTATTGATCACCACGCTTGCTCAAGGCGGATTGACGATTTCAGGCGTATATTAATTATAAGTCTAGATTTCCTTACGTTGTTTTCCTCACGCTTTGTTGTTTTGCCTCCCTGACTGCTAAGCCGGAGGTCGTGGGTTCGATTCCCACCCAGGACAAACTTTGTGTGATGAGCATAATTGTTAGTTCTGTGTCTGGGTGTGATTTTATCTATAATATGTATGTATTAAAAAAAAAATATAAGTATGTATATCAGTTGTCTGGTTACCATAACACAAGCTCTACTTAGCTTGGGATCAGATAGCCGTGTGTGAGTTGTCCCAAGATATTTATTTATTTTTATATATTTAATTGTTTTTACACTGATATCAGTGATGTTCAAGATAAACTTAGAAAGTATATATGAATTGAAAAAGTCAATTTGGTATTTGCCCGGTATCGAACACACAACCTTCACTGGATTTTTATGCAGAGAATATGCACCTGCCGTGTTATCTCTTCACGACTTTTGGTTGATTGGCAGAGAATACCTAAAGCATTAAGCCCGCCTTTGTACTTTTCGTTGCATAAACTTTAAATAAATAAATCATTTTGCTATTGCTATTTATTAAAAGTAGGTACAAGTTTTCTTTCACTAAAATTATAACTCACTGTAGTTTGTTAATTACGCGGTCATGTATTAAAATATCAAAGAAAACTTTCGAACTAATAACTCGTTGTAACAGCCAAACAGTGCCAACAATACATGTGGCATACATCTCGATTTACGTGACATCGCTTGCATTCACTAAATCCTAACTAATACTAGAAATGCGAAAGTAAGTTTGTTTGTTTGTTACCTTATTACGCCGAAACCACTAAGCCGATCTTCCTGAAATTTTGCATATACGTTGTCAAGTGTACAGAAACGGACATAGGGTACTTTTCATCCCGAAAAAAATCACCGTTCCCGAGGAAAACAATAACAACGTTCTTATGATAAAAGATGGCGCCACGTGTGTTTCGAATCATGATTAAATTTTAAATATAACTGATGTTTATGTGGGTGAAGTCGCAGGCAAAAGCTAGTACTAGATAACATAAGAAATGAAGCAACAAATTGGACGGTAGCACACTGGCCTAAATATCGAGTGTTTGTCGACGCTTCTTATTATTCTCATACATGTTTGACGTGTATTTTTCAACGCTCTTCAATATTTTTGAACGGCTATTTTCGTTGCAAGACCGCCTCCTTCGTTTGTGCAAAGATTATTAGTTTTGGGGACAGATGCGACATCTTCTTTTTTAAATTATTAAAATGATGTTTTGTAGTTGCAAGATTTTTTAATGAATACGTATTAATAGTTATAGAAAGAAATAAGTAATAGTAATTAATGTTCCAGCAGCAGCTGAATTGTATGGTTCTCAATTTATATCTTCACTTCTAGTTTGGGCCGAAACTAAATTTGAAGAAAAATACAAACAAAATGTCAGTGTGAAAGAAAAACAAAGTTACCTTTAGTCCGACACAGAATTATATATAAAGAGAAGAAATACTAAGACAATTACATGTAACAGGAATATTTATACTTCAGTAAAGACATTCAAAGCAAAAAGCAGTAGTATACTGTTCAGTACGATCGCCATACCTTTTGCTACTATTAATAATTTCATCGCACGTATACTGCCTACTCGCTCTTCTGCGCCTAACATCATTATCTACATTTTCACACGTCAGTCACAGTGTCGTTCTGTGGGCTATTCTGCAGCTCTTTATTGTCGCTTGCCCATTGTTTATTTAAACAATAACTGGACATTTTATCGTCTCGACGGTTTTAATGATTATTTACTATGCCTACACAACATGTCATCTGGTTTTTTCTTCCTAAATATTTTAGTTTTATTGTCCCAAAAGCAAGTGAAACGTGACCACATGATGTAATAAATTCACTTTTTTAGTGATGTTAATCGTAAATAACGCTGAAATTATGGCTGTGTTTAGTAATAATAAAGAAAAAGTTTTCCTCACAGAATGTGGTATTTGATTTAGTGTTGAGTTCCCCTCGTATTTTTGTTAATGTGCGTTTTATTATTAGAACATTGTTAATGGCAATTAATGGTGCATCGCATGGCGATAAAAAATATTAAGCGTTTAAAAAAGTAGGTCTAGAATATTACAAGACAGAAAATATTGATGAGACATCCGATAAAGACTTCTATTTGAACAAGAAAAATCATAATTAATATCTAACAAAACTTTTATTCTAGTTACTAAATTAAATTCGCGTAAATTAATAGAAGGAATTCGAATAACAGACATGCAACTATTTGTAAGATTATTAGCGACTAGCTAAAGAGAATAACAAAAGCCGTTTCTTCTATTTAACCCCGTTGTTTTGACGTGCCGCTCTATTCTGGTATTCAAGGAATCACTAACAAATCAGCACCTGTCACTTTTGTTAACGTATCCACGAATATCCGAGCCATTGTTTTAAAAGTAGAAAACAATTCAATCTTCACTTTAAAAAATCTTGTGTTATTTTCGTTAGTCTTTTTAATGGCGCGCCGTATTTTGTTTTAGAATAACTCACGTGTGTTGGGAAATAGATTGTGAACTTTAGGAAGAGTCGAATAAGATTCATTTTAGATGTTTTTCTTGTTGAGATGTTAGCAGTTTCGTTTCTTAGATTGAGTTGGAAACATTGTTGTCGTTTCTACAATAGGCCTGCACGCGTTGACAGTTGATAATCGAAGACAGACTTTAGGAACACAATGGAATTTTTAGTATTGTTTCAACTGAGTGACAAATTGCTGCAACGTGATTTTTTGTCGACATTTTTCTTGGCACATTGTACCTTTTCGTTATGAATAATAAAAATAAACATACCTTTCTCTTTCTTTTCGTTTATTCATTATTTACGGCCGATGTTAATGTTAATATGATATATGGGATTATTACTTTAGAATAATTTGTACGGTTTCTTGGTCTGAAGTGACTTTTAATTTTATTATTTACTGCTTTTGTCTTGTGCAAGTATGTGTGAGCTTAACCGTTGTTTTCTCGTTTTAAAGTTGAAAGTTTTACTTGCAGCAATATTTTATCTGGTAATCACAATATTTTTGGCGGAACATTTTTTGGAAAATATTTTATAAAGATGAAAGGGTCGTTTTACAAAAAGAATGATGATCGTGAACTTCCATATTTTTTGACTAATTTTGCATGAAGTGAGCTGTATCTTGAACATAATAAAATTAACTTTCATAATTATGTCAATAATATAAGTCTGGAATCGCAAAACCGCCTTGAGCAAGCGTGGTGATCAATGCTCGTGCCTTCTCTGTATGAAAAGAGGCCTGTGCCCTGCAATGGGACAATAATAGGCTGGTATTATTTTATATATTACTAGCTGACCCCGGCAAACGTTGTTTTGCCAATTTTTTTTTGTGGTATGAAAAATAGATGTTGGCCGATTCTCATAGATACCGGATAAGCACAAAAAAAATCATCAAAATCGGTCAAGCCGTTTCGGAGGAGTATGGCAACGAAAACTGTGACACGAGAATTTTATATATTAGATGATGTGGATATATTTTTTATTTTGGCTTATTACATCATACCATCACACCTGTATTTCCCGAAGGATTAGGCAGAGGTGTACCAAAGTACACCCACAGTTCGCCGGTATATTTACCTTTTTTTTCGGCTTATTAGTTTCATTATTATCATCATTTATTTACCAACACCCTTGATCCTTTCCCTTGTTCCTTTTGATCAATAAAACAAGAGACGTGCAGATTTGGGAGTCACAATTCACTGGAATTTTCTAACATCAACAAAAACGTGAAATATGTACCCACTTTGTCATTCCATGAAATATCTGATGCTGAGCACATTGTTTTCCTATTCGGACAATGACTTATTCGCCGCTTACGAGAAACGTCTATCGTTTTAGTACGTTAATCTCCGAGATTACTGCGTCAAGGCGGATGTCATCCAAAGTACACTTTGACACATCTCGAAATACGTGCCGGCTATGTTTACACTAGCACATCACTAGTCGAGAAAAATTACTGTTTATTGCCAAGCAATTTTAGACTTTATAGACCAATGTTAAGGTTTAAATTCAAATGAGTAATATTTTGTTTATCTTTGCACCAACTGATTGGATTGTCATAATGTTCGAATTTTAAAATGAGTAATAGTAGTTTTTGTTTTTTAAAGACAAAATAATGTTTTTTTTTTACTGTGACGGAAAATTATTACGTAATTTGTTTTTTACTTGAATTATTATGTTTCAAGTATATTTAGGTAAATAAGTAAGTATTCATCTTAATTACTTTGTCCGATTTATTAAGGTTTAACGTAACTGAAAATTATTATTATTATTTAGCTTTAATGCAAGACTTTTTTAAAATATAATTTTAAATTCATTTTTCTAATGACGTTGGTGTAATTTTGTGTCTATTACTTAACTAAAAATATTGATATTGTAGTTGTCATATTAATGCCACTTTTCATATTAAAATAATTACTTAGACTTTTTTTATTTCTCAAACTTAAAAAAATTTCAAGCAACCATTTTTTTTAATAATTTAATGTCAGACCAAAACAAAAAAGAATCTACAAAATACTGACCACAATTTATAGTTAATCGTTATACAAAGAATTATTAATTAGATAATTTAAATCGGTAGACACCTACTTAAGAAGAGTTACTAACAAAAAAAAACCATTTTTAACCAAACAAACCCGAAAATAAAACAAAACATTTTGAAATTAGAATATAGGGCAGGCGCACACGGGAAAACTTGACGTCATTGAGAAATAAAACTTAATAGAGAAGTGAAGCGGGCAATCAATCGTAGTGTAGGAGCAATTAATAAATGGCTCACAGCCATACATTTTAGCGCTCCGTTGACGTCAAACAAATGTTCTAGGATTTTTTTTGTAACAAGTCTTTAGGTTCATAATTCTTGTCTAATGTGACATACTGATTTGTGTTAAGGCGAAGTTTTAGGTAACTTTATTTTAAGTTGGACCAAAGTTTGCTACTGCGGTAATAGATATGTTATTGACTAGTTTTTGTTCGCGATTTCGTCCGAATTCTGTTATCACGAATTGGAAAGTAGCCTATGTCCTTTCTTGAGGTTCAAACTTAGTCTACCAGATTTCATCGAAATCGGTTCAGTGGTTTTGCTGTGATCGTGTAAACAAATAAACAAACATACTTCGCATTTATGATATTAGTATAGTTTTTATTTAGAAATTACTAAAATTTACCTAAGTAGGCATCAGGTGACATTTTAAAACAAAATAAAATAATCATTAATTGTTCACTTTAAAATTATTCATAATTACAATTTGTATACTATGAAGTAAAAAAGATTGAAAATATTTAATATCACATTTTTTTTTGGCAATTCGGAAACTTAATAGATACATATCTATATGAGTAGGTAAATTAAAAAATCTAAATGTTACTGTATTTTTATTACTTATTTTATTGTAATATATACCTACATACCTACCTCTCAATTTATATAAAGAGATTTACAAATTCATCATTCGCCACTAGTTTTTATTTTATTTCAAAAATCATTTTAATTGTTTTTCCAAACAAACGTTTAAGTTGCACAGTGAATATTAATATCTGTTTAGCATATTTTTCGAATAAAATCTTTGGAATCCATTCCACAAGAACAGCATTCATCTTAACACACAATGTTTAGAATATTGTCACATTTATTATTGTAATTTATATTTAAATAGTTTTCTATAGTTTTACAATAATAACAGTATATTATTGAACTATTTAAATATCTTGTTTAGTTCACTAAATAGTGTCTAATTGGTAATTTGTCTGGGAACTATAAACTTTAACACTAATAAAATCGTTTTGAATGATTCACGAGACCAATAATTTTGTTAATGTGACTTGTACCTATGTACCTGTGTAAATAATGACGTGTTCGAAAAATAAACATTTTTTGTTTTAAAAATTAGGTAGGGAGCTACCTATTTCTTCTAATCGTATATTTCTATACAATATTATAAAGAGGTCAAGTTTATGAGTACGTGAGTTGTAGGGGGTAATTTGTAACAAATTAGAAGGTAATTTGAGACAAAGCGGACAGGCAACAAGGTTTGGGAAATGTATGTTCTTCCCATCATTGGGAATTTTTTTTGGTCGGTAGGTACCATACCTGGTTACTGAGATTTTGAAAGTCTAAGTATTTTTTTTGTATTTTTTTATAATTAAATCCTTAATGTTATACCTAAATTTTAAATACCCCCACGGCCCTTGTACTGTTGCATGCACTCATAAATATAATGTTTGGCGTTTATTACATTTCGCGTTACGATTTACAGTGATTTTTCATATCAAAAATAATAGTCGTTTCCCAACGGTAATTTTTGCTAATGTTACTTACTTTGCTGGGATTATGCGTAGTTAAAGGCTATGTGATGTGTCAGATACATCCTATTTTTTTTAATAATATCTAAACGATATCCTAAGGTCCAGTAAAATATAACATGCATTTAAATGAAAGAAAAAACGGTTTTTGATGCATCATAATAACCGAGTGCTAATTTTACTCCCACAAATTGGTTATTCAGTTACGATATATGGCCGATTTTTTGTTACGCACGCAAATTTCGATTAAGACGCGTCGCTTTTATGTTTTATTAAATGTAGTTTATGACGCTGACTGTACCTTGAGTGCGAAAAAAACCGCATTTGCTTTCGGAGTCTGCGATTTTTTTATGATGTGAATTTTATATCAACTGTATTGTATTTTGTGTTCTTATTTAAGTTATAATAATGTTTATTTTTGTACTAATCAACGGAAATAGGTAATTGATTTTAATCTTGATTCTCATTACCAAAACAAAAATTCGCACAAAAAAAAAACAAACAATACACACGTAACCCGCTATTTACGGATCCCATCAATAACGGGTCCTCGATTTCACCCCCACCCCCCACTTCCGACAAATTACACCCCCTCCCTCCCCAAACGCGTCAAGTATGACGCAATTATTGGCGCGATCCATCATCGGAGACGTGTGACACAACTAAATAATTTTCGGGTTAAACATTTAATTCTGTGGGGTAAAACAACGTCGCATTCATAGGGTTGATGAATGAGTGTATTAGCGGCTTTATGTTCTGTGTGTTTACACTCACTATATAGTGATAGGTATCGAGTTTGGAGCACTTACATCGCCCGGTTAGGCGTGTTACACACTGTCAGGGTTGCGAAATTTGTTCGAAAGAGACATAGTCATTAGGAGGAACACAGATGGGTCATAGTCAGTAAGAGTCTGATAGTCCCTCCCGCTCCGCCCAGAGTGTAGAGGAAGTCAGTTAATTTATTTATTATTTATTACTCATAAAAAAAGCAAAAAAACGGCGTGATACACACAAGTACCAATTGTCAGTTCTCAAGAAATGCGATTTAATTACAAAGTGAATGTCTGTTATCACGAATGCAGACGAAGTAGTAAGTTATGAAGGAGCCTTATATATTCTTTCTTGGGGTGCAAACAGTTCATCATTTAAAATTTCATCAAAAATAGCGGTTTAGTGGTTTAGATTTTAAGCGGTTTCAAGTGAAGGAACTGGCCTACAGAAGGCTTATTCTACTAATAAAAGAGGTACAAAATCTAGTCGCAATCTCATGTTGGCTACAATCAATGTCAAAACATTCAAGGCATTTTTGACAGATTTACGAGTATTCTAAGATTAGGATACAATTGTTCCGAAAAGTTAGTAGAATTGCCTCCCTAGTCTTACGTTCGTCTAGGCTATTTCTTACATGTATACCATGACATGACGACTTTCTATTTTTACCGGGATCTGCTGACCCACGTAAACTCTACGGAAATCTGAGTTTATTACGTACCCATATTGTCATTTCCCGTATCAACGTTCAAAAGTGGCTAACTACTATACCCAACATTTTCCTGAATGAATACTACCTAGTCTATACTATTATAAATGCGAAAGTAACTTTTGTTAATGTCTTTTTGTTGTTTGTATCACGGCTAAACTATTGAACCGATTTTAATGAAAGTTTTTACGGGGTAAGCTTGATCCCCAAGAAATACTATGCCATAGGCTACTTTTTATTCCAGGATTTTTGTCTGCGTTCGTGATACGGATGGAGTTGCAGGCTTAAGCTAGTCCTAATGGATGGAAGGATGGATGTTTGTTACAGAACGGAATATGCTGAAATTTTGCACACATATATAAATGTTGATGTAGCTTAACACATATTTTAATCCGGTTTCGTGTGTTCCTATAGGATAAAAATTAATTATATTAACTTTAACGCAGCCAAAGTCGAAGGTGGAAGCTATAGTTTCTCAAATAACCGTCTTTTATTTCAAACCCAAAACAAAACATTTACCCAACTTTATTACTAAAACCAAAACCTTTCGGAAAACAAATTATCCGACCTACACAATAGGTTTTTCTAATATCGGGGCGAACAAAGCTCCCTCCGGGTTCGCCCCATTCAGTGGCGGCAATCCGTCAAGAGATGGCGCCACAATAGAGGATTAGCTGTCGTTATTACATCACCTTTGTGGCTGAAGTCCGTGTTATGATCGAGAGCTGAATATTAGGGATTATCACGGCTTCCCCATCTTCCTTGGGGGTGGGAGTGGGTTTTAAGTTCTGTGTTGGGGTTTTTTTGTTATGGTGGTTTTGGTAGATTTTTGGGAAAACTTTTTTAGTGACAGTTAAAGCAATAATGTAGATATATACGATAGGTAACTATTTTTGATATTGGAAATTCATAAAACACCTTACCGGATATAAACGGGATGATTTAAATAAAATCAGGTACAAAACAGTTCATAAATAATTTCAATAACCTGAACATTTGATACATTGGTAAAATAAAGTAAAGCTGTATGTACACACACAGTTATACATAATAAATAAAAATCAATTGTCGCATGTATGTATGAAACATCATTACTTGAGAACTTCTCGACCGATTTGATTATTTTTTGTTGTCTTTGTAATTGTCAGACTAAGGTAAGTACCTAAGCTTGGGCGAGTCACAACTAATCAATAAACATAAGAAGAATACCTCACAAAGAATATGAAACAAACATAATCATTCGATAATACGACACAAGTACAAGAGCACCTATTATATGATGAGGGTAGTATGATGAGGGTAGTTGCAGGGGTGTAATAATGCCCGGCTTACAACCGCGTATTACCATTGCGGAAGACGGCTAATATTTGTATGGCTTAGGGTTAGTGTACAATGGACAAAGTTGTTAAGGGCCTTTGTAATATTGCTATTAGTTGTCTATGAGACATTGACACAGCTTTGTTTTGCAGTTGGCAATGGATTTGCGTGGACTGACATTGCAGATGTCTTTAGGCATAGGTGACCACTACTTCTTAAGTGGTCTGTAGGTTTGTTTGTCATACAGTAAATTAATTAAAAAATACTTTTTGTTTGGGAGATACGTAAAATAGCTATTTATAAAAAATAACAAACTTTGAAAACATAGTTTTTTTTTTAATTTTATAGTAGACTATACCTAGACCTATAGTAGACTAGAGTAGGTTTTACGATTTTTATTTTTAAAAAAGCTTACTTTTGAGCGCTTTTATTTGTTGTTAAATACTGTAAAATTAGTAGGTATTTTTCGTATTATATTTCACACTAAAAATACTGCGCGGCAGGCTCTGGCAAAACTGCACTGTCAGATACATTGCAAAAACTATTACGTTTATTTAACGAAAAAAAAACAATGTTAAATTCTATTTTTTTCCCCGTAGTACCACTGAATAATCCCCAATCTAACGTAAGCTTTATAGCAATCACTCTTAACGACACAATACACACGACATCCACCCCGAGTTTGATTAACACACGGCGCGGCTATATTAGGGCTTCTGTCTCGTCGTGTATAACGTGCCTTATAGCCTGCTGTGTTAGGGTCAGCACACAGAGTAGCAATATCCTCAAACAATTTCCATTTATTAATTGTTAAGATGGCCTAGTGGTTAATGCGCCTGTCTGTGGGTAAGTACCAAAGAGACATTCAGTTCAAATGTCCTTCCTAAGTTAGTCACAAACTTTAGAATAAAATAAAAAAATATCAGACTATAAATTGCCTCACTGCAGCTCAAACGCCTCTTCTCATACAAAAAAGGCGCGAGCATTGATCATCACGCTTGCTCAAGACAGATTATTTCACACTTATATTAATTAAAAAATCAGGTTTTCTCACGATGATTTCTTTCACTGATGTCAAAGATTTCCAAGATAAACTCCAAAAGTACATATGAATTGAAAAGTCACATCGAATCCGCAACACTGGGCGATCACGACGGAACAACTTTATAATATTCATATAAAAGTATTAATATTATTTATTACATATAACATATGTTATATAATACAGAAACAAGCTTCCAACATCTATTTTTCCGACTACCCACATTAAAAACATAAAGAACACTTATAAAATTCCTTTCCACTCGTAATTCCTCTTGTGCGCACAGCTTGGATTAAGATGCACCGAAAAATATCATAACTGATCCAAAGTTAAAGACAAAAACGTCAAAAATAACATTAAATCATAACGAAAAACTGACTGAGCTGTCGTGTTATGTAAACACTCATGTTTCTGTCTTCTTAGTATGACAAAATTATATAATTTACACCAGATCATATACAGAACATTTTGTTTATAATATTGTCACGGAGCAAAAATTATAAAAGTATAATTTATGGTCGGGGTAAACATAACAATCGTATATAAACTAATAAAACGTGTCAGCGGCAAAATAATTGGGCCAGAAAATTATTATAATATTATAAATAGTTTAGTCTGGGTGTAATTTTGTACACTGTCGTACGGGAACAGACCACGGTCGTAACTCATAATTCTGTTTATAGTGTCGGTGCATCCTTGATACTTGCATGGGTTGTGGTATTTTATTTTTTTAGGATAAAACTTGTAGGTTCTTAGGATAGAAAAATATATATAAATTAAGCTTATTTATAAATTCTATTGTTTCGGGTGCAAAGAAGAAAGAAATAATTACATGAAATTTACAAAAGAAAGAAAATGAAATAATACACATACCTAAGTATTTGTTATGTTCAAGTTTTACTAATATGAGTAACAGTACAAGATAGATTTTGAGGATTTTTATATGTAATCACCGTCAAGCTTCATAATGATATACAAAAAACGATACAATTGATTGTACTCTTAGTACGCTAGTTATTGTGTGAACTTACATTACGTTTGTATTTGATAACAAAAAAAAACAGACGGTTATATCCCAGATAAGTGCTACTAATGAACATTTGTCGATGCTCACTGTGGCTACGCTAAAGATGTTATCGTACCTGTCAATTTTTGAGATGCATATCGCATTCTTGATTGCCACTGAAAGGCTTATTAAGTGAAAATGTTTAAATGTATAGTAAGATAAGAACAAATATTATAAGTTATAACAGAGATGTTGACTATTATAATGAAATGTCAATTGAAAATATTTTGGTTCCGTTAGTGACGACACCGCTGTATCACCTAAAATAACTACTAAGTATCAATTAATATTGTTGAATAAACCACAAAAAGGATAAAAACATCTAATAGTGTTTGTAAGAAACAAATAGAAAATATAAATTGGCATGAGGTTATAAATCAGTGTAAGACTGAACAGTTGAACCAGAAAAAAACTCTTTTTTTTTATAAATACTTGTTTGACAACCTTTTTATTTTCTTTACTGTTAATGAGTTACTTATTTTAATTCGAGTTAGCAAAATTGTAATAATAAAAAATATACTAAATAATAATGGTTATTGAAATATCAAAATCACTCGATCCAAGCACAAATGGACAAAGATTTTATTGTACTTGATAATAAAATAATTCATATAAATAAAAAGTTCTTGTTTATTTCGACATAACCAAAAGTTGATGACGTGACGTGCAATAATTTGATAGTTTTATTGGTTATTGCTGAGAAAATATCATGAAAAGGCGGTCTGTTTTACGATTTATTGTTTATTTTATATTTTGTATCCGTCTTCAATAAATTACGCATTTTTTTCTTGTCATTAGCAACAGATTCTTTCGAATTCTTTTGATCTTCCAAGTTAAATTGGTCCCGTTAATTTCTAGTAGATTTTTATTAAAATGTTTTCAGTGTTAATATTAAATAATACCCAATTACTGTCAACAGTAAAGAGTAGCAGGTCACAAGTGTTACTGTTTGTGTAAAACAGGAAACATTGATAATAATTTAAAAGTAAATTATGAACAGTTATGGCAAAGGAAATACGCTTCAGTTGCTTAACTTATAAAACATGGTCTAATAATATTACGGCTCTCATGCATGAGATTTTGGCTCGATACCGGACCAATGTGACTTTTTTAATTCATATGTACTTCTTAGCTTATCTTCGACATCACTGATATCGTGAGGAAACCTGGAGTCACAATTAATATAAGTACGGAATCGCCAATCCGCCTTGAACAGTCTGGTATTCCTACTTTCCTACTAATATTATAAATGCGAAACTTTGTAAGGATGAATGGAAGTTTGTTACTCTTTCACAATTAAACGGCTGAAAGGATCTTGGTAAAATTTGGCACTCAGATAGATAGTAGTGTCGAATAATACATAGGAAAAATGTATGTACTTATGAAAAAATGTACTATTATTATGTAGTAGATAATTTCTGCCGTAAAGCAGCGTTGCTGCGTTCCGGTTTGAGTGGTGTCGATAATATTACAGGCACACGAAACATTTCAACTTTGCATCTGTGATGGTAATGCATTTGCAAGGCTTCTGGTATTGCAGATGTCTACAGACAGAGGTGACCACTTAACATCAGGTGGGCCGTCGGTCGGCTTGTTTCCTATCCAACGATAGTTAAAAAATATATATATGAATTTTTTATCAAATACTTACAATGATGTCAGTTTATTGATAAAAAATACTTTGGTTTTAATAGTCAGTGTCCAGTCTTTTTATATCTAATCGATATAAAAAGTCTAGTGTCACCAAGTTCCATAAGCAGTTATTTTTAGCTCACAATAACAGCTTTGCTTATTATACGCTTTACGATGAATGATGTGTGATGAATTTTTGTTGTGTTAAGTTTTTTATTCAACTATTTCTAATTACACGTTATTGTTCTCTTAACTTTTTCTATCTCATTATAATAAAGACGGGATCTAATTTGATGTATCATATTTAGTATAAACTGCCTCGTTGGCGTAGTGGTCCTGAGCGCGACTGTTAGGCTAGAGGTCCTGGGTTCGATTCCCGGGTCGAGCAAAAAGTGTTATTTGGTTTTTCTATGAAATTCTCAGTAGCCGCTCGGAGCTTGGATTTGTGCCCGGTCAATGGCAATAGGCTCGCCCTCTATTACATGGGACCTAAACATACCGGCAAACTGTGGGTATACATCGGTACACCTCTGCCTAACCCTTCGGGGTATACAGGCGTGATGATGGTGTATTTGCTGTGTACAAAAGTTAAAACTATTATTAATAATGAACAGTTTAAAAAATAATGGGGAAGCTCCACTCAAGCTACCCAAAATCGATCACCATAAATAACAAAACCCTCTTGACCAGTTAATAACAAATTAACAAAATATAGCTATCCAATCAGCAAGTTCAATTCAAGTTAATAAGTTTTGTCTGTGAGTTAATCTTCCGGTCAGCTACCAGTGTCTCCTACGGATTATATTGGCAATCTAATCAAACTTGCTAGACTGTTCCACGGTTTACGAGTCACGGGATTATGAGCTTTATTATTGTGTAGCTTTAGTATTATGAGAGAAACTGCTGTTATTATGTTGAGAATGTAAAAATATGGGATGGGAAGGTTTGATGCAGTTTTATGGATTGAAAGTTGAAAAATATTAGTGAACTAGCTTTTGCCCGCGACTTCGTCCGCGTGGATTAATAGTTCCCGTTCCCGGGGGATTTCCGGGATGAAAACTATCCTATGTCCTTTCTCGGGTCCCAGACTATATCTGTACCAAATTTCATTGAAATTGGTTCAGTGGTTTAGGCGTGAAGAAGAGACAGACAGATAGACAGAGTTACTTTCGCATTTATAATATTAGTACGAATATCTCGCGTTTTCTTCGTCCGTGTTAAGTTACGTCTTTGGTTTGTGCTCCGCTCCCGTGTGTCATAGCGTGATTTTGTATAGCGTATAGTATTCTTTATGAATCTAGCTATAATATACAAAAGGAATTTTTAATATCCGACTTCTAGTTTCAGAGATTGGCGCGTTAAAACAAGTTTCCTATAGATTTAGTTCGGTTGGTGGTGTTTTTGTATATTTTGTAACTAAGAGAAAACAGAACATTGGTTATGGCATACGGCATTATCATTGGTTTGGGTTCAAAGAGGGTAAAATGAAAAAGATCTTGCAAAAAAAACAGTCAAGATTTGAATACAAATAGAATAGGTAGATAACACAAAATGATAAACCGTTTGTAAACAGGACGTAGGCATGAAATATTTTACGTTTTATTTTAAATAAGATGAGTTGCGAGTTCTTTTTAGAAATTTCAAACAGCCTGATCCGAAAGAACTATCAGCAGACCATACAGATTTCCCCGACACAGAGTTCCCGTGAACCTGACACAAGCAGTATTAACGCAGCCAAACGCTCAACCACTGCGCCAACCGTCAACTGTCTCCAAAACAAATCTAAATATAATAATATAAATTACACCAAAAAAACATCTTGCATTTTAATGGCGTCTCACGGGATTTCAACCCTTCAGCAATCGTAAAAATAAAGTTCATAAAATACGAATTACCGTCAACCCTTAGTCTTCAGAGGCCATTTGAATTCATAAATAAGTCCAACAAAAATAAACGGGACAAAAAAGCCCCCAACAATTAACAAATTGGTGGCAGTTCAGGGTTAATTTTAACCGCTTCCTACTGTTGTAATTTGAGTGGTACTTTTTTTTCAAATTTACTGCGGTAATCTGAATCTTGAAACAATAAATAGTGACAATTATAGTCAAAATAAAGGTAGGTTATATTTAGCACCCCCTTTATGCACCATCATTTTTTACGTACAAATAAATAAAACCGAAGTGTATATTCGTAATGGCAAAATAACTATGAATGTTTATAAACACGGTACGTAGGCATACGAAAAAAAGAACAACTTTGTTTTTTTTTGTGTGTCTGTCTGTTTAGTTCGTCTAATCTCGAAAACAGCTGGGCCAATTTTCACGGAATTTGACTGGCATATAGCTGATATAATGAAGAGTCTTGACTACTTGTATTTTAGAAAAATAATTCGATATCCGCGCAAAAATGAAAAGTCGCAGGCGGCATTATAAGCTAGTTTTAAATAATTTATTAAATGTCATTCAGTGTTCATTTAATATAGATAGCGATATTAAATATTTAATTTAAACAAAAGGTGATATTGAACTAGCGCAATTTTCAAAATTATCTATTTCGTTTATCTTTAACCTATTTTTTCTAAAACCTCACAAATTTTCTCAAGGCTAGATAAAAACAAATAAACTTGACATTTCGAAATATCAATAGTAAAACATTTGAATTGTGCAATGTAATAGAAATATTATTGACTAGCTTTTGACCGCGACTTCATCCGTGTGGTTTTCTTCACCCGCGAGTAGTTACGTCTTTGGTTACTTTTTTAGAAGTTAAAGTCATCAAATGTCAGACTGTCAGACTTTGACTGACTAAAACCCATCCATGTTCCTCTTCGTGCCCTCTGCGTTCCGGGGCGCGGTGTCTCTTTCGAACAACCCGCAGACGTCTTTAGTTACTGCTCCCTTACATGGGTTATAGCGTGATGTTATATTATAGTTTATACTATTCCTCATGAATCTGGTTGTCACATACAATCACAATTTATTTAATCAGACTGATAGTACAGTTATTTTCTTGTTTAAACAAACAAAAAATCTCTTCAACTTTTTTTATATTATTATAAATTATTGACACGAATATTGAAATTTAGAATGTCAAAACCTCAGTCATATCCTGTGTTTCCTAATCTTAGTTTTTGTCGTACACAAAGGTGATTATTTTGTCTTGTAAACTAGTTTATAATTGACTAATGAGTACAACTTGCATACCTAAGCAGGTATTATTGATCAATTGTGGCTTCCGTTTGAGAAATTCTTGGTTGAAATCACAATTATTTTTTTCTTACTGGAGCCTAGCCTGGCTCGCAAGAAACAGTGCACAAGTGTATGCACAAACAGTGATGCACCGCTATTCCCTAGCTCTCAAAGTCTGATGGGACGGCAATCCGACAAGACCAGGGTGAGGTCGGACGCAGGACCAACAGCTTTACTTGACACGGAGGGTGTCACACCAGCTTTGAAACTCTGGGTTACTACTGCGAAATTTGTAATGGAGCATCCCAATAATACTTTTTGTTGGACCTGGGATTCGAAACCAGGACCTCACACTCAGCAGTCCAACCATGAAGTGAAAATTATGGTTTTTTACTTTTCCGCTAAATATTTCTGAATAATTTCGTTGCGGGATCCAAGACAGTTGTATCGTTTCTCCGGGACTCGTCGAGCTTTATTGCATCGGCGCTTTTCTGGCGGTCTCCACTGTTGATTCTGGCTTTCAGGAGTTACAGTGGTTGGGAATAGTGTGGCAGGGTTGTCCCATAAAAAAGAAGTCCGCGACACCAACGGGAATGTACACGTAATAAGAATGATTCCTGTGCCATAAATAAGATAAGACTAAGGTAGACTGGTAGAAAATGCCTAATGCATTCGCCTTTGTACGGTGTATTTTATACATTTTGTGCATAATCTATACTAATATTATAAAGCTAAAGAGTTTGTTTGTTTGAACGCGCTAATCTCAGGGACTACTAATTGGAATTGGAAAATTCTTTTAGTGTTGGATAGTCCATTTCTTGAGGAAGGCTATAGGCTATGTAACATCACGCTACGACCAACAGGTGCTGAGCAGCGAGGGTGAAACCGCGGGGGACAGCTAGTGTTTTAATAAATAAATACTTTCACCTTCTATTCAACTCCAAACCCTTTCCTCGCGACTTATTTTTTACAAACCAAACGTCTGTTTGTTCTTCAATCTATTTTGGGCCATCCCCTGTCATTGTCCCTCAATTAAGACGCGTATACATTTTAACTGCCGGTCATATTTCTATCTATGTATCAAACATTTTTACTCGATGTTTTTTGCCGTAATTAGGCATTTAATTGAGTAATTTATTGGTGTGTAGTAAGCTTTATGGCTTGGTATGGGCAGACATGGACCGCACGCACTATTAAACATTTATTCTGAAATTCTTGCGTTTAAAACGAAAGTATCTGGGCATGTGTGTTTGTTTGTTTGCTATGTTTACCAAATCGTTTAACGTGAAGACAGTAAAGATGTACCTTGGTGGTTTCCTCTTTGTGAGAAGACCTGTGTTCCAACACTGGGACTATTTCAGACGAATAAGAAAATTATAAAGAAGTCATGTCAGCTTTTTTCCGGGTTTTATTGATATTTTGTTTGTTAGGTAATCTTTGAAAGTAATGGTCCGATTATAAAGAATATTTACCTGATAGAAGCCACACTATTTCTGAGTGCCATTGGTAATGTCTTATGGTTTACTTGATTTCCACACGGGTATAGTCGCGGACAGAAGCAATACGATAAAATATTAAATTAAATCAATTAATATATTAAAATAAACCAATAATACCAATTATTATTATTTAATTAATTTGACTGCCTTGGTGGCCTAGTGGTCCTAAGCGCGACTGCTATGCTGGAGGTCTTGGGTTCGATTCCCAGGTCGAGCAAAAAGGGTTATTGGGTTTTTCTATAAAATTCTCAGTAGCAGCTCGGAGTCAGGATTTGTGCCCGGTTAATGGCAATAGGCTCGCCCCCATTACATAGGACCTATAAACATACTGGCGAACTGTGGGTGTATATTGGTACACCTCTGCCTAACCCATCAGGGAATACAGGCGTGATTGTATGTATGTGTGTATTAAATTTGTTTTTTTCCCCGGAAAATTAATGTTTTTATACGCAGCTGGAAACTTACTATTAGTAGTCGTGTTAGCTTGTCATTATTATATTAAATTAAAAAGTATTCCTTATCGGGGCCGTTGGTATAGATACGAATAAAGTTAATTAGTTGTTTTAGTTTAGTGCATTGCCTGATTAGTCTACTATATTGCATTTGTTGAGTTATTAATGTTTTAGAATTGAATAATTTTACTTAGGTTTAGTAATATTTTCTGGTCAAAATAATATCTGAGATAATAGAATTATGAAGCTTAGAATTGTGGAAAGATAATTCCAATATATGGGGTGAAAACTTTACATTTAAAAAAATCTGGTGTCCCATATAAAAGTACAATACCAAGGTCAAAATGTATGGAAAAGCTGATGTTTTTCAAAAACCGACTTAAAATGTAATAGTTTATAAAGTCTAAAATCTAAAATTTTTCTTCTTCAATTCAAGCATTTCCATTTCACATCAAAATAAAGGCAGGTACTCACTTCATTTCACCAAACTTTTAATACTCATAGAGTAAAAGTTTCCAATACTTTAATATCTGAAAGCTGACCTACATCGTGGGATAAGCGCGCTCGTGTGCACCGGGGCTTAAGACGGCCAGCATTGCATCTCAAGTGTTACTTCCCTTTGAATTTACGCGAGTGTATGCAAGGCTTTATGTTCATATTTGCTTTGGTTTATTATGCCGTTTTGTGGTTGAATGTTCCTGGAACAAAGTTAGGTTACGACTTAGTTTAATAGAGATTTTATGTTTACGTAATTACGGGATTAAGTGTGGAATTAGTTTATTATAAAAATTAGCAATTGCAGGGAGACTATTTTGCTAAGTTTTAGGAACGATCGCAATCTAATCTCGGTTTTAACATCGATTGTGATTGCGAATCGATTTTGAACGTTTAAATTTCAAATCCTTTTTGAATTGGATTTGATTTTGGATTGGTCTTCAAATTTTATACTAGAAACCAAGTAATTTTAGATTTATAACATTGATTGTCTATGAGATGACATTGCGACTAGATTTTGAATCGTTTTAATAAGTATTGACCTTGAGATATTTTGCTACAATCAAATTTATGTATTGAAAGAATTATATATCAATGAATCAAATAACAATCTCTCCATAAAAGAATACTCGCAACTTATGACACTTGCCCAGCACTAAAAAAAAACTTAACCCGTTGACTAAAACACGGCCCAAAAATAGTTAAAACAATAAATATATTTCACGTCACTCACATGTCTCACACATAGGGTTGTCAGATCCAGAATACAGAAAGTCAGACCACCAGCCAGTTAAGCTGGACTTTTGGATAAAATTAGCTGGGTTTTATGACTAAATTTTTAATTATTCTATTTATTTTTACTATAATGTATCATAAAGTCAACTTCTACATACATTTATACATACCATCACACCTGTATTCCCCGAAGGGCTAGGCAGAGGTGTACCTACCAATGTACATCCCACAGTTCGCCGGTAAGTGTAGGTCCCATGTAATACGGGTAAGGCCTAATAAAATCTGGGCAAGCCGACTATTTTCGCCAGAAACGCATTCGAAAAACCTGACTATGTCTGGCTTTATTTGGAGCCATGGCAACCCTACTTATACACAAGACAAAATGAAGCGAAATATGTTTATTGTCATATTATGTCGTATGACAGATGAAAACTGTTTTAATACGATCCTGAAATAAACCTGAAAGCTTTGGGCGGTTGAATTGGATATGTTTTTAGTGTTCGGTTGCTGCAAATAAATTTTAGTTACATTATTATGATTTTAAACAAAGGGAGAGTGTTTCTTTATTATGATGAGATGGTTTATGTTTGACAGGCAAAGATGACTAAGTCACAAAATAGTCACTTTGAAATGGGATCGAGTTCGAAATAGGATGTTATTATTTTTGACGTATTATCCATTTGGTTTCTGCGGGTTGCTCGAAAGAGATACCGCGCCCCCGGAACGCAAAGGGCACAAGAAGGAACATGGATGGGTTTCAGTCAGTAAAAGTCTGACACTCGCTCCTCAGGGCGGGAGAAGTCATTCGATGATTACACATCGGTAAAAAAAAAACTATTTGGTTTATTTTGTGATGACTAAAGGAGTTATCATAAAATCATCAATTTCATAAAAAATTTAATGTATTTAAATTCAAACACATTGCAGAGCAAGCTTCATACATTTAATTGGTTTATCTACAAATGCAAATGTCAGCGTAATGAAGCTCGTTGACAAATCAACGACTTTTTCTTCTAAACTTAAACCTTCATCTCGTGAATTTAGATATCCTTAGACGCTAATACTGGAGGCAGTATTCAGTAGTACGGTCAACAAAAGAGCTAAGTAACCGGACCGTCTAATATAGTTGAAGTTTTCTTTCAAACCGGTGGTAGTTTTAAAATGAAATTTAATTTAATTTATAAACTGTTTATTTTCTATTAATAAAAATAAAATTCATTAAAAAACTTCTATCGGTTTTTGAAGAACTTTGAATTTATTAGGCGAGGCTGGTTACTTATCTCTTTTGCTGACTGTTCGTAGGGATATGTACGTATAGGTGCGCGCGCGCAGGCTAGACCCCCGTGGCGCAGGCGCATCTTGATGTGGCTAACGAGCGCCCGAACAATGTCTCTATTAGCTTATTCTGGAGTTTTAGATCGGGATAGAAGAAACTGTGGAGTGGGTGATGATGTTTTTTTTTTGTAGCAGTGGTTTGTTTAGTTTTTTTTTTTAAATATCTTATTTATTCTATTTAATTATTCTGTATCTATATAAGACTGCAATTAGTTCAGGTGTAACATGTTTTTTTCATAAAAAAATTGCATAAATAATACCAACCTATAATAGTCCCACTCCTGCAGTGGGACAATTATAGGCAAAAGTCTCTTCTCATCCAAAGAAGGCATGAGCATTGATCAAGGTGAAGTGGCGATTGCAGTATTAATTATAAATCCAGGTTTCCTTACGATGTTTTTCTTCACCGTTGTCAGTGTATTGTTCATATATTTTATTTTAATTTTAATAGCTCGACTCACACATAAATAAAAACATGTCATTATGCTTCTGTTTTATACCTATTTATTATCAATAAATAATAGAAACAACCAAGTATGGAAAAGAATAGTAATTGTGAATCTAAGAAATTATAAAATAGCTAGAAGTACCATTAGTTGTATGATTCAGTGCATATTTTATCATACATTAAAAATTACTACTATGAAG
Source organism: Caradrina clavipalpis (assembly GCA_932526535.1). Taxonomy (NCBI): domain Eukaryota; kingdom Metazoa; phylum Arthropoda; class Insecta; order Lepidoptera; family Noctuidae; genus Caradrina; species Caradrina clavipalpis. The sequence continues at coordinate 7,866,135 of OW052105.1, forward strand.
TCATTAACATTGTTTATAATATACTAGCTATATAAATATGCCCCGCGGTGTCGCTCGTGTTCAGTTACATTTTTGGGTACTGCTCCGCTCCCGTTGGTCATAGCGTGTTATTCTATATGCATAAGCATTCCTCATGAAACACTATCTATTGATGAAAAACGCATCAAAACCCGTTGCGTAGTTTAAAAAATGTAACCGTAGGTAGGTACAGACTGCGGGTTGTTCGAAAGAGATACCGCGCCCCCGGAACGCAAAGGGCACATGAAGGAACATAGACGGGTTTTAGTCAGTAAAAGTCTGACACTCCCTCCCGCCCCGCCCAGGGCGGGGGAAGTTATTTGATGATTTCCCGTCTATAAAAAAAAGGTAGGTACAGAGGGACAAACGGCGTGAAACGTTTTTGTTGTATATAGATACTATGTAAACACAATAACACTTAATAACAAATAAGTAGTAAAGCATCTTGCATCACGCATTATTAAGTAATAGGAATTTTAACAAAGGTTTTTCCTTCTTCATAAGGTTACAACGTAAATAATATAATAACAATAAATATTAACACTAGCTTACTTAAGGTAGATTAGATGGATTTCAGACGTTTGTTCATTTTAAGACCAGGTTTTGTCACGATATACTTAGAAAGTACATATGAATTGTGATATTGGTGCTTGCTCGGTATTGAACTCGCAACCTAGGGAATGAGAGGCGGGCGCCATAATCACTCGGACATCACGTTTTTGATTTGCTAACAGTGTATTAACTTCTAGTGTAATAAAAAATCAAACTGCTCTTATGTAAGAAGGTTAGAAAACCTTTGTATTCATTTTAGAACTAACACTATACACTCATGTATTGCCTTAACTAAATAATTTATAAAACCTGAATTTCCAAAGACTATTATATTCTGATCTTAAAATAAATAAGAACCGAAATCCCGCAACCTTATAAATAAAAAAAATATATAAAATTTCGACTCCACATATTTTTCTGCCCGATGAAACAAGACCCGATCCCCTTACTCCACTATGCAAATAAAGTTAGTAGCAAAAACAAAGCGAAACACGGTAATTACACTTGGTGGAAAATTAACTGACATCGATACGGCGTACATGCTCTGGCCTGCACGGTATGGACGTAATGAGTCGAGATATCAGGCCTTAGTGCACGCCAGTGTATTTAGAGAAACATTTTTTTGCACTGAAGTACATTTTAATGAGAACTGTAGAGTATTCAGGCGCACGGGTCGAGGGTTCCGAAGAATTAAATAAAAGACGAGCAGAGTCTTCAACCACTTATATTGTTGTTCACAAGCTTCCGATGATTGCTACAATACGACTGACTTACGACTGACAAATTTTGCCGTGAGGCGGCTATATTTATGACTTTCCTACGTGGGTGCAAGTAGTGCCATGACAAATAAAATAACAAAAGGTGTTTGCACCAATCACGTCACAGTATTTCTCCCATATGTCTCTACGGTGGTGGAAGTAGTGGGTAGGGCGCGACATCATCAACAAATGTTCCACCAATCAAATATGCACATTTTTGTCATTAAATTTACTTATAATCTAGAATCATATATTTACCTTAATTCTAGATGTATCCTAAGTTACATTAATGCTAAGAATAACCTAGGACTAGATAATCAAAACATACATCATTTGATAGCGCAAAAGCATCTATATTTACATAAAAATCAAATATCGTTACAATTATAGATTTAATCTTCCTATTGTACATATTTAAAACTACAGAAAGCCCTCGTGCTCTCTTACAATTCCACCCCCCGCAAGAGGGTTCAACCGATTGCGCTTCCGTCAGTAGGGAGCACGACAACTTTTACTACGGGCCGACGCAGCGTACCCTTTGTAGTTTTGATATCTACAATTCTAACAATACTATCCGCACCTGGATGCACTTTGGCTATAATGCCTTTGGTCCATTCACTACGTGATTTGTTGTCATCGACCACTATCACTACATCGCCCACTTTTACGTTCGGCACTACACTGTTCCACTTTTGTCGTTGCTGGAGCGTAGGCAGGTACTCGCGCAGCCATCGCCTCCAAAAGAGGTCGGCCAGCGCGTTTACTTGGCGCCACATGCGCCGCGAGTCGATGTCGGCGGCATGCTGACGCGTACACGGAGCATCTCCCGCGGCAGTGCCAAGCAGGAGATGGTTCGGTGTCAACACGACGGGTTGCTCAGCATCGGTGCTCACGTAGGCTAGTGGCCGGCTGTTAATTACCAGCTCGGCTTCTGCGAGGAGAGTGAGTAGCACCTCCTCCCGAGGCGCGCGCTCTTTTAAAGTAGAGCGCAGCGCGTTCTTCACGGAGCGCACCAGTCGCTCCCAGCTCCCGCCCATGTGCGGGGCGGCTGGCGAGTTAAAGTGCCAGGCGATTCCCCGACCTGTCGCCTCGCTTCTAATGCGACCCACGTCTAGGTCGCGCAGGGCCTGGCGTAGCTCGGCGTGTGCTCCAACGAAGTTGGTCCCGCGGTCGGAGTATATGTCCGCGGGACATCCTCGACGTGCGATCAGGCGTCGCAACGCCAATATGGCTGAGTCTGCACTCAGCGACGCCGCTAGTTCCAGGTGTACGGCGCGTGTGGTGAGGCAAGTAAATAGAACGCCCCATCTCTTCTCCCGGCGCCGACCGATGCTCACCTCCATAGGGCCAAAATAATCCACTCCACAGTGGACGAATGCCCGGCGATTAATCTCCAATCTCGCGATGGGTAGGTCGCCCATCTTAGGCGTCGACGGCTGGGCTTTCTTAATCCTGCACGTTTGACATTCTCTTGCAATTGCTTTCACTGTTGACCGTAAGTTCGTTATCCAGAACTTTTCTCTTAAAGAGTTCACCACGGTTTCCTGGTTGGCGTGAAGCGCTGTTGTGTGGTATCTTTTAATGATAAGCCGAGTCAAGGCGTGCTTTCCGTCTAAAATAATGGGGTGACGCGCTCCGAAAGTAAGTTCATTGCAGGCGCCCAACCTGCCGCGTACCCGTATCAAACCATCTTCAAATAACATTGGGTCTAGTTTTTTAATCTTACTGTTCCGTGGTAGCGGGCGGGCTTCTTGTAGAGCTTTTGATTCTTCCTCGAAGCTCTCAGCTTGTGCTATCTTCAGTAAACGTAGCTCCGCCTCTCGTAGATCGTCGACCGTTACGGTTGTCGAGTCGCGTCGTTTGCGACAGCGGTCCGTGAAGACCTTTATACGTGCTACTACGTATAAGATGCGTGTCCACGTACTATACCTTTCATAGGGCAGCGCGGGTTCGGCCTTAGTAGTGACGTTCACGTTGTGTACCCGCTCTAGGTCTGCCTCTGACACTGCGTCAACTCCAGAGTCCACCGGCCATTGCTCCTGTGGGCTGGAAAGAAATGAGGGACCCGAAAGCCACATATTACTGTTGACGGGCCACTCCAACCGGGTGCCTTTATCGGCTGGGTTCATCGCCGAGGGAACCCAGCGCCAGTCTTTCATCTTTGACCTTTTATCTATCTCTGCTAACCTATGAGATACAAAACGTTGGAAGTCGGTTGCTTCCGAGTGGATCCATTTGAGTACTGTCCTACTATCTGTCCATAAGACCTTTCGGGTGATTTCAACTCCTAACTCTTTCTCCACGGTGTCGGCTACCCTGCAGGCCAACACTGCCGCCTGTAACTCAAGGCGTGGGATTGAAATCACCTTTTTAGGTGCCACTCTAGCTTTCCCCATCACGAAGCTAACGCGCCTAACGCCGAGTGCATCTTTTCCCACCAAGTAGGCGACTGCCGCGTAGGCGGATTCACTAGCGTCCCCGAAGACGTGAAGTTCTACCTCTGATAACTTTATACCGTACCATCGCGGGATGGTTATATTGTTTAAGATTATAAGGTTCCGTAACCATGCGAACCATAAAGTTGCCTCCGCTTCATGCAGCCTCTCGTCCCACTGGATTCCTGTACGCCATATCTGCTGCATTAATATGCGCGACTGAATGACGCATGGATACAGGAAACCCAGCGGGTCGAACACCGACATTATGAAGCGAAGAAACTCTCGCTTCGTAGGAACAACGTCACCCTCTATAATTGTCTTCGGTAACTTTTTAAATGATAGGTCAAAAGCCAATTCATCGGTCCCCGGTGACCAAATCATACCTAAGGTGCGCTCTGTGGCGCCCTCGTCTTTTTCTAACGAGACTCTGTCGGGCATCTCTATTTCGAGAATCTCCCTGAGTTGTGGCGAATTGGTGACCCACCCCCGTATATTAAACCCGCCTTCGGCGTGGATGTGAGCCACCTCCTCTATGCGTTTGCTAGCCTGCGCGACGGACCATGCACTATCTAAATAGTCGTCCATGTAATGACTGTTATGTATAGCCGACACTGCTTCGGGATACTGACTATTAAATCTGGCCGCATTTTTATTCAAAATATAGATTGCGGATGTAGGGGAAGACACAGCACCGAAAATCATTGAATTCATGACAAACGTGTCAGGTTCTCCACTATTATTTTTATTCCACAAGAAAAGCTGTGCCCCTCGGTCACGTTCTCTGATTTTTATACGTAGGAACATGTCCGCTATATCTCCGGTGAATGCTACCGGTCCCAATCGGAATCTAATTAGAATTCCTAAAAGAGAATTTAATAGGTCTGGCCCCGCGAGCAAGCAATCGTTAAGAGCGGTACCTTGAAAAGTGGCGGCGGCGTCGAAGACTAGTCTCAATTTCCCCGGCTTATTAGGATTCTGTACCCCAAAGTGAGGTAGGTACCACACCGGATCTTCGAAGCGGCCGTCCGCTTTACTCGCATAACCCTCGCTAATTAATCGTTCAATTTGATTTTCATATGCTTCCGCGTACGTAGGATTCTTATGCAACCTACGTTCTATTCCCGACAGTCTCTGTCGCGCATAAGCATAGTTATCGGGTAGCTGTGGATCGTCACGCCTCCACAACAATCCTACTTCCCATTCGCCGTTAATAGTGAAGCTACTGGTTTCATCTAATATTTTTAAAGCTCTGTCGATGTCTTTATGAGACCTAGGGATTTCGGTTATACCTATTGCTTCTAATTCGAATTGGTTTTTCACCATATCATGCAGTTCAGACAGAGGTTCCGCTAAACAGTTCACGGCTTCGTAGCCTACCCTAAACCCTTTACCTATGGGCCCATGCAGAACCCAGCCTAGCTTGGTCAAAGATGCAACTGGCTTACCGGACTTTCCTCGGCGAATCTCCTCGCCGACCAGCAACTCCCAGTTGTCCTGTCCCAGCAACAGCATCGGCTTGACTCCGCACATTTCCTCCAGGCCCAAGTCACGCAGGTGGGCGAGCTCCTTTATCAACGCAGCCGGCACCGTTTGGGCGGGCAAATCCAGCCTCTTGAACGTACGCACACTTATTTTGTGATTCACTTTATTTGGCCCGCGCACTGTCACATATATTTTCCTTGAGGATTTATCAGACACCTCATTACCGCGCGCACTTTTTAGCACTAAAGGTATTCTATCACCCGTTGCCTTTCCAGCTATCGAGTCGTCGATAAGCGATACTGTAGCTCCGTCGTCCAGTAGAGCGTAGCAATCTCGTTCGTTTCCGTTCACTGACACGGAGACGGGAATTATCTTCAACAACGCTTTGCCGTTATATTCTTTCACATTAGTGACGCTTTCAGTTTTATGCTCTCTATCTACGTGCAGTAAGTCGTGATGTGCATAGTGGCATTTCGAGCATTTGCTTGCTCGGCAGAACTTCTTCGCATGTTGTTTTATTATACAATTAAAACACATCCTCTGATCTTTTACAAATTGCCATCTCTCATCAGAAGTTAGTTTCGCAAACTTTTCACACTTCGGTAATTTATGATCTCCCTTGCACATAGCACACTGCACATTGTTCTTATTATCTTGTTCGCTGTCGCTTTGTACATGTAATCTCTGAACATTTTTAAAGTGAATGCCTGGCTTACTATGTGCGCTTCTCAAACTTTTAACATTAGCCGTTTGACCGGCAGCGCCCATGTCCATCTGCACATAAAATGACGTAGCTCGGGCTAAATGGCTCAGGAATTCAGATAATATCTCTAGGCTGGGTGACACTCTCACATCGATGCCCTGAGACGCCGCCATACCCATTGCGAAGTCGCCATATTGAGCCCTCTGCACAGGCGTTAATTTACTCAGTAATTCACTCACCAGTTGTGGGTTGTTCAGGTATCCATTCGCGTGCACATTCCTCAACAGCGACACACAATTCCTCACTGTAGATGAGAACTTTCTCAACTCACGACCACTTTCTGTTACTTTCGGTAACGCACGCACTTTCTTCAACGCACACTCCAATATTAAATTAGGATGTCCGAACTCTTCATCCAGTGCCTTCATAATCTCCGATGGGTTAGTTGATGTCCGCAATAAGTCTTCTACCGCTATTTTTGCCTCTCCCTGCAGTGACGTTTTCAAGCGCGCTAAGTTCTCGTGCGGCTTAAAGTTGTACATAGCTGTTGTGTCCCAGTACATGTTCTTGTACGATAGCCACTCTGCCGGGTCACCGTTGAAGTATGGCAACTCATAGGCTTGCCTGGGTACTGGCCGCGGACGAGCTAGGTTTGAAATAGCTTCTGCCAGCTGATCTATTTTCCTGTCTCGCGGCTTGCTTCTCTCCGTTTCTTCGGCGAACGATTGATCCCATTCAGGCACTTCACGTGGTGGCACTCGCGGAACACTAGCCGTTACTATCGGCGTATATTCGCGGAACTGTACGGTCGCGGGCGCACACTGAGGGAGCGCAGATATCGAGGTCGTATATACTGTATGCGGTTGCGCGGTCACTGTTTGCGGCGCGGTCACTGTCACTCCGCGGGAGGTCGCGGCACTCTCGGTTGCAGGCACTCCGTACGCAGTCGTTACTACTGCGGGCACTGGCACTGGCACTGTTTCTTGCGCGTCGTGAGCTTCTGCGATCACTTGTGTTTCACTCGGCACTGAGTGTGTGATCCAATCTTCCACACGGCGTGTTGTAGTTTCTTCATCGGACGAGTCTTCTTCGGCGACGGCATCTATCTCGGCCAGTTCCGCCTCCAACTTCTTCTTGACGAGATTTTCCCTCAGGCGCACTAATTCCCTCTCAGCCTTGTACTCGGCCCTCCGGCGGAGGTAATCGGCACTCTTCTGGCCGCTCTTCGATGAGACGTGGCTGGTTCTTGATCTCGGCGTCCGTACCACCCGTAGTATCTCCGATTCCCGAGGCACTGCAGCCGCGTCGCGATGGTCAATCACGCGTCCGGGGCCCGCCAATGGAATCACGGGTGCGGGTAATGCCGACGACACTGTAGGCGCTATCGAAGGTGATCCCGGTGCCATTTCAGACGGCACTCCTGAATCGGCTTCCATCTCTCGTCGCTTGTTCAACGCTGCCTCCAATTTGCGCAGCTTGCTCCTCGTGGCGACTGAGCTTCGTTCACTCATCTTGAATGCTTCAGACTTCTCAGGCTTGAAACTTCAAACTCTTCAGGCTTGAGATGTAATTCTTCAGACGCAGGATCCGGCTCGAAGGACCAAAATTGTAGAGTATTCAGGCGCACGGGTCGAGGGTTCCGAAGAATTAAATAAAAGACGAGCAGAGTCTTCAACCACTTATATTGTTGTTCACAAGCTTCCGATGATTGCTACAATACGACTGACTTACGACTGACAAATTTTGCCGTGAGGCGGCTATATTTATGACTTTCCTACGTGGGTGCAAGTAGTGCCATGACAAATAAAATAACAAAAGGTGTTTGCACCAATCACGTCACAGTATTTCTCCCATATGTCTCTACGGTGGTGGAAGTAGTGGGTAGGGCGCGACATCATCAACAAATGTTCCACCAATCAAATATGCACATTTTTGTCATTAAATTTACTTATAATCTAGAATCATATATTTACCTTAATTCTAGATGTATCCTAAGTTACATTAATGCTAAGAATAACCTAGGACTAGATAATCAAAACATACATCATTTGATAGCGCAAAAGCATCTATATTTACATAAAAATCAAATATCGTTACAATTATAGATTTAATCTTCCTATTGTACATATTTAAAACTACAGAAAGCCCTCGTGCTCTCTTACAAGAACAATTAAACGATTTTAGTTGGAATGAGTGTTAGGTGTTTTTTGCACGACAGTTTACTTGTAGACTTCGTGTTCTAAGAATTTACGGAAAATTGGACTTTATTGCCAACTAAAAATATGAGAAACAGTTTAATAGTTTTTTTAGTTTTCTTCCTATATCCACAAAAACACGTACCTCAAATAATATTGACGCAGCGAAGGGCACAAAAAACGCAGTCTATTTTCGTCGGCCATTTATAAAATAAAGAAACGCGATCTTTTCTGCATTTGAGGGTTAAGTTAACCCTGCGATCGCCACATAAATCTGCTGCAAAAGGGTTGTAAATCCAGCCAACCCCTTCCAAGAGTAGTGATGGACGATCACCAGTCTAAGCTGACCTCCCACCTCTTTTTCCCCTTAAATGATATAGGATGAAAAGGGGGTATTGCATGGAGAGGTAGGGGTCGAAAATAACTGGTCGTTATGTATAAATACGAATAAAAATTTCAAGGAGAACCGAAGATATGTTTCGTTTCACCCTTTCTAGTCTATTTTGTAAATTGATATTGGTTTTTGGGACCGTTTATCTTTTGGGGTGTAAAATTTTAATTTGGTTTCAAAATAATTGCCTTTCGAGAACGTTTTAAAAATATCAAAAGAAGTGGTTCAATGGAATTTGAGAGATTAGTTTTCAATAAAGCATGACTTAAAACGAATCTCAACTTTTCAATTACGTGCAAGTAAAAGTTTAAATTTATAAAAAACTATAATTTGATAACTACAAACAAAAAAAAAATACAAAAAAACTAACCAAGTAAAATACTAACGCATTTAAAAAAAGAACAAAATAGAACAATTTTAATCTCAGCAACACAAACACAAAATTCACAACTAAAAACACAAAAATAAAATACAAGCAAATATTTCAATCCAATCGGTTTCTATTCCCTTGCCCGTAGGCTATTTTTTACTATTTTTTAGAGTTCCGCAGGTGGAAACACGGCTCGCCATTAAGGTATTGACGCGGGTAGTCCGCTCCTTTACGGAACCCGCAATAATTCACAAAGAAAGCCTACCGACTGTGTGGGAGCTGTGTTTGGGCATAGAGTAACTAAAGAAGACAGAGAGGATGTTTTATAGACTTTTAAGGCTCTTTCAATTTAAGCTTTTATTGCTGGGCAATAGAAATGGATGTTGCTAGACAATGATGATTTTGATTGCTAAGATTCATTGACGATAAATATCACAAAAAAATTGTATCAGAAACTAACTATTTTTTATTTTACAACCAAAATAGTCACTAATTTATAAAGACTAAAAGAAAACTAACGTGCCTATTTTAAATTCAAATAGTTTATTTATTAATTTATTATGATTGAACAAACAGTTTTTTTTTGTAAATTTTGAATGGAATTTAAATAAATTTCACGTATTCAAATATTTGTTGACAAATTTAAAATTTATGAAAATCCAATTATTACGGTTTGTGGGTGATACTTTAATTATGGAAAACTAAAATGTGGCGACTACGACCTCATAAAGTTTCATTAATTAATACTAAACACAAAAAGTCAATATAGCTATATAACGTGTATACCGTGCTTTACTCTATTATAATAAATAATTTAATTATTATAAATAATCTTTGACTAAATAATACCAGCCTATTAGTGTCCCACTGCAGAATAAAGGCCTCTCCTCATACAGAGAAATCACGAGCATTAATCACCAAGCTTGTTCAAGGCGGCTTGGCGGTTTTCAAATTTTAAGACTATTTTATTAGCTTTTTTTTAGCTTTATTGGCTTTTTTTTAGCGCGACTGCTATGCTAGAGGTCCTGGGTTCGATTCCCAGGCCGAGCAAAGTGTTATTGGGTTTTTCTATGAAATTCTCAGTAGCAGCTCGGAGTTTGGATTTGTGCCCGGTTAATGGCAATAGGCTCGCCCCCTATTACATGGGACCTAAATATACCGGCAAACTGTGGGTGTACATTGGTACACCACTGCCTAACCCTTCGGGGAATACAGGCGTGATGGTATATTTTTTTATTTTTTATTATTAGCTTTAGTTTTGAAAATTTGTAAAATATATTTCGGTAACCCTCTGTCCCAAGCTACTCTGTGGACATCAAAGACGCCGGCAGTCGGCATAATTCAGCGTATACAGTATGCACTGATCGGCATTTTATCGGCGACGTCGGGGGTGCCCACTAGTTTATGTAACCGATATTCTCTATTGAGACGTTGCTGCAATATGTTGCTTTGTTAGTACAATTGTAAACTTGCTGTTTTATTTTGTAATTATTTGATATTGTTTTTTGTTTTGACTTGGAAAGGAATGTTACCATTGTTTGGGTGAACTGAGAAAGTTATGAGTGTCTTAAGTACAGGTTTTTCCCACGAGTGTTGGTAAACATGGTGGCTAACTTTATCGGCATGGTTGGTGCAGTGGTTGAACTTTTGGTAGCTGCGCTGAGTATCGCAGGTTCGAATTCCGCACGGAACAAATATTTGTATGGCCTAAAGATAGTTAGCTATAGCTCCGGGTCTGGCTGTTTGTGTATGTGAGTGTATGTGTTTCTAAAATAACAACGATACAGGATAAACTCTTAGGGAGGGGCAACATGACCTTAAAAAAAAACATTTTTTTTAATTATTTGACTAACTGCTGGGTATAGGGCCTTCTCCAAATTCAGGAACACTTTTCCCGCGTCACCTGGACACTGCTTCGCGGTAAGCGTCCAGATCATCCCGCTTTCTCTTTCTGGCCCGGCCTCGGCAATGCCGACCAGCTTCTGTACTATCATCGCAACGAGGTCAATTCTGTACATATTTTTTTCAAAGAGTTTGTATGTACTCGCATAGCTTTAAAACTGCTGCGCCGATTTAAACAAAACTTTTTGCATTATGTTGGCAGTAACCTGAGCTTTTAACCTTAGGTAAAATTAATCTAGCTATGCCACATAGGGGTTAGGCAGAAACAGTATATTTACAAATACTCAACCGATTTTTTTTGCAAATTAAGGATTTCCCTTTAATAAGAACATTATTATATTTCATAACCACAACGCGAAGGAAGTTGCGGGAAACAGCTAGTTTAACTATAATATAGATGATAATATACGTATAATAATACAGATAGCTGTAATTCGTATAAATAATATCATGATTCTTGCATACCTAACTACTTTTTCATTTGTGGTGAAGGGTGATAAACACTAAACTATTAAGATTAAAATATTTACGTAAAAAAATAATACATAGTGCTTTTTTATTATTTTATTTCTATTTTCTCACGTTTGACGTCAAAGTTATAATAATAGTCTAATTTACAACATTATAAAACAGTAAAATATGTCACAAACACAAATATAACGCAGGCAGGTGTCATAAAAATATGTTTAGTATTGTAATCGAATACTTTTTGAAATGGATTATTATATTTGCTAATTATTATTATTTATGACACTTATAAATTATGTTTTGTGTAGACAAGGTTTTTATGAAGCATTTACTCTACATTAGAATCATAAAATACTTATAGTTAGAAAGAAAATAGTAATATAAAAGCACGTGTTTTAGATATTTTTACTGGCTTTGTTTCGTGTATGAAATAACAGTTTTCTTTTATATTTAAGACTTGATATTTTAGTATTTTTTTTAATATTCGTGAGTATTTTCACCCTTGAAAGATTGCTAATAAATATAAAATTAATCAGCATATTTTTTATTATAAAATAAAATAATATGTTTTAGTGTTTTCTACTTACAGACGAAGTGAAGTACCACCTACTCTAAAATATTTAATTAAACTAATATTTTTGTAAATTTCATTAGAAGTTATAAATATCGAGCAGTGTTGGCAATAGGCAGGGTGCTGCGGGTGTACATTAGTACACCTCTGCCTAATCCTTCGGGTAATACAGGCGTGATGGCATGAATATATTTGTGTGCGTCAAAATATAATAAATCAGCCTTTAACAATAATAAAGGCTGACTTTTCAAAAATTATCTTCTTGTGTTATGTGAACTACATGACTTAAAACGTTCCTTACCTAAGTACTGGGTTGTGAACGAAACCATAGCGCGATTCAGACGGCGCCGTCTGACGGTACAACGCCATCTATCGAGCACGGAGGAAGATGCGACGGTTTTGGTTTGTATGCTATACCTACTGGTGTAAAAAGACACAGTCACTTAGCTATTAACTACGCTTACTGTCCAACAAAATAAGTAACTTAAAAAGAGAAAAAGATCATCGATAAGAAGAAAAATAATTATCTGTTTAAGCATGTAACTAATGCAAAACATTGTGCCTATGGGTGCATGAGAAATAAAATACTGCCATCGTATGAAAAAAAGACGTAATTACACGAAATGAACCGATTTCCGACCTTAAGGTAATGACATACGGTCGATGGCAGCATAGACCGTGAGGATATTTTAAGTTTAGTTATAATCATAGGTATCTATTATTATAAAAATGATTTAAAAGATACAAAAACAGTAACAAACTAAAAGAAATCCCAAAAATCCATAAATTAGGATTACGTTCACAATAATTTTCATTGAAACACGAAACTCGTGTAGCATACACAAAATGGCATATAAATATGTACCATCCAAATGCCAAATAAGTATTATGTATACAATTTAGAACAACAAAAAAAATATATATACATTCCGATCTATTGTGATGAATGCCCTGTAAACTATCACTTCATTATAAAGAGAAAAGACTTTTTTGTTTGTTTGTATCGAATAGTCTCCGAAACTAATAGACCAATATTTTTATTTTCACCAATAGCTACATTATTCTTGAGTAACACGGGCTACATAACATCACGCTATGACTCACGAGAGCGGAGCAGTTATCAAAGACATAACTAAACGAAGTCGCCGGCAATTTGCTAGTCTTAGATATTTCTATACAATTCTCCGTTAGAATTATCTATTAACATAATGTATAGGTTTATTATATTAATGTCGTACTAGAAACTTGGTATTTTGATTTTGTCAAAGATTGTGTCAACAAATCTGTTTGTGGTTGATTTGTGAAGGTACAAAAAAACTATTCGTTTTATTACGACAAGGCTAAAAAATAAAACTTTTTTTTAAGGCATTCTTAAAATTGATAAAAGATAAATATTGACAGATACGATTTATGTCAATAAATTTTAACCAATTTTAATTTCCTATGGGATAAAATAACTTAGCGTGTGATGTCCGGATATTTACAATATTAAAAGCGTTATAACCTGTCATTGTATACCATTAAGGTCCACAATAATTTATTAAGCGACTGTTACTCTAGAGGTCTTGTGTTCAATTCCCAGGTCAAGCAAAGTGTTATTGGGTTTTTCTATGAAATTCCCAGTAGAAGCTTGGCGTTAGGATTTGTGTCCGGTTAATGGTAATGGTGGTTATGGTCCCCTAATAGGGGGCGAGCCTACAGCCTACAGTATGCCGGTATATTTTAGATCCCATGTAATAATATAGGTGGGATCTAAAATATACCGGCATACTGTGGGTGTACATTGGTACACCTCTGCTTAACCCATCGGGTAATTTTTTTTTTCTTTAATGTAAATAATCATCACGTAGTTGTGGGCACTATCGGTGCATTGATTACTGCGCTATGTGTCGCGGGTTCGCTTCCCACACGGCACAAATGAATGTACGGTCTACAGGTCTGGGTACAGGGTGTGCTGTTTGTACTTGTGAGTTTATATATTTTTAACTACACCATACAGGAGAAATGACTGTGGGACAATGTTTTAAAAAGAAATAAAAAATAATAATAAATGAAAGAAAGAAAGTAACAAAAAAACAGTTAAAAATCCCATCTTTAAACAATCATTACGCAAATCCCATCAAATCGATTTCCCATAAAAAATCCATTCTACCTATAAATTAAAAAAGGAACAACAGGCAGCTACTTAGCCCTACGATTCGGAAAGCCGATGTAAAAGGCCGTTCGGACACTACTCGTAAATTTATGAAGGTGAAACACGATTATGTTAATACAACTTGTGTGTTGGACATATTTGTGATTTTCTCACGAATACGGCGACATTTGGTCTGCCTATAATGTCATTGAACTCGGTGAAATTGGACGTTGGATGCGCATTCTAGAAATGGTAATGTACGCTGTTTTTTTTTTAAATTATTCGGTTGTGTTTTTTTTTATTGATTTTGCGGTTTTTGAAATTTAAAGTTATAGGATCAGCCGTTGGTATAGGAATGAAGTTTGAACTTGTGTTTTTTACTAAATACAAAGTTTGAATTTTAGCATCGTATATAATGCGATTATAAAATTTCTAAAAGAAGCCTAATTTACGTCTGGTAACATCACCCTTCTGCCAGTGGTAGACCCGTCAAAATTATACAAAAAAATAAATATAATAGAAGTGTCTGACTCATATAAGCCAACAACATTATTTTTTAAATGTTTGTCTGTTTGTTCCGGCTAATCTACGAAACGGCTACACCAATTGATGGGACTACCACGGGCAGAGAGATGATGTTTTCAGAAGTAAATTAGGCTTCTTTTGTTTTAAAAATATAATTAGGGATCCGCGCATAAAAATAAAGCCCCGAAATAAACGACATTTGCTAGTTCTTCATAAAATACAACAGAATATTTAAAGGCCGCATTATTAATCATATTTATTACAAAAAACAACTAAAACGGAACTATCTTATACTATCTCAAAAATGATTCGATTTTTAAAATCAGAAAGCTCAATAACAGTATGTTTCTCCCCACCACTTTTTCTAGTTACTTCCACTTTTTTCGTACGAAACCAACACTTTTTTGTAAGTCTGCCATTAGATACGAAACCCACAAAGGCACGTGCGGTATAGTAATTAGCAAATGGCCAAAGATCGGGATCCGATACCGGTACTGATACCTGTTTCTTTTTTATCCTTTCCCCTCACTATTCGGTTAGATCCTTTGGTTTCGGGAAAAAATGTAAAAGCGAACGGCGTGTGTATGCGATTACGGATCTGTACTTTTACTGAATGAATGTCAAATACCTAACTACAATTTGACGTTTTTTTTTACATAAAAAAATATTTTCTAAAACAGGAGTTTTGTTTGTCAAAAGTTTTAAATAGTAAGTAGGATAATAACAGGATAATCTTTTAATTATATAATGACTAACTTCTGTCTTTGGCTGCGTGTTTTTTTCATTCGAGTAAGTTACGTAAGGTTAGGTAGAGGTGTACCAATGTACACCCACAGTTCAGCTACTGCACAAATCCTAACTCCTCCGAACTGATACTGAAATTAGATAGAAAATTCCATTAACACTTGATCTAGCTGGAAATCGAACCCAAGACCTCTAGAAGTCGCGCTTAAGACCACTACAAAGAGAAATGAATATTTTATTTATTACAAAGAAAATAAATACTTTACGATTACAATTTAGCATAATTCTAAGCCGTTTAAACACTAAGTGCTCAACCTCGGCAGAGCTACATAAAGTGTATGTAAGGTCAAAGGTCACAATTATGCGTAAGTAGTTATAGGGTCCATGAGCCCTTTAGGAGGCCACTTTCTTAACAGGTACTCAGGAACTTATGGTTTAACTTAAGTTTGATAGATGGTTTAATATTATCGGTTGATTTTATAGGCTCGTTTGTGGTACCTACATTTTATTTTCGGAATGTAGGCTTGCTTGTAAATCTAAGAAATTGTCGGCTGCTTAACAGAACTGTCTTGTAGTACTTTAAAAATTAAGGCCTTCAGCAAAGGCTTACTGTGGTACGTTTTCAGAAATGTGTTTAGTACCCGACTGCTGCAACTCTAGAGCAGAGCTCACGAACGATTGTCTTTTTTAACCGCCGGAAACCGTCAAACTGTTTACTGCTGTGTACTGTTTTAACTGATAAAATGGTTACCTACTTCAAAAAAAATTAACGCAAATAGCAAATCTAAACCTCTTTACATTTTTTCATTGGCGATGTTTACTCTGATATAATTACTGTAAAAACACCACAGTAGGTTTAAAAAAATTATTGTAATGAGCCAAAAAAATAACAAATGTTTTTTTTTGTAATTTACTAATTACGTTTTCTCTTACCCAGCTCTATGTATTACAATAAATTTTACGACCAATCACAAGGCATTAGCAATAGCAAAGTCTATTATAGGCTATGTAAGGCATTCGTGCAGAAATAACAGACTATAAAGCATTATCTACTTCATGAATTTAAATGTTTTATCTACATTTAACTATGGTTTAATCGATGGTTCAAAATTATAGCTTCTATGGTAAGTAACCTTAGGTACACGATTGACCTTTCCAAAATGATCGATTTGCTTATAAAACAAATCGTTTCGTGATATGAAAGCTTATTCGAAATTGTACTCTTTTCTTTGGTATAATTATTTGCATACAACAATAATTTTGCTTTTTTATAGCCAAATACAGAGCCAGAAAGATTTTTTAATGAAACTGTTTTTAAAGCCATTATGTTTTTTTTTATTTCATTTAGTAAAAATGTTTACAATTTAGAAACGAATACATTCTACTTACGTATGTTTTGATTATATGTTTATCCTAATCTGCCAATAGGAAAAGTAGTCAGAAAAGTGGCAGCATTGCCATGTCGCATGGCAACTGTTTCTTTGACCCAAAAAATATCCAAAATTATTATTTGACATCAACAAAATTTTATTCATGGAATTTTTGAATTGCTTTAGAAGTCTAAACGATTAATACTTGAATACTAAAATATATTTTTTATTTTAGTAGGCCCACATCCACCTTTTATTTCGAAATAAAATCACCCAGGTGCCAAAAATAACAGTAACATTTTACGATAATTATACCGATTTAAAATCAATTATCGATATTTGGAATCACATCACTATCGTAAATATCTTATTAAGACGTAAACACCACTAAGTTATTGGTTATATGAGGTCAAAAACTAGTATAATATGAGCTCTGCTTTCTTAATAGTTACTTGTCACGCGAGATTCTCTGAAGTATTGCTGGCTGGTATAGTAGAAAAATAAAATAGGTAGAACTATTCAAAAAAAGAAGCAATCAGATGGACGGCAAAGCCTTTGTTGTTGGTTTCGGTCAAGCGTGAGTTTTAACATGAGCTCAAATAATAATAAAACTTGACTATTATTGTATTCTATGTGTCTCATACAGAGAAGGCACGAGCATTGATCACCACGTTTGCTCAAGGCAGATTGGCGATTTCAGATTTACATTAAAAAGTCCCCAATAAGTATCCAAGATAAACTTGGAAAGTAGTAAACTGTCTTCTTCCATTCATCTTTTTATATATTATTAGCTAACTTATACCCGCGACTTCATTTGCCTTTAAACCAAGTATAAAATAAAACATCAATCGCATTTTTGTAATCGGACCTTTGTCCTTATTCTGTAAAAATCTCGCTATCATCTCACCTAGAGGTGGAGAACTCATTTCAAGCTTACTTCGTCTAAATTCACGAAGGAAGAATTTTACAGAATCGGACTGCAGAATTTTTTAATATCTAGATTCCTTTCACCGTCCACGGACTTCCAAAATTAACGGTTTCGTACATGAAGAACTATTTATTTAATTTATTTGACCGGTTTTATGTTTTTATGGTCAATTAACCAAGTAATTGTTAGAGTTATATTTAGTTGGCGTGTTTTATTCGTTTCGAACAACAATTCATTAATTTATTGGCGGCAATCAAGGTAATTACTAACCTACCACCTACAATGGGAATGGACTTCAGTAAAATTGTTGAATTTCTTGTTTCTGTCTAAATTGGCAGGCGCCATTCATTCAGAGAGGCTTTCGAGACGCAGGTGAGATGAAATACAGTTTTATGGTTAGTCAAATTGCTTTAAAGCGTAACATTTATTACCTATTATAAAGTTATGTAATATAATTTTTTCTAACATTCCTATAAGGGTGGTGAACTTTTGATTTAACTTAAAATGTATTCTTGCATTGTGCCATATTATATGATTAAAAAAATACATAATTTAGGCTATGTTTAAAGGAGGCCTATGTCTAGCAGTGGACTTCGTTCGGCTGATACGATGATGCAGATGATGAAAATATAAAAACTCATTTTTTATTAACCTGTGCTGTTCTAAATATACCATCACGCCTGTTTTCCTCTAAGGGTTAGGCAGAGGTGTACCAATGTACACCCACAGTTCCCCGGTATATTTAGGTCCCATGTAATAGGGGGCGAGTCTATTGCCGTTAACCGGGCACAAATCCAAACTCCGAGCTGCTACTGAGAATTTCATAGAAAAACCCAATAACTTTTTGCTCGACCTGGGAATCGAACCCGGGACCCCTGTGTGCTGTTCTACTCTTGCACAAATGCCTTCCTCCTTCCATCTTTCATGATTCCTTGCTTTATCTTTCTAGTTTAGAAGGAATTCAAAAGTCTTACCTTTTTCTAACTCATCCCGAAGATCTTGAAATGAATTTCACTTCGCGATTGTACCTGAAATTGAAAATATTACTGGATATTAATAGACGTAGACACATATAGTACTGATATTGTCCAATTTTTCAGGAATATTCCCTATTTATCTGGTTAGTCTATAGGCTATATTATCACCCTATTTGCTATGGCGGATAAGCAACATTGTATTACATCTGTTTTCTTCCACAATAAAATTAACCATGATATTGCTTTAAGACTTAAACCAACTAGGTTTACTTGGAGCATTTATGTGATGACATATTTAATTCAGTTTTACACACTTTGGTAAACATGAGCAAAGCCACGAGTACAGCTAGTTAACAATATTTCTTAATACATACCATCAGTAGGTACCTACTTTTACCGTATCTAACTTAAAAATACATATTGTCCGTGAAATACATTAGCTACACAAGTTTTCAATGAAATCATATTCTTTCTAAAACAATCAAAACAAATATAATTGGTAGATCCAATATTTAAACTGACCAATCACTGAAGTTTGTGATGATCGATACCGTGAAAATTGTGATCACACGCATGCCGTCATAGATTCCTACGTTGTTTACTTCGAAATGAATGTTTGAAATGTTTCACAATGTTCCACATGATAGGACGTAAGTGACGTGATTGAGCGTTAGTTGAATAAGTGAGCTCTTATATTACGTCAAAATTAAAACTATTACATTAGGTTCAACTTATTCCTTGTGCTGCTACAGAAATTTTGAAGAGTTTTGCTGCAAGCATTTACACATTTACTTCTTATTTTTTTGTCAGTATATTTTATCTCACTCCTAGGCAAAGGCCACTCCATTCCTTCCATCTTTCACGTTTCTGTGCCTCATCCCTTCTATTTTGGAAGAATCTATCTATTCCGTCTCGCCATCTCCTTCGTGGCCTGCCGCGACCTCGACTCACTGTCTCAGGGCACATGCTTTATGCTACTTTGGCTCATAGTAAGTCTTGCGGCAGACATGTCCTGCCCACTGCCCAGTCTCATTTAAGCTAAGCAACCTTTTGAGCCACACTAAGGCGATTCGCATACTGCCCCGCGCTACGCTCCGTGGTACGTGGCAACTGAGCTTTGGTGATCTGCAACACTGCGCTTGTACGCGTTTTCTGTGTGTTGGACTATGCGTGTTTTCTATACAAACACAGATACTTGCAAACAACGTAAGAACACGCACTCCCGCGCTACGTTCCATGATGTCAATGTGCCAATCGCCTAACCAACCACAAGAAAACCATTATTCCCCGGCAACTCAACAACCAACACACACACACTGGCAAATATTATCAAGCAAATCAACAAAAAGCAACATTTAAATCGCGGAGCAATCACTCAGGTTATCCTTTGAGATGTACCGTGTGAATTCTGATCGAGCTTCAGTTGCTGCAATCGATTCTTAAGACGATAATTTTAAAAAGTGATTTTGAAAAAATGTAAGAACAAAAGTGCCGCCCGTCTTTCGAAATTCGCAGATTACAGCGGCATCTGATAAACCAATAGTCGTGTAGTCATGCAGGTGTAGATTGGCCAGTGATTAGTTTTATTTTTGTTTTCGTAATTGGTTGGTGTTGGTTTTTTTTCGTGAAATGCTGTGTTCTACTTTGGTGGAGGTGTGGAAAATTTTGGGTGATGAATTTGGTGTGTTATTTGTGGAGAATGTATGTAAGTATAATTATTTTATAATTTAAATGTCAACAAATAAAATTGCTTTTGTTTGAAACCTCGACAAACTGCAACCGTTTAGCCACTGTGCCAACCATGTAATCCAAAAAATTAGAAGGCCCCAGTTTTATTCGATGATAAGAAACAAAAAGGGATTACAGATTCCTTAAGGATAACAGCGTAATTCTATTTTAATTTCGCAAAAATAAATTTAATCAATTACAATTATAATCGACACAAAACACTGGAGCACTCTAAACCATTCTTTGATATCACAAAACCACACAAATGGCCATTTATTTTTTGCAGAATTAATCACCCAGCATGTTTACAAATTCCGTCATTCACTCAAACCTTATCGGACCCAAAAAAGGCCTTCGAACAACACAACGAAAACATTTAAATAATTACGAATATCTCGGGGCCAATTAAAGGCGTCCCGTGCCAATGCACTGTGGGGCGACTACAGGAGACAAAGTGTCGAGATGAAAGGCACCGCCGCCGATTGTCGCGGCATTGTATCCTCACTCGTTAGTCCGGCATTATCGTATCAAGATTTATTTTAACGATTAAGTTTGTGGTGTAAGTTGGAGGTTGATAGCGATTTTACTAAAATTTGAATAATAACAATATTGAATATTTTTTCGGAACAATTTTTGTTTTAGAATGAGAGTGTTTTTTTTTAGTCCAACTATTGCTATACATATATTTATTGTTACTAGTTACTGTGAGATATTAAGCATTAAACAAGACCTGTATTTACATTTACAAAATAAGAAAACCTAATGATCAGGTGTATTTGAAAATGTTTAAGTTGTTTGTTTAAAATGTTGTAGCTTTATCAATCGTTGTATAAGTTTATTCTCACATACCAGCCTATTATTATCCCACTGTAGGACAAACAGAGGTCTTTGTCTCACTCTCACACATGAAAATGAAAACAAGCACCTCCAAAATCGCTCCCGCTACCGCTTATACCATGACACCGCCTTAAATTCAACGATTAACGCTTATAGCTTCAGTCATTAAGCCACAATTGGGCTGTGTGCACCTTCACAATTATAGAACGACGGCCATTGTATTACACGAAACAATATGCCTGTAGACTATTGACTATTTCAATGGAAATTATTTCGATTGAAATCAAGGATTGCGGATTTGTACAGAAATTATAATAGTTAAAGGATTAATCATGGCGGTTATAATTGAAAGGCTTTGTTGTAGGTTACCTTTGTAAAGATTGTTGTATTCTGTAGAGACTAGGTATAGTATTTCTTCATCATCATCTGCCTAGCCTTTTCCCAACTATGTTTGGGTTGACTTTCAGTCTCTTTGGATATAACTGTGTTGTATGAAGCGACTGCCAATTGGACCTGCGCAGATTTTTGGACTCCTGACTCTACCCGTAACAAGGATCACCGAATGACAGCTAGGGCCAACCAGTTTATGTGCTTCCTGAGGCATGGTGGCGGTATCACACCACAAACTTCCAAACTCCGGTCTGCTTCTGAGAAATTTAATTTTCGAATAGAAAATATAGCATTTTGGTTTATTTATATAAATAATACCTAGTTTCAAATTAAATAAATATTATGTGCTGAACTGGTTTTCCCAATTTATAAATCGATCGAGTTAAGGTTACCTTAACTCCGAACGCTCGTACAAACCGCTGGCCCCTTTGAAGACATTAATAGTCATCTCGAAAACATCAATTCACTGTTACCAAAAATTCAGTGTACCGAAATGCAGACTCCCCAGTAACATCCTATCAAAAACCGATACAGAACATTTTATGACCCCCAGACTTTCTTTAAAATTGAACCATTACTTCGTCATTCGTTCTGTCACTGACTTATAGCACCATTGTCTCATATAAGGAACGATATTTCACGATACAACATAGCAAATTGCTTCATTTATAACGGAAAGGTACCAAAAAAGTGTCCACGGTACCTTTTGATGGTACAGCAGGTATTTAGGTTAAAAGGTATTGTTAAATTTTATATGTGTAATGATTTTTAATGAACATTTTCAAGGTCTTTATTTGCCAAGGAAATGTTTAAAAGTATCGAGAAATATTTATGTATTCTATAGGTACTAATATTTTAAAGACGTACAGAGTGTTTCTTTTTTTGTTTGTAAGGGTTAATCTTTGGAAGTACTGGTTCGGTTACAAAAATTGTTTTACTGATAGAAAGCTCCACTATTTCTGAGAGCATGTAGGTATAATGGTATACTAGACTTCCGCGCAGAATAAGTCGCGAGCAGAAATTAGTGTTCGCTATTATAATATTTTCAGAAAGATTTTATCGATTCGAATTGTCATTTCATCGAATTCCATCTTTGAAATAGCATATATATGGTTTAATTCTTTCATTTTAATTTTAATTCCTTTTAATAAATAATAATAATATAATATACCATCACACCTGTATTCCCCGAAGGGTTAGGCAGAGGTGTACCAATGTATACCCACAGTTCGCCGGTATATTTAGGTCCCATGTAATAGGGGGCGAGCTTATTGCCATTAACCGGGCACAAATCCAAACTCCTAGCTGTTACTAAGAATTTCATAGAAAACCCAATAACACTTTTCGCTAGACCTGGGAATCGAACCCAGGACCTCTAGCGTAGCAGTCGTGCTCAGGACCACTAGGCTAACGAGGTAGTTAAATAAATAAGTAAGTACGAGTACCTACATACCTAATTTACTACCTACTTTTAATGTAAAATAAGTAAAAGGTGCTGAAACAAGGCTTAAATCTACACAACATACAAAACACAACTAATAGGTAATAAGCAGTTTTTAAAATTGAATATCAAATGTCATATTTTATCTTTACCTTAAACTTCCTTTATAGAAAAATAAGTTAACTATCGTAAATCAAAAACCACCAAAAACGACTTTAACCATACAATTCAATACTAAAAAATCATTCAATATCAACACATCCCCGCCGCATGTAAGCAAATGTGATTTTTCCATTGATGGGAACTTTCAAAAATCTATTTCCCGTCTGGACGTAGTTCCGGTGCGCTCACCCTTTTATCCCGACGCTATTATGTTGCTAAATGAAAGGGTCGAAAATGGAATTGTTTTTGATGAATTTTCATGTTTTGTGATGAATTTGGAAAGGGCTGTTTTGTAATTTCACTTTGTAAGTTTGCAGGAAGTTTAGTCTCCTTTATCGTGTAGGCAGTAAGGTATAACGACCCCACACACCCTCGCGTTAGAGTTTCTAAACGGCCTCAAGGGCCTCTGACATGGTTACCGATGTCAGTGATGTCTAAGATGAACTTAGAAAGTACATATGAATTAGCAAAAGTCACATTGGTACTTGCTCGTGCCCTGTTGCGACAGGCAGGCGCCTTAACCAAAGGGCCATCACGACAATAATCAAGTTTATTGAAATATAAGAAACCAAAATATTTGATGAACTCGGGACCCTAGGGTCCCGGACCTTTGAAAGGCGTACGAGGAGCCGAAGCCAACTCGCAGAGGCTCTTTAAACAACTTTAAGATGTAATGAAACACCAACCGACAATTATCCCTGTATGCACTATGCAAGTGCATCCAAGGATAATCTCCGGCTGGCGCAGGACTATTGCAAGATTTGGAAACAAAGAATAGGACTATGGGTTTGGGTGGCTTAAGTGGACTGGTTACATAGTACTATGGAAGGACTATGGTCATATAATGTTTAAATCCAAAATATCATTCATTTATTCATTACACATATTAAATACATTTTTTAATATTTATATCAAAATAAAAACATTTAAAAATAGTAGCCCACCGGTATCGGGAACAGGGTCCATGCTACCGACTGTCGGGGTTCCTGAGAGAGGAACCTATTAAAAATACGCGCCGTGTCTAGGAGTGTCGCTTTCTGAATCCAACATTATTATTAAGTTGTTTCATAAAACCATTTTAAGTCTACAAATATATTTTTCTTAACACAAGCTAAATGAAGTCTCATTATGCGAATGAGGTATCATTAAAAAAAACTTTAATATCCTAATAAAAGCTTAAGCAACCTTAATTTAAGCCAGACACCCCGCGAAGTAACATGTACCCACAATCCCGACCCACATTGAAACTGACTTAACAACATCGTTAAAAAAAAGTTAAATAATCTAACTTAAACTATGCTGTACTTTTAAATATTCATTTTAATCGAGCAACAAGCAATTATTGGTTCTGTAGTGGCGCACACCACCTTTGGTAATGCCACCCGTTGACACAACAGCATAAGTGAGAAAGACAACAAATTATTTGACATTATGTGACATGACGAACCTTTATAACGCCCAGCATAAAATAACCTCCATTTTTTTCAATTTTTCTCTCAAAAATATCCAAGATATTTTTTGGTAGAGGCCTTGTTACCTTGGTCCAAAATATTGTATTGAACAAATGAATAATAAACGTAGCCAATAGGGGGGGCTTTAATTAAATAATTTCTTTACTTTACATAAGCAATCAGATGTGTGGTTTACCATACAAATAGTTCTAACTAATGGTTATAGTTTTGAGCTATGGTGGCCTTTCCCAAAAGGGAATAAACGAGTCATAAATATATTTTTAGTTTATAAATTGAATTTTGATTGGGATACTTGATGAAACTGTTATGTTAATTAGGACTTGGTTTTGATTTACTTTTATCTCGTTATAAGTTCTTTTTGGAAGAAGTTTACGAGGTAGTGTAATTTGATACTTCTCGAAGAAAGATAAAATTAGAATAAAGACATAATTTTTCCCAATATTCTTTATTTTAAAACAAAAATTACAAACATTCATCCAATATTTATTTTTGAACGCTTCATATTTATGTACTAGGAATTTCTCCTGTAACGTGCATGACTTCACAAAGATTTAACTCTAGACAAACCTAGACTCGGAAAAACTGTCTGTAAGCCAAACAAAAATTTGTTCCGTGCGGAAATCGACCCTCCACTCAATAGTTAATCACTTAACCACTGCGCCAACCGCGTCAACAACAAACATTTTATAATTGCTGTCACAAATAAGTTTATAATTTTTGTAAATATAAGTTTCAGTACTGAATTGTGAGTAAGTAAATATGATTTTATTAATATTAGTATTTTATAAGTAAGGAATATTATTATTAACAACGTAGCGTGACAACGGAATGCACTTACTTACCTGACCCACATATCTAAGACAACCAAAACTGGATATTTTTGAAAACCTTACAATCTAAATTATTCGTGAATCTATTAGTGAGTCATGTAATTTAAAACACCAAAAATGTTTGCATAAATCAACTAAGTAGTTCTAAGAAGTGGCAGCAATGTAGAATTGTAAATCAATACTGATTGGTCATTTACCAATATAAACATTATATAGCTTCAACCCGCGACTTCACCCGCGTTATTTTTTTCTCTCGCGTGACGATACGTCATTGGTTCCTGCTCCGCTCCTGTGTGTCGTAGTGAGATGTTATATATAATTATATACCATCACGCCTGTATTCCCCGAAGGGTCAGGCAGAACTGTACCAATTACCAATGTACACCCACAGTTCGCCGATATATTTAGGTCCCATGTAATAGGGGGCGAGCCTATTGCCATTAACCGGGCACAAATCCAAACTCCGAGCTGCTACTGAGAATTTCATAGAAAAACCCAATAACACTTTTTGCTCGACCTGGGAATCGAACCCGGGACCCCTTGCACAGCAGTCGTACTTGCGACCTCGAGACCAACGGGGCAGTTGAGATCTTATATAGCTTATACTATTCCTCATGAATCTAGCTATCAAATACAAAAAGTTTTTTTCCAATCCGACTAGCAATTCTAGAGATTAGCGCATTTAAACAAACACTCAAAAAAGCTCTACAGATTTATTATGTACTAGCTTTTGCCCGCGGCTTCGTCCGCGTGGATTAATAGATCCCGTTCCCGGGGGATTTCCGGTATGAAAACTATCCTATGTCCTTTCTCGGGTCCCAGACTATATCTTTACCAAATTTCATTGAAATCGGTTCAGTGGTTTAGGCGTGAAGAAGAGACAGACAGACAGAGTTACTTTCGCATTTATAATATTAGTAACGATAGATTAGAAAATAAATAAAATACATTCCAACTTGACCACTTACTTAATAGGTAGGTATTACTCATTAGTCTCTGAATTAAAACTGCAAACACATTCCTACGGCCTTGCCAATAAAATAACCGTTACAAAAAATCTAGATCTTAGAAGAAAAATGTCGCAAAAATGCTGTTTAAAACACGTCCGAACAAACACCATTTAGTTTCAAAAATTCCATTGAATTTAAATAAATATTTAACACAACAAAAGTTTGTCTATCTCACACACAATTCAATGAACTTTTAATCCTACATTTTGAACTCTAACCTCAACCAAAAAGATCATAATTTTCTTTATATTCTTTCCTCGTTACGATAAATACATGAAATGGGTTTTATGTCTGTTGATTAAAGTAACACTCGATCATTGACATTTAATCCTATGTAAATTGTGTGTAAAAGTGTATTGTAAATTATTTTTATTGTAGATCTAGAGGCTTTTTATTAGTTTAAATTATGTTGCCTCGTTAGCCTAGTGGTCCTAAGCGCGGCTGCTACGTTAGAGGTATTGACTTTGATTCGCAGGTCGAGCAAAAAGTAGTGTTGGGTTTTTCTATGAAATTCTCAGTAGCAGCTCTCCCAGCTGCTACTGAGAATTTCATAGGATTTGGGCCCGGATAATGGGTTATAGGCTCGCCCCCTATTACATGGGACCTACACATACCGCAGCGAACTTTGGGTACACATTGGTACACCTTTGTCTAACCCTTCGGGGAAACTACCAAAGAAATAAATCGACACACAATTTAAAAAAATATGCTGCTCTGGCTTCAACCTTATCTAAAGACGTTCTAGGTCTCTTAACTAAAAACGTTCTAGAACCAGGTTATAGTGACATCTAACCGATTCGAATCTGTCACATTATGTTGAAATCTTATGCATGGGAGCTGAGAGTCTTAACTACTAGGCCACCACTTCATATTACCGTAGCTCATTAGTATGCCATAGCTAATTTGATTTAATTTGTGGTATAAAATATCTAATTATTTTATTAATAGTTGTAAAATGAGTCGTGTAACACAAGTTCAAGCATATCTAAGCACATCTGGCAAACAAACATAAATAAAAAAGTTAACACACGAAGACATTTATTAAAAATATATTATTATATCATAAAAGTTGAAATTACAACATAAACCACACAGGTACATAACAAGCGTCGCTCCCAACACTGTTATAAATTAACCAGAAGTTGATCAAGCGGTTTAAATTAACCTCTTCACCGTTTATAGAACGATACTTTCTTTAATATTACCATTATTAATTTAAATTAATTTATTGGTAACATAAACGCATGGAATAATTAGTCGGTTATAATTTTCTCATAAAATTATGAGTGGCTACTAAAATGTCGGGAGTAGAGTGGCTAATATTGCTAAATGATGGCCGTATTAAAGACCACGGTGGTGCTGTGAGGCACCCACTGTTTTACGACAACAAGCGGCATTTTGACCGTCTTCTTGTACATGCTGGAATCATTAATAGCTAATTTTGTTAATGCTATACTTTACTGGTTGCTAATAAATAACCCTAATGCATTTCATGAGTCTATTTTACGTTCTTTTTTAAAGAGCAAGCCACATTATCCCTGCAACTCCTAAAAGCCAGAATCATCAGTGGCACTCACAAGAGAAGTTCCAAGGCAATGAAGCTTAACAAGTCCAGGAGGAATGAATCAACTATCTTGGATCCTGCATTGAAATTAATCAGAAAGGAACAGCAGAGGCATGGGATAAACATCATTGTCCACTTCCCTAGAAAAAAGCAGCATATAGAACCGAGCTAAGGGCAGGCACAAAGGGATACTAACGGGTTGCGTTCTTCCAAGAAGTTAATGTCAGGCAATCCTGCCGCACTCTGCAATACGGTCTGTATCCACAATATAAATATAAAGCTCTCATGCATAAGGGACGGCCAAGAATAATGTGACTTTTTCAATCCATATGTAGGTGCTTTCTAAGTCCGTCTTGAGCAAGCGCGGTGATCAATGCTCGTGCTTTCTCTATACGAGAAGATGCCTTTGCCCTGCAGTGAAATAATAAGCTGATAATATTACTGCTACTTATGTAAATCTAATAAATAAAATTCTCGTGTCACAGTTTTCGTTGCCATACTCCTCCGAAACGGCTTTACCGATTTTGATGAAATTTTTTGTGCATATCGAGTAGGTCTGACAATCGGCCAACATCTATTTTTCATATCCCTAAAAAAAAAATATATAATTATATATGGCAAAAGAACGTTTGCTGGGTCAGCTAGTAACATATAAAATAGACTCCTAACCAAATCTAGTGATGACTAAAACCTCTAAAGATCTTTCCCATTACACGGAAAAAAACACCATAAGCTTTAAAACATCAACAATATTAATAGCTCAACACAAACTTTTTAAATGTATGACAAATTAATACTTATCTATACCGAAACGGCCCAAAATCAATTTCTCATGGGTCACTGCTCTACGCTCTTAGAGGTCATATAAGCTATGCATAAATACATTTTAAAGTAGCAAACATTCGAAAAGTTTTCTCGACTTAAACAACTTTAATTTTGCCGTTTTAATAACTCCTGAGTGTATTGTTGTAGGGGTTATTTTGGAATGTGTTGTGGTGATGATAGTGTGGTGGTAACACGGTTATAGGTAGACAGTCGGGCGCGGAATGAGTTTGTGAATATTTCAAATGCAATCTTAAGTCGTTGCCCACTATGAGTTCTATTGTTCTCACAGGTTGTTATGTGTGGATGTTGCTCTACTATGTATTACACAAACTTTTCGTGGTTTTAGCAAGTCAGTTGTGTTTTTTTCGTAAAAATGTGTTTTTTATTACTATCTGTAATTTAAAATGTCAAACTAGAGATCAATAACTTGTTTGGATATTTTTTTTTAATGAGACCAGCTCGCAACACTTTTCCCAAACTACTGCAACTCCTAAAAGCCAGAATCAACAGTGGAGACAGAAAAGAAAAGCCAGGCAATGAAGCTTGACGAGTCCACATGAAACGAGTCAACTATCTTGAATCTTGCAACTAAATTAATCAGAACAGATTCGCAGGAGTAAGACAAAACATAGGTTGGTTGGAATTGTTTCAATTTAGAATAATGTACCTACCAAATCCATGTGTCGTGATGGCCCAGTGGTTAAAGCGCCCGCCTCCCATGCACGAGGTTGTGGGTTCGCAACCGGGCATGGGCAAGTACCAATGTGACTTTTCCTAATTCATATGTACTTTCTAAGTTTATCTTGGACATCACTGACATCAGTAACCATGTCAGAGGCCCTTGAGGCGGTTTAGATACTCTGACACTAGGGTGTGTGGGGTCGTTAGACCTTACTGCCCACACGATAAGAAGAAGACCAAATCCATGGTATAAACTTGTGTCACCATATTCCCTCCAAATGTACTTCAGGGCTAATTCCCACCCCTACTTCTTCCATCTTTCGCAATTCAATGCTTCTTCTTTCCAGTTTTGCAGGATTCCATCCCATTCGGCCCACCATCTCCTCGGTGGCCTATCGCGGCCTCATCTTTCTTACCAACTAAGACCGTTGTTTAATAGCAGGCCTAAAAAATACTAAACGTGTCAAGTATGATTTGTGCTTTCCAAATCCTCGGCACGTGCTTACTCCGTGATGAACACTTTATTTATGTATTTCGATTAAAACATTATTCTTCGCTATTTATTACTAGGTTATTACCTTTTTTGTTTTACGGTACCTATAATTAAAGGAGTTATAACGGCTCCCATCACAAACTCTTAAAGGTTATAATTATGTTAGTTAAAAGATGGTTATGAAATTATGCATGCAAAAATTTACGTGAAAATGATAATATATTATTAGTAATCAATAATTGATCTATTGCAGTTCATTTTTTAATTAAAACAAATGCTACTTAAGCTAGTTTAGTCATTAATATTAAGTACTACCTACTTTTTCCTGCGGGATCACTATTTAATGTATAGTATAATAATAATGTAGCTTATAGCAAAGGATTTCTAAGATAGAATCATTAGTTCCAGAGATTAACAAGATTGAATACACAAAAAACTCTTAACTTTTATAGTATGTAGGTAAATATATAGATTAACGGATCACAAAAGATGAGCCAAAATTAATTAAAAAGACTCGAAATTCGTTCCTTTATCAAACAGATTAGATTTTAAAATTCTCAAAAAAGATTATTTCTACGATAAACCGAGTATAAACATACGGATTATGTTGGGTATTTTTCTCAACCAAAGACAAATAAAGGATTATAAAAAACATCAAGATTGATGTCCCGTTGTATTGCGAACATTCGTAGACATTAAACATTTAAAACGATGTAATCACTCAAACCGATAAGCTTTCTACTTAGTTAGTGCCACTAGAAGCTGACCTAATGGCCCGATCGAACCATTGTCACTTGAATACCGAATCCTATTTCCTACTAATCCTATTCTACTAATATTATAAATGCGAAAGTTTGTGAGAATACATGGATGGATGGATGGATGTTTGTTACTCTTTCACGCGTAAACGGCTAAACGGATCTGGTTGAGATTTGTCACTGAGACAGATTGTTGTGTGGTTCTCGTGGTATAATATATCCAATTTGACGCGGACGAAGTAGCAAGCAGAAATTAGTCTAAGCAAATTTTATAAAACTGAAGAAATTGTCAGTTTGTTTGAACGCGCTAATTTCAGAAAGTACTGGTTCGATTTAGAAAAATCTTATTACATTACATAGCCCGTTTATTCACGAAGGTTATAGGGTATATAACATCATGGTATGACACATGGGAGCGGAGCAATAATCAAAGCTGCCAGTTATATAGTACAGTATAGGTATAGCCAGTAACTTTAATTTCGAAAATCCATTACTACAGTTCAAAACTAGTCCAAGACTTCCTACAACTACAAATAAATATCTCACAACAATTCCAACGGAAATAAAACACATCGACAGTATAAAGCAACGATTTATAAGTCAATGTGGAACCTGCAACGCAATCAACAACCAGTTGCTGGCACAATGCAACGCCGAGAGCCATACATAAGGCTGTCGAACCTTATCCATGTTTATTCTAACATGATTTGCTTGATCTGGAAGTCGATCTGCATCTAATCAGCCGTTTAACTTGCATTTAATTCCTTTTACACTTTAATCGCTAGTTAAACTCTCAACAGTTCTTATTCCAAAGACATAAAGCTCAAAATTGCATGGCAAATTCCGGCTGGAGCATAAAATTTGCAACAGTGATGGTGTTAATTTTGTATTGATAAAACGTTGTACGGATGTGAGTTATGAATTTGGTTTAGTAATTCTGTTTATTTTGAGACGAATCGCTCGGTTATAGGTACAGTTAAGATTATGAAATTGGACATTACTGTTATGTTATGGTATGGTATAGGTATGGTATTTAAATAGGGTTGTTAATATTTAGAACCAATATGGTACTTGTATAGATGACGCTGTTTTATTTAAAAAAATATTCATACCATTTGAAAAACAATATCAAACTTTGTAACGAATACTTCCTACTACTATTATAAACGCAAAAGTTTGTGAAGACAAATGGATGAATGTTACTTATTCAAGCTGAAAGGGTTAAGCTAAAATTTTGTACATATATTTATCTATCTTAACCGATAGAATAATTTTTACCCCATTTTGTGATTCCATGGAATAATTTAAATCTTAAGTCACAAGATGAAGCTAGTTTAATTCATTGTTGCTTAAAAACTGCTCTACATCTCAAAGGCTGCAAAGTTGCAGATTTTTTTGTTCTATATTTTATTTTATTTATTTTATTTGAAATCAAAGTAGAGCAACTTTCCTATCGTGACAGCCTCTCAAGTCAACAACTTGTCACCGCATTGCGTTGTGGTTTGCTAAAAACAAACAACAATAGAGAAGGCTCTCTCCATACAATATCCTTTGTCAACCTTTTTATCAGGCCGACGGAACAGCGAGAGCTGTGGAGTGGATATTTTTGGTAGTTTTATTATTTTGTATTAGAATGTGACCACCCCATTCCATCCCGTGGGTGTCGTAAGAGCCGACTAAGGGAGCGTTAGACCTTGTGCAGAAGATCAAGCATCTTGGGTCAATCGCGCGGTGGCGCGTAACCACCAGCAATAGCATTCCCAAGGAGGGTTGGTGTCAGGCAGGCGGCCGACTATAAAACATTTGCCAAATCCTTTTTTGCAACATGGAAAGTATATATGGAATGCGCGATAGGGCTAGGGCGTCC
Source organism: Caradrina clavipalpis (assembly GCA_932526535.1). NCBI lineage: Eukaryota > Metazoa > Arthropoda > Insecta > Lepidoptera > Noctuidae > Caradrina > Caradrina clavipalpis. Next base: position 7,898,719 of record OW052105.1, read on the forward strand.
CCCACAGGCGACGCGCAGGGGCAGCACCCGGCTCCTGTGGGAAGTGGACAAGGGTTGTTGCACCACCCCGGGCGGGGGCAACGTAAGAAGCGAGCTCGGGAAGTAAGATTGAGGTATGCAAGTTGGAATGTTGGAACGATGACTGGAAGAGCCAGAGAGTTAGCGGATGTACTCAAAAGAAGACGAATAAATGTGGCGTGTTTGCAAGAAACCAAATGGAAGGGAACAAAAGCGAGGGAAATTGGTGAAGGATACAAGTTTTTCTACTGTGGAAGTGACGGGAAAAGGAATGGCGTGGGCATAGTGTTAGACAATGACCTGAAAGAAAGCGTGATGGAAGTGAAAAGGATTAATGATAGATTGATAGTTGTGAAAGTTATGGTAGAGAATGTGATGTTGAATGTAGTTAGTGTGTATGCACCGCAGGTAGGATGCGACGAAAGGATGAAAGAGATGTTTTGGGAGGACTTTGACTCAGCCTTGATGACCATCCCGGTGCAGGAGGAGTTAATAATCGGGGGTGATTTTAACGGGCATGTGGGAAGAATGAAAGGAGATTATGGAAGAGTGCATGGGGGATGGGGATTTGGTAATTCCAATGACGAGGGAGAGGCACTGTTGCAATCCGCTACTGCATTCGATCTAGCAGTAGCCAACACTTGGTTCCAAAAAAACGACAGGCACCTGATAACGTATAAAAGTGGCAACCATCAGACCCAAATTGACTACTTCCTTGTCAGACGCAACAATTTAAGGCACGTCAGAGACTGCAAAGTGTTACCAGGAGAAGATTTGGTCTCACAGCACAGACTCCTGGTAATAACGGTAGCTCTACTAATACCGTGTGCTAAAAGCAAAGAACGTCCCCCCCCCAAAATTAAATGGCATATGTTAGAGAAGACTGAGTGTGCGAAGAAATTTAGAGAGCGAGTGGTAGATAAAATGATAGAAATGGAAGATATGAAGGATCGGAGTGTGAATGAATGCTGGAATGAAATGGCTGGATGTATTCGGCGAGCAGCGAAAGATATTCTGGGAGAGACGAGAGGAAGGGGCACGATAGATAGGGATACATGGTGGTGGTCGACAGAAGTACAGAATGTGTTGAAGGAAAAAAAGAGAAAATTCAAGGAATGGCAGAGTGTGGAAGAAAATAGCGTTAATCTGAAAGCCGAAAGGAAGAGTGAGTATGACGCTCTTAAGAAAAAAGCCAAGAAAGCCGTGGCCATAGCGAGAGCGAAAGCCCAGAACAAACTGTACGAGGCACTGGATAGTCCAGCAGGCCAAAAAGATCTGTATCGGCTGGCTAGAGCGAGAGAAAGAAAGGCGAGGGATGTTTGTCAAATAAAGTGTATCAGAGATGAGGCGGGAATGGTTCTTTCGGATGATGAAAAAATTAGGGATAGGTGGAAGGGTTATTTTGAAAGACTGATGAATGAGGAAAATGACTGGAGTGGTGTGCTTGAAAATAAACCAATAAATGAAGGGTTAGTGAGAATGGTAAGTATGGATGAAGTGAGAGTAGCAGTAAGTGGAATGAAGAATGGTAAGGCAATAGGTCCAGATGGTATACCAGTTGAAGTGTGGAAGATACTACGGGTTGATGGATGGGCGTGGTTGGCTTTATTCTTCAATAAGTTGTTGCTGGAAGAGGCCATACCTGATGAATGGTGCAACAGTTCGCTGGTGCCCATCTTTAAAAACAAGGGTGATGTGCTGGAGTGCAACAACTATAGAGGAATAAAGCTAATGTCACACAGTATGAAAGCTTGGGAGAAAGTTATTGAAAGGCGGCTGAGAGAAGAGAGTGAGATTTCACAAAACCAATTCGGTTTTATGCCAGGTCGGGGTACAACGGATGCCATTTTCGCCATTCGCCAACTGTGCGAAAAATACAGAAATGCGCGTAAAAACTTGCACATGGTGTTCGTTGACCTCGAAAAGGCATATGACCGGGTGCCTCGTGAGGTTTTGTGGTGGGCCCTTAAGGAGAAAGGTGTGCCTGGGAAGTATGTGCAGTTGATCCGAGCAATGTATAGTCGATGCAGTACACAAGTCCGGTCTACAGTGGGGACTACTGGCGACTTCAATGTGGCTGTCGGCTTGCATCAGGGGTCGGCCCTCAGCCCTTACCTCTTCCTGGTAATAATGGACGCTTTGACGTTTGATATCCAGGAAGAGGCTCCCTGGTGCATGCTGTTTGCCGATGACATTGTGCTGGTTGCTGAGAGTGGCCCAGAGGTCCAGAGCAGATTGGAGGTGTGGTGGCAAAGACTGGAGAGTGTTGGTTTGAGGTTAAGCAGAACTAAGACCGAATACTTGTTCTGCGACTTTGGCGGTCTCTCCAGTCCTGTGCCAATATCTCTCGCCGGAACGCCCATACCAGCCTGCTCCGACTTCCGGTACCTTGGGTCGCTTGTCCAAGGAGATGGCGGAGTAGACCGCGACGTAACGCACCGGATCAACTCAGGGTGGATGAAATGGCGACAGGTCACTGGAGTAACTTGCGATCCGCAGATGCCTCTCAAGTTGAAGGGGAAAATTTACAAATCTGTGATAAGACCTGTCGTACTGTATGGATCGGAATGTTGGGCCGTGAAGAAGACGGATGAACAAAGATTGCATGTTGCGGAGATGAGAATGTTGAGATGGATGTGTGGTGTGACCAGAATGGATAAGGTAAGGAATGAGTATATTAGAGGAAGTTTGAAAGTAGCGCCAGTGACAGAAAAGTTGAAAGGGAACCGTTTGTCTTGGTATGGACATGTGAAGAGGAGGGATGAGACGCATGTGACCCAAAAAGTTATGAATGTAAATGTGGATGGATGTAGAGGAAGAGGGAGGCCAAAGAAAAGATGGATGGATTGTGTGAAGAATGATATGAAAGAAAAGGGAGTCAGTGATAGTATGACGGTTGACAGGTTGGCATGGAAGAAGAAAACATGTTGCGCCGACCCCAAATAAAATGGGATAAGGGCAGGAAGATGATGATATTATTTTGTATTTTAAAGTGACGGTCATTTTTGCATTGTTTAGCTGGGTAATTGGTTGTTGTGTAGCGTGTTGTTGGTTTATTTCCTGTACGCGTCAAATATTTGTATTGCCTACGTGTAATTGTTTCGGGTTTACTTTATGCGAGTTTAGTTGGTCCGATAAGCAGTCCAATCATCGGTCATGTGCGGAGACGATTATGTTTGTAAACTCATCCACAGTACAGGGAAAACTTCAAGTGTGTGTGGGGGGGGGGGGGGGGGCAACGTTTAAAAGGGGTTGTATAGAGAGTTGTCTAATACCTTGACTACATAAAAAAACAATTGCGGTCTTAGTTACAGTATCCTAACTAATGATAAAAATGCGACAGTTAGTGTGTTTGTTACGCTTTCACGCTATATCATATTATCTATTCATCAAAAAAATAATTCATGACCAACAGTACGGTTTCACCAAAGGGCGTTGTACAACTGACGCCGGTGTCTCCTTGATGAAAAACATTTTTAATGCCTGGGAGGAAGCACAAGATGCCATTGGAATCTTTTGCGACCTCTCCAAAGCGTTCGATTGTGTGGACCATGAGACACTATTATTGAAACTGGAGCACTATGGGATTAGAAACACATCTCTTGATTTAATAAGATCATACTTGAAAAACAGACAGGTAAAAGTTCAGGTGAACGGCGTGAACTCATTGGGGTCTGAAATGACAATGGGCGTTCCTCAAGGTTCGATTTTGGGTCCATTTCTCTTTTTAGCATATATAAATGATTTGCCACAATTACTGCAAACACAACCTAATATGGTATTATTTGCAGATGATACGTCATTAATTTTTAAGATAGACAGACGTTCTAGAACTCTTGACGACGTTAATAACTCTATTCTTCAGGTTCAAAATTGGTTCACGGTAAACAATTTGGTACTAAATGAAAAGAAAACCAAATGTATTAGATTTTCTTTACCAAATGTTAAAAATACCGCATGTGACCTCATACTGAATGGCGAAAAACTGGCTTTTGTTAATAAAACGTTTTTCTTAGGAATCACGCTAGATGAAAAATTACAATGGGGACCACATATAACATCTCTTGCAGGGCGGCTAAGCTCAGCAGCTTTTGCTGTTAGGAAGATTAGACAGTTAACAGATGTCGATACTGCGCGTCTGGTCTATTTTAGCTACTTTCACAGCATTATGTCGTATGGCATTCTACTGTGGGGTCGGGCTGCTGACATTGAATCCATATTTATTTTGCAAAAGAGAGCTGTCAGAGCCATTTATAATCTCCGTCGCTGCGAATCTCTTAGGGAACTATTTAAAAAGATTAATGTTATGACAGTGCCTTGTCAATACATTTACGAAAATATTATGTATGTAAGAAAAAAATTACATCTTTTTGATAAAATAAGTGATAGACATAATTTTAACACTAGAAATAAAGACAAATTAGCTCAACCATTTTTTAGATTGTCCAAAGTACACACATCTTTCATGGGGTACTGTGTTAAATGTTACAATAAAATACCTAATGATATATTAAAATTAAATGAAAGAAAATTTAAAAATTGTATTAAAAGCACACTTTGTAAACAAGCATACTACAAGTTAGAGGATTATATTCAAGATAATAATGCTTGGAAACATGCTGGTCTTGCTCCTTAGGACAATTTTAAGTCTTGACAAAATCAACTGGTTGCTTATTTAATCATAAAACTAATTTGTTTTGACCAATAATTGTTTTTCTCCTTGACATTAATTCTACTTTTGAGTTTGACTCACACACTGATTCGTTGTCTTTGAAATGTTAGAAGTAATCATCTACGATCACAATATTGGCGTTAAATGATATGATTAATTTAGCTTTCATTTCTAATTTGTAGCACTGAGTACGTATTGTAGTACTTTGAGTGACTTTTATTTTTTTATTTTTTTGATTGATCGTTTTGACGTTTATATTTTTTTTCTTATGGAATGAATGTAACTATACAACTTATTGTAATACATTGTTTTTTAAAAGAGTATGTATGGAGTTTCTTGCCCGTTCTTCTCCATACGAAACTACCTTTTGGAATGGGCAACTAGATTCAATATTAATGTTTTTTTTTATGTAATGACGTTCAAAAGTGCCTTTTAAGGGCCTAATTGAAATAAATGATTTGACTTTGACTTTGACTTTGAATAACTGTTGCTAGGGATTGAAAATCGACAAATTCAATAATAACGCGAGAGAAGCCGCGGGCACAAGCTACTAAGCTGTAGGTAATGGTCATCCATACCTACATTATGGTTATCTCATTGAAACAAAGACATTATCTGATACACAAATCTGTATTGTCTGTCTCTCAATTCAAATCAGTGCAAATATAAATACCTTTCATACACACAAAAGACGCTTAACTTAAGACTAAAACCAATCCATCAATCAAACAAACAAATGAACGCTACATTTACTTATTTTCCTTGTTGAAACAAAGTCGGGTTAAGTCATGGTATAACTATACATAATCTATAGGACTTCTTATAGTGTAATAAAGCTGAAATTATTTTTGTTTGTTTGTTAAAAAAAATATAATATATACCATCACGCCTGTATTGTATTGTTTTGTATTGAAGGGTTAGGCAGAGGTGTACCAATGTACACCCACAGTTCGCCGGTATATTTAGGTCTCATGTAATAGGGGGTGAGCCTATTGCCATTAACCGGGTTTGTTTGTTTATACGCGATAATCTCTAGAACTGCTAGGCGGATTGGAATAATCTTATTGTATATGATAGCCAGATTCATGAGGAATAGTATAAGGCTTTTTTTTTTTTTTTATAGACGGGAAATCATCAAATAACTTCCCCCGCCCTGGGCGGGGCGGGAGGGAGTGTCAGACTTTTACTGACTAAAACCCGTCTATGTTCCTTCATGTGCCCTTTGCGTTCCGGGGGTATCTCTTTCAAACAACCCGCAGATAGTATAAGTCTTAGTGCGTTTAATCATCACGCTTCGACATACGGGAGCGGAGCAGTAACTAAAGACACAGGAGAAAAAAAACACGCGATCTAGTATATTAGGTATACAAAGCTGAATTATTTGTTTGTTTGTTTTTTGATCACGCTAATCTCAAGATTGTCTAGTTAAAAAAATCTTTTTGCATTATACAGGGTGTTTGGTGCATCGTGTGCCAAATTGAAATGGTCGACTGAGGGGGTCATCTGCTATCCTTTCAGACCCCTAAACACTTCTCATGCCCTGTGTATTATTTTTCATCGACTTTTTAATGTTTTACAAAAAAAATACCAAAATTTTACATTCAAGTTCATTTTTTTTTAAAAGTACACGTCGTAGACTCTCTATTTTAATTTTATTTAGATGTGCATTGTACTACAGTACTTTTAAATTCAAAATTAGTGACATTAGCCATCTAGTTTTTTATTTATTTACTCGCAAAGTTTTGGACTTCAATTAAAGCTGTCCATGTTACAGCTATTTACATGGCTATAAAAAAAAACCAAATGAGACCGGGATCTAAGGACTTCGTCAAAAATTCTCTAGTCTATCCTCTTGCTAGTGATGTGCCACATGCCATAAAAATCTTTTTACAACTTCGTAAATTCCCTAGAATTGTGAATCGAGTCACAAAATACAAAATTCCAAATTATGGTATAAAAATTTTGTTTTGCTTAAATAACACCTGAAAAACGTATTTAATATGTTATCTCACTCTTACAAGATAAAATCTGTCTCGTATCCCTCTTTTTTGGGGGAGGGGGTACTAGAAATAATAAAAAATGCATTTTTAACATTTATTTCATATTTTTTTGCATATTCTGCTTAAATTGTTGGCCTTTATTGCGAATGCAGGCCAGACATCTATTTCGTATTTCCACAGTTGTTGTACGAAGTCGCATTTCCTCCTTTGAAAAGAGTTCTGACTTTTAACCAGAAAAAAGGAAAGGTTTAGTGTAAACGTTTGGGCAGGAGTGATTGGAATCAGGTAATTGAACCGCATTACCTGCCCGAAAACTTCAATGGCGACAACTATTTGGAGTTCCTTCAAAATGACGTGCCCGAATTAGTGGCCGAGATGCCCGTATGTAAAGAAAATGTGCCCAAAGTATTCCAGCATGACGGCTGTCCCGCGCATTGGCGTTTGACTGTGAGGGAATATCTTGATAATGTATTCCATAATGCGCGGATTGGTGGCCCTTTTGCATGACCGGAACGTTCCCCAGGCCTAACTCCGCTAGACTTTTAACTAGTTTTTGACTAGTATACACCACGGAGGTTCCGACTAGGAATGTACTACTTCAACGCATTCAAACGGCGTTCAATAAAATTAAGGGGAAAATGCGACTTCGTACAACAACTGTGGAAATACGAAATAGATGTCTGGCCTGCATTCGCAATAAAGGCCAACAATTTAAGCAGAATATGCAAAAAAATATGAAATAAATGTTAAAAATGCATTTTTTTTTATTTCTAGTACCCCCTCCCCCAAAAAAGAGGGATACGAGACAGATTTTATCTTGTAAGAGTGAGATAACATATTAAATACGTTTTTCAGGTGTTATTTAAGCAAAACAAAATTTTTATACCATAATTTGGAATTTTGTATTTTGTGACTCGATTCACAATTCTAGGGAATTCACGAAGTTGTAAAAAGATTTTTATGGCATGTGGCACATCACTAGCAAGAGGATAGACTAGAGAATTTTTGACGAAGTCCTTAGATCCCGGTCTCATTTGGTTTTTTTTTTATAGCCATGTAAATAGCTGTAACATGGACAGCTTTAATTGAAGTCCAAAACTTTGCGAGTAAATAAATAAAAAACTAGATGGCTAATGTCACTAATTTTGAATTTAAAAGTACTGTAGTACAATGCACATCTAAATAAAATTAAAATAGAGAGTCTACGACGTGTACTTTTAAAAAAAAATGAACTTGAATGTAAAATTTTGGTATTTTTTTTGTAAAACATTAAAAAGTCGATGAAAAATAATACACAGGGCATGAGAAGTGTTTAGGGGTCTGAAAGGATAGCAGATGACCCCCTCAGTCGACCATTTCAATTTGGCACACGATGCACCAAACACCCTGTATAGCCCGTTTATTGAGGAAGGCTATAATTATGCCAAGTCAAGCGAACATAAATGTATGAATAAACTAAATTTTTCATGACTTCAGTTTTGTTGCCAGAGTAAAATTTGTTCAATCATGTTCACGTTTCTGGTTAACAAAACATAAGCTTATAAGGGGAACAAAGTCACGAGCAAAAGCTAGCTAAAACTTACTTGCTACTATTAAATAGAATGAACAAATTACATAATACATTTAATATCATGTCAAGGTTCCGTAGGCATTCAACATATAATATGCTGTTAGCGATGATTTGCATAATCTTTATTTAATTGTTTTATTCTGTACATATATGAGCATGGTATCTATTGAGGTTGATTTGTTAAGTGATAAGTAGTACCTAGTACAGTGTAACAAACTATTAGGTATACAGGCAACTTACTTGCAATTACTTTTGAACAATGTTGTGAGTGTGCTGAGCAGTCATTTCTTTTATATCACCTCTCTTAAATGTGTCGTCCTGGCTGCGGATTCTTCGAAAGAGATACCGCGCCCCCGGAATGCAAAGGGCACAAGAAGGAGCATGGTTTTAGTCAGTAAAAGTCTGACACTAAGGGCGAGGGAAGAAATTTCATGATTACCCATAGTTAAAAAAAAAATGTCGTTCAATCAAACTATTCCTAATAAATACGAAAGTTTGCGAGGATGAATGTATGGATGGATGTTTGTTACTCTTTCACGCTCTAAATGGTGAACGGATCTCTATGAAATTTGGCATTGAGATTGTAGTGTGGAATAATTTCCAGGATAAAACAGGATACGTTTTATCCTGGAAAAATGTACGGTATCTGTGGGATGATATAACAAATTTAACGCGGACGAAGTTGCGAGCAGAAGCTAGTAATCTAATAAAGTTTTAAGGCATACAATCAGAAATAATATTGTCAGTGTAGTGGAAAGACAAATATTTTTGCCTGGATACCAAATAGATTGTTCGATTGTACCTAGTATAGTTATGTGTGAATTAACTGCTTGATTTGTTATCTGATCTGTCTAAGTAAGTATCGGTTGTATTAGGTAGTGTTGTATGTATTGTAATATGTAATCTAAACTAAAATTATATGAAGGTACATTTTGTTTGTAGAAAATAATTTCATGAAGTACCTATTGGTCCGTTTTCATAAATTCTTTCACTGATAAAAAGTTACTTTAGGAACGAATGATATCATTCAAGTAGATTTCTGGCTATTTTTTTGTTATAAAACTAACTCTTTCGTTAATATGAACGAAGTTGCCGGCTGACGCTAATAAGTGACATAAGTAAAGCTTTTTTATTGTATTTGTATTCGTATGTTTATGTTGTGTATTACTTGTATTCATAAATAGAAAGTTACACCAAGGTCATCCCTAATAAATATTTTGTTTAAATGGTTAGTTATTATTAGGGATACCTACACGTCAAGATCACGTTCAACTGTCTAACTATCATGGTTAATGAGTTACAGCCTGGTGACAGATGGATGGATAGACAGACAGACAGACGGACGGACAGCCTAGTCTTAGAAATAGGGTCCCATTTTTATCCTTTGGGTACAGAACCCTAAAAAAAAGACTTTCGTCAAAGATGTTTCAAATAATCTGATCCCTAGTTGTCATAGAAATAGTGATAAAAGAATAAGATGTAAAATAAATCCTTCTACGTATAGATATTAAGTTTAAAATAAAGTGGAAATATAAAATAAATCATCAAACAATGGCATGTCATTGGTTTTAGTCCAGCACTTCGCTTCAAATCTGGCGCAAGCATTCAAGCTTCGCGAGTGGACGCAAGTGCACATTGTTACCTTCATAACCAAGATTAACGTCCTATATACACCCCGCATAACATTGGAGTTTATATTCTGTATCGTGGAGTATAAGGTTGAGATTTAAATGACAAACAAGTAGTAGTTACGCTACGTTATACAAATCAATAAAACTCTATCTGCTAATCTTACAGCAATCGATTTGATGGCTTATGTCGTAACTATAAAGATTGCTATTTGGTTGTTCTAAGCTACGCACGTACGCCCTTTCGTTGCTAATCGTAGGCTATTGTTGCGAAAAATTGATTTACGTACAACATCTGTTAAAAGCGTAGTTGTAATGTTATATTATATTGCTGTTTATCTTATGTAGTATGTAGGTCGTGCACAGGTGCTTAACCAAAAGTCTTGTAACTTTAATGTTTACTTGTGTCTTATAATAATATTCTCCCGATGGATTTCGGTCACAGCGCTCAATCTCAATTGAGATTGACCAAGTACGCAGGCGATCTTATAGTGTACACACCCCCTTCTCTTACTCTCATAGTCCGATGGTACAACCAAGGATAGATTAGACAGAAGAACAACAACTTTACGTGATTTCAAAAGCAAGGAGGTTTCACACAATCCAGTTTCGAACTCCGGGCTACTATTCTGATACTGACAAATTCGTAAAGGAAAAGCACTTTTATGCCCCACCTAAGAATAGAATCCAGGACTCCACGCTTAACAGTCGCTCTTGCGACCATGAGACTAACGGGACAATCAATTTAATGTAGTACTAGCTTCTGCCTGCAACTCCGACCGCGTGAAGTTTTTCACCAACATTACGTTACATTTTTAGCTACTGCTCCGCTCTCGTCAGTCGTAGCGTGATGTTACATGGCTTCTACAATTCGCCATAAATCTGGCTATCACACAATCCGACTATTAGTTCCTTGAGATTCATTGAGTATTACTATTAGTTCATTGAGTTTAGCGGGTTTAAACAAACACACACATCTCTTAAGATTTATTATTATAATAGAACCTATAGGTAATGTAGGCCGTGCATAGGTGCTTAACCAAAAGTTTTGTAAGTGCAGCAATGTTTAACTGTTGTTTATTACTAAGATAATTCACTGAGAAACACTGCGAATGGTATAACATTGTTGTTTGGAAATTAGATTATAATATTTAAGCTCGTTTAATGGGAACTTAATTTTAAGTACCTGATAACTTTGACATGGCGACAATAATAGAAATAAGCTGTTTAAATAATGATGTTGTAATCATTTCGTTTGGGATTATTATGGTAATTTCTTGATAAGATAGTATAACTGGTTGTAGGAGTAGGGTGAACTAGGATTTTGTTGTTTTCCTAATTGGACTTATTATGATGGTTTAAAGGCAAATTACATGGTGAAAACTGAAATCATGGTGCTGCCATGCTGTCGAGAAACTTAGGGGTGAATTCAACGATTAGGCTTGGATTAATTGGGTCATTGGTTTTACAAAATTTGGAAATTGTTTTTTTTTATTTAGTGAGAAATACTGTAACTTATATATTAGGTGAAGATAATATAGAGAACTAAAATCAATCTAAAGATTTGTTTTTATTCCAAAATAGTTTCTCTAACCAATTGACTGACAGAAAAAAAATTAAACCACTGTTAAACGATACATAAAGAAGAAATTCCCTTATTCACAAACTAAACTGAAATAAGAGAATAGGAATCTCTTACTAATAGACAGCCTAAGAAAAGGTTAAGGACACATAAGAACTAGGTTAGTAATGTCAATTTATTTTTGTCTTGTACATAATTTGCAATATTTCCTACGCTAACTAGATTTGCATGAAGGTTTTAGAAAGAGCATGTCTGTCCCTTTCCCATTTTATGAGAGAGAAGAAGATAGAAACAAAGTAATGCAAGTTTAGCTTGAGTATAACAGAATCTGCACCAGTTTATGGATATTTAGGTAGGTCGATTCTAGTTTAATATTCTTTGTCCATAATCAACAAGAATGACCTTTACAAAACATTGTTAATTAAGCCTTGGTGTACACGGGCTACATGCTACAGCCACAAAATGTTGCCACTAAGCTGTGAATAACATTTATCGTACAATTTATGTAATTATGAACTCGCCGCATACGGAAGACGTCTGCAGTTGCTACAACAAAGAGCACCGCTTATCGCTTCGTGTAGCTGCCACTGACTACAAACGAACGGCATGATTGGTTCAGTGGCTGTGCAATTGACTGCTGCGCTGCGTGTTGCGGGTCGGTGTCCCGCACAAAACAAATATTTGTCTACAAATAGTTGTTCGGGGTCTCACTGTTTGTGTATGTGACTTACATGTTTGTAAACGCATCTACAATAGAGGAGAAATTCCATGTGGAGCAATGTTAAAAAAAAAACGCTAGTAAATGCCACCCTCACGATACCCCATCTTTCAGGAATCAATGCATTAACTGTATTTTCTTGAAACAATAAATTATTATTTATTCTTCTTCTTTATTCTTTCAACTGAAGTCTCATTAGGAAACTGCTACCAATATGTTAATAAAAGCAGCGGCCATCGACCACTTGTGTCGGCTACAAGCGGCTGTCATACTACCGTCCGCTACTTAGTAGCTTCCAGCAACAACTAGGGACGTTGTGTGGCTCAGAGTGCCCCGTGTAAACACTAAAAGGTTGTATTACAAAAGCAATAACAAACCAGTCCTAAAGAAATCCACGTCCGTTCCACAAACGTAACACAAACAGCCTCCTTTGCATAATTACATTTTCTTAAGCCCTCAAATATGTCATGCTTATAATCGTTCGAGATACGGAAAATAATTGTAGATTAGTTAGATTTAGTTTAGTTTGTGTTTGATTTCAGGTAAAGTTATGCAATCTGCATCAAATCTCTTAGGCATTGTTTTATAGGGCCGTACTTATGATGTGGCAGGATTATGTTAGTATAGTCAAGTCACAACAGTTCAAGTCAAACATGTGAGAAGTTTTATATTTCGATGTGCCCTTTTCGAATTTTAACTTTGCCACCTCGTATTTTTGCAGCTCGCGCTTTTTCTGACCCACTCCCCCCGTAACCTCTAGTTTTCGAACCAAATAACTGGTCTAGTAGTACACGTATATTCTGTTAATCTTGCTATGTGAATTTTAGTGAAGTGACCTAAAGGTGACCTGTCTTCCCAGCTTTACTACTGTGTCAATGCCTAGCAATGCTGGGAAGACAGGTCACCTTTAGGTCACTTCACTTAAATTCACCTCAAACTCACTTTACCTAAATTCACTGACATAGTTTTTTATGGAATAAAACTGCAGTTGGTGTTTTGTAGTTTTTGCCCATCGCCACAGTAAACCTAAGTTTATGAAGGTGTGTATGTATGTAAAAGCTTGGCTACAGCGCAGCGGAAAACTACGAGTGTGGCTGCGTTCATAGAAAAATAGGTCTGAGAGAATGAATCGAGTTCCTACAAAAAAAATATTAACAAAAAATACCACTTTCCGTGCAAAAAAAACTCCGATAAAGACAAGACATCTGTACAATTTAAAGTAGAAAATAATGACATTCACTAAATCATTTATCATCCAACACTCACTTTCATACGTAATTTACCTTCTACCATTATATTAGAGAACAATACACACACTTTTCCTCTCGAATGTCAAACCTATTGACTAACATGATGAATATATCTAAAAATCGTCGGGACAAATGAACAAACAACAATTACAACACAACGAGCGATTGTACTCGGTTCGTACCGATTAATTTATCGATTCCCCGCTGTATCGGAGAGGCGACAAGTAATCGATCATGATCGAGAGAGGCGGCGAACTGATCGATTGTTTTTTAAGCTGTGAATAAATTAAAAATTGGATTGTTATCGTGGATAATGATGTATAAGCCTGTTTGATGGGAATTCTTGAACAAAAGGGACCATGGGATGGAGGCGCTATGATCAATTTGGTTTGTTACAATTTAGTATTGTTTAAAAATATGCCATTCGATAACTAGACTTAGTTTATCTTTCATTTTACTCAAAGTCAAATTGTTTATTTCAATATGACCACTAAGCAATTATTTTTTGTTGCAAATTAAATTCAAAGAAGTCACCTTTTAATGTGATTGAATCTAGTTGCTCCTTCAGAAATGTGGTTTCGTATGTTGAACAAAGTTTTACAAACTCCACAAGATTAAAAAAAAAGAAAACTTTATAATAATAATAATATAATATACCATCACGCCTGTATTCCCCGAAGGGTTAGGCAGAGGTGTACCAATGTACACCCACAGTTCGCCGGTATATTTAGGTCCCATGTAATAGGGGGCGAGCCTATTGCCATTAACCGGGCACAAATCCAAACTCCGAGCTGCTACTGAGAATTTCATAGAAAAACCCAATAACACTTTGCTCGACCTGGGAATCGATCCCGGGACCCCTTGCACAGCAGTCGCACTTGCGACCACGAGACCAACGGGGCAGAAAACTTTATATTGATTTGTCAAACCCAGTTCGCCGGTATATTTAGGTCCCATGTAATAGGGGGCGAACTGTGGCTGTACATTGGTACACCTCTGCCTAACCCTTCGGGGAATACAGGCGTAATGGTGATGGTGATGCTTGTCAAACCCACATTCATATTCATTTTTATTTCCATCCATCCCTAGCACGTTAGATGAAAGCGCACCTAAATTCTCCAAGGGAGATTTTTTACAGAATAGACCAACCTGGTCTCCGAACCAAGATTTTTTGCATGCCACGTCTGTTCACTTCTTTGCTTGATAGTTCGCTTGTTGCTTCTTCGCACAATGCTTTAGCCCAAATCAGAAGACATTGCTAGCATCTCTTGCAACCACGTGGAAGGGTAATAGGTATACGATACAACATAAAAAAAACATAGTCTATGACACTCAGCAATAATATAGCTTTCTATCAGTGAAATATGGCAATAGGCTCGCCCCCTATTACATGGGACCTAAATATACCGGCGACCTGTGGATGTACATTGGTACACCTCTGCCTAACCCTTCGGGGAATACAGGCGTGATGGTATATTATATTACATTATTATTATCAGTGAGATATTTTTTGTAGTCAAACCACTCCAGTACTCCCAGAGATTACCTCTTACAAAAAAAAAACAAACTTTACCTCTTTATAATAAGTAATTATAAGTAAAGATAATAACACGATTTCCTAGCTTCTGCTCGAAAGTAAATACTTATAACACACTATGCAATCAAACTACTCACGTGTGATTACATCATAGCTATATTTCTTTAAACCAGAATTTTATCTTCTCATTATTTCGCAACTAAACACTAAATTAATTCTCACCAAGTTTCATAAGATATTAATATTAACTTTTAATTAGACATCTACTATGCCCAGTAATCTAAAATATTAGTATCATAAAGTATTTTGTGTGTATTATAAAACTAAATTACAGTGTTACCGAATGTTATATTACATATTAGGTTCTGCCCGTGACTTCGTTCGCGTAGTTTTTTTTACCCGCGTCAACGTTTTAGGTTACTGCTCCGCTCCCGTGTGCCGTAGCGTGATGTTATTTGGTCTACTATGGTCTACTAGCTACTGCCGCGACTTCGTTCATGTCCAATTTAATATATTATCTCACGAGACTCATACATTTTTCCAAAATAAAAAGTATCCCATGTATTATTTCATACTGCAATCTATATCAGTGGCAAATTTCATCCAGATCCGTTTAGCCGTTTAAGCGTGAAAGAGAATCAAAAATCTATCCATCCATCCATCCATTCATCCTCACAAACTTCTACATTTATAATATTACTAGGATACTATTTCTCTAGAATCGGGCTATCATAAACCAAAAAAAAAACAATTTGACTGTTAGTCCCAAAAATAACAAACAAAAAAGCTCTTCAACTTTATTAGTATACATAGATGTATTAGCTAATTATTGCTCAAAGTATAAACAGTTAAAAACGGTTCGTCATTATTTCGTTGAGCAGTTGATTAGTGATATTTTGACGGGCAATTTAGTATGTAATGCTGCCTTTTCACCAGAGATTGTGTGGTAGATAAGTGGTGTTACACACTCCATACAAACATAGTCTAGACATATTTTGATCAATAACTAACTAAACTTAATATTTAGTCGATATTAGATGAGGACAGTTTTTTTTTTGGGAAAATCCTCATGTGCTGCCTTTCACCCTGCCAACTAAAATCCCATGATCCCATGTTCCTCCGACTACCTTCGGAGTATGGGTGTCACGTGGAGCATTGTTCCTACAAGATAAAAACAATAGTCAAATTATCATATTTATGGTGAATCAGTTTTCTGTCAAAACACTTAACTTCAAAATTATACGTAACTCATTAACCAATTAATAGATAAAAAAATTAAGCAGCAGCATTAAGTAACAGCTCGGAGTCAGGATCTGTGCCCGATTAATGACTATAGCCTCGCCCCCTATTACATGGGACCTAAACATACAGCCAAACTATGGGTGTACCTAGATAGGTACACCTCTGCCTAACCCTTGCATCGCGCCTGCGAACTCAGGCGTGATGGTGTGTTTATGTTTAAATGAGTAACCTTAACTATATCATTTTGAAATAATGGTGTCAAGTATGGAGTTTAATTACTTATTGACCAAAATAAAACCAAACAACAATTTTTTTAGAGCGCACTGCACCATAGTTCTCTTAATGAAGTCAAATAAAAACAACCTTCTTAATTTAATTATTGATTAATACAAAAATGTGCGTTCAACCAAGGCCGTTACCTTAATGGGTTCCGTTACAATTCTGTGTAGATTTCACAAAATAAATATTTATTTACACAATTAATAACCAGATTCTACAAGAAATTATCGTGAGAAAATCCACGGGTCAATAATAAACAAGCATTTGTAATAGTGTGATAGGTCACGCCATCTGTCGCAGCCGTCCGAACTACCGTTTCGGGGTTAATACACTTAATACCTTATGGTAATGATAAATGGGTCTTAATTGGTGTGTGATCATCGTTTAGAATAGTACCTTTGATTTTATTGTGAGTCAGTTTTGATACGAAGAAATATGGTTACCTACCTAACGCCTAAATATAGTTTTTACCTACTACTAATAAATTTTAATAATGACAATCAACAAAATGCTATTTTGCTTTATTCCCAAAAAAATAATACAAGAGTTTTGTGTACTTATATGCAGCATTTTCGTACTATTTAACAAAATAGCAGATTTTTTTTATAAACTCGTTTTGTATACTGGCGGAATTTTAATTCATTGCGCATGTTTTTTTAGATAAGTACTTTTAAATACGAACAAATCTTTTAATAAAAACAGGTGTTCCCTAGGAAAATGGACTACAACACGATCAAAGTTAGTGTATAGAACAGCTGATATTCTTTTATCGGTTGATCCGTTAAAAAAAGGAGTCTTACAGGTAGTAAGACTATTTTTTTGACTACTTTAATACCCCGAAACATAAGAAATAAATTATAATTCAACGTGTATAAAACTTGGACTGCCTAAAGGTGACAATACACCGGCACACACCGATACCTTTCAAAACTAAATGTCACAACCGTTATACGATGCTATATTACTACAATAACAACTAATACTACGTATAGTAAAGAAACTAGTTTCACATTGACTAATTTATTACCTAACCTCACAAGGTTTATTTTTATTAGAATAGCTTTGATTTAGTAAGTACCTGTTAAGTGAAGTTATAGCGATGAAATCCGGCCAAAGCCGCGGGGCATGGCTAATATTTATATTATAATTGTGTTACCCAATGATCCGTTTCGCGGGCTACTACTATTGATTTCTCACAATAAATTATATTAGTAGCAAAGTAGAGCAGTTTGTCTTGCGTGAACACAAAATTTCGTACCTACAGTGTGTTTCAATTATGAGCAAGAGACAATGTAATTAACTTGTTCAAAATATTAATTAGCGTGATAAAGATCTTTAATTAGGTAGATTGTTAGCGAGGAAATTAGTTGTCACATAGGTGACAAAACAATTTGAAATTAATAATTGTATTTTACTGGTCTGATTTTTTAGCAGCACTTGTTAATGCAAATTTGTTATTCAAGGCCTCTCCATATCGGTGCGATATTATCATATTACATCGAATATTAAGATAACCGTAGAACATTTTATTTTACTAAACTTGCTCGTTAGCCTAGTGGTCCTAAACGCGACTTCTACGCTACGATTCCTAGGTGGAGCAAAGTGTTATTGGGTTTTTCTATGAAATTCTCAGTAGCAGCTCGGAGTTAGAATTTGTCCCCGGTTAATCGCAATAGGCTCGCCCGCTTTTATATGGGACCTAAACATACCGGCGAACTGTGGGTGCGTATTGGTACACCTTTGCCTAACCCTTCGGAGACTACAGGCGTGATGGTATGTATGTATAATATATTATCTCCCCTGTAATAATATCACATGTATTTGCAAAGGCCTTAAGGCAATCTCTTACTACTTTTGTTTACATATTAATACATTAATTGCTCCATTCTATTCCATGTCTGGGTTTTTTAATAAAAAGTAATTGTCACATACAGGAAAAATATGATTGGCTATTTAGATTTCACCAATTCACTTTCTAATATAATTTATAGCCTTGTTTTTGACACTATATGTAGTACGCCAATATGTAATTTATGCTTATATTCGCTAACACATTATTTTTACTCGTCTTTTTTTTCTATTATCTAACGTTGAAAACTGGGTTTGGTTTAAGATTGAGTTTGAGTCATAATAATTTATTTAACGTCTGGTTTTCTGCGTTTTTCGTTCATCTGGCTCAATCTCAATTCTAACTGCTATCTCATCCATCACGGTTAGGGCCAGTATCAGTAAGACTCGGACACTACCTTCTACTCCGCACAGAGCAGAAGTCATTTAATGACGTCCCATCCCAAAAAAACCATCACTATGTATCTTCACACACGACTGATGATTGACAGATTTCCTCGTCGGCGAGAAGAAACTGTCAAAAATCGACCCGATTATTGGTCGTGCGCGGAGACGCATAGCAATTAGTTTCCAAATTCACAACACTTTTTTTTTAATCACCTAAAATCCAACAAAAACGTAACAATCATTTTCACCTAATGAAAAAGAAAGATTTTTCCTTATAAGTCATTAACTTTTTAAATTCTCCCACATTCTCTGACCATACATTTTCACACACACTCTATACATACATAGATACGCGCCCACATCCCGCGTCGGAAAGTGGACGCTCCTCGTTGCGCAAGCTCAAAACAATCGAGAGTTGCGAACATATTAGATAACTGGTTTTTTGTTTGAGGCGTAGAGTTAGGAATGTATAGAGGAGGATAGAATTGAATAGCTTTAGTAAAATTAAATCTACGTTTGGAACGAGCAACTATCTTCAACTTGACAATTGAAAAGTGTTCGTAAATGGTGTAATTGAAATAAATGCTTTGAATTTTGACTTTTGATTCTTTTCTTATCGTTTTACTTAAAAGGATAACAATATTAGGATGAAAGGATAAGTAATGTAAGTCGAGCTGCGGTCAAAATATTAGATATTCAGAAAGGTAATACCTGGTAGAAGAGGGGCTAAATACCCAGGGTACGATGGACACCATACGTTAATATTACACTACTCAAATAGTTGTTAGTTTTATACCGTTTATACCTTTTTGAATTAGATGATTTATAATGAGCTCTACTACTACGGAACATCCAAATACAGATAATAATATGTTTATACTCCATACGAGATAATATTACAAAAATAACGTTACACAGCTATCGTAAAAACTTTAGCGTATAATAAGCTCCGTTAATTTGCGATAAATATGAAGCAAAGTAAACTATCAACAATGCAACCATTCTAAAAAAAGCTACCATTATTTAGACTTTATTTTTATAAAACCAAAATAAACAGAGTATTGAATAGAGTGATTGTAAAAAAAAATGGAGATTATATTTTTTTAATGCACTTTCTAGTCATTCCTAACTCTACATTCCCAAACAGAAAGTGTACCAATCCAATCTATCGCAATCTGCCTAATTGATTGTTATGATTAGTTATATTTATTGGTCTAGCATTATATGAAGTCATATTATAGACGGGTACGTGTGAATAGTTATAGCAACATTACTAACACCGCTTTGTATGTACCCATACATTATAGTCCGTACTTAATGCGACTGATATTTAAAAGTCATTTGATATCGAAATATTGAAGAATCAATCAGTTTATATTTATGACTTCATTTATAGTGTAATGACTTTTTGAAGGCATTTGACAGTTTAATAGTTTTCCAATTATATGATTCTTGTTGCGAAGTACAAAATAAACAAATGAAGAATTCTTTATTTATTTATTTGGGAAGTACAAACAATTGAACTATGAGATATGTAATGGTATTATGTGTGTGAAGTGATGGCTCAATTCATGATGTTGTAGGTTCGATACAGGGCAAGTCCCAATGTGACTTTTTAAATTCACAATATGTTAGTTTACCTTAAAAGTTAATATCTGAATACGGGTCCAACATTGAAGCTTCTTTATATCCTCAAAATTTCATCCATTACAATCCATTTTGTAATGATGTATGGCTTTGGAATCTCTGTTTACCCAGTAACTTTCTTACACGCGCCATTTTTAATAATTTCTGAATTGTGTCCAATTTTTACATATATAAAACAAAGTCGTGGGTCTACAATAAAACTGTTAGCTGTCGAGAAATCAAACTGTTAGTTGTCCAGAAACCTAGGTACAGAGTAACAATATGATTAGTCATAAAAGATAAGTGCAAGCGTTCCTAATTAACTCAAAACACATGCAACACTTCGCTGCTATTATTATCGACTCGTGAGCAGTCGTCATGACTATTAAAAATCTTCAACAATAATGGGTAGGTACGTACCTAATATTTACCTGTTCACAGTACTTATGATAAAGTAATACGTGATGCCAATGTCAAATAACAATGTACAACCTCTGATCCGGGATGCGGGGTTTTACATTAAATCTTATTTGATAACGCAAAAAAGTTTGATAGGGTATTGGGTGTGTAAAATGCTGCATGTTTATTTATTTAATTATGGCTCTCCAAAGACTTATTCACTGATACATGTTGCATGGTGATTTCGTTTAAATCACAGTATGTTTAAAAATATTTATAAAACAATTAGCTTTTTGATTTCTGTGTAAATGTGGGTTATCGCGGACACAGACGAAGTCGCAGAATAAAAAGGAGCCTATGTCCTTTCTTGGGGTTCGATTCAAACTTACCCGTACCAAATTTCTATAAAATCAGTTCAGTATTTTGTCGTGAAATTACATGACATAAAAGTATGAATTACCTATTATTTAATCAAAACGGGTCTACTTTTTCAATATGGTAAAGTAAATAAGTATGTAATGTAAAAAACGTATGTCTACAGGTTTTTAAAATAATTTTATTAAGCTAAGCAGCATCTTAATGCCCGATAAGTAACAATAACTTCCAAATGTTATTATGATGAGCTGTTAATTAATTATAATTTAACGCATCAGCTAATTTAACAATACTTGTCAAAACTTTTAATGTGAAGTAACAAACGTGAATTTAATTAAGGAGTTAAAAAACATTTTGTGTGTATGTAGTATTGTTTTGGCCGTCAATAAAAAATGTGCATGAACATCTAAGTTTGGTTTGTAATCGATTTATTTGATAAGGTTGATTTATATATTTTTTTATTTTTTAAGTATGTACGTGTCTTTGAATTACACTGAACTCCCCCAAAACGGGTAAAAAAACGGCTTGTCCGATTTCAATGGTGTTTTATTGTATTTGAATGGATACTTGGACAATTTAGATTCATAATCAGATTTTTTAAGGTTTCTGAAAAATCTGTCGGATCTACGTATACTTACCTACCTATTTTTGAAATTACAGAATCAATTCTTTTTTTTTGCATATGACGTTCAAAAGTGCCTATCAATGGAATTGAAATAAATGATTTAACCACAAAACTGACTTGACTTGACTTGATTGATTACGTCAGATAGTCTGACCCACGTCGTAGAATTTAGGCGGCACTCTGTCTACGCGGTCTCCCACCAATAACAGTTACTATAGACTTTCAAAATAACGGTATTTAATGTAGATTTAGATATTTCATTCTTCTAATAAGATGACCTTTCGAAAGTCGTAGGCCGATAAATGATTGCCAGATATAAATGTTTTATTTTATTTTGTTTGTTTGAGACAAACAAAATTACACGTATTAATAAAGGTGTTTATTGATAAGTGGCACATCCTACCTGATATCTTTAAGTTATTCAAAAGAAAATTCGCAGTTACAGAGATATATAGATTTTTACAGATTATTACATAGTACATACATACCATCACGCCTGTATTCCCCGAAGGGTAAGGCAGAGGTGTACCAATGCACACCCACAGTTCGCCGGTACGTTTAGGTCCCATGTAATAGGGGGCGAGCCTATTGCCACTAACCGGGCACAAATCCAAACTCCGAGCTTCTACTGAGAATTTCATAGAAAAACCCAATAACACCGGGGCCGTAGGGTCGTCTAGTCTATCATCAATAATCTTTTTTTTTGTTGAATTCGATAATCTCCGGAACTGTTAATCCAATTCGAGAAATTCTCCCACTAATGGAAAGCTATGTCACACATGAATGTTATTAGTTATAAACTTATAATTATATATTTATCCAAAATAATTTTAGATATGCAAGAAAATTCATATGAAGTCGCGGACAACAGCCAGTGGTACTTCTAAAAAATCCAAACATATAAATATACCTCGCAAAATATTTTCCTTCACACAGAAACGGATGTATTGTTAAATCATAGGTATCCAAGAGAAAGCCAATAGTTTCCAGTATTTTAGGTTATGCGTTGTGGTACTATGTTCGTTTTTACTCACGATGCGTCTAACCCTGCAAATGGCACCAATCAAACCTGCATGTAGCAATATGTGGGGGGTTAAAGATCAGGACAACGGATAGGTAGGTGATGGGGCTTTACGGGTTAACTACTCCGATGTACCTGTACCTAAAACAATAATGGAAGTATCTACCTATAATAATCTTAGGTAAAGATAGAAACACAAAAGAAGTGTATATGGAAATATTTTTGTAGAACTGTTGTAACGATACAGGTAAAATAAATAAAAACAATTTGACCCTTTGAGATAAATAATATTTTGTACAAGGAAAGTTAAAAATATAAAATTGTTTTTCTTACTACAATTTATTGATAAAGACAAAAGGAAAATATTCCATTAAAAAAATCGTCTTTTTATACATACATTATAAAAGATCCCAAAGAGGATGCGTTCTTGCTTTCATAAACACAGCTAACATACATACAGAAGTTATTATCTCATCTCATCTCATCTCTATACATAGTATCTATTTAGAACATGCTTCCATTCATTTACATTTCTGAATAACCCGAACCTTACATTCAATGATTAAAAACAATTCTCTCTTGCAACATGCTAATAATTGAAATCAACTGATTAAAATCAATTGCGTCTTCTTATCCCAAAGTCCACTAGAAACACAGAAAAACATAAAGATTAAATCCCTCTCTAAAGAATCCCTCTCTCACGATGATTCTAGTTCCTCATTTACAAACAGGTGCAAGACAAGGATGTTACAATGTAATATTAAAGTCAAAACACTGCGCCAACTCATCAAGTCATCATCCAAGCAATCGAGCCCACATTAATTCTTCATCCATGATTGACAGCTGATGTTTCTATACTCTCCTATGTCAGCGCATAAAATATTAATCGTTTATCGATATTGTACCAACCATGAATATTATTTCCATCTACAACTAATAAATTAACCTTACAGCTTATTTTTTAGTTCAAATTGAGATGTAATATTTTAATACTAGCGGTCTGCGCGCGACTCCGTCCGCGTGGCTTATTTCATCCGAGTTAAGTTACGTCTTTTGTTACTGCTCCGCTCTTGTGGATCATAGCGTGATGTTTTTTAGCTTATGTTACACAAGAATAATGTAGCTATCTATTGGTGATGAAATGATTGAAATCGGTCTAGTACTTTCAAAGCCTATTCGATACAAACAAACAAATAAATCTTTCCTCTTTACAATATTAAGTATAGAAATCGTGTAGAAATGGCGGCTCACATCATATGTTGTTGTGTCTAAAAATATGGTTTTAATGTCAGTAATTATGTTAAATATTTACTTGTTTATGGGTAAATTATACAAACTAGCAACTGCTGCTGTTTTTTTATCGTTTGTTGGCAAACAAGCCGACGAGGGCGTCGGCTCGTTTTTTCCCTACCTGTTGTTAAGTGGTCACCTCTGCCTATAGGCATCTGCAATACCAGCGGCCTTGCAAATGCGTTGCCATCCCAGAGACAAATTGAATGCCTGTAATTTCACCGGTACCCCTCAAACAGGAACACAGCAACGCTGCTTTGCAGCAGGTATTGTGGTAGTACTTCCCCGAATGAGCTCCTTCACAAAGAGCTCTGCTAAACAACAATTTATTTTATCGATTAATATCAAATAAAAAGGTGTATACCGTAATTACAACTAAAAATATCGATGCTTATTTAAAATTTCCCGCTCTTCTATAAAATTATTATATTATTACGGAGGAAAGACTTTTCGTTTGTTTGTTTGGCTCCGAAACTACTGAACCGATTTCAACCATTTATTCACCAATAGATAGCTACATTATTCCTGAGTAACACAGGCTATATAACATCACGCCACGACGCACAGGAGCGGAGCAGTAACCTAAAACATAACGCATTTGAAACAAGCCACACGAACGAAGTCGCAGACAATTCGCTAGTCTAACAGAAAGACTTGAAAAACAGTAAAGCAAACAATTTGAAGCAGTTCGGAATATTAACAAGAGCTGTTGAGCTCTTGACCCCCGCGAAATATTTCGTATTGTAATCATTGTACAGTTGATTGAAGAGTCGATACTTGTAATAAATTAGAGACTGCTTGACTTGTCAACGACAATTTTGAAGCAGTGCTCATTAGAATGGAAGCGTTGTGTAACCTAAAATGACTGAGTAGTTCGCTAAACAATGTTCGTGAAAGAAGATAATTATGTAGGTATAGGCTAAGTAGCGAGAGTCTAAAAGTTGTTTTACATTGATGAGGCGAGGAATGGATTAAACAGGCGAGAATTTTATATTGTAAACATACATCATACGTCATCACGCCTATATTCCCCGAAGGGTTAGGCAGAGGTGTACCAATATACACCCACAATTCGCCGGTATGCTTTAGGTCTCATGTAATAGGGGCGGGCCCATAGCCATTCACCGGGCACAAATCCTAAATACGAGCTGCTACTGAGAAATTCATAGAAAAACCCAATAACATTTTTTGCTCGACCTGGGAATCGAACCCAAGACTTAGCTTAGCAGCCGCACTTAGGACCAGCAGGCTACCGAGGCAGTTAAAACTATATTGCTGCTTGAATAGAGCATGTATTTACTTAGCAATATGAATACACAAATCTCAAGCATGCCAGCGCTGGTCGCCACGAGACAGTGCGGCATCTTTCGGAGTGAAATGGTCAGCGTGATTTCAATTCTTGCCTATACAATGCTCTCTTCGCCGGTTTGAAACTACCTTAAGAGATGTTAAAATTAATAGAAAATCTAATGCTGGTACAAAGTAAACAACGACTACAATTAATAAAAATGACTAGCAAAAACATTACCAAACATTTTTCTTAAAATTTTTGCGTCCATAATTTTCTGCCAAAGAAATCACCAAACTAGAAGCTCTAAAAGCTAACATCATAATAATAATTCACACCATCACACATCCCACAAACCCACCACATATTTGGTGGTATAGTAGGTGGTATTAGAAAGAGTGTACATTCTGTACTTGTTAAGTAAAGTTCGTACTCGACAATGCGCGTGAGTGCTCTCGACAATCGGTCCAAATTACGACACGAATGAGCTTCGGACAAACAAAATTTTAGGACCGTTTGGAAGTAAAAAGTACCGTTGAACAAATATTGGTTCGGAACATCTGTCTTTTGAATGAAATTAGAAATTGGCTAAGAACAATAGTTTTGTTGACTGATGACCATTCGAGGTAAGCTAATAGAGGTTTGAAGATGCAAATTAATGTTAAGTGGTTAGTGAGATAACAATGGTAAAGGGTTTATACATTATTGAGGTTTTACGCAAATTCCTATTGTGTTTTGAGGAATGTGGTTAGCTCTAGATGAATGTCAGTTGAATGACTATGTGTTACATGGAGAATCTATACTGATATGATAAAGCTGAACTGAAGAGGTTTTCTCAGAGGTAAATCTCTGTAACTAAAAGTTAAAAGGGAAAGGATCGTTTTGTATAAGATAGCCAGATTGGTGAGGAATAGTATTGGCTATATAACATCACGCTATGGGTCATGAGAGCGAAGCAGTTATCAAAGACGTAACATAATGCAGGTGAAAGGAATTACGCGAACGAAGTCGTGGACAGAATGCAAATAGCTAGTAGAATATAAGAGAGAATTTTTTGACATGCAAGACCACTATTTTCTTTCGAATGTCATTTCCTTTTGCCTTCAAAAAACAAACATTAAAAATGCACAAGTAGCCAAATACACTATCCATGACACTCAAAATTGAAATACAAAATGAATATGCGTCGTAGGGCAAACACACCAACTACGGACGCTAATCAAACAAGAAAACTTTGTGTGTGTCCGAACTATCGTTACGGTGGTCCGACAATTGTGTGGACCACCTCAGTTGTCGCGTATTGTGCGCAAGAGTTTGTTTTCTTTTGTTTAAGCAACTTTCACAATTAACCTGTACATGCGAAAGGTATGTCACAAAAGGCCTTCACTTGACTTAGACATTGTCAACCCTTTTAATGCTACTACGTCCAATCCGCCATTAGGTCGATTAATTTGAAGTGAAATCGTGAAAGTGGATAAGGAATCGCGTATTATTGTTATTGCGATGTGAAGGAAATAGAAACCTGTTGAAATTATTCATTCCAATGAAGACTGTCTAGGCAACTTGATACTCGCAGCAACTCCTTTAATAAATGACAATAATACTCGCGGAGATGAAAGTGTGAGAGAATTAAGAAAAGACGTGGTTTTATGAAGCCGTTTTATTGTAAGACTAACTTCTATCTGCGTGGTTTTTGTTCACCCGCGTTTAGTTAAGTTTTTGGTGACTGCTCCGCATCTATGTGTCGTAGCGAGATGTTATATGGTTTATACTATTCCTCATGAATCTGGCTATCATATACAAGACGTTAGAGATTAGCGTGATTTATACATGCAAATAAACAAAAAAAAACTCTTATACCTAGATAATCATCATCTCTCTCCGCTTTTGCTAATTTAGCAGAATCCCCTTCCATCTCACGGGAGGACACAGTTGGCTGAGTGGCTGCTGCACTGTGTGTCTCGGGTTCGATTCCCGCATAGAGTATTTGTATGGCCTCGGATCTGACCGTTTAGATTTGTAAAACCACCCTTCATACAGGAGAAATTCCTAATAAGGGTCAACAGTTTTCAATCCAATAATCTCAACGTTACTTACAAACATTTATCTACAAGCATAATTCCGTTTGCCGCCGACAGCACGCAAAGGCACATGTCGATTCCTCTCCCGCTTCAGACAATGACGGAAACCATCTATAAACTCAACTGGAATTTGAACCCCGACCTTTGACCGAGAAAGCAAAACTACTGATGGGGTCAAAGCGTCATATTACTTAACAATAGAATTAAGTGTTGGGAATACATCTTATTGGAGACGACTTGTATTGTTGTTTGTTACGCAATGTGGTTAAGCCATATGAGATTGCGGTTAAGAAGATGATTGGTGATCAAGGAAGGACGCTGTTGAGGTATCGATTGTTGTTTTATGAATGGGGATTACAACTAGATTCATTAGTTTTAATTTTTTTTTTGACGTTCAGAAGTCCCTTTTAATGGTCTAATTGAAATAAATGATTTGACATTGACTTTGACTTTGGGAGTGAAAGGTTTGTTGTATCAGATAACAAGGGGCATCTAACCTCAGTCGCAATCTATAAAAAATGGCTTTAATTTACCTGTATATTATGACTAGATTTTGCATGTTTTGAATTCGTAGAATTGGTCTTCGGACATTCCTAGAAATTATTTGTAAATGAATGATTTTGAATTGTAGACAGTATTATATGACTATAATGAAGATTATTAAGTTGCGAAAAGTTAGTGCCCAATGCCGTATCCAGTATAATATTTTGAGTAAGATTCACTTGCGTCAGATATTTGACTCAGACTTGGCTAAACACGTGGTAAAATTAGGAAAGCGTCTCATGTAATGGATCCGTATTAGCAACTAACTCGGAGTTAATAAGTCGCCATAACGATTGAATACTTTTAAAAATAATCCTATGCCTTACAGAATGACCAGGTGTTACAATAATATACAACATTAATCTTTTTAGACAACAAATAAAACTGTATTCGAAACTTAAGTCAAACAAAAATCAAGTTTTCGATGTTAAAAATCATCAGCCATTTAATTTATTTGCCTCTTTAGCCAAGAGCTTAAAAGTTTTATTTTAATCTGCCATAAATTGTTAAAAATATCTTCTATCACGTCTGTCTAGCTTTCTTATCCTTTTTACAATAAGATTTGTTGAAAAAAAATGAGTGATTAATTACGATTCTATGATTGCATTTTACTGTTGTCTACTGTCTAAGCAAATCTATAAAAAAACATGAGATCATCCATTTCTAAGCTAGGTATATGCATAGTGATGTTCGTTACAAGAATTTATCGATTCTTATTATTCAACATCGCGATAATGTAAAAATATCGATATGTGTTAGCGTAAAGATTAGCATCGATACGAGATCTTCGATTATGGTAAACGATAGTAAAAGAGATTATTGATATTATCTATAAATTATGCCTAGTTTTAAAAAAATAATTTGAATTTATAATGAAGATGAATCGATAGATGTTTCACATTATTTATCAAACGCTATAAAAAACAATAAGTAATTTCACTAATGACAGGACCTTAAACCTTTAAAATAAATCGTTCTAAATCTTTGTTAATATTTTATCGATTCGCACAAGCGATTTATTGCCACTGAGTGACAAATAAAAATAGCATTAAATCACTACCTACTATGAAGGAACTCAGTATAACGGACTTATCTATTTCTATTAAGAAAACGATCATTGGATCATGATTCATGAAAACCATTGACGTCAGAACATACTCATAAAAATAATCATCAGAAAGTGATTAAAATACGATGGTGAAGGAATAAATATTATTTTTTTCTTCTTCTTTGGGTTGTAAACAATCCATCTGATGTTAAGTACTCTCCGCTGCCTTTAGACATCTGCAATACCAGAGGCTTAGCAAATTCGTTGCCATCCCAGACACAAAGTTTAAATGTCTCATGTTTATTGTCACACTACATTACTATTTAAAAATCGAATAAATAACGCAACATTCGTTCTAAAACCTAATCGATAAATCCCCAACCGATTTATCTCAACACTAGTGATGTACAGACATACAAAAATAAACAACAATAATTCAAAGGCACTCAGCGAGTTGAGGTCATGGGCTATTGTTTGATTGGTAAAAAAGTTCAAGTGACCACTCGTCCGACGTAGCTAGACACATCGTTATGACGTAGTCTTTAAAACACTTGCAATGCGGATTTGAACCTTTTTTGTTAGAGAAATTCTAGTGTTATCATTATGTAAAAAAAGTATGTAGGTACAGTTCTGTAAAAAAAGTATGGGAACGAAACTAGCTGTCATGGTTGTGAAACTTTTTGTAGAAGAAAATTTTAGACACTTTTAGTCAGACATCAGTCAGGCAGTCACCATCAGATCATTTCACCAATTAGTTACGGTAAATCACTATAAGGTGAAATTGACTAATGGTTAACACGACTTCGTTCATGCGAATGCCAGTTTTCATTGACGCAGACGCAATGTCGCCGATTAAAAAGTATCCTATGCCTTATTCAGCTACCTCTCTGTAAAACTTCAATATGACCGGTTTCCTTTCTTCCCGAGAACCAGGGATGTCACACCACTAACTTCCAAACTCTGGACTACTACTGAGAAATTCCTAATAAAAGCCTAGCTTCAACTTACTTTATAACTTCTTGACAATTCAAAAGTGCCTGTAAATGGTCTAATTGAAATAAATGCTTAGACTTTGACTTTGAAAAACCAATAAAGGTTTTCAGTCTTTTAACCTCCCCTTAAATAATATCATTCTTGTATGGATAGGCCTCTTAAAGGTCTTATAGGTCTCATATCTTAGACATTGTAGGCCTAGAGATTTATAAACATCTCTATGCTGCAGTGAAAGCTTACGACCTCATATTATAATACACTTCGCAACTAAACTAGATCGACAGATAACTATAATAATTACTAAACTATAACACAATTCTTAACTAGAATACATAACAAAGGCGCTTCGTTTAATGGCGTAGAAACTTTAAAACGCATGTCAGAGGTCAAGCATTATTTTATGTTAATGCATAGTCCGCCTCGGCGTAAATCAATTATACCGCGTGACCCGTAGAGGTCGCCGGTTCGATTCCCGAGCAAGTTGCGCTTTTACACCTATTAGTGTTGTGTAAGATTAGAATGCGAAATTATTTTCGCTGTGAACGGGTAATGATCGTAATGAGTGTGTTCGTCGTTCGTGTGTGTGTGTTTGTCGTGTTGACTGCCTTGTTGGCCTAGTGGTCCTGAGCGCGACTGCTACGCTAGAGGTCCTGGGTTAGATTCCCGAGTCGAGCAAAAAAAGTGTTCTTGGGTTTTTCTATGAAATGCTCAGTAGCAGCTCGGAGTTTGGATTTGTGCCCGGTTAATGGCAATAGGCTCGCCCCCTATTACATGGAACCTAAATATACCGGCGAACTGTGGGTGTGCATTGGTACACCTCTGCCTAATCCTTCGGGGAATACAGGCGTGATGGTATATATATGAGTGTGTTCCTTTCATTATCAGGTTTTAGAGAGGTCCATTTGTGGAGAGTTTATGGATTTTGTATGGGATTTTCTTGGAACACTCTTGAGGAATGTCCGTTACGCAATTGTCCTACCGCGCAAAGGGATTTGTGCAAGTGTCTTTCGTGGAATTGTTTTTAAAGTTCTCCACCTCTTATAAGGTATTTTGTTTTATACATTATGTACGTAATATGTCTATATTATTACATATAATGAAGCATAAGAGTTTTTTTTTTGTTTATACGCGCTAATCTCTGGTTCTGAACCAGTCGGAATGGTGAAATTCTTTTTTGTCTATGATTCATGAGAAATAGTAAAGGCTTTATACAATTACAACAATAGACCACGTACACTATTAAGTAAGGGTTCATTTCACTACTTTCCAAAAAGTTTCAATTTTTATATGTGGCAGGTCATTTAACAAAAAATATTCCATTTTTGAAAAAAGCCGATGGCTAATTTCCGCAGCCAAAAACAATATAAATTGACTCGCAACCTAATCATATTTGACAAATTAAGACTGAAATTAAAAACGCAAACATTCTAGAATTGCTCTTCTGGCCAAAAGTATCTATTTAGACATAGCAAAACAGGTCCTTCACCTAAAACAAAAGAAGTACACACAAATATCTAATACCGTAATAGCCATTTCCCTTCGACCATAAATTATTCGCATCTAATCAAATGTAGCACAAGTATAAGTCTGTAACCTCATAATTTAATTAACTTCTCGGTTTGCAAGTTACCTACCTGCTAATACTCGTAGTAATTATAGCAACACGTTTGTTGCTTGACCATCCAATGGTAAGCGTGGGAAATTGAAAAGCTGAGAAATTAAATAGTTTTATTATATACAAGAATATCGATAATGCCGTAAGCCTAGTGGTCTGAAGTGCGACTGCTACGCTAAAGGTTTTGGGTTTGATTTCCAGGTCGAACAAAGTGTTATTTACAGCAAAGTGCCCGCATGCCCCGAAGGGCTAGGCAGAGGTGTGACCAAAGTATACCCACAGTTCACCGGTAAGTTTTAACATACCATCACCATCACGCCTGTATTCCCCGAAGGGTCAGGCAGAAGTGTAACAATGTAGACCCACAGTTCGCCGGTATGTTTTAAGTCCCATGTAATAGCGAGCAAGCCTATTACCATTGACCAGGCACAAATCCTAACTCCGAAGCTGCAACTGAGAATTACACATAAAAACCCAATAACACTTTGCTTGTCCACCAAGACCCAAGAACCCAAGACCTCTTAGCCTAGCAGTCGCGCTGATTATCACTAGGGTAACGAGGCACAAATTTTTTGCTTGCAAAAAGAAACTAAACGACAATGGTTGCTCAATGATATCGCACTTCATTGTTAGAGCTTCAATAGTCAGTACCCAAATGCTAATAAATGCTGCATCATCGTGTCAGTACACATTACTAACTTTTAATAAGACATTTCCAAACACCACAGTACATTTTCAAAAAGAAAAATTCTTG
This sequence comes from Caradrina clavipalpis, assembly GCA_932526535.1. Classification (NCBI taxonomy): domain Eukaryota; kingdom Metazoa; phylum Arthropoda; class Insecta; order Lepidoptera; family Noctuidae; genus Caradrina; species Caradrina clavipalpis. The sequence goes on from OW052105.1 coordinate 7,931,108, forward strand.
TAATTGCATAAATAATCTACAATATTAATACACGAACTACAAAAGAGGCACGCTTTATTCCAATGACTATGGGTATTTTGAATGTCTACTGTACGGTCAACAAAACAGAGGCTACCGATTCACAAAAGGAATTTTTATTGCTGTACCGTGCGCAACAACAATGGCCTCGGGATGACTTGGCAGTTTATGGTTGATAATCTAATTGTCAGATTGTATTCTGATTTGTTGATTGTATCGACGCTAGTTTTGATTGTAGGGTCAACAAAAAAAGTATTATTATCCTACTAATATTATAAATGTAAAAATTGGAAGATGTTTGGATATTTGTTACTCAATCACGAGTTGGACATATTTGATGAAAATTCCTAGATAAACCATTTTCTGGTTGTTCCCTGAGGATAATAGATTAATTTTAATGTTACTTTTGATGCAGGCAAAGACGCGGGAAGGAGCTAGTTATACATCATTTTATAATTTTTTTCAGACGACATTTTTTAATAGTACCTACCGTTCCATTTTTGTTTTTCAAAAAATACCGTTACCAAAAACCGCTAGTGGTAATTTAAAACAAAAATGGAGTCTACATAATTAATTCCACTTTTAAAGTAATATTATACGAAAATTTCAATCGCTTAATTCTTAATGATTCTATTAAAGCCTTTGTAGGTGTTGCTAATGAAGAATAATAACATACTTAAGTTTTCTGAATAGTTTTGGACCACTACAATGGTCACGTGGGCAGTTAAGTATAGTTTAACATACTGATTATGGGACGCTAGAACCTTTTATGGGGATCGAAAACAATTTCTTTTGCAATGGTGAGAGTGGTTTTTATAAAAATGTAGAAAGCATTGTTTTTTAAGTGAATAGAGATTGATATTGAATCTACGGTGTATGTATTTAAAGTTAAAAATACTAAAGTCAATAAAAAAAATAAAAAAAATAAATAAATAAAAAATTGTTTCTTGAAGAACTTGGGGAACATGGTGTTCCCAATAGTGGGACAGCGTAGGCTTGGGAAAATAATCAGAGAATGTTTTTGTGAGTTAAATAGTGTATTAGTTCATACATTTACATAAAACAAAAGTTACAATACTGAAATAAAACAATCAGACTACTAAAGTACCTTTATCATAAAAATATTTATTTATTAAAGTTTTACCAAACCTTTTTTTGCGAACCCTACACTACCTATGAATGATTACTCAGTTCTAAGACATCAACGCATCAAATGTTTAACAAAACAAGAATAAGTTATCGGTAATAACGTATTATTTGCTAGCAAACACGTCGAACTTATAATAATATTGTCATTAGTGCGCTAACAAAGTGGAAACCCAAGTTTTTTTCATCTAATCCTTTGTACAATACTTTGTAACCTTTTTATCAGAATCGTTAATGCACATTTAATATTGGAAGGTCGATGAACTTTTGACAATGTCGCCTTTTGTTGTGTTGTAACGATATTTTGATGATTATTTTTATTGTTGCAGACTTACTTGTCTTTTTTGCTGATGGTGCCTAGTTGGATTTTTATTTTTGGTTGTCTAGAATTCTGATTAAAATCTAGATATTCAAAAATTTCAAGTAATTGGTACATCTACATTCTAAGCCTCACTTGAATGTCGAGGTATCTCACAATACTTAGGTATTTTTATTTAGCGGTCCAAAATAAACTATTGTTTTGTAGTTATCATCCTGTCTATCAAAGAGGGAGAATGGAATCCACTCCATCAGTATTTCAAATGCCTCTCAGTAAGGCTTGAAAAACTAAACAATCAACTTTGAAGATACTCGGTTCATTAAATATTTTTCGCACTATCTTCATGCTATAATAACACTTTAAAATCCTCCATGGTACTTCTCTCTACACGCAAAAAACCCATCTTCAAAAATTCTCTTTTATCAAATGTATGAGAACAATGACTATAAACCTTCTAAATTGAAAACGTACTTTGACTTAAGGTAATATGCGAATTTACGCGAGCTTTTTAAATTGCCAGTACTCTACAACAGTTTTATGTTATCCGACAAGATATGGTATGTGATTTGGTTGTATATTAAAGTTTATACGCGTATGATTTTCAATTTGTTAGCTTAGCTATGTTTGATTTCACACTGTTGCTGCGCTGGTTTATAGTTTTGGTTCATGTCATGAGATACAGCGATTGGAGAAAAATAAGCACTCGACAGAAAAGCCGTTAGATTTTTTTTATATTCACAGAATTGTATTAAGAATTCTGTTTTTCGAATTGCTGTTTACAAACTTATGTCCGCAGCTTCGCTTGCGTTAAAACAGTATTTTTTCTGGATAATATTTTTTTTTTTGATTCCTTGACAACGTGATTGCAAAATTACATGAAGATCGGCTGAGGATTTAAGGCGTGAAAGCTTTACAAACAAATAAACCAATAGAAATACGCTTTCACATTTATATTATTAGTTAGAAGACGTTTTAACATCACTTATTGAAGTTTTGACATCAAAGCTCAGGCTCTTAGTTCCACCCAAAAAAAAACGTCATAAAAATCGAATTAAATATCTACACAATCGCTTTTCCCTCACCACTTGCACCCAAATCATTCTGACAGGTGCTCAGTGGGTCCGTACATCAATCACGGATGAAACAATCGTGCGGGGTCAGCAGTTATATCGATGACAGATTGTCAGTAACCGCGGCATCCGATGTAATGCTTGGTAATTCCACTTGTCATGCTCACTCGTTTTTAGTTCCGCTACAAAAAAGGAACGTTACTGTGTTTTAACGTTTGTTACTATGACCTCTGTTGTGGTCGGGGTGATAGAAAGCTCGATTTTGTATGTGAATTGTGGTGGGATTTTAGGCATTAAGTCCGCCTTTGTACGGTGTATTTTTACATTTGTGCATAGTTTTAATAAATAAATAAACTTTGTAGTGAAGGTTGGTTTTTGTTTGAAGGATGTGTGTAAGGTGTGTGTGGTCTAGGTAGACTGTATGTGAAATTTAAAGTAGGTATTAATAATCCTACTAATATTATAAATGCGAGTTTGTAATAATGGATGGATGGGTGTTTGTTACTCTTTCACGCTGAAACGGCTGAACGGATCTGGATGAAATTTGGCACAGCGATAGATTATAGTATGGAATAACACATAGGATACTTTTTATCTCCAAAAAATGTACGGATCCCGTGGGTTGATATATAAAATTTGACGCAAACGAAGTCGCGGGCAGAAGCTAGTATTTTATATTTGTTTTTTTTTTTGGGTTAGGTTTGAAGAAGCTTACGATAAACTAAGGAGTGATCGCTTAGCTTTTTCTAAATATTATGTTTTCTGATCTATACTCCGTTTGTTACAATATTAGACAAAAAGCGGCTAATAATAACGGCAGCTATTAAAGTGTAATTTTTAATATCAGAGACTAATTTGACAATTTCAAACGTTAAATATTACAATATTAATACAGCTACAATTGTAATTGTGCTTTCGGCATATAAACATAAAGCACAATTTATGCAAGTTGGACACATAAAGCCATCAAGTCAGTCTCTGAGATAAATAGATGCCCTTTAGATTATATTGTTCACATAAGCGTGTAGTGGTGATATTTTTGAATGTCAATGACAAATAATTTATTTGCTTTGTATTTATCGTGAAATAACTAAGCTAACATTGAATAACAAAAGAGTTGTAACAATAATTGTGCTAATGTTACAATAAGTGTAGTATTAGTCGATCTAAGTCTTAAAAAGAGCAAAAAGAGAACTAAAGAAAGAAGTAGACGGGAAGCAGAAAAGGAAGAAAAAGAAAGGTGCCTAAGCACCATACCATCACGCCTGTGTTCCCCGAAGGGTTCTGTAGAGGTGTACCAATGTACACCCATAGTTCGCCGGTATGTTTAGTTCCCATGTAATAGGGAGCGAGAAAGATTGTACGGTGTAATTTTACATTATGTGCATACAGTTTAATAAAATAAATTAATGTACGAGTATTAGCAAAACGGTATTTTATCGCTAGATTGACCGCTTTGTTAAAACCATTTCTTATTGTATTTTTTTCCGACAGAACCATCCTTATTAATTCACGTCAGAAACATTGAAACTATTGTTATTTTTAAACAAGATTCAAAAAAATAGGAACCCTAATTATGATTATAGGAGTTTTTGCAACCACATCGATAATAATAAGATCTTTGATTACGCTAGCTCTGCGTTATAATTGTGTGTCGAACATGATTAATAGATGTTCCAACAAACAATGGAACGCCTGACCAGGGCACCTTGAAATGCATACAATGTAATGAATGTAAGATATTTTGCATATTATAAAAGGTTATAGTGGAGTGTTAATAATTATTCAGATAGATGTGGACACGTTTATGTTTATAGAAATAAAAATATCAGCCTATTATTATTATTTCATTCACTTCTGCCTATAGACATCTGCAATACCAGAGGCTTTGCAAATGCGTTGTCATCCTAGAGACAAAGTCGAAATGTGTCATGTGCCTGTAATTACACCGGCACCAGTAGCGGCAGACGTAGGTTTGGTGATAGTACTTCCCCGGACGAGCTTTATCACAAAGAGTAGAGCTCTTTGTGAAGTTATTATTATAGCAATGCAGAGCAAAGGCCTCCTCTCGTACACAGAATGCACGAGCATTGATCACCACGCTTGTTCCAAGCGGTTTATTATAAATCCCATTTTTTTTCAAAACCGGTGTCACTGATTTCCAAGATAAACTTAGAAAGTGCACATGAATTGTAAAAGTTACATTGGTAAAAGATAAATTATAATTAAAGATATAATTGAGGCATTAAGTCCGCCTTTGTACGGTGTATTTTTAAATTATGTGCATAAAGTTTAATAAATAAATACATAATTTGAAATTAGAACGACTTCCAAAATGTGCCGATTAATATTTATAACTTTACACCAGATCATTCGTCAATGTTTTGACCCGAAAAATAAAACAAAAATCTAATTAATTGATTAGACAATATTATTACATTGAAGACGTGTAAGTTAAATCAAATCTGAGGCTAAGATTAAATAAGTTAGTTATTATGATAGATGACCTTTCACGTTTCGACCAGTCACCATCGTGTGATACATAGGTGAGAGTGAAGTGAATGAAATAATCAATCACGACTAACCTATCAATATCAACATGTCTTAATAAAATCGTTACAAACTTTATTCGCGTTTGGTTTTTTCAACGTTGCCCCACACTAGTCGTTCTTAAAGTCAAAAAGTCTCAATGTCTGGGGTTATAAAGTTTACACATTTTAATTAATGATGTATTTATTTGAAAAGTATTTCATCTACTGGGTATAACAATTATTTAGATTATAAATAAAACATATGTATTAAATTAAAATAAAAAATATCATCATCTGCTTAACCTTTTTCCAACTATATTGGGGTCCGCTTCCAGTCGAACCGGATGCAGCTGAATACCAGATTTTTACATGGAGCGACTGCCTATCAGACCTCCACAACCCAGTAACTGGGGAACACGATACCTTTTCTTTAGACTAATAAAAATATAATATTAATAATCCTATCACTGTTGAATAGCTACAGTGATCTTGTTGACGTGTATTCTGATTTGTTTGGCAAGTTCCGCATATAACATAATCCTTAATCTATACGAATATTATAAAAGCAAAGCTAAAAAGTTTGTTGGTATGAAAACTCTAACGTCAGGAACTAATGGTTCGTTATAAAAATCCTTTTGCGTTATAAATCCCGTTTGTCTAAGAAGGTTGTAGGCTACATAATATCACGCTTGGATACATGGGAGCAGAGTAGTAACCAGATACGTAACCTAAATACCATTTATTTAATGAATTATCATGTTAAATGCCGATTCAGACTTTTATTGCACTCAAAAGTCTATATTTCTAAACTTTTCATAGATTCCTAAGTATGCAAAATATTTGTAACAAATTAAAATATTTAGCATAAGTATTTGTGTTAGTTCTTAAAACAAATAATACAAATTCCTTAAAATTTTACATGTTTTAAAAAATTGTCATTTTATTGTTTATAATCTTGTTCTTATAAGTTATAATAGCAAAATGCCTTATCAAAACATGTCCATAAACTACTGAAACTATGTAGACTAGATTAGAAGCTTTTATACAAACAATAAAATAAAATATACATATATCTTTGTAAAGCTAGCACTAACTTTTATTTAATTGTTTAAATAAAAGCTTTATCGACATGTTCTGATAAAGCAAAATAGCAATAAATACTTTATCTTGACATACCAATAAATTGTCAAACGGACCCTCAATTCGCACCTACCGTTTCACAAAAATTTAGATCATTTAAGAGCTTTAACATAAATAATTTAGATAAATATTTTAATTTGCCAAAAACATGTCGAATACTTAGGAATCTAGAAACTATAAAATAAATTTTGTAGATAGGTATATAAAATATCGATGACAATTTACAACTTTCTCAGTCTCCGAAATATATTCTGAAGGTGAGGTCAAGGCCGAAAAGAGGTTTTTAAATAGTTTTAAATAATTTAAAATTCTTTCTACGGCGACCCACCGTCTGTGTAACGGTTTCTCTAAGTTATTATTATGAGAAGGTGAATCGTTTATGTTTTATATGATCATGCCACATTGTACAGGTGTTGGTCAGAGATATATATGGCTAATACATATTTTATTATGTTTTTTTATTGAGTTGTGTATGGTAAATAGTTTTGTGAAAGCTTTCCCTTCTGTGTGTGTTATATGACGGTAATAATGCCACCCAGCTAAGACATTGATTATTTTTACTTGTCTATAGAAGCGTAAAACTTGAAATAATTTATCGACCTTTAAAAAAAGCTGAAAAGTTTCCTAATACGCCCGTAATTAATCAAAATACGATGTATCTTGGGGCAGTCACTTAAGCAAAATTTTACTCACAACATTTTTAAAGCAACCATAAATAAATTGCAACTTGGTCTAGAAAGTCTACTGCACAGAGACTGCATGGAAGAAGAAGAGATAACAGCCCATTTGTTTCTCTACCACCCTGAGGTGGTAAACACGGGGCAAAATGGCGAATTACTTTAGTAACACAGGTACCCTCCAAGAGATCGCCAGCAGCGTAAAGGCGCTGCTGGCCTTCCTTATGGAGCTAAGCTGGATCAAATGATGATCAAGGATGCCAATACGAGGAGTTGCGGTTACCAGTCCGTTTTACCTATAATTTATTATTATTTCTTTTTAAGGTTGGGAAATCATCAAATGACTTCTTCACCTCTGGGCGGAGCGGAAGGGAGTGTCAGACTCTTACAACTAAAACCCATCCGTGTTCTTCCAAATTCCGTTTGCGTTCCAGAGCCGCAGTGACTCTTTCAAACAAATTCCATAACCCTGACAGTAAACAATACAATACAAAATGCAATCTTCTTGAGGTTTCGAAGACAAACTATAATATAGGTATTAAATATAATAAATAACATAATATAGTGCCTAAATTGTAGGTCAATAGTACCCCAACAATAGTTGTGACCAACAATATTTTTTTTTTTTTTTTTTTAAACGTTGCCCCTCACTAGGAATTTCTCCTGTATCGTGGGTGCGTTTACAAACACATAAACTCACTTACACAAACCCAATTAAAAAAATTAGCCAAATTTAGCCACTTTGGCTGCGTTGTCATTAGCAGCCATTAAATCTTCCTGCGTGCAGCTGTTAGGGCACGTGGGTACGATGTCAAATGGGCCATCGTATGTGCTGTACCGCACAAACAGCTAAAGTCACTACAACCACTGAATCCCCAGCTAAACATGTTATTTTTGCTGCGACCGACCTGAGTAAAATAAAACAAAATGCAACAAGCTGTTACAAAACAAATATTCCCACACATTATTTATTTAAACCTACAATTTAAATTAATAAACAATCAATTCAATAATGTTGTGCTTCGTCATTTTAACGTTTTTTGCTTCAAACGACCGACGCAAAGGGCGATCGATTTAACCTCTGGCCGAACAACGTCATAACCAAGTGCCATCAATAAATTATATACAAAATATGATATTTATTTTATTATAAACAGCTGTGATGTTAAAAAGCATGACCTCTAACTATATTTTATAGGAATGCCCCTTTGAAATACGCTTTTAAAATGGTAATATGTTTGTACTGCAACTAAACATAGGTACTTATATTTCTGCCTAGCCTTTTCCCAACTCTGTTGGGGTCGGCTTCTAGTCTAATCAGACAGGGTTGTTGGGCAACTGCTGGGCATCACGATACCTCGTGGTAAGACTGGTTGGCAGACTTCCTGGCTTCTGGCTATCAGTAAGGACTGCCAAAGATCTGCGAATGACAGTCGGGTCCAACGGCACGGGGCTGTCACCCCACCAAATTCTAAACTCCGGTTGTTTCTGAGAAATTCCTTATGGCAACACCCAATAACACTTTTTGCTTGATCCGGGTATCAAACCCAGGACCCCATGCTCCATCAGTCGCACTTGCGATCACGGGGCCAACGAGGCTCCCAAGACTGCCCCTTGAAACACGCTTTTAAAATGGTAATTAACTTTATACTGCAAAACGTACTTGTCTTATTCATTATAGAATCAATGTTAATTATCTCTCAGCAATATTTGAGAGCTTGTACAACACTTTTAAGAAACAAAGAACGAGGTTGATGGAAGAGTATCGGGAAAAGTATTTAAGTGACACTTATCGTTGTTAAAATTAAAAGTTTAAATATAAAAGTACTGTATATACACTCGCTATATTGTTCTTTAATTGTTGATTATTAGCTGTTGTTCGCGACTTCATTACCGGTGATTTTTTAGGCCTGAATTCATCGCGATCTTCCGTAGAACATTATACAACATTTTCATTACCATCGGGTCAATCAACCTTTTCAGATCTGTTCATACATACATACCATCACACCTGTATTCCCCTAAGAATTAAGCAGAGGTATACCAATGTACACCCACAGTTCACCAATGGTCCCATGTAATGAGGGGCGAGAATATTGCCATTAACCGGACACAAATCCTGACTCCGAACTGCTACTGAGAATTTCATAGAAAAACCCAATAATACTTTGCTTACTTGGTACACCTCTGCCTAACCTTTCGGGGAATACAAGCGTGATGTTATGTAATAAACGAAAAGGCACAATGACCCAATCTCAGGTACCTACATTAAAATCTATACGCGGTCAGCAATCGCCTCCGTGCCATAATAACGACAATTTACTACAAGATACAATGTTAACTATGGCTAAACAGTAAACAGTTACATCCTTAATCTTCGGTATATCTGTTTACTGGGTAACTGTAAAAGGAGGTAACTACATGTGTGCAACTTATTAAAGTGTTACTAGATACGGCATCATGTTCCGTGGCCCTGGAACACAAAGGGCATTAGGAGGAACACGGATAGGTTTTAGTCAGTAAGAGTCTGACACTCCCTTCCGCTCCACCTAGGGCGGAAGAAGTCATTGGAAGGTTAAAAATACAAAAAAAAAATATCAATTCCCATCTATCCTACATTATAATATTTTTATCACATTTTATTTAACATACGTATAATTAAATGTTTTATCCAGTGTTTAAAAACCTATTATCTGCAAAAGAATTTTAACAAAAACTTTTTCGTTTCGCTGTCAACGGGTACCTAATGTGCTCAAGAAACTGACGGCATTGCCACGTTGGAAGGCAATGCTTAGCCTCTGGTAAAGATACAATATTAGGACATTGAAGATTTTAAGCCTAGCATTTTTTCGTAACCTTTTATTATTTCTCTTTTTTTTTCGAAAATCGTGAACAGAAAATCTATCGCCCATGGGAAAGGTGTGAGTTTATGTATGTATGTATGCATGTAAAATCCATCGCTCACTTTCATCCCTAAACCACACTCAGCAAAAGTAAAACTGCAAGTCTCATCTAGCTACCTATTACCGGTGCCTCACACAACCACCTAATCAACGAACCGGGCACACTTGTGTGCGTTGTCATTCTACTTTCTACATAATTTTTTACACGGCCGTGTCTATAGTGCAGCCTCTAATCACACTTATATTATAAAGGCGAAAGTTTGTGTGTTTGTCTCTTCTTCACGTTGAAACGGCTGAACGGATCTGGATCAAATTTGGCAGTGAGATAGATTGTACTTTGGAACATAGGATACTATTTTTTCCGGAAAAAAATACTGTTCTCGTGGGATAATTAAATATTAATTTTATGCGAACGAAGTCGCGGGCGGAAGGTAGTATTTTAATAAACATTGTTTTTCATATACTTATTTTTTTGCTATTATTTTGTTTCTGTTCTTTGCTAATTTCCTGTGCAAGTCCTGTTTTCTTTTTTCTTTACTGCTTCGGATTATAAACATATTTTTGCTTAAGAATTTAAATTGATGATTTATTTTTTTGGTAGTAACGGTTGTAGTTTGATTAATGGAATAATTATGATTTGTGAATTTTAATTAAGTGTAGTAGGAAATATGTAATTTATAATAGTATCTTTAAAAACTACTGTTAAGAATATTTATGATAACTATTAGGTGAAGTAAATAATTGTCTTACTATACCTGTACGTACCTAATGTAAAAGTTGATTAGAAAATAATTTAATAAATATTCCTAAAAAACCTACATATTAAGCTTCACAGATATTCGGTGTTTTTCAATTACTTCCCAACTACAAATTCAACAACTTTTTTCCAACAATAAAAAAATAACACCTTCTAATTTCTTATTAAAATATTTCATAGTCAAGACTATGAATAAATGTCACATATACAGGTCTGGTCATCCGCACCATGTTTGCTTTGTAGTCCTACTGAGATAGCATCTCAAGATACGTCTTAAGATAAATCGACTATTGTAATCGCTTATTAACCTGTAACTTTGAGTATGGTAACATAATTAGTTTTAAGTAGCGCTGCGGGTATTTTGATAAAATGATAAGCGTGTCTTAGTAGATATGAGATCAATACAATGTTGATGACTAGATCACCTGGTGTTTTAAATATGTATTTTTTAATTAATAGGTATGAAGTTGGCAGTTTCGATCTTTTTTTTTCAATGTACCTACTTAGAAAAATGGATTAATTAACAAAGGTGCGAAAATAATAAGTACAAGCTGGTCTTAATAGCAAAAACGGTACCAAATTCCATTCAGTAATATTTGAGATTCTCCTGCACATAGAAACAGAGTCAAAGTCAAAGAATTTACTTAAATTAGGCCTTTTTTGAATTATCATGAAGTTCGATAGAAAATTGAAGTATATATAGTTGCTACCAAAACGTAGGTGAATCTCTATGGAGAATAACTAACAAGAAACTCTACATACAGAATTAAAGGAAAAACAGTTGTAATAACGTAATGAAGCCATTACATTTTAATATACCTAGATTTATATTCAAGTATGCCACGAAATCGTGAGAAAATCTTTTCCAATTCTAATTTTATAATCCAAAAATTTCCCAAATCAAAGTAAGATTAAAGATTACCGAAATATTTACATTCAATATGAAATTAAAATTATATCTTTCTCAAATCGGGGCTTAATTACATAAACAGCAATAACAAAACTCTTTTATTACGAGATGAAACCGCGGAAGTTGATGATGACATAAAGATTATCATCACGACTCTCACTTGACACTCAGACTAAACACACTCAAATTATATTTGCCTTATTCACCACACTTTTCCCAACCACCTACATTTATTTTAATAGCCACACTAAAACCTGCTCAAAGGGCCCGAAGACAGATGCATACGACAATTAATTAGTTCGTAAATTAATATGCAAATAAACGCATTAAAAAAAATCGACGTAGCGATAGGGAAGGGAAAGACATCGTAACTAATTCCAATAGTTACGTACGTAGTCGAAACAAGTGGTACGATAAATATCGATGGTCAATAACTCATTTTAATTGAATCATTCCGGCTAATAGTGCTTTCTAGACGTTTGACAGCACCGTCATTAGAGACGTGATAGAGACAGAGACTGGATCTCGATTAATAAGTACCTCGTTTTAGTTTTAAAATTCGATTTAAGTTATATTGAAATGTTTATCTTTTTAATGATACAAAGATTTTTATTGTCGAGATTAGACGGTTCTTAATGAAGTTGTACTTTAATATCCAAAGATTTGATCCGAGTAAAAGTTGTTAATCCATCGTCTGTTAAACTTTCTATCTTAACTTATAAGTCAAACATGTTATTATTACTGTAAACGTTTTTGCATTTCTAATCCTGATTTCGATAAAACAAAAAATATTACAACAAAAACTATGTAAGTACCTCAGTTTTAATTTACTTTCAAAAACAAAAAAGAAGCGACTCGTTTTCGCTTCGCCATAGTTTAAAAAACGAAAACGTGGAATTGAAATACGGCCTCGTTTTAATTTCTGGTCAGTTCGCGGCGAGCGACAAATAAAGTGGCGATCCCGAGATGGTTATCTGCGGACAAATCGTCGTGTGTGTTGCGTACGCGCAGCGGTGAGAACCTAACGCACCTGTACCGGTCGGCGGGCCGCTAGGGATGCACCAGTGTCGATAAATTGAAATGTTATTTTATAAAGTTCCGATTTTTTTTGTTTAAAATATTTAGTTTATAGAATTTGTGGTGATTGGAGATAAATAAGTACCCAAATTAAGTCATAAAATATAACAAGGTAAACTTTTTGAAACTAAAAAAAAATTGAAATACAAAAATTACAAATAAAATTTCAATTAAAATCAGTAATTTTTAGAAATACCGTGTAAATATTCTACCAGAAGAAAATATTAAACTCTTATTTTACAAAGAAAACAATTGTAAATCAAATCAAAAGAGACACAATCACCAATCAAAATCTAATCTAACATTTATCGACATCCAATCCGCTACCGCGTTATCGATAACCGATCAGCTATCGATATCTACCGGCATTGCCCCTAGATCTCACGCAGCGCCGCCCCGGTCCATCGGGCCCGTTCGTTGCGAGTCACATCATAAATCACGCACTAATAGCCGGTAAACTCATTCGCTAATCCGAATCGAACAACTGCGGGACGACCACGAACATTGCTCGAACGCAACTCGCTGCTTTTTCTATTGGAAGCTTCGGTATAATTATTTGAACGGAATAATCAGTTGGTATTAAGGAGATGTGGATTCTTGGTTGAAATTGTGATAATTATGAGGTGAATTTGTAGTAGTAGAGCTTGTGAGGGAGCTCCGTCTGGGGAAGTACTACCACCATACAGATTTCAGAACCAGGGGCATTTGCAATGCCCCTGGTTTTACTGGTCTATAGGCAAAGGAAATCACAAACAACACACACACAACAGCTGCTAAAAAAAGAAAAGTGAATGAAACTTTTGTTTAAACTTTTCCTTATATATTTAAACACCGGTATTTCTAGTTGCCTTGGGGTCAAACGACAGTCGTTCCATGTAAAATACTGATACTGAATCTGGTTAGACTGGACGGTAATCCAACTTGCCTACTTGAGGAAAGGCTAAGAAGGTGATGATGCGTGGCGTGAAAACTTTAAGTAGTGTTGGGACTATGCTTGTTTGTTCTCATGAAACCGGTAGGTAACCGCTAAGGATTGAAGCTTTATATAGAAAGTAACAGTTAGCCCTCGAGTATTCACTTTAATGAATAGAATAATATAAGTTGCTCAAGCTTTAGATATTTCATTCAGATCTTTGTTAACGTCAAATTATGGTAATTGATTTAATTAATTGCATGCTTTAGTAAGTCGCGTACTTGATTTTGTAATCTGTTTTAATAGTAGAATTCTGTAAAGTAAAACTTACTTAATATGCAACTTGTGTTTTGAGTGAATAAGTTACTACACTTTGATGACATTTTACTTTCTCTGTATGAAGAAGCCTTTGTCCTGCACTGGGACAACAAGAGGCCGGTGTTAATATGGTTTTCAAATGGAACTACACAGCAGCAACACTTTTTATGGAGAGAGCTGTTGGGTATATCCTCAATGGAGATAAGAAATGTAGGTTCTATTACACACAATTATTTTTCTTTGGCTAATGGGACATCAGGAGCTTCGCACCAACATTGGCTGCCGAGCGACGCTATGATAACCTAATTCACCAAATTATTAAGTACTTGCCTACTTTCAGTTGGGTCGATGGACCTTTACTCAACAACACACTATTTTACCACTGAAAACCAGATTAATTTGCTTACTATAAAAAGATTTTAGTTGCTTCAAAATCAATAAACAGTAAACTGAATTAGCGAACAAATGTTCAGCTGAGTTCACAATTTCCGTACGCAATCTAAAAGAGATTCACGTTTTGACAGCTCATAAAAAGTAAGTCAATTGATCGATGGTATCTAGTACCTAATTACAGTTACTTTTGGTACTTAGGTAATCCCTGATGTTACGCAAAGTGTCAAAGCTCTACTTACTAGTATAAAGCATGTTGAACACAAATGTATGTGGGCGTTAGGTTGATAAACTGCTCTGTGTAATGACAGGTTATTATCGCCTATCTCTCAGTAGGTACCAAGCCTTCCTACGAACTTGTTAGGATCCCTTGTGAATCTATGCTATCAATTTATACAATGGCAATGGGAATTAATTTTTTTCCTTCTTCTGCTCGCAACTTCGTCCATTTAGTATAGTTCAAGACAAAACAGCTAATATTCGATACTTATTACAAATAACACCGTTAATCTATGAAACATTGACCAAAAAATATTGTTGGGAAATGACTTTTGTCTTAAGTATATCAAAATCAAAATCACTGTTTGTTGTAGGGCACAATGTAACACGGAAAACATAGTGCCTGAGGGCCCATGAAACAGTACCTACAAGGCATATTTAAAGTCCAGTTATAACATAAAAACTGGTTTTCGGAGAAATGGTTAGAAATTTGTCCTTCAATATTTCTGTAACCAACAGATTCCTAGGATAGGTAAAACATGTGCCTAACTTTCGACTTCGTCAACTATCTTTTTACACCCGTTATTTAAAAAAAAGCTTACTTTTCTTATTCTCTCAATATTCATTTTCCTTACCGCAGCTTTAATAGATAATTATGCCTCTCCAACTAGTTACTCCTTAATGCCGTATAAACGTACCTGAAACAATTAAAAATGGACGTTAGAAAACGGACGATTAATTTATAAACCTGATTTCTTCAACAGACTTAAGACAGGCCTTCGATTGAGTAAAGCATAGTCGTCAATGGTGCAATGATTATTAAAGGTAGAATTACAGATAAATTGAGTCGGCCCTTTGTGGATAAGTAGGTAGGTAGGATAGGTAGGTACTGTCAAAGTACGTTTTTAACTGGATTCCGTTGCAATTGGTCTAAATTGTTAATATACTGGAGACTCTGATTGGTTTGGCCATGTGCAATCTTATTTCAACAGTTTTATCTCTACAGCTGATGTACCTAATATGAGACTAGCTTCTGCCCGCGACTTCGTCCTCGTAAAAATTCTTCTACTAGGCCATAGCTTAGTAGAAGAATTCTCAGTATCTGACCAGCGGATCTGAAGATTAGTTTAGAAGACAGATAAATATACAGGGCGGTAGATGAGTATTCATTTACCGCCCTCTTGAGATTCTCTTGAGGTGTGGTCTTCTGATAGATAGATATTCTATTACCATACGGTAAAAGAATATCTTCAGAATATCACATACGAGCTTATTTTTGGTTATCGAAATTTATGAAGTCCGGACTTACAATGAAAAAAATAGAGTGAAATTTCGAATGCACCTTGATCAAGCAAATTTACAATGCAGTAGAACCATAACAGGACCGTATTATTATGATTTAAAAAAATGGTTTAATTCTAGACCACATAGTCAAACATGTAACATAAATTCCAATTCATTAATTAATTACTTAATGCAATAAAAAGCAGTGACAAATAATAAACGTAGCCGCCTTTAAAAAAAGACAGCCATCCGTTTTTCCGGACTTTTACGACCTACAAAGCTTATTTCCCTTCCAAACAGAAATAAATTTAAAAGTACGCCCTTTAAATTACTATGGCCAGTCTCTTTTTGAAATCTAAATTTAATTTGCGCAACTGCAAGTCTAGTTTTCAAGTCGGCTGAGAGATAAGGCGACGTCCTACGCTGTTAGATGGACAGTAACCGGTCGAGTTCGATTGTGAAGTATAATGAAAAATACCGCTCGATCTGTCTCTTCGTTTAGACATCGGTAACAGGTACATTCTAGTTGTGGGATAGGAGTTATAAGTAGCTAGGTTCTACCCGCGGCTTCTTCTGTTTGGAAGTCAAGTATAGGATGGTAGGTTCTATTTTTTTTTAGTTCGTTGCCCCTCGCTAGTAATTCTCCCTGTTCCTTGGGTGCGTTTATATACACAAACGGGTGGCTGTTTGTGTTTGTAAGTGTGTGTGTGTGTTTGTGTGCCGGGTCTGGACCTCGAACAACTATCTGCAGGTCATACAATTTTTTTTCCATGCGGGTTATCAAACCCGCGACGCGCAGCGCTGCAGCCAATCGCTCAGCCATTGCACCAACCATGAAGTCAAAGCAACCTGTGGCCCTCGGCAATAGTGTAGCTATCTATCAGTGAAATAATTTTTGTAATCGAACCAGTAAGTACTGCTTTGATTACACTATACAAACACTTTTACCTCTTTATAATATTAGTAAAGCCAGTGCAAACAAAATCTTCCATACACTAATTATCACTTTCACTTTTAAAATACCAACCATAGCAATCTATTTCGCAGAACCGAACCAGTATTCTTCAATCAAAACCCTCTTTTGCCGCGTCGTTAAAAAACCCGATTTTTCCGAAAAAAAACCTTAAAAATCAACCCAAAAGATCTCATCACAATCGTGACGTATTAAAACGGACACATTCAAATCGGGCATGAAAATAATAACCCACGAATCGCTCCTGATTATAATTGGTGGGTGCGCTCGCGCCGGTCCGCACGCGTACAGTTACGCTATAAACTATCATTAGTGCGATGCGCACTTTGTGAGGAAATTACCGCGGTTTTATTTTGTTAGGTTTGTGAAATTGAGCATTGCAGGGTTGGCTGTAGTTTTATTTTTGTGTTGGTTGAAGATAGATCGATGTTAGGAGATATTTTTTTATTTTATCAAAAGTCGTTTTTGTTTTTTTTTTGGTTTTTTGAATCAGGTTCAGGTTTCAGGTTTTGCTTTATCTCGCTTTATACGATACTCTTTAAACGGGTTGTATATTTCTGAATTTTAGTTGAATTCTGAAGAGGGATTTCTTCTTCCAAAATGTTATCGCTGTTTAGGTATCTCTGCTTTTTTTTATTAGCATTGAGCTATGAGAGTGAGGGAAGAGGGAGTGTACCTGTGTTTTCGCATACTCTTTGCACTTTAGTCTCACCTGCGTACTTGGCTAGTCTCCATTCTAGAAATTCGGCCAAACATTGAGAATAGATTTTTATGAAGATGATAATGATATGAATCAATTATTTTTAAAGCATCTTGACTCCGCTCCTTTTTTAACCATCCCCAAAAAAAGAAGGAGCTTCTCAATTC
This sequence comes from Caradrina clavipalpis, assembly GCA_932526535.1. NCBI lineage: Eukaryota > Metazoa > Arthropoda > Insecta > Lepidoptera > Noctuidae > Caradrina > Caradrina clavipalpis. The sequence continues at coordinate 7,948,620 of OW052105.1, forward strand.
CACCAGTAGTTTTTTTTTAAATTATTTTCTCTATTCGAAATTCAACGTCGAATTCATTCAAGTACCTAATCGCATCTGTTATTAATAATATTTATTTGTACCAGCGGTTTCTTCAGAGAACTCTTTCCTTATAGCTCATAAATCACCATCATCCACCAAAACAATACTGGCAACCCTGTCACACAAGTCCATACATTTTTATAGAGGTAGTTTGCGATTTTCCATAGTCAATAAACAGATTATTTTGATTGTTCGATTTCGATCGATCGATCAAGGTGAATAACTAATTTTTAGTTGATTGTACCTCTATTGTGATTCGGAGTAGTCTATGGGCATTGAAAAGATTGTAATTGGTATTATTGAGATATTGGCTAACGTTGAAATTGCCAGCCTTTAGGAGGAGTTGATTAAGCGGTTCAGTTGGAAATGGTTAAATTGGGCGTTTTGATTTTAAGGATTGTTTTGAAAGAGGCGGGTTGGAAGGACCGTCCTAAGTTTATTTTTGTTGTAGGTATTCTTTTTAAAACGCTTTAATTAGAATTACTAGTTTCTGCCCGGTGACTTTGTTGTGGTAAAAGCTATCCTGCCTTCGGACACTTGGCAATAGTGTAGCTTTCTTTCAATGAAAAAAAAATAGTAATTAGACGAAAAAAAAAGCTATGCTTTATTATAACAAAAGTATAGATTATTTTAACATAAATTGTATAATTTGTAATTTTGGAGACTATTTTGCGGTCCTTTTCTACCGTTAATATCTTTGAAGGCACAGAAAAGCTACATCGTGTCACCTCACGAAGTTTCGTGAGCATTGTATATTTTGTAGTTTGCTTAAAAAAATACTACATACCAAACCATACTATTAAATAAAAGTTCAATCTCTAGTCGCAATCTCATCTCAGCGACAATCAAAGTCATAACATGTAGGAAAATTAGGCCAATTTTTTGACAGATTTAAACTGAGATTAGAAAACGATCGATCCTAACACTTTGTAGGATTACTCCCATGATCTGTTCATCCTAAAGGTTCTCCAGGATTTCCTGAAGATGTATTATTTAAAGTAACTACATATATCATCCACCATTATCGTAACATTGTTGAAAACAATTTCGCTCTCAAGTACCGTCATGATAATTTGTATAACGTCCAATTTCCTACATAGTAACAAAACGGTCATACTGTAACACAATTGGTCATTCATCTGTCAGTGTCTCTTTGGATATATTTATACTGTTGTTCATATTTCCTGGTTTAATAAAATGTACCTAGCTTATAACCCCGATTAACAATAATACTGCTATTATTGTCGCATTACAGAGGCAGAGGCCTTTTCTCATGCAGAGAAGGTACAAGCATTGATGACCAAGCTTGCTCAAAGTTGATAAGTCCTAAATTATAAGTCCAAGTTTTCTCAAGATGTTTTCCTTCACCAATGTCAGTGATGTCCAAGATAAGCTTAGAAAGTCTCATCATAAATTTCAAAAGTCACATTAGTAGTTGCCTGTTATCGAACCTACAATCTCATGCATAAGAGGCGGGCGTCTTAACTACTAGGCCATCATACATTATTAGGTATTATCGTTTACAAGCTACATAAATATTCAATAATGAATTTGAGTTGTAAAATAAATGATTAAATGTTAAATAAGTTTCACAAATCAATTAGGGACAATACCTATAAACTTGGCGAGTACTAGGCTCTCATAAATCCACCGGGCTACACGCAGGCGGCCACATTGTGAGGTGACGGAATGGCCTGCGCGCTAACATTGGTTTTACGACACGTGTGCACTTGAAACTTGTGTGGTATTGCCGAGCTAAAGATTTTAGAAGTGACTTTATTTAAATATTTAACCATTTACCGCTTCCCGTCCATTGATATGACTTACATGTAATCACTCATTTCTATTACAGTGTATATCACTATATGTAATACATACTAATTTTAGAGAGGAAAGATTTTTGTTACTTTGTACCGAATAAGCTTTACAATGACTGGAGCGATTTCAACCATTTTTTTACCATAAGATAGCTACTAATCAGGAATGATCCTGAGTAACATCTCGGTACGTCCCAAGGGAGCGGAGCAATAACCAAAGGCGTAACTTAACGAGGGAGAAATTAGCCACTCGGACGAAGTCGCGGGCGTACGGCACCCGCTCCTGGCGTATTTGGTCCGGGTTCGGTACAGGACGAGTATGCAACTTTTTCCAGATTTATCACAGACTTGACTGACATTGGTAGAGGAAAACATCGTCAGGGAACCTTGACTTGTAATTAATATAAGACTGTCATGAGCCTGCAAATCAATGCTGAAACGTTTTCCGTATGAGGAAAACGCTTAAGTCAAAGACTTCTTGTCTTTGCTATCCAGTAGGACAACAAAAAGGCCACACGATAAAGAAAGAAAGACTTAGAAACCACATTACACAACCAAAGTTAACAATTTGTTTAAGCCACTTCCATCAAATCTATATTTCCTTGCAAATCCTTGTACTCGTACGCGGCCCTTCTATGACATCACGCCATTGTCCGGCGGCAGTGGGCAGACAAAAGCTTGCGAGTGTGTGTAAGGCGTGCGCATGAGTGCGCTGGGAAAGACGGCCCGTTCAGATGTGGCAAACAGCATTGTTGTTATTCTACGGAAAGCTTTTTAAGTATTATTGTAAGATATTATTGAATTTTAAGTACTTTGTTGATTGGTATTTCCTTTAGCTGTTCGCTGGTGGCACCTAGGCACCTTTACAAAAGCGGGTAAAGCTAATCTTTTAGAATTTGTTTGTAGTTAGTTATACAATAATAGAAACTAAAATACCTAGGTTTTGTGTAACCTAAAACATTATAAGGTATCTTAAAATAAGCTATATGCTCAGGCCAGAGAGAAGAGAGGTAATAGAACAGAGTATTCCGGTTTCTACTACTGGGATCTGGTTAAGAATTCTACCATCAGTTCCATCACCAAATTAGCCGACGTCTCACGAAAAGCTCCATGGCTAAAATGGAACTGGTCTTGACACATCATCATATCAAACGATCATTGGGCTGAACGAATGAACCAATGGGTACTTTTACATGGCGGCAGGCCTAAATGAAGACAGTGGAATGAGACTAGTCCCAAATATCAAAATAGGGAGAAATGGAAGGAGAGACCTTTGTGGGAAAATTCAGACTGATAATATTAATCAATGCGAATTTCAGTTGCAGTGATTGGAGCATTGGTAAAAACCCCACAGAGAATTACACGCTAGGTGTCCAGTTATCTATGAAAATTATGTGACGTAATTTTTGTCAACTAATCGTTGTGTTGTCAGATTTGTACTCGTATACTCTTTATCCTATTACAGTCAAAGCTTAACCAGTATTGTCAAGTATGATGGATAAATTGTTCAAAAGATGAGATCCTTAGATAGAGCTTACAGAAATCAAGATTTCAAACATCAACGCCTATAAAATCAGCGTCAAACTAAAATGCAAAGGCGTAAACGGTCTTCCATCATATCCAACCCACGTTGTTTGACTACACACAAACAATAGAAGCTGACAGACTATAGTATTTGTTGAGCTCTGTTTGTTCAGACGAAACGTTGCGGCAGGTAGGCGGTTACGCAACTATTGTACCTTCACGACGATATTGGTATAGGGTAGGTAGATTGGGGAAGTGTTACTTACATGATGATGTTTTTTTTTGGGAACGATATGGCCTAGGTGAATGTGTTTGTGACCTAGGGGTGAAGGCGCCCGCCTGTCGTACATGAGTTTGTGATTTCGAATCTGGGCAAGTACCAATGTGACTGTATCATTTCCCTAGTACTACTTAAATTTATCTTGAATAGCACTGACATCGATGAAGGAAAATATTATGTGGAAAAGACTTTTGATTAAAGTCTTGGTTCGCCAATCCGCATTGAACAAGGGTAGTGATCAATGCTCAGGCCTTCTCTGCATGAGAAGAGGTCTTTGCCCAGCAGTGGGATTACAACCTAATCTTTCAGTCGCGTTAGTCAGTACACGCGCTTTTAAGAAAAAGTTCATGTTGTGGTTAAAATCTGATTAAAAATACACCATTTTTTATTCAAAATTTTAAATCTTTTAGCAAATTTATTTACTCCTAGTTCTCCTTAGGTAAATCCAAAGTAAATACTTCATCACTCATAGATGATTCTAATCCGTCTATTCATTAATCACTTAAACCAAAATCACCGTTTCTTAAACAAACATCGAACAATAAATAAAATTAATTGAAGGTCAAGTTTAACTCGCCATCTTTACATGCTCATCACATACAATACATACACATTTTATACAAGTACGGGTTACAGAATTCACACCACACATCTTTTATTACATACATTGTTATAAGTGCCATTTGCGCTTAACTAACACCTAATTACTATATTTATTTAAACGAATACTTGTAACACTTATTTTTGTTAATGAGTCAGAATTTTTTTAAGTGAGGTTTATTTCTTTTTCCGTTCTTCTTCCTTTTTAACCGACTTCAAAAAAAGGAGGAGGTTATCAATTCGACTGTATTTTTTTTTTTTTTTTTATGTTTGTTACCTCGAATTTCCCGACTGGGTGAACCGATTGTCATAATTATTTTTTTATTTGAAAGCTAGTGCTTCCCGTGTGGTCCCATTGTCACCATTTCAATATCTGATGATGGGATCTTGTAGAAATCGGGGGAACTCTTCAATAAATAACAGCAGATTAACCGTGATTGTTGCTATAGCATATTTAAGCATTGTTTACACCATCACACAATATAACATCACGCCTGTACTCAAGGGTTACACAGATGTATACAGTAGTATTTAAAAATTTCTCATCCAAGTAAACGAAATCGCATATTCTGCTTTCTTATGACTTTTTAGTGGTGTCTCGTTAATTTACATAGCATGACAGTTTCTTCATGGATTTGGATGACAAGAAGTTGATACTAAAAAGCGAGAAATAAAAAACTTTTTTACAAAAAAATTACAACCGTCTTCAAAATCTAAAAAGAGAAAAATAACTTTAGCTTTGGAAGTCGGTGGCAATACAAAACAACAAACAGAACCAAAACCACCGACTTTTTTTAAGAAACGTCGCCCCACACTATGAATTTCTCTTGTATCGTGGGTGCGTTTACAAATATATAAACTCACATACACAAACAGCCAGATCCAGAACAACTATCTGTAGGTCATACAAATATTTCTTCCGTGCGTTAATCGAACCCACGACACGCAGCGCAGCAGTCGATCGCTCGGCAACTGCGCCAACCGTGTCGTCAAAGGCAGCGTAAAGGCGTGGCGTATTTAAGCAGGCTTCAGGCCATACAACTCAATAACATTTTGGTTAACCTGGGTATCGAACCTAACCTAACCTCTAGCTTAGCAGTCGCGCTTAGGACTACTAGGCTAACGAGGCAGTTGGTTCATTCAATACGTACAATAATTGCTTGAAAATCTATTCGATATTATTGCCATCACACATTAATGATATACATCAATTAAGATAGCCCAAGTTATTTTTTTCCCATTTAACTTTACTTTAACTCCCATTTAAGCATTCAAGTAGCTACTCATGAAATAAAATACCATTTGTAAATGTTCAATTTAATTTCTGTGTAACCAATCATCATATCTTCATATCGCTATCGAATCTGAAGATAGGCCTTTCCCTCAACATATTCACGTCAAACTAGAGAACCATAACTGCTACTTACTGCCTACAACCGTAGGCGTTCCCTAACTGCCATCAATTCTGTCAATACAAAATTTATCACTAAACACTGCCATTACCAGTCTAAAACTACCATAAACAAAAAATATCATAAAATACATGAATACAAACAATTAATAGTAACCTGATCCTCGAGATTTCATTAGGTAATAACTATCAGAGAATCGAGATAACAATGGAACGTTTGGACATAGAGTAGATTAGCTACAGAAGGTCCATCTTCATGCAATAAGCGAAAACAGGCACATGGTTCACGCACCCATACAATATACGAAGGCATAAAGAGTCTAGAGTAATTTACAGGTACTTTTGAGTTCTAAAAGAATCAGTTGGTTGGAAAGTTGAAGCTGGTTGCTCCTTTTAAACAGTGTGTATCTGAAATGCCTTGATTACCAAGCCAAAATAGACTAAGTACCATACCCAAAATATCTAAATAGCTACCAGTAACTCTGCATAGGGCTCGGTAGTCTTAACATTGTCTTTCCAAGTCACAACAATATTTATTTATTTACGATCTCCAACTAAATATTATAACCAATCTAAATATAACTAAAGATATACACAAAAGTCATGACACACAAACACCAGTTAACAAACGATATTATGTAGGTGTACTGCTTCACTTATAGGAGACCACAGCATGACCAAGAAAGGATAGGTACTCGGTTTATTATACAAGACAAACAAATGACAGTCGCGAGTGTATGAAGCTTGGTCTATGACTCTGTTTTCTCTCATTGTTTGGAGTTAACCTTCTGTACCTATCTACTCTGCGACCGGGACCAGTGATCGTCAACATTCCACAAATGAATGGTGCATTAATAAATCGAGGGGTTCCCATTAACATCTAAGCGTAGATGTTGATCAAGATTTATGATAATGCTCGCGACAAGATTGAGACACACTTGCTCATGTGGTTATGTAACGTTTCGATATTGTTTAGTAATGTGTGTACGTAGGTGTATGTCCTGTGTTACGCAGGTTTGTGAATAGAACCGGATTTTGACACTAGGCCAAGCGAGATTTCATATCCTAACCGCGGTTGAATGTTGGATATTGTATGTTAGCATATTTCAAAAAATCTGTCTCGTTTTCTTTCGTAGAAACAGAATGCGAGAAAAAAATATGTAGTATGATTTAGATTTAGAAATATTAAAACGGTAATAAACTTAGAAGTAAATTAGAATTACAAAAGACACAATTGTACTTGTCAGAATTTCGAACCTACACATATATAAAGTCACACCTTTTTCCCATGGGAGTAGGCAAAAAACATAGAACGCCACCTTTTTTTTTATAGACGGGAAATCATCAAATAACTTCCCCCGCCCTTAGTGTCAGACTTTTACTGACTAAAACCCGTCTATGTTCCTTCATGTGCCCTTTGCGTTCCGGGGGCGCGGTATCTCTTTCGAACAACCCGCAGCCCCGGCAGAAGGCAGAACAACCCGCAGCCCCGGCAGACCCGATCTTTACATACTCCTTTCGCCTCGAAGTGCTGGCTATCGGCTTTCGTCTATGGGTTCCATTTCGTACTCATAGCTTGATATATGAGACGCCCCTGAACCATTGGGTCAATAATTTATTTTTCATCATCACATCGTCCTCTATTGCCCCACTGCTGGGCAGTGGTCCCCCTATTGCCTGTCACTCAATACTTAGTTCAATTCCAAATAAATATTCTCGTCCAGGTCCTACACCAACCTCAACCATAGGTAGACATACAAGATAATAAAACTTCCTTCATAAAAGATTAGATTTTAATTTCACAGGCATTAATAAAGTTTAGAAGGCAGGCAGCTACATTGAATAAGTTTTAATTGTTCGTAATACCGCATCCGGCGGTGAACTGTAAATCAAAAGAGAAGGTGTATTAACACTGGCCACCTGTATTCGTTCAATTAAAAGGAATTGTTGTAATTAGTTTTTAATATTTTGTTGTAACTGCCTCGTTGGCCTAGTGGTCCTAAGCGCGACTGCTACGCTAGAGGTCCTGGGTTCGATTCCCGGGTCGAGCAAAAAGTGTTATTGGGTTTTTCTATGAAATTCTCAGTACCAGCTCGGAGTTTGGATTTGTGCCCGGTTAATGGCAATAGGCTCGCCCCCTATTACATGGGACCTAAATGTACCGGCGAACTGTGGGTTTACATTGGTACACCTCTGCCTAACCCTTCCGGGAATACAGGCGTGATGGTATATATTTTGTTGTTCTATTTACGATCGTCTTTTTTTTTTGGTGAATTGAGTATTGGAGCTGATGAGTTAGGTGGTGATGACAGGTGGAGTAAGATTGTGATGGAGTGTCGTTGAAGGACAGAAAGAAGTGTTGACCGTCTGACGGTGAGATGGGTAGACGATATTGTTATCATCACTGGAAGACCTTTTATGAAGCTGGTACAGATGCACGGGGGTTGGCAGATAGAAAGAGATATCTATATTCAGCAGTGGGTGAATTCGAGTTGTAGATGATAATGACGAAATATCAGATGTATGCAAAATCACAAAAGGTGTTTCAAATTTGATAATATAAATCTTTAGTTGTGTTTCTAGTCAAAAACATCCACCTAGGAAGTTAACTCATCTGACGATGGGCTGATGACTGACAGGATCATCCCTTCTACCTCTGCCTGCTTCAAAAACTCGTTAGGCCATCTTGATAGATATATTTTTACGTTACAATTGGCGATTGACGTATCAATTAGCTTCATCATCAGAAAAGCACCTCTCTTCAAGATATTCTCGACCATTGACTTCTACAGACCTCCTGCGATGTTTAGCTTTCTTAGCTTCTTTTGTAGCTTTAAGTTTGTCGTTTACATACAGCCTTACAATATCTCTTAAAATCATCAAACCGAACGCAATTGCTCAATACTTGTTCAATTAAATCAGATCGGATCTGATTTCTTCATTCTATGATTTATGGGACAAACAAAATGACTTTAATTTACTGTCACCATAAACCAGTTGTGTAGCCTGCACTTACCTTTCAAATAAAGTCTATTGTAGCCTTGAAGATGTAATAGCTAAGAACGCTGGAATACCATTGCGCTGTTTACCTTTTTGGGTAGTCAGGTATTGTAAGAAACTGTGGAATTGGATTCGTGGGAACTGGATAGGTATTGCACGGCCTCGAGGTCCAAATGGCAAGTGACCATCAGCTGATAGCTTTCGAGCATAATGGTCATCGGTAATTAACAGGCCAACCAGAATAGTCTCAAAAAATCCAACAGTTAGATGATAGCGCACGCTGATAACCTTTTTATCTTGTCATTATAGAAAATACTTTAACGCATACGATTTAAAGCACCAATTGCAATGGCAAGTTATTTACTGTGTCGGACCCATGTTGTTACAATAACCACCTAATTAAAACAGCTAATTTCAGACATTAAGACATTCAAAATCTAGTCGCAAACTCACCTCATCCCAATCAATGCCAATAAATGTTCGTAAAATTGAGGTATTTTTGACTGAGATTAGATTGCGATCGTTGGTTAAATTTACACGAATATACAATCAAAAACCGAACTAGATGAACCAAATAATGCGCCGACGACCACCGGCGACATTGTAATCATACATCTACACTCAACTATCTCACCTATCAATATGGGCACATCTAGTGCGCATGAGTTAATGTGCGTCAAACTGACCACGGATTTAGAAACAGGTGCGCTCATTGTTAATGATCTGATGCTTAGATCCGATGTGATTTGGACGACATTTTGTTCTGAATAGAGCCGCCAAGTGGGTTGGGTTTTTTAGGATTATTAGTGACGTTTAGCTGAAGTAGGAAGGTGTATTTACTGTTGTATTGGTTGAAGTTTGAAAGTTAAAAGTCAAGTAAAGAGAGAGAGAAAAGTGCAGCAATATGTTCGGGCAGTTTTCAATTTATTTATTGATAATGATCCAAGACACGCTATAGGTATGTAGAGTTGTAAATTGTGTACATGATATAATAATTATATTTCTGTTGTGTCTAATTATACAAAAATAACAGCAGCCCATTATTGTCCCACTGCTAGGCAAATGCCTCTTCTCCTACAGAAAAGGCCCGAGCATTGATCACCACGCATGCTAAAGGCAGTTTGGCGATTTCAAACTAACATAAATTATAAGGCCAGGTTTTTGACGATGTTTTCTTTCACCGATGTCATTCACGTTCAAGATAAACTTAGAACTTAGTACTGTTCGTAGTGAAAAAGTCACTTGGTCAGTTTCGAAATGATATATTAATGAATAAAAAATAAAAATATAAATATATATAAATGAATATTAATGAATGATATATTAATTTCCTCATTAAAATCCTCTCCTTAATAACCGTCCTACTTAATACCTATAACGTGGTCACACTACACCGACCTCCTTACAGTAAGATTTATCTTGCGTCCTGGAACAATGCAAGTAATACATAGCTAAGGCGAGTAGGTATATCGTCGCATTGTCTGAATTATGTTTTAATAAGCTACGTGCTCGGCTTGCTGCGTTCGGATGTAAATTGTCCTTAATGTACTGCTGCTGTTAAATAGCGGTTAGACTTTGTAAAGGTTACAGTGTAATGTAGTAGTGGGTTAGGGAAATAATTTGCATTTTGATAGTGGAAATGTGTACCTAATATCGTAAGAGATAAAGTTCAACATTTTCGCTGTCGGTCTATCTTATTTATATTTATCATTATAATCATCATATCAGCCGCAGGATGTCCACTGCTAAATATAGCAGCCTGCCCCATAGATTTCCAAAAAAAAAACCGCTTGGAATATTATTTACTTTTAACTTTTTCTTAATAAAATGCTTTTTTTGATTTTGGTACTTTTATCTAATCCATATTAATATTATATATGCAAAATTAACTTTGTCTGTCTGTTTGCTATCTACGCTTTCTCGACTAAGCCACTGAACCGATTTTGATGAAAGATACGGAGTAAGTTTAAACCCCATGAAAGGACATAGGCTACTTTTTAATCCACGACTTCATCTGCATCCGCGATAACCGATATACACGCGGACGCAATCGCGGGCAAAACCTAGTTCTACTTAAAAGAAATAAAAAAAGGCAGGTACGTTAGTAATTAAATCAACGAACGCTCCAAACAATAAAACGTTGTTCTAAATTCAAATTCGGAACATCACTACCGAATTTAAAATTTCACGACTTCTGTTACGTAAATCGATTTGAACGCACTAAATACGAATCGATTGCTGAATCGAATCGTATTCGTAAATTGAATGAGACTAGCTACCAAAGTGTAATGTCTATTAATCAAGGTACAATGTTGCTTTCTAGCGATGTGGACAAAAGTAATTTCACTCGGATTGGGTTATTTATACGTAAGGGCCGGTTAAACAGGTGTTCTTGGCTGTATACAAGGTGTTGTATTCAACTCAATTTTTTTTAAATATTTGAATTTCGAATTTAATTTTTTAGACAATTAAGAGAACAAATAAAGGAGACCTGATGACGTGGTTATTTTTTTATTTGATAACGTTTAAGAAATTAAAAAAAAATGCCTATATTGACTGCCTCGTTAACCTAGTGGTCTTAAGCGCGACGATACGCTAGAGGTCTTAGGTTCGATTCCCAGATCGAGCAGTGTTATTGGGTTTATCTATAAAATTGTCAGTAGCAGCTCGGAGTTAGGATGTGTACGCAGCTTATTATATAAAAATTACTTACCTATCATACATTTTAATCTGACTGAAAAACATTAATGAATGAAGCAAATGTTAATTTAATTTTAAAACAGAAGAACAGTTCTAAAACTTGTTCATTCAAGAATGTTACATTTTGCAAATAAATTATTCATTTATGCACTCATTCATTCAACCTATTTATTTCAAATAAATCTAAGCAACATAAGCAATAATAGCAGTGTTAAAGTGCTGCATTCTTCAGAAAACCGCAATGTTTATTGAACCGCATTTTTTGTTAAATGTTCATACTTTCTTAATACACCTACTTAACGAATGTTAAATCAATGGAATTTTTTTAACATTTACAAATCGAAAGCACTAGCTTTTGCCCGCGACTTCGTCCGCGTGGATTAATAGTTACCGTTCCCGGGGGATTTCCGGGATGAAAACTATCCTATGTCCTTCCTCGGGTCCCAGACTATATCTGTACCAAATTTCATTGAAATCGGTTCAGTAGTTTAGGCGTGAAAAAGAGACAGACAGACAGACAGACAGAGTTACTTTCGCATTTATAATATTAGTACGGATTTACAACCTCTTGCATAGATAGATACATAGACACAGTCATATTCATTTTAAAAAGTGTACTAATAAAAATAACTGCCTCGTTAGCCTTGTGGTCCTAAGCGCGGCTGCTATGCTAGAGGTCTTGGGTTCGATTCCCAGGTGAAGCAAAGTGTTATTGGGTTTTTCTATGAAATTCTCAGTAGTAGCTATTATCAGTAGTGGCGCCCCATATTATATTGGACATAAAAATATACTGGCGAATAGTAGGTGTACATTGGTACACCTCTGCCTAGACCTTCGGGGGAATACAGGGGTGATGGTATGTATGTTCGAAATAATGTAAAATATATATATGGTTTCTGACTCTTTGTTATTCAATATGCAATCAATTTTATTTCATGTCAAAGGATTTGTTTAATGCCCATTTTTTCCCATATTTCAGATTCCATTCAGTTTCAAAGGCTTTGCATACCTATTCATTCAATAGAGAACATTAATACTCGTAAATATTTCGCACATTTTTATTGTATAATCTGTTAGATTGCTTTTTTTGAACGTGCTAATCTCCGGAACTGCTGGAGCGATTCCGCAAATTATTTTATTACCTTATTGAAACATTTTTTATCATATAGGATATCATCAAACGACTTCTTCTTTCTTGAAGAGAAGGTCAGACTCTTACTGACTAAAACCTATCCATGTTCCCCCTAATGCTTTTTGCTTTCCTGGGTCGCGTTGACTCTTTAGAACAAATTCAGCAATCATGTCAGATTAATTAGCACCTACGTTATGCTCCATTTACACATAGGCTACATTTTACTACCAAAAAGATCTGCAGATCATCATCATCTGCTTAACCTTTTCCCAACTATGTTGGGGTCGGGTTTCCAGTCTAACCGGATGTAGCTGAATACTAGTGTTTTACAAGGAGCGACTGCCTATCAGACCTCCACAACCCAGTAACTGGGCAACACGATACCCCTTGGTTAGACTAGTTGTCAGACTTCTTGGCTTTTGACTATCCGTAACGACTGTCAAAGATCTACAAATGACAGCCGGGACCAACGGCTTTTACGTGCTTTCCGAGGCACGGAGGAAACTCGGTATGGTAAATGGTCACTCATCCACAGACCAACCTCGGCAAGCGTGGCTTAACCCGGAAGATCGGTTTATGCGGCTGTAATTATTTAGCCACGAGCTCCTAAAAGACCAAAAAGATCTGCAAATAATCAAATAAAAACCAAAACGTAGCAAACAGTTCCGGCATCGCCCTGTATTAGAACTAAGAAGACGCTCTCCAATGCCCAGAGAATAGTTATTAATTTGGAATTTGTTACAGCCTATACTTAAGCCAGTAGATACCGCAGTTAAGGCTCTGCGCATAAATATGAATACATCACACAATCGCCGAACACATTAACGTACGTACCTACTGAACTGTTCAAGTAAAAGGTATTATATGTGTAGTTTGTTAAAGCTTATGCCTTAAGTAAATCCGTGAGTAGAAGTTTGATTGTTAAATTATTGGTAGTGTTTTTAAGCTTGTTCAAGAAGTAACTAGCTTTTATCCGAGACCTTGGTTAGTCCCGGGTTTCTTTTTGAACGGAACCCTAATTCTTTTTCTGAAAATAAAAGTTACTTCTTACAACATCAGTTATCTGGTAATGAAGTCCAGTTATAATCGGTCCTGTAGTTTCGGAGATTAGCTGGAATGAACAAACAAACAGACAAAAAATAAAAATAAAATGTTTTCTTTCATGTAAGTACCTACCGTGTAAACATTCGTATGTATTTTGTTTTTTTTTATTTACCTTTTCTTTTCAAATACAAACATGCACTTAAATTTTATTTCTTCATAGCACGTACACCACGCCTGTTTCCCCCGAAGGGATAGGCAGATGTGTGACAATGTACACCTACAGTTCGTAGGTATATTTTTTAGGTGCCATGTAATAGGGGGCGAGCCTATTGCCATTAATCAAGCACAAATCCTGAATCCAAACAGCTTTTTTTATTGATAGATAAGCTCTTGACTCTAGTGTAGGTTAGAGGTGACATTTTATTGTATAGTAATGCCATGTTGTTTTGGAATATAGATATCAAGTTGTGATAGAAAATTAATTTAGCAAATAAATAAAGATAATTGGCAAAAGTTGTCCACATGCATAATTTGAACATTACTTTTTATTTACGAAAATTCTTGGGATGTCTAAAGGACATACATAAATATAATAAGTAATGATTTCTCAGCAGATTATCTATACTAATATTGTATTATAAAGAGGTAAGATTTTTTTGTTTGCTTTTATGTTTAGATATAACAAATAGGCTCCGAAAATACTGGACCGATTTTAACCATTGTTTCACCAATTGATAGCTAGATTATTCCTGAATAACATTGGCTATATAATATCACGCTACGACCCACGGGAGCGGAGTATTAACCAAAGACGTAACTTATGGCGGGTGAAATAATCCACGTGGACGAGTTCGCGGGCAGATCGTTAGTAGAAGGATAAAACTAAAACATTCGCAAGACACAAGGATGAAATTGAAAGAATTTTAATTAAACCACAAATCCGAGTATCTAAAATATTACCCTGATAATAGTTACCACTTAATCCTTTATAGTTTTCGAGAAACACCGCCCAATAGACAATGACCCCTGAACCTAAGTAAAGTCTTCCGCAGCCGAGCTTATGTAAAAATGGGTGAAGTGAAAAAATCCGGTTCACACTCGACGAGTAATTTTTTTTTGTCTCACAGACAATAGGTTTTTGTTTTACGAGGTCGACAGCCAGCTGGTTTTCTAGAAGGAAAACGATAGTAAAATATTATAGCGATTACTGAGAAGCTAGAGTGACTAACTGGACCCAGTCATTGTTGTGGTGACCGTAATGGACGAATTTCTTGTGAATTTTTTCGTCTTCGTTCTAAAAAAAGGAATGGAATTTTGATGACTGCATTGAAGACCTTTCCGTATTCTGTAAATTCCCCCGTATAGTCCCTTTTAAAAATTGAGAGGTCATTCATTTCAAAGGAGTTATAACAGTGTGCTGTTCTATAATAAAAATATCTTAAGCTCACTCTATTATTTTTTAGAGAAATTACTGGCAGATCCGGGCTCTGTACCTCATTGAGAAGTTCCCAATGAGAAAAACTTAAGAACATCTTTTCATCTTTAAATATCGAAACTATAATAATATAATACAGCTAAAAAGGTTCTGTTGGTTCGTAAGTTAAAAACGCTAATTTCTGGAACTTAGAGTCGGATCCGAAAAAATATTTTTGCAAATGATATCCAGATTTATAAGGAATAGTAGGTATAAGCTATATAAAATCACGCTACGATACAAGGGAACGGATTAGTAAGCAAAGACGTAACTCAATGCGTTTGAAAAAAAACACGCACACATTAAAGGTAGGTACTTAATGTTTTTCATAATAGTACAGTTAGTGCCATAAATGCAACGTCAGTAATCTTGTAAACTTCACGCATATCCCGCAACACGTTGGGCAGGCATACCTACTAATTACAAGGCGTTCACGCGACGGGATAACAACCTGTCTCATCGCAGACACTTTAACCATGTTTGTACTTTTTAAACATGTTCTGTTGCTGTACTTATAAGTTGCTTATACATAAAGAACATTTTCTATTAAGCTATAATCTTAATAAAAATAATACCACTCATCTTTTTATGTCGTACCGTAGAACAAAGGCATGTTCTCATACAGAGAAGGATGAACATTGATCAGCACGCTTACTCGAGGCGGATTGGCAATTTCAGATTATTTACTAATTATAAAGTCCAGATTTTGTTATAGTGTTTTTCCTTGACTGATTTAAATGATGTCCAAGAAAACCTTAACGAAGTACGTAGGAATTGAAAAAAGTCACATTGGTAATTGTCCGGATTTGTATCCACATCACTACATTCCTAAATACCCTAGTTTAACCAGAAAAGAAAATTCATTCAATTAAGCAGTCAATATCTATTATTTTAAACAAGAAATAACTACTTACATCAATTGCTCTATTTAAAGAAAAAAACACACAGGATACGTCACATAGCAATTACAATGATTACTAAACGAACAAAAAGCTAAATAATTTTCCTTTTACCCAGCACTTTCCCCAAGACGTAATTCTCCATGAATCATAACGATAATTAGTATTAACTGGCTACCAGTCTTAGAAAATCCACAAAGATTCCAGTTGCGAACCTACTGGTTTGGTTGAGAAAAATCTTGCTCGGCGCTGTGGCGTAATCACAAAGGAAATGGTATAAGCTTGACTTGCGCAAACGCGTAACTCGGATGTTGACGATTACTGGACTGCCGCGGGTGTTTGCGAGTCTAGTTACTGGCGCGCGTTTGAACGGAGCATTGTTGCGCTGACTTGCGAGGTTGTTGCAAAATTGTGTTTTGTAAGTTGAAAAAATACTGTTGAACGTTATTTTGTTATTTGGTTTTGCTAGGTTTTATATTCTTGCTGTGATATGTCTTTTGGTAATCTGTTTTATAAATAATAAAAATAGTAAAATTTGTTTGTATTTTGTTTGAAAGAGATAATCTTTGGAAATACTTTGTTCAATTCCAAAAAACCTTTCACTGATAGAAAGCTACGCTGTGTACTGCCGAGTTTCAGAGTACATGTTTTGTGGTAAGTGCATTTGACATCCAGGCGTATAAAATCGTGGGCAGAAGCTAGTATTCAATATTTTCACAATAGATTCTTTAAGTTACGTTTAATAGAAGATACTTAAATTAACTTTGAGATCATCACATAAATAAACTGTTTACGACATGAACACCTAATTTGTTTCGAAATCTAACAACCTAACACAACTTTGTATAATTGCAGGAGGTATTTTAAGCTCTACATATCATTGGTGTTGCAAATGTTCCTAGCTCGTAAAGGCAAACGAGCTTGAAGCTAAGCTCTATAAGCAGAAATTACGAAAATCCACAGAACCCGGTTTTAAAACTCAATCTTAGCGAATCACACCGTTAAATTTAGATTAAACCATTAACTTCTTCACGGTAATATGCGAGACAACTAGACACGCCTTGTGTCACAAACTTGGGACATTCACAAACGAACTAACTCTATAAGCAAGTAATAAAATTCTAATTAATTCATTATGCCGTCTTTAAATACAAGTCACAGATAATGACGTGTTTCAATCGTGATCCACTACAATGTAAGTGCCGTTTGAGGCAAGTAGTCAAGCGAGTTAACTGGAACGGTGTGAACGAGGCACTGTGAAAGTGGACAGGGGAGTTACGGATAATTTCTATGAAAATGTGTTCTTAGTCCGCACAATTGATAGAAAATTGCCGGTAAGAGTGCGACGCCAGTGCTGCGATTGCTGGTTGGAGACAATTACTGTGTATTACCTGAAACAAAAAAGAAAAAGAATATTAGTCTTTATTATACTTAGATTTAAAGGTGTTACTTTAAAAATCCAAGAGGGAAATACACGAAAAGAATACCTATATATTTTTTTTATTATTACCGTCCTATTATTGTCCCACAGCACGGCAAAGGCTTCTTCTCATATAGAGAAGCCACGAGCATTGATCATCTTGCTTACTCGATGCAAATTGGTGATTTTAGAGTTATAATTGCAGTCCAAGTTTCCCAATGGAATTTTCCTTCACCGTCCTCAGTGATGTCTAAGATAAACTTAGATAGTATATTTGGAAAACTCACATTGGTACTTGCTCGGTATCGAATCTGCAACCTCGTATGAGAGGCAGGCACTTTAAGCACTGAACCTAATCGATATTCGTTTTTTTTTATTAGTATTTTTCTTCTTAAGATAATTGCAGTAGCGTTGTCAAGTCCGCATTATGTAGATAGTAATCATAATCTTATTTAATCCTTGTTTAAATATATGACGTTTCTTTTGACTCAAGTTTTGTCTACAGCTTAATTTGGTCCAAGTTTAAAAGCTTCCATTACAATCTAACGCTAAGTACAACTTCCTAAATGTCGTTTTAAGTAGGTGACTAAAGTATTACAATAAAAAACGTCCAAACGATTTCACATGCCGATATCATTTCTCGTCTATCGATAATTCATTACACATGACAATAAAAAGACAAAAAGCGGGCCAAGCCGCGGCCATTCATGTGTCGTAAAAAAACATTATAAAGTACTATCTATATATAAAAAAGTTAGCGGTAGATTGACATCTGTCGAACACGCTCGGTTGGACAAAATCGAGTATTACAATTAAATTAAAAATCACTCACGTGTGGGTACCACTGATAAGTTTTGTAGCGACAGCAAAAAAAATGTCAACCGTCCAGTTTTTTGATGTTTGTTTTTCGAAGTACGTTTTGCGCAGTCTTGACAAAAGAATTTTGTTGTGCTATTTTTGCAGTGCTAATTAGCATTTATTTGTTTTGTTTTTTACGCCTGTATTTCCTGAAAGGTTTGGTAGAGGTGTACCAATGCACACCCACAGTTCGCCGATAAATTTAGGTCCGATGTAATAGTAGGCGAGCCTATTGCCATTAACCGGGCACAAATTCTAACTCCAAGCTGCTACATTTTATAGAAAAATCCAATAACACTTTTTGATCGACCTGGGAATCTAAAAGCTATACCTACTAGGCAAATAAAGGCTTAATCAACAGTATCAATGCTAACGATTCTACCTACAAGGTATAAATTGAAAAATTATACAAAACCGTAAATCCGACTCCCACTTGCCACGTTCCACATAATACAATGTTTGCACGACAATTTTACGCATTCCGTCATTGAGCTGTCAAATTGTTTGACGCCATTTTTATTTTAAGTTTTATGGCCTTTTGCCACTTAAATGCAGTCATAAATCAAATGTGATTTTATGGTGATTAATGTTGTTCTTAAGCTTTTCGGCCTATTTTCGTCTAACAGCTGTGTTAAGTATGTTAGGGGACATCTTATAAATAATAGGATTAAATACAGTTTCAATTAGGACTTAAGTAATAGGATTTTTCCGCATTGGATCATCTTTTTATGTGTTTATTGTGACATATTAGGAGCGTAACGTATAATTCTTGTGTTTAATATATTAAGGCTAATTAATGGCATGTTATAAGAGTTTATGGTAAAACCATATAAGACCTATCACTAATATTAGTTTTTCCAATCCGTGGGAAAATCACTAAATCTGTGGGCTTTTTAGTAAAGTTTTTCAAAATCGAAATCGATATCAATGCATTATTGTTTGTGCCTCTACAGAAGGACCAAT
Organism: Caradrina clavipalpis; assembly: GCA_932526535.1. NCBI lineage: Eukaryota > Metazoa > Arthropoda > Insecta > Lepidoptera > Noctuidae > Caradrina > Caradrina clavipalpis. The sequence continues at coordinate 7,967,802 of OW052105.1, forward strand.
TGGGTATTAACCAATCAATTCCAAGACATACCTTCTCTAAAGAAACACTTTAATTTTCAATGAACGTGAAATGTGATGTCAATTCTGTGGCCACTCAATTGACATAAAAAAATTAACCGGGCTTTTGCCTGACTTCTTATGTCTTTTGCCATACAAAATCTAAGAGAGAATCGCGTTTTGACAGGTCAGCAAAAGTACGTCAATTCTTCCTTTTTCTTCTTTTTTTAGAAACGTTGCCTCCCACTAGGAACGTCTCCTGGATCGTGGGTGCGTTAACAAACATATAAACAATCAATTTATTAGTGGCATCTTATACCCAATTTAGGACCAATGGGGCCAAATTATATTTTCACTCAACAAACACTTCCTCTGCTAACGCTACACTCAGTAAAATAATTAATGGTAGAATGATTCAATTGAATCCGCGGTATGCGTGAGTTTCCACTCATTGTGGCTTGCTTTCTACACACCTCCATCACTTCATAGCGAGGTGTAACATTGCCCAACTGTGTCCCTCACTGGTATTGATAGATAGTGACAGACGGACCGACATGCCGAAGGCTATATTGTTTTAATTTATATTGTAATATTCTATTAATTAGATTTTGAAAGATAGATGGGAGATTTTGATTGGGTTAATCTTTGTTAGTAGTTCATTGATCAGGTGGTCATGGGCTCAATATTGTTTCTAAAGTAGTGCTAAATAAGGCTCCTGTTTTGTTTTAATAAAAATCAAACACGAAGATTTTGTAGAGTAATCCGCAAATACTCGTAAATGTATGAATCAGCTGTGTGCATTGGGTCGTTCTTTGAGTAAAAGTTGTTCATAAAATACGTACAATAACCCTTTTTTCAGGTTTATGGTAAAAAAACGAAACTTAGATACCCTTAATTTTTTTTTAATATTTTTTGCTCTCTTTTGTGCTATGGTAACATAGAGCTAAATTTAAAAAAATAAAGGTGAATTGTATTTTCAAACAACAAAAATGTTTATTACTTTGAGGTCTATTTCGTTTTTGTTACCACAACGGTTAATCTACCATTTTTGATCCTTTAAAAAAACAGTAAAAAAGTAAAATAAATCGATTATACTAACATTAAAATTTCTCGGTATATAGGTACCTACCATAGACTATTTTTCAATTCATGAAACTTCATTGTAAGATCCCATTACAAACTTATAAACAGAGGAACTAGCCTCAACTTATAAGCAATAGACGAGTAACATGCTACATAGTAATTATCCATCATTATACTGTTACTAGTAGCTATAATACTTTGAATACTGCTTACACTATAAAGCGGTAAGGAAAAGTAGTTTATACTTTAATATAGTAGGTACCACTTTTTCTTGAGTAAATTGGAAAAGCTAGTCTGGTAGCCAACACCTATGTGCTCTGCGTACATAGGTGGGATATAATGTTATGTATTCTCCAAACCGATTCCGGCCACGGCGGCTACTCTTAATGCAGACTAGCCAAGTACGCAGGAGATATTATAGAGCACAAGTGTGTGCGCAAATACAGGTGCATTCCCTCTTCCCTAAATCTCATAGTCCGATGGGACGGCAATCCGACACGACCGGGAAGAAATCAGGCGCAGGACCTAGTTTTACGTGCTTTCCGAGGCACGGAGGTGTCACACTAACTTCAGACTCCGGGCGGTTACTGAGAAATTCCCAATGGAAAAACCCAAAACACTTTTAGCCGTCGTTCACGTCGTCAAACAGTCGTTCTTGCCACCACGAGACCGGCAGTGAGACGTACGTAAATAATAATTAATAATACCAGCCTAATACCTACTCCAGGGCCTGTGAAATTGGCCTATGCAAAGGGTTATTCTGATATAAAGAAGACACGTGGGTTGATCACCACGGATGATTTTAGACTTATACTAGCTTTTGCCCGCGGCTTCGCTCGCGTTAAGAAGTATTATTATTAATTAGGTATTTCGTTCCATTAGGTAATGATAGGTTCAAACTAATATGTTTACATCCTCCATCATCCCTTATTTTAACCCCATGGGGGTTCAATTTATCAAAATCCTATTTAAGCGGACGTCTTCATCATAGTAGCTCCAATCTTTAATTTCAGTTCAATCAGTCGAAAATCTAAGAAGATTTATACAAACTTTCATCCCCTATTTTATACCCTTAGGGGTAGAATTTATCAAAATCCTTTCTTAGGGGATGCCTACGTCATAGTAGCTTTATGCATGCAAAGTTTCAGCTCGATCGGTTTAAAATTGACAAAGTTTCATACAAACTTTCATCCCCTATTTTATCCCCTTGGGGGTAGAATTGATGAAAATCCTTTCGTAGCGGATGCCCACGTCATAACATGTACCTGCATGCCAAATTTCAGCCCGATCCGTCCAGTGGTTTGGGCTGTGCGTTGATAGATCACTATCTCAGTCAGTCAGTCAGTCAGTCACCTTTGAATTATATATATTTAGATTAACAAGTCCAAGTTTCATCACGATGTTTTCCTTAAACGATGTCAGTTTTGTCAAAGATGAACAATATTACGCTTTAACAGACAAACTATCTCTTTCTAATATTAGCTGTACTCGCAGCTTCGCTCACGTGGACTTAAGTGTAACCTTGGACAATAGGTATTGAATATCATCACATTTCTCCAAGAAAACTTAGGCTGCTGAAAGTTGTGATACTGAGTTTTTCCTAATGGAATTTTTCTTCCCTTCAACTTTCGTTTTTCAAAAGTGCAGTTATTTGATCCGCCAAAAAATAAAATTGAGCATTGATTATCACAACCTCGTGCAAAAGTAAAAATAATGCTTAAAAAAACTACAGGTGTTCAACCCTACCTATTGTTAAAATTGCCTCGCATCGTGAAAGTCACATTCTCAAATAAATCTATTTTTAGCGTGACTTATGAGAAAAAATAATTTCATTAATATCTGTCTGTTTTAATAGTTTCAAATCTAGGTCTAAACACAACACCTAATTTTTCTTTTCTCAAAATTTATGACCAAAGCGGTTACCGGTAGCCAACATTCTTTCTCACGCAAATTATGTAAAATAAATTCAATAACTGTTCCGTAACATCACTTTAATTAACGAAGATGGAGTCCCAATCAATAACGTATATTTTTTTATTGGTACGGGAATTTGTAACACCATAAACATTGTTCACTTTTTAATTTTATTACTATGAGCTCTGTCAATCATCTGCAGCCATTAAATCGATATAGTATGTAATCTTAGTTATTTAAATACTTTCGACAAAATCGTTCCCAAAGGCGAAACGTCAATGTTGCGTAGTGTTGGGTTTTAGTCAGCTTTAGTTCGAATGTGTGCTTTCTTAGTTAGTCGATTTAGTTTAGTTTCGAATTATATAGTGTGGGTTGTGATTTGGACTCGTCAAATTCGGAAAACATTGAAATCTTTAATCAAATTAAATACTAATTATTTTATCTGACGAAATTTTTAACAGCAATCTTGTCATTTAAATCATCATCAATTCTTCTAATCCTAGTTAAAGTTTCGAAGTTTTATTGTTAATTAGATAGACAGCGATAGATCGACGAAATAATGATTCTGGTTAATCATAAAAAACCCGTTTTGTTCCATAAAAACGGCTATCAACAAAGCCATCGATATAGTCGATATTATGAAACAAAAGCCGACGGTATCGACCAGGTGCCGCACAACACTAATGAAAGCCGTTATAGCTAATCACTAAAGGTTTAAAAGCTATAATTTTGCAAATTGCCGCTACACATTGACGAAATAACTTTATAGGTAGCGGACATTATGAAAGTAATTATACTTACATGCTACATACTAGTTTCTATACGTCATGTAGGTATTAGATAGATACATAGTTATTATCTTTGTGATTATAAATCTGAATATAGTGTGGCGTGTGACGTATTTGAAGGGGTTCAATAGAACAAAAGAATGAAGATGGTAAACAATTTTATTTTTGAAAATAGTGTTCTTGCTAACATACATTAGGATTCACTTTCCTAACTAAACACTATTCTAATATTTTTGTTTGTTTTTAAGAGGTAATCTCTGGTCTGATAAAAAAAATATTTCACTGAGGAAAAGCCATACTTTTGGCGAGTGCCATAGCATAGGTAGATTGTTTGTTTGTTTATTTTGAAATAAATACACATCATGCCATTCCAGTGTAGGACAAAGGTCTCTCTTCATAGAAAAGGCTGAAGCATTGATCACCAAGCTTATTCAAAACGGATCGGCGAATTCAAACCTATATATAACTCCAGGTTTCCTCACGATATTTTCCTTCACCGATATCAGAGATATCCAACTCGGGAAATGTATATGACATTGATTGTGCAAAGTCACATTGGTACTTATCCGGTATATCCGCACGTATCCGGTAACGAACCCTCAATCTCTCGATTTAGAGACGGGCATTAACCACTGGGCCATCACGACATCAATACAACCCACATCAGAAGCACTAAATTTCTTTAGTATTAATTACCTATGTGGAATAATTTGGTGAATGCTAAACAGAGTGGATAGGTATTAATTTCGCGCCGGTAGTCCGAACAACGACAGAAACACGACTGCCAATCGGACTGCGTTACACGAGATATCAGGTTTCAATCTCCATTCGAATATTATCGAAGAATCCAGATGCTTGGTTACATAAACAGTTTTATCCAGCAGTTTTGCATCCACGTCAAAATTGAGATGCTAACTTTTTTTTTCTCGGGTTTTTTTAGTCATTGGATGCCAAAAAAGCCGACAGTCCGCCTTGTGTTAAGTGGTGACCGCTGCCTATAGACAATCTGCAATACCAGAAGCCTTGCAGATGCGTTGCCTTTCCAGAAAAAAACATTGAAGTGTCGAATGTGCCTGTAATTACACCGGCACCCATCCTCTTCAAGAACACAGCAACCCTGCTTTGCGGCAGAAATTGGAATGGTGGTAGTACTTCCCCGGACCATCTCCTTCACACAGATCTCTACTACTACCTAAAGTACTAACTTGTTTATGCTTGATAATATCATAACTTACCTCCTTCAAAGGAAAGAATCGTCCTGTTGTATATGCAGTAGGCAGTGTCGCACGAGTATATCACTGTGTGCATGGTTCATTGCCCCGTCTACCTAAATCTACAGGCAAGATAGCTAGTTCCAAATTATAAAATAATCTACTAAAAAGCTCCTGTTTATTTTATAATTGATAAGTGTTGGGAAACACTAGCTTAGTTACCTGAATTTGACGCGGATGCAAAACTACCATATATATATGTTCGCTAATTTATAATTATACGAACAAAGGTCAACGAAAGTGCCGTAGAGTTATCAACACGACTAAAATTCAAATCGAAAACTAAAATAATGGTTCACGTTACAACGTATAGGCGGGACGACCGCACCGCGGTGCTTCGGGGGCTCCGCTTATTGATATTTTGATATAAATTACCTATACAATAGAAAGTTATCTTAAATCATTACTGCGATATAGTAATTTGGGCGTCTCAAGAATACATTTAATTCTCTATTTCTAATTGAAACAATACGAACGGCGGTAATAAATTGTAAAAACTGTCTGATAGTATAATTGACCTGGCTAGGACCGCGTTGGTGGTCACTATGATAGATGTTAATGTTATGATACGATTATACTTAACAGTTTTTATATCTATTACATGTGTATCTGTTGATCAAAGTCAGAGTCAAAGTTAAATCTATTGTTTCAATTTGATTATTACAAGGCACTTTTGAACGCCAGGATTTTATTTACTTGCCCCTTCCAAAAACACGTAGAATTGCGGACCCAAATGTTTGCCACCTTGAGATCTAAGGGGTGTAAAAAGACACATCACATATCCGGGAACTATGCATACCTGCTGGCCATATTATTGAGTAAAAATTGTTGCTGGGAATTGCCTTATCTGGGAATCGAGAAAAAAATATCGCAGTGACGGGAAAAACACGTAACTATCTAAGTGTCTTTTACAGCCCTTTACAATTAATGAATTGGATCTCATGCAAGCTGATGTTAAGTGGTCACCTCTGCGTATAGACATCTACAATACCAGAGTCTTGCAAATGCGTTGCCATCCCAGATACAAAGTTGAAACGTCTCATGTGTAACACAAAAAGGTACAGCAAGCTTCTTCACAAAGAGCTCTACTACTATATACGTACTCTAGGTAAAAAAAAACTAGGTATTCTCTGTTTAAACCTCTATCTCGAAAAAACCGACTTTCGCCCAATCTTTTGTCTCCCACACTTTCGCAAAACCACATCAATCAACACACATACACCCTCACATACACACCACCACAAACCCAACACAATTAACTTTTTCCAAATGTCAATAACTGTTACTGTGTACAATCATAAGCCTTCAAAGACCATCGAATTAATCCCTGACTACCTGGTAGAACTACCAATTTGTAGCCATGATTGATAGTAATCCTATAATCCGTGTGTCTGTCTGTCCTAAAAACTTACTGTTCTGTCTTGTGACGGTGATTTGACGCCTCGAATCGGCTGCAACTCGTTAATTGAAGACGTGTTTGAATAAGAAGCTGGTGTGTCTTTATTGTGTGATTTTTGAAGTGCTGGAAGATTAGCAGTGGTTTTTGAATCATAAAAAGTACCTTTTTCATGTACAAGTGGAATTCCAACTTACGCGTAGAAATCTTCCAATTACATAAAACGTAAAAATTGTGGTTGTCAAAAATTCCAATCTTTACAATTTAATTGAGGATCAAGGTTAGTTACAAACGTCAGTTACATTTTAAAAAGATTTGCAAGTGCCAATTATTTTGAAAATGTAACTGAAGTTTACGTTAGAATATGTAATTTGAAAAATATTAAAGTGAACTAAGTTATCGTTTCTGAAGCGATGACTTTTTTAGAGTTCTTAAAAAATCACTTTTCCAAACTCCCATTAGGGATTGGTATACACCATTATATTGGTATATACCATCATACCTGTTATATTCCCCGAAGGGTTTGGTGTACCAAAGTACACCCACAGTTCGCCGGTATGTTTAGGTCTCATGTAATAGGGGGCGAGCCTATTGCCATTAGGAATTGATATTTGATCGATATTTAAGATTTCTGAACACGAAATGTCAGGAGTACCTTTAAATATAACAATGCCACATTAACAATAATTCCTACAGAACCACTCCCCATACAAACATCTTCAAGTCAGTCTTCCTACCTCCAAACTCATTACAATCACCGGTATACTAATTAATAACTCTAAAGACAGGTGTATTTTTAACTCAAATAATCTTCTTCAATAACAAAAAATATAATTTGCGATAATGCTACAGCGCTTACCGCTTTTATTTATTAACATTTTTTATTAGTTATTATAATTTTAATACTCAACAGTTGGCGTAAAAAACGATTTTTAGAATGTCTAGACAAAAATGACAGGTTATTACATGAATTACAACTATGATCATGTATGTACGAGTGCTCATAAATATTGATTAACGGTACCTATGTACATATTAAGTGAGGTTGAACTAAATTTTATTACTTGTAAGTAATTGCTGCGAATAAAACAGCGGATAGTAGCGACAGTTTTTGTGTTTTATTAATGGCTAGCTGTTGCATCTTTGGTTACTGCTCCGCTCCCGTGGGTTGTAGCGTGATGTAACCTTCCTTGACAAACGGGCTATGTAAAACAACGGGATTTTGTCAAATCGGACCAGTGATTTTTGAAATTAGCGCGTTCAAACCAGTAATTATAAAAAAAAAACTCTTTAACAACTTTGACTCTGATATAAAAACTATAGATCACTATAGTAGTTATGTGTTGGTTATTAATATTTAATTATTAGTAAGTTCTAATAAAGACAATGAATATTATTTTTTCTTACTGATCAATTTTGTGTGAAAAACAGCTGACACAGAACACAACAGTAAAATGCTGGCAGCTTTAAAATTTAAATAGGTCAAAGCTCCCATGATAATTAATTTTAAAATTTCACTTTCACGCTCATGTTAAAAGTTAAACCTCTGTTTGCATAACGATCAATAACGCAGCGACCAACGAACTCAATACAATATTTACTCATGTAAACTTACACCACAATGTAAACAAAACCTCAACATCATACTTTAAAATACTCGAATAATTTAATCGTTCGCTTGTCAATTAAAAAGCTTTAAGCATCGATCTTTGAATCGATACACGTAGGAACCGATGTATCGATTCGAAGGGCCCATGCGTCTTTCTAAAGTGTCATTTGATTTTTATCTGTGGAGATAAGGTTGATGACATTATTTTTTTTACGTTGACAGTGACATTTGACCTGTGGTCCGTGTGATTCTTTGTTTGAAAAACTGTGGCGGTTTTTTCTTTTGTTTTTTAATGTGTGTCTTTTGTTTGAAAGGGTTTTGGGAAGAAAGAAGTTCTCTTTAATGTTGTGTGTATATTGACACTAGTTTTTTAGTATCCTTCTTTAATAATCTTTAATATTATAAATGAGAAAGTTTGTGTTTGTGTAACTGCCTCGTTGGTTTTTGTGGTCTTAAGCACGACTGCTACGCTAGAGGTCCTGGGTTCGATTCCCAGGTCGAGCAAAAAGTGTTATTGGGTTTTTCTATAAATTTCTCAGTAGCAGGTCGGAGTTTGGATTTGTGCCCGGTTAATGGCAAAAGGCTCGCCCTCTATTACATAGGACCTAAATATACCGGCGAACTGTGGGCGTACATTAATACACCTCTGCCTAACCCTTCGGGGAATACAGGCATGATGGTATGGAGAAAGTTTGTGAGGATGGATGGATGGATGTTTGTTAGTCTTTCACGCTTAAATGGCTGACCGGATCTGGAAGCAATTTGGCACTGAGATAGATTGTAGTATTTAATAACACATAAGATACTATTTATCCCGGAAAAATTTACGGTTCCCTTATGATAATTAATATCAAATTTGACGCGGTCGAAGTCGCGGGCAGAAGCTAGTTTTTTAAAATATTTTGCAAGGTTGCCGAAATAGCGAGACGGCAGACCACGAAGGAGGTGGCGGGACAATTTGGTCGGCTTCCTCGGGAATTGGCAAGACGTAGTGCAAAATCGTGATAGGTAAAAGAAATGGAGGGACGCCTTTTCTTAGAAGTAGGATAGTACGGGCTAGCTATAATAATAATAAGGTTGTACTGTTTAGGGTACCTAGTAAATCCTTTTTATAGTTGTAGTGCGGATCGTATTTTAGTAATCTTTATGAAACTACCTAGCACTGATCATACTTCTTCTTCTTAGCGTATCGATGGTAAATAAAGAGAATGTTAATAAAATAAATACTTAGATAAAATTAAACAAGACACAAATCTTCTTAATATTACATCAGCCCCACTAAAAACCATAATAAACTTCTTCACAACAAAATCCACGAAAAAGAAAAACATTTTCAATTCCATTATTTTAAATCATATGAACAGGATGTTACACATATAAATTGTTACATGTTTTTAATAATGAAACTAATCAAGTTTGTCATTGTGACGTTGATATTTCCCGGATGCTCTGAATTGCGGAATTGTTACAATCTGTGTATAATAAAGTGATGAGAAATAGTGTGTTAAACGATTGTAAATAAGACATTATTTTTTAAAGAAATGTGTTTTGTGAACAATGTTAGTGTGGCTGTTTTCTTATACAGGTTGATATAGTATAATAACACTTTTTATTAGAGCGGTATCCATTATTTTGTATGACCAGATGTATGAACGTGAGGAGGCGAAAGGAGTATGTAAGGATCGTAGTAGGTGGCATCCTCTGGTTTCTGCCTACCCCCATGGGGAAAAGGCATGATTTTATGTATGTATTTTATGTATATTTTCTTCTAGACATGACGATATATAACTAAACTGTTTTAGTTATATCAATAAAACTAGTTTTCGTAAGAAACTTTAGAACTCTCTGTAACCAGAAGGTTCCCAGATCCCAAAAATTATTGCAATTATGGGAACAAAATGTGACTTTTATTTTCGTTAAGTCTTTTCTTAGAAACATCTATTTATCGCAAGTGCGACTGCTGTGCAAGGGGTCCCGGGTTCGATTCCCAGGTCGAGCAAAAAGTGTGATTGGGTTTTTCTATGAAATTCTCAGTAGCAGCTCGGAGTTTGGATTTGTGCCCGGTTAATGGCAATAGGCTCGCCCCCTATTACATGGGACCTAAATATACCGGCGAACTGTGGGTGTAAATTGGTACACCTCTGCCTAACCCTTCGGGAAATACATTCGTGATGGTATATATATATGATGGTATCTATTTATATAACTGATGTATAGTTATATAAATAGATGTTTCTATATGTAAGAAAATATAATAACAACGAAGCGAATCAACAGTCAAAATTATTACAATAATCATGACAAATAATACAGATCACAACATTTATAAAAACTTTTATTAAAAATTTTATTCAATTTTCCGAAATCTTGCTACAAATGGTTATAAATATATAAAATATGGCCGATTATGTAGAGAAGGTGGTTTTCAACAATGTAGCGAGCGAATAGAGTCATCTCTACATTTATATCGGTTACGGTTTTGAATAAATTAAGGCGCTTTTTTAGGGTTCCGTAGCCAAAAAGGTCGAACGGGAACATATTACTTAACTTCCGTCCTCAGTATCACACAGGCGGATTTTCTTGAATTTTTTTATCAAAACCTATGTCCTAAATCGAAAGTTTGAAAAAATAAAAAAGTAAATAAAAAGTGAAATTAAAGTCCGTCTGTCAGTCACCGAACTGTATCTCATGAACCATAATAGGTAGGGGGTCCAATTTTTACAGACTTTGTATTTCTATTGGTGCTATAAAATCAAACACGAACCACACAAGAAACGTGTATTTTTTGTCTGTTAAGTACTAGCTTTTGCCCATGACCAATTTGATATCCTCCGGGAGACGTACATTTCTCCGCGTTAAATAGTATCCTATATGATAATCCAGACTCCAAACTATTTCAGTACCAAATTTCATCCAGATTTGTTCAGCCGTTTAAACTTAAAAGAGTAACAAACATCTATCCATTCATTCTCAGAAACTTTCGCATTTACAATATAAGTAAGATAACACAGTGGTACGGAACCATCTAAATACGACTCTGACGCACTTCACCGGCTTTATTTTTATAAATATTTTCCCACAAAATGTCGTGGAATGTGTATAAGTAATGCGTATTGTTCTGAATCTAGAGTTACGTTCCATAGAGTCAGGTAGAGCAGTTTCTCAAGATGACTTGTGTGTGTAAATTGTAGAGAAAGCTCGGTATCCGGGATATTAAATGTTAAAATATCTGTATTTGTTGTTAAGTAGAGACATTCATAGTTGGCTCTATAGGTATTGTGATTACATAAGCTTATTGTATTTTGTATTGCCTAAGTTGTATGTAGTTTATTAAAATTTTGTATTGGATTACAAAGCAATGGCTTTGGCTAAAAATAAATGATCGTTTAACAAACGTCAAAAATGCATGCTGCTTGCAAGCGGTCCTTTTGAAAATCTATGGGGGAGGCCGATATCCAGCACTGGACTTCCTACCGCTGATATGATGATGATCATGAAACGTAAAAATATGTCGCGTTGGCCCAGTGGTTAAGATTGCGGGTTTGATAACCAATGTGACTTTTTCAATTAATATGTACCTACTTTCTAATTTATCTTGGACATCACTCTCATCGGTGAAGGAAAACATCGTGAGGGAAGCTGGACTTACAATTAATATAGGTATAAATGTGAAATCGCAATGCGGCCTCGAACACGCATGTGATCAATGCACGAGGCACAAGTATTTTCTATATGAGAAGAGGCTATTCTCTTGTAGTGAGATAATAATAGGCTAATATTATTTTTAACAATCGAAAAGACCTTGAAAGACATACAATTATAACAAAAGTCGATCGAGGTCACAATATAATGGTAGGTTGTAACCATTCATTGTCAACCAGTAGTCAGATAATTAGTAGGTGAAGAAACCCTTCATACACTCTTAGCTTACCTCATTAACTAGTGTTGAGGCATATAAAGAATATGAATAACAGGGCCGGACTGTGAATTTGTGGGCCCGTATTCTAACACCATTTGGGGGCCCACTTAATTAATCCAACTTATTGCGATTTTTACAACTGTTTCATTAATAATGCACACAGTTTTTATCGTTGTCATCAATGGGGGCTGGGACCCTGGGCCCATAAAGCCTATATACCTAGATCGCCCCTGATGAATAGTATAATTTTAACTATTAAAATCTCCGCCGCTTTGATTTACGGTCAATTTTCCACAGGCACTTACAACTCAGTTATTAAAAGTTAACAAGAGAAACTTGAATCCCATACAGTTACAATACAAGCTATGGCCAGACCAACATAAGCTGAGCGGCATTATAAAGAATTTGAAAGGACTGTGTAGGTCAAAAGTGCGTGGTCATAATTCTCTAGCCACCAACATAAATTGATCTCTAACGTTGATATCATTGTATGTTCGAAGGAGGTCTGTATTAAATTGTAGGGGTACCGCAAGGAGTAATGTTATGCGGTAACGTTAAATCTAAGTTTATAACTGAATCTTCATTTACAGTGAGCTCCGGATCGTATAAAACTACTTTGCTCTATGGATACGGCATTATTTTACGATCCTTAATTGATATCATTATGGGTTTAACTACAATTTTGTTATTAATGAGAAAATTTAATCGAGGCTAAAATAATTGCACATTTCTGTATAATTGATGAAAGTTACATAATTACTATCGTGGGCAGTTCAGATTATAAAACTACTACTTATAATTACACACACACTAAGACCCTCACACTCCACATACACAACCCAATTCACTCCATATATCCCAACACATCCCACAAAATACACTGTCTTAATTTATTTTTATTGTTTCTTTTTCCACATTAATATTTAGTTTTTTACATTCCTTCCTGCTTCAAATTATTGTACACCTTAATGAGGAGAATAAATAAATACACTGGTATCTAAAAGACTACAGTTCAATACTAGTTCAGAGGCCAGGGTTTCACCAGGTCTCAACTATATGCCAATAAAATTGTTTGATCTTCTTCTTAATCGTGTGGGCAGTAAGGTCTAACGACCCCACATACTCTAGTACCTATCAGAGTATCTAAACCGCCTCAAGGGATTTTTGATTTTTTAATATTACAGAAATATCAAACAGTCCTCCACGACAATTTCAGAATTGAAGTTCATTCTAATGAAGCTCACACGCCACATCCATCATAATCAAATCAAGTTATCAACCACCAACTAGAGAAACAATTTGTACACAGCAAATGTTCCCAATTGGCTTGTTGAGAAACAGGTGGCTAACGCAGTCCATTACCATTGTAAATGTTACTGCAATTTTCTTGCTTCCTTGTCCATCAGAAAGCTTATTACGTCTGTGATTCTGTGATTTGCGTATGTTAGTAAAGTTACTGTATTCTCTTAAACTACTTTTAGTTTTTGTATGAGTTCTTGTGTTGTTTTACTTGGGTTGGCTGTTTTAGGAGAATGTTCTATATTGTCATCATGACGATTATCTTTTTCGTTATCTTTGATTATTAGATATCACTTTTGTTATTCTATACTAATATAATAAAGCTGAAGAGTTTGTTTGCTTGTATCAACGCACTAATCTCTGGAATTATCCGTTGGATTAGTAAAATGTTTTTTGCATGTTATAACCAGTTTCGTGAGGAATCGTACCTTCAAGCTATATAACATCATGCTACGCAACTAACTTAAAGCGGATGAAAAAAACCACGCAAACAACGTTGGCGGCAGAAGCTAGTATTGCAGTTAAATTATTAATAATCACTTTAGTGTCTAGTTCATATCTACCAGTTTTCTCTTCTACTGATTCTTGCTTTTCAACACAAAACTCACCATTAGCATGTATAACATGTACTTCACGAGTTTTGTCACCTACATCAACAACTTTATCTGTTAAGTCAATCCGATGGCCGATACTTTTATCTAAATCGAAGCTTTTATCTGGTACTCTTCCAAATCCTTACTTCGCTTCGAGTCTAACCCCTGCCTTACAGTTCAGTTGGTTCGGATCGTAATCAATATTTCTATTACGTGTATCCGCTTGTTAGGATTCTCTTCATTTAGCTCACATCCGCCGCGTGCTTTATTCTACTATTGTATCTCATAACGTTTGTTTGTAATGAGTGCTATAATGAGTATTAGTTAGTAGGCACATTGTGGGGTTTTTATTAGGTTAACATTTCTTAGTTGTTTTATTTTGTATTGATCTTCGATGAACATTCTCACATTGTAGTTGTAGATTCGATATGAATGATGTTACCTGAAATGATGTTTTTTTTTATTTTTTATTTAAAAGCGTGTTCATGGAGTCTCTTTCTTCTCCATAGAAACCTACTGTTTGAAACGACCAACTATCTTGATGTTTGCATCAAATTACAGTAAACAAAAAAAAGACGCTGAAAGCAGGCCGATTCTAACCGGTTCTATTGGAAATCTATGGGGGAGGCCTATGTCCAACAGTGGACGTCCAGAGGCTGACATGATGATGATGATGATGATCAAATTACACCGTCCCCTGGTTGTAATAGAAATGGGTAATATAGCCTGATTTGTTATGTTGATTAAAATTGATAGATAAGTCTGGTTTATTATTATTCGCAGTTAGCAATAGACTAAGTTGAGATTGAAGACAAAAGAAAACATATATTCATTAGTTAGGTGTTTGTATGTATAGTTTCGCCTACTCTCTTTACTTAAAGATTGTTATCAACAAACAAAGTGTCACGCAATAAAAGACCCATGTGGGCGAACACACATTTGCCTATTCAAATATAAGCGTCCATTACTTTTTAATCATCATTAAATTCTCAACAGCAGCTGTACTTCACTACTGGCTATAAACCTCCTTACTAACCGTTACTGTCCAGTCACAAAGAATTCAAAAAAAGAACAAACAAATCATAAAAAAAAGAAAATCAAAACCCACAAATTGACATGTCACACCATGACGTCACGAAACCCGAACAAAATATCAAAAAGTATTATTACACTGTCTAAGTGGCGTAAAAAAAGGAATGAAATCTTTAACAAACGACTGTCAAACTAGCTGCGTAGGAGTTTAAGAGACACCGCCGGAGCTTTTTAACTTATTTGTCAATGTTGTCGATCCGACAGATGCGGTGTTGTGAAAGGGCCTTACTTTTATTTTGTGGGAATGTTAGTAGCTCTTAGTCCTAGTTAGTTGGTAATGATGTACTTTAGTCAAAATTGGAAACTAGGAATTGCATTTTGGTTTATTTAAGGGTTTTATATAATAAAGAACTATTGAAAAGCTTCTTTCTATGTAAGACAGCAACTATGTAAAATATAAGTTAAGAAATCGGTACAATGTATAACGGTATTGTGGTATCGCACGTAAAATGATGTGTTTATTGTGATGTGTATTTAACAGTAGAGGGTTCTACGCAGACGAAGTACCCGACAGAAGCTAGTAGGAAAATAAAGTTGTCTATCCGATATTAAAGGAATACATTTTATGTAATTATTTTTAGGTTAATCTACTGGTATAAGCCAACTAAGGTTTTTTCATCAATGTATTTAATAACATATGATAATGTCGTGGTGGCTCCCCCATACATGAGGTTTTGGTTTCAATAACAATGTGACTTTTTCAATTTACATGTATTGTGCTTTCTAAGTTTATCTGGAATATCATTGACATCGGTGAAGAAAACCGAGACTTAAATACCATCACGCCTGTATTCCCCGAAGGGTTAGGCAGAGGTACACCAATGCACACCCACAGTCAATCGGTATGTTTAGGTCCCATGTAATAGGGGGTGAGCTTATTCCCAGAAACCGGGCACAAATAATTCGTGTAAATAAGTCAGAAATCAAACAGGGTGATCAATACTAGTGCCTTCTCTGTATGAGAAGAGGCCATTGCCATGCAGTGGGACACTAATAGGCAGTTATGATCATTATTAGTAAAATAAC
This sequence comes from Caradrina clavipalpis, assembly GCA_932526535.1. NCBI lineage: Eukaryota > Metazoa > Arthropoda > Insecta > Lepidoptera > Noctuidae > Caradrina > Caradrina clavipalpis. Next base: position 7,983,789 of record OW052105.1, read on the forward strand.
GTTTTGCTTCAGTTATAACTTCGACCTTATCAGTTGGTTAAAAAACAATAAATTTTCTTTTACTTCTATCGCGTCATCGCTGATTGGTTAAAATGTCTTAAGAATTTAAATGTTAATTTAATGACTAACTGTCGACAACCACTTTGTTTTATATTATTAGATTCGAGAATGAGTACGGTGGAAAACAGTTTATGATAATAACCATTAATAATTATTATAATCGTGGGAAACAACTTTTGTGGTGTTGGCTGTTGGTAATAGCAACAGGTGATAGGTAGGTAGGTACTACCTGTCTATTTTTTTGTATGTATATCCGTACTTTTACTTTAAACTGAGATCTTAAAGTTGCCGGTCCAACGTCATTTTAGAAGGGTAGTCAATATTTTTTATTACTTTTTAATCAGCTTCACTGTTGTCACTGATAGAAACAACAAGAAAATCTTGGTTACAATAACCAAGATTTTGTAAATACCACATTGAAAGAAAAGAGTGTCCATTGAATTTCTTGCTCGTTCTTCTCCATAGAGACCCACGTTTTAGAACGAGCAACTAGCATCAACTTTAAACTGTATCTTCTTGACCCTTCAAAAGTGCCTGTAAATGGTTTAATTAAAATAAATGTTTTTACTTTGATTTTTTAAGTCTGAAACCACCAATCCGCGTTGTGCGTGATGAAATACTCTTGTAATATCTTTATGATGAGAGACCTTTGACCTTCAGTGGGACAATAATAGCTTGAAGCAGCCGAATAGTAAAAATTCAATCATCAAAAAAATGCATTAGTCATTTCCCGACAAAATATTTCTTCAATCATTTACATTTTCTACGACCAACCGCTGTTCGACCAGAAAATTGTTTATGTACCTTCTCATACACAAGAAGATAAATCGCTGACTTTTGACATGATTATTTTATTCCCAAAATCAACATGGATATTAAGAAAATATTTATTTACTGACTGGAGTTCAAGAAGAGTTCAATCTTTTACAATACCACAAATTGTTATTTAGGCTGAGGCTACATTAGGCAATGAGCGATAAAAAAAAATTACGACATACATACTATCACGCCTGTATTCCCCGAAGGGTTAGGCAGAGGTGTACCAATGTACACCTACAGTTTGGCGGTATGTTTAGGTCCCATGTAATAGGGAGCGAGTCTATTGCCATTAATCGGGCACAAATCCTAACTTCGAACTGCTACTGAGAATTTCAAAGAAAAACCCAATAACACTTGGTTTCGCTCTTCCAGTCGCATCGCTACCCACTGCAGCCTCAGCCTTAGAAGCAACATATCATTGAAAATAAACTACAATACCTAATAAACCGTAGATTTATATTTTCTAACTCATTCAATGGTGCTATCCTAAACAATTTATGAACAATTTATGCACATATATTATGGGACATACTTGTCGCAATGCTATAAATGAGCTTCTTAGAAACATTTTCTTGATTTTTTAACATGTTCAATGAATATTGGGATGGCCTACAGACAGTTGTTTTGGGTCTGGCTGTTTGTGTATGTGAGTTCATGTATTATGTTTGTAAAAAATATTTAATAATACATTGTCATTTTTGTTTGACCCAGGATTCAGTTCTGACAACACCATCAGCTGACGCAATCATCAGGTCCCCACATGTGCAGAAGACAGGGCATGTGGTGGAAGACTTGGGTGTCGAATGTATCTGCCTAACCCTTCAGGGAATACAGGCACGATGGTATGAGTATGTGTTTAAAGTTTAACATGTCGGGACACGTGTCTAGGTGGAAGTCAGTCCAATAACTCGATGAAATTTTCAGGAAGCTTAAGTTTCTCCCGCTAAAATCGCATCTATCCTAGGTGGTGGTGCCGACAGATGGGCTCCGCACCCAAGAAAACTTTATAATGGATTCAATTTCTATAAAGTTTTATTTTTTATCAACATATAATTGTCCCATTGCTGGGCAAAGATCTCCCCCATAGACTTCCACTCAGCGTTGCCTTCTCTGGCAAATCTCCCACAAAAGCCTCTAAGTCATCAAGCCAGCGTTAAGTTACCCAAACAAATTTCAATTACTTTCCCACCCGGACTAAAAATCTCGGCAAAATCCTATACTCATAATATTTATTGCCGTATCAATGTCTACTGTTTTACATTACATAGAACTAACGTTTTAAGTATCATAGTACCCCTTCCCGACTTTTACGACTTGCGAGAAGATAAACAACTAATAATTTTAACTTTTATTCCCAATTCGGTATGTAAATTTTAAAATTTATAGCCTTTAAGAGAATAAAAGTAAATATTGGATGGTTTTTTAACGAGCAAAATCAACAGTTCGCAATTTAAAAGTTTCGTGAAGCTATTACGTTGTAAAGGTGAATGAAGACTGTTTGGTTTTATTTTAAATTTGCCTCTTATGTCACCTACTGCGGGGCAAAGACCTCCCCCTAATGTTTCAATTGATATAAATACTAGTTATTATGCATTTATTAATGGCATAGGCTATTGCCCGCGACTCCATTCAAATGGTGGGTCCACACAACACAGACTTAACAGAACTTAGATTTCTATAGAATTTTGTCTGTACAACAAATCAGTACAGACAAATGTCGGTGTATCAGAAAAGTCGGAAGTCTGCGTACATGTCTGTACGATTGTCGGAGCAAAACTCATGATTATTGAATTACTTAATTTATTCATTAAAATCGAAGTCTGAACTGATGAAAAGTCTGCACAGACATTTGGTAAAAACCTCTGAGTAAAAATTTTTACTCAGACTTTATAGTCTGTGCAGATATCTGTACAGACAAAAGTCTGTATCGTGTGAACCCACCATTACACTTTGGTTACTGCTCCGCTCCCGCGAGTCGTAGAGTAATTTTATATAGCCTATTACTCTTTCTCAATTTTGCTATTTTATGCATTTTTTTTTTCCAGAGAAACATAACACGAGCATTGATCACCACGATTGTTCAAGGCGGATTAGCGATTTTAGACTTAGGTACCTATATTAATTTATGTAAAACTATACCTACATACGTCTGCCGGGGCTGCGGGTTGTTCGAAAGAGATACCGCGCCCCCGGAACGCAAAGGGCATATGAAGGAACATAGATGGGTTTTAGTCAGTAAAAGTCTGACACTCACTCCACAAAAAAAATACCTACATACGTAAGACTTTTATTACCTATTTTGTATTGTAAATTATTTTGTATTTAAATTATTGTATCAATGAGAATGTTTTTATTTGTTCTCTCTCTAAGCGTGTTCGTTATTATTATAAATATTATAATAAGTTCAGGTCTCGACGTTTTCCTTCATCAATATAGAAGGTAGTAAAACTAAAATTTATAATCCATGTCGTGGGCAAAAGCCTGCCTATTTGTACAATTATGTAGATGGTCACTTGACTCATAATAAAATCGAGGCACAGATTTCACCCACGCTATACATAATCTGATTTGTTTCACAAAACAATAGGTTTTAAGTGCATTTTCGACGGGTGACATGTGTTCCGAGTAAGACATTCGGCCTACACATTATTTTTGTATTTTTATACACGTTTGTTACGATGTGGCTGTCCGGTTATTTGCATGTTAACTATAGGTATGTACAGTAGAGGTCCAGTCAGTTATGTCTGTATAATTTTTACAAGTTGGAAGGCAGGAAGATTGCGACGAAGACTTAACGTAACTCAGTAATGATTCTAGGCAATGCTATCGTTTTTAGTCGGTTACAAAAAATATCCGTTGTTCTCTGGAACCACAGTTTTTTTTTAAACAGACTAAAAGACTGCAAAATATTTGCACATACGAGTAAGTAGTTAGGTATGTTTAATAATTAGGTACGATATCTAAAAACTAAAAGTAATAGTAAATTAGTGTGCACAAAAACAAGTTCATGAAACTTACTTTATTGGATATAGGTTTTAACAAGTCATCGAAGTACATTTTTTGTTCATCCTTATTTTGATCACAAGTATTTTACCGTTTTTATTTTTATTATACTGTCCCTAGATATATGGAAAAAAATGTATGTACCAGGTACACATAATCAGTAGGTAGGTACTTAGGTATATAATTATTAACTAGTTTTTATTATTATATTTTATGATTATTTTATTAGTTGATATTTACCTCCTATTTGTAATGACCGTAACATTTTAAATTAACACAGTAACAAAAACTTACTTAAGTAAAATAATAGGTCAAGATATTATTGTAATGTTAATAAACAAACAATAAATCCCCACTGAAGGATATACGCTCTTCATATAGATAAAAAAGGATTGATCACCATGCTTGCTCAAGGTCGATTGTGAATTTCAGACTTACGAGTTTATTACCTAACTATAAGTAAATGCTTCCTTACGATGTTTTCTCTAATCGATGTCAGTAATATCCAAGATAAACTATGAATTAATAAATTCATAAGTGCAATGAGTATCGAACCCGCTACCTCATGCATGAGAGCCGGGCCTTATCCACTGGGCCATCACGAAAAGGATTGAATAAGAAGGTATACATAGGCCACATAGGCTAACAAAAAAAATATAGCTAGTAGAGAAACAACACGTAGGTACCTACTAAATGACATAACTATAGAAATTTTTGAAAAGTAAAAAATTGTCGATATCAAACCAAATATCCAAACACGCATCTCGTTAAGATCACTTTTAATTCACAATCACCTAAACCCACCTCCTGTCAAGTCTTCACTTTCAGACTAATTGACCACAAGGTAATTAATTCTAAAATCTCCATTCCCTTTGTTTAATTCGAACCGTATGTCTTAAATCATAATGTTGATTTTTAAATACCTATCGTATTTACAACCCAATTAATCATACAATTAAAATGATTTGACATGTAATTCGTCACTCGCAGGCGCATACCCAAATTTCTCTAATAAAAAGTTATAAAGTTTTTGTACTGGACAGACGGGCAACACGTTTTACTTTACTGTTTGAAGACCGATATTTAAATTGGTACGATAAAATAAGTATTTTCACTTAAACATAACAAAATAAATGAATAACGTGAGCTAATAAAAAAATAACAAATAAAATTGATTGTCGGATGCATAACTAATTTTTTTGGCGTGTAACTAGCTGCTGATAGATTTTACTCGCTACCAATTATTACCATTTAACATAATATTTACAACTTACTTTTAACTATCATGTTAAAACTTACTTTAAGAAAGTAGGTACACAACACAGTTACACAATCATTGCAATAAAGAGTTTGAGTTTAAGGCATACAACAGTTTTCTAGCAAACAAATGTGATTAAAATAATTCCTACTTATCTTGCAAACACACAACCTAGCAAATAAATCAGTAGACTTAATGCCTATCGCTAAGATTATGTAAATGATATTAAAAACTTATCTTGTACAATCTAAACACTGCAACATTGTAAGAACATTAATGCAAGCTCAACGCTACTTTTAGACGGGATTAACAATTTACAGGCAACTGTTTAGTAGCCGCATTGTAGCCACAAAGTAGCTCGTCTGCTTTCCCAATAAACTTGATTATGCAGTACGACAATAAAATAAGTCGGTCAATTCCACCCACGTTTTCTCTTATTGGATAAGACATTGTATCGATGTTTCTGTTTAAAATGCGTAAATAATGTTATAAAATATAGAAATTAATGTGTTTCTTATGTATCACCTGTGGATCTCACGCTTTTTGTGAATAGGATGGGGTTTTAGTGACAATAAGCGTGTGACGTTTCAAGTTTATGTGTTGGTCCGTTTTGTCACGCTTTTTAGATTAACGTTTGCGAGCGAGTTTATTTTGAATATTTTTGGTTTTAATTTTAGCGCTAATGTATTTCTAGGTATTCTTTACTGTGACATATTTCCTTTGTTAAATAAACTAAAAAATTGTGCTTCGCTTGCGGCGTGGTAACACTAAGCTGACCGGTGGTTATTAGGGTTCCACAGTGGAGGACACCACCTCAAAACGAGTTCCATGTCCATGACAACGCCTCTTGTAACTATCGAATCTTAACGCAGTTATTGAGCAATAATTTGGTCAAAACTGTTCGCTATCAAACCATTTACTGACATGACTATCGGCATGATTATTTTAGTGCCCATATTCTACACGCTGGCAACCTTACGAACTACATCGAGTTAGCACTAATATATAATTATTACTATAATGTTATCTATATAAATATAATGAAGCTAAAAAGTTTGTTACGCGCTAATCTCAGGAACTGCTTACCCGATTTGAAAAAACCTTTTTACATTAGGTAGTCCATTTATCGAGGAAGGTTATAACCTTCTTAACATCATGCTACATCCTGTAGGATGTAGCATGATGATGATATTGCTCCGCTCTTGTAAGAGCGGAGCAATATTCAAAAACGTAACTTAGCGCTGGTGGTATTGCTAGTAAATATTATTCTGTTCGGCTAAGGCATATTTTGTTGACAATATCTGCCACAATGGCCTGTCATATTTCTAAACTGTGATATAAATAATTCAATTTCCAGTGTCAGTTAATATTTTAATCAAGTATCAAGACTGACGTTGTAAATAAACTTATTAGTTTATGTGTTATAATTGAGGTTATGATATCAATATGGATTATCCGTTTCTGACCATAAGTCGTCTCCCACTATATCGTTAAGTCATATTGTCATAATCACGACTCTGAGTGCCCATTGGCTGTTATGATAGCCAGTACAGTGATCGACAAATGTTTTTGTGCATTCGAATGTTATTTGGTTTTGAAAATGGAACAGCATGTTCAAAACAAAACTGATTCATTTTTTTCTTATTTTGGACCTCAAACAACAATTTTAGGATGGCCTTATACCGTTGTTCCATGTTGGCCCTTGTAGGGGAATGTGGGTACATTCAGTTACGACTTTAATTACTGCTCCTCTCCCGTTGGTCATACCGTGATGTTATATACGTATAAACCTTCCTCTTGAATCACACTATCTATTGATGAACACTGCATTAAAATCTTTTAAGCGACTTTGTTTTATACGACTGACGACAGTCGATGCTCAGCGCATCTTCCATCAAATATGCTTGCACTTTTATACTTAAGGTAGTAAGGTACCTTATACCAAATCCTTCCATCATTAAGGTTTTGTATTAATTAACGAAACTCAACAACAACAATATCGAGTATTGTTTGCTAAAGAGGTGCTACTAATACTATTTTTAGCTGAGCATTATGTCATCAAACAACAGGTGGACGTTTCATCTAAAATCGAAAACCTGTTATGGAAAGTATTCATGGATTTATCTCGCTCTGAAGTGCTAGGATTAAAGATGCTATCTTTATTGCTATTTGGCTTCTTAATTTCTTTCTAGATTTTATATTTTTTTTATGTTATCTAATTCTGTTGTTGTAATCTTGTTCTCTGCCGAGTTACTTGTTAGAAGATTATTTGAAAATGCCTCGAGACAACGCTGTTGATTTTATTGGAATTAAATCTTTTTTAAGCTAACATTATTTTGTTGTTTAAAATGTTCTATACTCATATTGGTTCTGTACTAATATTATAATTATGGAGGTATAGTTTGTTGGTCTTTTTTTTGTAAGAGGTAATCTCTTCAAATACAGGGCTGATTACAACAATTCTTTCACTGATAGAAAGTTACACTATTGCTGAGTTACATTTTGTGGTATACCAGACTTACACACGGAGGAAGTCGCTTCTTCTTCTTTAGCGTTTGGGCAGTAAGGTCTAACGACCCCATACACCCTAGTGTCAGAGTTTTTAAGCCGCCTCAAGGGCCTCTGTCATGGTTACTGATGTCAATGATGTCCAAAATAGACTTAGAAAGTATGTACTTTCTAAGTCTTTCTTGTGAATTTAAGAAAGTCGCATTGGTACTTGTCCGTGCCTGGTTGCGAACCCACAACCTTGTGCATGAGAGGCGGCTGCCTTAACCACTGGGCCATCATGACCCATTCAGGAAGTCGCAAATTGTATTATACAAAACTTTAAAAAATAATAAAATATCGTGCATCATTAACCGAAACTTTGAATAAACAGATTTCAACAAAGCCCCTTTTAATTTTGTAACGTCCAAAGTGAAGAGCGTTGTCTCAACGTATCTGAGATGATGATAGGTAAGTGCTGAGACGCCGTAATCACTGATAATAATATTATGACGGACAGATGGGTGCACGCCACTACCATGAATTCTCGAAAGTTATTCCTTTAGTGATCAAAAATAATTTAGGCACGTTAGTTACCAGAAAGTAGCTGTCGTAGAAAATAATGAAAGGATTGTACAAGAAATAAACTGCATTTTACGTGTTTTCTGCGATTGCATTTTATTATGTCGTGGATTAGTCTAGCAAAGATTCAAAAACGGTTCGAAAATTTCAGTTCAATATTTGACTGTGTAATAAAAAAAAAGAAATTGGGAAATGCCCCGAAGCACTAAGACTTACTCATGTTACAATTAGGTCCACGTGAGCGAAGGCGAGAGCACACCTTGTTTTCAATAAAAAAATATTTTTTTAATTTTTTGAATCATGACGAAATAATACCTTAGATTTTGTTTTAGGGATCTAACAACAAATTTGCTTAAGTTATCCAACAGATATTGAGAAAGATCAGAAAAAGAGACCATATTAAAACCTATACCTATACCATATTGCACAGTTAAGTGATTTATATCTAGACTAGCTTCTGCCCGCGACTTCGTTCGCGTCAAATTATAATATTATCCCACGGGAACCGTTCATTTTTTGGGATAAAAAGTATTATAATATATTTATATTTAGATATATTTAGGTATGTTCTTTTACAAATATTTTTAATACCGCTATTCTTGCTGATACAAAAACCAATAATTACTTAATTTATTTTGAAAAGCTCGGATTGTTTCTTTAATCTAACAGTAAATCAGAACTACTAAACAGCTACATTAATAAACATAAAAAGTGTTTATCTAAAACACTTTCACAAGTTGATTTTAATCCCCGATTCGAAAGTAACTATTATAATTTCGCCGAACACTCTTATTAATTTAAAACTGTATAATTTATTTCGTTTATTATACAAATTATTGGGCAAATGATTTAGTTTTTACTTTTACTGACATATTTTTCTGGTTAATGACTACCGGGTGTAAGCATTATTGGATATTAATTTTGTTAATGTTGGTCGAAATTATGTTAATATGTAATTTTTATTTTATTTTTTGATTCTTTGCTAGTCATTATTTTACGTAATTTATGAAGCTTTTATGATTTAATTAAATTGAGAAGTGTTTTAATTTATATCGTTTTTTGTAGGGCTTTTGTTTAGGAAAGCATTTCTATTACCTAACTTTTAGAAACAATCGCAATCTAATCTCAGTTTCAATGTATCAAAAATGCTTCTATTATTTCTACATTTGTCGTGATATGTGATTGTCACGGATGTGATATTATTGCGAATTAATTTTGAACGATTTTATTTAGTATCTAGAGTTAGCGTTCAGGATTCATAAAAATATTAAAATAATCAAGTAGGTAGGTGTCAGAAGTTTACCCTATTTAAAACGTCAACAAAAAATCTAGATGCAATAAATCTAAAAACTTTTTTAAACCATCCAAATTCGTCCTCTACAAAAACGAACTCACTCAAAAACCCCTTTGTCTTGTTCATCACTTAGTAGCGGCCATTATCACGACAAGCGCAACTTATCCCGACAGGTGCACGCATGACTATGATTGAGCTATTGTTTCCCACGACTATGATTACTGCCCGACTGCCCGGGCAGCGGGCAGTGCGGGCAAAGAATGCTCGGGCAGTTATTTCGAATTACATTTAAATGAAGTGAGCTTTTTAGTAATGGGTAAGTTTGTTTTGTGAGATGGGTAATTGTTTTGCTGTTAATTAGGGTAAGAGGTAATTATTTTATGGTCGTTAGGAGTATTTCTTTTGTTGTTTGTTGGTTTTGTTAATGGAAAGATATAGCAGGGCTGGTGCACTGGTGAGCAATTGGCTGCTGCGTTGAGTTTCTTGGGTTCGATTCCTGCACTAAACAAATAGTTGCTTCGGGTCTGGTTGTCTGTGTATGTCAGTTTATATGTTTGTAAACACACCTAGTGTGAGAGTGAAAAAATAATATATACACAGTAGGTATAGTCAATTGCTTACTATATTTTGTTTATAATAATATTACATTATCGGCACACAGGTGAAATCAAATACCAAACTCCTGGGAGCTATTAACAAATTCCTATATTTATCCAAACACTAAATATCAATAAAACCGTTAGTGACACAAATATTCAGAAAGCCTCGCCTCGAGTGAAGAGTGCAAAGTTCGTCCATCACTGCCAAACTGTCCGACATTGTATTTACACGCAGTAGGGCGCCTGCGCAACAATTAACGTTACCCTGTATAATGAACTACTGCCAACTATATTTTATTATAATACTTTTGTGAATACACTTACTCATACTTTACTGCTAGTAGGCAAGTGCAATTACCGTTTTATCTGGAACGAAGTTTATAGTGGACGGATTATCATAGGATTTTTTGTTGAGTTCTCAGTCTGAGGAAAAGAAAGTTTCTTTTTACAAACATTTTTCGTTTTTTTTTATTCGACGAATTTATTTTATAACATTATAGTATTAGGCCATTTACGACCAATTAAGTATTTGGAATTGTCTCTCGAACTAAAGAAATAAAAAAATACTCGAATTTCTTTAATAAGCCCATATTATCGAAAACACGCGAAAGTTTGTGTGGACGGATAGACGGATGTTTGTTACTTTTTTCGCCGTAACAGCTGAACGAAATAAGCTAAAATTTGGCATATAAATAGAGGTAATGACCTAACTTAACACGTAGCATACTTTTATTTTTGATTTTCAAAGCGATATCGCTTTGAGGATAATATCGCTCGTGCTTTAATAAAACTGCGCAGTACAATCATATCAGACACATGCAATGCCACATTAACATTCACACAAGTAACCTTTTAAGTATCTAACATATTATTATAAATACAAAGATTATTGATATAGCGTAGATTATCACAATGTTTCCCTAGTAAACAATGGACCATTATGAACAATTACAAACGTAATCCTTATAGCGGTAGGTATGCAATGAATATTTACAAAAGATTTAGTCACGAGCTCGAATAACTTATTCAATAATAACGTTAATAAATTTGATTCCTGGAAGTATGATCTTGAAGAAAATTGTTTGCCTCGTTTTGAGTTATTTAATGTAACAATGAATAATAACTTATATTTCATTTGTTGATAAATTTAAGTAAATGATCAATTCATTTATAATAAGAAATACATGGTACTAATTCGATATACAGGGTGGAAATTTATTATGCTACCTGGAGGGAAAGTACTCTAAATACTTGAGTTAGCAAATTTTACTGAAAGGAAACATTCCTTTATTTTTAAAAAGAAACAAAACTGCATTTAAATAATTTTGAAAATACGCTTGCCACACCCGGGAATCGAACAGACTAAAATCGGATAAAATAGCATCCTGTACTTTTATGGCACTTATCGATAGGGTCAATCACAAGGATCAAATCTCTACAAACCTGGTAAACTAAATTTAACAAAAACCATGAAATTTCAATCTAAACTTATTTTATTCGGACGAAAAAAACGAGTACAGTAACTAATTGCATGCTGGAAATGAGCTTCACTTTCTTCGATGCACACATTATTATTTGAAGGAATTCATTTTGAATACCTTTTAAAAGGGTGTTGTGGTGAATATTGAAAATTTTACTACGCTACCAAAAGTTACTTAAAATGATTTTTTTAAAGGAATAAATTCATGCATCCAAGAAATGAAGCTCATTTCCAGCAACTACTTAGTGAATTTACTCGTTTGTTTCGTCCGAATAAAATAAATTTACAATAAAATTGCATGTTTTTATTTTATTTTAATTTACCATGTTTGCAGGGATTTGATCCTTATGATTGACCCTATCGATTAGTGCCATAAAAGTACAGGATGCAATTTTTTCGAATTTTAGTCGGTTCGATTCCTGGGTGTGGCTAGAATATTTTCAAAATTATTTAAATGCAGTTTTGTTTCTTTTTAAAAATAAAGGAATGTTTCCTTTCAGTAAAATTTGCTAACTCAAGCATTTAGAGTACTTTCCCTCCAGGTAGCATAATAAATTTCCACCCTGTATACTACACGTAGGTACCGATTATGAATATCTTACTGTCTGTACCTACGCCATTTTTTATTTTTTGTTGTCTATCTTTAATTTTGTTTGCCATTATTTCTTCCCTTCCCAAAAATAAATAAGTCGTAAAGTTTACCTCCCCACTATAAAATCATTTACTATTTAATTATAGAATTCATGTAGAATATGTAATATTAAGCCGATAGTGGATCATTAAATTGTTTAATAATGAAAAGTTTCGACCAACAACTAGATGAACTATCGCAAAACAGCTGGTTTAAGTGTCAGATGCAGAAGGTGGCCTTCTTAGACACGCCACGCATTGTGAGGAGATTCCTCACTTTGCCCTAACCACCGTAAGCTTGCATCTTAATGCCTCGCAGTGAGCGGAGCTTTATTTAAAAAAAAAACTTTATATATGTAAAAAAATATGTTAAAATAGAGAATACGGACACATTAAAAATTCACACCATTATCATTAAATTAAGATGGCACTTGCTATGTTCATTGGATTTTTGTAAAAGCATAAATAAATGCTCTTTCTTCTAAAGTACTTGTAAATGCCTCGTTTTGAGCTATAACGTTGCCTCGAATGTAGTTGAAAATGTTTATGTCGTCTTTGACTTGACCTCTGCCTTGTCATAAGTAACTTTTGTGGTATCTTTACTGTGGGGGTACCTACTTTATGATTTTTCTATGCTAATTGTAAAGGGTATTGTTGGATGCTATTCGGGGAATGCCGACAAAGGGGAAAGGTGGATCGTTTGACTAGACCAGTGGTTCTTAACCTTTTTAGTATTTAAGTCCTTCAACTCTAAAAGTTTTCACATTTAATTAAAAAAATTGTCTTGCTATAGCCCATCAATTGTTTAGGGGGTAATATTAATTATTTAAAACATTCGATTTTTTTTATAAATTAAGAATATTGTATTATTAAAACAAATAGGTACGTTAATTAGGTTGAGGTGCTTTTATTGTGATTTTTGAGGCTTAATATCGGGTGCGTATCAACTGTTGAATTCTTGCCTGATCGCAACAATTTTCGCTGTCAATCTTAAAAATCAGAAATAAGCAAGCAGTCATTTGTTTTGGTCCGTAAGACAAATCGTTGATTTTTTGTTAACTTTTATATTGCCGCCGTCACTGACTATTTCTGGTGTTTTTGGGCACCCCTAGTGGTCCGCTCACCACGGTTTGAGAACCACTGGACTAAACTATTGAACAGTTACAATCTGTTTCTGTAAAACATTTACACTTGGTAGAAAAACGGTTTGGGAATAGTTACGGGTAGTCATTTGGACAACTGCGCAGGTAATCATTGAAATCTTAAAAGTTTGTCGGTCGATAAAAAAGTGACTACAAGGTGATTTTTGATCACAGACATAATATGTGAAGCGTAACTTATCAGTCGATAAAAAAGTGACTACAAAGTGATTTTTCATCACATACATAGGTAAAGAGAAACATCGTGAAGATACTTAGACTTATCCATACTAATATAATTAGGTAGAAGAGTTTTTTTTGGTTGTTTGTTTAAACGCCCTATGCTATGAAACTACCAGTAGGATTGAAATTTTTTGAATGTGATAATATAGATTCATGAGCCATTGTAAAGGCTAAACAACATAACGCTACGATCTATGGGAGCGCAGCAGTAACTAAAGACGTAATCTAAGGCGTGTGAAAAAATACAACGCGGACTATAGTTAGTTTAGTTATACTAGGTGGGTATTATTATATACAAGCTTCTTCTTTCTTTATCGTGTGGGCAGTAAGGTCTAATGACCCCACACACCCTAGTGTCAGAGTTTCTAAACCCCCTCAAGGGCCCCTGACATGGTTACCGATGTCAGTGATGTCCAAAATAAACTTAGAAAGTACATGTGAATTAGAAAAAGTCACATTGGTACTTGTCCGTGCCCGGTTACGAACCCACAACCTCGTGCATGATAGGCAGTACCTTAACCAGTGGGCTATCATGACATTTATACAAACTTATAAACTCTAACTGCCTCTAACTAACTGCCTCGTTGGCCTAGTAGACCTAAGCGCGACTGCTACGCTAGAGGTCTTGGGTTCGATTCCCAGGTCGAGCAAAAAGTGTTTATTGGGATTTTCTATGAAATTTTTAGTAGCAGCTCGGAGTTTGGATTTGTGCCCGATTAATGGCAATAGGCTTGCCCCCTATTACATTGGACCTAAGTATACCGGCGAACCGTGGGTGTACTACATTGGTACACCTCTGCCTAACCCTTTGGGGAATATAAGCGTGATGGTAATAAACTCTATTAATTTCTTCTTTATATCTATCGTAATTCTTCTACCATTAGCAAGCCTTGTACCATAATAAACGTTAACAGACACTTCTAATACATTCAAGTGAAATAATGGCCGCTTTAAAGTTTGTAGGCAAGATTCCGGATACAGAGGTCGCGGGTTCAATTCTCGTTTGAATCAAAATGTTGGGTGTAACAGGTCAATAGTTTGGCTTGTAACATGTAAAGTAACGTGGTCTAGTTATAAATCGTCGGCAGTTTAAAAGAAAGTTAAGTTAATAAAGATCGTGTAAAGAAATTAAAGTTCTTGTAGTTAAAACTTTATGTTTGACTGCCCCGTTGGTTTTGTGGTCGTAAGTATGGCTACTGAGCGTGGAGTCCTGGGTTTGATTTCCGTGTTGGGTTGGTAGTTGGTGGTGTGACCCCCGTACTTTAGAAAGCTCGTAAAGCCGTTAGTCCCAGCTGCGCTTTCTAGGACTTTAAAAAATTCATACATCATTGTAGGTATCGCGTCTATTTTCTTTGTTATAAATGACCTTTACAACATTATTTCATCTTGTTTCTATTCAAAATAATACATACTAAATCAAAATATATGATTTAAAATTAGAACGAGTATCGTTTTCCTCAAAATTATGTTTTCTTATTTATTCCTTCTTATCTTTAATAATAAAACCTTTAGAATCAGAATGAGGAAAATCAATTACCTATTTCATATTAAGACAAGCAGAATGCTTCAACTTCAACAAAATATCAAGTTTCATCAAGTTGCTTACTACAATTATTATTGTATACCATATAAGCAGCGTTCACTGAGATTACAATAAAATCTAACAATACTAGAATACAATAAGGATGTTAGAGCGTTCGATATACCTAACTAGGTTTATCTATTTTATATCTTAAGGTGAAGATAGACGGTTTAGACAAAACAAAAAATATAATAAGTTGAAAATATATTTAATACTAGCTGCGACTGTTTACAGCGGATCCTTAAATTCTTTTTCTAAAATAAAATTAGCCTTGGTTACTATTTATAACATCAGCTATATGCCAGTGAGAATCGTGTCAAAATCGGTCCAGCCGTTTTGGAGATCCGTCGGAACAAACAGACAGTCAAAGAAAATATGTGTATATGGTGTAATTACTATGCAAACATTTATATAATACCTATGCATTTTATATAAAGCTGTTATTTTGACGTTACAAACAGAAAGTCTTTGTTTTAATAATAAAATAAATATTTCTAAAAAATAAAGAATGATCATCTTGATGAATTATTTTTAAATAATCAAAGTTTTTAACCTTTTAATAGAGTTCAGTTTAGATGTAAATTAGCATTTCTAGATTTCATATCAAATTACACCATGTATTTATAAAATTCAAACCAGCCTATATTTCTACAAAGAAAAAAAATCAATCCATAGGTTTTATTACAAAATGATAGATCATAAAAATATTCGGTAAAAAATCTAGACTAATTAATATTTTATTAGTTTTCCTCTACTGCCACTTCAAACACGTTATTATGATGAAAAAAGCTCATAACTTATATTAATCATAGCTATTAAAATTATATTTTTGAGACAAACGACAGGACTTTGACCTCTGCAGACTACCTACGAAAATAATTACCTTCTTCTACTACCAACTTTTTTATTTATATTTATCCTAAAGATAATCATAAAAAATACAAA
This sequence comes from Caradrina clavipalpis, assembly GCA_932526535.1. Classification (NCBI taxonomy): domain Eukaryota; kingdom Metazoa; phylum Arthropoda; class Insecta; order Lepidoptera; family Noctuidae; genus Caradrina; species Caradrina clavipalpis. Next base: position 7,999,910 of record OW052105.1, read on the forward strand.
ACAACAAAACTGTTGGGACTTAAGTGATTATAATTGGTTTTTTTAGTCATATTTTGTCGATTGTGTTATTGTTCAGAATAAAGAATATGAAGTCAATTGGGTGGTTTTTCCTCACAACTAACCCTTACAACATGTTTTATCAAAAAATAACCGCAATCACATGCAGGCGACATAACCACTGGGCCATTGCGACATTAGTTTTCTATACTAATATTATAAAGAAGTAACATTTGTTAGTTTGTTTGTAACGAATAGGCTCCGAAACTACTAAACCGATTTTATCAATTTTTTCACCAATAGATAGCTACATTATTCCCAAATAACATAAGCTATATAACATCACGCTACAACACACGGGAGCGGAGCATTAGCCAAAGACGTAACTTATATCGGGTGAAAAACGCCGCGCGGAATAAGTCGCGGACAGTTCGCTGGTTTTTAATAATTTTATCGACCGAAAAATGTAACATAGTTGGGATTAAATAAAATCACTTACGAGTGTGTTTTCCCTAAGTCTATCTCTTACCCCTAAATACCTATTATCAAACAACAACAAAAAACTAAACACCAAGAAAAAAGTCCTACCACAAAATAAGTCATACAAATTCAGTGCGCACTCGTGTACCCCGCACTAAGCCATCCAACTCGTAAGTTACAACCGACACCGCGTCACTCGACAATCAAGGTAGGTTTTGCAAGAAATCCGAAGTGGACACACAGCCTTATACGGCTAGGTAGACGATCTAAAAAGTGGAACGCAGCCTGTCTTAGAGCGCACTATTGTGAGAATATTTATTGTCCTGATGATAATTGTTTTTAGCTTCGAAAGTTGCAGTAACTGGATAAATGGTGGACGCTTCTTGGTTTTAGTGCGTGCCGTTTTCTCTTTGGCGAGAGAGTTTAGTTATAGAGGTTTTGTAATTAAGAATGTGGTGTTGCATCATGTTGTGCTTAGTAATTATAATAAGAGATTCCTATCCTAGGAGTACTTACTGGTGGGTTGGATCTTGGTCCCGATGTCGATGTGGTAATTTTTTTAACCTTTTATATTTTTATATAAAGTTTGTTTTGCATTACAATTGAATTAATGATGTTATAATATCAGCCTATTATTGTCTTAGGTACTGCTGGGTAAAAGTTTCTACTTATACAAGTGCATATTTCATGAATTTTTTAGGAACCTTAAATGGTACAACGTTAATGATAAAATGTGCTAAATGTAATATATTGCTATCCAGTAATAACAGTTTCATATGCGTCTCAAAGTTATGCTTAGAATTAATTTAAAATTAATCAGCGTTAAATTTTTCAAGTTAATATAATAATTATCTGCTATAAGAAATGAGCGAAATTTTGACATACCTATGTTTGTTCATTTTAGTAGAACTGAATCCAATTAGGAATGATACAAAACGAAATATTCGTTTTGCTATCTATTTTACTACAAAATCTATAAATTCACTAGCGAATACTTGAACCTCTTACTCAAACCCTATAACAACGATAAATTAATAAAGAAAACCCAAGAAATCACAATAATAATAATAGATTGAAAACAGCTCCATTAAAAGCTACTAAGTACAAGCCAACAAATGACTGTACACATCTGGAAATTCGCATCTCGTCCGTAATTCACAATAATACATTTGCAGTAGTTAAAAAACGTCATTATGAACCATCAATGAGCAAGTAAAACAGTAGAATAGGCTTACACTGCAGTGCAATAATAACTGGCACACAGTAATCCGAGGCAAAAAGTTAATGAGTTGAGGTGATCCGTCATGTAAGGCGGGGCGATAGCGAGGCGATGCTATCTGTGAAGCTATCTTAATACATACATACATACCATCACGCCTGTATTCCCCGAAGGGTTAGGCAGAGGTGTACCAATGTACACCCACAGTTCGCCGGTATATTTAGGTCCCATGTAATAGGGGGCGAGCCTATTGCCATTAACCGGACACAAATCCAAACTCCGAGCTGCTACTGAGAATTTCATAGAAAAACCCAATAACACTTTTTGCTCGACCTGGGAATTGAACCCAGGATCTCTAGAGTAGCAGCCGCGCTCAGGACTACTAGGCCAACGAGGCAGTCTATCTTAATGTCAGGATTGAAAAGGAAATAAGGACAATCGTTTTTGTTTTTGAATGGATTTGTAGCGACGACACGATTGGTGCAGTGGCTGAGAGATTGATTGCTGCGTTGCATGTCGCGGGTGCAATTCCTACACGTAACAAATATTTGTATGGCTTATGGTTTATGATACAACACAAACTCTAGCGTGTGGAAATGACTTTTTCTTAAGGTAAGAAAGCATAATTTAACTTTATTAAACGTGCATTAAACATAAAATGGGTCCCAAGTAAATAAATAGTACTAAGATAATAATCTAAACTAATATTATATAGAGAAGAAATTATTTGTTAGTTAGCAAGAGATAATTTCAGAAAGCACTAAACAAAGAGAGAGAAAACCACAATATAACCAAGTATCATAAGGTCCCCAGCTGAATATATCAACTTTGACACGAACAATCTCAAGCAGAAGCTACAACAAACATAAAATAGTTACGAGCTATAAATTATAGCTCCTTCTGCAGTGAGTGGTCAGCTTTAAGCCACAGATGACACGCACACATGAAAACTTGATAGAGGTAAATGAGAAACAACACGTCAGGTGAAAGGTTCTCTAGGAAACAATATTGCAAATACAATTTATTGTAATAGGATTTAAACACCGATTTATGTTCTGTAAACTAGATTTTAGTGAGCTTTGATTGTGGGAACCTTGCTCTTATGTAACTTAGTTAAAAGGAGATACGTGTTATATGTACCTACCAGTGCTGTGCGTAACCAATCTATGCAAATATTACCTTAGAAATGTATAATATATAATCCGGAAAATTCGGAAAATAATGTAAATAAAAACGATTTCTGTTCGGTATATTCCTTAGAAATTTCTAGTTGGTTTTGGGATAATCTTTTTGTATTACATAGCCTGTTTATCAAGAAACTGTATAGGCATAACATTACGCTACAACCTAAGGGAGCGGAGCAGTAATTGAAGACGTAAAATAACTAGGGTTAAACCGGGGTATTGCTAGTGTGCATATTATTATGTAGTTTGTCTTTTGCTTCATTGTAGATACTTATTCTGTACTATCGATGTTATATTCTGGTTTTTTGACTCCTATTTTGTGGCTTGCAGTGCTATTCCCTTACATCTCTCCGTAGTATCATAATTCGAATGACAGCACACTTAAGCTAAATTCATCGAGAGAGAATTACATAAAATACAGAATGGGCCGGCTGATATTTTCTACATCGATTGTTACAAAAATCATAAGACCATCTTTATATGACACGTATCATAATTTCAAAATTAAAAACAACTCTGCCATTACCAAAAAAAAAACAAACAACACAAAATTATTACACTCGAAACAAAAGCACACCATCGCTAAAAACAACAAAAATAACATCTGAAAACAACAGAAAACAAACTAAAAAACTATAAAACAGGAGCGGTGTTGCGTGCGCGCCGCGTTCCGTTTCGCACGAGAGACCCCTCGACTTTTTGTACCATCCCATAATCGAAGCAGTAAATTGAAACCTCCGTTCGATAATACACAGATTACAGTGTATTATTTGTAATCTATATTTATATAATGTGTAATTTCTTAATGTTTTTCATTTAACTTCGATTTTGTTGTATTATTCATATTCATTTATTTGCTTACTATTGTCAATAAAGATATTATAATAAGCTTAGAAGAAATCTTTGTGAAGGAGCTCGTCCGGGAAAGTACTACCACTACACCTATTGGTGCAAAGCAGCGTTACTGTGTTCCGGTTTGAAGGGTGGGTGCTGGTGTAATTACAGGCACATAACATTTTAACTTTGTCTGTACGATGGCAACGCGTTTGGAAAGCCTCTGGTATTGCAGATGTCTATAGGCAGCAGTGACCACTTAACATCATGTGGGCCGTCGGTTTGTTTGCCATCCAATGATTATGACAAAAAAAAAACGTGTTTTTGTGAAAACAATTCTAAAAAAGCAGGACCAACGGCTTTATTAGCACACACAATCATTGATCTTGTATAGTGAATGTCTTGTAAACTATCGTACCTAATACTTACAAGCTATTATTTTTTTCTTAGAACTAGTGGCAATAGGCTCGCCCCCTATAACAAGGGACCTAAAAATACCCGCGAACTGTGGGTGTACATTTATTACACCTCTGCCTAACCCTTTGAGGAATACAGGCGTGATGGTATGTTGGTATGTTGAAGTAGTTGAAAATAAAATATTAAGCGACGGAAAAAAATTATACGCTCTGTATTAAAAAGAATTACAAAATCAGAAGTCTTTTCGTATAATCGAAAACCTTCCAAATCTAGTAGTAATGTTATCTCAGAGACAAGCAATGTAACGAACTTGTCAAAAGATTGCGACTGAGATTAGAATACGATCGTTCTTAACAATATTAAAATTATCCCTCTGTTCGAAATGTATTCTGACAATATCAAAATATTGGTAGTATATAGAATACCGCAGGGCCTAATGTGACAAAGTTTTATAAGAGTAACATAATGTGATCGAATTTTAGTATGAATATCCTTTACATAATCTACATAAATCAGTACATTAATTTTACATTAAATCGATATAATAGTGAAGAGAAACCCATAAATTTTGCAATAACCGCGATAATCTGTGAGGCCTATAAAAATAACCATTACATTAAACAATATCGAAGAATTTGTTACTGATTTAACATACATTTTTGTGTTATTCTCATATTTATAGTTTCTTTGTCATACCTGCTAAATACTTAAGAATTTATTAATCCCTGTTTAAATAAAAAACAAAGAAAAAAAAACAAAAAAAAATATTTATTCATTTAACATCCGTCGGTTTTTTAGCAGCATTTTATAAAAACATTACTTTTTTTGTTACAAGTGTTATTTTAACTGTAGCAATTGAATTACTTACTTCAAAAATGACGTTTAAATGTCAAAATGTTATCTACCTTTTTTATAAAACGTATATTCTTTTTTTTTCCTTCGTCAATGTATTGACATTTTCCAAAACATTAACCGCAAAGGCTCAAATAAACATAACAATTATTGTTAATAATTGAAAAGGTGATGCAACGCGTGAAATAGGCATGCGGGATCCATTATACTTGTTTACACTAAAAATACAAAAAAGAAAGATATTTTTGTATGTTTGTTTGTACCAAATAATCTCCGAAATTACTGGACCGATTATAATTAAACCATTATTTTACCAATAGATAGCTGCATTTTTGCTAAATAACATAGGCTGTATAACATCACGCTGCGACACATGGGAGCGGAGCAATAACCAAAGACGTGACTTAAAGCGGGTGAAATAAGCCATGCAGGCGAAGTCGCGAGCGGGTCGCTAGTGTTAAAATAAAGAAACTCAAACTTAAGCTTACACCTGTTGGTTGCGTTCCATGCTGCAATACTTAGACATGATAAAGACCGTCTCACACTGGTCTTGTTTAACGTAGAAGATGGCGTGAATGTACAATTTAATTTTTGTTTTGTTTTTCATAGTGAAAAAATGTTCTGTGCCGATGCAATGCTAAAATCCTACTAAAACCCTACTACCATTATAAATGCAAAAGTTTATGAGGATGTTAAAGTCAAATCGTTTATTTCAATTAGATTATTAAAAAGCACTTTTGAACGTTCGATGGATGGATGGTTTTTTTTTTTTTTTTTTTTATAGACGGGAAATCATCAAATAACTTCCCCCGCCCTGGGCGGGGCGGGAGGGAGTGTCAGACTTTTACTGACTAAAACCCATCTATGTTCCTTCATGTGCCCTTTGCGTTCCGGGGGCGCGGTATCTCTATCGAACCACCCGCAGCCCCGGCAATCATGGATAGACGGATGGATTTATGTTTGTTACTCTTAAACGGCTAAACATTATTATTATCTGGATGACATTTGGCACTGAGATAGATAACACAAAGAATATGGAATAACACTAAGGATACTTTTCATCCCAGAAAAACGTATGGTTCCCGTTGGATAACATATAAAATTGAACGCGGAGAAAGTCGCGGGCAGAAGCTAGTAATTATTTGGGAAAGGAACAAACTTTCTATAATTCTGCTAATATAATAAAGAGATAAAGATGTTTGTTTAAGATGAGAGAGGTACTTAAGAGGTACTTAATCTCAGGAAGTAGTGGTCCGATTACAAAAATTTATTCATTGATAGAAAGCTACGCTATTGTCGACTGTTATACGCTGTTTTATAGTTTCTTTACTATGTAGATTTTTACGTGGAGGAAGTTACGAGCAGAAAATAGTCTATCATATTATATAGCTTGCAAGCGGATTGCCCGCGATTTCGTCCGCGTGGCTTATTTCACCAGGGTTAAGAACAAAATCCTGGAGACTGTAGCGGACAGGATCTCATCCCCACTTTGGAGGTCATTTGTGAGAAGGGTAATTTAGTTTAGTTTTAGGTTTTAGTTTTAATAATTTGATAAATGAAATTTTTAATGTATTTAATTTAATTTAATTTATAATTTTAATGAATGTACCTAATATGGATCTTTTAGACATCTGAAATAAATGAATTTTATTTTTATTTTTTATTTATTTAATAAAAAAAAAACAAATATAAGTAAAACTATGATTTACATTAATCGTCATAGAGGAAAATTCACCCGCGTTAATATACGTCTTTGGTTACTGCTCCGCTCCCGTGAGTCGTAGCGTGATGATGATACTCCATGTTACTTAGGAATAATGCAAGCTATCTATTGGTGAAAAAATGGTTAAAATCGGTCCAGTAGTTTCGGAGCTTCTTCGGTTCAATCAAACAGAAAATCTTTCTTCTTTATAATATTAATATACAGGGTGCTTTGAAATTGCTCGTATTCCTCTCGGGAGAAGAAACTATGACTAATTTAGAATGATTTAACCCCTATCACCTGGGGGTCGAAAATCCGCCATTTTCGAGAAAATCTACTTTGTTTTTATTTTTAGAAAAATCCGAATTTTGGTAATTAAAAAAAACTTATCACTTTTCAGCCTGAAATTTTGTATGATCTGATAGCTTACTAATTGACCAACCTCTCTAAAGCTAAAAACTGTGTAATTTAATTTTTAATTACCAAAATTCAGATTTTTCTAAAAATAAAAACAAAGTAGATTTTCTCGAAAATGGCGGATTTTCGACCCCCAAGTGATAGAGGTTAAATCATTCTAAATTAGTCATAGTTTCTTCTCCCGAGAGGAATACGAGCAATTTCAAAGCACCCTGTAGTTATACCTTTATAATATTAGTGTGGATGTGTTTTATTTATTTTTTTGAGAACGCAATTTTCTTATCTATTACTAAAATTATGTATTTACCAAAACTCAGTAACAAAGTCACTACTGCTGTGTGTGCACTGTATGCAGACTTTTATTTTTATGATAAAAGAATAATGTGAGTCAATACAAGTTGCCGCAAGACGCCTACGAGAAACGCCACGGGCTAAAGCAACATGACTCCTGTAACCAAAGTTTATAATTATTATTAATAAGTATCTAACATATAAAAAAAAATATACCTTTTTATATAAACTATGTAATATTGTACAGAGGTAGAGTTTGTGAGGTTGTAGGGGGTATTCCCTAGATCAACTAAACCGATTTTGGAAATTCTTTTAGCCTTAGAAAGCCGCGTTATTTGTTAGTGCCATGGGCTATATAACATCACGCTTCGAGTCACGGGAGTGGAGCAGTAACCAAAGACGTAACTCAAAGGATAAACTTGATAATTTAAAGGATAAACTTTCTTCATTATATATCTAGTCACAAAGGTGCTCAAACTATCAAGCAGTACTATTCTGTATAAATCCCACCTGATGACAGCTTATCTCCAGCTTACATTAAAATTCATCGAGACAATTTTTTACAGAACCAGCAGGATTCATAGTCTATCGGTTCCCACGTTTTTGCAAAACGGAAAAGTAATATAACATAAATATACGTATACTGATAAAAAATAAAACTACGAAACCGTTTACGCACATTTAAAAGCAAATAAATGTACCGATAAAAAAAAAACGAAAAGTTTTAATCGATAATCGAACTCGTTACTCGGACAAATCTATCGATTTGCGTTATTTACTCTTTATCAGAAAGTAATAACGTTATCAATATTTACTGCTTATGTTTAATGTATAAAATACATAAATGTTCTGTAGTACTTATACAAAAAAAATTGACGTCATGTAAGCCGTATCTTGTTGGTAGCAAGTTGGGTTGCGCATGCGACGATAGACGGCTTAATCAACGTTCTTAAGAAAGACTTCAACGAGTTTCTAAGGTGCAGGATTCTATTTTCAAATTAGGAAACTGCTTTTACCTCCGTAGAACGCAAAACGCCGGTTATTTTAAAAATAAATTAAGAAAAATAAATGAAGAAATGTGCTAGTATACAAATATGATTAGGTAGGTATATTGAAATTACGTATCGATTTTTTTAAAGTGGGTATCTACGGGTTTAAGTTTATCTTGGACATCACGCACGTCAGGTAAAAAAAAATTGACTTAAATTAAGATAAGTCTGAAATCGCCAATCCGTTTTGAGCAAGCGTGGTGATTAATGTTCAGTTCTTCTCTGCATAAGAAGAGACCTTGGCCAGTGGGACAATAATAGCCCGGTATTTATTATCAAATGTTTTAACAGGTACCAATACTAATCGTGAGAATTCATTTACATCACACGTAAAATCCAATGACTACTTATTGAAGACAACGGAAAAACCTGCCTACCTACATTTTATTTTGTTTCTTAATATTATCTATATCGTAATAAAACATTCACTTATTTTCTCAGAAGTTTATAATTACTATACAGCATGTTTTTAAGTCGTAAATCGAAATATTTATAACCAATTCTTGTTTTGTTGCTGTTAATTGTATTGAGCTGAAATAGATTCTATCGCTTCTTATGCAAATAAAACAAATTACCTGTTCTCGATATTTTGTTCTAAATTGTTATTTCATTGAACCGTTAACCGTCTGAGTTAGTTGTATTGCAACGTGCATTTTTCGCATTTTTATGCAAATTTTGTTTTTCGCGGTGTCTCTTTTGCATTTGCTATCTAGCAGCTGAAAAGGTATTTTTTAAGCGTAATTGATGTATTTTTAACTAGAAGTCAAGTATTCTATAAAATAAGCATTTTCTCAAAGAATCAAGTAGTAATGTCATAAAGTGTGTCCATTAAATATAACACTTGGCAATAGTGCAGTTTTCTATCAGTAAAATAATGTTTCTACTCGAACCAGTACTTTTAGACATTATCTTTTAGAAACAAACATTTTTACTTTTTTATATTAATATTAGGATTGATTTTGTGGTTTCAAATTTTGAGCACAGAATTTAATATTTAAATATAGAAAAGTTAAACACTGGTTAGGCACATTAATTCAACACGAATTATGTTAGTAATTAAAGTATTATATTTCAAATGCTACTAAAAATAAATTATCAATTTACATTGATTATAAAATATCGTTTACAAGCCTGCCTCACTATTTCTAAAGTTACAAATAACAGTAGCAACCACCAGAGAACCGATGAGGCGATGAAGTTTGACGAGTCTCTAATAAAAGATCAAACTGTGTTGGAACCCGCAAAAAAATTCATCAGAAAAGATATAAGTTTGACTTCTCCCCAAACAAGCATGAGACAGAACAGATCTAGGCCAATTAACCACAAAGGGACGTTTTCAATTGGAAGAAGCCGGGAGATCAATATAAAATACTAGCTTCTGTGCGCGACTTCGTTCACGTGGTTTTAATCACCCGTGTTAAGTTACGTTTTGATATTATTTAAAGAAAAGTATTAAAAATAATAATATTAATACTGTTACAATCAGATATTGGTTAGTTTTATTGGGTTTTTCTATGAAATTCTCAGTAGCAGCCCGGAGTTAGGATTCGTGCCCAGTTAATAGCAATAGGTTCGCCCCCTATTACGCGGGACTTAAACATACCGGCGAACTGTAGGTGTAAATTGGTACACCTCTGCCTAACGCTTCTGGGAATACAGGCGTGATGGTATGTCTATGTTATTTATCTTCAAGATTCCCACACCAACAACAAACACTAAACCGACACAAATTCAATCAAATACCACATAACTCTCTCCTATCATTTGAACAAAAACCTATGTTAGTATTATCCGCGCCACCAGCCGTTAGCTTTCATCTGACACCTTTGTATCGGTTGCCATGGTTACCAAACAGTCTCGCTCCAGTGCCAGCCAACAGGTTGTAACAAAAGAACACTTTATATCTATTTGTTTGTGCATGTGTGAAAGAAAAGTGATACTTGTTCCTAGTTGATTACTGATGTAGTTGCAATGTTGAATTTCACATGTCATCGGTTTGCGGGAGAGAAATATCATCCTGTATATTATAACTACAGCTACACATACCACGCCATATCACGCCTGTATTCCCCGAAGGGTTAGACAGAGGTGCACCAATGTACACCTATAGTTTAGGTATGTTTAGGTCCCATGTAATAGGGGGCAAGCCTATTGCTACTAAAAGGGCACAAATCCTAACTCCGAGCTGCTACTGAGAATTCATTGAGATCCCAATAACACTTGCTCGACCTGCGAACCGAACCCGAGACCTTTAACGCAGAAGTCGCGCTTAGGACCACCGAGGCTAGGTAAGTTTTTGATTTTCTATCAACATGAGATTATAGGCGTATAGCCTCACCATACTATGCCGTCTGAAACGCGATTTACATGTTAATTTTATTGTGTTTTTGACCAAAAGCCTAAAAGAAGTTAAAAAACGGTTTTGGCAGATCTAAAGTAAAACTGCTTATAATTTCAATCTTTGCTTTTGATAACTAATGCGGCGGATCATACATTTTTGAAGCTAAGATGTATTGGATTTTTAAATTTCCACCTAGTTTTCTGTCCACCTTTAATTAAAAAACGTACTTAAAACTTAGCAATTAAATATTGAAACATCAAGTTTGCTACAAAACGCGCTATTTAATTCACAATCTAATCAAAATAGCTCCTGTAATACCCGACTGAGGCTAACAATTGCACTATAAACCTCAAAACACCTCTAAGTTAAAGATATCCTCTCAACTGTCGAGCAGAATGCTAAATGGTGAATTTAACTGACTAATCAAAATTTGAGCGTTGACCATATATTAAACCAATCAATTTTTCCTTTAGTTTTAACATTCAAACGCTACCGAAAAAGACCGTCTTCTTATATTTTGGGAATTACCTATGACAGACGGTGACATACTCAAGAAATCCCCAAAAAAGATCTAAAATTGATGCAACCACAAAATCGATTTCCCTAATACCTAAGCATAATTTTATTGACGCTCCGTATTTATTTAATAGGTAAATAATCTTTATTAAGTTTACACAGGTCAATGACGGGATATATTTCTAAGCTGAGAAAATATAAACTTTACCGCCTAGATCTTAAAACTAAAAATAACTCATAAGTAGTTATTATAACGGGTGTAGAAAGACAGTAAACTAAGCCGAAAGTTAGACATTCTTCCCATCATTGCGATATATCTTTTTACTCCAGACCATGCCTGGGAATCTTCTAGTTACTTAGATGTTGAAGGTAAAAGTTTCAATAAACGAAAATTAGTTTTACTTATAACTAAACTTTAATTACACCCACGATTACTGTACTGTTGCATGCTCCCGAAAGTACAAATGGCGCTGCCATTAACAGTACTTTTTTACATAAACAATTAAAGTAGTTTTAAAACAATATTTTTTGGTCAACGTTACTTAGTTTGGTGGTCAGTATGCGTAAAACGGAAAGGTAATGCGCCTGTATACATCTTAGTGTATTTGTTTCTAAGTTGCTTATTTACTTGAGTGTATTAGATAGTAAAAGGTAGGTATTTCTAGAGAATGATAAGCCTCTAATCTAAATAGGCTTAAAAAAAGCAATACCTAAAAGATCATTTCGAAAGGAACCGCCAGATTCAATACATGGAGAGATAGGCAGACCTTTCAAAATGTTCATTCCGATTTTTTGACAACCTTTTGATATAAATATATTATCTACATAGATGAGTATGGCATTCTTATTATAATCATATTAGCGGTGTACTGTTTATAAGCAAGCATAATGTAATGTATTTTCTATTTTATAATATGATATTTTAATAAGATAACCGTAATATTTGGATTAAGAATCTTTAACTTTTCTTTTAACTTGATTATCTTGTTTCGAGTGCCTCTTTAAAAATTAAATGTTAATATAGGTAATAGGTGTGTGGGATACGTAGATACCGATAAGATCAATTTTAAATCAATTGATTTGATTCTTATTTGAAAGTAAGGGATTTTTTCTAATCCCGTTTTATCAACGTTTACTGTAAACAAAGTTCAATAGACTTAAGTTTACACCTGCCGCTGTTTAAAAAGAAATATAACAGATTTATGTTTAAATTCTCCGAGTGTTTTAAATCTTTCAATAAATAAAAGCTCATAACAGTTACAAATGCAACATAAACTAGCGTTAATGTTGCCGACAAAAGGTGCACATACCTTATAGTCCTCAGTTATTAAAAAGCTAATTACACTTCACTTCAGAAGTTATTTCACAAGTCACATCAGGTTACAGACACTCGGACACTCTCACAGATCTATTAAAATATGTCAACAAAGTTCACTTTGCCTAAACAATACAAAACAATGTTTCATTATGTTTATAATCAAAAAATTCACACCAAGTCTCTATGTAAGTAACAGGAGTAACGTGAACGCACGAGTTACAGCCATACATTACCTAAACATCCGAAAAAAATGTTTTTCGAAACGTAACATTCCGCGTTTCATTTTCCGATCGCGTCGCCGTATAAGGGCGCGTCAAAAACGCGGCTGTGTGCGTAACAACCTGACCATAAGCTTGCGTAGACGCAACTGAAATCACCTTGCAAGGCCCACTATACCTCTCTCGCTCTAAACATGTTCCTGTTTCTTTCTAGCGGGCATTGTGCTCGGACCAGCGAGAGGTACGCAACTTGACAATAAATTACGTATAGAAATCTAATCAGTTTAATAGATGTGTGATTTTTTTTAAATAATTTCTTACCGTTTCTAATTGTTGGTTTATGATGGTCGAGGCAAGGATTTTGGTAAAAATTTGATTAAATATTGCGGTTAGAAAACAAGGCATTTTTTAAAGTACAGTGACTGACTGCGTTCGATCGCGCGTATTTTGTAGGTAGATGCTAGTTCATCTTGCAATGTCGGTAGGATACAATTGTTTTTGTTGACCGCTAGTCAAACTAGATTTAATCTAGTGTTTTGACGGTACTACAGTAAATAAATAGGTAATTGTAACCATTATTATAATTGCCTATACAATGTGTATATCGTGTTGCAAAATAGTACGGATTACAACTCCGCATTCTTATATTTCATTTACTTCTAATGGAACGAATCCTGGCTACGAGATAATCATCTTTTGTTTGAACAGATCGACTTACATTCAACTTGCAAGATTACTTTTATTTCTTACTAGCTTTTGCCCGCAACTTTGTCTGCGTGGATGTCAAGTACCTATGCCATAAACTATATCCTATTACACTAGGCATTAGTGTAGCTTTCTAAGAAGAAATATTTTACGCCTTACACTAGAAGTTTCTCCTGTATCGTGGGTGCTTTAAAAAACGTTATAAACTCACAAACACATACAAATATTTTTTTCGAGTAGAAATTTAGCCCGCGTCTCATAGTGTAGCAGCCAAACGCTCGCGCCACTGCGCTAACCGGGTTGTAAACTAAAATCAAATCGTCATACTGTTACGATGACAAACTATAATACATTATATTGTTGCGGCCCAGAATTTGGCCACTTTGACTGCGTTGTCTGTGGCGGCCATTACGAGTAAATCTTCCTGCGTGCAGCTGTTAGGGCACGCAGGGCACGCAGATCGCTGCAGTATTCCCAGATAGAACCTCGTACAAACAATAAACCAAGTTTACCTTTTTATAATATTAGTTTAAGACTATTTTTTTCACGTGGTTTTATTCACATCTTATTGGAACTCCATTCAACAGCTAAATATGAAATAAGATATCAGTCACTTTAATTGTAGACAATAAATTAGATAAATTAGCGTTAGGCAACAAATCGCAAGGGTTCATGTTCGATTCTCGGGTCAAACTGTCGGTTGTTTTACGACATACCAAGTGATTATGTATTCAAATATGGTTTTCTTGTTAAAATAGAAACTTGTAATACATGATTGTAGAATTATTAATTATTAAGGCAGCACTTCATGTTATTATTGATAATGTAATTTATTTAAATGGTGATAAATAATTGTAATGACAATTACATAAGGTCTACTGTTATTTGTTATTCTTAATTAAAATTTTAGCATAAAATTAGAGAATTCCTATAATAAGCAAAAACAACCCTAAAGTATAGGGTTGTTTTTGGAAGAGAAAAGAGTGAAAGAAAAAAAAACATTTTCAAAAAGGCTCTTCAATAGTCTCCCGACTGAATTTTGCCAATCTGAATGGAGACTAACCAAGTACGCATAAGACATTATATTGCACAAGTGTGCAAACACAGGTGCAATCCCTCTTCTTTCTCTCGTAGCCCGATGAGAGGGCAATCAGACCCGAACAGAAAGATTACAGGCACAGGACTAAAGGCTTTACGTGCTTTCCGAGTTATTACACCATGAACTTCCAACCAACAGGGTGCTACTGACACACTCTTATATAACCCTTAAACACTTTGACCAACCTGGATATCGAACTCAGGACACCATCCCTCAGTAGTCGAGCTTGCGACTACGAGATCAACAAGGCACTAAAGGAGGCTCATTAATAATAGCCGTCACATGATGGGTTTTTGTTCTAACGGCGCTACACTCACAGCAAGAACAGCCTAAAGGCCCGTCTAGACTGGAGAGGATAATTTAAGGGGGACTGCTACTACTACTGTAGTACTATTTTAGACAGCGACTGCCCGCGTTGGTATAGACTAGCCCATACAAATAAGAAAAATCAGTAACTAAGTAGTCATTTAACTAGTAGAAAATAAATGTCGTGATGGCCCAGTGGTTAAGGCCGGCTCACATGCATCAGGGTGCGGGTTCAAAACCGGGCAAGTACCAATGTGACTTTTTAAGTTTTTTTGGAGATCTCAGACATCGATGAAGGAAAATATCGTGAGGAAACCTGAACTTATAATAAATATATTTAAGCCTGCAATCGCCAATCCGCCTTGAGCGTGGTGATCAATACTTGTAACTTCTCTGTATGATAAGAGGCCTTTGAGCCGAATATTATCTCACTGCAGGGAGTGAGATAACAATAGGCTAGTCCACATGAACACAACGTCCAAAATAGTACTGCAGTACGTAACCGACCCGAAAATTGTTCTCTTCAGTGTGACCAAGCTTTAAGTCACAGAACAGCTTATGCTAATATTATGCGCGATAAGTACATAATAAAAACAAAGAAGCGATCATCGCTGTGGTCTGGGGACACTACGCTGCGGCAAGCGGTAGGAAAATTACAATAATAAGCACCACAATGCTATATCTGGAGATAGATGACGCCGTTTCTTGTAACTTGGTTTAAATATTAATCAGATCAAGGATTTTAGCTTTACCACATTAAAGTGGATTGTATCAGCACGCTCCGTGAAAAAGAAGTCTATTCATATTTTTCTCAATGAATTGGTCATTTGAAATGTCGCAGGAAATTAAAAATCAAAACCATTTAAGTTATTTAACGGCGCAGGCGCAGGCCGCCGTGCCTCGGAAAGCACGTAAAGCCGTTGGTCCTCGTCGTATCTCTCTCCGGTCGTGTCGGATTGCCGTCCCATCGGGCTATGAGAGTTAGGGAAGAGGGAGAGCACCTGTGTTTGCGCACTATAATATCTCCTACGTCCGTGGCTAGTCTGCATTAAGATTAGCCGCCTTGGTCGGAATCGATCTGGAGAATTACATTACACTGTATTTGAACCCATTTGCCAACCCATAACACAACACCACATTCCAAAATTTTAAAAAAAACCATGCATTATACAAAGTACATATAATATCATTAGTGACAGTAAATACCTAATTACCTCACCTTTAAACAAACAAGCACCATACAGGGGGAATATTACAATTTGTAATACAATGCGTCCGCGCATCGGAACGGGACAAAAAGTGGACGCTCCCCAAACAGTCGGTAGTCAGTCGAGTGCTCGCCTTACACGTCGGAGATGTCGTTACTAGTGTTTTGTTGCAAAGATTAAGGAGATGTAGAAGGGGCTTTGGTGTGGTTGACTGTGAAATTTTCTGCAAATATTTTTTTTTTATCCGAAAATTATTTATTTTTCTACATATTGGTCGTCCGCGTGGCTTATTTCACCCGCGTTAAGTTACGTCTTTGGTTACTGCTCCGCTATCACGGGTCGTAGCGTGATGTTATATAGCCTGTGACATTCACATATAACGTGATTATCTATGGGCCAAAGAATTCAGGCAAGCATGCATCGTGCTTACTAATACTTCCAACATTACCGGGGTAATGGGGGTACTTACAGTTAGTTATTAAAGCATTTAAGCATATTTTTATCACCTCCACCATAGATTTTGTACGGCAGTAGCAAACTGTGAACTCAGGGCTAAAATAAAAAGTAGGCATTGAGAGAAGTTGTGTCTTACTAATTAATGGTGTCAACTGCCTAATTACGTGGCGATATCGTTAAGGCTCTCCGCCCACGACCGATTATCGGACTGATTTTTGACTGATTTCTTTTCACCGACAAAGAAATCTGTCAAAAATCGGTATACTAATTATATACATCATCTTTGTCACATCGCAAGAAGTGACACATCTGCACAATTTCTTCCATCTTTGTAGACTTAGTATAACAGGAGATTTTTTGTTTAACACTTATGGCAAATACGGAACATTTGCAGGGGAGGCGCGGCCGTATTCTACATGAGCACTGTGGTAAATGGTAATGATTGTCATTTCTGTCCATGCTGATTTGAGACTTGGAGAAACGAGTAGGGTGGAGTGAACAGGATGTGAGACAGTAGTGGAGCCTTTTGTGATGTGGTGTTGTTTTATGTAGGTATTGTTATTAAGAAAATAATTTACTGGTCCAAATACAATCACGCCTGTATTTCCCACAAAGAAAATACACCCACAGCTCGCCGGTATGTTTAGGTCCCATGTAATAGGGGGCGAGTCTATTGCCATTAACCGGGCACAAATTCTAACTCCAAGCTACTATTGAGAATTCCATGGAAAAGCCCAATATCACTTACTACTTGTACTTATATACTGGTACATTGTTACAAAACAAAATATAACTTATTAAAAAGTACCTAATACAATAATATGCTATTGCACTTTTGTTACAGCGGTCCCCAAATAAGACAATGTAGGGTAATGCTGCCATATTTAAAACAGACACATTAAAAACCTTCCATTTCATTTTACTATGTAGTTGACTGTATGTGATGTTTGATGTTTGTTTGTTATTACTGGATAATAATAGTACACATTTGACTAATTACACATAACGACTAAGTACACATTTGATTATCAAAAGTTTGTGTGTTGGCTTGCTTCGGCAAAACTAAGCTCATTTGTATGATGCTAAGATTGGTTTAAGACTAAATTAAAGTTCTTAATAAAAAAAACTGGCTCGATGGCTTAAACCCAGTCTAAAGATACACCTGGTTTTATATTAAGACGTCAGATGTTTTGACATTAACTTAGAAAGGTAACCAATAATTTCACCATAAAATTAAGTTGACATCAACATAATTGTCCAACTTAATTTACAATAAAATCCCTAACTTAGTGTTATAGTACGTTATAACTAACGCTTAACGTTCTAATATTTTGAGATTACTAACTAAATTATTCGCCTATTAGTTTAAATTAAATTTTATTTCTTGATTAATGAGTTATCCGGACATGTTTCAAATTTTTTAAATACAATTAAGAGAGAATGATGTCATGAGTATAAAATATGTGATAGGTTTGACTGATGGGACGTTTTGGATGTAAATTTAATGTGTGAAAAGAATTGCGAATTAAAAAAAAACTTAATTTCTCTTGGAACTTATGTCTTTAACGGTAAACAATGATGACAAATTTTAAAATGACTCATATTTTAACAAATTAATAAGTAGGTGTCAAAAATATCATTTTTTTGCCCCAAAACACCTGTTTCCATCTATTTCGCAGTCAAGTAAGCTGCTGTAACCATTATTTGGCGAAACCGGGCATCACAGACCAGTTTGGCACCCAATGCGATTGCAGAGCACCTTTGCCCCACATTTTTTTTTTTATTGATGGGAAATCATCAAATAACTTTCCCCGCCCTGGGCGGGACGGTAGGGAGTGTCAGACTTTTACTGACTAGCACCCATCTATTTTCCTTCATGTGCCCTTTGCGTTCCGGGGGCGCGGTATCTCTTTCGAACAACCCGCAGCACCGGCAGGCATCGGCCCTTAGTGGCCCCATCCAATGTTTGCTGACATCTCTTTGAGGCGCGCGTGGAACACGATCTGTCGTTAGTTAGTTAACGTACGGACGATGAGCTACCCATTGCTCACCGTCCACAGACCAATTGTCCCACATGCTGGAAACTGGATTATTACAATTGCTAGTCCACCACCATAATTAATGATATGCAACACCTCTGAAGCAGCAATAAACGTCTACTAGGCCGAAATAGATTTTTAGCAGGTTCAAACTAAAATTTAAATTCAAGAACTTTGACGATACTGACAGCACAGTGACTGAACGTTTGGCTGCTGCTTTGCGTGTCACAGGTTTAATTAACGCACTGAACAAATGTTTGTATGGTCTACAGGTCGTTTTTTTCAGGTCTGGTCGTATGTGTAGGTATGTTAATTTATTATGTTTGTAACCTACGCTACAGGAGAAATTTCTAAAGTGAGGCAACGTTTAAAAAAAGAAAGAAAGAAGACCATCAGAAGGTTCTTTAGAAAGGTTAGGTGCGCTGTACTCGTAACCTGCATGCTTGTATGAATGTGGACGAAGCGAAATCAGTAAGTAAGGATCGTAGCAGTTCGCGTTCCGTGGTTTCTGCCTACCCCCATGGGAAAAAGGCGTGAGTTTATGTATGTTTGTATGTATGTATGTAAAGAAGAGCAGAGATTAGTGACCGTGCTTGCATCAACAACCAATAAGGCGGAACAACACATGAATCATCTCTTAATAATTGTGCAATCCATTTTTAATATGACAACCAATATTTTTCCGATAAAAATAATTACAAAAAGTCACCCACGATGACTAAAGTTAACAGCATCAGGATACCGTTAACTGTTACCGAAACAATAAAATTGCCACGCCCCGCCCAACGGCGCACGCGCATAAATCAATACAAAACACAATTATAAGAAATTACACCAGCTGTTATAATTAAAAATGGTTGTATTTCATTAATGTGTCAATTATTAACCAATATAGGGGACCACCGAGTTTGTGCGTGGGTTTTGTAAAATATTAGGTTAATGGGAGCTTTTCTCATTAAAACAAGTCGTGATTTTCTTAGACAGTTTTCCACAAATCTTAGGGCCACGGTTGAAATGTGGTAATAGCGATCTTTATAGATTCAGGAAAGCCCTACATTTTGACGTATTGTTTTTTCTCTCTCTAAAAGTCCTGCACTTTGTTTCTGGTGAATAAAGCAAAGACTAAAATTACTCGTAACCAGCGTGCTTGTATGAACGTGAACGAGGCGAAAGGATTATGCAGGTGGCGTTCTGTGGTTTCTGCCTACCCCAACGTGAAAAAGGACTGTGTATATGTATGTATGTACCTATGTACTAAAAGTAGCCAAATAAATATAATTATTTAGTTATATTGTTGAAATATCTGCATTTAGTGTTTTTTTCGTGAAGGGCTAATTGTTTACCTTTCATTATGTTTATCGTAAAATAACAAAGCTTATTATATGCTAACATTTAAGTAACGATAACGTTATTACCATATTTTTTTAATGTACATAATATTAATAAATGGAACCTAGTATGAACCTAATATCAACCTGAATAAAGAAATCATTACCCCGTAGTTTGACCCTTGACCTTTTCCGATACAATAAATGACTACAAACATATTTAATCATAAATATTTAACCAAAACTTTCAAACACATCGCATTTAAGTAAAACCTACCTATCACCCCACATAATTAGTTTCTACATTATTGTAAAAGTAAATAATGATATCAAATACAAAATGATCAATGATAAAATTACGACGGCTTAATTAATCAAAAATCAGAAGCGTTTTTAACCAAAAATATAATTACTGGCCATCAAAATGAAAAGTTTATATCGTTAATAACTTTTTCACTGTTTAAGTAGGTATAAAGCTCAATTCACACTGCGGTGTACCAATGTACCTACACCCACAGTCCGCCGGTATGTGTTAGGTCCTATGTAAAAGGGTCGCCCCTTTTAATGACTGAATTTATTAAGGACAATAGGCTCGCGCCTATTCGTGCCCGGTTAATGACAATAGGCGCGAGCCTATACGAATCCTAACTCCGAGCTGCTACTGAGAATTTCATAGAAAAACTCAATAAGGCTTTGTTCGACCTGGGAATCTAATCTAAGACTTGTTGCGACAGTCGCGCTTAGGACCACTAGGCTAACGAGGCAGTTAAACACACGCAGGTAGTTGTTCGAGTTGTTTACATAGCATAATGAACTTTATGTCAATTGTATAATATACAAACTAAATACGAGCAAAAAAAAGATCACGCGTCTTCCGGGGAATCCTCGCGCATTCTCGAGATTGCCCTTAGCCACTGTCGGTTCGTCTGTGGATTACGCGGGAAGTCTCGCGAACGGGGCATTGGTCGGGTCGGTCTTGCCAAGTAATCTAGACTAACAACTAAACGTCCTTCAAAGCGCAATCGCGCGAATTTGCTGGAATGCGCGAGAATTGTCGAGCATTTCCTTAAATTCTCCGTTATGAGGTGAAATTAACACTTCCATTCCGTTCTGCGGCAGTGTAAAATGAGCTTAATAGGTATTTTAAGGCCCCGTTAGGTACAAAAACTCCTGGTATTTTGTCGATAATTATTTAATTTAACTTCTGATATATTGACAAGTGATTAAATGTGTCTATTTATTTGATTTAAGTAGTTTGTAGGCTGTTGATGAGATGTTAAAATTGCAATAACTTTTTTTGGTGGATTGAACAGTTATATTTTAATGACTATTTAGAAGTTTGGGTTAAATATCCTTTCGTCGTAATTTCAGAACATGTGGCATCTTCAGGTTCCGTTTTTAAATCGAACCAGAGCCATGCAATACAGCAGGCAATTGCTCAGTCGTTGCGCTAACCGTGGAAAATAAAGAAGATTTTAATAAAAAATTACTCGCGAGTGAATTTCAGACACTTTTCAATCTCAGTCAATGGAGACTCTAGCCAAGTACACAGAAGATAGAGCAAACTAATATGAACTTCTTTTTCCCTTACTCTTAAAGTCCGGAAATGTATTTTAGGCAACAAAGAAAAGCCAACTTGGGTTTTGCATTTCATACGAAAATATCTCAACAAAACTCAATATTCTGATATTTGATCAGCTATTGATTAAAACGTAAATAAAGTTGTCTCCCAATAACGGGGAGCAATATCAGAGTTTTATGATATTTTTATTAGTAAATTTTACAGTATCGATAAAAGAAATCGACCGGTCGCTTTGACAAGTAAAACACAGCTTTTTACTGTTTTACTTACATTTATAAACCTTTACAACTTAAGAAGTAAATACAGGTACATTTATTAATCTAAATTAGAAGTTTCTAGTCGCTTGCCAGCCGGTAGATTGTACTAAAGTGGCTTAACAGTAAACATAGAGATTTAAAAAAGCCGCGGCGTCCGAAACTCAATTATCTATACGACCAATTGTCCGAAGCCCGGACCAATAAAATTAATCTGAACACAACCGACGCCATTACATACGGGACCGTATTAATCTCAAAGCGTTGATTAGTAAAACTATAAAAGCGGAAGTATCACAAGAATGCGGTTAATGAGAGACTGAAACCCGATTTTATGGTTGATCGTTAAAATGGCCGACAATTGTCTAATTGTTGCCTACTAAACAACTAGCATCGTGGGAAGACGATGCCTCACTGACGGTGAAAGTCAAAAACTTGACGGTTTTATAGCGTCACCCGAATTCGAAATTCGAATTGTAATCGAAACAACGAATCGCTTTTAGGTTCTTTATTTAAAAAAATCAATTTGTTTTTTATTTTATTAAAGAGTTTTTTTATTAGCTTCTTACTTAGATTAGAAATTTTAATGCTTAAAACAGTGGCTTTTAAGTATTAAAGCTTGAGTCGGGGTTCATTTATTATTTTTAAGTGATGAGATCACGACCTTGTGTTAATCCGTCATTAGGTCATTGTGATTATAAAAGTAGACATACGCTGTTAATGACTAAAGGGCAGTTGCACAATTGATTAATCATGACGGTGATTTATGAAATGACAAATCACTGACATTATCTTCTAACGATGTAAAGAAAAATACTAATACGTTGTTATTGTAAAACGTTTCTCGTAAATATTTATTTATATGGCGACTTATACAATGGCGGACTTATTGCTTCAGATATTTTCTACCAATCAAACAAAGGTGGCAGGGTAGGTGTAAATCATTGAACAAGAGTAAAAAAAACCTAAAAATATAGATTAAAGAAAAACTCAAAGCAATTACGTAAATAAATTAGAATGTGCAAAATAATAAGTAAGTATAGTCAAAACAATACATATACCTACACTTCTGAGAATTATTGAATTGATTCTCATTATAATATTGTATTCATCACAATTTCAATTTACCTATACACAAACCAAAACAAACAGTCCCACGATCATTAGACATAATTATGTACTATCAAATCGAGCCTATTCAATAACCATTCAATTTCAAAAATCGACTCTCTATCTAACCACACAAGTACACAAATACACAAACACATGTTTGCATAAAAACACCAACTAAAGATTACTAAAGACAGGCTCTATTCAAACGCGCCGACATTTTTCCATCGCGTTTTTCCCCGACAAGTCGCAAGCGCAACATTGAATGCGACGCGACAATACGTCTGCGACACGTTGTTGACAAGTCGCGTTGTCGGATGCCACTTTAACGTTAATTGGATGTTTCGATCATTGATTTGTTGGTAGTTAGTTTGCTGGATGGTCTGGGCTTGAGAACTTTGTGTTGGAAAACTATAAGCAGTAGAAAATTGAATAATGATGAATAGTAATAATTACCCAGGTTAATTATAAACTGATTTTTATTAATCATAGTTATAGAATGACATTAGTTCTGGTATGGTACTTTAAAATAGTTTTTTTCAGCTTAAGGTACAATTAAATTGGAAAACCAGCTGATCTATTCTCAAAAATCTCGCTCAGTGAATTAGGGAAAGTGAACTTGTCACGTAGACAGTCAAGTCGGATGACAGATAACCTCTGTCATCCGACTTGACTGTCTCTTGTTTAAAATCTCCCTGGATTAATTTACACTGCAGATACATACTTAATTGTTCGTTATTTGATAGGAAATCAACTGATACATACCTTTATCGATATCTTCTTATTTCACATTTAAGGCTTTACATTTATGTTATAATTCTGTTAAAATATCTTTTTATAAAAAGGTATATCTAAAAAAAATGTGATCTGCTCGTAGCGAAGTAGTAATACCCAAACTGACGGTGGTTAGGAATCTAGAGTGCCACCTCCTCACAATTCGTGTCGTATCTAAAACAAACACCTTCTGTATTTACTCTTGACCCAACTGCAGGGCAATATTTTCCCTAGGTACCTATTGATCAAAACTTTACTGACTCGACCATCGGCATAATAATTGTTTAACCCATATCCCACACACAGATAAACATCACATCATTATTACCTCACGCACCAATCAATAATACTAGTACCATTGCATTAGTACCTATCACGTTCTAACAAAGATTCAAACAATGATAACCCGTCATCCATCACACATAACCGCAATTTTATGCACATAACTAACGTTAACAAAAGCAACATAATAAATAATAGCAACAAGCAATATTTACTAACCTTAACACAAATAAAAACTTCATACTAATTACGTAATAAGTGTTCATTAGCAAAACGTGTCGACAATTAAATGAGTCACTTAGATAAAATCAAACGTGTATTAAAAAATGTGAAAACCGTCAAAGCGTGACAATACAATGGCTGTGTAATCTCGTGAACAAACACACCCAGTTTTTGTTCGACCAATCAACAATAATCATCACGCCATTACATGCACTGTTAACCCTGTAATTGTTGTAATAAAAAATACTTAGCGCGTGCACTACGTGCAATCTCGCACTATAGTCTCACTTATTTATATTTTCTATTACTAAAGTAGTTCTCATACGATTGTGCACCTTATTTTATTTACCTTAAGGCAGGCTTTAGTTTTAGTATGGTAAAAATGCATGTGCATCGAGCGTTAAGGCTCTGATTTTTGGTATGGAATGTCTAAGGGCGTCGGTCTAATTGAACTGATTTTTGTTTTATACAATTTACACTTAATTTTCTTTTGCTTTGAGTTGCAATTTGATTGATGTTGTTTTGTGCAATGATGTGCACGATTATTTGTTGTAGTGTCAAGTTTTTGTAATTGAAATTAGTTTTAAGGTTACGTTGAAAAGATTTTAAACAATATTGATTTAAACCTGTAAGTAAAGGTCATTTTTTGCATACTCTAATATTTAAGTACCTTACCTGTAATTACATATTTTCAATACTAATTATGTTTTTATTTCTTTTTACAGTTTTTTACTACTTTGCACAAGAAAACCAGTAGATTGGTGATTTTTTAAACGATGCATTGCTTTAATTTCGAATTGATTTTGTGATTTTGAATTAGATTAAAATTTTTACATTGCAATTGCAATTTAATTAAAATTTTGACATTTTAATTGGGAATTAGACTTAAATTTTAACATTGTAATTTAAATGTTTAACATTGTGATTTAAATTTATTTAAATTTTGACATTGTAAACTTTTTTTTTTCTTATTGTTTATGTAGCCAACTCATATTAATTATAAGACATTCATACGGTACTCATGTTTTCCAAAATAAATATAGATATCTTCTCTTAAAAAAATAGCAACATACAGACCACCAGGTATCATCAAAACAATATTTCGAGCAATTCAATAAAAATTCCGAACCAATATCGTAAAAAATATTGTAAATCTTAATGTTTACCATTAAGTTGCGTCTATTGTGCCGAATGTACATTACAATTATAAATAATTGATAAGTGCCATGTTATTACCAGCTGTAAAAGTAATGGCGGGCACGCGTTTGAGGGTTATACTATGTAATTACGAATGATACTAGAGTATCATGTATAGCGAAGATAGGTGTTTGATTTCATATTACTTTGAAGCCTCAGGCTTTGGTCTGGTATTTTAGGGTTAAGTTAGTAAAAAAGTGGAACATGTTGTGAAAAGAAAGAAAGAGGTGATTTTATAGCTCTTATAATTTTGACGATAAAGTTTAATATTGTTTACTATTAGTTTGTAGTTCTATATTTAGGTACTGTAAGAGCCGAATATATAAACTTATCAAAATGAGCGACACGTTGTGCGTTGCAAATATTTGCGATGAGGTGCGGTGTCCCCGATTATGGCGGTGATGTACCGCAATGCGTTTATGTGTGCATTATATTATTAGTGCTCATCATCGGCCTGGTTTTATTCAAAATATGTGAGGGCGAATTTCAGTCGCTGCAGCAGATACCAGTATTTTACATAGAGCGACTGCCTATCTGACCTCCACAACCCTGTTATTGGGCAATACAATACGTCTTGGTAAGACTGGTTGTTAGACTTTCGGGTTTCTAACTTCCCTTTATTTAGTGTACTACTACTAAGCAATACTGTAAATGGTTATAATTTTTGTGATGCACTTCAAAACTGCAGAACCAAAGAATTTTCACAGAGATTATAAAGCCGTATTTTATCTGCGCCTCTTTTAGATACGAAACCTTCGCTTCGCAAATACCGCTCTATCTTGACCAGTTTTAGATATACCCATTGCTCAACTATCACCGTGTGCAACCATTTAAATGATATTTCAGATTTTATGGTCCATTTTATTTATTGCTTTTTTTCAGATTGTGTATTGAGAAGAACGTTATTGTTCGATATTAGAAAAAGTTTTTGCAGAATATGTTTTTTTTTGTCTTGCAATTTAATTCTAGACTTAGGTTTGTCTGCATATAAAACTAGCTTCTGCCCGGGACTTCGTCCGCGTGGATATTTTCACCACGGCCACGATCATGGCTTTCAGATGAGAATGTTTTCTTGTTTCATACTTTTTAGAACGTGATTTTTTTGTAGTCGGGTTTTAGTATTTTAAACTTTTTTTTTCTGTAGTGTATTTAGTATCAGCATTGCACCCGTGCGAAGCCGGGGCGGGTCGCTAGTTTGGTTATAAAATGGTAAAAATCGGTTCAGTAATTTCGAAGCTTATTCGGTACACGCAAACCAAAAAAAATCCTCTTTGTAGTATTGGTACTCATAGAATTACAGATAATGAGTTATTATGAACAGTTTTTGCTACCAAAAATCATTTGAGTCATTAATTTAATTTTATAGATGGGATAATTAAATTATATTTGCGCAATCTTTTGTAAGAAACAATTAATTACTGGTAATGTAGTTTTTATAATAACATGATTATGTATTTTTTGTGTTTTAGTAGTTATCGACTCATGTTCAAATGCTAAATTGGTTTGAGTCGCAGACATTGCAAAAAAGCTTCAATTTACAAAAAAACGGTCAAGTGCAAGTCAAACTCACACTCAAAGGGTTCTGTACCACCTTACAATATTTTTACACTACATCCAAAAACATCATTTTTTAACGTCCACGTCAACGTTTTTTTATTTCTCAACTTTTTTCTTGTTGTTGTTTATTATAGTCAATCTCAGTACACACTATGTCGAAATTGTCTACCTATTACGGTATAGCGAACGGATAGTCGGCGGAGGCTTAGTGATAGCATTCCGTTTGGCACCCTTTTGGTAAGCAACCCTAAAAATACGACATGTTTTATAAAAGAAAATGAGTACTCAGTAAGAGAATATAATCTAAAATTGAAAAACAAATGAAAACCATAAACACTAAATTACTTATCTGGATTATCAGGACTGCCAACCACTTCAGCCGAAGAATTCTAAAGAAAAATGGATTCGAACACCAATTAGTAAGTGAGCATCGTATACATGACAGCACAACTAACCTTAGAATTGAATTCCGATGTCCAGCGGCCATTTGTACGTTTTCACGGCTCAGCTAGTTAGAGGCTACCATTGATCCGTCCGTCTGTACACGTACAATGGCGCGGTTGGCGCCTACAACCATTTTGCAGTCGTGTTTCAAGAGTTGGGTGATAGACGATTTTTGTAATGGTATTTACACTATTATTTCGTGTTGTAAACACGCGATATTCTGGTTGTTTTGCAGCGCCTGCCATACTGGCGTTTATGCAATGGAGTTTGGACATAGGAATTATTTGATTAATTGTTTTGCAACTTTGAATAATAATTAATGCTAGATTCCGCCCGCAACTTTGTTCACGTGGTTTATGTTACGACTTTGGTTATAGCTCCGCTTCCGTGTGTCGTAGCGTGATGTTATAAAGCCTATGTTTCTCAGGAGTAATGTAGCTATATATTGGTGAAAATTGTTAAAATCGGTCCAGTAGTTTCGGAGATTTGGCACAAGCAAACTAAAAATATTTATCGTTATATTATAAGTGTAGATTAGTAGGTTGGGAAATGAATTCCTTACCTGCTAATACCAGGATAAGGGCCACTTTTCATGCAGAGAAGGCTGGAGTTTTGATCACAATGCTTGCGAAATTGGCGGATTGACGATTTCAAACATACATTCATTAGATGACTAGATTTCCTCGCAATATTTTCCTTCACTGATGTCACTCATGTCCAAGATAAACTTAGAAAGTACCTACGTATAAATTGAAAAAGTCACATTAGTTTGGAACCCATAAACTCATGTACGAAAGGAAGGTGCATTTATCATTGTGCCATCATGACTATTAATTCCTTCGTAGTATTGGTTTAATTTCGTTGATACTCTATTGAAATCATTTACTCTAGAGTTTACAATATACTGAGTGACTACCTACAGTCTCCTCTAAACCTCTCTTAACACACAGGACACAGGAACATTCTCTCTTCAGGATAATAATGCCGTCTTTATATTCCCGTAGGACAATTTAGGACGCTGGATTAATTCTGAATTCTACACAGACAATGTCGTAGGCAGAAGCCAGTTGCAAATATTTTCCTACAACTGAGAATGTATCTGCGGAAAAAGTCTATAAACTTGGGATCTTAGACCCGGGTTGGAGACATTTTGTAAGTATATAAAAGTACAGACTTCACAGTTCCGGCACAGACATGGCCGAAACTTTGTTGCAGTATTCCTGTTCTATTCCAAATAGTTGTGACGAAAGATAAGACCGAGTTTTCACATCAAACTATGTTTTATTAAGAGGCGTAGACAGTGAAGTCTTTTTTTTTTATAGATGGGAAATCATCAAATAACTTCCCCCGCCCTGGACGGGACGAGATCGAGTGTTACACTTTTACTGACTAAAACCCATCTATGTTCCTTCATGTGCCCTTTGCGTTCCGAGGGCGCGGTATCTTTTTCGAACAACCCGCAGCCCCGGCAGAGACAGTGAAGTCTGGTGTAAAGATAGGAGGGTGCATATCTTCCTTTTGCCAGATAGATCTAAGTCTTCGAGAGGTTACCAGCCAATTGAAACCGGCCACCGGGCTTCTGCAGATGAATTTATTAAGGTAATTGACCATGGGCACTGGCACAACCACGGGCACATCAAGTTAGATATATTTAATACCAAATATTCTTATTACACCAGTCTAATAACAGGGTATTTGTATTTCACACGATTTTTAATAAAAGAGCTATATCAGGCGCCCATATTCAGCACTCGACCTCAACAACCTAACTACTTACTATAACTCATAAAAATACCAGCAGTAAAATTGCATTTAAATGTTTCAAGAATAATTCTTAAAGAAGTAAGCACGTATTGCATAAAAATCATTACAAAACTGTAAATGTACCTCCGTCCATTAAATATATATTTAGTCCCAGCATCTATCCGAGCTACATATTATAATATATGCGTGTACGCACTTTAATGTGTTTCTTTTTGTTTATCAATTTGTATTTGTCCCCATATTATCGGCAACACGCCGGTCGGCTTACTTCACAAGGCTCGAGGTAAATATAGAGCTGTTAAAACCTTGGTGTGATTAGTTGTTTAGGTGTGTTTCCAATTCGTGATTACAGCCTATCCAGATGTTCATTATTTGGTTGAGTCGTTAAGCTCCTTAATGAGGTTATTTTCGCAAAAGAACACCTTAGATTTTAACCTTCATGGTTTACGTGTGATCTGAATGTTACAAGCAATTGTATGACTGACTTTAGAAGGAACTTCTCAGTTTGTTTCTGTGTGTCTTCTCAGAATAGTCGATTAGGAAACACAGAACTCATCTTGATTTAGGAAAAGAAAAAAATTGGTCTAAGTCGTTTACTTTAAGACTCTACAGAACCATGTTATGTAAACTTTTAGCTGAATATTGTTTAACCTAATCCAATCAGATGCTCCATACTATACATAGAACCTATCCAATATTATTATGGAGATGATGAAGATGGTTATTAAACGTAGGTCGTTCTTAAACAATTTTGTTTTCAGAAGTTTTTGTCTAGTTTTAGGCAAGTGACAGCAGATAGATAGAATTACTGAAAACAGCCGGGAAATAAAGACACTATACTTTTGTGGTGACATAAAAGTTTATCGTCATCTTAATAAAAACTATATCCCACAAGCGGTAACATCCCCTCCAAAAATTCCCGCGAACGCGTCGACATTTCTCATATACGTTACTACCGACGCGGTTCATCGCTCGGTTTATTGGTCGACGTTTGTTACCCAGATAAACCTTTGTATTAGCTTTTATAATACTATCTTCGGACTATATATTGTGGCCGGTAACCACTTTAATGATTAAAACACGAATTTATTTACGAGCTCATAAAATTGTGCTTGATTTTTTTATTGGTACCATTATTAATATTGAAAAACATTTACGAGGAAGTAATTGCAGTTTAGTTTGACTTCTGTAGTGTTTTCATATCCTTTACTTCTTAGAGAGTAAGGGTCGATGTACAGATATCGGCATCGGTTAGTCGGCGCATTCGGTTCGGCAAATTCAATGCAACGTTATCAAAGGTAGGCCTAACCGAATAGGCAACTCACTAGAGTGTATAGCGACCCTAATGTGAAAGGGGCCATTATTGTATGGTTTGTTAAAATAATTTAATTATTTTATTTTCTTAACCATAAGCCAAATTTTAAAGTAAATCTATAACTAATATGTAGGTAGATTAGGCTAGATTTGAAAAGTTTCAAATTGGCCTTTAACAATGTCATCAATGAATCAATCAATGTCAAAAATGTAGGTTAATTGGAGCAATTTTCGACAGATTGCGACTAAGACTAGAATGCAAACGTTCTTAAAAATTCTAAAATCAATTTCAGAATTTTATCTTACGGAGTCTTCTTGCATGATAGCTTACAAACATGATACAGGGCGAACTTGACTAAACCATTACACCTAGTAGGTATGTTTAGTGAAGTGAAAACTTCTTTAGCGGCGGTGTACACTTTTTTTGTAATGGGTAAAAAAAAATATACTCGCGTCAGGACACGTGACCTGATCAAAAATTCGTAAGATTTTCGATCAGGTCACGATAATTAAAGCAATTCGTGCAAAATTATTCCCTAACCATTCCAAAATATCAAAAATGCACAACGTTAATATTCAAGTTTTCACTTCTGCCGGCACTCCCGGAGTGCAACCCGTCGTTTTTTTTTTATACAAAGATGGTCAGACGTCATTAATTATTCGTAAAAAAAACCCCTACTTACTTTATTTTATTCCAAATACCAAACGGTTTTCCAAAAGATTCTCAGATGCACCGTGCCTATATCTACGGTTTTCTATATCGAACTGGACCAATCGCCTAAAGCAAGATCTCTTCACACATTCGTAGATTAAACCAATTTTTAACCAAACTACCGAGAGCATAAGGTTGAAAAGGTTGACCGCCAACGTTCGCAGTTCTACCCAGGTTAAGGGTTGACTCTTGCAATGAGCGATAAGTCCACACTATATAAAAGTCGTGATAAAAAGTCAGCAAGAATAAAATTGTCCTTATCAAAACACAAAAACCCTATTACGTTCATCTTCCAACCACACCTCGAATAAGCAGAAAACCGTCTCCTGCAATAGCCTTTTGTTAAGAGACTAGCTTCTGACCGTGACTTCGTCCGCGTGGCTTTTTCTCCCGCCTTAAGTTATGTGATTTTTTACTTTAATTACTGCTCTGCTGCCGTGAGTTGTAGCGTGAAGTTACATAGCCTATGTTACTCAACAATAATGTAGCTATCTATTGGCGAAAAAATGGTTAAAATTGTTTTTTTTTTCTGCCATTGGATGGCAATCAAGCCCACGGCCCACCTGATGTTAAGTGGTCACTGCTACCTATGTATAAACAATTGCAATACCAGAGGCTTTGTAAACGCGATGCCATCCCAGATATAAAGTTAAAATGTCTCATGTGCCTGTATTTACACCGCATACATACCTTCAAACCAGAATGCAGCAACGAGTGGTAGGTAGTACTTCCCCGGACAAGCTCCTTCACAAAGAGCTGGTTCAGTAGTTACGGAGCTTATTCGGTACAAACAAACAAACAAACAAAAACCTTACTTCTTTATAATATAGAAGAAGATAACGTCAGCACAAACGAGACACGATAAGACATTATTACTACCAGTACCTGTATACGTTTTTCAATTGTATTAAGTTACATACAAAGATAGAACGCAATCAGGGACGTTGTATATGTTATTACTGAAGATATTTGCATACAAGCAATAACATTGTTTTAGTCTTATGTGGTTCGGTGGAGTTTAATAGTTGGAGTAATGTGAGGCGAAATAAGGCGGAATTTGCACGGAGCTGACGGTTGATGTAAGGCGAGATTCACACAGGGATGTGACGCAGATGATAAGGATTATGATAACTTTTTTACTTGGGTGTAAATGTTATGGCACTGCGTGAGTAATCGGGGCTGCGGGTTGTTCGAAAGAGATACCGCGTCCCCGGAACGCAAAGAGCACAAGAAGGAACATTGATGGGTTTTAGTCAGTAAAATTCTGACACTCCCGCCTCGCCCAGGACGGGAGAAGGCATTTGATGATTTCCCATCGGTAAAAAAAAACTGCATGAGTAAGTCTAATAAGACTTGTCATTGAAATTCTGTCGACTATTGTTTCATTATTTGTTGTTATGTTTTTTTCAGCTGTTAGTCTTCCATGCTGTTATAAATAAATATATTTTAGATTTAAGTGTAGTAGTAGTAGTTTATATGTTTTTTACATGTTATTTGCCTATTCTATCGCAATCCTGAGCGAAGGACTCCCTCTACTCCTTCCATTAAATAATCTTAGAAATAGGATAATTTTCGATAAAACCACAGTTTATGGATAACAAGGCAAGAGCGCTGAATAAACATGAATTCTCGAAACTATTAATGAAGCTGAAAATTGGCGGTGGTTGTACATTGGTACACCTCTGCCTAACCCTTCGCGGAAGGAGGCATGATGGTATATATGTATTTATTTAAACCCCCATCCGCCATTTTACCACAGACACACCATACCCATCCAACACATTTAATGAACTATGAATGAATGGAATATCCATCTAAGTCGACACAATAAAAGTACTCAATGAACATTGACATACAAAAAACGTCTCCATTCTTAATGAGTTGCGAGAGATAAAAAACGCCGCGGCGGCACCACAAAGGAGGGCAGAGCAAATAAAAGATCACACAGTCAATGTAAAAGGTTCGCGTATTGTTTTATATTAAAGTGAAATAACAATAGGTAGCCCTTTCAATGGGTAATGCCGCCACAATGAGAGGGGTTAAGCTTGGGTTGTATGGTGGTGAGAATGTTGGTGTGTGTTGGTCGTGGAGTTACAAGCTTAAAAATACATACATACATAAACTCATGCCTTTTCCCATGGGGGTAGGCAGAAACCACAGAACGCCGCCTGTTACGATACTTACATACTAGTTTCGCCTCGTGTACGTTCATACAGCTTAAAAATAATGGTCTGGACATAATTTCAGGCTAATGTAGTCCCACCGAAAGGACATGAAATAAATAAAACTCTGAAATCGCCAATCTACTTTGACCCATCACGATGAGCCTTGGCCCTGCAGGGGGATAAAAATAGGCTAGTATTATATTTCTTTAATGTAGGACCAAAGCACGATACCGGTCTCTTCTCATACAGAGAAAGCACAAGTAACATCACGCATACTCAAGGCTAATTGGCAATTTTCCTTCACCGACGTCAGTGATGTCCAAGATAAAATTAAAAAGTACATAATATAAAATTGAAAAAGTCACATTGGTGACTGGTTGCGTCCCCATAAAGGACGCCTTAACCACTGAGTTGGGCAAAAAGTATTATTGGGTTTTTCCAGTAGGAATTTCTTAGTAACAGCTCGGAATTGGCAGTTGGTGTTGTGATACCCCCTTGCTTCGTAAAGCACGTAAAACCTTTGGTCCTGCGCCTGATCCTTCCCCGGTTGTGTCGGATTGTCGTCCCATCGGACTATGAGAGTTAGGAAAGAGGGAGTGCACCTGTGTTTGCGCACACACTTGTGCACTATAATATCTCCTGCGTACTTGGCTAGTCTGCACTATGATTAGTCGCCGTAGCCGGAATCCGTATGGAGACTTACTTGAACATTGTTATTTATTTTATGTACTGTACTGTTTTTTCAAACATATTCTTTAATTTATTTTATATGTAGACTAGCTGTTTAGCCTGCTGTGTCAACCACGTTCAGTTTACCCCATCAACAGCGATGCGGATGAATTTTTGATGTCCTATGAGCTTCTTTTTTTATAAACTGTACATACATGTTTTGTAATTAATGAATATTTATAAGTATTATGTTCTGTATCGTAATACTTTAGATGAAATCGATAATTCTATTAGATACAACACGAAATATGTCCCGCATAGAAGCCCGCCCTACCCCAATCCGAACATAAGTGGACAACGCGAAGGCTTGTGAACATAATGTAGTAGTGAAATACAACATCACATTGTTCCGTCACCTGCACACGTCACTGCGCATGCGCGCACGCTTCTTATTATCTGACCACTCATCACGCTTTTGTTTTGATGGGGTGAGTACACTAGGTAGATGAGATTTGCATTATTGTGTTAGGTAAAAATATTTTTTTGTTTTAATTTTGACTATTAGGATCCAGGGAGGCAATTCTACATTTTTTTTTTTGTTATAATTTTGATAGTTACAAAAAGGGCAATTCTACTAAAAGAATCGATCGTAATGTAGTTAATCAATCCTTATTCATATTATAAATGCGAAAGTAACTCTGTCCGTCTGTTACGCTTTCATGACTAAACCACTGAACCATTTTCAGGAAATTTAGTACGGGGTAAGTTTGAGCCTCAAGAAAGGACATGTGGCAGGCAAGAACTAGTCAGTAATAAATAAACAGATATATCAGACGCATTTTTTTTTCTGATGGAAAATCATCAAATGACTTCTCCCACTCTAGGCGGGGCGGGAGTGAGTGCCAGACTTTTACTAACTAAAACCCATCCATGCTCCTTCTTGTGCCCTTTGCGTTCCGGGGGCGCGGTATCTCTTTTGAACGACCCACTGCATATCACACGCTGATCCCCAAAGTAGATCATCATCTGCCTAGCCTTTTCCCAACTATGTTAGGGTCGGCTTCCAGTCGAACCGGATGCAGCTGAATATCAGCATTTTACATGGAGCGACTGCCTATCAGACCTCCACAACCCAGTAATATAAATAATGATCCCCAAAGTAGATAGGTTACCTATATCGCGGAGATCGAATTTAGTCATAATAATATCTTTGTCTTTGACGACCTGATAAAGACCGCAGGAACACGCTGGATGCAAGCTGCTTCCACCGGTCCTCCCGAAAATCTATAGGAGAGGCTCATGCCCAGCAGTGGACGTCCTACTGCTGATATGATGATGATGATGATTTTTGTCTGTAGCATTTAATGAACTGTAACCACAAATTCATTTGACGTTTGTATATCTTTTTAACAATTAAATTACGAATATCATTGCTTTTTCTAACATTTTATTAATGACAATCTGTACTAATATTATAAAGCTGAAGAGTTTGTTTTGTTGAACGCGCTAATCTCAGGAACTGCTGGTTCGAATTGACAAAATATTTTTGTATTGGTTAGTCCTTTCATCGAGGAAGGCTATAGACTATATAATATCACGCTACGACATTTAGGAGCGGAGCAGTAACTAGAGACGTAAATTAACAAGGGTGATTAAACCCACGTGAACGAAGTCGCAGTCAAAAGCTAGTCAATATTAAATAAACAGATATTAGACTGATCCCGAAACTAGATAGGTTACTTGTATCTTGGAGATTGAATTTGGTCATAATATCGTTGTCTAAAGCATTTCATGAACAATTATTAAATTAGGAATATCATGGCAACATTGTATTAATATTAAATATATTCATAAAAATATGCCAAGACACCTGCGCGTTGCTCATGGTCAGTGCACTCTTGCGCATTGTGTTCATTATTGAATGATTTAATACTTCTGTATGACAGAGGTCCATGTTCAGCAGTGGATGTATGATGTATGTTCGGAATATGACGTCCTTTAACATCTTTATCAATGTCATGTTTCTTACTTTGTCTTTGTTGCTTACTGCTTTTGCTTTTTTGTTGGTATTGTTGCAAACTATGTTGCAAGGGTGGAATGGACATTGTAACAACAACTTTTACCATGAGTTCAGTATATAATTCTAGACATCCATTCATTATCACCGTGTAGGTGTGGTATTTGTCAATTTACCATCAGATTTTTTCGCTTACTTTTTTCGACAAAATGTAGGGCATTATTTCTTCCATATGTTAGTAAAATCAGCAACATAAATCGATAAACATTTCAGATTTTTGGACTAGCACTATAAATTGGCCGAATAGCATTATCTCAAGCTCGAGTAAGCACTAATGTGATGTGTTTAGTTTCATAGACAGTCAGTGAAGAAAAATATCGTGCGAAAACTTGAACTTAAAATATTTTAAGTCGTAAATCGCCAATCTGCTTTAAATAAGCGTGTAGATCAATGCTCAATCCTTCTCTGTACGAAAAGAGGCCCTTTCCCTGTAGACTGTTTATTATAATTACACACACATACATACATAAACTCACGCCTTTTTCTCATGGGGGTAGGCAGAAACCACAGAACGCCACCTGCTACGATCCTTACATACTACTTTCGCCTCGTCCACGTTCATATTATAATTATTACTCTACAAAATTATATTTGTTTTTTTTCACACTGATTCTATACGAAAACAAATTTCTACGATTTAGTTTATTTTTATTAAACGTAACGTGGTAACGCTCAAAATCAAACTCTTTCGCCTAAAATATAAGTTACATTTCAACAAAACATTAGTCCCATCAAACTCGCATCATCTCATGCCTTCAACCAAACTAGTCGTTCATTTTATTGCGTCGATAAGTGAGTAAGGGCAGTAATTACCACTAATGGTTTCGATTGCCTGTGACAAATGAACAAACAGATTCGCCCGCGAATCCCTTGTAACGCATATATTATTATAGCCATGTTTGAATGATGTTTTTAAATGGGAGTTTCGTATTGATTGATTGGTTTATTGATGAAACATGGATGGTTATAGGTTCTGACTTAGGTAAGTAGGAAACCCTGTTGGCCTTGTAGTTGCAAGTGCAACTGCTCGTGGTCCCAAGTTCGATTTCTAGGTTGGGCAAGGAGTTATTGAATTTCCCATTAAGAGTTTTTCGGTAGCAGCTTGGAGTTTAGAAAAAATATTATTAAATGAGTTTTATTTTTAGTGAACTCCGTTTTGATGCTGCACCGTAAATCCTCAATATATAAAGACAAGTATTATAATTTACTTTTTATTTAGTCGAATATTTCAAACATGGTAGAAAATAAATAAATTATAAACTTAACAGGCACTTATCTTTGCTTATCTACTAAAATACTAAACAAAAAAGTTAGAAAAACTATTTAATAAGTTATCACAATATAATATTATTCTAGACGAAAATTTAAATAATTTAAATGCATTCATTAGTATTCAGATTTACATACAAATTATGATAAAGAAATTAATTGTATGAGCTTCTCAATTTATCAGATTTCTGTTTTTGAACATAATGAAGAGAGTTTATGTTTATAAATGTTAGAGTGATATTTTATTAATTTCTTATATAAATTAAAAACAATTTTAATTCTATAATTATGCGAAAAATTGTCACGTCAAAGTCACCTTTGAACATCATTTATAAAAAAGATCAAAAATAATCTAGTTGCCCTGTCCAAAAAGTAGTTTCTTATAAAGACGAAAGGGCAAGAAACTTCATGCTTACCCTTTCCGAACAAAAATACTCACCCTTTTTGAACAAAAAAGGTTTTACAATCGTCCGGGCCGTTATCAGGGCCGGTGTCCGGACAGTGACAGTCTAATTAGATTTTATTATTATTTGTCATGACAATAATTATGCTTTTTAGCACAATACACTAACATGATCTAAAACATTTAAAACCATACTACTCATATAGCTTCAAAACCACCTATTCCACGCAAAAACTACCAACACACCAGAACCCATAAACGCACACGCACCTTGCACTGTGGTATTCCAACTACAAAACCACAACAACACAAGCCAAAGAATAAAATTTTAATATAAAGAGTCTCAAAACACCGCGTCCTCGAATCCCGGAATCCGGGATTATTAAGTGTTCTTTTTGTACTCCGATGTGGCTGTTTGAACTCAATATGTGGTTGCTCATTTGGAGGCCGGGATTAACAATAAAAACGAAATTTGATCATTGCGGCCGACGACGCTACGGTGATCCGTTAAGGGGATGGCTGGTTTTGGGACTGTTATTTTGTTGGGTTATTCTGAATGTTAACTAACTGTACGGTTAACTGTAAAACTTTGATTAAATAATTACTGTTGCCCTTAAAAAGTCTGCCTGACAGTTAAGAGGAGTATAGGAGGTAAACTGTTGAATAGCGAGTATAATTTAGAAAATACTTTTCTTGAAGTGAAGTTTTCTCTCAGGTAATACAATCTGAGGGAAGAACATAATATTACGTTAAAATATAAAAGTACTAAGTATTTATTATCCGTATTATTGTTGCAGGTATAGTCTGCCTTTGTACCGTGTATTTTTTTTACATTATGTGCACAAACTTTAATAAATAATAAATAAATTATATTGCTGGAATAAAATTAGTGTTGACAGTTTCAAAAAGTAAAAAAATAGTTAAACATTTTGTAGTCAAATACGACTAATCAACAAATTAATATTAATATCAATTAATTTTGAAGTCCAACCAAAACAAAAACCAGTATGACAATTCTACTAACTCAAGAACGATCACAATCTAATCTTAGTATCAATCTTTCAAAAGGCTTTTAAATTATCTACATTTTTTGACATTAACTGTCACTGAGATGAGATTGCGACTAGAGTTTGAATATTTTTAATTAGTAGAATGAACGGTTTTATTGGCTTTCAAGTTTGCTATACAAATGCAATAGTTAAAGAACAATTTGCATTATTTAAATTTGGAATACTATAATTAAATACCGTGAATTACAACAGCATCTATACGTTAGCCAAATTCGAAAAAGAATCTTCAACAATAAACATTTTAAAAAATGTGGGTATGTTATAAAAGTAATATATTAATAGTTACAAATTACTTTTGTATTATTTAGCAAGTACTAGCATTATAACATGTGTCTCCTTAATAGTTTGTCTTATAAAATACAATAAAACATTTTAAATGTTGTGAAAAAGTAATTTTTGTACCCGTCCTATTCCTTAATTTGACAGTTGAATATTCTGCATTAAATGTGGCGCAAGTATAGACCTTAACCAAGCTTTTGCCGCGTTATCAGTTCATCGTCCAGCCTGTCCAGTGTAAATAAATCCAATAGTTTACTGCCCAGCCATTGTTATTCTCATTAACCCTTTGTCTCATTAGAGCCCGGCTTCATATTCTACCTTATTTTTGTTACCGATGACAGCTCAGATTAGATCCTTTTTTACTTCATTCTTTTTTCAAAAACTTTTGTCCACCATCTTGGTTTTTCTTTTTTTTTCGTCATATAAAATTTCAACCAGTCTTATAATGTTACAGTGTTTATTGCTTTGTCTTTTTTTTTTAGTTTTTTGTTTTTCGAACACATTGTTGTTGCTGTAAAGATTAAATTTTATTTTTTGAGTTGTCGCGTGTTTTAAATATGTTTGGTGCGTAATTATTTTTTAATGAAATGCAAATGGATGAGTGAAATGAATTGCTTCATTTAAAGTTGTATTTCATTTCTTTGTTTGAAAATTTAAGTTAATTGATATTAATGATGTGGATTTTTAAAATCAATTAGTAGGCAATTAAGAGTATAAAAAAGAGTGCTATCTGATAAGGATGTTTTAAATTAAAGTTAAAAAATTAAGTGAGTATTTGTTTGGTCACATACCTTTATGCCAACTTTTTTATGAGGTTGTCAAATGCAACCGTTTTTATTGTAGCTTTCTTACAAATTGGTTGCTTTTAAACTGATTTTGGATACGGGCACAAATATTTTACCATTGCAGGTAACTGAGATATAGGGTATTTAAACCCACACCTATACTGTCAAGCATTTTTTTGTGTTTTATTTAGCTTAGTTAGAGGTTAGGTAGTACTGATGTATAGTGAGCGACAAAAGTCGATAAACATTATTATTTTTACCTTTCCCGTAATAATTCCTAACACTGCTTTTCAGCGTTTGTATTACAAGACTTTATTTTATCTTGATTTTACATCCATTACCTTCGTATTTCCTTTAATAATGCGCTTAATAAATTAATAATTAAATAATCTGAAGTGTTAAACGACTTTTGTCACTGGCCATACATTCTGTTAAATGTTAGAAACCTTTTTTTTTCGAATCAAAATGTCGGCACATAACCCTTAAAAACGCAAGCTTCATAAAACAAGTAACAGTAACGATACGATACCTAATTCCTGATATCAAGTCTACTTGCAATCCATTTCGAACTGTTCTAAAGCCGGGTTGCAACCAGCGAATTAGTTAACACGTTTGTCTAGCAATTTAGCTGCCTACAGTGTATTATCTACCTTACTTTGAAGTTCATGTGAGAGAGGCAGTTTATCATTATCTAGTGATTTTAGTGGTTAGCTGATATGGCTGAAATAGTGGTTCCTATAGTTGGTTGGATAGTGGCCTATCTGTCAAGATTTTTTGAATGTGTAACTCATGTCTTGGCTGTCATGAAGATACAAGGGACATAGCTATATGAATAAAAGACTGTTTAAAAAAGAAATAAAAATCAGTAACAATCGAGAGTTTTAATATAATTTAATATGTAAGGAGTGCTATGTCCGAAACACAGAGATGATGTGTCATTGGTCTTTTTTAAGGATGAAAAATCATCAAATGACTTCTTTCACTCTAGGCGGAGGAGAAGGGAGTGTCAGACTCTGACTGAAACTCTTCCGTATTCCTCCTTTACGTTTCAGGGCCGCGGTGACTCTTTCAAACAAATTCATAGCACAGGCCACTTTTTAATTCGCGACTTTGTCGTTGTCTACAATAACCGACAGTTAAGTCAAAGCTAAGTATAAGCCTAAGTTTTATACAAGACTTGATACTACTACACGCTGGAGGCGGGAATCGATTTAATAGCCACAGTATTTTGCTGAGTGGAAGGCAATGGAGGAGACCTTTGCCAAGCAGTGGGACAATACAGAACGAAAAAATAAAACAATAAAATTGCCACTGCTCCGACCGAACCCATTAAACAAAACCAAAGGACATAATAATTCATACTAATCTAATAAATATTAATTATTGAGGATAACAATACCCAAGACCGAAGGCAACATCGGAAACTTTATTAAAACGTAACAAAAGATTAGATAGGGCTAACTTAAAGGTCATTCACACTCATCCTTTGTCGCTGCGTCCGGCGATCCGTCAGCGTACAGATATGGATGTCATGTGTTTTATACAGGGTTGCCGCTACGGTTTAATTGATTAAAGCTCGTTGGAAAAACTGTGGAGCTGTCGTAATAAAATATTAATTAAAAAAAGGAAATTTTGAATTAGGTATCTAATAAATGGTGTAATGAATATGTTTTATTGTGACAGGATTTAAAGTTAGCGTATTTATAAAGATAAAAAATAAACTGTTTTGCAAACGGAAAATAATAAGAATATAATAGCTGTAAAAAGTACTAAAAATATTGTTATCTCAATTAGCCTAAGACGTACTCTCCAAGCAGTGAACGTAAAATATAATACCTACAATAAAATTACTCACTTAATGAATACATACATACCACCACGCCCGTATCCCCCGAAGGGGTTAGGCTGAGGTGTTCCAATATACGTATACATCCATAGTTCGCCGGCACATTTTAGGTCTCATGTCGCCCTTTATTGGGCGAGCCGCCGAGCTGCTACTGAGAATTTCATAGATAAACCCAATAACGAGGACTAAAAAGATAAAAAAAAGTCTTGTCCACTCCACCCCACCTCTGTCCAACGACAAAGTTTGACAATGCTCGCGGCAAGCTAAAAGGCCTGACGAACAGGTGTAGCCGACCGGAGCTTTCTTGCATCGTCCCCCGTCCGCCATGCAAGAGATAAGAGGATGCTGATTACTGCCCACTAAGTTATTTTTACACTCTACCTAGGTTTATCCTAGATAGGGAATTGGATTAAAAAGGAAGATCTAATGTAGGAATGGAGATAGTGCTGTGTTTTTAGATTCTGATTATAATGTTGTGTGTTAGGTAGATTTTCAACCATGTAATTTGATATTTTTTTATAATTGGTTATTTTTATTGTTTTCACACACACAATGTTTACGCTGTCCAATTTAATTTGCAGTTCGGTATGCCCCGGAAGTACTACTACGGAATAAGTACAACGATCATAGTTTTAGGATTTGTAAAAAAAAAAGAAAAAATGAGAATAAAATATGAAAACAACAATATTTTTTTCAAAAATTTCTTTTATTTTAAAAATTCTTTCGCTAATAGGGGCTGTGCTTTATTTTAGTATCAAAAAATTTGGCCCGCGAAAGCTTATTATAAATAATCACTAACTATTATAATATGAAGATGTTTACTGAGTCCATGGCGAGTGGCTCCCAAAATTTTCTGTTGAATGCTGTTGCAATGGCCATCCTGCATTGCAGGGTTTAATATACCACAACATAAAAAAAGTCTCGAGTGTATTTATTAATCTTATACACTGATTTGACGGCATTATGTGTCCAACTTGAAAATAGTTGTGCTTTATGTTTATGTGCCAAAAGCACACTATTTTGATGTTTGAAGTATGAAACTATCAATTAAGTCACTGAGATTAAAAATACACTATAAACCTACCCAATACAACACATAAAACCAAACACCAATTAATCTATTTTCTATACATTAAGTTGTAAAGTCCAACTTAGTAGTTTCTTTGTTTTTTCAGAAGCCCTTTGCAGTAGTTGCTACAGTAATCTGAGAGCTTTTAGTGTTTCAACGAACAATTGAGAGCTAAGATAGGGTAAGTGAGTTCAGCTAGAGCACGCCTTAATGGGACTCGGCTCCAGACGTTGTAAAAGATACTAGTATAACTATACAGCCTCTATGAGAAATGAGTGAAATATTGTGATAGGAATATTGGCTTTACCTGGATTTTAATACCCTGTGTTACTTTTGTAATGAACTCTGATACTCTGTTCTTTACATTTATATGTAAATAAGTAGTCTACGCAAACCATATTTTTTTTTTGTTAAACTTTCTGGCTAATAACAATATGAGACTATCAGTCTCATTAAAACCATGAAGTATCATTGTTTGTGAAAAAAATAAACGTTCTTTTGTCTGGATCTAGAGACTCAGTTAGATGGTGCTGTTCTACTGCAGTGCAAATAGAAAATTAGAGAGGGAGGCCTTCCTTTCTCTTTTTCTAAATTCAAGTAGTGCAAACCAATCTTGCTTGTAAGCATTAAGCTGACTCCGCCATCTTCGCCTGGGTCTGCCACGATATTGTGGCCTGAACCCACATTTGTTATTGATTTAGCCTATAATTCGTTTGAAATGTAGCAGAAGTTACCAGCCCAGTCCCACTTAAATAATTTTCTATAAACATTTTCTATCTTGACGTTAGCGTAATTTTATAGTTATCAATGTGAACGTTCACCTTAGTAACTTACAGTATTCACTTGAATATAAAATGTTATGTTTGAGATGACATATTAAAAAAAAAACCTTAGAGTCGCATTAAATACCTCCTCCTTTTTTTAAGTCCGATCCTGTCCATTAAAAACATATGAAATTTTAACTAAATTGCCTTTGTATGTTTTCGCCACATTCGGACATTTGAAATTGCCGTATCTCATACCTTGGACCAAGCCCTTATCGATGCGGCTTTTCAGTTAAATGCTTACACGGGGCAATAGTGCCAATTTGTTGCATATTATCTACTACGAGAGGACAGATAGTCTGACAGATTGGCATGTACTTAGTGCGATGTGGGCGGCTGGGAAAAATGCTCCTTACTCGCAAAATGAACATAATTGCTCACTATTCATGTAGCTTCAGTCCCCTCAGTCGGTTTGTTCACTCAAAACTGATGGACATTAGCCAATTATGCTGGTTTAACTATTGTTTCGGATCGAGGAGTAAATCTATTGAAGTGTCATGTTTGGTACATTTTTCTGCTAGAACCGTGCCTCATTGGGACGCTATGGCGGCGCAGTCAGGTTGTGCTGTCGATAAAATTAAAGGAGTGTAAGATACCAACATCTCATAGGTAGCCGGTAACTACGAGTACTTACTGCCTATCAAACTGAGTTTGAGCTGAAAGTTTTAGCTGGAAATCGATTTAAATTTTTACTGTGAAAAATCACTGTTCGTTGTGCAAGTTCAAATAAAACACTTAAAACTTGCCTTCGTAAAAACCTATAAAAATATTGGAACATTGGCTTTCAAATTGTCGCTATCCAAAACAAAAATGTGATCGCAGTGATGAGAAGCATATAAAGTTAAAAAAACTTTAGACTTTTAAAAGTGACTTTTTACATCCGTCATACATTTCTATGGACCCATCATGGGATTCCTTTCGATAGGAATCCATCTTAAATCCTAAAAGGCAGTAGGTAAGTTAAAACTGTAGGTGTATACCTAATATTAAAAGAAGACGTGTTCGTTAAATACTTTAGTAGTAGTATCGATATTAAAAGACATTTATCAAAATTGCACCACGCTGC
The DNA here is from genome assembly GCA_932526535.1 of Caradrina clavipalpis. Classification (NCBI taxonomy): domain Eukaryota; kingdom Metazoa; phylum Arthropoda; class Insecta; order Lepidoptera; family Noctuidae; genus Caradrina; species Caradrina clavipalpis. The sequence continues at coordinate 8,044,620 of OW052105.1, forward strand.
AATTGTGCTATTACCATAAATATTATTAAAATTCATTACTTTATTACTTGACAAGGTTGTAAACTACAATTATGTTTAAAACGATATTTTTTCCATTTAATCTTTGAGGAGATAAATGAATAATGAGTTTTATGAAGGTCAAAAAGTGCCTCAAATTAAACGGTTTACATATATTATAGCTCCACTTTAGCTTATTAAGATCTTTTTTTTTTAACATCGTTGAACCGCGAACACGGCCCACCTGATGTTAAGTGGTCACCTTTGCCTATAGACATCTGCAATACCAGTGGCTTTGCAAATGCGTTGCCATCCCAGAGACAAAGTTGAAAATGTCTCATGTGTCTGTAATTACACCGGCACCCAAACCCTTGAAACCGGAACACAGCAACGCCGCTTTGCGGCAGTAGTAGGTATGGTGGATCTTTCCCTTTTCATAAATTCTCTTTCAAAGCATACGTCAAAAATGCAATGTCCGGATCCACTATATTAAAAAAATCATTTACACACGTAAGATTCACAAAATACTTAGACATAAAATAGTAAACACTCTTTATCAACATTTAAAAAATAAATAATTACGGCACTATTTGTTGAAATGGAATATAAAAAGCACATGTGGTAAACACCGCATTATCACCCTAAAACCGGTGCAATAAGAGAAACTTAACGCTTGTAAAGTCGCAGGAAATGTTAAAAAATAATTTGTCATATTAAATTCTTAGTATTAAGTCATAATGAATATTATAACAACTTTAAGTATACACAAACAATAATAACGTTCGTTTATATTTACGACAGCAAAATGTAAAGCAAAGTAATATTTAAAATCGATAATAAAACGTTACGAGATAAAGATTTCAGATTTGCACGTTACGTTTTTAACAACGTTGTAAACTGTTGTGGACTTAGTTAAGTAGGTACTTATGGGATATTGGAGAATTGTATTATTACTGACTTTCCTTATTTAAGGGAGAATTCCTTCTTGTTCAAGATAGGAGTGATTAGGTTCTGTAGGGGTCGGCTACACGAGTGTGATGCCCTGGTGTTGCAGGCATCCATAGGCTACGGTAACCGCTTACCATCGTCGAGGCGTATGCCTGTTTACCGCCACAGTGGTATAAAAATAGGGGACTTGAACACAGCCCCCTCCAAGAAATGCACTACCAAACAAAGTTCTCTTAACTGTATCCTGATAACAGCACGGAATTTTGAATTGCTGCGCTGCGTGTCGCGGGATCGCTTCCCGCACGGAACCAATATTGTATTTGTTCTGTGCGGAATCTTTGCTATTATTGCTTTCAGTTCTTTTTAAACTTTTTTTTTTCATTTTTACGTCCTATAATTTATAGCTGCCATGATATCTCTTTAACACGTTTGGGTTAATTGGTAGAAAATGCCTTATAATTAAGTCCGCTATTGTACTTTTTTTGTTGCATAAAGTTTAAATAAATAAACATAATTACATTCCCTATTCACTAAAACATTATAAAAACGTACCTACCACCCAAAACATGAGACGCTACATCACCACCAAAGACCCAATCGATACTGTCTAGTTCAGGAGGTCGTAATTGTGATATGGGCCGTGAGAATATTCAATTAAGCGGGCGAACTTAATTGCAACTTGATAAAGTTAAGTTGGCTCTAAGTGAACTATCTTCCGAACTAAGTTAACTGACCATTATCTTTGCCTTTGTGCTTGGTAGCTCCGTCCTCACCTAATTGGGGGTAGTAGGGCGTTAGGAACTTGTGGATGGGACTTTTCTATGATTTTGGCATTCATTTTTTAACCCTTCAAACGTCGTATGTTCAAACCTTGATCATAAGGGTATTGTTTAACTATTGTGTCTATATATACCTACTATCGTGCCACGGGTTAATTAATGGTAAGAAATATTTATTGTAAATACATACAGTGTCTACAATTTTATTAAATATTCAAACGAATATTGTGTTTCAAATGTTTGTCAATTAAACATTTGAAAAATGTCATAATGAACCAGTGGTTAAGGCGCCTGCCTATCATGCACGTGGTTGTGAATTCGCAACTGACCACGGATAAGTAACAATAATGATTATCAATTTTCAATTTAATTTGCACTTTCTAATATGTAATTTCATCATTCGCCATTCCACCATGAAGAAGCGTGGTGATCAACGCTCAAAACTTACATAACATACCATCACGCCTATATTTCCCGAAGGATTAGGCAGAGCTGTATCAAATGTACATCTACAGTAATTGGCCGGTATGGTTAGGTCCCATGTAACAGGGATCTCTGTATGAAAAGATGTCTTTTCCTCGCACTGAGACAACCTTAATAATATAATAATAACCTTGTATTATTTTAATGTTTATTATTTTTTAGTGCAAGGAAAATCCACGTTACTACCGTCCGGGCCACGTCCGGTGCCGTCCGAGTCTAATCGAGTTATTGTGAGCGGCACAATGCCGCAATCAGGCGCAGCCGCAGCGGCAACTGCAGGTGCTGTATTGTCCTGTGTGTGTATGGGAGGAAAAGGGCAAAGTTTAGATGTTTTTTGGTCCTGGGAAGGTTCTAGAAGTTTTGGGTTTGATCTAGGGTAGACTTAATAAACCAGGATGACTATAACTAATGACTTATAAACCAGCGACAGGCTCAAGTGGTCTGACATTTTTGTAGAATCGGTATTTTTAGCGTAGCTGTGGGGTACATCAATATGTTTATTTTTATTCTAATAACCTTTGTATAATTATTATTTGTGTGTGCACTTGGTGAGTGCCTGATAATAAGTTTTCTTTCCTTCAAGCACTCTATTGCCTCGCTACATTAAATTAGCCCTCGTGGTACGTAGCGAGGTCATCCCACCACCTCTTCCTGACTTCTCCTCTGTGGCAAAGCCCGCGTAAGCGACCCTCGTTAATAAAATATGCTAATAATACTTAGCATAAAATTAAGACCGTTTTACACAGAAAAAGCTAATGTTAGTGACGTTTTAAGATTTTCTGCTTACAAACATTAAGTAACTACCGTGTTTTAAAATTTATATTATGGATTTTAATTTACGGTATCATAAAAACCTTCATTGTCTAAATAAACACCAAACATTTCCACGCTCTGAACAATAAAATAAACTTGGAACTAAAAAACTGAAACCTTTCCATTCCACGACAAAATTAATGCGGTAACAAAAGTTCCATTATTTTATTACGCACATTAAATTTCAAATTGATTCATGAGCACTGCGGCAATAAGAAAGAAATTATAACGACTTCATATTATTGCCAGCGCAAAAAATCAATTTGAGGCAAAATTCATAACTTGCAACATTGTTTTAATTGCAAAAAAGATTTTCTTACAATATTTTATAAGATGGCCGGTGGCCACCGCACGCTACAATAAAGAAAACAAAAAACCGGTTGCAAGACAATGCTGGCCGCGCGGCGTTGCTTGACGTTTTTATCATTTCGTGCGGAGAACAAAAGCTGAAGGCTTCCTGTTGAAGCTGCATCACCATTCTTGTGAGGCGACTTGCGGACGGACACACGGAGGTTTAGAATGAACAACTTCGTTGTAATGGTCAAGTTCACAGAGGTAATTCTGGTATTCTAAAGACGTTCGCGATTTAATTTCAATCTGTCAAAAATTCTTCTAATTTATTGACAATGGTTTTCGCTGGTATGAAATTACAACTATATTTTTAATGTTTTACTTATTACAGTTAGTTTTTGGATTAATGCTGTTAGAGGAAGTTTAATGTCTAAACGTATGACTATAGTCAATTCCAACTAACACTGATAGCCGACGAATTGATAAAGCATTCTGATAACAAGTAAAACGCAACTGTCCGTATTGTTTCAAATGAATTTTAAAGTGTTCTTAAAACTAATCTTTTGGCAGTTAGGCACTGGCTTAGGTATTACTTAGGCATACGTCATATAAAGCATTAGACTTACAGATAAATATTCCTCAACTTCTCCAAATTATTTCTTTAGCTACATACATACATAAACTCACGTCTTTTTCCCATGGGGGTAGGCAGAAACTACAGAACGCCATCTGCTACGATCCTTGCATACTCTTTTCGGTTCGTGCACATTCATATATTTCTTGAGCTATATTTGACACAGAAAACGATTCGCTCTACAATCTTACGACCCGTATGTCTCCCAAACTCTTGTCCCGATACATTAACGTACAATAGAGGTGGACGATCTATTCATTGGCGCCACAATGCGATCGGATCGGACGATCGCTGCCGATCGCACGTGATCGCACTTGCAACGCACTGATAATAACATCACTGTACTGTGTAATTTGAATCCGATGCTGATCGGACGAATCCGGACGAAGTCGGAAGATTTCGAGCGAATAGTTTATTGGGTTTGTAGACTATTAGTTATGTGTGTAGCGTTATAGAGCGTTATAACTCTTTAGATTAGAATCTATATCTACTTAATATAATAAAGCTGAAGAGTTTGTTTGTTTGAACGCGAACTCAGGATCGAATGATTCCATTTAAAAAAATCCTTTTCATACCCCATTAATCGAGAAAGGTTATAGGCTATATAACATCACGCTACGGGACTAAAGCAGTAACTAAAACTTAACTGAACGCTGGTGAAAATTTCCACGCGTATGAAGTCGCGGGGAGAAGCTAGTAATTATAAGTCTGAAACCGCCTTGAACAAGGGTGTGATGTGCTATGAGTGAGAAGAAACTTTTGTACGACTATGGTATAACTTTTTTGGTTTGGTTTTCCCAATAATGAGTTTTTACTGACGTTGCTTTAATTTAGTATATGTTTTGTCTGACACTAAGTTTTAACCGAACAACCGTACTACCAAATCTTTAATTGATTCCCCATATAACGAAACTAAGTATCATAAGTACCTATAACTCACTATAACGAATCATTAACACAAAATCAAATCCCTTTTACACTACGAATTACAAACCGTATCCCCAACAATACAAGAATAAAACAATGAGTTTAAAAGACAAATAATCGTCAGGTATCGGGTATCGTATTAACGAGGAGTGTTCGGAGCATTTGTCAAAAGAATAACACAATAAGTGTAATGGATAACCGATAGTTTGTTGCTTAGTTAACTCTAACGAGGACGTGGTGCAACCTGTCCCTCGGTTGAGGACACAGCGAGTGGGAATGTATGCGAATTGTCTTATTTTATGGTGCGATTTTTGTGGAATGTCTTGATGCCCCAGTGGATAAGGTACTTGACGCTATGTAGGATATTGTGGGTTCGTAACTGGGTACGGGTAAAGCTAATGTGACTTTTTCTATTTCAATTCTTTTTTAGTTTATCCCGGATGTCAATACCATCGATGTAGGAAGATATTGCGTGGAAACCTGGACTTATAATTAACTATGAATAAGTCTGGAATCGCCAAACCGCCTTGCGCGAGTGTGGTGATCAAAAGCTCGTACCTTCACTGTGTGAGAATAGGCCTTTGCCCTGCAATGGGCCAACAATAGGCTAGTATATTTATATTTGATGGTATTCCCTAGTTAATGTCATTTATCTTTATTTGTATTAAATTGGTATTGTATGGTGGATAAGACAGTGGGGAAGAAAATATTAAAAGAAGCGCTGAGACCATGAATGATTGTATTTTGTATCCATTTTTTTAAATTCATCATCATCAACAGCCTATCGCAGTCCACTGCTGGACATAGGCCTCTCCCAGGGTATTTTAATTATCTTATGTAAAATGTGTCAAAAATATATTCACAAAATAATATAACTGTCATAAAAAATATCTTTAACTGAAATCTCCACAGCGTTTAGTGAACACCTACATTACCTACATTCACAAGTCAACATAAACTACAAAAGCACTCAATCAGATTCACACAAAAACAAAAACTCGCCCATATTTTAAAACAACAAACAAACCTATCCCAGTATGCCACAAGAACATCGCGATACAAATGCGAGGCGACGGGGGGCCGCGACCGAAACGCGCGCATTGTTGCTCGTTACTTGCGACAAATCGCAGTCGCGACCCCGGTGTGTCCCGGCCACTAGTCAGCTAATTGTGTGCCTATGAGAAACAATGCAATTATTTAGCGTGTAGGGGACGATTATTTGCACGTCGGGTTGAGTAATAATTTGAATAACAGGTTTTTTTCGTACCGTAGGAAAGAAAACATATATATGTACATACCATCACGCCTGTATTCCCCGAAGGATATGCAGAGGTGTGCCAATGTACACCCACAGTTAGCCGGTATGTTTTAGGTCTCATGTAAAAGGCAGCGAACCTATTGTCATTATCAGGACACAAATCCTTCCAACTTCAAACTACTACTAAGAATTTCATAGAATAACCCAATAACACTTTGCTCGACCTGGGAATTGAACCCAAGACCTCTATCTAGCGTTGCGCTAAGGACCACTAGGCCAAAGAGACAGTAAAGAAAAATCAGCGTAAAAAAGTAGATAATAAAACCTAACCCTCTTTCTGGCGCATTCGGGTAATTGAGTTAAATCACAATGCCGATTCCCGTTGCCACAAATATGTAAAATCTCGTTTATGTCAGTAAATATCAATGTCAAAAATGTAGATAGGAAAAATAGAGGTATTTTTGACAGATTTGGACTAAGATTAAAATGCAAATGTTCCTAAAAATACGAGTATTATCCCCCTGACGACACGCGTCTTGCATGATTAAATTATACAATCTATAGCTTAATCTATGCTTCACTATCTACAGCTGTATTAATTTATTTATCTTAATTGTGTAAATAGCGGTAGACTAATTTCGGTTATCATTTCGATCTAACTCATAAAATACTTTCAACAAAATTAAACAAGACAAGACCATATTCTTACGACTGCAAAAATTAAAATTCAATACGCTAATAAAGCTCTAATTATGTCATTTGAATTCAAGCCGAAAATATCTCGAGCGAATTCGGCGAAAAAAAAAAGTTTGAAAAAAGAACGAGCACTTTTTAAAATCGCATTCCAGAAAACAATGTTCAGTGGACTGACGGGCCTCAAGGCGAATGCATTAACGAAGTACACCTTCTTTGATATTAAGTGTATTATTTTTTTACTTGGTTTTTATAGGGTTCCTTTGGATACGAACTAAAGCCATACAGGTTTTGATTTTTTATAAGTAGTGGTCTAAAAAAATATTAGGTTCAGTTTAATTACTTAATAAAGTTATCATCAAGCATGTATACTCCAAAAGGGGTTGGCAGGTGGGGGGGAGGTAAGTACCTAAAGTACAGTATATTTTGCCAATAACGGTAAAGACTTATGTTATTTATAGGCTCGCTATAATTATCATCAATCCAAACTCCGGATAACCACTGAGATATTCCTGGCAAAAAAACATTGTCTGTGACATGTGGTATTAACTGAAACTAAACTAAAATAAATAATAATAAAAATGCCAGCCTACTATTGTCTCAATATAGAGAAGACAAAACAACATTGATCACCACGCTTGCTCAAGGCAGATTGGCAATTCCAGTTTTCAAAAATCTAAGTTTTCTTAAAATCCTTTCCTTTATGGAAGCCAGTGATGTCCAAGATACGCAACAAATACACATCATTATTGGAAAATGTCACATTGACCTCAATACAAACCTAAGACTTCATGCATACAAAACCAAAAATAAGACCTCAACTCATAAACAGAACCCAGTACTCACCTCACCGCACAGCTTGCCTCAAACTTTTTGCTCATGTCTCATTGTAACACACTGGTAGCTACCTCAGTCGCCCGAAGCAAATCGCTGTTTATACCACACCGCTTGGTAATTTATTATTGCATTTTTTGCATTATCAATAGCCCGTACTCTTCGACTTTTTTGCTATATTAAAATGGCTATTGTTTATGAAAAATCGTTCGCGATTCTTATCGCTATACCCCGTACTTGTTTGTGCAACTTGTGAAATTAGCTCCCGTTGTAATATTGTGGTCGTGATTTTGTGGTTTATTTGTAAACGCTTTGTTCTTATGTTGGGTTTTATTTAGGAACTAGGGGGTTTAATGTGTGGTCTTTGGGTTTGTGGGGCTCTGTGATACTTCAGTTGAATTTAAGATGATAGTTATTTTTGTTTATTTTAAATATCTACACATACCATCACGCCTGCATTCCCCGAAGGGTGTACCAATGTACCTACAACTACATTTCGCCGATATGTTTAAGTCCCATGTAATATAGGGCGAGCTTATGGCCATTAACCGGGCACTAATCCTAACTCCAAGCAGCAAATGAGAATTCATAAAAAAACTGAATAACTCTTTGCTCGACCTGGAAATCGAACCCAAGACCTGTAGCGTTGCAGTTGCACTTAGGACCACTAGGCTATCGACGCAGTCAAAATATATTTTGATGGCAAACAAGGCGATGGCCCACCTGATGTTAAGTGGTTACTGGTGGAACTTCCCCGTCACACAGAGCTACTTGATAGTTCTTGGGTAATGGGTTTACACATATTTTAATCTCTCTGATCAATGGTTCTATTCTGTAAAAGTCTTCCTCATTGAAGTGAGCCTAAGGCGGTTGTTATCACGTGAGTCGAAATGTCATAAGAATTTTGCGGAACAGCACTTTGATAACCTATCGGTGTGTTTGTTCTTTGATCCAAATAGAGAGATGAGTAACAGTGATTACATGAACGTGACGTTAGGAGTACCTATCTTTACCAGATAGGTACTCCTAACGTAATCGCAGTTTATTTGGAGCCAGTTCAGTATGTCTGCTGTACCTATATAAATATAATCTTCCATACAGTTCATCCATCGCTTCTTTGGTGATCATCTCTCTTTATATTTTTGTTTACTCTGTGTTGTCCCTTGGCTGGGCAAAGTTCTGTCCCATTTCCTTACACCCATTAACGTTTCTTAGCCATCACTTCATCACGCCAGAGCTTCCTTCGGCGCCCACTGAGTGACGACTGTGGCCCATCTGTCCTTATGTACTCTGCATACATGGCCTGCCCAATCCCATTTCAGGCTTGAAGACTTATGACCCACGTCAGCGATTCCTGTTTTCTTCTCTTCTTAAAGCAATTAGTATTTTTTCACAAGTAATTTGCTACCAAATGAGCTAGTTACTTACGGAAGCATTCCACCGAACAAAGCACGCATAAAAATTTGCCATCTTTCCGTCGTCCGCGCCGCAATTTTCCCAATTTGCCAAAGATGTAAATGAGAAAAAAAAAAACAAATAAATTGGAAGAGAACCACGACGAATTGTTTTCATGCACCTTATTTGGAGACCGCAAAGAGTTCGACAAAAGAGGTTTGTTCGGACTACTGGTCTTCACTTAAGTGACTTTTTTATAAAGCTTTGTAGTGGGTCCGTAGGCCATCACAAGGATTTTGAGAGTTGCCACTTGTTAAATAATAATAATTTTGAATATTGTTAACCGTACAACTTTTGCTGTCGATTTTATCTGAAATATTAGCATGCCTTGTTAAGCTTGTAGCCAATACAATGGTTTAAGTTAATTCATAGGTATTAATAAGGTAGGTTCTTATTAAGTAATAGATAAGAAGAATGGAAAATAAACACTTATTGTTGATCAGCTTTATCCCGTTAATATCATCATTCACAGGAGGTTAAGATATACTACTTAAGTTTAAAAAAAAAACAACCAGGCCTTTTTGTAAAAGGCGAAACATTTACCTTTGCCTATGAAGGAAACAACAGAGTTGTTACACCTTGCACCCAATTGAAATTTCTAAACTGGCAACACATTGCACGACTGTCCATCCCGTCATTTATTTAAAATTAAGAAAAAAATTGCTCGCGAAAATTCGTGCATTGTCCGTTCCAAATTCAAAACGAGGAAGGAACGGGAATAATGGCGCTGGTTCTTGAAACAGGAACGTCAAGTTTTTGCGAGCGTCCATAGGTTTGCGGAATTTGTTGGAAAGAGTTACCGTGACCCTGGAACGCAAAAGGGCATGAGGAGGAACACGGAAGGGGTTTAGTCAGTAAGAGTCTAACACTCCCTTTCGCTCCACACAGAGTGGAAAAAGCCATTTGATGATTTACCATCCTAAAAAAAAGGCATCCGTAGACAACCGCTCACCATTAGGTGGGCCGTATGCATGTTTACCACCATATAAGGGTAAAAAAACCTTGCCAAAAGCTATGGGACTGTGACAGTCAACCTCGCTTCTCCATAGAGGCCTACCTACATTTTGGAACGAGTAACTAGCTTCAACTTTCTGACTAAGTGACCGACTCCTTCGACTCAAAAGTGCCTTTAAATGATCTAATTGAAATAATTCCTTTTAATTTTGCTTCCAACTGATATTTTGAACATGGCAGGACCTTTTTTTGTACAACAGCTTTATAAGACAAAGAGCGTCAGTAAAAATAAAATTATACCTACGCTTATTATGCTTGGTAACAAGCACGAAAAATATACCTAATTTTTGCACTCAAACCCAACTACCAAAATACCTAAATCATCATCCAAACCAACCAGTAACTGTACACATTTATTTATAAGCCCACAATAAATAAATCCAGCACACAAATCAACGCGGCCGCACCGTGCACTCGACCCCAGATCGCGTGCACCTCGATACAGGTGCGCGCGCTGCCCAGAGCGACGCCCGCGCAAACTTCATTCATTGTTACTTACGTGCAACCGATTATGCTGGTTACAATACAATTTCAGGTTCAACGTCGTATGTAACGGTAGGTGACAGCCGGTAATAGGAATGTAAGGATGTTTTTGAGGTTTTTTTTTTTTGGTTAGGATGTTTTGGCGAAAAATTTTGATGCGTTTTTGGAAAATTTGCTAGATTAAATGTTAAAGGAGGGGTGTGGTAGAATGTCAGGAAAATGTTTTGTTCAATAAAGGGACAGAGAAGGTTACTTTTTTTTAAATAAATAGTCCCTAAATTAACAAACTGACAAGGAGTGCTATTTTGTAATCTCTAAATAAATTTCCTCAGTGAATTTAGGGGGATGTGAGGTGAACTGTCAATCTCACCTCTCTTGGTATCTCTTAGTATATTACCACAAGCTCATTTTATTATCATCTCCGTGGGTTTTCCACTAAAGCGAATAACCGCTTTGCGATAAATCAATGTCTAAAAACCTGTCTCGCACATCAAAAACTATGCCAAAATTGCCAACAAATATGGAAGCAATATTCACATCAAAACTCCCCGTCCGAGTCCCAAGCTCCACAAAGTACACGAACTTCCTTAACTGCCGCTATTAGACCATTAACTAAGTGCGCCTGCACCGTAATAATGTCCAATAAATACACCACACCAATGTCACGCTCATAAAGGAAACTATTTGTAACATAAATAAAATAATTACAACGTCTAGACCTGACTGTCGGATGCGGTCCCGCGTCGGTGATCAGTCACTGGCCCGGTGATTAGCTCGGGAGAACACGGCTCTGCTGCTGTGGTGATAAATGTGCTTATCACCATTAGGGCGTTTAGCGGGAGTTCGTTTTGTACAGAGTTACGTCTTTATAGACTCTTGATTATGCATTTATTAAAATTGTGAATAAATTGGTTGGTGATTAATTGTGTTAAGTTATTGGTTAGGGAATGCAGGTCTTTTTTTGTATTATTAATTATTTGAGTGTATCTTCTTTTGTGGACATTGACTATCGGAGCGGTGTATTAAAATCATCTATTTGTTTGATATGAAATTTATTTATTTGCTTAAAAAGTAGGCATACAAAATACACCAATTGTAGAATCTACATTTACGTATTTAATTTTAATGTAAATTAAGTAATAAGTAATATTATGATTAAAATGTTATACCTACATATCAACGATGTAATTTATTTTTAACTCAAATATTATAAGAAAAGGCTTGAGACATAATTTATGTGTGTGGTTTATTTACCTTTCTTATTAAACGAGTAGTTTCTTGGTCTAGCCTATACAACCCTGGCCTAACAGTAGAATAATACAGGCTGACAGAAGCTGACAGTACACGAGTAGACTCTACTTTGCTTTTGGTGGAAGCCTTTGCCCAGCATTGGAACGACGCAAACTGACAGTAGCAGTAGACTCTAAAAACACGACAAAGGTAAAAATATCGTCTAGCACTTCCTATGTTCTACATCCCATAATTAACTTGCTGCAGGTTCGCTCAACATTTTGTTGCTCCCATATCAATACCTCTTCATCCCAAAATATGTCCTTAGCACGCTTCCCTGACATCTTGTTAGTCCCTCCAAGTAGGTGATATCTTAGAGCACACCTTAGTATTCAGGACGGACCAATGATGTTAGTTAGACTAGGGACCTGACATACGTTACGTAGGTACTAGTAATGTAATGTAATGTAATTCTCCAGACCGATTCCGGTCACGGCGGCTAATCTTAATGCAGACTAGCCACGTACGCAGGAGATATTATAGTGCACAAGTGTGTGCGCAGACACAGGTGCACTCTCTCTTCCCTCACTCCCATAGTCCGATGGAACGGCAATCCGACACGACCGGAGAAAGATCAGACGCAGAACCAACGGCTTTATATGCTTTCCACCAACTTCCAAACTCCGGGCTGCTACTGAGAAATGCCTAACGGAAAAACCCAATAGCACTTTTTGCCCGGCCTGGGAATCGAGCCCAGGACCCCTCGCTTAGCAGGCCGTTGCCCCGTTGGACTAGTGGTCGCAAGCGCGACTAGTACTAGTGTTTATAGGTACACCTTTCTCTCACGTACGCACTGCTAATCGACACGGCCGGTCTAGACACTTGATGGATTTGCTCCTCGCCTAAGATAGGTATTGTTGTTACTTTTGCGGAGATTAACGGGATATGTTCTTGTAGTGTGAATGCTGTATGTGTTGGTTAAAGAAGGTGCTGCTTAGCTCTCAAAGTCAAAGTCAAATCATTTATTTCATTAAATGGTATTTTTGAACGTCATAAACAAGAAAAAATGAATTAAAGCTAGTTACCCCTTCTGTTGTTTCTTATGTAAAAGAATTAGCATGAAACACCATATTTACTCTTAAATCTAATATTTATTTAACTAGTTTTTATTATAGTTTTCGGTGATTGGGTTTGGCCCCATCAGTTTCCAAATGCATTTCCTTGCACTGTGTGTATCCTTAGAAGCTAAATTAGACTCAATTGGAGCATGCTGAGTAAAGGCAGATTTTATTTGATTAGTTGTTGAGTTTCCCAGTGCCTTCAGTATGGGCCATTCTGACATGACACTTTTATTTGTTTGCTTTAATTACCGAAAAAAAAATATACATTCACTCGCTTGCTACATAGACCAAGAACATTTATTTTAATCTAAAGTTACTACCTAATAACTTAACTTAAAATCTAACAAACAAAGCGAAACAACAGCACAAAATCAACATAATTACAACACAATAATTATTTTACCTCCAAACAACACACTATCAGCAAATTAATTTCAACACGGCAAACAATTTGTCCATTCTATTAATTACTCTGCGAAATTAAACCCCGAAGCGAACGGATCAGATAATGTACTAAATTGAATTGTCAATAATTACAAGATTGTGTAAGGTCAGGTATACGAGCCTTATGCCCTTTGAGCACTCCTACAATAGATGTAAGATTGGGCCTAACATGCTAATTATTAGTTGGAAATATATTACGTGGAGCTCACTTTCTTCCGTGAGGAATACTTGAACAGAAATCAATTATAAAGGTACGGTTAGTTCAGTAATGGATGGTTGTAGCGTGAAGTTTCTTGAAGGTAACTTGAAAATTTTGCGTTCATAAAGTCCGTTAGAATTTGAAGAAGATTGGACTATGTTTGAATTTTGAAGATTATGCAATATGATATATATGATATATATTGTGGATGACATCTCTTAATAAGACACAAGTTTTTAAGAAAAAATCTTTTTAGTGATCATCACATTGGTGAAAGCAGAGAAGGTCCTTCGGACATTGCTACCTCTTACTAATTTATCAATGCAAATCTTCTTTACAAAATATATTATCTTCCCTGCTACTGTCCCAACATCCTGAACAACTCTTATTGCGCCCACCTAGCCCAGCGCCGCTCAATCACAATCACGCGCATCATACGCGTATAATTTCTCACGCATGTTCCCACGTGCGCCGGCGCATGGATATTAAATAAAAGATGGCCGATGCGCGTCCGCGCGGTTCTTCATAGGGTTGGCTGTGTGTACAGTAATGTTTTAATAATTTAAAATGTAAGTTTAAATTGCAATGATGTCCTTAAAAATTTGCTGCAAAAAAAGGAATCAGGCTGGCTATATTATGGCCACAATAATATTTTGTTAGGACTTTCCAAATATGTTGTCTCATATTAATGCATTTGCAGTTTGGAATAAAAAAGCAAGACAGCTGTTGATAATTGACAACTTAAATAGGCGCAATCAGCAAAAAGAGCCATTTTTTTTTAATTTGAGTTGGGTTTTAGTCAATACTAAAACCCAACTCAAATTTAAAAAAAATGGCGCCTTTGACCTAGAATAGAGTCAAGACTCTATTCTAGGTCAAAGGCGACAGAGATAAAGTCGACGATGGTGTGAGCTTAAAATCCTTTCTTTATTAATTACTGGTATACCACCAGGGTTATCAACCCTAAAACTAAGCCCAATAGCTACCACACTCTACAACAAATAGGGATGCACCTCAACACTATAAATCCTATTCATTGACGAAGGTCAGCTGACAGCCCTATCCAATGCTAATGTCTAGCCCGCGTATGATATATTGACAGCAACGGACGGACAGATACCGTGCGTACACGGACTTGTGTGTGTTTGTCTGTGAGTTACTTACTACTTAACAGGCGTGTTATTATTTTGTAGTTTGATACGGTTCGCGTTGCCGCAGTAGCTTGATGTATGGGTAGTTTTTAAAGCTGATTGGCGAAGCTTAATGGGGGAGAAACGTGATGGTTAGACTGAGTCAATGGCGGAGTTAATGTCGAATTATTTAGTTTGATAAGATCGTAAAATTGATGGCACGATTGGCACAGCGGATCAGCGATTTGCTGCTTTGCTACGTGTCGCGGGTTCAACTATAGCTGGTAACAAATATTTGTATGGTTTATAGGTAGTTGTGTCGGGTATGGTTGTACGTGTATGTGTTTACAAACGCACCCACTGAACTGTGGAATTTTCTAGTGTAAATGTTAGGCTTAAAATTAAGTGTTCATTTTTGCGGTTGTATAATTTAGTACCTACCTACTGCCTACTGAAGTATATCATAGATTCCACCGATACTCAGTGCGAGTGAGGTGCTCCTGATTATGGATGACCCACTAACTAGTGCAGAAAGTGTCGCTACACCTGCACTTTAGTGGACATTAACAACACTACTGATGCCACAATAAACTTTAGCCACGTTCATCCAAATATCTAAAATCATGGACTCAAAAAGAAGAAGACTAAAGTTAAATATTAAACGAAAAATAAGTTTTACAGATGAACTACCTTAGGTCTTACTCAGACCCTTTCTAGCGTTTCTTAATCTACATTATATCGAAATAAATATCCATTTCTTGATTCACTTGGTACTATCACTATAATGTTTGGTCTTCACTGATTTCAATAAAATTATCCCGTAAATTGTACACCCTTAAGATAATAGGAGGAGTTATAAACGTTAAGCGAATTAATGTTAAGAGGTTGTTTAATTAATTAAGCGAATGCCTATGTACCTGGAAGAAACCAAACAGGTAATACCTTATAGCTGAGGTTCCCAAAGTGTGTGCTATAGAGAGTAAAAAACGGTGCAACTTAATACTTTTGCCCAGAAACTAAGGCACGCTTTCCCGGCTACACAATAAACTAGCTAATTATAAAAAAAAATATATCATCACGCCTGTATTCCCCGAAGGGTTAGGCAGAAATGTACAAATGTACAGTCGGTTGTCAACATTATCTGACCCACCCTAAACACAATCGAAATTGGACCTTCTGCCAATGAAAATAAGGTTTAATTTCAATTTATATGAGGTTATCAGTCAAGTGTTCGAGAACTGAGAACGAACAAATACAATAATAATACACACACGCAAATTTGATCTTTATCACGTTAGCATTGGGTTAAATCTTATAACAACTTGTTATAATATAATAAGTGTAATAGCTTATTTTAATGAGTTCGGTCAAGTAACTCTGGTCTCGTGGTCTGTGTATAAGACTGAGAGTGACAAGTTGCGAGATCAAATCCTGCGACGAAGATATTGTTTTGCTTTCAATTTAGAATTTATTCTAAAAGTATTTCTTGTATCATTGTAAAGAACTATATACGGATAATCTTCAAATATAAAGTTTCTAAAATGGCAATATTTTGGCATAACTTGTAAAAAGTGGGTAGTTGAAAAATAAATATTTGTATTCATTGTAAAACTGGTATTCAAATGCTACTAACTAAGGGTATGCAGTGACAACGCGCAAACATATTTTACCTTGCCTTACTAAATTGCAAAAACAACTTCTCTTTACAATTTATTTTTTTCTATTTTATAGGTAGTTTTTTTTATCATGTCTTAATGGAGTGATTAAATAATGAAGGGATAAAATACAAAATTCTATTTGCACTAGGATAAGGTTGGCTGCTTGTGCTGTGCAAGAATAAACTTTATTAAAGTATACTATAATATGGTTTAAATTCTTTAGTCTTGTGGTCACTAATTGTTGTTTACGTTCGAAATCAAGTTTACCCTAAATATAGCTTCTGCTCAGGTGTCTTTTTTAATTATTTAATTATACTTTTTTTTACATTTCTTTAATGGATAACGCATAGAAATAAAACTAAACAATTGCAAATTTAAAATGTTTATTATTTCATTAAAACACTTAGGTAAGATAAAGTAAGTAAATGCTCACATATTTCCAAATTAATAAACAATTTATATGAGTATACCATAATCAAATCTAACCATTTATAAACATTAAAAAAGGCATGTCTATGCTTGAAAGTTTGTTATCGAGAAAAAAAATAATTCATCTGTGAAATACTTTACAGATTTATAGCTGCCTATATGTAGTGAATAAACATGTCATTTAAATAGAAAAAATCTATTTATAACAATAACATCACCACGTAATTGGCAACATTTTAATGGTTTAACAATCTATCCATTGAGCATTTACTTACATGGTGTGTTTAATAATATCCTAGATTAAAGTAGCGGAGTGATGGCGCACCGTTCCTTGTTACGTTCATTTTTGTTCGATTTAAATGATTTTTTTTCATCAGTGAAGATCACAATATTTTCTTCCCAATTAAAATTTAAATATTCCTGGGCAAAACGGACCCTTCTTCTTCAATGCTATTTTCTGTGCCGGTTTATAATTCCTTATTCCAGCAGCGTGTAAATGCCTTCTCACTGTTCCCACTGAAATATCGTGTTTCATTGCGGTTACACTTATGGGCAATCGCATTCGGGACTATACTTGATGTTTTTTGCCCCTGGACGAATCCGCTGAATATTTACTTTGTCTCCATAACGTCTTAGCTACAGATGTATTTCTCTAAAACAAAAAACAAAAACATTTTTGGAACCGTTTATGTAACTTGAAAATGTAATAGTAAAATAGCCAACTACGCGTTCATTAATCACAATCAATTAAATAAAATAGGTATAAAAAAAAACACTTACTGCTATATTAAGACGACGACCAATCTCTCTAATTCCAACATTCTGCTCATGTAAAAATATATTATGATTTTATGTTTGGTATAGTCATTAAGCTGCGACATGCTTTTTTACACCAAATAGCTTAAAAATACTTAACGAGTAATGCGAAACGATTTACAAATGTGTGTGCGCAGTCACTGCTAATAGGCGTAGTGTAACTTTTGTCACATAATGTAGACGAATTTATTATCTACCTCACGAAGCAAATATATGTGAACTTAAACTTTTTTAATTTACCCACCTGTTTACAAGATAAGTTATTAGGCGTAAAACATATTGGTCGTTCTTTAATAATGCAAACAATATTGTAGAAATGAAATCAAATTAAAAAAGAAACTGATAACTCTAAAGGAACTGATACTCCATGTTTTCGAACCCACATGTTGTTCCTCGGCAATCCAACATCAAACCGCTAAGCCACAAGAACTTGTTAAGACTCCACGAAATTAAAGATTGGGTTCTAATTATGTAGGGTGACTTAAAAGGTTTTAAACTTTAATGTCAACGAGATAATGATTAAAATAGCTTAACAAAATGATATAATGCCGGTGGCTCCGACAACGTTGGGTGGGTTTATGCGTGTCTGTATTCGTCGAGTTCTCGAGCACTTGACTGATAAGCTCATATAAATTGAATAAACCTTATTATCATAGGCAGAGGGTCCAATTTCGTTTGTGTTTAGGGTGGGTCAGATAATGTTGACAACCGACTGTACCTACACCCACAGTTCTCCCTAAACATATTGGCGAACTGTCAGGTCCTATGTAATATAAAAAATACTCAGTTTTATAATAAATTTTACATGCTTTCCGAGACATGGCGATGTCACATTACCATCTTCCAAACTCCGGGTTGCTACTGAGAAAATCCAAGTGGCCAAATGCAATAATTATTTTTGCTTGACATGGGTATCGAACCCAGGACCCCATGGTTATTAGTCTAGACCAACGAGGAAGTTAGCTTCATATAGTATCATTATACCCAATGTGAACTGTAAGTACTCTGCGAACTGAAAAAGTTTAGGAACCCCGTGTCCTATACAATTGAACCCGCCTAGTTTAAGTATTAACATAATTTATAGTTTAACATAAAATACGGCTTTTAAAGATACATCTTAATGAATAAGTAGGTACTTACTTAGTAATAAAAAGTTGGAAGTACGTACATCGAAGACTAATCAGACTGACGAGCAAAGACGAGCAAGCTTCTAAACGGAATATGCCTAATAAGAAATTCACACATTAATCATTCACAAACACGATGACTAACTGTAAACTCAACCGAACTATTAATCTAACTGGAACGCAACAATTAAAAGAACAGGTTCCGATAAAACTATTACTATTGCTAACATTAATTTATTCAACAATACGTCTTGTCACCAATCGGGCAGCCATCATTTCGCATTCATTCCGTCTCAGCCAATGAAGTGTCAGAACGCGCCTCCCATACTTCTCTTAGCCAATCAGCGAACGCCATTTGAAAAACAATAGAACATAAAAAATTCCGTCACGCTCTTCTGCGCTCGAGTCGACGTTCTAATTCGTGGTAATTCAACTCGTAACTGTTCGGCATTCGTCGGTTTTTATCGGTGAAATCATTTTTCTAGTTGGCAATTACCTCCTCTTTCATAATTTGTAAATAATTTAAATGGCATTTATATTTTATGCTAATTAGTTTGACGTAACTCTGTGAATAAACGTTTAGGTATCTACCAATATACTATAGCTAAGCTACAGATCGTTATATCTCCGTAATATTTTACTAAGACTATGCTTGTTTACTTGACCTGCATATCATACGTAAATATTAACTGGATCATGTGTTCATCATGATCATGATGGTCTTTGAAGGTCTTAGGGTTTATCGTCATCCTCTTCAACTCATTTGGAATTTCTTAGATTCATCTCTGCAAGCGCACGGTGGGGTCAGCCTATATGTTTAGAGAAAAACCTGAAAAGAAACAAAACAACATTAGCAGGACTGGGACAATAGAGTGGAAATTGAGATCGACGTTGATGAGAGACGTTGTACTCCGATCCCTTGACAATTCAAAAGTGACTGTTAATGATCTTGAATTGAAATAAATGCTTTAATTTTGACTTTGTACTGTACACATGTCACCAGTTTGGCGCATCACGTCACATTAGCAAGTCGGTGAAGCGATCAAATTAGCATGTCGGTGACGCTAACTCATAAGTTTTGTCCCTACCAATAATTGCTCATAGCAGCTAAGGAAGTTTTCGCTTCAAGCCATCACATCCTCAGCTAGCCATAACATCATCCTTCAAACAATCCATACATCCAAATAACTCACACACAACTCACGCTGTAGACACTAAGTAAATACCTACACAAACTTGAATGATTCAGAGTTTTTATCAGATCTTGCATCAGAGCATGTTTACTATCCGCTTGTATGTAGCTTCTCCTAATATGTAAAACTGTTGATAATAAGTTAAAGATCATTTACATAGGGCATGAGCTCGTATCTAAAAGCTTATTACATGAACATCTTATCTAGTGGAAGGTTCACAACCTTTTACGTTTTGTGATACTACCTATCTATTCGTTTATTGATTGCGATGAATATAGTGAAAGGTTACGTAGTATGGTGATTTACATGAACACCATCTAGCGACTTATATGGCACTGGGTATACAAATATCCGCGTCCAGTTTCGTCTTTAGTTATTGATCCACTCCCGTGTGCTTTTGTGTGATGGTATATAGCCTATAATAGGCTATAGGCACTAAGAGAAAGGAATGGAAGGAGGAAGGAATAATATAATACTATGCCTAATGAATTTCCTACCGTATACAAAATATTATTTTTTCTGATTGATAATTCCAGAGATTTGGTTATGTTTTGAACTTAATTTTATTATTAAGTATAGATACTGAAATGATGATGATTTGATTCCCAAAACATGGTGATTATGGATCTCCAATGTTGATAATATAAGCAACCCGTCGTTTTGTAAAAACGGTTCAAACTACCGAAAGAATTTAATAAATAAATAGACAAAGATAAAAGGCAACTGTGTAACACAACAATAGAATATCGTGTAAAATATCTAGACCGATATATTAAATGCAGACCCTATCCTCAATCTCGGAGTAACAGCAACTCAACATAACCGGATAATACAACAAAACCTTAATTTTTCGCTGGACACGATCTAATTAGACGAAGACCTATTTATTATTCCTTGTTGATTTTAGAAATAGTTTCTTCTTAGTCAGTAGTTCTTTTAGTAGATATTCGTACGAATTCGGGCATAACATGGAGTCCTATTCTTCAAACTAATTTTTTTTATATTATACATTCGTAAACTCACGCCTTTTTCTCATGGGGGTACGCAGAAACCACAGAACGCCATCTGCTACGATCCTTACATACTACTTTCGCCTCGTGCACGTTCATACATTTTTACATTATTTAGTACTTAAACCAAATAAATAAATGATGATATAATTCGAGTTTGATTGAACACAACTACGTCTTGTTAATTTAACATACAATTCCCAAGCAAAAACCTCCAGAATAACATATTCACCAAAGACACATTACAATTGCAATGCGTGCACCTCAGCCATTCCCACAAGCACCCTAATTGCGTACAAGCTTACGTTTTGACCCGGGTATGCGGATACAGTTGACCCTCGCCCAACAAATGGCACCACCAGCTTTTAATTCAACAAAAGCATCTGCAACTCGTTCCAGAATAGAATGAGAACACGGATTCCAACACCTAAGTACTCCTAATTAGGTGGACAACACCCACGGGACTCTACTTCTAACGCCTAGGCGTTAATGTTTTAGGGTTGCTTCTACGGACTTTTGAGAGTGGAAATTCAGTAAAATTATTTTCTTTATGGGAACGTCGTTTAAGATGATCATGGGCTACTTTTTTTTGTTTTGACATAGGTATGACTGCTTGTCAGTGTTGCTGGTAGGTACTTCAAGCCATTCCGTACTAATATTATAAATGCGAAAGTTACTCTGTCTGTCTGTCTGTCTCTTCTTCACGCCTACACCACTGAACCGATTTCAATGAAATTTGGTACAGATATAGTGTGGGACCCGAGTAAGGAAATAGGATAGTTTTCATCCCGGAAATTCCCCGAGAACGGGAACTATTAATCCACGCCGACGAAGTCGCGGGCAAAAGCTAGTACTCAATAATTGAACTACGAGAATAGGTAAGGATTTGAGTAAAAAAAAACTTTAAGCATTATCAATGTACATTATTATCAAATCTAGCAATTCCAGATACAAATATAACTGCCTTATTTATCTAACAAATACCTACGTTAAATCTTAGTTAGAAGTGACTTGCCACCTTTGTCTATAGAGTTAGCAACGTATTAACAATCCCCTTGTTTTCTTATTTCTCTTGTATTTAACAGGTAATTAAAAATTAATTGGTTATTCAGGGCTAAAATAAAGTATTGTTATGTCTTAAAATTATTAACTAATACTTTATTGCAAAACAACAAACATCCTCATAAACCGTACCAAAAGACCACTTTTAGGACCAGAAGCAAGTACCAATAAACAACCCAGCCATTACACACACACTGACAAAATACACTCATTAGGTAGCATTATCTGCACCGTCTCAATTTATTAACCTAACCTATGTCCTACTTATCTCGCGGTAGAGTGTAGCACCTAATTTGCATATAACATTTATGAGGCTGAAGTTATCAATAAAAGGTAGTGTGGGAAAACGAGAAAATTAACACCTTTAATATTTATGAGTTTGCTTTCAATATGGACCGTTATCTGGAAAATGTTCTTGTTATTTCCATCTTCAATCACGTGGTATATGGGCTTTTTGATAGCATGAACTTTAGAGGTTAATTGTACTAGCTTTTATTAATGGTCACAATCTAATCGCTGCCTCAATCTGTCAAAAAGGCCAGTAAACCTAAACTTTTTGACGTTGATTGTCGCTGAGAAGAGATTGTTACTTGTAGTAGAATTGGCTTTCTGATTACAGTATGGTTTAAGAGTACGAATATACTGGCACAAGACTGCAACGCAAGGCATATTAAGGAAGGTGAGATACCCAGAAATGGGATTAAAGAAGTGTAAATAATGATGGCGAAGAAGTAAGTAGCTCATAAACAATGACACAACCGTCCCAGGTAGGATATTTACGCGATTTCTCGATATTAATCCAGTCTATTACTGACACATTAAATATCCCTGTCAGTAAGTACTGTCGTCGAGTACTGTCATCGACGGAGAAATAGAGACTGGTTGCACCACGTCCAAGTAATTTGTCGTCAAAAAAGCTTTTATATTTCTATCAGTAAGAAAACATTATCAGTCAAATTGACAACTCGGTAAAATTCCTTTTAAACAAACAGTTGCTCATCAATCCATACCGCTTTGGCTTTTAATTTAGCTATATCATCTGGTACTGTAGGTATACCAAAGGTAAGGTATACCAAGTAGATATACTTACTTTTAAACGTACTCAGCTTAGCAGCTGTAATAAACTTTTAATTTTTGACAGGCGTCAGTTTTATTCCACGGATTAAAGATTTCAACTAGGTGCAAATGTTTGCTGACATTCACCCTAAGTAAACAAATTAACTTTAAGTACATATAATACCTATCTAATACCTACGCTACTTAACGGCTGAACTTTTACTCAAGGCTTAAGCTACAAACCATAGGATCAAAGATCGCAATGCTAAATCTAAATCTAACACAATCTGGCAGCCCTAAACTGTAGAAGGCGTTGCGTGTAATTAGAGATTGTATACATTAAGCGAATACAAATAAAGCACAATGCGACGAGCAGAGCCCGGCGCAAACATTAGTCTTGCTAGAGGTCGACGAAGATTTAGCCTCGGTGTTCACTGTCCGATTGCACTGCAACACCTTGCTTAATTAACGGTTTAAGTTATTGTGATTTTATTGTTATATATTTCACTCTTATTAGGGAATTTAATTAAAGAACTTTTTTATTTTTAAATTATACAATTAAATGAAAAGTTGAAAAGTTAAACCATTTATTACAAAAGACAGTAAAAGGCACTTTTAAAATAATAATTCTTAAATCTTGTTGCGTCTTCTATTTCCAGTTATTTCATTATTGAATGCCAAACAGGTATTGTTTCAATCTTTCAAAGAACTCTAGCAATTATCATTAAGTTAAGAAAAAGAATCAGTTAGCAATAAATAAAGTTTGTTTTTTAATGTATAGGTATTGAGATATTAAATTCGAATTTTATTCCTTTTTGTCTTGTTACCTGAGATAAGGTTTTATTCTTAATGAATTTAAATTGAAAATAGATATTTATGACCGTGTGAATTCTTAGTTTTCTTCACTTAAACATTTATTTGGACACTATCATAAAAACTATCACAAACTTTAATTACCATCCGACATTGGCTTTTTTGACATTAATATGTAAATTAGACTAATTAATGTGTTAAAACCTAGTATTTAATATGCAAGGCAAAAATATGCCTCGATTTATATCAGCTAAACATGAATATAAAGCGCTTACTTTCAGCGTCGATAAATCAGCATTGAAACCAGATTTAAAAGTAAATGGCTGTATTTGTATATTTTTGCATAGCTTTACACTCAAGTTATATTCTATATTTTATGACATAAACAATACACGGTAGAACGAAAGCACGAACCATTAAATAATAGATAAATTTTCTGTTCCCACATCAAATTTTAAATTTAACGATTCATTACTTAAGGAAGATCCTATCTTTATCGTCAAAATTAGTCACGATTACATTCATTAAAAAAATACAGTTATAAGTAGTTCAATTAGTGGATCAATTAGTAAAACATTTTCACGATTAGATTTCGTCTTAACTGTCATTTTGTCAGTACAATTTAACCATTAATTAAAGTGCGTTAATCGTTCGGTATCACCGGTCCCTTCTCGTTGCAGTGGCATCGGCTACTCTAATTAACATAAACACCAAGTCTATAGTTATTTATAACCATTGCCAATATATTTATTTACTAGCTTTCGCATGGGGATTCACTTACATGATATACGGGACTTTAAACATAGCTTTTATTGTATTGAATTTATTGACTCCTGGGACCGGAGCGCAAGGGAAAAATTCGTACTTATAACTTCAAGTTTCTCCTACCATATACCAGGAGATATTTGTTTAGATGAATATGAATGCAAAAACAATTATCATTTATGATATTGACGAAATTTTTGTCTGACACATGATATGACTTAAAGGGGAGTGCATACAAAAGAGGAGAAGGATGAAGTTGGTAGCTCCATCAGAAAGCATAATTTAGACACAGCTGTGGTATATGCCTGAATTAGTTACTATGAAATACATACATACAATCACGCCTGTATTCCCCGAATGGTTAGGCAGAGGTGTACCAATATACACCCACAGTTCGCCGGTATACTTTAGGTCACATGTAATAGGGGGCGAGCCTATTGCCATTAACCGGGCACAAATCCAAACTCCGAGCTGCTACTGAGAATTTCATAGAAAAACTCAATAACACTTTTTGCTCGACCGGGGAATCGAACCCAAGGCCTCTAGCGTAGCAGTCGCGTTTATGACCACGGGGCCAACGAGGCAGTGAAATCTGAATCAGTTGTAAAATAATTAGCTGATCAGCAAAGCAGGAGCCAGCTGCCTAGGATGCCAAATCTTACCGTCATTGAAATGAAGCAGGTATAATTACAGCATTTGATAATAATCTACACACAGCTTGCGACACCACTACACATAAGGTATATTTAGACTAGACGTATAAAGAACAACGGTGCGCGCAAAGTAATTATTCACCAAGAGAAATTGTTAGTGAGTTGATCTAGATTTTAGCTGGACGTCGACACAGTGTTAGTAAGTGCTTTTCAAGTTTACGTGTTATCTAACTAACAGATAAGGTACTAGTATTCTATTTTGAGTATTTTAGATGGAAGATTAAGAGTGTGGTTAAACAAATGTATCTTATATTGTAGTTGTAGTGAAGCCTGACAAGTCCAGGAAAACCGATTAAACTGTCTTAAATTAGAAAAGGATTGCAGTGGAAAAAAAAGTAAGTTCTAATTCCCTCTATGTCAAGTAGGAAACAGAACAGGCCTATACGGTAATTGTTTAATGTTGTTCAGTCTTTAAGGAGTATTCTGAATTTCAAATTTCAAATTTGAATAAACCGTCAATGACTAAATGATTTTTGGTCCAAGGATCCGAGGACCAAACGCCTATCAACCGATAACTAATCATAGTTTCAACTGCTTAACAAATAGCCATCTCATTTTTCGTTCACAAAACAAATCCAAAAAAATTACAAGACAGTAAGATGTATTAACTCTGGCGGCCATTTTACGGTAGCTGTTTGAAATCACGCGACGATAAAATGGCGATACAAGAACACCATGCTTTGCATGTATGCAAATATACCATTAGAATGAAATATACTCGTGCGCTTGACTTGTCCTGTTGCAGCTACAATTAATGTTTTCATGAATGTTTATAAATAGTTAGATGATGTAGATTAGGTGACAAGAATTTAGTGTTCTAACTATGTGTAGATTGAAAACTTGATGAAGATGTTATTATGGTAATCCGAGATGCTAAACCTAAAGATAAATGTATAGATATTTAAGCGCATTTTTACGAAGGTCTTGTGACTGAGTCAACCGTAGATTTTGCTCATTTGTCATCAATAAAAGATCTAATATTAATCGTAAAGAAAAACAAGATCTAGAAAAAAAATTGAAGAAACAGATAATGCATGACTTTTTTAAAGAACCCTTGTTGGTCATGCTGTACTTAATTAAAAACAAATGATAACTTAAAGAAAGTCAGATTTAAGAAGACCAACCAACCTTATACAATACAATACAAATTACAACTAAAATAAACAAACAGAACGCAACAGGAACGTTTATGAGAACAAAACAAGTCTACACGCAAACGCATCTACAATATAAATGGATACATTTTTCATAAATAAATTTAAATATCCGTTGGTATGGGTGTAAATCTCAGCGGGTGTACAGTAGCGAAGGGAACACGCGAACTAATTAATATGGAGTAACTGTCGATTTATAGGTGTTTGGTCTGAAGTTACGCGTTGTTCTAGCTGATGGTACACGGGAGATGATTTTGGAGAGCTTGTTGGTGGAAATGGGAATGAAGGAATTTAGTTGGAGCAAAGGACCATTATTTTTTGGTAGAAAAGTTACATAGGCTTCGTTTATTATAATAATAATGAACGAAGGACCAATACGAATGATGATTAATTGATTATTACTCGATTGAAAATTGATATTTTCATGCGAATTATGCTTTCTACTTACAATATAAGATTCTTCTTCTTCTTTAATTGGCTCGCTGGTGATTGAGAGAGTATAATCATTTCAATATAAATACTCTTATTTGAAAACGAATCCCTAATTTTTTGATGCTGTATGAACTTCCTTTTTTTTAATAAACTGTACATAGTTTGTAATTTAATAATTATTATTCAAGTAAGCCTTATGTTTGCAGAATAAACTTATGTATGTATATCCCTACACAATATCAATGCAATCTACTTTAAACAACAAAAATACTTAAAAATTCACCAACTTAAAAGTCAGCTTACATGCTCACAACAAAACCAACCCGTATATTCCAATAATAAAGTACGAAAGATCTCACATTACAGTGTTGTCCACACAAAACCATACACTAAGAGCTGTATACACATAGATTTTGTAGATTACCATCGCGCGGTAGTTCTTGTAAGTAACCAAATACTTTTTGACGATGCCACTATGTAGATATAAATAAATATATAAATATACCATCACGCCTGTATTCCCCGAAGGGTTAGGCAGAGGTGTACCAATGTACACCCACAGTTCGCCGGTATATTCAGGTCCCATGTAATAGGGGGCGAGCCTATTGCCATTAATCGGACACAAATCCAAACTCCGAGCTGCTACTGAGAATTTCATAGAAAAACCCAATAACACTTTTTGCTCGACCCGGGAATCGAACCCAGGACCTCTAGCGTAGCAGTCGCGCTCAGGACCACTAGGCCAACGAGGCAGTCTATGACTATACGACGGCAGACTATGTAGATAGTTACCATATTTAGTGGTACTTTAGTGACAGCCCTTCAAATGGTCGGAAGTTATGTCTGTGATGATCTTGGTGGTGGAGTGATTTTGTTTTGTTTATTGGGGTAGATTGTTAGTGTCGATCACATGGTGGGTTAGTGATAAAGATGGATGAAATGTAGTAGAAAACCATTATGTATAGTTGGAAGAATGTATAGTGTTCATTTCGGAGTGAAACTGCCTTGCACACAAAGGGTTTTATACAACCGTACAATATTCAACAATACAAGAAAAAAAAAATGCGGCTACAGTCTTCTTCTTTATCGTGTGGGCAGTAAGGTCTTACGACCCCACAGACCCCAGTGTCAGAGTTTCTAAACCGCCTCAAGGGCCTCTGACATAGTTAACGATGTCAGTGATGTCCAAGATAAACTTAGAAAGTACATATGAATTGGAAAAAGTCACATTGGTACTTGCCCGAGCCCGGTTGCGAATCTACAACCCCGTGCATGACAGCAGCTGCAGTATTAAATGCTTCAAGATATAGCCCTGTGACAGACGGACAAACAGATAACGGAGTCTAATAGGGTCCCTTTTGGCACCATTTCGATACGGAACACTAAAAAGGAGTGAATTTTACACAAGCAATGGACTGGCGTGCCTCTTCGTTCAAATATCATCTAAAAACTGGAAGTTTATGAAAATAAACTACAAAATCGATCCATAATTACATAACACCAATACGAAAAAAAACTCCCCAACTTATCTAAGTTATAAGTTAAGTATCTACTTAATTAAATTATCTTTTGCCTGACAACATTCTCAAAGGAAGAAAAAAATGTGTATTCGCTATGAGGGTATCATGTTAAATTGGACATCCCACGCTTTGGTGTACGTTTCTCAATTTATTGGTCTCTAGGCACTAAATGTGATCTCTACTTGGCTCGTTAGATTTTTATTTAGATAAGTATTACTTTGAAGGGAATACTGTGATATTTTGTATAAGTACACTCAATCAATTGAGTTTTTATACTATCGTTATGATATTTTTAAGTGTATTGAGTCATTGAAGTATTTTGGTAATAGTTTTATTTGTGTACCTAAGGTTTTTCCACCTTGTTCGTGAATTAATTTATTGCGACCTACATTTTTCTTTTGCTATTACTTTTCACCATAAGCTACAAATTCCCCAGATGTCCTTGTGAAAGCTTCACCGCTAATTTCTATTCCGTTTTGGTGTTTTTGTGGCGTTAGCGTTATAGCGATTAGCGATTTAGCGTTGTGCCTTAATTCTAAAAGTTACGCAGCCAACGAAAAATAAAAAAAAACACCGGTCAAATATCAACACCATATTAATAAAAACGTGGTCCTTAGATCCGGTTAAATTCTTGGTCCTTTAGACATCTTACCAGCAAATTCCTTACCATCTTATCACTTCATCTTACTAAAAATCGATAACTAATACACCATAAAGTCATCTCCGTGATTGGCTCAAAGGCTCAGGCTGGCTTGGTATCAAAGAGCCAAAATGGGGTATACCTGCTTCGGATATTAATAAAAATAAGAGTATACTAATAGACGAAGTTATACAGAGACTCCCAGTCAGCTGCATTTTCTTAAAGGAACCAAGAAAATGATGTCCAATCACACGACAGACTAAGATGGATACGCCTTGGAAACGTAGGTATTTATCTTATATTGTGGCTGAGTGTTAGGAAAAAATATTGCGAGAAATAATTTGCACTGAATATTTGCTTAGAAATCATTATTCTCTAATTTAATTCTCAATATTAATTATATTTATTTATTATTTATTATTTATTTATTATTACAATAATAATTATTAATTCTCTATTTGTGACATTCTATCCGATGTAAAGCTGATCCTTTTTACTCCGTAAACCAGAATAGGTATCCCAATGAATAACTAGAATAAGGAGAGCGAGATTGATTGATTACCACAATAGATGGCTTAGAAAATGTAGACACAATATTATATAATATTTTTTTATATCCAGCTGCCTATTTATTTTGGGTGTAAATGTGTCAAGAAACATACCTGTCAGTACGTGATATGTCCGCAATTTTGAGTATCAGTTATCGATTGAAACAAGGTTCATATTTGTATGAAACATGTCAACGCGCGTACTAATCTACAGCCATTTTGCATCTAAAAGCGACACTTTTTATTAATAATTAAGACCCGTTTACCATCACCTATTTTAATACAAAACACTACCTATGCCTCCATTTTAAGTACCAACATTTGAAATCCACGTTAGTTCTATCCTAGCAAGTTCATAACGGTACCCGCCGGATAAAATTGCACGTAGTATAAAGGAAAGCTGGCGGATATAGAAAATCTCTCAATACCAGGCGGTGGATTCGGCTCAAAGCTGCCGTGTCCACGTTGTAATAACTGAGGATAGCAGATAGTTTTTGCTGTTCCCAGAACCTTTTAGTATAAGTTTTATATTAGTGATTTTTGTTGACGAGTTTTGTGAATTATTCGGTAGGTAGATTATGTTTTAGTATGTTGTATGTACTAGGTATTAGTTAAAGGTGATTTTTTATGTTGTTATATAATTGTCAGGTAGCGATGGAGACTAAACATTAGAATACAACTAGATGCCTGCGACTTCCTCCGCGTAAATTTCAGTTATCGCGGCCTTAAAAAGTAGGTAGCCCGTGTCCTTTCTTGGGGTTCAAACTTATCCCGTAGCAAATTTCATTAAAATCGGTTCAGTGGTTTAGTCGTGAAAGCGTAACAAACAGAGAGACAAAGTTGCTTTCGCATTTATAATATTAATATGGATTATTAAAAATTCAATACATAGAGAACACCTTTTAGAAAATGTCTTCTATTTCTACTTGCTGATAAGGCCTATGCCCAGCAGTGGACGTCCTGTGGCTGATATGATGAAAATGATGAATTCCACTTAATTAATAACAAGAACAATAAATAAATCCTTTCATAAAAAACAAGCACAAAATAAAACACGAAATTATACAAAACAATCAATTACAAAGGGAAAACTGTCAAAGCGAAAAGTCCCGAAGAAGCAGGTAAAACACAAAATATAAAACTTTCCGTGAAACTCCCGCCAAACGGGAACAAAACATTGATTAATGACGAAATGCACTCGAAAACAAACTGTCGAACTTCTTCAAATTCGCAATACAAATGCCTTCGGTATAACCCCTCGAAAATAATGGTTTCCTTTATGGGGGCAGTTACCCTAACCACCAGAAAACGCTCACAGGAATTACAACCATATTGTGGATACATAAAATTCAAATTTCTTTATGAAAAAAATGTAGGGTAAAAGTGCTAAAAGTCTCCAAGATTTTCTTTTCGTATTCAGTTTTGTTACTTTTTTTGTTGTCGCAGGCAAACGGAAGTGGCGTGTAGGGACGTGTGTTTCCTCCTTTTTTGTTGAGAAATTGTTTCGGTGCCATTAAGCCGTTGACAGATCGCCTACAGTGAATAATGCCTTGAATTGTTTGAGGTTATGGGGGCCGCATTTGTGTGACAATGGGATGTTTAGATGTGCATTTAGCGTGTTTACCATGAGATTGATGGGTACCGGTGATCTTGTAAATGTTTGGTTTGTTTGGTTGAGATTTGTAGAAAAGTAACATAAAGGAAAATTGGCAGTCTCCAGGGCTAAGGCCTCTTCTCATACAGAGAAGGCATGATTACTACACCTGCTCAAGGCGATTTGCCGATTTTAGGAGTATGTAAATTGAAAAGGCTGAATGATTGACTTATTAAGGAAAATGGGTAGAAGATAACATGCTTGTTAACTTGTCAGAGTTCTTCTGATACAGGGTGAAAATAATAGCAATATAACGCACTTGCTGCCTGTGAGTGTGATTTTACAAGAAGAAAGTAATACTATATTGAAATTACTCCAAAAAGATAAAATAAAGACAGTTATTGCGTTACATTGTTGAAAGTAATGCATTTTGTTAATTCTGCTTTGCTTACTGCTCCGCCCCCGTGTGTCGTAGCGTGATCTCATATAATACTATTCCTCATGAATCTGGCTATCATATACAAAAAATGTTTCAATCCAACTGGTAGTTCCACAGATTAGCGAGTTTAAACAAATAAACGAAAAGCATTTGAGTTTTTTAAACTATGCTTATTTCACCCGCCATAAGTTACGTCTTTGGTAAATGTTCCTATCTATAGCCTATGTTAGTCGCCTATGTTACTCGGGAATAATGTTAAATAATGGAAATAATGTGTGTTCATCTATCGGTGAAAAAATGGTTAAAATCAGTCCAGTAGTTTCGGAGCCTATTCGTTACAAACAAACAAACAGATATTACCTCTTTAGAATATTAGTATAGATTAGTATAGGTATAGATAGAAAATTTCAACGGATTGGCAACATGTCTAAAATTCCCACATAAACATGAAATCAAATCTAATTCGTATTAGCAAGTATAAGTACACTTTATTCAATAAATACTTATATAGTTAAAGCGCAAAATTAACTAGATCCTGTTTGAAACAGATACCGTCCAGGGCTGCCAATAATTACCAACTGTTTCTCCACGTCAACAAACTTAACCATTCCTTTTGCCAAATGTTTAATAGTCTTTATTTCTTAAGCTTAGAGTCAAAAGTTGACTTTAAGGGCTGTAAGTTTAAGTTGGTTTTGCTGTAATGAGGAGCGGTTGTCTCATCCATCAGTCTAGGCCAATTACAAGTGATCACGCGTGGTACCGCTCCTTTGCAACCCTATTTCTCGTCAACATTTTTTGTGGCCACCGTATCGCCCGAGTTATTATCTAGACGAATTCGTGAGTGGAAATATAAGTTAATGAAGTGTTGTGCACGATGTTTCAAAGGCTGACAATTCCTTTCTCTGGTTATTTCGTAAGGTGTGATCATAGCTGTTATCATAATTGGCTGAAGTGAAAGTTTTTTTTTTTTTTGTTAGGTGTGCAAATAACTTGTAATTTGTAATATCCTACTTTTTTTTGTGATTTATACTGATAGATATAAAAATTCCTACTTACTGTTCCGGCTTCGTTACATTGATTTTACCTTAGTAGTAGTAGAGCTCTTTGTGAAGGAGCTCGTTCGAGGAAGTTTGACCACCATCGTATTTCTGCCGCAAAGCAGCATTGTTGTGTTTCAGTTTGCAGGGTATGGGTGCCGGTATAATTACAGGCACATGAGACATTTCTACTTTGTCTCTGGGATTGCAATGCATTTGCACGGCCTCTGGTATTGCAGTTGTATACAGGTACCGTGACCACTTAACATCAGGTGGGCCGTCGGCTTGTTTGCCATCCAAAGATTTAAAAAAAATGCAAAAATATTTACCTACCTATATAATATTTACCTATAAAAAGAGTACCTAAGTTTTTTTTTTGTTCTTCTATAATAGACAATGCACGTCATTTCATAATTCTTGTCTTTTAAAAGTTACTTTATATGTCATAATTAAATGAAACCATTTTCAACAGTATTCCAGCCATCAAGTGAAAACACGAAATATTAATTTGTAAATTTTATTTTCGTACATAATACTGTATCTATGACTTTACCTACAAGTATAGCTGTTCTCACATAAATATTAATTTAAAAATGATGTCGTGACGTAAGTTAAAACGTCAAGCCATTGATTTAAAAGTATGGGAATAATACAGACATAGATTATAAGCTTACCGTGTACACGACATACTGACCAATTCACACTATAAATTAGTAAAATGAGAATGTTTGTGTATTTATAAACTAGCTGTTTCCCGGAACTTTGTTCGCGTTGATAAAACATACTTTTTTATAATAAAATAAATAAAATTTTCTTAAATAGAAGTCCCGTCAAAATCGGTTCAGCCGTTTTAGAGATTAGCCAGAACAAACAAACAAACAGACAGGCAAAAATGTAAAAATAGTTATTTTGTGATGTAAGTAGTAGGTATATACTTTCATATGCATTTAGTAAAAAGCTGTTAATTTAAAATTACAAACAGACTCTTCAATCTTATTTATTTGTATAGATTATATATTATTGGTTATAGCTACGCTTCTAGTATCCAAACATTATCATATGGGTGATCATTATTAATCATGATGACACAGTTGGCCCAGTGGCTGAGAGATTGGTTACTGCGCTGTGGGTCGCGGATTCGATTACCATATCAAATTGAGAAAGAAAACGGCAAACATTTCTATGGCCTACTACGGGTAGTTGTTCCGGGTCTGATTACTATTATTAAAATTACTACATTATGTTACGTTTTTTTTTTCGGATGAGAAATTATCAAATGACTTCTCCAGTCCTGGGCGGGGCGGGAGAGCAGATGTTTACTGACTAAAACCCATTCATGTTCCTTCTTGTGCCCTTTGCGTTCCGGGGACGAGGTATCTCTTTCGAACAACCCGCAGCCCCGGCAAGGAAAAGGGTAATGTTGAAAAAAAATGAACGTATTGCACCAAGAAAATTAATGACTGGTTCAACACCAAAGCGCGTGCATGCGTGACACCCACCGTTACCATGCCATAAGTTCGAATCCCACCAGTGGTAATATTCACTAAAACTGGAAAGATACAAGGACGAGCCACAGGAAGTATCAGACATTCTTCAGAAGGTATACCTAAAGTGTAAAAAAAAACAAACTTTAAAAATACGGTCAAGTGCGAGTTGGATGAAGGGTTCTGTACCACTACACACCCAACAATAATTAACATCACATATATATTTTTTTAAAACACCAACCTTGTTTTTTTTTGTCTACATTTAATTTGTTGTTATAGCGGCCAAAGTTACTTACAATACATAAGTACTCTGTAAGTATCAAGTCTATTACAGTTAAAAAATACAGCTCTGTGACAGACAGACGGCCGGATCAACATAATAATATAGCGTAACCGGGTCTGGTTGGCACCATTTACGGAACCTTAAATACACTACAAGCATTAGCCAAGGTAGATTTTCCCAGTGAATAGATACCTACTTAATTAATTAAACAGGCGTCTCTAACCACTTAATTAATATAATATGCTTTCTAAAAACCAATAATTGAGGAAGTACATCATTAATAGAACTTCCCAGTAACTCTAACATCGGTGTTCAAAAATACTCGTACTGTCAACTCCATGTTAAAAGTCACACTTTTTATGTTTAAACTAGCTTTTGTCAGTAACTTCGTCCGCGAAATGTCGCGTATATTAAAAATTCAATCATAATTCGAAAGACACGTCCTTCTGTTATCACAAGGACGTTATTGTTGTTTTCCTAGGGGACAGTACTTTTTCCGGGATGAAAGGTACCTTATGTCCGTTTCTGTACACCTGACAACGTTTATGCAAAATTTAATGATAAACGATTCAGTGGTTTAGGCGTGAAAATGACACAAACAAACAAACTTTCTTTCGCATTTAGTTAGGAGGATATTATGATTTACGTGCAGTTGACTGTACCTAGTAGGCAGTAGTAGGCGAAATTACTGAGAAAACTATATTCATAATTTTCCCATCTCATTATTGAATAACTCTTTGGTGGTATTACCGTTTTAATATTTTGTAGTACTATTATCGTACTGTGAATTAGGTCGACACCCACATTTGATCTTGTGAAAATTTTGGTTTATGAGATTGTCCGTGGAGTTTCTTGCTCGAGACCTATGTGCGTTTTGGAAGTAGCAAAATTGAGGTAGGACTTTATGAAGTTTTGGAAAGTATACAAATCCAAGTTGTACTTATTATACTTGGATAGCACTATCTTTAGCACCCTAATTTGTCTAGACTTCGGTATTAAGACAACGCTCTAAATTATCTTACGGAAACACAAAAACAGGATATAATCTTACGCATGAAGTACCTAGCTAAATTATTTTTTTTTTAGTTTGGGTATTACATGCATGTGCATAAAATTTCAGCTAATAGCGTTTAACCGTAAAAGAATAGCAAACATCCATCCATCCATCTTCACGAACTTTTATAATAGCGGTAGGATAAGGTGTTGATTTCAGTTAAGCAATAAATGTAAAATATCAATAGGTAGGTACTTTATGTCTTAATACAAGTTGTAAACTGTGTAATGTTTATTTACCTATCACACGCATTAATCAAAATGTAAGCAAGATAGCATAATAAATCACTCGTAAAATAGCATCAATTTATAAATTATTTCAGAATAAAATAACGATATTATTACGCAATTATTGTCACTGTAGCGCAAAGACCTCTTCTCCTACAAAGAAGACACAGAATCATCTCACATTTTCTAGGCAGATTGGCAATTTCAGACTTATACTATAAATTAAGCAGCGTTGCTGTGTTCCCATTTGAAGAGTATGGGTGCCGGTGTAATTACAGGCACATGAGACATTTCAACTTTATCTCTGGGATGGCAACGCATTTGCAAGGCCTTTGGTTTTGCAGATGTCTATAGGTAGCAGTGACCACTTAACATCATGTGGACCGTCGGCTTGTTTGCTATACATAAAAAAGTCCATGTTTTCTCACAATGTTTTCCTTTACCGATGTAAATTAAATAAAATATACCATCACGCCTGTATTCCCCGAAGGGTTAGGCAGAGGTGTACCGATGTACACCCACAGTTCGCCAGCCATATTTAGATCCCATGTAAGAGGGGGCGAGCCTATTGCCATTAACCGGGCACAAATCCAAACTCTGAGCTGCTACTGAGAATTTCATAGAAAAACCCTTTTCATAACACACTTTTTGCTCGACCTGGGAATTGAACCCAGGACCTCTAGCGTAGCATAAAAATTCATTGCGTAATGTAACTAAACTAAGCAGCTAAACAAACAGACGTGATAAGCGAATTTATTTACACAGATAGTCCAATTTTCCGCACAAACCGACCATAATTCCATTACCTACCTGTGCCTACGTTTGTAAATTCGAATTACTATTGATGAATTATTACAGCTTTATTGAATGAATTCAATTAATTATCTACAATATTGCGTGGCATCGGCGCACTAAATTATAGGTAATACATTAAAATTGATATGGATAGAGCAATATTATATTTACTGAGCCATTCAAACACGCATTAAATGTGATAACAATTGTGATAAAATTGGTTTTGTGATGTATTTTCTATGACTTCTGACTTAAAGGTGTGGTTTTGGAAGAGTGGAGCGGATAGCGATGTTTTAAGGTGGTTTTGTCTAAGCATTTTGTATAGGTTTTTAATGTGTTTCGTAAAAGAACATAGGTAGGTTTTGTACAATAATTTATCTGTAACTCAGATTATTTCCTGAAATGGTCAAAACGTGAAATATTTATTTCTTCTTTAAGAAATAAATACCACTATAACTAAAACAAACATAACCAAAACCAAATATAACTTTTTTTTTAGACCAAAACTTTTTTAAATGTTGTGTCGTTTTCCTACAGTCGTTCAAAAGCAGATTAGTGATTATCAAAAACTGTATTTATGTTTAAAATATAGTAGCCAAAGAAATATCGAGTAACAGTTTAGCAGTAATAGAGCTCTTGTAAAGGAGCTTGCCCGAGGAAGTACTACCACCATATAAATCTAGTGTTCTTATGTTTCGGTTTGAAGAGAGAGGCATTATACTTTCAGCTTTATCTCTGAAACGTTAACACGTCTGATATTGCAGACGTCTACTTAACGTCAGAACATTGTCTGCCATCCAATGATGTAAAAAAAATATCAAGGTGTTTTTTTTCTGTCTCTAATGGAAGTGACAATAAAAACAAATCGCCTCGCTATCTCCTATTAATACAACCGCAACACACTGTCAGAACTCAAAGCCCATCTAAACTTATGGGGACCGAAGGTCGATGCGTGCACCAAAGCTGATATATACCGTTGTCGATTTCATTATCACTATGGGAATTGATTCCACACTAAATTTATTATTATACCAGCTCTGAGTTCAAAGTTGTATGTTAAATAAGAAGCAAACGTGAGAATATATGTTAAGCTCGGTCGAATTTGTAATGTGTTTTATGTGTGAAAATCTTTTGAATTATGTCTTTTTCGTTTTGTGACATTTAGTTAACCAGTTGGTCTATTCTGAGGACGTATCGTGAATGCGCAGATGTAAAAGTATTCGATTACAGTTGAATTTTGAATTGGAGATACGACTTTTTTATTGCAGTTTAGTTTAATTTTATACGAGAGACACGGGTATCACCTACTAATATGAGACTTTAAACTAAACCAATAGGTTTCATCTATATAATAAGTTGGCGTGCAGCACCACCTACCGAGTCTAATTTTAAATCAAAACCATACAGGAACCCACTCAATTACTCTCAATTTTTATTCTATACTAATATTATAAAGAGGTAAGAGTTTGAGAGGTTAGTAGGGGAGTAGGGGGTAATATCTCTGAACCTACAGAACCGATTTTGAAAATCCCTTTATCCATAGAAAGCTACGTTTTTTGTTACTGTCATAGGCTATAAAATAACATCACGCTACGACACACGGCAGCAGAGCAGCAACCAAAGACTTACGAGTGAAAATATCCACGCGGACGAAATCGCGTGCAAAAGCTAGTTTCTTATAAAATTAAGGTGATGAGGTCGACTGTTATGTAATATCGTAGTGCGTTGGACCACATAATCTATACTAATATTACCTATAAAAAAGTTCATCTTGTCAATTATTTTTAATACTAGAATTGTCGGTCCGATAACAAAAATTGATTCACTGATGGAAAGCCACACTATTACCGAGTGTCATTTACTGTTTTATGGAACATTCGACTTCCACTTCCACAGTTTTCACAGTAAAATAAAATCAACATTAGGTACTAAAAGCAAAATAATGTCGATAAATAACATTCGCGCATTTTTGACTATTCAAGGCAAATAGATACAACGCGGTCACAATTTTGAATCTAATGATTATTGATAACGTCTATTCTGGAAACGGATAACTAAAAAGCTATGGTAATCGAATTACACAAATGACCGTTGTTAATATTTATATTGTCACCTACATACCGACTTTAAATAAGAGGTGGAATAGTTACCAAATTGATCAGAATTTGCACATTGTTATAGGCAATTTTATTCAAAAAACTGACCACTGGTTGCTTATAAAGCGTTAGTGAAGGAAGCTTAGCCTAGATATATACATAATTAACATTTGGATTAGGCAATGTGGTTCCTATTAGGAGTAATACGTACGGGTGTGGCGAATAAAGCATGGTACAGATCATAGAGGTGTCAATTGTTTTTGCAGAAAGTTTGTGCATAATACAGGTTACACTCGTAACGATAGGTATACTTATTAAACCCAGCGTGACGCCCTTGCTTTATTTGATTCTAGACGTGTGAGGTACATATGCCTTGCGCAAGTCCAAATTTGCACATATAGGTATATCGTTACGTGTGCTCCGTGTATAATGATGTTTTCCTTTGATTAATAGAAAGAGGCTACGCAAAAAAGGCACAA
Organism: Caradrina clavipalpis; assembly: GCA_932526535.1. Lineage (NCBI taxonomy): Eukaryota > Metazoa > Arthropoda > Insecta > Lepidoptera > Noctuidae > Caradrina > Caradrina clavipalpis. Next base: position 8,083,780 of record OW052105.1, read on the forward strand.
ACGTTATCAGGTAGAATTGTTTTGTGCCTATAAATGGGTTGTTACCCAATTTGATCGAAAACAAGTTTAACGAGGTTTTGTGTTTCCAACCACCAACATTCAATTAGGTGAAAGACTTACCTAAGAGGAAGTTAAAAGTCGTAGGCTTTTTGCCAGTAGTCCATTTTTCCTTTCGATAAATAATAACAAATAATAGTAATAATAGTTTTAGTTAATTGACGTCCGAAAGTGCCTTATAATGGTCTAATTGGAATAAATGATTTGACTTTGACTTTGATATAGCAAGAACATCAGCTACCAGCAACAGTTAAAATTCATTCGTTTCATTTCATTTCGCTATCACGACCCATTTTACGATTTCTACTAGGCACCAATACCTCCTAGAACATTGTAGGTATCATAAAAATAAACACGTTGTTTATTACTATGTTAGTACGCCAATAAAGAAATGTTCCCACACATTATCTGCACAAACCTGAGCTTGTGCACATTCCCCGCGTTCTACACTAAGCTTTAAAGAATTCACTTTCTTAGGTAGGGAAATAATTAGTCACTAGTGTATGTTCAGTTCGTATGTTTGCGTAAATAGAATTAATAGGTACTTATTATGTAGGTAGTGTAAAATGTAGTAATGAATATGTTTCGTGGGTGAAAATAATTATAATTATTAGTTTAGGATATGTTGTAGGTAATTTTTTTATAGTTGGGTTCATGTCTGGTCTCATTTTTACCCATGAGGAGACGGAGTAAGCGCGTGTGTTAAAGCTGATCAGCTGCTAGTCTGTTTGTGGAAACAAATGTTGCCATTTATCTCCAAAATGGTTTGATCGATTTAGATACGGGTTTCTGGTGATAATTTTGGGTAACTGAACGTTGTGGGTTCGGTTAGTAGTTCTTCTGTCAATAAATATAAATTCTTTGAAAGGTTTGTAGGCAGAGGTGTACCTAATGTACACCTACAGTTCGCAGGTATGTTTAGGTCCCATGTAATATGGGACGAGCCTATTGCTTTTAACCGATCACAAATCTTAACTCCGAGCTGCTACTGAGAATTTCATCATGAAAATCCTAAGAAAACTTTTTGCACCTGGTAATCGGACCCAAGACCTCTAGCGTAGTAGTCGCGCTTAGTACTTCTACGCTGAAGAGGTAGCAGTTGACAGTTGTCATTTAAAAATGGCTGTCAAAATCCACATTTGATAACTTATACCTCATTGTTAATTTAATTGTTACCGTGTCCGCTTCCAGTCAAAGCTAGCAACATTGTGCGCCAAACAGTCCATACGGCGCGATTCGAATTCCAAACAATGATTTAAATTCAGCGCGCCGATTGGTCGGCGGCGAGTGACGCGGGACAAAATACGCTGTAATTGGTGATTGACATGTGAGCGTTTCCTGATTGGTTGCGTAGACTGTGAATGTCGTTGTATTTGAAATGTTATAGAATTGATAGGAATTTGAAAATGTTTTTATTCTAATAGATATGAGGCGTACGCTTATTCAAACTGTGATGTGTAGCATAAACGTTAAATAATCCTGCTAATCCGGTGATATATTTTAGCGTGATCATAAAGCTGATGATTTTTTGTTTTAAAAAAATAAAAATAAATATACCATCACGCCTGTCCCCGAAGGGTTAGGCAGAGGTGTATAATTTTGGTTAACTGAACGTTGTGGGTTTGGTTAGTAGTTCTTCTGTCAATAAATATAAATTCTTTGAAAGGTTAGGCAGAGCTGTAATGTACACCCACAGTTCGCCGGTATATTTTAAATAAAACCATTGTTTTGACTACTCTCAATACGACAAGATTTTATTTTCATATTATCAAGTATAATCTATTCTTACGAATTTGTCTACTCCTTTTGCGGGGTTTCTTTCAAAATTTAAAATAACATCGGCAATCTGCCAGTGAGAATCCGAAAGTTTCCTCAAAATCGGCCCGGTCATTTGGCAGATTAGCCAGAAGAAACAAACAAACGTACAAAAATTATAAAATTTGTTTTTTTTTTTGCTAAAAGTATCGTGGAAATATACATAATTTATACATTTTAGAGCTGTTATTTTGAAATTACAAACAGACACTTCATCTATTTATTTATAATAGAAGTACCTAACAAAAACCTAGTCAACTCTACAATTTCTATAGCCTAGGCTGTACTAAAGCGGTTGTATCATTATATTCTACCTGTGAAGGCATCCAGGCTATGTACGGTAGAATAATAGTGAGCCGTACTCTACCAAAACAGTACAAACTAATCAGACTCTACCGGTGAAGGATGACTATTTCAATGTGTGTAGAGATTTATTAGCTAGGTATTAAGTTTATTTGTGTTGAAAATTGTAACGGGTTTTGTGGGGTTAATGATTGAATTAGAAGTAATTATCGACTTTGATCTTTAAACGCCTGTATTCCTCGAAGGGTTGAGCAGAAGTGTAGGTACCAATATACACCTCTGCCCACCTAATTAGGCTAGTGTCCTAAAGCGCGACTGCTACGCTCGAGGTCTTGGGCTCGATTCCCAGGTCGAGTAGTGTTATTGGGGTTTTCTATGAAATTCTTTAGAAACTTGGAGTTAGGATTTGTGCCCGATTAATGGCAATAGGCTCGCCCCCTTATTACATGAGGCCTAAACATACCGGTGAACTGTAGATGTTGGTACACCTCTACCTAATCGTTCGGGGAATACAGACGTGGTGGTATGTGTGTCTTCATCTCAATTTACATGATCGATGATGAACCATTTGCTTATAATATACCAATGGTTCTCCGTACCAATTACAGACTACCAGAAAAAAAGCCAAATGAATTAACAACTAAAGGTTAGCAATAAATAATGACATGTAAACAATAAAACAAAACCGCACATTGTGTAACATATAAATAAATCAGATACGCCATTTGTCAAAGCAGACATGACACATTTATAAATTACGCTGTGAGCAGCTAAGATTTCAAACATTTACAATCGAATTAAATCGACGTGGCACATGGCAAAAGACGAGTCATCTATCATGGGATTTTACTCACAACCATCACCCTAAAACCAACTGTAGATAACATAAAATAAGATATAAATTCCAACGGGATCTTTATCACCCTTCGTTAGGGCATTGCATTATTAAACAGCGATTCTATGACCCCATTTGAAATGCATTATGTGTAATTTGCTTGTTTTAATTCAGTTTTGATTATAACAAAGTGTACTACTTAATTATTCAATAAAGTCTTCACGGAAGACGGCTTATTAGGCCCTTATAGAATTAATTGGGAACGGAGAGATGGTTCGCTGAAAATGGGGCTATATCGGGAGTATGGATGCTCTTATTTATAACCATGTACCAAAAATTATTAAAGAGTTTTTTTACACTAGGAATTTCTCATGTATCGTAGGTGCGTTGACAAACAAATAAATTCATATACACAAACAACCAGACTCGGAAAAACTATCTGTAGGCTATACAAATATTTGTCCGTGCGGGATTCGAACCCGCGACACGCAGCGCAGCAGCCAGATCCAAAAAGTACCTCAAAGAATGCTATGTATCAGATTTTTTCAATGCTGTTGGTGTTTTAGGCACTCTGTCCCATTAAAAGCAAAGCGAATGAGTTTTTGATGACCTATGAGCTTCTGATTTTTTTTTTATAAATTGTAGCTAATTTGTAATTTAATTATTATTTATAAGTTTTGTGTTTGAAAAAGAAATAAATGAAGTAAATAGAGAGACAATTTATTTCGGTGAACTATGAAATTTGAAATGACGATAAATTATGTTAAAAGCTTAATTAGAATCTTTAACGATATTTTAATGGGTATTTAATACATGATATAAAAATCCAAAAATTCAAAATCTAAATTATGAAGATACGTCGATCGATATGGCTATCTTTAGGTATCAATTTTATCAATGTAGGTCACTAACCTGTAAAAAATAGACAATTTTTGCATTCATGATCCAATAAATTTCAAATTAAACTATAAAACTAATTAAGAAAACATATTAATTAAGAATACATTTTATTACTTTCATAAATATGCCTCACATTTCTTTTTAAATTTATTATTAAACTTGAATAAAATGACACTAATTACTTACCTTCATAGATACGATATCTCACTAACACACGCGCTGTAAAAAATATTTTAATCTAGCAACAGTCACATAAAAATATACCTATCTACAGATAGCGAGAAATAAATAAAATAAAAACTGCATCAGTAGCATTCTCGTTGTGGTGATTAGCGAAACGACTGGTGATTAGCGTAATCACCGCCCACAGCATAACGATGGACACGCCAGTCAAACCAAATGCGTACATTCAGAGACAAATATAAATGTTTGTTTGGTATTTTTATTACAGATTCAATGCGGATTTGGTTTGTTGGAAAATTTGGATCGATTATTGTTGCATGAAATATTTTCCAGCGAAGTCTATCTGAAAATAAAAGCCCTACTATATTTTATTTATCAATTTTAATAGAAATCAAAAGGAGGTTTTGCATTACTAAATAGTACCTAATAAATCCAAGGGTTTTGATATAATAAACTAGGTTATTCTCACGAGTTCAATATGATTTACTTTTCTTTTTGCACGGGATCCTCATTCTTTTTCTTAGCCAAAAGTAGCCTTAGCTACTCCTTACAATACAAGCTATCTTTCAGTCATAGTTCCTTCGAAATCTGTCCAGTCTGGAATAATGCATCCCTTGTGAATATTCATTTTTAATTATTTTGTCTAAAGCTGTAATTTTGACAGACAGATACCTACTTCAATATATGATAGGTAAATATAGAACTAAACAACATATAAAACACAAGCTATCCACCTACCCATTCAACTAAATACCATCACATTAATCCATTACTTCAACCCTCAAATACATCGTCATGTATTTGTCAAAACAAACGCCACTACAACCCCGCCGGGAGGGTTTAACCCTTCGCTGCGATATCAATTAATCGGCTCAATTTATGAATTATTGCGTCGAAACAACCCCGGTTTGATATACGGCATATTAAATGAGATGGGTGCATAATGTATTTTGTCATGTTCAATGGAATTTTCATTGATTTGATTGTTTTTTTGTCGTTGCGCACTTTACAGCTCTTTTGTTGAGTGCTTCGATGGTCGTTGGGGATTAAAATGTAACTTAACAGTTGTTTTAGATCCCACATGTGACATTAAAAGCTGGAAAACTAAATGGGTAGACGTCTATGACGCTTATGCAATGATGATTATTATTAAAACATCTTTACAATCAGATTTTGTATAATTTTCTTAGATACACTGAGGATGCGGTAAGAGTTAAATAAGTCCAAAATTTCTCACGTTATTTTCCTTCAGCCAAGTCAGTGATGTCTAAGATATAATTAAAAAGTATAAATATGAAATAGAAAAAATCACATTAGAAGTACCAGTACCAATTTGACTTTTTCTATTTCATTTTGGCCCGTGCCCGGTTGCGAAACTTGAGCCTCTTAACTTATACACTAGGCCACCGACTGACTTTAAGAAAAAAAATACAACCTTTAAGTTAATAATATAAATACCTAACCCAGCACCTAACTAATTATTGCCACAAATTAAACATTTATGAGAACACTAAAATTGCACCCACTTATAACGTTATCTATAATAATACTTTACGACCAAAAAAAGAGAAATCTATGAAGACTTAAACACCGGGAGCTATAAAGATTTGCATACAAATAGTTGATGGGAATAAATCATGCAAGACAGTAATCTGCGGCCATTTTGATGTACAGCAGCGCCATCTGTGTCAACTGAATGAGTTATTATACTGCTATTTTAGGGTTGACTCGTGTTTTGTTTTGTGGGTTGTAAAACGACCGAGCGATTGAGGGTTATTGTTTCAGGTTAATTTTAGAGGACTGTGATTTTAGTGGGATGTTTTGAACAATGGTTTTGGTGTTTATGTGTACGTAGACTAGTGATATTTTTTATAGAAGGCTACTGCCTTCTATCAGTAAAATATTTTTTTTGGAATCGAAGTACGACTTGCAGAAATTGCCTTTAACAAATAAATAAAAAAAACTACCTCGTCACAATATTAGTTTACGTAGATAAAAAAACTACTTGATACTTTTTTTTACATTAATCGAATTAACTACAAAGTTATTTAATTGTTTGAAAAAGACATGTATACATAATTTTGCAAAAAAACATATAATTATGTTATTTAATTTTCCCAAAATTATTTCAAATACTGATTCAAAACAGGCATACAAATTAATACAACCAAATCTCTCTCAAACAAATTCCCTTTACCGTCAACCCTACTAACTCAAAACGTAACATGATTTATAGGGCAACCCCTTAGAAGATTAACCCTTTATCCGGGGTCAAACGACACGAACACGCGAGGTCGTGTGGGCCGACACTTATGATTTTGTTATTTATTGTCTTTCGTCTCGCTACAATGCGATATTTCAATCTTTGACAGAATGTTGTTGGGGCTAATTGGTGTGTACGTCGTAGTATTTAATTACGACTAATTTATGTTTAGACCTTTGTATATAAAAATAACAGCAAGTAAGAATGTATGTCATTATTTTTGGCAAATGTATCTTTTATAAATGACATTTGGTCATTTATTTAAATTAGACCATTAATTAATAAAATTTAATAACACATTAATTAATTTTCAGAAGTTTCGCATGCAGAACAATAAGAAAGAAACCCCATACTTACACTGTTTAAAAAATATATAAAAATCAGGCTACTAGTATGATAATTAACGTTAAAGTTTTTTAGGATGGATGGTTGTTACCCTTGCACGCTTTATAGAGTTAAAGGAATATGCTGAAATATATAATATACCACTAACAAAGCCGCCAGCGGCAACGGGTAACCTATAAAAGTCTAACACTAAACACAGGCATCTATACTTTAATGCATTACATAATATCTTAGTGTTCAAGCGAGACATAATTAGAAAAACACCAGTTAATGAGGAGTTTCACAACGCAAGTTAAAACAAAACGATACTGCATCCTCTGCCGATGCCCTAAGGATAAGGCTTGAAGATGTACTCTTTTAATAACCGTTTCCACTCACCAGCCAACACAAATAGCTAAAAAGATTAGACGCATTGTACAGTTCGCAAAATAGTTATGCTACACCTATTTTTTATTGGCAAAGCTATATTATACCCTGCGGTGTCACCAGCGCTCAGTTATGTCTTTGGTTCCTGCTCCGCTCCTGTTAGTCGTAGCGTGATGTTCTATAAGTAGAAACATTTCTCTTGAATCACTATATCAATTGATAAAAGCGCATTAAAATCATCCATTGAGGAGTTTAAAAGATTTGAGCGTACTAATGGCAAGACTTAGTTTTATACTATGTAGAGAAGGGTATCTTTTGTTGACTAATAGACAGTACAGAATTTTTCCGTTGTTCTTCAGAACTATAAAGTTCTACTCAAATTGTCTCAGATAAAGAAATAAAAAAGTATTTCGAAGTTTATATTTAACATCAGTGCTAATTGTGGCGGAAAACACCGTAAGGAAACCTAGGCTTGAAAGAAATATACGTTTTAAATGACCAAACCACCCAGATGATATTCAATGCCTTCCATGTACAAGAAGAAGCCTTTGTGCTGCAGTGGGGGCAATAAATAGCTGTTTTTTTTTTTTATGAAGAATCAGTTTGAATATTGAATATAGAAAACTAGCAATGCTCATAATCTATTTGAAATTAGGTATTAAGTTTGGTGGGTGTATTAAAGGTATAAAACGTTTGGCCCAGAATAAAATGATTTATTATTTATTATCAATTTTGAATTTTACACAACCATCAAATTGTTCAGAACTTTGGACTCTCAGCTATAATATTAAAATGTTATTATTCCAAGTCAAAGGGGTATTTAAGATTATTATAATAATAATCTCTTCTCGTATACTTAAGAGTAGATTTAAGCCACAGAGAGAATATTTTACGTGAACTAATTGTGGAGAAAACCAAAGTTTGTATTTTAAAGGGGCTGGTTGAAACAATTTGCAAAGTGTTCAATTATTCTCGAGAAAATTTTAAACGTCTGACAATTTTCAAGTCTTTTCTGAAAAACTGTTGTAATTTTATTTGGGGCGGTTTATTTTGTTAAGTAGCTATAATGTGGTTGTAGGTTTTATTTAATATTTTGAATTAACTGTGGTCAGAAATATTATCCGTACTAATATTATAAATGCGAAAGTAACTCTGTCTGTCTGTCTGTCTCTTCTTCACGCCTAAACCACTGAACCGATTTTAATGAAATTTGGTACAGATATAGTCTGGGACCCGAGAAAGGACATAGGCTAGTAAAAAATAAAGTAAATAAGTCCTATGTCTTATGTCTTCGTGTTATTGGGTTTTTCTACGAAATTCCCAATAGCAGTTCAGAGTTAGGATTAATGCCTTGACTTAATTTTGAGCTGGTACTGAGAATTTTATAGAAAACCCCAATAACACTTTTTGCTCGGCCTGGAAATCGAACCGAAGACCTCTAGCACAGCACTCGCGCTTAGAACCACTGGGCTTACGAAGCGGTTTAGTTATGTCTTATTATAATTGTTCATCAATTCAAATGACAAATAAGATAAACACGGTTTTAAAACTAGAACGATAGAAATTGATAGCCAGTCCGTATGACTGACAGGCGGTTTTTACAATATGATTACAATTTGAATTAATACAATATAACAAATATTAATCAGTGTTTTATACGATAGTATAGTATCAAATTCTAAGCCCGTAACTTGATGACATTAGACTGTGTCTCACACTATTATTCCTTAGAAGACCTTGTAAAAGATTTACAACCAAAGTCTTACTCTAAAAACCTCAACCATACAATTTAATTTTACATACATAAATTATTTCCAAAGATTAAACCACAACATTCTCACCAAAGGCACACTATTGCTATAAACGTCAAATATTTTACCATCCAATATTTTTCTGCTGACGCTCCGTCATAATGTTGCTATACGGTTGCGCCGGCGCATCTCAGGTAGCCTGATTTACTGCTGTCTTAATGAAACCTGTTATATAACTGGAATTATTTATTATTTTGTCCTAGGAACGAGTCTAGCTAGCAGCTTCTGTCTTAGATAATAATTAACTTTCTATGACTGTAGTTACCTTAGTACAGAGTGGGGGGAATGTTAATGATGCAATAATAGTACTTTATTATGAGTCTTTTTTAATAATAGTGAGTATTTTATGGTTTACGGTAGCTATACAGAACCTCCTGCCGGGGCTACGGGTTGTTCGAAAGAGATACCGCGCCCCCGGAACGCAAAGGGCACATGAAGGAACGTAGATGGGTTTTAGTCAGTAAAAGTCTGACACTCCCTCCCGGCCCGCTCAGGGCGGGGGAAGTTATTTGATGATTTCATATCTATAAAAAAACAAAACCTATACAGAACCTATTGTGGACAGGCTTCTTCTGGGTACGCTCATTCCATCATCGACTTTGTTACCTTTGACCTAGACTAGAGTATAGAGCAAACGCATCACAAATAAAAAAAAACCTACTGTACTTGACGGACTGAATTAAAATATATTTTAAAAGTGATGGTCGGTTAAACGTACTGTACCTATGCCATGATTTCTTTAAAATAATTCTGTAGATTTTAAAATATTTACCTACGTGATATTATTACACACTATCTTTAAAAATAATGACCCGTTCAAATCTATGTAAACAATTCGAAACAACTTGGAAAAAATTATACAAACAACATTCATCAAGTTTTATCTATGTTCCGAAATTCCTAATTTGAAATACAAAATGCATTTTCCAAATTTGAAAAAACAAAAGAAATAACACCTCTTTGGTACGCTAACCTTATAGTAATCAGGGGTCAATCTAAACTAGACCTTAAGAAACTTTAATTATGTTATTAAAAGGAAAAAAATGTGTTTCCTATGGGCATTTCGTCGACTTTGCCGCTTATAGATGCCATTAAGAACACGTATCTAAATATCTTAAGAAATCTATCGTAAGGCCGGTAAAGACCGTAATTAATATCTTTGGAAACATTCGAAGTAAAAATTCGTGGCATTCGCGAGTACAGATGGTTTCGGCTGATCAGGATTTTTTAGAGCTGTGGTTTAGGTGTGTTTTTGAATAAGTTACTGAGACAATGATTTTTATTTGAAGTCTGTAGAAGTGTCGAGAATTTATAATTGTGAGCTGATAGCAGTCAAAGTCAAAGCATTTATTTGAATTAGACCATTTACAGGCAGTTTTGAATTATCCAGAAGTTACAGTTTAAAATTGAAGCTAGTTGCTCGTTTCAAAACGTATGTAGGTCTCTATGGAAAAGAATGATCAAGAAACTCCATGGACACTCTTTTCAGTCCAAAGTTTAGCTTAGACGCAGTTGGCAATATTTGACTAATTCTTATTCTCTCTAATTCTAGATTAGTGTGAAATGTCTTTAAATATAACTATTTGTCACCATTATGAAAGTTCTATAAAAAATATAATTTTAGTAATGATGAAAATAATAATAGGTACCTAATGGTAATAAAAGAATTTCAGTTTTCTTGAAGGAATTATTGTGTTTTTAATGAGAATAGGTTTAATTTAAAAGTGAAAAACTATTCGCAATGTTTTTGAATACCTAAAATCGTTCGGTATATTGACCTTGGAATATTGAAGAAATAATTAACGGGACCTTATTCGTTTTCTCATAATTCGGTGAAACTGCCATATTTATTCTACAAATAAAAGTACACCACCCTAAAAAACCTTCCCTTAAAAGAATAATCAAGCATCTGCGGTATCAACATCTCCATAGATTCCACCACACATTGTTCCCGGTTGTACTCAGTCCAAATGTCGTGTTGGTAATGATCATTTTTTTCACAAGATCGCATCTACAGCAGTGTTTATTTATTGAACGTTTCCACATAACTTCTTACCTTTATTAAAGAAGCAATTTATTAATGAAACAATTATTCAAGCGTTATCTCGCCGGCATCTGTAAGTCGCCGAAAGTCTTGTGTACGGAGGTAGGTAGCTGTTGTGTCGTGTAGAGTATAACTCGCGCCATTTAAATAACGAATTTAAATATGGCCGCCAAACAAAGGAGGTTATCGTGTTGTTTCAGTCGAACGGTATAGTGAGTGAGTGAGAGGACATGATTCCTTTAATGGTGTGGGTGTTACTGTTAGTTTTTGTCAAATAGAACCGCAGTACCTACAATGTATTTTGCGGAAAAGTGTAAACATCTAAAATGAGATATAAGGAAAATGATGCATGAATGGACTTGGGTGAGGCCTTTGCTCAGCCGTGGGAAATTTGTGTTAAGAAAGAATTAGACTTATCTACCAACTTAGTTAGATTAAAAAAAAAACTGTTTGTAGGGTTTGTGAATTTCTATGATAATATACAACTATCATATTTCCCAAATATACTAAAATTCATAATTTCACCAAATTTCCTTATAATCGCTAATTATTCCAAAATACAGTAATTATCCAAAACCACGAAACTCCATATTTAACCGCAACATAATCCATACATAAGTCTTGTTCACTGTTGTCAAACCATGCCTCCCAAAATGTTCACAGTGCGTGTTATGACACGGGCGTTGATCAAAACTGTCAATCTCTCGTATAATATAAATGCAATTCGCATTTTATAAGAATACCGAAACAAGTTATTATGACAGTAACATGGGGTGTACTGATCTGGAAAGGATCTGAAACGAGGAGAATGAGATTGTTTTACTGAATTTTAAATATTTGTATACTGATTATATCTTGGTGGTGGGTTAGTCAAAAGCTTCTAAGGATTCTAAACCAAAAGTGCTATTCTCTAAAATATATACAAAAGAATTGAACCTAGTTACCCCTACCGAAAGGTACTTTCGTATGGAGAAGAATGGATAAGAAACTCCATACTTCACTCGATGAATATGGGTAAAGTGAGCTGTCATCCTAGGGAGGTGCTAGGAATTGAAGGCCATCTTAGGCGCACTTCACCGAAATATTATCCCATGGATGAGGATATCTTGATAGATTAATTTCCTTTGGCAAAACCTGTCGAAATCGTCGAAAAGTAGCAAAAAATAAAAACAAAAAAATGCGTTCGCTAATTTCTGAAGATTCTTCACTTACAAAAGATGATCGATTTCAGTAATAATTGACAAATAAACAAGTTAAAACCACAAAATGCTATATTTTTCTAACTTGTTAGACTCCCATAGTATTATGTTAAACCAAGAAACAAAGACAAACCAAATTGAGGTGGTTATAACAAAAAGTGTGTGTCGCCGGCCACCGGCGTGCCGTATTCAAAACAGTTGAGAAGATCTCTCTCAGGACATTCCCACATCTAGACTACTTTGATGATGTTTTCCATTGTTGTCGACACACGCGAGATAAATGGCTTGGCAAGTGGAACTTACCTTTACTTAGACATTTTACCATAAACTTCTTTTATAATGCGCACAGTAATGAGTGGAACTCTCTGCCTGCGTCCGTATTTCCGAACGCATTCAACACTAATCTCTTCAAAGTTAGAGTCTTTTTCTGGGTAAGGTCACTCCATCGTCGATTTTATCTCGTTCACCTCTGACCTAGACTAGAGCCAAGAGCAAAAGGATAGAAAAAAAAGCATTACACATTCACAAATACTTAGAGAGCATGGTAACCCCCTAAAAACGAAATACCTACAGGTCTTTTATCTATCTTTATGCATATCTTAGCATTCTTAGATTTTAAAGATGGTGATCTCACCCAATATTTTCCTACATTTCTTCTTGTAATTTAATAGAAAGGTGCCTAAATGCATAATTAATAGATAACCAATATAGCTAAGTATGTTATCTTTGAATTCCAAAAGATACATAAATACATACATAATTAATTGCAATTTATTAAAGGCATCATTATTTTGATTGTAACGTCAACTAATCGTGGCTTATCTCCACGAAATCCACTAAAAGTGTCATTTTGAAACTGGATTTATAAAATTTAGAGATGTTATTTATGTTAGAAAAATTACAGACTTTAATATAATTATATATAATTAAAGAAGTCTAGTATATTAGTCTTAAATGGGACTGGGCAGGACATGTTTTCTGCATGCCGGTGAAACTGTGAAAACACAGAATCGTGAAGGATGGAAAGGATAGAAGCAGTGGAAAAATAAAAATAAAAAGATAAATTCATGAGCAAAACAAAACTAAAATAGTATCAGGAAAAAAACCAGATGTTTAAAGGCAAAATGTTTAAAATTACAATGTTCGTATCGCAACATCGGCAACAATGGAAAACGCAATGTCGTGCCCCTTTCCCAGTATCGGGCATCGTCGGAGATCGATGTATGTAGATCCGTCTCTATTTACATATGCCACGTCTATTATTTCACGAATTTAGCATGCAACGGTAATGCCAGACTGTTGACATGTGATGCTGGTATATCATTTGAAACTCCTGTATTAAATCTTGGCTTGTATAGTTTGAACTTTCTAATACGTTTGACGTCCAAACATGGGTATTTTGATCACTTTGTAGATGTTAAGTGAGTGATAGAATAAAGAGATAGATAGACTTAAAGCTTGGCGACACTTTTCGCTCATGTTTTTACTAAAAAAAAATTGCGTAAGTTTGATACATGAGCTCGTACATCTATCGCTAAGTTATAAATATCAATACATTCATAAGCGTATAAAGACAATAAATAAAACTATAGGCTAGTATTATTTATTGTCTTTATTATCTTTTATTTATTGCCCTAATGCAAGGCAAAGGCGTCTTGTCACCTGTATGAGATGAGGTCTTTGCTCGCCAACGCTCGTACCTGTCTAAGGAACGAGCATTGATCACCACGCTAACTCAAGGCACCTTTTAGATTTATACAGAATAATACTTGCTTAAATTTATACTTTCAGACCTATTTTACGTTCAGGTTTCCTCACGATGTTTTTCTTCACCGATGATATCCAAGATAAACTTAGAAAGCACCCATGTCTTAAAAACATCATACTGCTACTAGCATTTAAAGATAATGATAAGCCTTAATAATCTACCTAGAAAATAAGACCAAGAACCACTTTACTCTAGCCATGGGCGGAGAAACCACACACATCTCTCGTCCCCACTTTCATCCTCATTTTGACACACGACTTCACCCATTCCCTAGACGTTGACATACGCAGTCTACAGTCAAACAGGACAAACTGGCCCACACATAAAGCACATGACATACTAAATCGCTGTGCACATTCTAGAAAGTTCCAATGAGTAATACGATAACTTTGTACGTAAAGCACATACGCCTTACGAATCATAATTCTTGGTATGAAAGTTGTATCTCAATGAGGCAAAGGAAGTTATATCAAATGTTATCACACTATCATTCATCGGTGACGTTGTTTTCCGCTGCGTACGCGCATGTTATGGATGTGGTGCAAATGTAAATGATTGTGGGAAATTGAGGGCTTGGCTTTGATTAGATGTTTGATAGCTCTATTGGTGGAAGATTTATTAGTTGGGTTTTGATATTGATTAATACTATAATAAAGATGTTAGAAGGCTTTATAGGCCTCAAAATATTTAACAAACTGATGTAGCCAGTGACCTAGGCTGCGACAAAGAATAAAATAAAATAAATTAGTTATTTTTCATCATATCAGCAGACGACGTCCACTGCTGGACATAGGCCTCTCCTAAACATAGCCACAATGGTCGGTCCTGTATTGCATCCACTGATTAAAATTATTATTTGCGAGTAAAGTAAAATTGCTATAAAAATAATATTAAACTGTAGTGACTGAATCAATTAGGTATACTTATTGTTTGTTTTAATTGGCTGTATTTTTTTATTTTAAATGTCTAAGTTTTTTATTTAATTTGATTTAGTCAATAATTAAGTGTCTAAGTTTTGAATGAACTAAAAAATGTGACTTGCAATTCTTTTACCAATAAATGTATTTATCTGATTTACACATTTAAGTAACAGTTTTGGTAAAGATTACTCACCGAAGTAGAATTTCAAGTTATTCTGTTTCTTCATAATCTAATAAGTCTCTTTCCATAACTGGGAGCAGATTTCCGCTGATGCACCTACATGGTAGACGGATTAAGTCTACATTCCTTACTGCCTTAAAGCCATTACCGAAACAGTTGGTAGACGGATTGGAGACTACAGAGTTCATTCTTTGTAACTTTGATTTATAATTCGTCCAGCGGATGGGTATCAATTTCTTGCAGTAGAGTGATGCCAAGCTAATATTTTTTGTGGATTATGTGTAGCAAGTTTTGAGTCGCGTAATTTATGCTGCATTCCTTAACATACAAAAGTTTTGTTTGTGCTAACCGGTGAGACAAAATGAGTTGTAAGTTTTAGTAGAAACTAAATTATGCGACTGATATGACTGACTGACTCAAAATTGCGTTCATTTGCCTCACCCTTCATCATCATCATCATAATATTATTAGCCGTAGGACGTTCACTGCTGAACATAGGTCTCACCCGTAGTTATAATCATTTTACTAGACTGTGATATAAATATCATAAATATTGTCGCTAAAAAAACAATCAAACCGTCTAGACGGTTTTGGGAGACACTTCCTACTTTGTAAAAATTTGTATGAGTAATAAATAAATAATAATAATAATAAACATGTGAGCATACCTTTTTACTGTAATTTATCATTTCATGTTATCTCCAAAATCTGATAACAATTCAGAAATTTTATTTAAAATGGCAAGTAACTAATTTATAATTAATATACAGGGTGATCTGTTGCTCGTATTCCTCTCGGGAGAAGAAACTATGACTAATTTAGATTGATTTAACCCCTATCACTTGGGGTTCGAAAATCCGCCATTTTCGAGAAAATCTACTTTGTTTTTATTTTTAGAAAAATCCGAATTTTGGTAATTAACATTTAATAAAAAAAAAAAAACACTTTTTAGCCAAAAATTTTCTATGATCTGATAGCTTACTAATTGACCAACCTCTCTAAAGCTGAAAACTGTATAATTTACTGTTAGATTTAATGTTGTATGTTAAAACTGGCAATAAATAAAAAAAGAAATCTGATAAGTGATGAAGTTTTTTTTTTATTAATTTTTAATTATCAAAATTCAGATTTTTCTAAAAAAAAAACAAAGTAGATTTTCTCGAAAATGGAGGATTTTCGACCCCCAAGTGATAGGGGTTAAATCATTCTAAATTAGTCATAGTTTCTTCTCCCGAGAGGAATACGAGCAATTTCAAAGCACCCTGTATATTTTGATGTTAATTAATTTGTAATGTTATGTTATGAGAAAATGAATGTCATGTATCTGATTGAAATATGTTGCCTTGTCTTAGTAGGAGTCATGTTACAAAACTATACTACATCAACATAACATCTTTCATCTAAAATCTTTTAACAAAACGAATGCAACAAATACATTTTGATAACTCCCTAATCACCTACACTTCACCACCGAACAGAATAGTATATACCAACTTAATCCAAGCACCATACGATATGAAATGTACCTATAATTACCTCATAACGAAAAGCAGTCTCAGCAGGAAAAGCAAACATCTAAATAATTTCTCCGGCGCACCTATAGATACGATCGTTAAGTGTTACAGGCGTTTAAAAGGATATATCGTTCATATGAGTCGCAGGTTCCGTGGCGAGTTATTAGCAGAGGTGTAACTGTTCGGTGTAGGGTGAGTGGAAGGTAGGCGGTTTGGTGGAATTTCTTGGTTTATAATTAACTGTAACACAAAACTTGTAAGGACTTATTATAGGGGAAGGGCGAAGCTAATTGGGCATTATTAAAACTTGTGTGTGTCGCTGTCAATGGGACTAAAGTCCGAAAGATTGGCAGTATTTCATTTTCATCATTTTTTTCGGCATTATTTGTTTTATTCAATTTTATCCTTGGTTATTGTTTTAGTTTTATTTCTTATTTTCTCTCTCTGCCAATCGGCTACTCTCTTGTTCTAATGTAAAACAAAAGTAATTTCACTGTTTCACATCAAGGTACCTACAGTCATTTGTTATTCGTTTCCATTTTTCTCCATCTGCTATCGCCGACAAATTTTCTCAATCATTTCAATTCAATTTTTTTTTCGACAAATTTTTATTTTGCCTGTTTTTCAATTTACGTGATGGCCCAGTATAAGTTTGAAATCGCCAATCCATAGAGCAAGCATAGTGATCAATGCTAGTGCCTGCTCTTTATTAGAAAAGGCCTTTTTTCTGCAGTGGGGCAATAATAAGCTGGTGTAATTTAAGTAACACTTTGTTATCCTTTCATAATATTTACTGCCAATTTCGAATGTATCATTTGTCAATTTCTTTTTTTTTTTTAAGTTTAAAATTACTTACCAAAGAAAGTGTTTCTATTGCATTAACAAAAAAATCTTAAGCCAACCAAGGCAAGTCATCTCCACATAAAGTACCGATGCTCCGACAAGTCCTAAAAATAGAAGTAAAGGTGGAAACTCTAGCGTTCAACGTGTCATACAATCTAGTTTTCTATTTAAATGATACACTTTCGAATTGCCTCATTTGTCTAGTCGCCCCGTGGCTTTAGCATTCGATTTCCAATTGTGAGCCGTGCGAAAGAACTGTGGGAACACTGGGGTAACATCTGTAGAAGTCACTATGCCTTATTTGGGAGCTTATCTGATTCCGTTTGGTTCTATGTGCATAGCTAAGTTAAGGCAGTATTACTTACAATTATTTGTTTTCAATGATCGACAATGTAGCAGTAGGTATTCTGTAAAATAAGTCCTCGTTTAATTGTGAGTTTGTTGTGAATTCTTAAGATTAAGTAGGATGATAGCTCACTTTAAACCCACATTACCTAAATTCACCGAGGAAGATTTTTTACAGAATAGAGCGGCAGTATCGCCTAGTCTTGTATATACTTGACTACGATGTTGGGTTCTTTTTTTTCAGATACATTTCTCTATATGGAACCCAGAACAGTTTAAGGGAACATCTTGACACCAAACAAGTTGTAGACAATTTAAAGAATGGTTTCCATTGGATATTACGTTCAGTATTTCTTAGGAAAGTATGTGTTTAACTGCCTTGTTGCTCTCGTGGTTGGAAGGGCGACTGTTGAACGTGGGATCCTTTTGTCGGTTCTCAGGTTGGGCAAAGTGTTATTGGGTTTTTCCATTACGATATTTTCAGTAACAGCCCGACATTTCATAAACTGTAATATAGCACTACCAATTATTGTTGAACAATTCTTCAATAACTGCGAAAAGGAGTCGAAAATCTAGCTTACCCTTCACCTGCGGCAACAATATAGACCGACAGCAACCACAAGACATTACAAGCAACAGCCATACATCAACCACACACAACCTAAGCCTCAACCCCCACAATCACATCAACCTAATGAATCGACACTCCACACACGAATAAACACTATTTAAACAACATTCGCTTAACAACATGATAAATTCGATTGACAATCGCGCGGCAACAAGGCTCAAAGTTGTACACAATTGCTTGTACTAATTTAAGAAGCGGTTCCTTATACAGTAGTAGGAGTGTTAAGAATGTACACTTGATCGGCGTTTGTATGAGTGCAAGGGAAGTACTTTGACGGGCGCGAGTAAGGCCTTATAGGGTTGTCGGCGTAGTGAAAAATTTGCTCTTCAACCCCCCTTAATTGGGTGTCGCGTTGTTTTACATGGTGTGGACATACGGGTTTGAGGGTTGGTGAGTCGATTTTCGAAATTAATTGGTTTATTTTTTTGGTGTCGCGCTGGAAATTAAAATTAAGTGACTTTTTATGACGATCAAAATAAACAATGGTAAAATAAAATGTCAACTGTCAGTAATTTTTCGTGTCAATATAGACGGCAGTTTGTGTTAGTTGGTCATATACAAATGATCAAAATAATATAAATATTCCTACTAATATAGTAGTACCTATTTTAAATGTGAAAGGATTGGATTTGTTATTCTACGGCTGAATGGATCTGAATGAATTTGGCACTGAGATAGGTAATTGGTAATAGTGCGGAATAATACATAGGCTACTTTTCCCGAAAAAATGGACGGTTCCCGTGGGATAATAAATCAAATTTGACTTGGACAAAGTAATTGGCAGAAGTTAGTTCAATAATAAAATTTGTAGTAAAACACTTCTACACTTCAGTTTTTAATACCGTATATTCTTAGATTTAGGTAAGTACACGATTAAAACATTAGTACACGATTAAAACATATAAACATTAGTACACCAAATACGTGGCCGATTTCGAAAGCGATGCGAGCCCGACTGAAGCGCGCGCGCTGCGTGTGTTGGCGGGACGCGGCCGCACGGTCCGCACAAGGGAGACGCGAGTAGCTACCTACGCGTCACTAGGCGGTTTTAGCGCGAAATTTAAAAATTCTTCCTACAAATTGTTATAAATCTTTACACTACATATTTAAATTCCAAACGTCGAAGAAATCTTTACAAATAAAGGCAGCAACATACTTATATCCGGCCTATGATCTAGTTTATAATTGATGTGCATCCTTCAGGAACCTGATTCAATTATGAGATAAAAAGACCGACGCACTGGTCTAGAGTGAGATTCATCTTTATGCCTTTTTCTTTGGTATGGATTAAGTCATTCAACGGATATTTAATGTGCAATCTATTGGTAATGATAACATTGTTTCTTCATAAATGATTCATGAGCGTATAATTGTTGCGTACCACCTGATTATGGACTAATTGGTCAGTGTTCATTTTTGTTATAATAAAAATTGTTGTATTAAGAGTACTTATGTCTATACACCTTATTTTATGTAAGAAATTGTATGTAATTAACAATTACAATTAATTAGAATTAACCTTAAAATTTTTTGAGCCCATTTTCTCAAAAACATAACAATATGTAGGTGATTGGGTTTTTTTTTTTATATGTTTATATATGTATTTTAGTACTCGTAAGTTTACTCGTAAGTATTTTAGAGAGATGGAGGGATCTTAATTAAGATCCCTCCATCTCATATCAAAAGGTAATCCTTTTGATTTTGAATGGGAGTAACTGTGACGTTGTTTATTTGCCAACTTATTGAAAACGAAGCCACTTAAAATCTAATTTCACAGTTGAAATTTGAACCAGATTTTCAGGGCACAAAAGGGCTTTTTTTAAGAGAAGACTTGAAATTATTGTTTAACTTTGTCTCTACCCAATTGTAGATCATTTTGCCAAAAATGCTAGCTGAACTTTTCGCCCGTATGTCTCACGAACTAACACAGGGTTGTCACTGATTTGTTGCGGAGACGTTTCTTTTAGCGCTGATGTGGCGCTGATTGGGACGTATGAGGTGTTTGTGAAAGCATTTTTGTATTCTTTTTGCAGCTAATGAACACTCGTTAGCTGTCGAAGAATTTCCATGAATGTGCGTGGTTTGTATGCCGCAGTGGGTGCGTGCCTTTATTGTTTTTCTTTGTGTTATACTTTTTAATGAGGTTTATTATGTTGAAATTAAATAAAAATGGTTTTTTATGGTTTCTGCAAAAATCTTTGGTTTTGTTCTACTACTCGTACATTTTTTATTGATTTAAACAAAATTAAATCCACACTCAAAATTGGTAGCCAATTAACCCCAAGATGAAAAACAAAAAGCATCCTTAAGTTCAGCCGGGGCTGCGGGTTGTTCGAAAGATATCTCTTTCGAACAACCCGCAGCCCCGGCCCCCGGAACGCAAAGGGCACATGAAGGAACATAGACGGGTTTTAGTCAGTAAAAGTCTGACACTCCCTCCCGCCCCGCCCAGGGTGGGGGAAGTTATTTGATGATTTCCCGTCTTTAAAAAAAAAAAAACTTAAATTCAAACAATTAGAATAAATGTTTTCTAAAGGTTTCAAAACCATTGGAGCAAATCTGCTAACTTTTATTATCGATTTTAGTTTCAATTTACTGGGTTATGGAGGTCTGATAGGCAGTCGCTCCATGTAAAATACTGATATTCAGCTGCATCCGGTTCGACTGGAAGCCGACCCCAACATAGTTGGGAAAAGGCTAGGCAGATGATGATGAGTTTCAATCTAACAAAAATGCGGACTAATTTATCAAAAGTTTTTTTTTCTTTAGTTTGAATATCTCTAAGATAAGATTCAGACAACATTTTTAATTTATTTACTTTTGAAATAGTAATAAATTTAGAATTGGTTTTCAGAATTCTTATTTCAATTCTTATCACACATTCAAATACAAATATAAAGCTTTCACTTATACTCAGAGATAATTAATAATCTCAGAAATGGCTAATCCTAGCCGTAACGAATTAACGACGCGACGCAATAATATCCAGTATAGGACTTAGTCAGAACTGGATCTGAGGCAATCCAGGATTATAATGACGAGGCATAAGTAGTTGACACTTTCTATGAAATGTAGGAGGTACTGTTTGCAGCAATATACTTGCTAACTGACTCGTTAGCCTAGTGGTCTTAAGCGCGGCTGCTATGCTTAAGGTTTTGGGTTCGATTCCCAGGTCGAGCAAAAAAAAGTGTTATTGAGATTTCTATGAAATTTTCGGTAGCAGTTTGGAGTTTGGATTTGTGCCCGGTTAATGGCAATAGGCTCGTCCTTGTTACATGGGACCTAAACATACCGGCGAACTATGGATGTACATTGGTACATCTCTGCCTAAGCCTTCGGGGAATACAGGCGTGATGGTATGCTTTCTATGAAATGTAAGAGGTACTGTTTGGAAATGCATAAACGTCAGCGCAAACAGCGGCAATATACTTGAGCAATTTGCATTTTCCCCACCGTTGCTCAAGATGAATTGGCGATTTTAGACTTATATGATCCATCATCTCAATTATCCATCTTAAAGTCTTCCTTCTTTATTCTTTAAGTTTCCTCACGATGTTTTTCTTTACCTATGTCCGTAATGTTCATGATAAACTTAGAAAGTACAAATGAAAAAGAAAAAATCACATTGGTTCTTGCCCGTGCTTGCCCTACAAACTCGCGCTTGAGAGACGGACGTCTTAACCACTGGGCCATCACGACATCGATCGACCTGCTACTTATACTCATCAAGAGTTAATCATCTACTGATTCATGCTACTGACTCATAGTTCATTATCTCCTAATTCATGACTGTATCCAGTTCCTACTATTGCTAATTCTTCCAATAAAGTAGGTACAACATATCCTATGATCCAATAAAAAAGCGAGTGTCACACGGAACAAACGCTCGGCTAAATAGAGCCGCGTTGACGCGAACAAATTGACGAGCTGTATAACACCTATGTAGTGCGAACGATGTGACATGATACTTGGTTATGATTTTCTATAAAAATAAAATTGACATTTATTTGTAATACTATTTCTAAATGATTTAAACTATCGTTTGTAATGACACAAGTTATATCAAATAATACCGATAGCATTTAGTTTCCCATGAGCTTTAGTTCTCTTGTATCGATACAATGGGCTTAGTCTGTGATGAAAGAAAAATGTCGATGTATATTACTGAAATAGCTAACCTAAAATACTTAACTCAACTAACATAGCATAGTTAAAGGTAATGTGTATTATTATAAACAGTAAAAGTAGGCATACATGTTTTTTTTTCAACCTAACTTTACCTACACTTATATTCTCATAGACGAACGGACGTCATAAAAACCAATCACATATAACTTTAAGAAAAGTCCTTGACGCTATCTTAACATACTCTACTAAATTCACGTATCAACACCCACATTCCTCAAGTTAGTATGTTATTTTATTAAACCCAACCTGTATTTCTGACATTTCCAAAGATGGTTTTGAAAGTTCCAATAAATTCAACCGTCCCGTGTTTTGATAAACAGCACTCCACACACTTGACATCATCTATTCTGTATCTAACAAAGCATTATACAACACCGTGATTATCCAACAGCTCGGACTAAAGAGAGTTTTAACAACAGATTGCATGTTTATATAACAAAATGTTATTGTATGAAATATAAGGTAAATAATAAAAGATGTCAAGGAAGCGAACATAATTGATGATCACTAGTCAGTCCGGTATTTTCAATATTGTTCCATGAGAATTTCCGCATAGAAAGTCCGGTTTTATGAGAGGTTACCAATTTATAGTGTTGCTATTAACTAAGTAATTTATGTCTTAATATTAAAATGTGGTAGGTAAACAACGTAATTAAGTATAGACATGTTTTGTATCTAAATCGGTGTTGTAATTATTACTGATAGGATGGGAAAACTATGCGCGGTAAAAGTTAGAGCTTGCTGTTGTTTTAGCGTGCTATAAAATCTTAGTTACACTTAAATCAAGGGTTATCAACAATTAGTATAATTTACTCGATGAAATAAAGGCTTAAAAGAGGGCAGCCTATGGATAACAGTTGCCAGTGACAGAAAAGATGAACACTATCGGAGGAGCCTGTATCAAAACAGGCAAGACAAATACAAAACAAATGTACTTGACTAAATAAAGGGTTTTTTAATGAACTCTTGTAATTCAATTTACGGATTGATTTTTAATAAGATAAGATTAATCTAATTCCAAAAGCACCAAAAAATATAATGATTTCAATAGCCGATGGTCGTTTTATGACATTAATCTCTTAAAACAAATACAACTACTTACTTCCTTTACCACAGGTTTGAACTATAGCAACGAGGCTAGCATACCTTTATTTCAGAAATAGATTAAAGATCTTTTCTCTTCTCCTCTTATCTTCAAAATATTTTCAAAACAAAAATCTATTTAGGTACTTACTCTCATTTTTATTTACAAGTATCAAATCCTCCTAATCCGCTCACCGTATCAAGTGCGGAAACAATACAGCGGATCAAGTTTACAAGCAGCTCAATTGGCCGGTTGTAATTTCGACCCATTGTCTCTATGTCCCCCGTTCCCATCAGTCCCCTGTTGCCGGTCGCCCCAGTTACTCCCGGGGGACATCGTTACGTCCTTTGTATTAACATATTTACGAGCAACGAAAATGGCGATTATTGTTCGTTAATTTATAGGAGGGTAGAACGTCTTAGAAATATGTTTTCCGTTTGAGTTTATTTTGGTTGTTGTTGGGATTTTTGTTGGAAAAAATAAACTTTTCTTGCAGTTTGGCTTTCTTGATTTTCTTTTCTGTAATTTTTTAGAACAGTAATTCTTACAAAAATTAACACAAATGCACATAAAGAAAAATCTTGTCTTACTAAGACTTGATATTGATACTGATATTATAAATTATTTTTTATGTATTCTATACCTCTTAGCGAATTTAGAAGATTTTTTGTATTTAAATAACTTTAACCGTGTAGAACGACATAGACTACTTTTTGTTGCGAAAATACATTTTGAAGCAATTGAAATAGAGAACGAAAGTTTGTATGAGGAACCCATTATTTTTCAAATTGGGGAATATTAAATCACATTTAGTCCCCCAATACTTTTTATTCTGTTTTTGTAAACCCATGATAATTTAGAACTTTAGCTTAATTCTGAAGTCTACGCAAACGAAATTGCAGGCTAAACCATAAACTAGCTAAATCATACAATTAAACGCTGCTGCTCACTTCAGCCGCATTTTTCTAATATACTGAACCTTCTTCTTAAACTATTCCCAGCCATCACACATCTTCTCACCTTCCTTCGTACAAAAAACAAAAAGCCATTTATTCATTAAACGCGCACATTTTCTGTCAAGGGCTCACAGTTACAAAGCCTGGGCTCACATATAAATAAAATAATCCACACATACTTAGCACTGACAATAACAAATACATACACGCGACAGCTTTTAGCAACAATGAAAAAAGTTGGCTTCTACATACCAACTTATAGGGATGGGACACTACTCGCGAGATGAGCTTGGATTGTTGTTGATTTGATTGTTGTTTTATCGGATTTATGTTAATTATAAAATATCTAAGTGTTATTGTTTATTTATAGAAAGGCCAAACACTTGTGCTTAATTTTCGTTGTCGTTTTTCATGCTTGATTTTTAATTATTTGATGGCAAATAGCTTGCATGACTTTTGAGCTATTAAGCTATAAACACAAAAATAATCACAGTCATTTAATAAAATATTTTTCTTTGGAATGTCAATGTCAAAGTAGACATGCAAACTAAGATTGACTTTCATCAGCTAAATAATAACAATACCAACCTATTATTGCCCCACTGTAGACCAAAGCCTTTATCAGTTCATCACGTCCAAAGAAGGCACCAGTCACAACGCTTGCTCAACGCGGATTGGTGACTTCAGATATTTTTTGTCAAAGTCCAAATTTCCTCCCGAAATTATCCTCCACCTATGTCAATGATGCCCAAGATAAATTTAGAAAATACATATTATTTGAAAAGTTACATCGGTACTTACCCAGCAACCTCATTCATGGCTGAACTACATTGCCTTCACAGAACAACCAACAACCAAAAATCAATCGATCCACCGCCTCGAACGTACTTCGCCCAACACTACAAAAGAGACAAAGGGTTACTCTTCGCCGCAAGTCAGTTACTAATGGCGAGTCGAGCCAGAGATCACGCAAACAGATCCCGCTTGAAAGCAATTAAAGCACACCAGATTCCTTGGAGGACGGTCACCGGAGGCAATCAAAATAATCACAACGATTTAACACCTTCCTACCTTAAGATAAGTGATAAACTAAGTCTTGTTGCAGTCGGGTAATCGAGTGACGTATTTATTTTGATAGTGCTAATGAAGCGAATAGATTAGGATTGTTGGTATACTGAATGGACATTGTTAGGTCTTAGTAGGGTAGCTACTGGAAAGACTGGTTGGTTTAATCAGGCTGTGTTCTTGATTGGTGCTGTGGTTGGTTTATTTTGTAGTTTGACTGCTCTGTTGGTCTTGTACTCGTAAGCGTTAGGTTTGATTTTCAGGTTGGGGAAAGTTTTATTGGACATTCGATCTCAAAAATGAGGCATCAAGCTTGAAGTAGAAAATCATAGTAAATAAAAACAAATGAAACCGGTAAATTGCGAGCTGCGGACTCGTACACGATGGGTTCGGTACCACCGTACAATATTTTACCATTACATAATATGTATAACTCAAAAATGTTTCTTGTATGAAGAACATCATTACGTTTTAAACTAAATTTTATTTTTATTATTTGTTGTAACTGCCCCGTTGGTCTCGTGGTCGCGAGTGCGACTGCTGTGCAAGGGGTCTCGGGTTCAATTCCCAGGTCGAGCAAAAAGTGCTATTGGGTTTTTCTATGAAATTCTCAGTAGGTATCAGCTCGGAGTTTGGATTTGTGCCCGGTTAATGGCAATAGGCTCGCCCCCTATTACATGGGACCTAAATATACCGGCGAACTGTGGGTGTACATTGGTGCACCTCTGCCTAACCCTTCGGGGAATACAGGCGTGATGATGGTGATGGTGATGGTTGTTACTATAATTGGTTGACATTTTCTGTCTAAATGTACATCTAGTTAAATACAGCCTAGTGACAGACACAAACAGACAGCGGATTCTTAGTAATACGGTCTTGTTTGTTGTTTAAACACGTAACCCCAAAAATAACCCTCAACATTTTTCACCAACAAAACAAAACCAAATGCTTCAACAAATTCACCTGTACAGTGATATCTCTATACCAACCCAGTTTCCCTAAAAGTCGTTCCCCGCAGAGTTAGATAAACACCATATAGGTAGGAAGGCTACGGGTAAAGGAAATGGTCGTGCACTTGCTAATGAGCATATCAGACCATAACAAATCCATGGGAAAATGCTGAAGGAGATAGAAAGAATAATTTAGGGAATTTGTCCTTAAATAATTTACGTAAGATTTTGTAAAGGGCTTTTTCGGAGAAGTACTTACTTACCTTGATCGTGGACGAGGCTAAAGGAAGAAGGATAATATGTAAGGATCGTAGAAGGTTTGGTGTCTGCCTAACCCCATAGGAATAAGGCGTTAGTATGTTTGTTCAACCTTACCGGTACCTTACCTTACTGGTGATGATTCTAGAACACATAGAGATAAAATTAGTGGGTTTCAAAAATAAACAGCAGTGCCATACTACTACTATACTAATAGAGTACATGTGGTATTTTATGATATACGGGCATTCTAGCTGTAGTTGGCCAAACGTTGATGAATCCCATGATAATACAATTATCTAAAAGCCAATATCAATTCCCAGGTAAGCTTGAGGTGACCTACCAATCCCTTGCATTAAGTGGGATGACAGAAAATCTCAATTTCACTTCACCTAAATTCTCAAAGAGAGATTTTTCTGAAATAGAACTGCTGGATAGTATCGGCCTGTTTCTTAATCAATTGCACATAGAAGAAGTGATAAATGTTATTTAGAAAGCTTAGAAAGTCGTTGTAATACAAATATTAGACATTCAACATAATAATTCAAATTCAACATCATTTGTTCAATTTAGGCACTATCAAACATTAGTATCAATTGTATATAGGGTTGCCAAGTGTTAATATAATAATTTCTAACAGTATTCCATAGGCAAAACAACGAGAGAAGTGGAATGTTGATGCTTTTGCCCAGAAGTGGAATATTAAAGGATAGGAAAAATAGCTTTTCACGTTTGTTGAAATATTCAGTTCGCCTTGATCAAGCCTGGTGATCAATGCTCGTGGTTTCTCTGTAAGAGAAGAGGTATTTTCTTAGCTGTTGGTTAATGATTGGCTGGTACTTTGTCATTGCCTTCAAATTCATTGCAGTCTTTAAGAAAGTCATGACGTCAAAAATCTTAGCTTAGACATTAGACTAACTAACATCTTCAAACACATTCAGTCCTTCTCCACAATTGACTTCAACAACTTCTTCTTAATGTCCAACAGCTGATACATTCTCTGTTCTATCCTCAGATCAGCATGAAAAATCAATAGTAACAGCAATCGTAACCACATCAGCATTGGCTACTATGCAAATACTAAGGCTATCTCCTGTGATTCGCTGCTGTAAACTTGTCCAGACTTCTTACAGTTAAAAATGTACCCTACAGAACCTCAGATACGGTTCGATTCAAGTTGGAGTGCACGTTAGACAATAAAATAATGCAAAACACCTGACGGTCAGTCTTGTATTCTCGATTAAAACTGGTTTAGCGACATACAAATGGAATCATTTTTCAAAATATTAGTAAATAACTAGTTTTTGTTGGCCCGTTGATTTAATATTGATCATAATTTTGGATTAAAATATTTGTTGATCCATTAATCATCTAATTTTGACTGTTTCTGTCCGTAGTGTTCATTTTTTTATACAACATTTTCCTTGGTGACTTTGTCTATTACTCTATTTAGAAAAAATAAACGGTAAATGTTAAACGGTAGTTGTTCTAATAAATAGGATATTTATTAGAACCTAAAGTTTAATATTCAACCCCTTACGTAGATAGTTTGACACAATACAATATTGTGACAATCATGTCTATTAAATAACCTTCCAAAGGACGTCGTCTCTTTCTGATTATGATTGTATTTCTGTTACCTAAAAGGTACGGTGAGCAACAAATGTCGAAAAACACTATAACATGACTAAGATATACGACGATATATGACTATGATATAAGTTCAACGATAGTCCAAACCAAATACCAATTTTGAAGTAGTTAATATTTACACATACATACCATCACACCTGTATTCCCTAAAGGTTTAGGCAGTGGTGTACCAATGTACACCCACAGTTCGCCCGTATGTTGAGGTCCCATGTAATAGAGGGCAAGCCTATTGCCATAAACCAGGCACAAATCCTAACTCCGATCTGCTACTGAGAATTCCGTAGAAAAACCCGATAACACTTTACTCGACCTGGGAATCGAACCAAAGACCTCTAGCTCGTATTCATACATCATTTATTCATGGTCTAGTTCATATTAAATTTTACTTTATGTCTTACAACAAAATACCATTAATGATAGTTCCCTATAAGGTCTGTCCCACAGTTAGTGCGCTACAATGAAAGCTAAAGATACACGAGACGACATAATCAACAAAGCAACAATGTAAATTCTAGTATCTTAAGGGTCAGTTTATACTGAGACGCGAGGCGATGTGACGCTGCGCTGCGCTTATTTTTTGACTTAGCAACACAATAATGAACTTATTTACTACACAATAAGGTTCTGTATCTGGAGTATCTGGTGTCTGGGAGGTTCGGGTATTCTTTTATCTTGTTCCACATGCCCTGTCACCTACACACGTTAGAACCTAATGACTGCGTCAGCGGATGGCGTTGTCGCAGCTGAATTTTGAGAAACGATTTAAAGAGATGTCAGTATAGTAGACGGGGCGCACTGGGGCTAGTGCCTGCTAGGGTTGTAGAATTTGTTCGAAAGAATCACCGCGACACTGGAACGCAAAGGGAATTATGAACATGGATGGGTTTAAGTCTGTTAGATACCTGCTACTCCGCCCAGAGCGGAAAAAGTCATTCGATGTTTTCCCATACTTAAGAAAGAGAGGAAAAATAAGGTACTTATTTATACCTTTGTTCGCCAAGTTGCAAAGCTAACTTCGATACGCTTTCTCGCGTATACTTTATCGACTAGTAAATAAGTTTGATATTGCGTTGCTATCTTAAAAAGTGCCTCGCGTCGCATCGCATGTCGGTGTGAACTAACCCTTATTCAGAGATGTCAAAGCGTATAAAGTTTTAGTACGGGTAGTGCAGTTTATTACAACATGTTAAGGGCGATCGAACTAACGACAATTGTAAGAGCGTGTTTACATGAGGAAACCATATTTACGAATAATTTTAATGCCATTTTGTAATGTGCGTGTGGATTGAGTTCTACCAGAACGAATTAACACACGTCAAATTTTCTCCTACTTTTCGAAGCAATTGTAATAATTTTGGAACCTCGTTGGATGGCAAACAAGCTGAGGCCGCGATGGCCTACCTGATAAAAAGTCGAAATGTCTCATGTGCGTTTAATTACATCGGCACACCCACATCCTTCAAACCGGAACACAGCAACGATGAAATAATTTGCTGAACTAAGATCAATTTTCAGAGCAATTTACATTATTAAGCTGTTATTGCAAACACAGTAACTACATATTTATTTTTATTTTTATTTATAGAAATTATTTTCGAATTTTACTTTCTTATTGACGTTTTATTCAGTTCACACTACAGTGCTAATTAAAGCCCAGACATTCAACTCCTATAATCCAGACATTTAAGCCAGAAGGCAGTGTTATAATCGAAAAATAATAACATGCTTCGGCTCCGCTAATAAATGGCCAATATGAACACGCCCTACCGCTCGGTAGCCGAAAATGCAAATCCGTTCCAACGCGTCCCTTACGCAACTTTATTATTCTTATTTTAAATGTGTCTTTTTTCTTTATCTTTTATATGTTGCCTTTTATTTATCTTTTATCTTTTTAGCCCATCCTCGTGTCGTGAGCGTTGATTGCATTCGTGAGCGAGAGTCCGATATTGTAAGTTTTTAAAGGGAGCCGCGCTTAATCGAAACCTTTTAAAATAAAGTGCATTGTCCAAAAGGTATTGTTTTGTGTATCAAATGTTTTTTGATGATTTTATTATTGCTGTTCGTAATTGGGGTTTGTGTTTTGAACTTTAGCCTTGTGTTATCTTATTTTGGAATATCTTTATGCAGCTTTTAATTTTTTTGGTGTAAAAATTATTATATCAGCCTAGAACTGTCCTACTGCAGGGCAAAAGCCTCTTTTCATATAAAGAAGGCACGAACATTGATCACCGAGCATGGTCAAGGCGGTTTTTTTTTTAATATTATTAAGAAAAAATAATCTAAACTAGTTTTGCTGTTGTCCTTCGTCCGTGTGAAAGTCGGTTATCATAGATGCTGACAAAATAACAGATTAAAAAGTAGCATATTTCTTTTCTTTTGCTATAATATTGTTCGCTTACAAACAAACAAACAAATAAATAAATAAATAAATAAACAAACCCACTGTAGCAATATTACATCAGTAGAGATTAAAAATATTTATTTTATAATTGTTAGGTAAACCTATCATTCTAACCAGGTTAACAAGAAGTGGTTAAATGCAGTTGCAGCATAAAGAGACTGGGTGGAAACCCATCGCATTCGAAGCTGGACCAATCACATAGTGACTCATACCATTCTAAGAACACACTATAACCACCTACCGCTTTGATCAACTTTGAACGTCTCGTCTCTGAGATATGTAGTACCTACCTATGATGTTCAACGCCTATATCAGAATTCTAGAGGACTGTTGGTTCAAAAGATATTGCCCTTTGATTGAGGGACAGGGATAACGTCGATGGATAGGTAAACGAGAGCAAAAAGGCCAGCTATATTTGGGCGCTTTTGGTACTAAAAAAAGCCACTACTTAACCGTATCTAACAATAATAATCAATGAACCCTGTTCCCGACGGCTGTGGGCTACTAATTTTTATATTTTAAAATGTTTTTATTTCCATACTATCTAAAAAAAATTAATTTAGGTATATGTATTTTAAACGAATAAACGGAATTATATATTCCATGATAATATTATTTTCCCATTGCAGGGCAAAAGCCTCTTCTCATACAAAGAAGACAGTAGCATTAATCGCCGCGTTTGCTCAAGACGGATTGGCGATATTCTCACGATATTTTCCTTCACCGTCGTCAGTAACATCTAAGATTAATAAATACTCTAATAGTCCAATAAATAATAAAAAAAACCCTAAGTCCAAGTGGACGTAGATTTTGTAACACTATTCTAGATTCTAGGTCTTCACCAATTAGATTCGGAGGCTAGGCTGGTGAAATGTCGCGTATTTCCAAACGCGTGCGACGGTGCAACGACCCGCATACCGACAACCTGCTCTATGTGATGACAGAGTACTTGTTAGTTGTTTCGTTGTATGGTACAGAGTATAAGAGGTTGGTGGGAAAATGTAGCAGGAATTTGCATATTTGAATTTAGCGGAGTGTAGTTTTAAAAAAATGTAGTCTAGTGCTTCTTCTGATTCTGACTTTTCTGAGGCTCACGGTGGGTCTATTAAAAAGAAAGAAGGTAGATAAAAGCCAATGAATTCATAAATGTTCATCGTTAGTTATATGAAAATATAAAAAAGAAGGTAACTTTGTCTTTCCAAGGAGATAATAGATAACACAAAATAATCGATGCGACTTACATCACATACCGCTGGATGCAGGCCGCTTCCAACAGGTCCTTTTAAAATCTATGGCGGAGGCCTATGTCCAGCAGTGGATGTGTCACGGCTGATATGATAATGTTGACATTACATATCATTTTATTAATCAGGGGGCAACTCTACTAACTTTTGGGAACAATCGCAATCGAATCTCACACCTACATTTTTTTATATCGATTTTTTCTAAGATAAGATTGCAACTAGATTTGAAATGTTTTAAATAAATAGAATTTGCCTCTAGGTCTGACAATAAATATAGGTAACAAAACAACTATGTAATAAAAAGTCGTAAAAATTCGACTAAAAACTTTTACTTAAAACATTAAGTAAGAAACAAACCACAGCCTACAAATTGCACCACACAACAACCAGTAGCATAGAACAGCAACTAACACTCCCGTACAAAAATAGTTTCAATCACACGCCATTGATGCACTGACTCTGTGAGTCTGTGTCCTATTGAAACACAGCAAATTGTCTATCTCCGCTGATTGATGCTTCAAAGGGGTAATATAGAGACAATGGTGGATAATCGAATGGAATAGCGCACGGGTGAGTTTGTGAATAGATAGTTAATAGATTTTGTGTTTACGGAAATGTTTTTTTACTGGATATTGGAATAGAAAATGGGTATTTTTAGGATGGGGTAATTTGCAAATGTTTGTTTGTGTTAGGTAATTTATTTCTTTGCAAAGGGCATGAGACTTATTTATCATTAGCCTTTATGTTGCCTATCAGATAAATTAATAATTTGGTTAATAAATTTGGGAACGATTGTTTGAGTCAGCTATTTTCTTTTTTTAGAGGAGCGTAAGAACACTTGCCTTTCTTTTGTCTATCAGATAAATAAAGAATTTGAGCGGCAATTCTAGTAACTTTTGGAAACGTTCGCATTATAATTTCGTGAAAAGTACAATTGGACAAAAATGACTGTATATTTTTACCTACATCTTTGACATTGATTTTCGCTGAGGTGGGATTGCGACTAGATTTTGAACGTTGATTACGGGACTTGGGCTTTCAGAGGCGCCGCCAATTGCAATATATAATTTAGCACGCTTCTAGTTTCCTTTCATTTTCGATATATTGTTGTTAAGCAATTTATTGTTTTACGTGCATATATGCCTGCATTCCCCTAAGGGTTAGGCAGAGGTGTACAAATGCACAATTTATTAATTTGTCCCTAATAATTTTAACTCAACTTAATACCGAAGATTTTAAAAGTATTGCTCCTTTTAAAAATAAATGTTTGACACAAGGCGATCTAAGATAAGATGACAAAATCATCAAAACAACTATGTATATAAAACGTACGAATTTTTATATTCGCCAGGTGTCCGTATAGAATCGAAATTAAAACAATAAAAAATACCAAATCCAAGCCAATCATAACCATCAGTTTTATGACAATTGTAAATCGATTTTGAGTTCAACGACTTCATTTAACTACCTAATAAAGTGACACGATACATTTTGCTAAAGATAAAAAAGTCATTAGAATATTTGGCGATAAATAATCGCTTTTTAATAGAAAATCTAGGGAGATAAAGCTTTTAGATTACAATAGAGAAATACTATAAAATCTGTGAAAAAAGGATGAAGTGGTAGTAAATTATAATAAATAAATTGTTATCATGTGAAATGATGTCATTTTGAAGATTTGCATCGTGACCTTGTGGCATAACATACTTGTATTTGCCGATTATGGTAATATTTTAGGATCTTGCTGAGTGGGTTAGAAGATTTTATATATTTTTTTTTGCATTTTATTTGAATGCGACAGAAATGGTTCAAGCTATTCGCGGTTGGACTTCGAGAGAGTTAGATTACGTCAGTTTCAAGACTAACTATTTCAGCTGTGACACTGATTTTATTTTTAGTCCAAATACGTTTATTTTCATACTTACATGGCAACTAACTAGAGTCATTTAACCGCGTATTTCAACAATGAACCGATTACATGATTTTTCCATTTGTGATCACATTTTTGTTCTGGGAATCTTCTGATATTAAAGGCCAAAATTTCCAACATAGTATTTTTTTTTAAATTTTAATGTTTGTCCCCACAACCCCTTACCTCCAATGTTTTTGCGGGTGTTACTACAGACAGCTATACGTAAACACGAAAAACACCAAAAATAAAAATCGTTTTCCACAATGTTTTCCACCAACAATTTTGCTCAATGTTACTCAGTTTTTTTATTAGTATACGTAGTAAACAGCTATATGATGTGTCTTACACCCCGTATGTACAAAAAAGAAAGAAGTCCTCACCATCTCCAACAAGCATCACCATTACAATAAATCGTTCCTTTTTCACTACAACAACTCTATCAACTCTGAAACAACCTTTTTTCAACAACATAGAGCCAGCCATTAAAAACTAAATATGACATAATCCGTCACAAATGATTTATGACTTATGTGAGCCGCATAAGATCGAACCTCAGTAATTAGCGTCAACAAAACGTATACGGTCTGAGCCCCAGGCAATATTTACATGAAACATTACAATAAATCACTCGATTCACTTTCCTAAATTGATATTGTAATCCGTTCGCTTCGTTTTGTTTTTGTTTCTTATTGAATAAATGAAGACGTCGCTGTGATGCCGGTTCGTTAAATTGCTATCTCTTGACTCTGTTCAGCGGTGGAGTAGGGTTTCGTTATACATTTTTCTGGTTGAAATAAGTACAATGGGGACATTATTTTTAAGTTGATTATTTTTTTATCGGTCAGCATGGTATTATAATCCAATACACTTAGTTGATCCTTTTAGGAATTACTCAAAAACTAGGTATAATTTCGAAACAGTCACATTTTATACTGTGTTGATAAAAGTTTAAATGTACCTGTAAAACTTATACGTATATAATTAGTTACTTCTGCGTGCAAAAACCACTAATTAGTTCAATCGCTTTGACTACATTTGAAAATTACTTTATTTGCGTGCAAAACAGAAATGCCATAATGCACCTTAGTTTATATTTTCACTAACTCAAAATATAATCAAGTAATCATCTCCACCCCACTCCTACTCCCACTTATCGCACACTCCGATACAAAATGGAGAATCACGATGTACAGAAGCACTGAGTTATGTCCCCATCCTGCCGTGATATGTTCATTTCAACAATAAATATTGGTGGCCAATTAAACGCGAGGGGGCTACCGTCTGCGCAGGCGTCGCGACGCGCCGTGATGCGCTGATCTTATCGGCCGATAGATGGCGTTAATCATAATAATGGAGCATAGGCGGTTAAGGCTTAAGTGGCGTAAGAAACTAAGTATGTAAATTGTGAAGTCCCATATGTAATACATGTATGTAATTCTCTGGTGTAATAGAATCAAGTTGTATAAGGAGCATCTTGCGAGCTTAGTTTTTGTTTACCATAAACGTGAAAAGAGGTCATTGAACTTGTAATTATCGAACTTTTAATATGGGACCAAACCTGAAATTGCGGAAGAAAAATCAGCTGATTCAAATATGTCTGATTGCTGAATTCGACAAAATGCTTTTGAATTTCCTCATTTTTTAACTCCATAAAAATAAAATTGTGGTGGCTACAGATTTTTTTACAACTAGATGAAAAATATGATTATGAAAGATCGTCAAAAGGTTGCCATTTGCATAAGTTTGGTATCGCCAAAAAATCAACAAAAACTTGAACAATTGTAGCGTAAACCAGTGCAGGTAAAACCTAACACGCTTCAAAATGTAGAAAAAAAAGGTAAAAAGCTCATTTGAAATCCTCCATTACTTCTTATACACAACAAAGTAACGTATACAGCTAACAGACATTCACAAATGTGGGAAACTCATCTGCATCTGCAACTCGTCGATCGATTAAATTGTTTTACTGAATCGATTAAGCTCTCGATCTCATATCGATTCTAGATCGATTATTTTTTGTTTCGTTTAGCGTTTCATGTCCGCCGCCATCTGATGTCTTCATTAAACGGCTTGAAGTATTATTAATGGATGTTGCAATACTTTTGTGTTGCATGTATTGCTACTGTTTGAGCTTATAAATGCTCGTTGCTATTGCTCGTTTAATGATAATGAGGTGTTTTATCGATATTAATGTGCAGTTTGCTTCGGAACGGTTGTTTAATGAAGTTATTGATTCGGATTCTTAATGTGTTTAATTATTTTTTTGTAGGTGTAAAACGACGTCTTAGCGATTTTTTTTTTTCTATGAAAATGTTACAAAGTATTTATACTTTGAAAGCAAAGGGTTTTTATTGCTACCTTTTCAATATACGACATGGTTGTCTCAGTGGCTGAGTAATTGACTGCTGCGTTGCGAGTCGCGGGTTTGATTCCTGCACATGTCTGCCTAAAGGTAGTAGTTCCGGGTCTGGTTGTCTTGTGTTTTCGAGTTTACATGTTGTAACGCACCCAAGTGGGCGTCGAGGCCAAGGCTTAGGAAACGCTGAAGTCATGGCTTAGAAACGCTTACCTATGGTAGGTAATAGTCAGAGAAGTAATGTAGTAAAAAATGTAATGGGAAAACCCTTGCCCAGCAGTGGGACAATACAGACTGATTTAAAAAAAAAACACCCACGACTCGGAACAAATTCCTATACTGGAGCAAAGGTTTTTTTTAGGAACTATCCTCATAGTTTAAATAATGGGTTCCCTTGGTGCTTTATCTATTTGCCTCAAGGCTGCACAGTCGACTGAACAGTTTAGCGCTGTCAATAGCTACCAGTGCTACCACGGCGTAACTACTTAGACTGTACGCTACTGTTGAAGTGCCTATGATTTATTGTACCTTG
Source organism: Caradrina clavipalpis (assembly GCA_932526535.1). NCBI lineage: Eukaryota > Metazoa > Arthropoda > Insecta > Lepidoptera > Noctuidae > Caradrina > Caradrina clavipalpis. Next base: position 8,120,702 of record OW052105.1, read on the forward strand.
TAGCTAGTCTACAATAAAGGCAGTGTACCTTTATTGAAGACTAGCTGTAGGCCGCGACATGTCTTTTCTTGCTGTCTAGGTTTACGAAATTTCCGAGGCGCTGAGAGGTCTCACCACCAACTTTCAAACTCCGAGCTGCTGCTGAGAGAAAGATTATTTTCTTCTTTTTAAAAGAAACGTTGCCCCGCACTAGGAATTTCTCCTGTATCGTAGATACGTTAACAAACTTATAAACTCACATACACAAACCGCCAGACCCGGAACAACTATCTGTAGTTCATACAAATATTTGTTCCGTGCGGAAATCGAACCCGCGACCACGCAGCAGTTGATTGCTCGGCCATTGCGCTAACCGTTTCGTCGTTTTTCCTAAGACAGAGAGAATTTCTTACGTGTAAATTTTAATAACGAAACCGGACGCAGGAGCAGTTCTTTGGGACAGCAGTTGTAGTAGCTGTTTCAAAGAAAAGGCGATTGGGAGATAAGTCATCAAATTAATATGCACTAGCAGCCTTGATTGAGTTGAATAAAATTCATATCTGCTGCTATCAGCAAACTATTAATTAAACGCGATGATCTACACAACATCATTTTAATTTTCACATGAGAATAATATTCTAATACCAAATTGATTACACGTAAATAATTTAAAAAAAACATCTATAGGGTAGGCCTATGTCCAGCAGTGGCCGTCCTGCGGCTGATATGATGATGATGATGAAATCATTATAAGGATGAAGCTGCTCGTACATCTTTTACCGTTTGTTACCGTTCAACAAAAATAAATCATGTTATTTGTGACACTATAGAATGTAAACCCGGATACAAAATTGACAAAAGTTCCAAAGAATACCTTTTGACCACCGTTTTATATAACAATGACTAATTCTTAAATGTATGTGAGTACTGCGATTAGTCAAACCATTTCAACGAATTATTTGTATATTCATGATTCATATAAAATATTACAAACTTAGCTTTTACCTGTGACTTCGTTGGCGAATAGGTATGTCAATTACCGAAGCCTCGAATTTAATTTTTTTAAATGTTGTTACTCACATAATCTTCTTGTTGTACCTACCTATGTGTAAGTTTTCCGAACAAACTAAAATAAAATAAAAGTAGTTTTTTTTTTGGCCTGTCAAGTTTCCCACCGCTGGGCAAAAGCCAGCAGAGTAATATATTTCCTTAATTAAATTTAAAGTTACCTCTGTTAAATTTAATTAAGATCGGGTCAGTAGTTATGCCATGATAAGGTAACTAACATACAGATAGACATACACAGTTACTTTTGCATATAATAATACAAGCTTTTTTATGCGACTATGTCTGCGTCAAATTAGATATAATAAAACTAGCTTCTGCCCGCGACTTCGTTCGCGTGGCTTTATTCATCCGCCTTAAGTTACGTTTTTGAATACTGCTTCGCTCCCGTAAGTCGTAGCGTGATGTTATATAGCCGTGATGTTATAACCTTCCTCGATAAATGGGCTATCCAACAAAAAAATAATTTTTCAAGTCGGACCGGTACTTCCTGAGATTAACGCGAACAAACAAACAAACTCTTCAGCTTTATAATATTAGTATAGATAATCCCACGGGAATCGTATATTTTATCGGGATAAAAAGTAGCCGATGTGCTATTTCAGACTAAAATTTATCTACGTGCTAAATTTCATTCAGGTCTGCTCAGCCATTCTGGGGTGTTTGAGTAACAAACATCCATCCATCCAAACTTTCGCAGTTATAGCGTGAATGGACGTTTTACCATAACTTACACCTACATGATAAGGTTTTTCCCTAATATTGTATAAATTACGTTGGGTCAGTTGTAAAGCTATATCAATAAGTCTCGGGTCTCGGAGGAATAGAAATAAAACTAATAGTACAAGTGTACGGATTTGACAAATTGATTGTAGTCGGTTGAATCTTTTGTTGGGACCAACATTGGAGCCAATGTTATAATGGCTGGCATGAGAATAAAGAGCTTAAAGTTATCGCTGCTTTGGTGTAGACGTAAGTAATGAGGTGTTAATAAAAAAAAAAATGTCAGCACGGTTGCCACAGTGGCTGAGCAATTGACAAGAAATAAATAAACATTTTTAAGATTTTTTGAATTGTCGATCTACATACATTGAGGTAAATTAGGAATGGAAGATCAAATGAAGTCTTAACTAATCTTTCTATGTTTGCTATATTTGCTGCTCAAAGTACCTATATAACTATTCCACGCGGACGAAGTTGCAAGCAAACGCTAGTGTTATAATAAATACGTTGATTTTTCAAAAATCAAACAAAAAAAGTAACATCACTACAACCAACACTGGCCCCAACATTTGCCACACAAGACCCCAATACAAAGCGGATAAACAAATTATAAAATGTTAATAGAATCGAACCTTTGACTCGGCACTACAATACATCATTGTCAGTCGAACGAGAGATTAAAGTTTAGCAGGCACTGGGAAAGTTCAGCCGACAGGCGATTTGAGAGGTGATGTGTTTGTATGGAGATCAGGGGATCGTGGTCGCAATTTTATTTAATCTATATACTAATATATAATAAAGTTGGTTTGTTTAAGCGCGCTATAACTTTGATACTTCCACTTGGAGTGGTTTTTTTTTTCGTAGGTTAGTATGTTATGTACGAGATTTCGGGTTCGATACCGGGCAAGTAACTTAGACTTAGACATCTCTGACATTGGTGAAGAAAACATCGAGAGGAAACCTGGAGATTTTATGAATAATAAATCTGTGGATGTACGTTGGTACACCTCTGCGTAACCCTTCGGGGAATACAAGCGTGATGATCTCTGTATCAGAAGAGAACTTTGCCCTGAAATGGGACAATTTTATTTTCCTTAAATTTTTATATTTTTGGCTGGTACCTATTATAATATTTTCCTTATTTTTTTTTTGTCAGAAAGCACTATTATTACTTTAATCAATATAAACTCACTTTAGCTTTTGTTAATTAATAATCATGTTCAGTGTGCGTCACACATTATTTTTCTATTACCTCTCTCTCACCATTCCCACATTAAAGTGAGACATCACTTAACCGATGGATAACCGTCTCCAAAATCACATGACCTACGCTTGCGCTGACAGCTGGGAGCGAATTGTTCGTGACTATAATACTTTGTAAATATGTACATAATGTCTGATGAAACGATTAGCAGACTCAAGTGTCATGTACAAATAGTTAAAATAATCAATAAGCAAGTGTGCCGGTGTAATTACAGGCACATGAGACATTTCAACTTTGACTCTGGGATGGCAACACATCTACTGGTATTGCAGATGTCTAGGTAACGGTAACCACTCTATATCAGGTGATCCTGGTATTGTAGATATCTATAGGTAACGGTAACCACTCAATGAGCCATCGTTGGATTGTTTGCCACACAATGATATTAAAAAAAAAACTGCTTTCGTTACTACTTCGCTCCCCGTGTGTCATAGCGTTATGTTATAATTATTTATATATAGACTATCTATTCCACATAAACCTGGCTATCATGTGCAAAATTACGGAGTTTTCCAATCCAACTGATATGAGCGAGTTTATAAACAACTTATCGAAAAGTGAAATTAAAAAATAAAGCTGAAGGGCTTTGTGGGTGAGACCAAACGAGCGTAATTGTGTGAGTCGTGGGTCGCAGAATTTCGGTCGCGTAATGTACTTTTTACTGAAACTGACAACTCATTTTGCGTCCCCGTGTGAACGAAACAGGAGTTTTGCATAAAACCAAATGTAGCAGAAACTACGTGACCGAAATTACACGACTCACAACACAAAAAATTACGCTCGTCTGGCTCCACCCTTAATTTCACTTAGGTTTTGAATTATATTTTAACTATACTAACAAAGACAACATAGGTTCCTTCGATAAAAAAAAAAAATAAGAAGTCGGTCGAGCACAGCCCAAAACCACGACAATAATAAGGCTAAGATAGAGAAATCACGTTCTAACTTCGGTCACACAGTAACTGTTACAATACCGATTCATAATAGCGGTTCTAAGTAAGGTGCGTTATCAAACTGCATATTAATGCAGCTTCCGAACGTTCCCATGCCTAGTCATATCTCATCGGTAAAATTATATAATTTATTGCAGCGGCATGAGAAATCGATGGCCAGTGATGGGCAGATGCGAATGATTTGACTAGTTTGTAGTTAAGTTGTAATTGGATGGTTATTTTATCAAATTACTATATTCTGTACGCGACTGCCTCCGCGTCTTTGGTTTATCCTACGGGTACCGTACATTTTTCCGAGATAAATAGTATCATATTCATATGTGTTATTGCAAGATACAATCTGTATCGGTGCCTAATTTCATCCAGATCCGTTCAGCCGTTGAAGCGTTATAGAGTTACAAACGTCCATCCATCCATCTATTCATCTTCACGAACTTTTGCATTTATAGTATTAGTAAGATCATAGAATTAGTAGGATATAATGATAATAGGATGCATGTTAAGTGTTAGTAGACTTAAGAAGATATCGCTTAATATGTTGAGTATCTGTAATGAAACATTTTTACCTTATACCAGAAGCAGTTTGTTCGGTAAAATATTAAAGCGGCTATTCCCGTAATTTTAACGAAGGTCACACTCTAATCCAATCTAGTCAATTTTTCCTACATTTTTAACTGGTTTATGACTTTGATTATCGCTGAGATGAAATTGCAACTTGGATTCGAACTTAATTTAGGTGGTAGTATTGGTTTTCGTGACGTCATCGTGGTCAACTTTGACGATCAAATTTGATATGTACCTACTATAAAATATCGTCTAAATGTACCTATATCATGTTTACACACATATACCATCACGCCTGTATTACCCGGAGGGTTAGGCAGAGGGCTACCAATGAACACCCACAGTTCGCCGGTGTGTTTAGGTCCATGTAATAGGGGGCGACACAATATAACAAAAATATTTTAAAAAAAGGCTATCAATATTACTGTGGTAACTACAACTGCGTTTAGACAACTTCAACATTTAAATCGACTAAACATGAATCGATTACTTTCGTTTATCCCAACACTATTAGAAATGGTGCCGTACAAGCCGTCCATGATTAATGCTGTAATTAGTCTGTTTGTATGCTACCTATTGATAATTTAATACGTACGATTCTGATTAGTTACGGTGCATACCAAATTTCACAATTAAGAATCATTTGTGGCTCGAATTAATGATGGCAACTTTTTATATAGCGTGATTGAATATCGTTGTGTTTAATTGCTTTACATACATTACTGAAATGTTCGAGTAGATTTTCGACAGAGGCCGAACGTCTAGACGTTGTGCTGCGATAGATAGTTTAGAGATGGTTTATTTTGAAATTGCAGTTCACTTCACTGTTCAGTACACAAATCAATTGTTTGTTAAAGAATTTGCTGGAGGGATTACAGTTTATTCAAAACGAGTGTATAATTCAGCATGACCTAGGTCGGATTCGATTTGTTTACTCTGAGAGCTAATTTGTCCATTCGCTATTCAGATTTGACGACTCATTGCGCATATTTTTTACTATTTGTACTGATTTGTCTACTTCATTACGTAGGTAGTCTTTGAGCAGTCTGATCGACTGTTATGCTACAATACAGCATGACATGTCCGGGACAACACGAGATAGAATGGACTACTAACTGAGTTGACTTGTCAATCTTTGAGCTGTTAGTCCATTCGCTATTCTCTTTTGTCCACTTATCATCATCACCATATCAGCCGAAGATGACGTCTACAGCTGAATTTAGGCCTCCTCTATAGACTTCGAAAAAGGCAGTTTGTAATTGGCCTGCATCCTGCGGTCTTAATCAGGTCATCAGTATACCTATCTTGTGGACATACACAAAGCATATTTTTCACTGCTTGAGTTAATTTATCCATTCTATAATGGGGACACTTTACAGTTCTATGAGTGGCAATGTGATCGTATGAAGCTTGGACTCTGTCGATTATCTATTCCTGTCGCCATATGAATATTCTTAGCATAACGATAAGTTATGGCAAAGGAAACTGGGATAATCACCACGCTTAGAAGGTGGATTAGTGATGTTATCTTTGTATAACTATGAAGATTCCATTTGGGGAAAACTTAGAGTAGGCAGGTATGTAAGTTATTTATCATCATCATTCTCATACACTTGTGAATCTTAATTTAGATACTGTAGTTCTTTTTAAAACCTAGACAATTGATGTACGTTTAAAATTACAAATTCGCTTTGAGGAACGATAGTTGTCATGCCTTCTCTGTATGAAATGAGGCGTTTGAACACCAGTGAGATAATAAAAAGCCTATTACTATTATTGAATAGGTCTATGGTTTATTGGTGAGGTTCTTCAGAAAGGTCGGGTGCGCAGTACTCGTAATCGTCGTGCTTGTATAAACCATTGTATGCACGTGGAATAGCCGAAAGGATACTCCTTTCACACGCGCGTTGAGTGTTATACTGTAAGCATCATAGTAGGTAGCGTTATGTGGTTTTTGCCTACCCCCATGGGAAAGAGGCGTGAGTATATTTACGAATAATTCTAGTCTAGTCTCTAACGTGTTGTTGCTTCTTTGTCTACACCAAAATATGTAAAGCCGTTACCTTAAAACATAAAAATCATCTCACAATACATGAGATAGGTACAAGATAATACATTTATAATACGTGGCCTGTGTTGCGATTATTCGCGCCTCCGTCCTGTGCCCGGACCGCCGCCGGCTAGCCGCCACTCTTTATAATTTGATCACATTTGTACCGCGGACAATGCGCGCCCAAAGCGAAGAGACGACAGATGGATAGAGGTGGTGTGGAGTGGGCATGGTTGGTTAACTTTTTTTTTGTTAGAGGTTTTTGAACATCAAAGGTGTTTGGTAGGTAATTACTGTGATAAGTTTATTGGATACTGATTTCATAAGATTTAACTTGTCAAAGTGACAATACAACTATAATTATATAAAGGTACCTTACTTACTATTATCTACCCCATACTAGGTTTTTTCCGCGACTGGTTACTTACTACTCATTACTTCTTACTCTCTAATTTTTTCTGATCCCTAATATTTTTAGTAATAAAATGTAGCTTAAATTGCTCTAGGTATAACGTAGCTTTTTATTAGAGAAAGAATTTTAAATCAAATCAAATCAAATCAAAGCATTTATTTCAATTAGACCATTTACAGGCACTTTTGAATTGTCAAGAAGTTACAGTTTAATATTGAAGCTAGTTGCTCGTTCCAAAACGTAGGTCTCTATGGAGAAGAACGAGCAAGAAACTCCATGGACACTCTTTTCATTCAATTTGGTTTTTACAAAAACTTGGTTACATTATTCTTGCTGCTTCTATATGTGAAAACAATGAAGGTGAATATAAAAAATAACAAAATTATAATAAAGATGTAAGCCATGGCAGTCAAGAGATGACCAATCCCAACTGACAGCACCCGTTCACGAATATGACGCGTGCATCAGCACCATTTAGCTCAACCATCTTGAAGGGAACCAAACGACCCAACCCACGCGCCACCGTCAGCGAGACATTAAAGTGAGCATGACGAAGCTCTCAACTGCCATGCTCAGTGTCCAACACATAGTAACTTAACAAATAAATGGCTCCATGGTACTCACATTTACAAAATTGAAATAAATTATGTTAAATTATATAAAACTAAGGTTTTTAGTGAACCTATTCAACTGATGTTCCGTGGTATGTAATAAATAGTAATAAAATAACGGTAAACGTTATTAAGGTCAATCAAAATGAAAAAGGGGTAAGAAACATTCCCAAAAAACAATATCTATTAATTTGTGAGCCCGAGTCTCTGTGGAGCAGGACCAGCATTAAGCCAAGCATTCTTGTCATTAATATAATCTTCTAACTTATAATATGCTTGACTACATAGTGTGCGTTTGATGCAAGTTTTAAATTTTCTCTCATTTAGTTCGAGAATATCGAGTGGTATTTTGTTATAACATTTTACACAGTACCCCATAAACGAAGTGTGTACTTTAGACAATCTGAAACCTGGTTGATCTAATTTATTCCTATTTCTAGTATACACATTATGTCTATCACCAATTTTTTTGAAAAGATGAAGGTTTTTTCGAACGTGCATAATGTTTTCATATATATATTGACAAGGAACCGTCATGATATTAATTTTTTTGAACAATTCCCTTAGAGACTCGCTCCTGCAAAGATTATAGATGGCTCTGACAGCCCTCTTTTGCAGAATAAAGATAGACTCTATATCTGCAGCCCGCCCCCAAAGCAAAATACCGTAAGACATAATGCTATGAAAGTAACTAAAATAGACCAGCCTCGCGGTATCCACGTCTGTTAATTGTCTGATTTTTCTGACAGCGTAAGCGGCTGAGCTCAACCGCCCTGCTAGAGATGTTAAGTGAGGACTCCACTGCAGCTTTGAGTCAAGCGTAATCCCTAGGAAAACTGTCTTTTCGACGAATTCCAGTATATCCTTATTTAATGTAACGTTACATGACATACTTTTAACATTTGGCAAAGCGAATCTTATGCATTTAGTTTTCTTCTCATTTAATACTAAGTTATTTATAGTAAACCAATTATGAACCTCATGCATAGCGTTATTTACGTCGTCAAGATGTTGTGCCTTTCTATTTACTTTAAAAATCAGTGAAGTGTCATCAGCAAATAACACCATTTGAGGTTGGTTTTTCAGTAAATGAGGTAAATCATTAATATATACTAAAAAGAGAAACGGACCCAATATTGAACCCTGCGGAACCCCCATCTTTACTTTTAAGCCTAATGAGTTTACACCGTTTATTTGCACATGCTGCAGTCTATCATTTAAGTAGGATTTTATCAAGTCACGCGCTAGATGACCAAGTCCGTAATGCTCGAGCTTAAGGAGGAGTGTTTCATGATTTACGCAATCAGACGCTTTTGAGAGGTCGCAAAAAATGCCAATGGCATCCTGCGAGTCCTCCCATGCATTAAAGATGTGTTTAATTAAAGTGACACCGGTGTCTGTAGTGCAACGCCCTCTGGTGAAACCATACTGTTGATCGTGCAAGATGTTGTTGAAGTTGAAATGATTGAGCATTTGATTGAGCATCACTTTTTCGAACACCTTGCTGAAAACCGGCAAAATCGACACAGGTCTATAATTGTTGGTGTCTTTGCTATCCCCGGACTTAAATAGGGGTATAACCTTGCTGTGCTTCATTAAAGTAGGGAAAACTCCTTGGTCTATACACAAATTAAATATCAAAGCTAAATAGGGTGCTACTGTCTCAATTATTGATTTACATACATTAGTAGACATGCCCCACAGATCTTCGGTAACCTTGCTCTTGAGTTGTTTGAACGTCTTTATAACAATCAGAGGGTTAATATGTTTAAATTTAAATTCCTTGGGACAGGCTGAAACATTAGCCCTTACTAAATCCATAGCAAGTGCGGGCGAGGAATTTAAAGCTTCAGTGTTTTAATTGGAATATTGGTAAAGAATGTTACAAATTCCTGAGCCACATCGATATTTGTGCTTATGGGACCTCGGGAAGTCTCTAGACTATAATCAGCATTATGTCTTTTATTTCTATTTGTTTCGTTATTAATAATTTTCCAAAACGTTTTTATTTTATTATCTGCTGATTTAACCTTGTTACTAATGTACAAGGCTTTAGCTGACTTACAAGTATTTTTAAAAATTTTAGAGTAAGCAGCAACATACTTATTAAAACTTTCAGTATTTACATAAGGCTTAAGGCCATACAATTCAAATAGACGTTCCCTACTTTTCCTGATACCTTTAGTTGCCCAATCACTAAATAAAAATTTTGGGCAAATTATTTTGGTTTTTTTTTTGGTTTTTTTTAGGAATCCGTAGATAGTTACCCGCGTTCAAACAAAACAAGATTCAAACTCTTTAGCTTTATAATATGTATTAGTAAGTAAATATATTACTAATATATTATAAAGCTGAAGAGTAGCTAGGTAAACCTGATAAAAAAATACTGTAATAAAAATAAACCTTAACACAACCTCACTAATAAAAACCACACAATCCTCTCCACGTCTTTCCCAGTCCGTTCCAACATTTCACGGAGGCAACTCCTTCAGAGGAGTAGCCCGGGGCTTGCACAATGGCCGCTACTTTTTCCCCGCCATAATCAACATTTGTATTCAAGTCATACTTGCTGACCAAGCCTGGTTTCTACCAAGATATTGCTGAGAGCTACATTAAACAGATAATCTTTGGAAATTTTCGGGCTTGTACGCTCGTAATGGTAGAGTAAACAATGTGTTTTGAGCTTAAACGGTTCTTGTAATGACTAAATAAGGCGTCAGTGATTTTGGATAGAAGGCCAATTCTATATTTTTATACGTTCAAAGTTGTCACTCTCATGTCATTAACAATTCAAACCAACCTATCTACTACCTACCTACTATAAAAATGAAGATAGATTTAAAGTATTTTTGACAGATTGAATCTGCAATTAGATTGCGATCGTTCCTAAAACTTAGTAGCATTGCCCTGCTTTTAGTATGATCTTTGTTTAAAAAGCTAAATTACTTTTATTGAGTTTTAATGGTGAATTTTCATTGACTTTTAAATAATGAACTAAAACAAAACAGCAACATAAATAAAAATGGCATAATTGTGGTAGAAATAATAAATGATAATTCTATCTTGCACACAATTTTCAACTTTATATGCCAGTTTGTAGACTTAGGCGTGACTTATGCGTTATTTACTAAATAAGATTAAAAAATAATCGGAAATGGAAAAAAAACATTAAGTAGGGAGATATTGTCTCCAAAGATCTTCGTATTAGGTGGCAACCATGTACCTAATATTCATAAACAATGTTATTTACATTATCAACAACATAATAATTCCACGATTACTAAATTCATTATTCATACAAAATTAACTAGATACGACTTAGTTGCAACACTTTTTCCTCTCCAATAAATAAAAGAAATCATTAAATTAATTCTCATTATGATAAAAAATTATTCATCACAACATAATAATAAATAATTATGTCTTTCAAAGAAAGAATCGGTTATAAATACTCTCATATATGGTTTCTCGTATAGAACTGTAGGCCATAGACCGACCTATAAAAGATATTATAATAGGGTTTTATTATAAGAGTCTTCATAATATTAATACTCTATAAGGCAGGCTCGGCCATGTTGCAGGAATATCGAGAAATCGGTATTTCGATGGAATTACTACAAAACTCAACTGCTTCGTTAGCCTAGTGGTCCTAAATGTGACAGCTACGCTAGAGGTCTTGGGTTCGATACCCAGGTTGAGCAAAGTGGTATTTTGTTTGTCTATGAAATTCTCAGTAGCAGCGCTAGTTAGGATCTGTGCCCAGTTAATGGCACTAAGCTCGCCCCCTATTACATGAGACCTAAACATACCGGCGAACAATTGGAACACCTCTGCCTAATCCTTCGGGGAATAGAAGCGTGATGGTATGTTTAATGTTTATGTAGGTACTACTAAATGCAATTATAAAATCGATAAATATTTGTTGAAGAATTTTACTTATGTTTCACGGCAATTAACAAATGTTAAAACACACGATGTGAATACATTGTCCAATTAGTTTCTGAATACTCGTGATTGATAATGCAAAGACTAGTGACATTCTAAATTCTCATACAATTGTTTATTCATTCTATGTTGAAATTCGCATCTAACTCACAATTAGATTGGATACCTTCATTTGTTTCTAAAATATTTAGATGTAGTTTCTTTTAATCTGTCTGTGAAGGGTCCTTGAGTGAATTTAAGTGTACCTAAAAATAGTAATACCAGTTTATTATTGTCAAACTGTAGAGCATTGATCACTACGCTTGCTTAAGGCGGATTGGCGACTTCCCACTTTTATTAGTTATATGTCTCGGTTTCCTTACGATGCAGCGATGTTTTCTTCACCAATATTTTTGGTTTTGCATTAGCAAGTGCCTTAACCACCAGACTATCATGACACTCATAATACTTAACAGAAAATAGTTTAATGAAGCGTGAATTGTTTTTATTTTTACAACTGGTTATTGGACTTATCCGAAAAATCCTAATTTCACAACATAACTGTAACATTCTTTATAAACTTTACGATATTGTTTTGTAATTGCAATTTATATCTAAAATAGCGTAATAGGTAGGTATTATTAATAATGTTAAGTATTAGTAATTAGTAGGGCCTTATTAAAGCTTTATTAATTAGTTGTAATTATGAACCCGTTACTTTTGTGCTCTGATTATTTTTCCATGTAAATATACTGATTTTGAAAGGGACGTGTTAACGTAAGATGAGACTGTCCAGTGCTTGTTTGTGTGTTAATTTTTTTAGTAATTGAATAAATAAATAATTAGTTATGATAATATGTATAATTTAAAATATTATGTTTTTTTTAAAGCTACTTTAAATTGCACTTTTTATATCTTTCAATATCCGCCAATAAAATCATATTTTCCCGGATAGTTCTTGTTTAGATTCATTTTGGTTTAAGAAAGATCACTTTTTTCTTTAAAGAAAATACATTGTTTTGTCAGCTAGATACGTAATCGATAATTTGGTATTAATATTTGCCATCGATATGCAAAGAAGAAACAGATATACAATTTATGGAAGATTGTATAGTATATAGAACTTAGACTGCAGGGCTGCAAGTGTGTAAGCTCTCTTTTAATAATTAAATATAATTTTAAATATGTAACGAAAAAAAATCCAATACATATTATATAGGCAGTCGAATTTCTGATCGAGATTAAATAATAAAAGTACGCATAGTCGTCACAACATTCTATAGGTAGGCATCTACACAATGACACAGGTATTCAAATCGAAACGTAAACCGCAAAATTGAACTCATTCACACATTTTACAATGATTACCATGAACACGATTTTATCACAAAAAATTGAACAGTTATCACATAAATTCACCGTAGACATTACCAAAGTAATGGCATTTTAAATTCGGTCGGCACAACCACTCATTATGTTGAAACAAAGGATGAACACATGAATAAATTTGCTAAATAATTGTTATTTCGTATCTGGACCTCGGGCGGTCGGGCCCAAATTGTTGGTAAGGTACTACCAGTTCTGGAGTGAGATTGGTTCGAGTTCTTTAATATAAACCTTTGTGAATAGTTCTAAATATAATATAACAATTGTTTATCGTCCCATTGCAGAGCAAAGGCTGTTTCTCATATAGAGAAGCACGAGCATCGGATTGGCGATTTCAGACTTACCTATTAATATTCATTTTAGCTTAGCCTGTGACTTAGACCACTTTTTTTACTGCGTGTAGAGGCTTAGTACAAGTATTACATGTACAAATGTATTATTTTATTATCCTAAATTAGACCTTAATTCGAGAACATAGAGTATTAAATCACCTATTTCCAAAGCAATGGACTTGCTCATACGAGTATACTTATGATTTAAAATACAGGTGCTGCATACTGAAAGGTTCCCCAAATTATAAAGAATAATACCAGATAATATTTTTTAGGGTTCCGTACGCGAAAGGTGGCAACAGGACCATTTCACTAAGCCTCAACAATCTGTTTGTCTGTCTGTCAGCAGGCTGTATCTCAGGTTCCCAGTGATGTTCCTGAGGTTTCTGGTTGTGGTGTTTTAAGAGGAAACGGAAGCCTTTCCATGAGATGATCGTGTACACCGATTGTTTTTAGTGAAGTTAGAATCCCACACTTACTAGTCTTATCTACAAAGATAGGGCCTTTTGAAGATATGCCCTCCAAAAAAGAAGATCGTACTTCAGGTAGAGAGTTGAAATTTTCAGAGTATGTTTTTTTATCGCGCTTTAACAACAAATAAAAAAAAAATATATATATACCATCACGCTTGTATTCCCCGAAGGGTTAGGCAGAGGTGTACCAATGTACACCCACTGTTCGCCGGTATATTTAGGTCCCATGTAATAGGGAGCGAGCCTATTGCCATTAACCGGGCACAAATCCAAACTCCGAGCTGCTACTGAGAATTTCATTGAAAAACCCAATAACACTTTTTGCTCGACCCGGGAATCGAACCCGGGACCCCTTGCACAGCAGTTGCACTTGCGACCACGAGACCAACGGGGCAGTTCAATAAAAATAAAATAAAGTTAAAAATAAAAGACTATCTCCATACAAAACATGTTTTTTTGCTTTCTTGGTCTTAAAATTGTACGGTAGCACGGAACTCATTCTGTACGAGTCCGTTTTGTACTTCACTGGTGCTTCAAGTGTTTAAAAACTGATCGCAATTTTCGACCAAAAATACTTTATTTTTTACATTACCATCCTGTCATACAGTAATTTTAACTTTATCAGCAGATTGAATTAAGTTTCAGTAGTTAATGAGTTATCTCTGGATAAAAGAGAACTTAATACGATAATTAGATTGCGATATTTTATGAATTGGATTTAGTTCTGAAACAACCTACGTTCATTTTACAATTCATCTATTATATTACACGAACAAAATAAATTCAAAACAATAAAAAATGAATAAAAAAAATATCCATCTTTGCGTTCCAGATACAAACTTCAGCGATTAGGTATTGTAAAAACATCTTGTTCTGATAAGCCGTCATTTCATGTTTAGGTGCTTAATCTATAGCCTAGTTTATGAATAAGTAGATGGGACCATACCTACGGTGTTTTAATGCTAGATTATACTAAAAATGTGAGGATATATCTCTCAATAATCTGATCAAAACTGAATATTTTCATAAATTAAAAACGGCAATAATCTCTTTAGGATTACTTAACAGCTTCAAAAGCACTATCTTATGATCAGTATCTAAGCTATATAATATTATAAAGAGAAAAGATTTTTTTCGTTGATGTTTGTTTGTACCGAATAGGCTCCGAAACTCTTGGATCTATTTTTTTTTCATACCTAGATACCTAAATTATCAGGAAGTTACATAGGCTATATAAAATCACGCTACGACACACGGGAGCAGAGCAATCAAAAAGTCAAAGCATTTATTTTAAATTTAAATTATTTAAATTAAATACGCGAAATAAATATGCATTTATTTAATTTAAATACGCGATTTACAGGCATTTTTGAATTGTACCATCACATTATCATTTTTTTTTTTTTTTTTTAGAGATGGTAAAATCATCAAATGACCCCCCCCGTCCAGGGCGGGGCGGGAGGGAGTGTCAGACTTTTACTGACTAAAAACCATCTATGTTCCTTCATGTGCCCTTTGCGTTCCGGGGGCGCGGTATCTCTTTCGAACAACCCGCAGCCCCGGCAGGCATTTGGCCCTTAGTGGCCCCTTCCAGTGGCTGACACCTCTGTGCGCGGAACATGGACGCGCCGTCGACACGGTCCGTCGTTAGTTAATAACGTACGGACGGTGAGCTACCCATTGCTCACCGCCCGCAGACCGTGTCTACGGTATCCGCCTGCGGGTGGCGCAATGGTGCCGTTATTGGCAATCCATTGCGCCGGCGGACGCGGTGTCAGCGGCGGCTGCGGGTGCGGCCACGGCGACGGTGGCGGCGGTAGCGGCGGCGGCGGCGGCGGCGGTGCGGGGCCTTCCCCCGGTCCTGGCGGGTACGGCGCAGGCCTTGCCCCCAGCCCGATGATCGGCCGGCTTGTTAGCCCCCGCACATGCGTCGCAGTGCGGCGGGGCATCACAAGCCGCGGCCTTGTGACCGGGCTGACCGCAGCGGAAACAAAGGGCGCTGCGGTCCACCTCCGAGGCGCACCGACATGCCACGTGTTTCCCCACGTGGCAACGGAAACACCTCAGGGGTCTGGGCTCGAGCAGTCTAACCTGCGCCGAAACCCAGCCCACCAGCAAGCGGCCCCCCCCAACAATGACTTTAGCCGCCGTCACTGGGCAGCTGACCACAATGGTCTGCATGCCCGAGCGCTCCGGGCGGATGGTGCCTGCCTTGACCTCCTCGGCAAGGCATCCGCCCGTCCTGGCGACGGCGGCCACCACCTCCTCCACGGTGACTGAGTCGTCCAGACCCAGAATGCGCAGGTCTGCGCATCTGACGGGCCTGGACACTCGGGCCTCGTCCGCATCTAAGGACGCTCTTAGCTTCTCAGCCAGAGCGTCTGCGGACGGGCCGCTGGTGGCGCCGGGGATCTCCAACATTCGGGCCCCAGTTGCGGTAACCCTAAGCTGGAGGGCCGTGATCCCCAGCTCGCCGAGATCGATTGCCGCCTTGGCCCTGGTGAGCACCGCCGCGTAGGTCACGCCCTTTTTCACCGCCTCCGGCTGTAGCGTGATCACTACAGCCGCGGATTTCGGAGCGCGAAGCCTAGCCGCGGCTTTGCGCTCACCGCGTCGCCGCCGCTCCTCCGCCCTTCTCGTAGCCGCTCTGGCCGACCTGGCCGCCCTGCGCCCCTTCTCCTTTGCCCCGGCCACTTGCCATTCGGCTTCCGCGGCCGGAGGATTGGGATTAGGGGGCGGAGGGGGTGGAGGTGGCTGGGACGCCGCTTGCCCCTCCTCGAGGGCACCGCGTTTTTCGCCGGCGCCGGTTTTGCCGGAGTCGGTTCCGCAGGGTTCGGCCCAGCCCTGCTGGGAGGCTGGTTACCCGGCCTTTGCACAGACGCGGCGGCCGCGTAGGAGGCCCGTTTGCCGCCCGTGGCCGTACCGCTCGCCGCCAGAGGGGGGCGCAACACTATACCCTCCAGGACGGAGAACCGTGCCTGGAAGGCAGCCAGCTCCCGCTGAACCAGGTTCAGCACCTGGTTCTCCACTGGCACGGGCTGGCCTCCCTGGCCCGCCGTCTTGGGCGCCTGGCGGGAGCCGGTCCCGCGGAGCTCAGCCAGGTCCGCCTGGAGCCTCCTGTTCTCCGCCATCAGGAGCTCCATGTCGGCCGACAGGCGAGCTACCTCCGCCCGAAGTTGCGGGACCTCCCCCGCAAAACTGGCTTCCGCCTCCGCCAGTATGGTGGCCGCAGCCTCCTCCATGGCCCGGGACTTGCTGCCCTTCATTTTCTTGCGAGCCACGCTCGCAACCGCTTCTTTTACGGCCACCATGAACCTGGCCTTCCGCTCCTCAGAGCCGCCAGGTGCACCCGCCTCGTCACCCGATGTGTCCGGCTGGATCACATCGCTGCCGCTGTTCCCTCTCAGGTTCTGCCCTTCAGCGACAGGCGTCGCCGGTCTCCTCCGGGCAGTCACCCTCAGTGGGCCCCGCTCTTGGACCCCACCGCGCCTGCTGGTGGGGATCTTGCGAGCCGAGGCCAACTCGCCTTCGGAGGACGCCTGGTCCTCCGGTCTGGGCCGCTTCCGGAAGAACTTCCCGGGCGGCCCGCCCATTTCGCGGTGGGAGCTCCCTGAGCTTCCCACACTCACCACACAGGGGGTCGAGTCGGACTCCGACTCAGCATCCCCTCTCCCTCCTTCCAATGTTTTGTACGAATAATCCATTTGATTCCCACGAGTATATAAAGTTCCAACCATCCAACCAAGAAACTAGTGGTTCGCACTAGCGACTGATGTTCCATAGGAACGCCCGTCAGCCATACATCCCGTCACGGTGCGCCGCCGCTTGGGATTCGGGGTGATTTTTTATAGAGGTTTTCTACCTCGCGGTCCGGGCGGTTAAGCCAAGACCCTCGGTGCCAATCGAAGCCGCGAGACATGATCCACGACACTCCGATATGGGGTTACGATGTACGACGGTGACAGAGAAGGACCTCTGTCTGCTCGGTGGCAGGGTGAGTGCACGCCGAGCCCGTCCTCCCTCCTCCGCTGTGCCCTCTGCTGATCAGAGGGACACGCGGAGAAACGCCTTCGGTCCGAATCGGACCCCGCCCGTCAGAATATTGGCCACGAGCAGTGACATTCCCCAAAGAATAGGAATCTCTTCCCATTCCTCAGGGAAGATCACTACCCGCGCCCAGGGTGCACCGGCCAGCCAGCTGCCGTTCCCTCAAGACGTGTCCGGAGGGACAAGCAGCCGACGGCACGCGTGGAGGTTTTCTGACCAGCACCCCATCACATTACCATGCATTGTTGAATTGTCAAGAAGTTACAGTTTAAAATTGAAGCTAGTTGCAGTAGTAACAAAAGACGTTACTTAATGCGGGTGAAGATATCCACGCGGTCAAAGTCGCGGGCAGAAGCTAGTCACTATTAAAAAAACGGTAAAAGTATTCCCGTTTAAATAAAGAACATGTAAAAAAATAGTGACCTTTTTAATATTCTAAGTTATGGGGACCATCAAGATAGGAACTAAAAATATAAAAAAAACCACAAAACATTTGAATTTTTTAATGTTTTCTCTATGTCAATACGCAGGTAGTTTACGAGATTTTGGTCGAAACGGAAACAATATTGAAGTCGTAAAGATTTTTAAACTGATAAAAATCTACCTAATTATACTAAAAACAAGTGTCATGAAACGACTGTAAAATATCGATGCTGTTATTTTCGTCTGAGACGATAAATACATAAGTATTTAATTATTAAGATAAGGATGATCCAAAATTTGATACTAAATTGTATCTTAATCTTAAGCCTAATCTTTTTCAAGATTTAGTGATCGTAAAATACGTCTAGAGCTGCGAGAAAAATATGCGACATATTTATAATAATAATAATAATAGCGGTTCTCCTAGACACGGCGCGTATAGTTAGGAGATTCCGTTCTCAGGAGCCCTGACCACCGGTGACTTGGACCCTGTTCCCGACGCCGGTGGGCTACTATTTTTTATATTTTTAAATGTTTTTATATATTTTTTTTATACTAATATTTAAAAATGTATTAAATATGTATATATCAATGAATAAATGAGAATAATAATAATACATTTATTTCAGACCATAAATCCATAAATAAACAAACATAATTACAATTTTAATTAAAAACAAAACATATACATACATAAAAACACACTATTTTATATACTGGAAGGACGCACAATGAGTGGTCATCCATTTCCACATCTATTTATACGCAATAATTTCCATTTATTTTGAAATCGGTTTTAAAAATCTATAAGAACTAAAATACCGGGTATAAAAACTTGAAAGATTGTCTGTAAATGGTCTAAATAAAAAAAAACTTTTGAGTTTGGTGTTCTTGCCATCAGTGAGAATTTTTTTGGTCTGTAGGTACAGTCCAATAAAAGTGCGTTTTTAGATATGGTACAGACCATAATATCTAAAAACGCTCTGGTTTCAGCGATTGAGTGAGAGATTGAAAGCCAAAGTTCCAACATTTTTAACGAAAATTAGTATTTAATTAATGTTAAATCTATGGGGTGGCCTATATCCAACAGTGAACGTCCTGCA
The DNA here is from genome assembly GCA_932526535.1 of Caradrina clavipalpis. Taxonomy (NCBI): domain Eukaryota; kingdom Metazoa; phylum Arthropoda; class Insecta; order Lepidoptera; family Noctuidae; genus Caradrina; species Caradrina clavipalpis. The sequence goes on from OW052105.1 coordinate 8,140,011, forward strand.
GCTGATATGCTGATGATGATGATGATGATAACTAAATCCCACGCGATGCGTTTTTGGGTGCATGCTACTAATGGAAATAAATGCTTTGACTTTGACAAGTATATTGACTGAATTATTATTGAGTCGTTAGTTGGAATGTAATTTATACTCATATATGAAAATAATCTCTGTTTAACATAAGCCACATATCAGTTATATTCAGTACACATAACAAACATCCAGACATAGAGAAATTTAATATAAATTCATTACAAATCGATTCATAGGTAAATTAATGTCACAATGAGCGAAAACTTGAACTGAAATGGTAATATTATATTTGTAGTGAATTTAGATTCTAATAATATTTATTTAATAATCGACAAGTAATTCCAAAACAGGTACATTTTTATCATCTATACTTATCCTATCCTACTACTATTATAAAGGCGAAAGTTTGTAATCCTACTACTATTATAAAGGCGAAAGTTTGTAAGTATGGATGTATGGATGTTTGTTACTCTTTCACGCTTAAACGGCTGAATGGATCTGGATGAAATTTGGCACAAAGATAGATTATAGTCTGGAATAACACATAGGCTACTTTTTATCCCGGGAAAATGTACGGTACCCGTAGAATAACACATCAACTGTGACGCGGACGAAGTCGCGGGCAGAAGCTAGTATAATATAATTGAGCTGAAGAGTTTGTTAGTTTAGTTGAACGCGCTAATCTCAAGAACTACTGGTTCGAATTGAAAAAATATTTTTGTATTGTTTAGTCCTTTTAGTGAGAGTCCTATAGGCTTTATAACATTAAGCTATGATCCACAGGAGCGGAGCAATAACCAAAGTCGTAACGCTGGTAAAAAATAATTACGATTGACGAAGTAGCGGGCAAAAGCTAGTAATATAATAAAGCGGAAGAGCTTTTTGTTTCTTTGTTATAATGCGCTAATCTCAGGAACTACTAGTCGAATTGGGTTTTTTTTTAAATTTTGTATATGATCCGTGCCTAGGAAAGCACGTAAAGCTGTTGGTCCCGGCTGTCATTCGCAGATCTTTGACAGTCGTTACGGATAGTCAGAAGTCAAGAAGTCTGACAACCAGTCTAACCAAAGGGTACCGTGTTGCCCAGTTACTGGGTTGTGGAGGTCTGATAGGCAGTCGCTCCATGTAAAACACTGGTATTCAGCTGCATCCGGTTAGGCTGGAAGCCGACCCTAACATAGTTGGGAAAAGGTTAAGCAGATGATGATGATAGCTAGATTCATGAGGAATAGTAGGAGGAGTACCCAAAGACGTAACATAACGCATGTGATTAAAACCACGCGAACGAAGTGGCAGGCAAAATTTTCTTTAAATATATTCTGTAATTGATAAGTAATTCCAAAACGGGAACGTTTTATAACTACTGTATAACCTCAATGATAGCATAGTAATAGAAAATTTACATGTGCAATGTCAATTTATTCTGTAATCAACCACTCCCGATCATAATTTATATTAGTTAATATATTTATGTGAAAGTCACAACAAAGCACAACGTTTTGAGTGTAAAACTAATGCCACATAAATTTGCAGACCCTACTCTCGTACTAAACGATGCCCCGAGCAACTAACACTACAACCAGTTTCATCCAATACTTTTTCAACTGCTCCAAATTCAACCTTATCTTGATCTGGCTTGAGTTTAGACTGCTTTGAATGGTGCCCTTCATTTTGATATTTATCATTTTGCACAGTTAGTGTTCTACAAGGTGCAGTCTTGCATCGTCGTCAAATTTCAGTAGGAGTTGTCTTTAAAGACAATAATAATCAAATCGAATTATGGCACCTGGTAAAAATTAATTAATAAATACTTGTTTTTTTGTTGTTGTTTACGGTTAGCAGTATTCAGTCAGAAGCCAGGAGTCTGACAATCAGTCTAACCAAGAGGTATCGTGTTGCCCAGTTACTGGGTTGTGGAGGTCAGATGGGTAGTCGCTCCATGTAAAACACTGATATTCAGCTGCATCCAGTTAGACGATGATGATGACGTTTGGCAGTATTTCAGAATACATCTCTAGAACAGAATCGCTCTGTTCCGTATGCGATAGGTAGTCACGAGACTAAATCAGTACGTGCGTAAGGGATCATCGCCTTATCCGCCAAAACCCAGGGGCAAAATGGCAAATTCAAATTCACCAAGTGCAAAATTCCTATTTGGTATTCAGAATCACTAGCATAGTTACCTCCATAAATTTGACGAGGTTGAAAAACTACACCTTATTTTTCTATCGTCCTCAGTAATTTTCTCTCATAAAGCTCAAAATTCATCCATCGATTGTTCCTCTACATCTTTTGTTTTTGCTGCTACTGCAGCGCCTGTACAGTGAGTTACTCGGGAATTTATTTCTACAATAGAATCAACACGAAATGGTTTCTTAGCCGCAAGGAGAATAGCAACTGAGTTATTGCCTGGTAGCATTACTTGCTCAGAATCATTCACTATCTTTCCATCTGGTCCATTCTGACATACTTTACAACCAGGGCTCGGCTTCTGATTTTCTTTAATGACGCAAGATATATGAGGTCTTATGAAGAATTTGTTTCTTCATGTATCGTTTCTTGATGAGTGTGATATTTTATATTGGTACCGTCCGGTTTTGAAGAACCGATACGTTGAATTTTAATTGCGTGCTTTTATTGAGCTACTTCATCGCAATCGAGTCATCGAGATTTGTTATTTATGGCAGCGTCTCTAACAGTTCTATTACTACTACAATTGAAGTTCCCATTCCTTTTTAATTGATGTATTCAGGAGGTTTGATTTCACACTTATTGCGTAACTGTTAATACTCTTTACACCGTACGAAACAGGTATAACAGTAGAAGTTTCGAGTCCATAGATATCTACTATGAATATAGGAAACTTGTTAATCATAAAAAATTATCAGCTCATCAAAAGGCTTAATCTTTATAAATAATAAACAAGTGGTCAATGAAATTAATTATCTCAAACCAATATCGTTCTTCTTCAGATTATTTTAATCATCAATTACACTAGTGAAAAACATCGTGAGGAAACCCGGTCTTACAATTAATATAAGTCACAATTTCACAAATAGCCCATCCACCTTGATCAATGCTTGAGTATTCTCTGTGTCAGCCTCTTCTTACATTTGCCCTGTAGCGGGACAATAATTGACTGGTATCGTTATTACCTAATAATACTAAACTATCATAACTCCTGACACACAAATATTTGCCATAATTCTCTCCTTCATTAAACCCGCCAGCCCTACAGCTCCCAGCATTGTCTATAACCTGACAAAGGCGTTCGCTCGCGCAACCGATTGATTTGCATAGCAGAGCGTTTATTAGATTTCGTTACGAGTCCTACCAGAGCATTTAACTGGAATATTGCGACATTTCTCCCGGCTATTGTAGCTACGAGATTGATAAAATGTATATTGAGTTCCACTTGTGATTATTATGTTGTTTTCTAACGTCCATGTTCGTGTTCTGCAGTAGTTCGGTTTAATGTTATCTTTATAAGCCTTAAGCGGGTTTGATAGTGACAGACTTTGTAAACAGGGTGTAAGTTATAGAGTAAAGTTTGTGGCGTTCTGTGTTAGGGTTTGACTTGAAGCAGTGGTTTTATTTGCTTATGAGTTTTGTCATATAATAATTGTGTCCTACTGCAAGACAAAGGCTACTTTTCATACAGAGAAGGCAAGCATTGATTACCACGCCTTCTCAAGGCGATTGGCGATTTCAAACTTATAGATATTAATTATAAGTCCATGTTTCCAAACGATGTTTTTCTTCACCGATGTCAGTGATGTCCAAGATAAACTTAGAAAGTACATATGAATTAGAAAAAGTCACATTGGAACTTGCCCGTGCTCGGTTCCGAACCCACAACCTCGTGCCTGAGAGGCAGGTGCCTTAACCACTGGGCTATCCAACACTTGGTGGTGTCATGGTCTGTTTATTGAAAGTCTATTACGGATAGAAATTTTAATGATTTTTTTAAATTACTCTCCACATGAAATCTTTCCAAATATTATTGTTCAGTTGATACTAGTTATTACAATTAACATACGAAGTGATCATTCGCTTATCATTTTATTTACCAAAAAGAAAACGCTCGTACCTAAAATATTAAAATAAACCTAATAAACTTTTAAATTAAACCAATAATGCTGTATCTACTCCTATTTCAGTAGCTAAGGAATTTATTTTCTGGCAAACAGTCTTCACTAACATGCAGAGAAGCATTTAGTGCTTTAATAGCGTTATATTAAAGCTTATATTTACATTAATGACTAAAGCTATCAACGCGCTGGCTTCAGGTTACCTTACCAATTATAAAATCATAATGGCCGTCTATTTTTGTTCTTAAAACTAGTTTTCTTTGTACAATAAAAGTGTTAATTTCCGATGCATCTGATAGAACAGGGGTAGTCAACCTGTCGATCGTAGGTATTAGTCGAGTCGAACCCAAATGCAACGTTGACACTATTTAAAATATAAATAGTTTAAAATAATCACCAATTTTCTTAATATCCTCTAAATAAAATAAAAAATAGTACTCTGAATTATAAAGTCTCAGTTAACATTTTATTTAAATAGGTATCTATGTTATTTACTATCAAGTTGGCTACCCCTGTGATAGTGGATTGTGCACGTAATATATTGTTACTTTTTTGTAATACTTATAATTATGATAAGAAATCAACAGGATGCAGAACGAACATGTGTTCACTGTTGCTTTTATGAATCTAAAGTCTAACGCTTCTGCCGTCTAAGTCTTAAGAACTAAATTACTGGTTTAATGAGTACAATTTATTTAGCTGTTTTGGAGAATTAGCCAAGGATGATGAGAATAGTTGGTCATCAATAGATATTAACTGGACATTTGTTAAAACACTAGCTTCTCTGTAGTCTGTAGTCTTCAGAACTAATGCAAGGTCCGAAATTATCCCACGGGAACACAAATATGGGATGTCAAATTTCAGCTATTTCTGTTCAGTCGTAAAAGAGGAACAAATATCCACCCATGCTTACAAACTTTCGCGTTTATAACACAAATAGGATAGTACATTGTTTAAAAGTTATAAAGTTAAGTATTCATTTATTTCTAGACAAAATAAATAATCGAGAAAGTATTAATTATTTTAAAACTGACACGAAAACCTTGTAAATTCTCAAATATTAACCAGAGCAGTTTAGCATAACCCCTGTTGTTTAATAAGACTATAAAGATAATACAATTGCGACAAACAAAAGTGTACCGTTAGACAATCGCAACAGGTATTTACACATAGATAATCTAAAACAATCGCCTTAAGGTATGGAGCAGTTTGGTCCGCAAGTGGACCCATATCGCGATATAACGATTAATAAATTAAATATATCGAATCTTATATCACTTCCTTTTGATAACAAAAGAAAGGAGAAACTAGATTTGTTCTTTGTATGTTAAATTATTTATATGTTTGTTAATGCAACCACGATATTATAGGAGAAATATCTGGCGTGAAGCAACATTATTATAAAAATATATTCAGTACGTTTTTTATCAAATAGAGTTATGATAAAAAAAAACGACGGGTTGCACTCCGGGAGTGAAGGCAGAAGTGAAAACGCTAAAGACGTACACAAATAAGTTCTCAAGATTTTCGATCAGGTCACGTGTCCTGACGCGAGTTTAACATTATTTATCCATTCCAAAACAAGTGCACAACAAAAAAATTGTTGATTAGGTTTTTTTTTTATGGACCGGCTATTGGTAGTCTGCTAAAAGCAATATCCATAATATTTTATTTTTCCATCACCACCGTCTTTGCTCTAAATGTCGAATAAGAATTCTTAAACCAGCCTATTATTGTCTCATTGCAGGGCAGACGGAGGAGTGTCTCATACAGAAAAGTGCACGTGAAAAGGCGCACGAGTGATGCCTATGGTGTTGCAAGTGTCCATAGGCAGCGGTGACCACTTAACATCAGGCGGGCCGTTAGCTTGTTTGCCACCTCCAGTGGTATAAAAAAAAGGCGCGAGCAGTGATTGAGCGCAAGCTTGCTCAAGGTGAATTGGTGATTTCGGACTTTAACGATGTTTCCCTACACCATTGTGTGTGATGACCAAGATAAACTAAGAAAGAATATATATGGATTGAAAAGTCACATTGGCACTCGCCCTTTATCAAACCGGCAACGTCATGCATGACAGGCGGGTGCCTTAACAGTGCGATCACGACTGTCGAAAAAGTGTCATGCCACTTTTGCAAAATTCAAGTAAGTAAACCCAGAAAACCCAGCAACCTAATAAAGTAAAAGGTTGGTCCTTTAGCAACCACACACCATTCTCTTCGACACTTGCAGATTGCTCTTCATTCATATAAACCTTCTAACGCACTGTACGTAAATCACGTTCGCTATTAGTTAGCTGCAAGCTCCCGGCTGTTTTAACGCCTCAATATATTTACAGGCTATTAACATGCCTCTTATTTATGATACCGGTTATCACTTAGCTAATACGGTTGCTCTGTGAATGGTTTGTTGTGAAAAGTATGGATTTCTTAGTTCATTGTTTCTGGGTTTTTAAAGGAGCTAATTTGTGAATCTCAATATATCCACATAAAAACATTCCGATATGGTACTACAAAATTTTGGACGTATGTAAAACATGAAGTTTTATTCTGATTCAAGAGGAAGGGGGAGGTCAAAAAAAGGATGGATGAATTGTGTGAAGACTGATATGAAAAAGAAGGGAGTCAGTGATAGCATGACTGTTGACAGGACGACACAGTTGCGCCGACCCCAAGTTACGTGGGATAAGAACAGGAAGATGTGATGATTCTGATACAAAACTACAGCTCAACAGCTCTGTAAAATCCATGATCCACGTAGATCAAATTCAAGTTCAAAATTTTTCTTTCTCTTTTTAATAATACCTTACCCACTATATAATTAGAAGTTGATAAATTCCATATTTCCCTATTACACCCAGACAAGCGTGAAAGCATTATAATCTTAACTCCAATCTCTTCTAAATTGAGATCTAACCAACAATTAACCTTACTGTTAAAAAGTTAAACTGCCTGAATTCATTTGTATGCAAATTGCTTTCAATAGAAAATCACCCATAGACCTTCTATCTGAGGATGTAGATATAACTTTACTTGGATTGTAAGAGGTGGATATGAACATTTTTACTTATCTGGGATGAGACCTGAATGATACATTGTTTGCTGCGAAGTCTTTATAACATAAATATTAACATTAGTGTGTTTTGTAGCTTATTGCTTGTCAAAATGTTGGTTTAATAAAAGCATTAAAAAAAGTTTTTTTTTTATTGAGCATCTCTAAAGATATACTTACACAAATCATGTCATACAAAAGGTATTACTTAGGTATACTTCTTCATTTACCTATAGGAGACCACAGCGAGCAAAATAAAGGTAAGTAACAACAACTAGCTAATCATGTAATAATTTAATAATTCATAAAAAAATCGTTTTCATTTCCGAGTATTGCAGTACAATACAGATTTGTATGAATACTATTTCCAAAAAATTCTTATTAAAACTGTATAAAAATCTAGGCCCTACTTATTCTGAAAACTTCAACAAAAAAAAAAATAAGTACTGTTCCAACTAAAATCACGCCAAAAAAAAAATTGATACAAGTAACAAAACCATATCCTGCATTACCCAATCCAAGCTGATAATAGAATACTATTATATTAATGATGTTCTGCGTCGAAGGCAGGTGATTACACGACGGAGGCACGAATTATGTGCAACTACCCGCATTGGAAGCTGATTGCTTTAATTCAGACGATAGCTACCAGATACCCGTAATAATGTAAACATGCGTTACCTATAAAATTGTTCTTTGTATACCATCACGCCTGTATTCCCAGAAGGGTTAGGCAGAGGTGTACCAATGTAAACCCACAGTTCGCCGGTATATTTGGGTCCCATGTAATAGGGGGCGAGCCTATTGCCATTAACCGGGCACAAATCCAAACTCCGAGCTGCTCGACCTGGGAATCGAACCCAGGACCTTTAGTGTAGCAGTCGTGATTACGACCACTAGGCTAACGAGGCAGTTTTTTGCTATGAAATAGTATATTACGGTCTTCTTCTTCATTGTGTGAGCAGTAAGGTTTAACGACCCCATACACCCTTTTTTTTTTTTTTATAGACGGGAAATCATCAAATAACTTCCCCCGCCCTGGGCGGGGCGGGAGGGAGTGTCAGACTTTTACTGACTAAAACCCGTCTATGTTCCTTTCATGTGCCCTTTGCGTTCCGGGGGCGCGGTATCTCTTTCGAACAACCCGCAGCCCACCCCATACACCCTAGTGTCAGAGTTTCTAAACCGCCACAAGGGCCTCTGACATGGTTACCGATGTCAGTGATGTCCAAGATAAACTTAGAAAGTACATAGGAATTAGAAAAAGTCACCGCGTGTTATCTCTTCACCACCTTTGGTTGACTGGTAGAGAATGCCTAAGGCATTAAATCCACCTTTGTACTTTTTGTTGCATAAAGTTTAAATAAAAGTGCCCGATTACGATCCCACAACCTCGTGCCTGAGAAGTGGGAGCCGTAACCACTAGGCCATCACGACAGTTACGTTATTTATGTTACTATAATTATATTATTTATTTTATTTTATTTTATTTTATTTATTTAGAAAACCAACAGCGATACATATGATATTATACAAGTAAAGATGTTACAGTTTAGTAAGGCTAATAATAGGTTTCCCTGCTTAACATAATTTGTATTTACCATACGAACGGACTTTAAACAATATTTAAAAATAAGTTTTTAATTTAGAAGTGAAAGTTAAATACACTACATGTTATGAACAGGGTATGAAAAAATTATTAATTAAGTTAAATTATGAATATAATAATATTATACGGTACTATGTAGATTGTATGGTATAAGAAACTAAAGAACTAGAATAAAATGAAAATATCCACAACTAGCTTATGCTTACTATTTCATCGGCTTTAATGTCAGTTATCTGGGGGTTAATAATTTGTTTTTCACGTTACCTTATGTTACTCCTTATAATACTAGCAATTTGCTCGTGAAAGCCCCCCGTTAAAATAGGTCGAGCTGCAGACGAAATTAGCAGAATGAAAAAGTAAATGTATGTCCTTTTTTGGGATTCAAACCAAAAATTAAAAAAAAAAAAACTAAAATCGGTTTCGCGGTTTAATCGTGAAGGCGTAACAGATAAATAAAGAGAGTTTCGCATTTGTAACACCAAAGTATTAGGTATCTATAAATTAAGTTGTGCCCAACAAGGTCCATAAATGTTTCTGAACAATTTATCAACACCTACCACTAGTATATTCACATTATAGATTGCAAAAATACTTCGAGAATTCAGGTTGAAAAGACAAACATTTTAGACAACATAATTAGAACTCAACATTAAAACGAGTACCGATAAGTTGAGTGGACAAAAACTATAAGCTAGTACATAACTGGGCACTTATGTGCTAATCTGAAGCGGTGCCGTAACTTAATACATACATAATACGTGTGATTACGTAAGACGGGCGCCCGAAGCAACGGGAGCCGAGATGTGCCAATCTTTTCCTTATTGCGTTGGGCTCACATGGCGGTGGTTAGAGTAATAAGTCAATTGGTATGAGATCATTGTGTGATTGGAATTAGGGTGGATTTGATGGTGTTTTTGAATTAGTTCGCTGTTTTAGTTTGTGTGGAAAATCACTGTTTATGGTAGAGCGCAATATAAGCGCATGCACCGGGGCAGAGGGTGTTATATACATAGTTTAGTTATAATACTTAAAAGATATTTTTGTAAAAGTTAGATCGCTTAAGTAGTTAGATCTTTTAATTTTCAATACCTCCGTAACCAACAGGTACGGTTAGGTACAGGTCTGGTATGGTTCACAACAAAAAATAATTGCAATGGTGGGAACAACATAATTATTAATTTGGGCTTAAAACATCGTAAGGAAACCTAGTTTTATCCTAGTTCCCGAAAGTATGTGAGGATGGATAGATGGATGTCTTTGGTACTCTTCGGATTTGGATGAAATTTGGTTCTGAGATTAAAAGATTATCCCGGAAAAATGTACCCGTGTAAATGTAGTAATTAATAAAAGTATGTAATCGCCAATCCGCCTTGAGCAAGCGTGGAGATCAATGCTCGTGCCGGCTCTTTATCAGAAGAGGCCTTTGCCCTGCAGTGTGACAATAATAGGCTGGTATTATTTATGACATTTTAACTTTGACCTTCAATGTCTCCAGGAATAGTCTGAAACTAAAAAGAAACCATAATGGGAAGAACACGTAAGTTTCGGATTCGTTAAAAATCTTTTCACACTCATATACGTATTGCCTTTATTTTTGGTGCGGTTTGGAAATCCTCATGGACATCCTCAGTCATGGGGTAACAGAGGGGCATGCCGGACTTTTAATTTCCACCGTGGTGTTCCACCTCTGCCCATGCCCGGGGGTGCAGGATCCGCATCAGCAATAACCACTCCCAATGTATATAGTAGACTAAAACACGCTGGACATAGAAAACCGACCCCGACATACCTACCAACAATTTTCAATTAAAATCCTTTTCCTAGAACGTTATCGACCGCATGTAAGCCTGCATACACATCAGCGAGTACGCAATATACTATTAAACGGAGTCAACGCACCCGTGTATGTAGGTATGTGGTCTGTAATAACAACAGACTACTGTTCACCCGTACAACCGGCTAACCGCGCGACAACTCGCCGGGAACCGACAGAGATGATAATACCATTTAATAACTCTTCTGGGTGTTATATAGAGATGATAATACCGCCAGCAGTTTTGTTTATAGAGGTGGTGATACCACTTGATAAGTAAATCAAGAGCAATTGCAACTAGACTCAATTTATTTTTCTTGTACCTATATAATTTTCAAAAGTGTTTGTTAAAGGTCTAATTTAAGATCAATTAAATGATTTTACAACTATTAAAAGTATTTTTAGCGTCAATTAGTTTTTTACACATGCAACAGATGAAATAATTCAATATTATAATGTCTTATAGTATACCAGTAGACTTTTGACAGTTGTTTTACATAAACTAGAAACTTTTCGTTTTACAGATTATCGATATCTGAACGTTATTTCAACTAATTATATTTTTCCTAAAAATAATTATAAAAACGTTCAAAATCTAGTCGCAATCTCATCCCAGTTACAATCAATGTAAAAAAGATTTAAACAGAAATTACGTTACGATCGTTTTTAAAATGTCGCAGTAATACCTCCTGAACTTATGATAGACATAAGAAGAAATTGCTGTTAATTTCCTTGAAAGAAACCTCCATTGTGGTAATCTGAGAAGATATAAAATAGCCCCAAAGCCAATGGCCACTCGTTAACATCCTATTTTAGTACATTAGGAAGAAATAAATGTAAAAGAGGAGTTGTTAATTAAATAATAATAGTTATTACTTCCTTTCGAAGTCTTTCATGAATGCACTAAAATTAATGGGGTTGTTTATTGTAAATGATAGACAACATACAATTAGAAAAGTAATTTGCGGAGTTATTCTAATATTAGAGTTAATTGATTAAAAATTACAGGAATAATGGTCATGCATTGCGACTTTTTCCGCTTGAATATCGGTGTTCTGCCTGGTTTTATTTAGTTTGGCAGGAACCCTAAATCTTTTACTAAAATAAAAGTATTCTAAGTTACTCTTTATGACATCAGCTATTAAGTCCTGCCGGGATATAGTAATAAAACAGACAGACAAATAAGTAACAGTTTTAAAAATAGTTTATTTTTTGTTTTTGCACTATGTTAACATTCATGATCAATTAATAAAAAGCTGTTTTGACATTACAAACAGACAGTTAAATTTCATTAATTTTTATAGTTATACAGAACCTCCAAAAAGTGTAGCTGGTTTTTTCATTTGCAATATAAGAGTTGATCTTAAATAGAAAATGATGCTGCTACTTTTACTAAAACCCTTTTATTATGTTTTTTATAGCATTATTTATTTTTTATATTTTCTTTATGCATTTAGTTCTTCTTTTTTTTCTTTTTGTTATTTAATTGATTACTAAGATAAATTATAATTATTAACACAACACACAGGAAAAGCCACTTAAGTAGGTAATAGTTTCGCAAATGTGCAATGTTAAACATTATTGTGTTGTAGCTAATAAATGGCTACATTAATTACAATGGCTTATTTACTCTGATTTATTAGACTGGTATTCGCAGTGATATCTTATTAGTGTGTGAGAACATTAGATAGCTTAATGTTATGCTAATTAATAACAAGATACATAACATCACGCCTATATTCCCAGAAGGGTTAGGCAGAGGTGTGTCAATGTACACCCAACAGTTCGCCGGTATGTTTTAAGTCCCATGTAATAAAGGGCAAGCTTATTGCATTTTTTTTATTGCTTTTTTGGCGAAAGTAGAAAGGGACCCACGCCACCCAATGCACAATTGTGCTTGCGTCCCGCAGAGACTAAAAAGTCGGAAAAGTTTTCTAAGATGCGTGAGGCCATCTGATGGCAACTCTACCTCGGAAAGATGCCATCTTTGGCGAGAGAAGCTTAAACCTCCTGAACCATTCATTGAGCCATCAGAGAAACTTTCACCTGGGCACACGTTGCCGTGGCCGACTTGGAAAACTTTAAACAGACTCCGCACCCAAGTCGGCCGAAGCAAAGACAACCTCCAACGGTGGGGTTTCGCAGATGGCACCGACCTTCAGTGCCTGTGCGGGGTCTCTCCGCAGACCATGCCCCACCTTTTGTCTTGTGCCGCATGCCCTGTCACCTGCACACGTGAGGACTTAATGACTGCGTCGGCGGATGGTGTTGCCGTGGCCAAATTTTGGGTCAAACATAGTATTTAGAAAATATCTTATATAATTATTAATATTTTGTTATTGCCATCGATACGCTAAGAAGAAGAAGATTGCCATTAATCGGGCACAAATCCTAACTCCGAGCTGCTGCCTACTGAGCATTTCATAGAAAAACCCAATAAAACTTTTCTCGACTTGGGAATCGAACCCAAGACCGGTAGCGTAGTATGGTGGGAGGCAGTGTCAGACTTTAACTGACTAAAACCCATCCATGTTCCTTCTTGTGCCCTTTGCGTTCCGGGGCGCGGTATTAACTTGCGCTTTATCGGTTTATTTTTCTAGCTATACTTATAAAAGTCATGCCCATATGAGAACAGAACTAAATCGTTCATAGCATAAACAATCCCTACATCACATAACAAAAGCCTAAGCACTCGTTACAAGTAATAGCTGATTGTCTAAACAACATGATAATCTAAGCAAGGAGGCGCCAGTCTTCCTGCTGCACTGAGTTATAGCAAGCGACAAGTTTCGCGGGAATTATATAGAGTGGTTGTTACCGCAATGGTTTTGGAGTTTCATTGATGAATGGTGTTTTTTTTTTTTGTTGTTGGTTTTCTTTTTTTTATACTGGTTTTCTTTGGGCGAAACATATTGATTAATGAATTTTGGGAGTTTATTCTATTTCGTTTTTTTTTTTACTCTGGGATCTAGTCTTGAACTGTTAGGTTTTTGCTAAGCAAAAATATGTGAAACTACAATCTTTTTTTTTGTTGTAACTTTGATGAGCTAAATATAATATGTAGATAATGTTAAAATACATTGAATTCGCAAGTGTTGTTATGCACATTTAATATAATTTTTCATGAAATATTGATTTGCTATACCTAATACCTATTTCTTGTCATATTTTACAAACCTTTAATACTATGGATTTATGTTAAATAGAAACATCCCATTCATATTTTATTATCCTTCTAATTCACACTTGAAAGCATAACACGTATTCTTTGCACGTAATAAACTTAAAAAAAAATGCAACCACAGTCTAAAAAAATGCAGTCCAACAACCGCGACACCCCTTGACGCAACGTTTTACTCTGTGATTTTCCCCCGTCCAACAGGATTGTATGGAAAATAATAAATTGCGTAACAACAGGATCCTGTATTTGTCAGTCGCGACCGGTCGCACAATAATCGCAGCTTGCGTGTACATTGTAAATTATTTTGTATGTATATAGAGTTGTTGGTGCGACTGTGGTGTTTCTTATCGTCAGAATAGTATGAAATTGGCAAAGTAATATTGAGCAGGTTTTCTAGCGAGTAAATTTTCTTATAAATCCCTATTTTTTACGGTAAATAATGTAGCCTATGGCAATCAGAGATTACGTAGCTTCTAATTAACGAAACAATTTTCAGAATCGGATCAATCGTTCCGAAGATAAGCACATTTAAACAAATTAAGTCTTTAGCTTTACAAACTAAGTATAGATTTTGAATTTGCAAAAACATAAAAAGTCATATCACACCAAAAATACACCACTTAAAAACCAACAGCTCTATACAAATATCAGTTTGCAATTAGATTGTCAATAGACAAGTGTCTCTGAGACTCGTTTCATTCCGATGGCGCGGTTAAGAAACGCTAGTTACTAGTACGCTCAACCGCATGTCATTTGGTATCACTTGAAGTACGAAAACCGCCCTACACCCGACTTACTTGATGATATTACTAAGCTATGTCGCACACGGGCAACGCTACAACCACCAAATGTCGCTAACTAACTGTGATCAATTTTTATTTTTTTCTTCTAGGTCAACCTAGAATGTTTTCGGGTGCTTACCCAGTTTTTCCTGTTGTGTCTCAAAATGAAGGCCTCCTGTCTAGAAACTAAGCGACTACACACTAAGTGCAGCCCCTGTTGGGTGTGGACCTCGGCTTAGGGCATCGATGGGAACAGGCTGGATCGGAACTTGCTGTGAAATATGTTTTAGCACAGTTTATAAAAAGTCGCCACACAAAGAGAGCGCTAGTGCCGCTACATACCACGAGAAACCACTTTTCAAGCCGTCATACGATACCTCAACTTTGTCCGTTATGATTCTACCAGCAGTTTGTTAATATAAACAGCAACCATCACCCACTTGCGTCGACCACCGCCCATAAGTGGCTGCCGCGCCTCCGTGACCAAATAGCCACTTCCAGCAACAGGTGACAACGTTTAGTGGCTGTAGCGTGTGGCCCGTGTGCACTTACAGTCCCTGTCGGTTACCTTAGACGTGCAGTTGATAGTACTAAAACAGATAGACAACTACAACATCGGCCGTACATAAGTATAGTCAGCAATTATCAACAAGTTTTCTTGTAGACTTTCTTTAATACAATTTCATAGTGGAATATAGTGGTCGATGGTAATTGAATCGGGATTGTATAACTGTAAGCTGCTAGGAGCTTTTAACTAGTAGTAATTGGTTACGCCATTAAAAATGCAAACGTATTTTCTGAAGAACCCGAGTAATACAACTGACAATGGTCACATGTATACTTGGACACACGTTTATAGTATTATCACTATTAAACACGGATTGTACTATTTATAAATATTTTGTTGTGTTCTAAATTCAAAATAAGTTCTATTTTTTTTTACATACATGGTTTGTATTGCACTGTCGTGCAATGCGTATAATATGTTTTCAATTTTTTATTTTTATTTTTGAACTGCCTCGTTAGCCTAGTGGTCCTAAGCACGACTGCTACGCTAGAGGTCATGGGTTCGATTCCCAGGTCGAGCAAAAAGTGTTATTGAGTTTTTCTATGAAATTCTCAGTAGCAGCTCGGAGTTTGGATTTGTGCCCGGTTAATGACAATAGGCTCGCCCCCTATTACATGGGCCCTAAATATACCAGCGAACTGTGGGTGTACATCGGTACACCTCTGCCTAACCCTTCGGGGAATACAGGCGTGATGGTGGTAAATTTCATCTCAATCGAACGTCGGGAAGTAGCTCATTTTGAACTGGTAAGCTCTGATTTGCCATAGATAGACTTTGTTACCCTAGAGTGCTCGTTGGTTTTCACTTAAAACAAACCCCATCGCGCGCGCGTGCTCCTTTGTTTTGTTTTAGATTTATGTGTTACCAAAGTTTTTCCAGTTCAAATTCACCATACTTTTAGGTTCATACGTGCCTCCTAAGATTATTTTGAATATCACTGATATCGGTGAAGGAAAACATCGTGAGGAAACAATACTTAGTTGCGAAATCGCCAATTAGCCTTGAACAAGCCTATTATCAATGTTCGTGCTTTCTGTACATAAGAAGAGGCCTTTGTCCTGCAGTGGGACAACACTAAGCTGGTATTTTATATCTTTTAGTTCATAATTCTATCAAAATTAAATACTTTAAATATAACAAACAAATAAAAGGCGGCAACAAACAGGCCACACTGGTGTAATCTCAGTAATACGCTGTGATTACCGGACGCGCGTGATACAACTGACCGTTGCCGTCTATTGCCGTCCATTGCCGACCATTGCCGACTATTGTCTACGCACACCACCTGTCCATGATTGCATGTTTGAACGCTCTAACGTCGTACGCGACTGAATTACGCGTGAATCGATCGTGGGTGAAAGATTTGTGTGGATGAGATTCATGTTGATATTTTTATTTATGTTCACTCGTTTGGAAGTAAATTACGTATATCAATAATATTTTCTATGATATTCGGCACTAGCGTGGCTTTTTTATAGTAAAAGAATGTTTGTAATCGGACCAGTAGGTCGTTCCAGATATTACCACTTACAAACAAAGCAATAAAACGACCTTGTCTCCTTTATAAAAATTGTCCTAATAGCACTTCACTACATACACATACATGCTTATGTCGTGTAAAAGTCAGTGATATATTAGTTTTTTTTTTTTAATTACGTGGCGATTTACTTTTGCATATTTAAAGATGTTTTGGGTATACTTAATTTAATAGGAAGTAGTGGGTACCTAAACTTTTATAATGTAGACTTGTGTTTCTTTTTCGCTTCTTTCTTGAATTAAAGTAAAATAAATAAATCGATATGATAACTGAAATTAATAATTATATTCCCTAACCTAAAAAGTGCGTACTTAATCGAATTAACTAAAAGGAATATCAACAGAAGCGTAGCGTGGCTTGGCGGGGCCCCGTATAAACATTGGTTTGGGGGCCCTTAGGAAGGTAAAGATTTCTCACAATAAAAAAAATTTGCATAAAATTAAAAGAATTTTTTTTTAAATCATACTCGTATCTGTCACTTTTTCCAAAAAAAAAAAAAAATTAAATAGGTATATCTACACCCTCCTTACCTTTTTTTCGGCAAACTGATTTATTCAATTATTTATAGCTGATGATGACTTTAGTTTTCTAAAGTTACTGCCTCTATGGATAATAACCGCGATAGCGATAACCGATGTAGGGTGTTGCCAACTTTTGAACGCACGCTTTGCGCGGGCAAAAAAGAATTGCTTGTTTTGACTTTTGTCATTTGTGAAATAACAAAAAATTTGGGAAGTTTTTATTAATTTTGCTTACGCACATTGAGGGCCCCCGTAGCCCTGGGGCCCCGTATAATTGATACGGCAGATACGGCGATAGCTACGCCCCTGAATATCAATACAATTCGAGTGTCTGAGAAAGCGATCATTAGTTCGTCATATCTCCGCCGGGGGCGCTTCAATAATATGGTGTATTCAAACCTATCGTTTGAACAATGAATTGTAGATCTGTTATGCTGCTCCTATTTCTCATGTTATGTCTATAATGCTCTGATTTTGTGTACGGCGCCGGGTGCCAATCTTGTAGTGTTAAGATTGCATTGTATTAATGTTACTGTTAGATAGAGTGACGGTTTCTGGTTTCATAACTAAGACGAAGTGGTCTTATTAACAGTTATTTTAAATATCTGGTATTATTGGTGAGGTTCTAAAGAAAGGTCGGGTGCGCAGCACTCGTAACCACTCGTGCTTGTATGACCAGATGTATGAACGTGCACAAGGCGAAAGGAGTATGTAAGGATCGTAGCAGGCTCCGTTGTCGGTCCGCCTGACTGACATAGGGCTGTAAAGATACTACAAAATTTTAAGTGTCGAATACCTAAAAAGTTCCAAAAGATTAAAAGCCAAACACACTTCAAAATTTTTATAATTTCGCAAATTAAAAAAATCCAGATTTCATTATTGTAAGGTTTGTAAGCGCTTTCGACTCACACTTGACCGGTTTTTCTCTATTCACATTTGTAGTGGTGATGTTCAATACTCATAAACTCAAGTTCTTAAACTATAGTGATTAAATTCGCCAACTATAAAGGGAACCTAACATAAAGGCTACTTTCGCTTCAAATAATAATCCTCCCGCGATTCAAAAACACCGATCAACAGTCCCCACACTTTAAAAACCAATCTTCATACAAAAGTTAAGTATATCCAACTTTATAAAGAGTCTCATCTCCCTTCCATACATATGCAAATAGCCGTCATTGCTCACTAAATCGATTTCATTCGGTCATCCATTCGGTCTTTCGGTCATCAATCACTGAAGAAGATTGAACGAGTATCTTCAGGGAGTACTTAGAATATTTTATGTAAGGTTTTACAAAGTTAAGTATTCTAGTTTTAAATGAAACAAGTAAGTGTTTTCATTAAAAAGAAGTTATTTTCACATACATACATACATACAATCACGTCTTTATTTCTCGAAGGGTTTGGCAAAGGTGTTGGTACACCTCTGCATCTACATTGGTATGTAGATACACCCACAGTTCGCCGGTATGTTCTAGGTCCTATGTAATAGGGGGCGAGCCTATTGTCATCAACTGGGCACAAATCTAAACTACGAGCTGCTACTGAGAATTTCATAGAAAAACCCAATAACACTTTTTACTAGAACTGGGAATTGAACCAAAGACCTGTAGCGTAACAGTCGTTCTTAGGACCACTAGGCTAACGAGGCAGTTGTTGTGTGTGTGGTATTTGTACGAGGGGAGATCAAAAAGTAATGAGAATCGGTTACTTCAGGTCCGCATAAAAACGCAAAAGAAGTTTTTTTTGCTTACTTATGTACTCACAACTTCAGCCTAAAAAAATCATATACATATATCACGATTTCCGGGAGTTATATTCATTTGAATACGAACTGTCGAAGAGATAACACCAACTTGAAGAAAAACGAAATTAGAGCAGTCATCAAGTACCTCTGTTTGAAAAAAAAATCTACAATAGACATACACAGTGACTTAGTGGGAAAATTGGGGGACTCTGCTCCTCCATATTCTACAGTTGCACGCTGGACCAAGGAATTTAAACTGGGCAGAGCATCCACTGAAGATGAACATCGCGAAGGACGCCCATCCACGTCCCTCACTGAAGACAACGTAAAAAAAGTCGAAGATGTTGTGTTTCCAGATCGAAGAGTGACCATCAGGCATGTAGCTGAGGTCACAGGGATCTCATATGGCAGCATTCAAAAAATCCTTGCGAACGAGTTGCATATGAAAAAGGTCTCCGCGCGTTGGGTACGCAGGATGTTAACCGACGAGCAAAAGCAGCGGTTCACAAAGCCGCAGTTGCGATGGCTGCCATTCAAGAAACGGGATTCAAACTGCTCGAACACCCTCCCTATTCGCTAGATCTGGCTCCTAGTGACTTCTACCTCTTTCCTCGGCTCAAGGAACACCTCCGAGGTAAGAAATTTGAAGACGATAGCGAAGTGATGGTCACTTTTGAGGCGTTTTGGGAGGGTCAAGAAAAATATTTTTTTCAAAGGGAATCCTGGGTTTAGAAAAAAGATGGAATAAATGTATTGATTTGTAAGGAGACTATGTAGAAGAATAAATTATTATTTTAACTTTAATTACCGCGTTTTATCTTCATTCTCATTACTTTTTGATTCGCCCTCGTATGATCGATATTATATATTTGTATACAGATAGTTGTTCCGGGTCTAGATGTTTGTGTATGTGAGTTTATATGTTTGTAAACGCACCCACGATACAGGAGAAATTCCTAGTGTGGAGCAACATTTAAAAAAAAAATCTTTGTCTTCGATTATCCGAAATTGAGAAAACCCGAGCCGTTGAGGCGTTGGTCCCGGCTGTCATTTGTAGATCTTTGACAGTCGTTACTGTTAGCCAGAAGCCCGAAAGTCTGACAACCAGTCTTACCAAGAGTATCGTATTACCCATTACTGGGTTGTGGAGGTCTGATAGGCAGTCGCTCCATGTAAAATACTGATATTCAGCTGCATCCGGTTAGACTGGAAGCCGACCCCAACATAGTTGGGAAAAGGCTAGGCAGATGATGATGATCCAAAATTGAGAAAAAAATCACGCTTTCGAAGTAGCGAGCAACAGCTTGAAATCGCCTATCCACCTAGAGTTACTGATTGACGCTCATTTGAGTATGGTGCGTAAAATGACGAAACGTTGAAAGCCTTTATGACGATTCGTTTCTCGGTTTTCGAAACTACGGCAGCATTTTCTAGTGAAAGGTGTTTATATTCAGCTATCATCACGCCATTATCAAAAGCATAAAAGCATGCTTAAATTCAAACATAATTTTGAACAAAATAAAACTTTAACGTTCACCTCTTATGCAAGATCAAATCGTTAACTATTTTTATAACATAACACATTTTATCTTTATAAGATAGTACCTTGTGCCCGCGACTTTCTCTGCGTCTGAGTCGTTATTTTATCCCAGGGGAATCGTACATTTTTCTGGGATAAAAAGTTATCTATGTGGTACTTCAAACTTTAATCTACCTATGTGCCAAATTTTATCTAGTTATGTTCAGCCGTTTAAGCGTGAAAGAGTCATAAACATCCATCCATATTTAGTAGAATAGTAGGTCTGGTTTTTACCCGCGACTTCGCTGGCATAGTTTTTTTACCCGCGCTAAGTTACATCTTTGGTTACTGGTCCGCTACCATGTGTTATAGCGTAATGTTACAAAGCCTAAACTAACGCTCATGAATCTAACTATCATATACAAAGATTTTTTTTCAATCCGACTGTTAGTTCTAGAGTTTAGCTCATTTAAATACACAAACAAACAAACCAACAAACAAAAAAACTCTTATTTAAGATATCATTCTTTCTTAATTCAATATCATTCTTCGAAATAAAATCAACTTAACAGGTTATTTAAATTAGACATTATGCTTTATAAAACGTCTTAAAATAATAAAAATATCGTATAAACGTGAGACAATCATATTTATGATAATTTTTATCATTACTTTTTTTTATTTTTATTTTACTAAGTATTTAATTAGGTTTATGATCTTAGATAATTATGTAATAATAAACAACTTGGATCAGGCGATAGAGGCTTATTAAGTAGATAGTTTAATAAGCCTACAAACTAATTTATTTCTACGACTTTGCCTGCCAAGAATGAAATAATATTCGTCTTCATCACTGTTGTAATGAAATTAATGTGAGCCTATTGCCATTAAGGTGCAACCTCTACGGTAACCCGCGAAATTCAAATATTTTTATGTTTTTTGCAATTTGCAAGTCAGTATTAGGTTAAATGTTGATTAAAGTAAGATTCACGGGCGTAAGATGTATGTATTGTCAGAACCATAACCATTATTAAAATCAGTAAAATAACTCCATACGTCGGTATAATTCCAAAATGTCAAGATTTCATGAAATAGTCATTCTTTCGGTTTACCTGGTCCTATGGAGTGTATTGCTGATTTAAATGGTTATAATTCTGAATGCCCGCGAATTATACTTTAATCAACATATAACTTAATACTGACTTGCAAATTGCAAAAAACGGAAGCAAATTTGAATTTCGCGGGCTACCGTGACGGTTCCACCTTAACCGGGCACAAATCCTACTGAGAATTTCATAGACAAACCCAATAACACTTTGCTCGACCTGGGAATTGAACCCAAAACCTCTAGCAGTCGCGCTTAGGACCACCCGGCTAACGAGGCAGTTCGATTTTTTACTTGATTATTTTTATCTTCTATCACAATCTCCTAAACTGCACGTTATATTAAAAAAATAAACACGACACCCAGATTCTGCTTTAACTATATTTTTTCCCAGAACGGTAATGAACAGTATCTTATTAGATACCTATTAACATCGTTAACAATCTTTCACCGAAGCACCAAATAAAAAAAGTTATGACCCCAAACATGAGATATCATAGTCTTTTAATATATGTTAATCGGATGCACCTGCTGCATATGCTTGCCATCTCAAATGTTCCCACGTGTGAACACTCACAGAACGTCTTTAGGTAATAATTAAACGTAAACATTTAACAGTTAAAAATTTATTCGAGAATTTATTTGAGAATTTGAGTTTAGTATTGGAGCTCCTGTCTGGGTTGCGGAATTTGTTCGAGAGAACGGCCGGGGCCCTGGAACGCAAAGGGCAATAAGATTTCTTTATTCATTAATCAATAAAAAATCTTACAAATAGAAAAATACTATCCCAAAACCATCTATACGGTTTGATTGGGAGATCGGACAGTCTCATTCACTTTGAGGATGGAAAACGGTTGGGTTTTAGCCAATAACAGTAAAAAAAAGTAGAGCTCTTTGTGAGTTTGTCCAGTGAAGTACTGCCACCATACCTACTTCTGTCGCAAAGGAGCGTTGCTGTGTTCCGGTTTGAAAGGAATGGGTGCCGGTGAAATTGCAGGCACATGAAACATCACAACTTTGGCCTCTGGGTATTACAGATGTCTTTAGGCAGACTACTTAACATCAGGTGGGCCGTTGATTTGTTTGCCATCCAATATGTTATAAAGAAGAAATCGTTTTTCTCAATCTTATTTAAAAATTATCCCCTGGTAAAAAAAACAAAATGTACCTAAAAATCAGGGGATACACATACATACCATCACGCTTGTATTCCCCGAAAGGTTAGGCAGAGGTGTACCAATGTACACCCACAGTACGCCAGTATATATAGGTCCCATGTCTATATATATACTACTGCCACAGTATTGTTTCTTAAAGGTTCTGCAATTAATGTACTGCCTACAAAGCGTTACACTCAAACATACACACAAACATTTACTGATCGTTAAAACTCATGCATGTTCCGTGAGGGTTACCCTGAGGTGACAATAGGTTAACAATCGACATAAACAAAACCCCGTGGAGTCCTTCATTTGACTATCTCAAATTTCTTCCGACCAACTATCTTGTTACCTTACAACGGCCATCGAATTTACATCGGAATTGTCTCCAATTTAAACAAATTCTCATCGGTACACACGTTCTAAATTGCGTTTATAATTAATCTTACAACAAACTTAATCTAATCAGTTGATAATATGAAAATACCGTTTCTAGTAAAATTCTTAAAGTTTTTGAATACGTTTAACATTCTTCAAATGTTCGTGACAATATCTTTCAAATTGTGTTCTGCTTTCTATGTAATTATCATTCAAATTAGGAGTATTATTTCAAGTTGATCTTACATACTAAGTGTTACGCTGATCATTGCTGGTTTTGTACCTGAAGTTCGAAATTTTGTTGAACAAAACTGACAGTGGATAAAAGCATTGATGCTTTAGTTTGATACAAAGGTGTCTAAAAAACATTCCGATTCAAATTTAGATAATAATATGTTGAGATGGAATCACAGTTGGGTAATACAGATAAGAGATAAGATAAGAAGGTAGCCAGGTGTTGATATAATAATGAATTTTATTCACAATTACCTTTCTTTCTACCATTGACTTTTTTATGGCGTAATTCTTTCGGGAAGTTTATTTTTCCGTTTTACTGAATAAGTTTGGTTTAACAATCTCGATTACGAAATTCGATATTGATTGTAAATTCAAAGGTGAGTATACACTAGATCATGAGCATTTACTTGTAACAAAACATTTCAAATGTCACTTTTTCACGAGGCGAACAATTTTGTTAATTTACAAATCAACGAGCGAATTAGTTTTATTTTTTTTATACTTTGCTCCTCCCTATTTCGCCCGTATCGTGGGTGTGTTTATAGATATATAAACTTACCTAGACAAACAGACCTAGGTCAACTAAAGGCCATACAAAAATTGGTTTCGTGAGGCAATCGAACCCGCAACACGCAGTGCAGTAATAGCTCAGCCCCTGCGCCAATCGTGTTAACAGTAACTCTTTGTGTAGCACTTCATCGAGCAAAGACACGAGCACACACGACCTACAGAATCTAGAATCTAGAATCTAGAATCCAGTATCTAGAAAATGCAAAATAGAAAGAAATTTTACAGGTAAATACTCACTCGCATTGAGCAGAACACAGCCGCGAACATTCGCAAGAACGTTACATTACATCAAAATACTATTTATATTTGAGCTTTTATTTGTGTTGTACCATTCCTAAGAACCTTACATTACACTGAAATGCTCAGGTGTAGATTCACCTTAATACTTTAAAAGAATCAATAAAGTCAAGTTTAATACTTGTAATCCTGGCTTAGAACAGTTTAGTTTCCCTTGAGTGCCTTCTGAAGACAGAAATATTGTCGTGTTTGACATCGAAGTTTCAATTTTATTGCTATCTAATGAAATTTAAATAGGCCATTTCAGTTAAGGAAGAGCGCTTAGAAAGACCAACTTGACATGTTAACATTTAAATAATGAAACCGTATTGGTAGTCAAACCTATAATATAAGGTAAGCAAAAACATAGAAGTAGTAACGTCAAAGTATAAAATAGGTAATTTATACACAATATATAGCCGTTTGGTACCTACTTCAGAAATATAAAAAAAAAATGAAATTCTCCAGACCGATTCCGGCCACGGCGGCTAATTTTAATGCAGAATATCCACGTACGCAGGCTATATTATAGTGCACAAGTGTGTGCGCAAATACAGGTGCTCTCCCTCTTCCCTAAATCTCATAACCCGATAGGACGGAAATCCGACACGACCGGAAAGAGATCAGGCGCAGGACCAACGGCTTTGCGTGCTTTCCGATGCACGGTGGTGTCACACCACCAACTTCCAAACTCCGGGGTGCTACTGAAATATTTTCTAATGGCAAAACGCAATAACAGTTTTTGCCCAACCTGAGAATAGAACCCACCAATTTACAAATTTAAAAAACCAAGTGGACATAGTCGACCGTAGCTTGTTATGAATATAATTGGTAGAAAACAATATTTTTGTTCGTAAGAAAAGGGTAAGAAGCCGCGAGACGGGACATGGCTTATCCGGCCCTTATGTAATAGTTGATTGAAAGCTAGGAAATTCTAATAATAAGTACCAACGAACCTGCAGTGCGATTCTCTAAAATGCAAACTCGAAAACGAGTCTCACTAAAGTGATCGCGCTCACTTCGATAACGAACCAACCTGTCATTGGTTTAGTATTTGTTCGCCGTGGTGACGTCGCCGGGCGTGATCGTGTTTAACAGAATACCATTTTGTAATCTCACTGCGGATTCAGCTTTCGGATTACGAAGTGAGGCTTAGAGAATCACACTGCTGTTACATATTCAAAGGTGACCTCATTAACGAACAATAAAGCTATTATCACACTACACTACATGACATTAGCGTCTATATTCCTACATCACAATAAATCCTCGTGAACGACAATCAATCGGCCATCCTCCTAGTTAATGTACCAGGAAAACGCCATCTTGCTAACAATGGACATTTGCAATTGTAATATAAACGTCATTGTACTACTTACATAGCAGTACTTGATGCATTGCATTATAGCCCACCTAACGGAGATGCTTTGACATAGCGCTTTATGGAAACATCGCAATAAATTTATAACAAACTTAACATCTGCATCTGATAAAACTCTTTAACAAGACCCAACATCCTTAACTTCAAGGCCACACGACACATTATCAATAAAAAACTTATTATAAAAATGCAATTGTAAGTTTGTCAACAAATCCGAACAGTGCCACCCGTAGACACCCTTTGTCCATTCCTTGATTGAATATCGAATGCATAATCGTAAACTTGAATCGATTCTTACGAATACGAAGAATCGATATTGAAATCGGCAAGCACTAAGGCTTTGTATGAATAAACGCACTTAGTGTGTGGAATAGGAAATCATAAAAGCCTAATGCTGTTCTACATACAATATTAAATCGAATTGGAGTTTATGCACCGATTATGTTTTATGTGTGTAGTCCTTTTGTACCTACTTTTCCTATAAGCCGCGATGTTATTCATCAGATAGCATTTTGTAATTAGATTTAGCCTTTATTCTTTGGTATGTTTAGGTTCTCTTTTCAGTGGCGAATGCCTGATTTTTTTAATAAAAATTAGATCACATTCACAGCTTATATAATTATCTTTTGCAATCGTAACTGGTCGAGCTCTGGAACTGTTTACAATTTCACAAACTGCTACACCTAGCGCCATCTATGTATTGGAGTGGGAACTACAAACGTCTTGTGGTTACTCTTTAGCGGGGAGTTACTACCCTTACACCAACTTGGTAGATGAGTTGAAAGTCACACCCAAACGTAATTTCCGGTGGATTTTAGTGGGCTAATACAACTTAATATAATTAAATAAACAGAATAAAATAGATTGTGAAAGAAAAGATTGATGATTTGATTTGATTTGATTTGATTTAAATAAAAAAACTGAGATGGCTGCTTTTTAGGTTTTACTTTGGTGACATATTTCCAATAACTACTCATAAATTCACAAATAAAAGTAAATTAAATAACATCTGTTTGGTTAGCAAGACATTATAGATAGATCAAATATTTTTGATCATCTTACATAGATATCTTAAAATCATACAAATATCCACATTTTTGCGCAATACATAACGTTTAAATTCTCCAGTAATTTAAATAATAAAATTATAATTGAATTCAAACAGCAAGTCTTTGTTTTTCCCAAGGATCTAAATCGCTCGGGTTACCATATCACACGGCAAGCATTTCCAAGGAATATTGGTACAAATTATGCGACTGCGGATTCTTTCACTCGAGATAATATTGTATTCGATTCCGGACCGAGTCGATGGCATCGTTCACGCGAGCTTCGAATGTTAGGCGACGTTTTAACCGATACCACGGAAACTCGATTAAAAATCGAATGGGGATCGATTTGTTGTTCTGTGACTAATGCTTGTTTGTTATGCATTCGAATTTAGTTTAAAATTGGAATCATAAATTATAAATGGTGTGGGTTTAGACAAAAGTTCATAGTGAAGCTATATTTCATGTTAGTTGTTAATAACTAATCCAAATAAATTGTTTAGAAGGTCAATACATTAACTTTTACAGGTAATAAATATTTTTAAACCGGTAGATGGTACTAACTGTTCTATTTGCATAACATTTAATCCAGTCGAAGGGCACTAATTCTAGCCATGACAGATAGCCGCCTCATTTAAGACCCTGTTTTTATTGTTGTGCCGCTATTAAGGTTAGATGCAACACTGGTGGTGAAATGGCTTCTAAATAGGTAAAACGAATACCTAATAAAAATACATACCTACATTGCTGTATTTGTAAAATCGGTTATCGCAAGTGCAGGCGAAGTCGCAAATAAAAAGTAGCCTGTATCCTTTATTGGAGTCCAAACTTGCCTTGTACCAAATTTCATCAAAATCGAAGCATAACAAATAGAGTTATTTTCGCATTTTTACTATAAGTATGGTAATGCTTATCCATGGTGACAAAAGGTTATATATTTACTAATGTTGCGTGTTTTTATAGTCAGAGCAAATGTTATGATTTTCGATCGAGAACCAACAGTACCGCTTAGAGATGTGAGCTCGATATTCGGTGCATTTTAGCGATCATATCGATACACGACGGCGAATATTTTGCGCTTTGAACGAAGACTGTCACCTACAGACAACGGTACGATAAAATACAGATATTTGTAACAAATAAAGGAATTGTTACATTGCAATTTCAACCTTAAAGGAGAGTGGGCAACCTGGTCTACCTACTCAACAGTGATGTAACATACGTCGTTGAATAGGTAATTGTGTGTACTCCATTTTGTTATATGGCCGTTAAGTTGTAGGTAATGGGGTTCTTGAGATATTTCCCAAAAACAAGTTAAAGCAAATTAATTTCGCAGAATGGAAAATTAGTGCAAATCTTCATTAACTATAGCTATATAAGCGCCGCTGCCTTACTGCTTTAAGATCATGAAGTCGTCACATGTCTTAATCACTCAGCTGTTTAACTGATTACACTTTAGGAACAACAGTTTGCTATTTTCAAAAAGTTATTTTTTCTAGTTTTCACGATTGGTAATCACATTAGACAACACATCAATAATAATAATAACTGATGTAGCTACTGAAGGTAACAGGAACTTTTAGTAGCGCCATCAGGATGGAATTTGGTGTGGACAAATGTGCGGTTATGTATGTTAAGCGAGGGGAGATTGTGGAGTCCGAGAGAGTTCAACTCTCGGAATCCATAAACCTTAGATCCTTTTCTTTAACGGAGACCAATAAGTATTTGGGTATGTCGGAAGCGTTGGGCATTAATACTGTTGTCGTGTAGCAATCGTTGAAGGAGCGCTTCTTTGGCCGCCTGAAAAAAGTATTTAATAGTCTTTTATCATTCACCAGCAACTTGCTCTAAAATACCGCCTTGTAGAATCGGAAGTACCGAACTATGGGTATGTGTCCGACCCAGTTCTCGAAAATAGCAATGTCACATTGTACTGGGACCGATCCATCATCACTGACAGGACTATTGTAGCCAATAAGCCTGATATAGTGGTGGTGGATCACGTAGAAAAGCGCGCAATGATTGTTGACATAACAAGCCCCACATGACTTGAACCTCGGGAAGGCCGAGAATGATAAGAAGATAAAGTATCTTGACTTGGCTCGCGAGGTTGTCGACATGTGGGATGTGCACTCAGCGATCATTGTGTCGATTGTCGTTTCATCCAATATTAAATATGCCAAATAAGCCATAATATTTAAAGCTCGCTCTTTATCCAACAAAGCGCACGCGTCGAGAGGCGTGGTTTATCAACTCCTCCAAGTTCGACACGGTCGCTAGTCACTTATGTAGCCGTAGTTAATGAAAAATTACATTATTGTTCTATACGGCGAAATTATTTTGCTTTAGCTTGTTTTTGTGAAATATCTCGAGAACCCCATTACCTACAACTTAACGGCCATATAACAAAATGGAGTACACACAATTACCTATTCAATGACGTATGTTACATCATTGTTGAGTAGCTAGACCAACTCCCATACATTTTTGCCCACTCTCCTTTTCAGGGTTATTGCTTAATTTAATTGTTAGGATTGTAATCTAAGGTGTAGGTCTGTATATCCGCAGAATATTTGAGTAAAATTACACATATCCTAGTTCACAGAATAGTGGGTTATTCTGTGAACTTAGGATAAGAAAGTTCGTAAAAGGTATTAATCCTAGTTCCAATAATATCGCGAATGGCTGTCATGGTAGCCAATCTCAATGGAGACGTCATGAGATATTATATTGCACAAATATGTGCGCAAACACTATTGCATTCCCTCTTTTCTTACTCATAGTGAAATTGGACGGCAATCCGGAACGACCGGGGAGAGTAAAATACCATACCTACTACAGTTGCAGCCACGTAACTTTGCAGAAGTCGTTAGATGCGCAGAATTCATTTTTTGGATTTTCTATACTAAATAGTACATGCGCAATCTTTCCCCCACTACGCCAACCTTGCCAAGTTATGTGCCGGCAACTGTACTTCAATTCCTAGTGGAAAAAGTCGCGAGTAAAAGCTAGTTTTTAATTCTCTCAAAGTTCCTGTACTAACGCACCCTCAACCAATTCAATGTTGCTGTGGAACAGAGGTGAAATTAGAACAATTACCCGCCGCCGAAGCCGCGACGGCCACAAATAGTGCCGGTGATAGTAGCTAATGACTTGTTAGTACTGCCGCCAAATACACACATGCGATTACTGTTGTAGTGATGTGGGGTAGTCGATAAGAGTGCGTTTTTTTTGTCGATATTTTTATGATGCATTTTAATTACATGCAGCCGGTCTGTAATACTCTAAATAACCCAAGAAGTGAGCTGTTATGCTTCTATGAGGAATTAACAGTTCACTTCAAGCTCGCTTGACCTAAATTCACCGATTAAAATATAATTTATTTTAGCACTGCCTATAAGAAATTTTAATCGATCAGGGAAAAAAATCTGTTGAGTAGTTGTCAGTGTACAGTGATAAGAAGAAGACTAAGTAAATAATAATAATAATAATAATAAAATTCGTTTATTGGGAACAGAAAACAATACAGTATTAAACAGATATAAACGATGGCAGTTGCAAAAGTTAAAAACTGTGGCGCAACTGCCAACGCCCGTCTCCTAGCAAGAGGATAAGTGTTCCTGATTAAGTGAAGGGTACTAGAAAAGGTTCGAGAAAATTTACTTAATACTAAGATTAAAAATAAAATAAAATGCAAATATCAAATCGTAGGGTATGCCGTGTGTTTGTAGGTATGCGTGGGGGTGTGTGACTGTGTGAGAGTTTGTGGGTGTGTGAGGGTGTCTGTACAAACAAGGGTGTGTGCGTGTGTTGCTTTGTGCTAAAAAGTTAGACCTTCATGAGAGTTTCTGTTGAGTCGTAGGTTTGGGATTTCAACCAGAGGCAAAGTGTTTTCTTACATTGACTAATGGTATTGGGGTAAATATTTATATTTTTATTAATTTTATTGTAAAGTTTTGAACTTAGGTATGCAAAATGGTGACGAGCTAGGGCTGTTCTGCGAGGTTCAGTATTGCATACACGATCAGATCGCCGTGTACTGGTACACTTGTCAGGATCATAATTAAGGTGTGAATGCGTACGTATTATTGTCCTAAAAATAAACAATTGTCTCACAGTTAGGACTTGGCAAAGAGAGTAGAGTGACGCTGTGGGATATAGGATCGGTTTTTTAGCAAGGACCTTCAAAACTGCTCTCTGTGCTCTTTCGAGCCGCAACATCACTGACTTATGCGCCCCTCCCCATACTGTGATGCAGTATCCCATTACTGATTGGGCAAGGGCAAAGTAAATATTAATTAGGGTATTAAAGTTGGCTGCACCTCTGAGTTTCTTAAAAACATATAAGAGTTTTCTTAGGCGACTTACTACAGAGTTGATTTGTTGGTGCCATTTGAGGTGACGGTCAACTATAACACCAAGGTATTTAATTGACTGAGTGGCTTCAAGTAGAGGGCAGTCACAGACAGTGTCTGCAGTTTGGTTCAGACAAGAGTGCGCGCGAAGTGAGATCGGAATTAGGGGTTGCCCAGACTTATTTGCGGAAAAAGTAATGAACTTGGTTTTGCTAATGTTTAGAGTCAAGAGATTTAGACTCAACCATTTCATAACAGTACTCAAGGCCAGCTCAGCATTTAAGGTCGCCTCATTCCAACTACGCCCGTGAATAATTAGAGCTGTGTCGTCTGCATAAGTTACAATTTTACAGTTGGGGACTGACAATCGGCACAGCTCATTCACGTATATAAGAAAAAGGCTAGGCCCAAGCACGCTACCCTGGGGAACACCAAATTTGAGAAGTTTCTTTGAACTAAGGTGATTTTCAATTCTTGTGTGCTGTCCACGGCCCGTCAAGTAACTTTTAAAGATATCCAGGGCAACGCCACGAACACCAACGTCCTCCAGCTTTGAGAGAAGAATCGGGACAGAGACAGTGTCAAAAGCCTTAGAGAGGTCTAGGAATATTGTTAGACATTTGTTTTTATTCTCAAGGTTATCAATTACAGTATTTGTTAGTTCCAAAACGGCATCGTCTGTGGCTTTGCCACTTCGAAAGCCAAATTGGTTACTAGCTAAGATATTATGTTTTGAAAGAAATTTAATTAACCTAGCGTTCATAAGTTTTTCGAGAATTTTTGAGAGGGTTGTTAGAACCGATATTGGTCTGTAATTTGTGACACTGTCCCTGCCACCACATTTATAAATGGGACGGACAACCGCAGTCTTAAAGATGTCGGGGAAGACACCTAGTGTAAGGCATAAATTAAATATGTGAACTAGCACTGGAGTGATGATGAACCTAGTAGCTTTTACAATAGAAGTAGGAATGCCGTCAATTCCCACGGCAGACTTGTCCTTTAGACTAACAATGATGTTGTGAACCTCAGAGTCGTCAGTGAGGTATAGAGCCATAGAGTGAGACGGCTGAGAATTAGAGGGAGTGTCACACTTTGTGACTAACTCATTCGGGGTGGATATTTCGAAGGGCCGCGGCTGAGATATTTTTGAGGCAAGAAGGCTACCTACGTTTGCGAAGTAATCGTTTATCTTGTCAACTGATTGGGAGGGATTGTCACCTAGTTTTAATAGATCAGAGGATGGAATTTTGCTTTGATTTAGGTTAGCTAGCTGTTTAATAAGAGCCCATGTTGCTTTTGGGTTGTTACGAGCTTTGTAAAACTCTTCACGCTCATATTCAGTTTTGATTTTTTTTAAAAGATTATTACAATGGTTCCGGTAACGACAGAAAATTAACTTATGTGTTTCATTATCTGGATGTTTTTTGGACTTTCGATACAAATTGTCTCTATGCCGGATACACCTTAAAAGGCCTGGGGTAATCCACGGCTTTAAAATGCGTCGTTTACTGGGAGTTACAGAGAAATGAGAGTTAGACTTTATAACTGTAGACACTAAAGAGGTAAAAGACTCAGCAGCTACATTCGGATCATTGCAGTTAAGGATTTGACTAAAATCAGCGTTCGTGATAGACTCCACAACTTTTGGAACATCAACTTTTGGATTACTGTAACGGTGTTCAGATTTAGCTTTGATGTCCATATTACAAAAAAGAATCACAGGGGCATGGTCCGTTATAAGGGAATCGAGAACAAGGGTTGTAGTAATGGATCGACAGCGAATAATCACATGATCAAGACAGCTTGACAGTCTAGTTGGAAGAGTGTAAGCAGAGAGCATTCCATGGGACGCCGTTATATTGAGGTACTCGTCAGAGCTTGGGTCAGAACAATCTGGTGCTATGTTAATGTTCAGGTCCCCAATAATTGCAACAGATTTAAATTGTACAAGGGTTCCGAGTAAATTGTCCAGAGTGCAGAAAAACCGGCTCAAGTCTCTGCAAGCTGGAGAGCGGTATACAGCAACAAGAGCAAGCTTAGCAGAAAATTTAAGTAAGAGACAATTTGCATCACTGAGAGTGGGAATTTCGATGATAGCGTTAAAGATGTTTTTTACATAGACCACTACACCATCATTTTGACTTTCAAAGTTCGAAGCATGGCAGGTAAAACCGTCTAGAGGGGGGATAATATGACACTTGCTCAACCAGCATTCAGATAATATGATTACATCGGGTTGGTAAGTGAGCCTATGCAAAAATAAGACTAAGTTTTCAAAGTTACAGTTAAGACTACGTATGTTGGTGTGTAAGATTTTAAAGTCGTGTAAGGATTTGTTTAAAAAGTTTACACTATCTTCTGGTGATGAGGTAAAACAATTTGAGATAGAGACTTGCTCGACCTCATTTGCAATTGCTGTCAATTCATCCATTATTTAAAGACAATAACGTACTTATTAAACTATAGACCACTACCTCATATAGTTCTGATTGAACAATGAATTCTATAAAACCATCATAGATTTCACTATTAACCAAAATTATTACATCTTAAAACACACATTCAATAGTACTTTTATTCACCTGCATTCATCTTGCTTGAGGTTTGAAGTAAAATGATTCATTAAACATGACGTAAAAAATAATAATTAAACTATCGATAAAAAAGCCGTTTAATATTTCGAAGCACAACACTGGCAAGTGAGCGACGACCGACCGCGGTCGCCACTACACCGCCATCTATAATTGGTTTGCTCCGAAGCTGATTTTTATCTCCAATTATTGAGTTTTCACGCCAATTAAATATTATCTAGTTTCCGGTGGAAGCCGCAACGTCGATATAATCATACTGTTTCTAGAAATGGCACAACCCTTAGTACTTACTACGTTTGTTGAATAAATGATTTAATTATTAACTCTCTGTTTATAATCATTCTTGTAGTTCTACTCGTTTCCGTTCTGATATCTAACTAACATTATATTATAGTTTTTGTATGCATATTATACAATGATTTATGAATGCTCGGCTCGGTTTTGTTACGATATCGATTAAAGGCACATAAAGTTTAATGAAAGATAGCGCGAAATTGCGGGATGTGGGAGTGCAGGCTCGATAATTTTGACTATCCCTAGGAAAGGCCTGTTACCAACAGTGGACATCGTTCGGCTGATATGAAATAATAGTTAAATGAACAAAAGAAAATATTACCTACATGTCGACACCTAACACCGATTAACATAACTATTTAAAAAAGTACGGAGTATTAGTTAAAATCCAACAGACATGATTGCCAGACACTTCGTGGACCATAACTTCAACCAATGGCTTTATAAGCCAGGACCTTGGGTCAAAAATAATTTTTGAGCTCCCCTACTAACCATTTTTTTATATATTGCTCATAATATTATCAGTATTTATAAGTATTATACATAAGTCCAATAAATAATGAATAGCTTTAACCAGTATCCTGTAGAACATCAAAAACACCAGTAATCACGCATGAACTTTAAATGAGTAAAGTACCTAAAAGCTGATACTAGAAAAAAGGTCCAGCATTAAAACTAACAAGTACGCATATCTTCTTAACAACATTTGTCTCTATCTTCAAAATCTCAGCAATTACCAAAATGACGTAGATTCTGGCGACTGCAAGATGACCACAAACCCTTTTACATCAAAAGTACCTTCACAGATTCCATTATTAAACACAGTAAACTAAGTAACAGAGTCAACATTTATCTTAGATACAATCTAAATTCTACCGCGCACCCATCCGGGCACTGAACACAAATAACTACTTAAAAGGTCAACTTTCTCACTATTAACTTGTTCAGACATTGTAGCGTATTGATTAATACTAGTTACCGAGTCCTTTGGTGGAGACCAGAATGTCTCTGAATATGTAAGATTGGATTCGCTGAATGTATTGCATTGGAATACAATATAGGCTGACGACGTGGTTCACACCGCATTAAAACGCTGGATACAGGCCGCTTCCAATTGGTCCTTTTGAAAATCTATGAGGGAGGTGTATATCCAGCAGTGAACGTCCTGCGGCTGATATGATGATGATGACGATTAAGGCTCGGTAGCACCGGTGTGGTCGACTTCCAGGCGTGGGTGCGGTCAGACACTGCACTAGTAAATGGATGGGTGTGGATGGGTCTACACCAACGCAGACAAAATAAATGCGGTTGCAACTGCACCCGGGAGTTATCTGCTCCAACGTTGCCGGTCCTTTCATCATCATTATCATCATATCGCGTCCGCTGATAGACATAGGCCTCTCTTAAAGAAAGCCACAATGACTGCGGCCCTGCGCTACCCAGATCCCGCATCCGAGAGTTTTACGATCCCAAAAGCCTAGGAACTATGTGCCGGGTCTTTGGGGTGCAAAATAAGTTGACATTGATCGTACTACACTATAATACTGAAGGTAACATAAAACTAGTATACTTATAATATATTTTTCACTGTCCCAAACATAGTAGGATTTTCTGGCCTTTTAAGGCGTAATTTCAATATACGCAGCCGACAAGGTACAAAGTTCCCATATACCTATTTATAAAATTATAGTGCGTTTAGCGAGGATATTAGACAACTGTATGCAATGGGGTAGGGTTATATAGGGTTATGGGGACTTTGTATGGGCGTAATGGAGTTTGTATACTAATTATAACATTGTAATGAATGGAAACAAATGTACCTAATACACTTGTGTAATGAGGTCTTAATAATACTAATCCATTATTGTCACACGGTAGGGCAAAGGTCGCTTCTCTCTAAGAAGGCATTGATCACCACGTTTGCTCAAGGCGGATTGGCGATCTCAGACTTTATTAATGATTGTAAGTCCAGGTTTACTTAGATGTTTTCCTTCACCGATGTCAGTGATACCTAAGTTAAATTAGGAAGTAAGTATAAAATAAAATAATTAGCATAGGCACATTGTTCTGTCCTGTACCCGGTTGCGAACCCACCTCATGCATGAGAAGCGCACTCCCTAACATTGGGCCATCGTAAGGTCTTACTCATATTTATATTTGCAAATGGAAAAATTGTAGTATAAGTTTTAATAAGTACGATTAGAATTGAGACATCGAGATTTTCAAAAACCAAGACATTTCAAAAATATTTTTTTTCTTTATAATTATTTATTACAGCAGGCATTTTAATTAAACTTGGTAGAACAGTCAGTGGAGAACAGTTCCTCTGAAAAATAAAGAGAAGGTACGTACTTCAAAACTACTTACAAAATCATGTTTGCAGAAGACATTCTTGGCGGGACGGGAGAGGGAAAGGAGGGTCCCCCGTCCCAGCGGCCGCCGCGGTAGACGATCCGGGCGTCGGGAGCCACGTGACGACTCCCGGCCACCGTAGACGCGGGTCTGTGGACGGTGAGCAATGGGTAGCTCACCGTCCGTACGTTCACTAGCGACAGACCGTGTCGACGGCGCGTCCGTGTTCCACGCGCGCCTCAAAGAGATGTCAGCAAATTGGATGGGGCCACTGAGGGCCGATGCCTGCCGGGGCTGCGGGTTGTTCGAAAGAGATACCGCGCCCCCGGAACGCAAAGGGCACATGAAGGAACATAGACGGGTTTTAGTCAGTAAAAGTCTGACACTCCCTCCCGCCCCGCCCAGGGCGGGGGAAGTTATTTGATGATTTCCCGTCTATAAAAAAAAAAAAAAAAAAGAAGACATTCTTAATCTTCTTTATAATAACTAAAAACTTGAAATTCTGTTTAAAAATAAACAGTTTTTCCGCACCGCGTTTGTACAAGACGGTATAAAAATAAAAATGGTATTGCGCTGAAACATAAAAGTAAAAATCTTATTGTTTGGCTTAACAGTTACTCACCTCATGCAAACAATTTGCAACTCTATTTATAGTGTATTTTAATTGATTTTCAATAAACGAAAATTGCTTAAACATATTGCTACTTTGGTTGCTCTGAACCTTATACATTTTATTAATTAAATTCATTGGAAGTCTGTCATTAGTTTCTAAAGGAACTTCAACTATACTCGTATATTAGTGGCATGTCTTGCTGCAGTAACTTCTGAAAGTTACAAACAAAGTGACTGTGAATTGTGTCACTAACAGGAAGCAACCTTATAAAATTCTGATGTTATATACTTTTAATATCGAAAAATAGGGTATGCAAACCAATGGGCTTGTAATAATATAATGTACAATTTATTTAAAAAAAAAACAACTATTTATAAATTGTACATTTACTAGCTTCTGTCCGCGGCTTCATTCGCATGGTTTATTTTACCAGCAATCATTTAAGCGTTTGGTTACTGCTCCACACTCATGGGTCAGCGTGATAGACTTTTTTTTTCTAGCCCGTAAAATTATCAAATGCCTTCCCCTGCTCTAGGCGGAGCGAAAGGGAGTGTCAGACTCTTACTGACTAAAACCCACCCGTGTTCCTCCTAATGCCCTACCCTGCTTACAGAAATTATTTAGCAAACTATTAATAACGTATGCAAGTAACTTTCAGTCATTCAAAACTGTTGTCTGTACTTTGTTGTGTGTTAAGCTTATGTCGAACTCGGTTGTACAACATGACGCGTCCGATGCATTGTTCTCGAGCCTGTTCGTTATAAATAAAGTATTATCTGCAATAATAACTTGCTCGATTGAACTGAACAATACGCTCAGAGGACGTGTGGGCGGCGGATACTATCGACCTATTGACGGGAATTATATGGAGCTGGTTTGAGTGGCCCATTTAATTTATGCTTATTTTTTACATCATCACGCCTGGCTCCCCGAAAGTTAGGCAGAGGTGTACCAATGTAGACCCAAAGTTTGCCGGTATGTTTAGGTCACATGTAATAAGAAGGGGCGAGCCTATTAACCGGCCACAAATCCTAACTCCGAACAGCTACTGAAGATTTTATAGAAAAAATCCAATAGCACTGGTCGACCTGGAAAGCAAACCCAATTTTTTAGCAATGTCTCAGTAACAGCCAGTTTTAAAGTTGGTTGTATGACTCCCCCGCGGTCCGGATATCAATTCTAAAATATGACAGTTGTTCATTTTCAAGAGTGCTATTACAGCCTAAAATCTGCCAATGAATTTTAAGTCACCCTGTAAAATACTAAGATTTTAATAAAAATGTTGGATGCAAGCGAAAATCGTTAGCTCACCGTCCGTACGTTATTTAACGACAGGCCGTGTCGACGACGCGTTCATGTTCCGCGCAAAGAGGTGTCAGCACATGGAAGGGGCCACTAAGGGCCAATGCCTGCCGGGGCTGCGGGTTGTTCGAAAGAGATACCGCGCCCCCGGAACGCAAAGGGCACACGAAGAAACATAGATGGTTTTTAGATTTCCCATCTGAAAAAAAAAGCGAAAATCGTAATAAAAACCTCAAATAAACAAATATTAAAATGTTACAAACCACTCTATAAACATCCCATCACCGACTCTTTGTTGAAGTCCAGCCTGATTTAATTGCGTACAGCGTTAATTGGCCATTGTCCTTTAATATTGCGCCCTCGCCCTCAGTTAACTATAGCCGATTGTTTTTGTGCCCTGTTGTGCCTTGTGCCCCGTTGTGCCCTGTGCGCTAATGTGCAGTCGTGATGTTTGCTTACCGTTTAGATAGCGATTGAGATGTTTTGGCGGTGGAGGGGAGAAGGGGGAAGCATTGATTTAAGTTTAAAGGGATACGTGATAAGCAGGGTTTTGATACAGTAAATAAATTGCCGTTGAAATTAGGACTTTAAATCTTAAGAGTTAAAATAATATTTATAATGACAAGATAAAAGGGTGACGGTTTGCGGGTGGTGCGCCGTCAGCTGGCGTTTAGATTTTTCAAGATGATTTCAGTCGGGTCATTGAATAATAATAATGAGAGATGACCGTTAAATTGAACACTGATGATTTTCGATCGTATCGAATCATCATCTTTCTGCCCTTATACCATTTTACTCGAGGTCGGCGCTACATGTTTTCTTCTTCCATGCCAACCTGTCAACTGTCATGCTATCACTGACTCCCTTCTATTTCATATCATTCTTAACACAATCCATCGATCTTTTCTTTGGCCTCCCTCTTTCTCTCCATCCATCCACATTTATATTCATGACTCTTTTGGTGTCCCGAATATTAATTATAATATTTTAAAAATACTATACTTACCTGACTAATTTGGTACCTAATTTCTACTTAAAAAAAATGGAGTAAATAATATGCCTACTAACTCAAAAATCGTAAGTATATATTTTCATTAAAAAAAATCTTTTAACATCAATCTTGAACAGTAAACCATAAACAACCACAAGATGCACTTTCAGCAACCAGACTTACACACAATCTTCCAAATCTCTTAATCTGCAGATCGCCAGATTACGCACTATCCACGCACTATTAAACAACAAGGAAAGAATTTGCAACAACAACAAAAAGTAACAGCTTCCAACGATGTTACAGGACAAAGGCGTTTAACAAAACCTGCCTCCACACTGTTCTTTGAATCATATACATAATCATAATAATTAAATGTCGCAATGAGGAGCCGTGTTATCAGCCGGACTCAGAATGATGCTACTGACCACATCTCGTCATTCTTTTTACCAGAACTTTTAACTACTCCTACGCAAAACCCGACATCCATTGCCAACTTTACACTTGCAAGCACGTCATCCTTTCTAAGAGAAACGGTAAGGGATTTTGTGTGAGCATTTTGAGTCGGGTTGCCAAAGGTGTCGCAGTGTAGGAAAGTGTCAGAGCAAAAACCAGTTAGGCAAATTATCTGCGAAGAATCAGTGAGTCCACCTGCCGTTCAGCGCTGCAGTTATTTATTTATGTATTCTGTGTTGCTAAGTTCGCGTGATGGTACGCAATGTATTGTTGTAAATGGCTCGCACGGTGGCTTTTTTTTTCCTTGCTGACGTCCCTATTGAATAAACTTCGGAATGTATTAGAAATTAATGTCGGGATTATTATTTATGTTGGTTTAGGTTACGGGTGTTTTTTGTTTGTTTGGGGATATTTTTGTGATAGTAATAATGATAGAAGTTGATAATCTATATAATAAAGCTGAAGAGTTGATGTTTAAGACCTCAACAACTAACGATCCGATTGAAAAAAATCATTTTGTATTATGATAGTCAGATTCCACGACATGGTAAAGCTCGCGTCTGGATGCGTGAAGCGCTGGGCCGGTCATTGTGCCAATCTTTAAGGGAGGCCTATGACCAGCAGTGGACGTCAATCCGGCTGAAATGATGATGAAGATGGTACGTCGGATTCTATTCCTTCCGGGAATAGTAGGAATAGGCTATATAACATCTCGCTACAGCCAACACAAGCGCAGCTGTAACCAAAAACATAACTGAACGCGGGTGAAACCGCAAGAACTTAATTTCATTGCTGCCTAAACGTACGCCTTCAATAAAGACTCTTTTCATTATTGTGTCTCCACATTTTATGTCAATTTTTC
Source organism: Caradrina clavipalpis (assembly GCA_932526535.1). Lineage (NCBI taxonomy): Eukaryota > Metazoa > Arthropoda > Insecta > Lepidoptera > Noctuidae > Caradrina > Caradrina clavipalpis. The sequence goes on from OW052105.1 coordinate 8,180,429, forward strand.
AGAAAAAAATAGCATCCGATTTAAAACAGAAAAAATAACTAAGTATCACATTAAAACAATAATGAGGAATGCTGGAATATCTAATTATTATGACCCCAAGATGAAGCCAGACACAAAAATAAAACACGATTTTTATAAACAATTTTTCTCCAACAACACTCCAAAACATCTGACAACTTATTCAACCGAATCTTCACTAAACAAATACAATAAACAATAAATAGTTAGACAATAATAAATAGTTTAAACACACAGACAAACCCACAAGGCAGAGATTAACGCTCTGCAACATTGGAGATTTTTCAATCAACCACACAGTTGGGTTTCTAATTAAAAGTATAATGATCCATCCTATAATTGTACAGAAAAACTATGTTCCCATAACCGACATTATAATAATGAATAATATTTAGTAATTAGTAATTGTGTAACAAAAACTATTTACTATTTAGTGAGGCATAAAAAGTAAGTGATTTCAATTTTGTAACTCACCTTCGTGACTAAATGTTATAAGATTTTTTGTTTTAATTTGAGCAATTATTTATCGAGAAATACATAAAACTATTTAATATTATGAAACTATTACTATGTTATTGACATGACAATGACTTTTAATTTCGCCGTAACAAACAAAAATAATAATAGGAATAATAAGTATTTAATTGTAGTAGGTAGTTTGAGTGTTATTGCAGTTCTATGAAATTCCTAGTAGCAATTCGGAGCTAGGACTTGTGCCCGGTTAATGGCAATAGACTTGCACCCTATAACATGGGACCCTAAACATACCGGCGCGGTGGACTGTCGGTGTACATTGATACGTACACATCTGCATATCCCTTCGGGTAATATAGGCGTGATGGTATATATTATATATTTTGTTATAAAATCATCCTGTTCCTCATACTTTACTACCAATTTAATTAGACTGTGACGTAATAATTATGCAACAAATCTTTAATACATGACGAGACCGCTTACCAACTGTTCATGTAAATCAAATCTGACCACAGCCTAGCAGTAAAAGCGTAATCACGTACACCCATCACATAATATCGCGCCTTACCTTTCCCTCACGATTTATTAATTATTAATTACAATTACTGTTCAAAATCAATGTATTAATTATAAATCATACACTTCGTTTCCTTTGCAAAGTTAGCCGTAAATCAAAATCAATATAACTGGTTTAATTGATTATGTAGAAAGATTAATGCACATTATTGTATATTAGAATATACAATAATGCCGTTGTAATATAAAACCGTTGATCCCGGCTGTCATTCACAGATATTTGACAGTCGTAACGGACAGTCAGAAGCCAAGAAGTCTGACAACTAGTGTAACCAAGCGGTTACGTGTTGCCCAGTTACTGGGTTGTGGAGGTCAGATAGGCAGTCGCTCCATGTAAAACACAGGTATTCAGCTGCATTCGGTTAGACTGGAAGCCGACCCCAACATAGTTAGGAAAAGGCTAAGCAGATGATGATTGTATATTAGAATATGTTTATTGATTTTTATATTTGTTTATTACTAAAATAATAATTATAGTACCAGCTTGTTATTGTCCCACTGCAGGGCAAAAGCCTCTTCTCATGTAGAGAAGGCACGAGCATTAATGACCAAGCTTACGCAAAGCAGAGAAGCAGATTGGCGATTTCAGACCTATTCTAATTACGAGGTAAGGTTTCTTCACAACGTTATCTTTCACCGATGTCAGTGATGTCCAAGATTAGAAAGATCTTACCAAAAGAGATACCTAAATAACCAGAGTTGTCCGATATAGTTGAAATATCAGTCCATACTGATGGATGTCAGCGAATTTAATTAACTTTTGATTAATAAACTGTTTGTTCTCTTATAATTATATCAAATTTTAATCGAAACCATCCTTCAGCATTTAAAAAAACTTTGATTATAATTATGTGACGTCACGGTTACTTACGACTTTTGTTGACTCTACGAGTACATAAGACTAATACTGACATTGCTTGTCTGCGCCCGGTTGCAAACGCACGGCCTCATGCATGAGAGATAGGCGCCTTAACTACTAGACCATGACGAAATAATTCCATTGATAAAAAAAAAACAACCTTAATTACCTACTAATATTTTCATTAAAAAATAAAAAAACATAGGTATTAAAGTAAAAATAACTTAGCCAGTAACATCGGTATGCGTTACTAAAACAAACACAAAGGATGCGCAGGCGCATTTGAAATGATAATAAAACGGACAAATGAAATCGCACACTTACTCGTATCTTTGTGATGCGCTTGGACAAAGTGGCGGATTAAAGCCGGGGACAGGACTGAGTCCCGGGGTCTGGGACCCGGGAAGAGCGAGAGAACAAAACAGAAGGACAGAAGGAAAATATATCCAATTAGGAAAGACATAAGAGACAAATTTTCATACAAAACGAGCTATAGCGTCTCTCCACAAGACGTATCGGTCCGACTTTTGTCAGATTTCTTCATCGGTGAGAATAAACTCTCAAAAATTGGCCCGATAGTCGGTCCGATTCTCGGTCGTATGGGGAGACGCTTACGGTAATTAAAACAGTATTGGTCTTACATCAAGAAAAGGCTTATATTATTTATATTTGCTAAATTAAAAAGAAATTGAGAAGTAAAGAAACCAAAAGCAATGAATTTAGTCAAGCTTTCTTTTCGTGATATTATTTTCTCAACAATTTTACAAGAAATACTTATCACAATGAATCATAGCATCAATCTATTTCGTCTACTTAACTACAAAATCCCGGTACAAAATCCCGGACACAGCCAGTGTGTCCCGACCTAAAAACTAAGAACACGACTAGTATCGTAATATTTGCGAATAATCCGCAAACTGGTAATACTATACGGACACTGGGAACACTGAGAAGTTTCAGATAAAGAAAATATCAAGACTATTATAGCCCGTCGCACGCACGTCGCTCTCACGTACGATTTGTGGGGACAAGACACTGCGAGACGGATTTATTCTTTTTATTACCTTATTCCTTTACAATACAAAAAAAAACGTACACTGGAAACTCTTGTAATGCGTATCTACTTGCTAAGTTATGTAGTATATTAAGGAAAGCCTCTATAAAACTGAAAATTAGACATGCTCCAGTATCTAATAATAACACAAGTCAGAACTGACTTACCAGAATATTAATTGACATTCAGTCTAACTGTCATAATTTTTTTTATTAATGTCTGCATTTTTATTTGAATCTCCATTTTTTTTACGTTGATATAACAGGAACCTCAACATTGCTTGCCATTATTTAAAAACATACATACATACATTAACCCTGAAAACATAACACTCCTTTTTTTGGACAGATTCGATTCTATTTTTTTTTTATAAAATAGAATCGCACTCATGTTATCAATCCTCCTTTCAAATATATTTATAGTTCAACAAGAGCTTAATTATATATTTTTTGCCAATTCTGCCTACCCAAGACGTACAATCCTTAAAACATCTTATCAAGAAAAGTTTATTCTAAAAATAAATCATATTTCTTATCCATATATTCCCAACATGTCATTCGACTATATCTTTTGTAGTTTCGCATCCAGCGGGCTGTCATACGGCGGGGCTTAGCGAATTAACACCGGAGTTAAGTTGCATTATGTACTGTGCCTTTTGCAACGCCGCACCTCTTGATACTTGTCCCCACAGTACATGTAGATCAGCAGGTGAAAACGACGCAACATTTGTTTTTTAACGATATGAAATCATATGATTTCCCCCGCCCTGGCGGGCGGGAGGGAGTGTCAGACGTTTACTGACTAAAACCCATCCATGTTCCTTCTTGTGCCCTTTGCGCTCTGGGGGCGCGGTATCTCGTTTGAACAACCCGCAGCCCCGGCAGGCATCGGCCCTTAGGGGACCCTCCGAATGTTTGCTGCCATCTCTTTGAGGCGAGCTACCCAGGATAGCGCACCGTCCACAGACCCGCGTCTAGGGTGGCCGAGAGTCGTTAAGTTTGAAAATTCCGACTTAAGAATGTAATTTTTCCAACATTGGTTCATACCCCGTATGAAAACCGCAACCTCGTGCATAAGTGGCGGTTCTTGTTCATCGCGCATGATCTAATTTAGGCGTAAAAAGACCGAATTCCAAAACTTGCCCTACTGCTTCTGACCTGCACTATAACATTAACATAGCTAGTGTTGTTATCGATGTGTTGTATGTTGTTATGTGTTGTTCAACATGTTAAATGTTAATTACACACACACACACTGATTTGTTAGTCGCTCGCCTAGCTTTTGATATTAAGTCCTAGCTTTAATTTCCGCCTTTACATAATGCGGTAGGCAGTTATATAATGGTTGGATGCTGATTCGCAACTATTGTTAGCTGCTGGTGCATTGTGGGAGCTGTGCCGGCGATGGATTAGGCAGATTTATCTTAACCTGCCCGTGTCTTGTGGTTCCGCCTGCGCCTAAGTTTAATTTTCCGTTCTATTACCATGACATAATCAGTTCGTAGGTTCAATCGTGAAAGCGTTACGTACAAACAGACACAACAATACATATTTAGGTGATACAGCACTCACCTTTTTTGCAAAATTGCTTTCTAACATCTTCATCATAATCGTCATATTCACCTTCTGACCACTACAGCTGGACAGAGGTCTTCTGTAAAGACAGCCACACTGACAGCGCTGCCTAACATCTTATCTATTAGAAATTAGTCAAAAGATTATAAAAAAGAAGCCTCTTTTAGGTAGCACAACTAGTGAGCCTTGTGACAAGTTCTGTTTAATGTCATGTTTTCGAGAGACCGATCTTGTTTCTGCAATAAAATGGTAGTTTATTTCAATGGAGACAGTTTCCAAATTTATCATTTGGTTAACGCAACAGTATCGAGATGTATTCTCTCTCCAAAAAAAGACCTTTATAAAAGTTAAATCAACTGTTCATTAATTAATTAATTAATTAATTAATCCACGACAATAGTCACCAATTAAAAATTGCACACTAAAAGGCCAATATAGACCTAAATTAATAGCTAAGATAAGTCTCGGCCATTTGTTTTTATTATCTAGATAATTTGATTATCAATCTTCGTTTAATTTCACCTTTCTTTCCAAATTACATACCGTGAGAAAAAAGAACTTAAAAAAACAAAGTTCATCAAGTAATTAAAAATAATTAAACCACACACAGACAGTTCAATTTAATTGAATTTCCTCGATTACGTAATCACAAAAGCGAGTCTTTAATTAAAAACTGAACATAATCAATTTTAAATAAACCAATATTTATAACCAGGTTCTAAGCTTAATAAGTTAACCATTCAATTAATTGGTAGTCCGACTTTCAATTTAAATAAAGGGAATCATTAAAGACAGATACAATTCTTCAATTGAATCATTAATTAGTCAATTAAAGGGCAGTGTCTTCCTTATTTTACCTAGTTGAGTATTCCACGCAAATGAGTATAATAAATAACGGAACAATCGCATTTGACTTAAAGACGTAAGTGCTCACCGGCAAAATGGATTACGGCTGTGTTGGCATTGCGAGCGATTGGCGGATTCGTTTTTTTCTGTCTGAGTATAAAAGACAAGGTTAAAGTCAAAATCAAAGGCAAAGTCACATTAAAAATCATTTATTTCATAAAACCGTGAAAAGATACTTATGAACGTAAATATTAACAAGATTTACGTGAGAAGTAATTTTTGTATTTACTAATTTTTTTTTTTTAATTTTTCTGTTGTTTAACTGTCACGTTGGTTTTGTGATCGTAAGCACTACAGTGGCTGAGCATGATGCTCAAGATTCGATTTCCAGGTTGATTTGAATTTGATTAAGACTTCCTTAGTGGCAGCCCGAATTTTTAAATTTTGTTGTGTCCTACTCACGTGGGTTGGAAAACACAACTAGTGCGGGAAGAAACTATTATATCTAACACTTTGAAGGACACTAAATTAGACACAATAGAAGTTTTATTGTTAAGAAGCCAATGGGTGTTTAGTGTCCTTCATCACTATGGACACTAAACGCCCATAGGCGTCTTAAGAGGTGTTCATAAATATTGGCCACCCCGTAACCAAAACTTCGTCGGGAGCATATTATTTTTATGTACACATGACCAAATACATATCAAGACTTCCAAGTAACAGTACCAAAAACTTATAATCAACTCCCACGCTTTCCATAAATTTTCCACCAAACTAATTAATTCAATTTTCATTCCCGCCAACAGTCGCACCAAACCTTTACGCCTGTTGCGTGTCGAACCAAATCGTATAACTGGAACCCATTAATACAAACGCATCTGAATGGTCTACATTGTTAGTACGAACATTGTATCCTAATGTATCTCATAGGGCTTCTAATAAACGCGAACTGAGAATTAAATGCTTTGAATTGAGTCGATAGTAGGTACTTATTACAGATATCACGACACATGAGTATTTTTTTATCAGAGGCCGAACTTTGCTCTGTGATTGGCACTTTAGCCTAGAGGACAAAGTTTTATATGTGTATACTTTACTAATATGTGTGTATCTTTATTATAGTTTCGATGTTGTTCCGCTTTAATTTTTTACTTTTTTTGTGTGAGCAGTGCGTGTGTTGTTCACACCATCTCTGCCAGTCTGTTTTCTATAAGTGAAGACTTGTAATTGGCTGTCAGTTTCACCTACTATTTTATATTCTGTTTTGTTTAGCTGTAAGTCTTCCATAAATAAATAAATAAATATTACAAAGAGGTTAAATTCGTTTTTTCTATTTTTGGAAAAAGTACGTATAGTCTCTAGTACAAAAAATCTTTGAATGATTGAAAGCTACACTATTGCCGAGTATCATAGGGTAGGTTTAGGCTATACTCGACATCGCGTTTAAAAGCTTGTATGAAATAAAAATGATGTAGGTAGTGATAAAATGTCCCCTCATTCATTGTGGGTTCAAAACCCAGCAAGTACCAATGTGACTTTTTAATTCATATTTTATGTACTGTTTAAGTTTTTCTTGGACATGACTGACATCTATGATAAAAGGCTGAAATCACCAATCCACCCTGAGCAAGCGTGGTTATTAATCCTTGCGCCTCTATAAGAAGAGGCTTTTGCCCTGCAGTAGGACAATAAATAGCTTAGTATTATTATTTTTTAAATAATATTAGTAGTAATTTTTTGCTCAGCGTTTATTTTATAGCTAATAACACTATATTAAATAGAATATATCCTTTTATCTATTATCAGCTCCCAATGCAGTCATTTTATAACCCAGGTGACATGACCGTCGGTCTCTGTCAAAATATCTACTCACGTAAAATAACTGCATATGATAAGCATTATCATATATGTTAATAAGCATCAGTAGTTGATATCATGTTCGTTTGCATGCACAAAAGTTGTACTCTTGCGCATATTTAAAGGGAATCCAGGTTTGAATCGAGTTGCAAAAATAGATTTTTACGATCGGTTTTGGTTTTGGTTTTTTCAAAATGGGTCTAGATTTCTGATATTTTAACATCTGTTGTTGCGTTCACAAAATATCAGAAGATATTCTTACAGTATAGGCGTTAAGCTGGTAACAATTGTAGGTACAACCTTTGGTTGACTGGCAGAGAATACCTAAATCATTTAGTCCGCCTTTGTACACTTTTGTTGCATAGGGTTTAAATAAATAAATCTAATTTTCTTCTTATCAAAAACCTGCAAAGCGGTCGTTGGGCTCATCATTTGAACAACTTTTACTCAAGGACCAAATTAGAAATCGTGAAAAGAAATCAGCTGATCCATATATTTTGTTGAGTTAGGCAAACATAAATGTATGAAGCAGCAGATTTTTTTCATGAAGACTTGTCTATACATGTACGATAACGCAGAAGAGATTTTTTGTTCGTTTGAATGTTTAAACGTCCAAATCTATGGAATATCCATCACATTGGAAATAATGATTTTGTAATTATGATAGCCGGATTCATGAGATGTCAGGTTAGGACATACGGAATCGACGCAGGAACCGAAGACACAACTACACACAGGTGAAAAAAAATACGCGGTCGAAGTTGCGGGCAGCAGAAAAATTGTTTTATATTTTTCTATCCTACATTAATGGAATCATTTATATAGGAATACAATTCAATTAATTAATATTATTTATTTCTCCAAAAGGGTCATCAATATTCCTGACTTCTAATTTTGGACAACCTCAGCAACTCTCCGCAAAGGATAAACCAAACAAAACCCTATAATTCCATAACCAGCAACCAGTCAGTTAATGAATAAAATCAACCATTCGTTCCCAGTAATGTTGACACGGAACTTGTGCCTACACAACAGTTAGACGGTCGACAAAGGCATCTAGCCCGTATAAAAATATCGAGTCGCTTCTCCGAACCTTATATGCTGCACAATAGTAAACGTGCTTTGCGGGACACGCGAGATACTACGTAAAATGCTGCGTTCATGGAATAATTGATTTTTTTACACAATTGCACATTGCAAATAAAAATACCTATTCAGTTTGTGACACCCTGTCCTGTTAGTACTTATTTTTCTACTAAATAACATATTATCATCACGCCTGTATTCCCCGAAGGGTTAAGCAGAGCTTTAACAATGTACACCCACAGTTTGTCGGTATGTTTTCGGTCCCATGTAATAGGGGTCGAGCCTATTCCTACCTCTGAGCTGCTACTGAGAATTTCATAGAAAACCCAATAACACTTTTGCCCTGAGAATCCTGTGAACCTGAGAATCGACCCAAGACCTCTAGCGTAGCAGCCACGCTTAAGACCACTAGACAAAAATCAATCCAATTATTTCGAGAAATTTAGACCTGTGTTGATTTCATCATCATCATATTCTTTTCAGCCAAATGACGTCTACTGCTGGACATAGGCGTCCGCTGAAAATGAACACAATGACCGGTCCGGTGGGTTGATTTGTTATGGTAAAATTAAACCTCATTGTCAACGTCTAGCTTTATAGACATATTGGAAAACTCACTTCACAAGCCTATCCACATTCCTAACACAAAGAAACCTGCTACCAGTTTTACTCAAAGCAGTATCCATCAAAATAATTATCCATTGTGTTTAAAAACTTCAAACGAAACCGTTTGCGTTCTATGCGCACGCGTCTCTTCAGTAGAAATGCGAAAATCACTATTTATTGTCTAAGTGAAGAGTCATAAATTGTGGAAGCGACTACCAGCGCCATTGTAGTCCACTGCAGTTTTATTGTAGAGCTTATTGAATACGCCTTAAGGGAAATATTTCTTTATTATATTGTGTTACTTTGTGTACGGTCTTGTGGTGAAGTTTAGTTGCTGTTGTTGCGTGATTTTTTGTTGTAGCTGGACTATTTTTGTTGTTGTTGTTTAGAGCGTTTCTGTCTCACAGTACCTTGTACCAACTTTTAAGTATATAATTTTTGAAATTTAATACTTTAATGAAACGCGTATTTTTTATTATAAACTGGTTTTTGCCCGCGACATCGTCCGCGTCTAAGTTGATCTATTATCCCACGGGTACAGAATATTTTTCCGTGTTAAAAAATAGTCTATGTGCTTTTCTAAACTATAATCTATCTGTCTTTGATTTACGACTACTGAAAGTAACTACCTAGTAATAGTGCCAGCCTATTATTGTCTCACTGCAGGGCAAAGGCCTCTTCTCATACAGAGTAGAAACTAGCATTGATCACCACGCTTGCACAAGGCGGATTGACGATTTCAGACATCGTGTTTTTTTTTCAGTTAAGATTTCCTAACGATGTTTTCCTTTACCGATGTCAGCAATCCAAAACAATCTACAACATATGAATTGAAAAAGTCACATTGGAACTTACCGGTTATCGAACCTACAACCTCATACATGAGAAGCAAGCACCTATATCACAGAGTCGTCACAACATTACCTACCAAGCAGTACCAAAGTATTACTTTATTTACCAAGAATTTTTAACACAACTAAACCAAGTACTCTTATAAAATTTCCCATTAACTTTTATCTTAATATTAAAAGACTAACACAAGTTCTTTATTATAAAATAAAATAATAAATGAAAAGCTAATAAAATGGATTTTATAACTAACACTACATGTTATTATAATTCTCAACAAATTCTTGTGGAATCGTAAAATTTATTCCCATTCAAGACTATTAAAGGTTCTGGTGTCACTTGTGGACTATGAATAAGAGAATTTTATCGATAATTAGTTGGTAGTATAACTTTTAACAATGCTTTCGTAATAGGCAAGGAGCTAGGCAGTAAATGTAGGTAATTTAAGATACAGGTCATGGATTTGTGGATATCTTTTTTAGGTTTAATTGTATAATTTGTGAGTCAATTAAATCAGTTGGATATACAGCTTTAACTAATAACAAAATAACGTGTCTATTTTTATTTTTACTTTTTAGGATGGGAAATCTTCAAATGGGTCCTTCCGCTCTGGACGGAGCGAGGGAGTGGCAGACTCTTTCTGACAAATTTTGTTTTATAACTAAAGAAATAACATTTTCTTTAGTTATAAAAAAAAATGGTGTTCAATACCTACAAGGTTACATTATACATGGAGCAAATGATTTATTTTTGAAGCTCGATAATTAATAAGAACATTTTCAGGGGTTTTAGGGGGTTTATAACCTACTGAATTCAAAGTTTTTTGCTACGGTATCTCTTCCAGTCAGTATGTTAAAATAATAATTGCAATAAAAGGATTGTCTATACAAACTACTTCATACATCTTTTTTACCACATTCCCAACAAAACTTACTTCAACTCCTGGTCCAAAAAGTACTATAAAACTAAAAATAGTGCTTCGAAGCGGTACCTTAAAGTGCACTCGAGCTTAATCGTCCACTATGAAAACGGTATAACTGTCTCTCAGACAAATAAAATGAGTTTTTTACAACGCCCTCTGTCGGCAAGCCTGCGACAATTTTCATTTTATTTCAATTGTAATTTTACAGTGCATTTTCTATTATGGATAAGTTTTTATTTTTAACACGCTTTTATTAGGTCGACCTGTATGTATGTACTCGTAACTATGTTATCAAATCTAAGAAAACTAATTTAACCATCTTCTAAAGATCGTAGCGTTATGAAAATTGGCAGTTGTATGTGATTTTGATAACAATAATGGTACTGTCGAGCTGATCTGATGATAGAACCGGAAGATATGAACTGGAACTTCATGATGGATGATCGTATCATAGCCGTGTTTGGACTTGTTAGAAAAGTCTTGTAATGAACGTTAACCATGATTAAGTTTCAAGGTCTGATGATGAAGCCGGAAGATAGGCACTAGCAATCCATGATGAAATATCGTACCATAGCCGAGTTTGGACTTGTTAGAAAGGCCTTGTAATGAACTTTGACCACGATTAAAAGTTAAGCGTGTTTTTTAAACTACTAATTTTATTATTCTTCTCTTTTATGAGCTGTTTTTGTCATGTTGGTGTGCCTATCTCTTGGACTATTTGCATCATAAGATACCTACGTGATGAGAATATGGATTTGACTAAAAAGTAATTATGAAGAGAATTGACGATCGATTATATTAATAAATGAAAATATTTAAATGTATTATATCGTGTTTCATTTAAAATTTTCTACCAGAAAAAATAATTTGTAGACAACTAGCGGATCCGGCAGACGTGGTTCTGCGTAAACGTTGACTTGCAGCGCCATCTACCGGGTACAATTATGAAACCAAAAACGGATCCACTGAAACACAAAAAAAAATCGGATTCAGTTTTTGAAGAGAAATATGGTGATATCAATATATACAGGATAACAATATATTATTTAACTGGCTAATGCAATTTATCTAATTATAGTCTTATTGGTGTTAAAGATACATAATTATGCAATCTTGACGGCTGGGGCTGGCGTATATCTCTACGTAGTATAAAACAGAGTCGCTTCTCGCCGTCTATCCCTCTGTACACTTAGATCTTTTAAACTCCGCAACGGAGTTTAATGCGGATATCATTAATCGATAGAGTGATTCAAGAGAAAGGTTTATACGCATAAGAACATCACGCTACGACCAAGGGTAATGAAAGAATCCAGTCCTTGATCCAACCGCCCATAGAGAGGCTATATTATTATCATTTGTAAGTTAATAGACCCTTCCATTTGCAATAGAGCAGCCCTAAACACAACATACACTATGACTTTCTCATTACTCAAAACGGATATTAACACCTAGTTATTTTAAATGGAAACAAACAGTAGCAACGTATTAAAATTCCCTCTCGCATTATAAAATTTACAATAACTTTAAGATAATTACTATAGCTTTAATATCTCAGGAACAATTAATGTCTATCACGTTGGTCTGCCTCGGGCGGGTTCGGGCGCGGTCGGCTGCGCTCGGTAATTGCCCTGCGCGTACGCTGCCCCAAGCGACTGCAGCGGCTACTGTCTCTGAAGTAGAGAAAACAATTTGTTTTAGTAAATAGTAAAATGATTTGTAATGTTGTCTCATTATCCTATTAGTAAATCGCTTTTTGAGTGATAGTAATTAGCGTAGGTGGGGTATAGTTGGTTGATTGATTGATTGATACCTGGTTGACTAATAGACTTATTGGATTGTCAATAGATTGCCATAATTTCCTGTTTACGTTTTGTTACCTACGTTGACATGATGACAAATTATGCATATTTATTTTATTAAGTACCTAATATATCTACTGATGATGGATACTTGATAGATTAGTCGCTATGGTTTACTAGCTTTTCCCAGTGGCTTCAGCAGTACGTAGGTCAGTAATTATCCCGCCTGAAGGTATACGCACAAAAAATATGTTATTTCATAATCCAAGTCACGGCTTGCTCATATGCCAAATTCTATCCGAATTAGTTTAGCCATTGAGGCGTGATAAATTAACAAACATACGCATTTTTATATTTACAAAATAGGTAGGATCTGGCGGTAAGTACCTACTTATTTTCTAAGATAGCAGAGGAAGTGGAAAAAGAGGCCTTGCAGTGGGACAATCATATTTTTATTATCTACTAAAATAAAAAGGGAATCAAATGAGACTATCTAATTCTAAAAGATAAAGCCGAATTAATTACAAAAATAAATCTGTTACCTTTTTTCACTTAGCCTGCATCATAGCGCAGAAGTGTGTTTACTGCACTGTTAATCTTGATTAACAGTACAGCTTGCTCCTCTATCTTCATTTGCTGTGTCACTGAAACCAATAAGGATGAATGTCAAACATTACTTAAAAGTTTACTATCAGCTAGTTTGTTGAGTTCCCATGTAATACCAAACTTTGACATTTAAAGACAGAAGATGATGATCATGCCATCTAGTCAATTTCGGCCACAGTGACTGCAATTCGGACGTCTCTTCAAGGTGGCTGGTGTACATATGCTGCTCTTCTGTGCCACAGAAGATACTAATATCATTCAGACAAAAGAGGTCCACTGCTAGACATGCTCCACCACAACACGACTATAGATAGCTCCATACAAGTATTATGCCATCAAAAATCCTAACTACCCACAGATTTATTAGTAAAGATAGGTAATTTCCTCACAGATGCCCCACTAATTTATTCATAGAGTTTCGCAGTGTCCCGGTAGAAACGCGCGCACTGAAGCTGCCGCAGGCGCCTGTCTTGCCCCCAATTACGTCACAACTTGTCCAGATATATGATTTGTCGGGAATTTTAATGAAGTCTTATGGATCGCTTTCCAACCTGTTTCTGATTCAATTTTATAATGAGCCAATTGTGAACGAATTTCTGTAAAGCTTAGTCGTGCAATTATTTTGTACTGATTTCGGTTTTATTGGTTGTGGTGGTTGATTATATCGTTGTGTGGTCCAAATACGTGACGAAGAAAGGGGCAGGAGCAGGAAATTGTTGAAGAGTAAACATTGGAAGGACGACAAATGCTTTGAATTTATCGGCGTTGTTTTTGCAAAACAGAATACTTCGCAAATCAAACGATAGTATTGTCTTCTGTATTCTTAATGTAATGTATTGTCTCGCTAGCCTTGTGATCCTTAACGTGATTGCTACGCCAGAGGTTTTAGGTTTGATTCCCAGGTCTAGCAAAAAGTGTTATTTGAGTTTATTTTTAATTCTTAGTAGCTGCTCGGAATTAGTATTTGTGCGAATTGTAGGTGTACATTGGTAGACCTCTGCCTAACCCTATGGGGAATACAAGCGTGATTGTATGTTATGTTATTATTAATGTTCGTATTGTTGTTTTGCTTCTTACCATCAGAAAAGTAATATTTAAAAACATCGCTCCGAATTCAGCGATCAACAGTTTAAATTGTAACTGTATTTTGCATAACCCTTGAAATTTCCCTTTACGAGGTTAAGAGTTGAGAACAGGTCTAAAACGCCCATTACCACCGCCATAAGTACCGTTGAACTTTCAAAAAGTACGTAAAGTATATCATTATGCACCGGCGAAATTCCCATGAGCGAAACAAAATTTTAATTAAACACAAAAGCTTGTTTCGGCTTTATCTTTCAAAAGAACAATGCGTGCAACAATTACAATCAACAAGACCCACTTCTCTTACGGGACTTCAGAGAGAAAAAAAACATCGAAAACGTGACCCAAATTGCTCTTTTTGCACCGAGCTGCTCCGATAATGGTCGAAATTTGCCGAAAGCAAACGGATTTCGGGGTCAATTTGATTTATTTACAGTTTGATACAGTTTCGCGGCGAATGCTTTTTTTTGGACAATGTGACTTGAATTGATGAGGTAGGAACAAGGCAGTAAGGTTATTGGTGTCGTGGTGATAATGTAATAATGTACGTACAGTTAATGATTCGGTTAATGACAATATGTCTGGCGGTAAGCTTATTTATTGTATACCCACTCTTATTGTCAGTACCTAAAGTATTACTTATCTTTTTGTTTGTGAAAAACGGTGTATAGCCTTGAGAAGCGGAAAAACTATGTAATTATTAGCTTTAAATGCGGAAGAATTGTGATAGTTCCATCGTGTTATTCTTTAATTAGGTGACCTTTAGCTAGTGTCTTCTGTAATAATCTCCCTCGGCGAATTTATATGAAGTGAGTTTGAGGTGAGCTGTGGCACAAAATGGGAATAATATCTCACCTGAGGCTCACTTGACTACTTTTACTACGGGTGATTTTTACAGAATAGACAGGAGCAATAATACTATTGAATTAACTTACCTTAACGTTGCTATAGCAATATTCAAAAATGTTTTTTTTACAGAATGGATATTTTTTATGTTGTCAAGTTTGCAATAAGGCCTACCTTCAGCAGTGGACGGCAAGAGGCTAATATGATGATGATAATGATGATGTTGTCAAGTCTCAAATCGGCAAACCACCTTGAGCAAGCGTGGTGATCAATGCTCGTGCTATCTCTGTATAAGGAGAGGTCTTTGCTCTACAGTAAAACAATAATAGGCTGTTATAATTATACCATCATATACCATCACGCCTGTATTCCCCGAAGGGTTAGGCAGAGGTGTACCGATGTACACCCACAGTTCCTCGGTATATTTAGGTCCCATGTAATAAGAGGCGAGCCTATTGCCAGTAACCTAGCACAAATCCAAACTCCGAACTGGTACTGAGAATTTAATAGAAAAACCCAATAACACTTTTTGCGCGACCTGGGAGTCGAACCAAGGACCTCTAGCGTAGCAGTCGTGCTTAGGATGACTAGGCAAACGAGGCAGTTGCTATAATTATAAAGATTTTTACATTCATCAACATCTTCTGTCCTAACCTCAACAAAAACTGCCAGTGTTAAAGTCAGTAACAACAATATCTCGTCGTGTCTCCAGTTAGACACAGGTGGCTTGCCATCGCCCCAGGACGTAGTTATCCGTTTTGAATCGGACCCGTACGGAACGACGCCGGTACCGCCCACCGTCGTCAACGAGGTGTCCCATCGCGATAATGGGATTGGTATTGGTACTGTTGTGCAAATACAGTACAACCTCGATTATCCGAACTAATTGGGACTGAGAGTAGATTGGATGATCAAAAGTTCGGATAATTGAAATATGGGTTTTTTAGTATAATAAAATAAATAATAAATAAATAAATATCTTGGGACAACTCACACACGGCTATCTGATCCCAAGCTAAGCAGAGCTTGTGTTATGGTAACCAGACAACTGATATACATACTTATATAATTTATAAATACATATATATTTTAGATAAATCACACCCAGACAAAGAACAAACAATCATGCTCATCACACAAAGTTTGTCCTGGGTGGGAATCGAACCCACGACCTCCGGCTTAGCAGTCAGGGCCACTAACCACTAGACCAACAGGCCCGTCAAACATCTCAACATCTTTTCACTTAAAAACGCGACAGTCTATTAAAATGTGACATACATAACGTTGAAATATAAAACACCTAAAAAAAGTCATTTTTTTTTTCTTATAGGTACTTACTTAATTTACTTAATTTTTTTTTATTTTTTTACTTAATTTTTTAATTGACAAACACACGCAAAACGTTTTCAGCAACTAATTCTCGCCTATATTCGGATAATTGAGGGTTCGGATAACGTAAGTCAGTGTTCGGATAATCGAAGTTCTACTATATGCGTTGATGTGGTTTTTAGATGTAAGGCACATATTGGAGGTGAACTAGAGGTCAGCTTTTGAATGTTTTTGTATCTATACCTCTTTATATAATTTAAAACATATTATAAACTGCCTCGTTAGTCTAGTGGTCCTAAGAGCGACTGCTAGGCTTGAGGTCTTGGGTTTGATTCTCAAGTCTAGCAAAAGTGTTATTGGATTTTTTTATGCTGTTTTCTTCAATAAATAGAATGATATAAGAGGAATGTTTATACGTATATAGCTAGTAAACACTCCGTCTGTCTGTTATGTTTTCATGACTAAAGCATAGAACCATTTTTGATGAAATTTAGTATGAAGTAAGGTTAAACCCTAAGAAAGCCCCCCTACCCTATTGAAGTTTTCTCTATGAGTTTCCCTTCATACAGACGTTACTTATATAAGCAGTGCGAACATGGTACGTCCCTATAGCTTCTATTTGTTTTGTTTTTAGTAGTGTTCTGGATTTAGATCTATCGGACGCACTTTTTACTTTATTTTATTTTTGTTGTTGTCTCTAATTTACATTAAGTCAATGTCATGCATACCTGTTATTTGCATGGTTACTGAAATGCCAACGTTATTTGTTAGTTTTATTTGAATTGTAAGTGACGGTGCTGTTGGTGTGCTTATTATAAATAAATAAATAAATAAAGGACATAGGCTACTTTTTAATCCGTTACTGCGACTGCTTTCGCGATAACCGACATACACGCAGACAAAGTCGCAGGGAAAGGCTAAACATATTTGGTATTGAATTTAATTTAGATGCGTTATAACTGTGAGATTGTGGGTAGGCTCCTTTTAACAGACCTAAGCTCAATAATTAATGTTCCCTCTTCCACAGGTGGCTTAGTTTTTTCTAACTTATTCGTTTGTTATAACTTGATTACCATCGCGTGATCCTAAATGCAAATAAACTTTATTTATTTCGATAACAACATTTTGCGTGATGGACGAGTAATGATGTGGACTTGTAGTTCTATGTGAATTATGTTTTTCTCGTGTTCTTGCAGTTGGACAATAATATCCTGTGTTGTAATAAGGACACTGACGGAATGTCCAGAATACAAGTACCGTGTTGTCACCAGTATCCAGTAGCACCAAAAGGGTCCACTTATAAAAATAACGGTAATTCATACTTAGTTACCTCTTAATTGAATGACTGAACGATGAAACACTATTTTAATCTGCCATCACTTAGACGTCAGCATAGAGCATGACCAAATTCTTCGACTAAAGAACGAAATTGAACGAACAATTTGAGCATAATTGTCATAACCTTCTTTTTTTTTAAGTAGGTTAAAAATTTACAATAGAATCCATAGACCAAAAATGTCATCGTCACAGCTGATTGAAGCCCGCCATCTTACTTCTTAACTATACTTAAACAACGGGTGGCCGCTGTTTAAATTTTCTGTCACTGAGCTAGTACACTTTTCACCTGAGACGCCGTTGAAAGTGGTTTGACAAGTAGCTAAGTATTATTTAGCGTTATTTTTATAAGTAAGGCTGAAAGTGTCCAGTTGTAGGTCAAATCAAATCAAATTTATTAGTAAATGTAGTCAGAAACAAACATAGATTAACATTTCAGATTTATAAATACTTACTATTGAGCAGAGTATCAAAGTAAATACGAAATAGATCTAAAAATAAGATACAATGAACTCTTAAGTATTGCCTAAAATATTGAATAGCAGTGAGTTGTGTTATTTTGTGTCCATTAAAATGACATGTAAAAGTGACATGGTTAATCGACTTTTGTTGCTGACCGTACATTACATGGTCTTAAATTTAGATAAAATGGTCTCATCACATTCTGCCATGTGTTGCGTTCAAATATTAGGTGCATCAAAGTCAAAGTCAAAGTCAAGCATTTATTTCAATTAGACCATTCACAGGCACTTTTGAATTGTCAAGAAGTTAAAGTTTAATATTGAAGCTAGTTGCTCGTTCCAAAACGTAGGTCTCTATGGAGAAGAACGAGCAAGAAACTCCATGGACACTCTTTTCATTCAATTTGGTTTTTACAAAAACTTGCATATTAATAATAATAGCGGGATAAAGATTATCAGATTAACATTGCTATGACTATATGCCAATCACTATGCAACTCCTTGCATGGGTTTTACCTCAGGGAATGAACCTGCAGTTCTAAGCTTAGTAGGTGCTTATTATCGTAGTGGGGGTTCGCTATTATACTTTGACGCGTGAGTCATCCTTGATTCAAGGAAATGACTTGTTAGATATAGTCTGATAGATTGTCCAGCGATTGGCGCGTGCGCAATGCATTTTATAATCTGTCGCGCGTTCATATTGCTGGGTGTCCGGTATTGGACTCACAACCTTATGCATGGTTTTTTATATTATTACCATCACGCCTGTATTCCCCGAAGGGTTAGGCAGAGGTGTACCAATGTACACCCGCAGTTCGCCGGTATATTTAGGCGCCATGTAATAGGGGGCGAGCCTATTGCCATTAACCGGGCACAAATCCAAACTCCGAGCTGCTACTGAGAATTCCATAGAAAAACCTAATAACATTTTTTGCTCGACCTGGGAATCGAACCCAAGACCTCTAGCGTCAGTCGTGCTTACGACCACTTGGCTAACGAGGCAGTTTTTATATTATTGGATGGTAAATAAGCCGACGGTCTACCTGATATTAAGTGGTTAGCGCTGCCTATACACAGATGAAGGCCTCTGGTATTACTGACTTTGACTTTGTCTTTTTTCCATTCATAAGTACTTGATAGGTTTGTCTTGGAATCATCGATCACATCGGTGAAGGATAACCTGGACTTATTAATTCAAATACATCTGAAATCACCAATCTATCTTAAGCAAGAAAGAGTGGTCGTGGCCTTTGGTCTGCAGTAGGACAATCCTGGGCTGGTATTGTGTATATTATTTACCTATAAATCACGGGTGAATATATAAATAATCTATTCAGTCTTCTACAATTTAAATACTGTTATGTATATTTACTGTACAAACCTGACTCAGTTCACTGTAAAAAAATGTAATCCTCCAGACCGATTCCGGCCACGGCGGTAATCTTAATGCAGACTAGCCACGTACACAGGAGATATTATAGTGCACAAGTGTGTGCGCAAACACAGGTGCACTCCCTTTTCCCTAACTCTCATAGCCCGATGGGACGGCAATCCGACACGACCGGAGAGTGATCAGGCGCAGGACCAACTGTTTTACGTGCTTTCCGAGGCACGGGGGTGTCACACCACCAACTTCCAAACTCCGGGCTGCTACTGAGAAATTCCTAATGGAAAAACCCAATAACACTTTTTGCCCGACCTGGGAATCGAACCCGGGACCCCTTGCTCAGCAGTCGCGCTTGCGACCACGAGACCAACGGGGCAGTCCACTGTATTCCACCATTGAACCATGGGAACAAAGTAATCGGTCCTGGACTACACACTACATTCCCATATCATTTATAGCAGCCACCATAGTATCAAAGTTTCATATGAAATCAACTTTTTAATTCCCTTAAAGCCATTTACATTTCGCTAAACCTGTTTATCATTACTTCATATATTGCCACGGAATATTGATCTTTAAACCGATCCACATAAAGGTTATTTTCTCCGTTAATGTGTGTAGATTGTGTAAGTAGAGAGCACCATGTCTAAACCACTGGCAGTTTAGATTTAAGTATTCTTATTTATTGCAATTTGTCAGTAAAACGAGATTTTAAACTTGTTTTAATTGCCGGTCGCTTAGACGTGGTAGGGTTGAACAAATGACTAGCCTGGTCTAATGGGAAAATACTGGTGTTTTAGGGTTAAGGACTCCTGCAATAATTACGTTTGAAGAAGAAATGTTCAGTCTATGTTGAGAAATTAATGTTTTAGATAAATAATAAAAAAAAAAATACAAGGAAGAGTACAATTAGCATCTGGCTACTTAAATATTATTTTGTCAAGGTTCTCCACTAAGTATTACTTTAGTGTTTTTATGATGTGTCCTGCAGGTCTTTAACGGCAAGTGAGTTTCATTTCGTTTCGTCAGTAAAGTAAATAAAATGACAAATTACAAAAGTTTTATCAAAAAACGCGTATAATTAACAAATTCTTATATAAATCTTAAGCATCTTCACTTCATGAATTATGTAGACAAGAGTCAGATCATTAACAACAGCAATTTCCTTATCGGAGAATCCACATTTAATTAAATTACGGCCGCGATTAATAATTATAATTAATTATTTTTTTAAGCTTGCAACCCTGCGTTACTAGTTGTCGCCGTTGAAGCTGGCAGCCATTTTGTTTTGTTTCCCGCGCAATATTTATGAATGTAACCGCAACACTAGCGCCATTGATTAATAATTGACCGCAGTGGCTTCGAACAGGTGTACGAATAAAGGTACAATGTTCAGACGCGAGAAAATTACAGAAAATAATGCCAATTATAAAAGCTAAACGAGACTTTTTGCGTGACATTGGTAATTAGATTGACATGGCTGACAGCTTACCTGTGCGACGCGACGATGCCGTGAACATAACAATACTAGTCTGTTGGCATATCAAAAGTTTTTGCGTGAATATTTTACGCTGTCACACTGTGCCCTTATTGTTTTAGCGTATAATTTATGATATAATTATTTTTATTGTTTTGCCTACCGCGTTGTGTGGGCTTATTATCTAATATATAAAATTCTCGAGTCACAGTTTTCGTTGCCATACTCCTCCGAAACGGCTTGACCGATTTTGATGAAATTTTTTGTGCATATCGAGTAGGTCTGAGAATCGGCCAACATCTATTTTTCATATCCCTAAAAAAAAAAAAATATGGCAAAACAACGTTTGCTGGGTCAGCTAGTAGTCATATAACAGTTTCATTTCACCCGCGTTAATTTACGTCTTTGGTTATTGCTCCGCTCCAGTGTGTAGTAGCGTGATGTTATATAGCCTAACCTACCCATCATGAATCTGGCTTTCATATACAAACGATTTTTTCCAATCATACTCGTATTGTATTAGTATAGATTACTTTGTAATTTCTACCGTTGGATTTTCAACTCTCGATGGTAAGCCGAGCGTTGAAAATCTGGTAAAAAGTATTATTAGAATAAGAGGTATTGTTAAGAAATGGGTGTAGGCTACAGATGATAAATGCATACATAAAATAGTAAATCCAATCCTACTATCCTACTATCCTATTTACTATTATAAAGGCGAAAGTTTGTAAGTATGGATGTATGGATGTTTGTTACTCTTTCACGTAAAAACTACTGAATGGATTTGAATGAAACTTTACCACAATATAGCTTATACATCAGAATAACACATAGGCTACAATTTTTGACTAGACGGGACGAACCTGAAGTCCACGCGAACGAAGTCGCGGGCAAAAGCTAGTAATATTATAAATGCGAAAGTTTGCGAGAGTTTGTTTGTGTAGGATAGATGGATGGATTATTGTTTGTTACTCTTTGAATGAATGAAATTTGGGACATAGATAGATTATGATACAGAAGGCTACACAGGCTACTTTTGATCCCGGATAAACGTGTTGTTTCTGTAGGTTAATATATTAACTTTGACGCGGACGGAGCCGCGGGTGGAAGCAAGTATTGTATAATGTGACATTACTTTTGTTCGTTACAGAGTTTCAAATTAATTCTAGGTACCGATGTAACGAGTACGTAGAAACGAAGCCGACAGCCACATGTTATTCCTATCATTATGACTATATTTTTGTTTTATACCACACCTGGGAACCTTAAAGAAATATTAAAGGTCCAACTTCCAACTTTTTTGAAGTCTTTTTTTTCAAAAACACGTTTTAAATGTGACTTGAGATACCTCCCCAACCCTTAAACTGTTGCAAGCACAGTGTTTCGTGTGCTATATAACGTATTTAACCACTACCATTACCTGTGATTTTTTACACCAAAATATAAGTAGTTTTCCAGCAATATTCTTTACATTGAGTAAAGAATAAGTAGTTAAGTAGTTTGATAGACAGTATGCGTAGTTAACGGGGACACACGGTGTATCTACACCCCGTATACACACCCCAACACAGAAATCAAATTACAAATCTAACGAACAGATTCCAACAGAACCCAACAATTGAGTCAATCGATTTATTTGTCAATCAGTGAGCATCACAAAATATTGTCAATCACGTCAATCAATTGATGTGTCAATCAGAAATACAAAATATTGACAATTTCCCTTTCCCGTTGCTGTTTCGGCAATTTTACAGCGGATGTTAGGGGATCGGTTGTTGGTAAAAAATATTGATACATATATTCTGGATGCTCTTGAATGCCATTTTATACTTATCTGTCTTAAAGCTATATTAAAATAAAACTATTATTGTCTAAATGGTGCTGTAGTAGAAACAATAAACAGTACAACAAATTATCATTAGTCCTCTTAAATAGGATTCTGTTGTCACGTGTAACAAAACCTCTGCTTTAGCAGAGGTTGTTGAGGGTTGTTGATATGCGTAATATTTATATTACGCATATCAACAAATTATTATTAAGGAAGAGTTTTGGCCGAAAGGTGTACTGTATCGGCGTTTCCGCTGACTGCTATGCGACACCTCGCAACGTAACACGACGCCCGCCGTCACTTCGTGTGCAGTAGTTTTTAAGTTAATTGTATATAATTGTATTAGTTTATATACATAATACCATCACGCCTGTATTCCCCGATGGGTAAGGCAAAAGTCTACCAATGTACACCCACAGTTCGCTGGTATATTTAGGTCCTATGTAATAGCGGGGGAGCGAGTTAATAGTTATTATCTTATACTTAAAAAAAGATCGCGTTTTATAGGCCTTAGATGCCCGGAATAAAGGATACATAAATAAGGAAATTATTTTCTGAGAAGGAAGATTCTTCCATCATCTTCTTCACAAGTAAGTATGCTAATCAACAGTCATCACCACATAACATACAAAGGAACTTCTAGACAAATATCTTCTTACTTTTCATTACCAATAAATTACCTTTTATAATCCTAAAACCCAGCAAACACCATAATAATAATAATAAACCAACAATCTTCATCAAAATATTGCATAATCTTGTCAAAACATACATTTACAGTTGGCAAGTTATCGATGAAACTGACAATGGTTAAGCCGCTTTGCTAACTTAAGCCAGGACACATGTGCGGTGCATTAACTTAACAATAACTTAAGCTTACCTCATCATCGGCCGGGTTACTTAAGCGAGTGCTGCGTTTAGTATGTTGCGAACTTGATGTGTACGGGAGAGTTGGTAGGATAGTAATTTATTACTAGTATTTTTTTTAACTAGCTAAATCAGCTAGTTGTTTTCCCGTTACGTCTTTGGTTACTACTCTACTCCAAGTGGTCGAAGCGTGAGGTTTTATACGTATAAACATACCTCTAAATCACTCTACATTAAAATCCGTTGCGTAGTTTAAAAGAGTTAAGCATACAGAGAGACGGACGGCGGGGAGCGACTTTGTTTTATACTATGTACAGTTAAACATTGTTTAATATTTTCTTTTTACAGAAAAGAGAGTCTATGGAGTTTCTGCGCGTTCTTCTCCATAGAGACCTACGTTTTGGAATGAGCAACTAGCTTCAATTTTAAACTTTAAGTTCTTGACAATTCAAAAGTGCCTGTAAATGGTCTAATTAAAATAAATGCTTTGACTTTGACTGTTGCTTTTGTTACTAGTTTAGTCATTAATGAATTATGTTTACATTCTTAAACTATAAATTATCTCTTGATTTGATTACATAGCATCTATTCGTAAGCAGTTTTACTCTACAAAGTTAATCTTTTCCAACTACTAATCACCGCTGCACTAAAAGACAACTTAAAAAACTAAATTATTTACAATATCAAGTCCTTAACTCAATCACCTAAACAAGTTGTAAATCACGTTCGCATATAAATCAAGATAATAACATAATTTTAATAATAATTCACAAATAAATTATTTATTTAACTACGAGAACTTTCCTCATCCACTCTTACTAAATTTATAATTGCATACTTACATACATTCTGATTACATCTAATTGACTTATCTCATTACAATCAAGGCAGTGATTAGTGGAACGTAATCAGCTTGATTAGTCAAGTCTACTATCCCATGTGAACGCAGCATCTCGGCCGTGCACAGTTATTTCATTGGCAAGTAGTCATTCCTGATTTATTCGTACCCGTAGCGCTAATGTGTGGGGTTTTCATTCATTTTTTAAGATTCATTGTTTTATGAAATATTATTAGTTTACAGTTCCAATATTTCGCTTAAGAGCTTCGGTGCCACAAACAGACACACAGACACGTCAAACCTACAACACCCCTCTTTTGAGCAGGGGGTTACAAAATTAAAAATTCCACAACCTAATGCAGGCGACGAATATACATACATACATACATAAACTCACGCCTTTTTCCCATGGGGGTAGGCAGAAACCACGGACCGCCACCTGCTACGATCCTTACACACTCCTTTCGCCTCGTTCACATTCATACATCTGGTCATACAAGCACGCCGGTTACGAGTACTGCGCACCTGACCTTTCTGAAGAACCTCACCGATAAGGTCAAGGAAGGTCTTTCTAGGGCGTCCCCTCCCGGTATTGCCACGAATATACAATCAATATCCTACAAGTCTCCTATAATGGCAACCCTACTCGATAATGAGCACACTTAAGTACCGATGACGTAGCGATGACGTTGTTTCTGCCACTAATATTAATTCCTGCTATAATGCTCCCAAGATCGCCGTAATGATAAGGCGCAGATCACATGTTGCAAACGTCAGAATTAACGGTGCATTTGATTAGCAATACAGTGTAATTGTAGCCTAAGGGTAAGTGTACACTAGTGAATTTATTTGTAACCAACTTATGCCCGCGACTTTGATTGTGTCAAAATTTATTTATGTCACGGGAACGGTACATTTTTCTGGGATAAAAAGTATCCTTGTGTTGTTAACACTGCAATCTATCTCAGTGCCAAATTTCATCCAGATCCGTTCAGCCGTTTACATAGCCTTCTCCTAAAGATGATTGGTCCTGCATTGCCCGCATCCAGCGACCTTTATCAGTCGTCGGTCCTATGAGGGGCTTTCCACACTGCTCCTTCCAGTGCGTGATCACCACTTAAGAATCTTACGATCCCAACAGCCGTCCGCTCTGCAAGTTCTATTGCCACTTGAGTCCTACGAGGAGACAAGTAGCGAGTCATTGTTTTCACATATAGAAGGATATTGTAACCACATACCATCATACATCCATCACGTTTGTATTCCCCGAAGGGTTAGGCACGGGTTTAGGTCCCATGTTACAGAGGGCGAGCCTATTGCCATTAACAGGTCACAAATCGTAACTCCGAGCTGCAAATAAAAATTTCATAGAAAAGCCCAAAAACACTTTGCTCGATCTGGGAATCGAACCCAAGACCTCTAGTGTAGCAGTCGCGCTTAGGACCACTAGGCTACCGAGGCAGTTAATATTGTTTCCAAGGTTTTGTTACAAATTGAAAAGAGTGTCCATGGAGTTTCTTGCTCGTTCTTCTCCATAGAGACCTAAGTTTTTGAAAAAACAGCAACTAGCTTCAACTTTCTGTGTAATTTCTTGACCATTCAAAAGTGCCTGTAAATGGTCTAATTGAAATAAATGCTTTGACTTTAAGTTACAACCCCGCAACTGCCCCGTTGATCTCGCGGTCGCAAGTGCGACTGCTGTGCAAGGAGTCCCGGGTTCGATTCCCAGGTCGAGCAAAAAAGTGTTATTTTGTTTTTCTATGAAATTCGCAGTAGCAGCTCGGAGTTTGGATTTGTGCCCGGTTAACGGCAATAGGCTCGCCCCCTATTACATGGGACCTAAATATACCGGCGAACTGTGGGTGTACACTGGTACACCTCTGCCAAACCCTTCGGGGAATTAAGGCGTGATGGTATATTTTTATTTTTAGCTTCAACTTTCAGTGTAACTTCTTGACAATTCAAAAGTGCCTGTAAATGGTGTAATTGAAATAAATGCTTTGCCTTTGAGTTACAATAAGTAAGTCCACTGATGTGTGCTCACCTTTATAACGCTAGTTACAGGTTGTGTTTCAGAATTATGTGATAATTATTGTGTTACGGGTATTATTCCTCGTGTCTGTCTGTGCATTGAATGACAGTCATTGTCATTGGAATTCTGTGTGGTAGCCGATAGCTGCAATTTAAGACGTCAATAGGAAGAACATTTGTACACACAATTCTCTACATAGAATAAATCAAACTTGCTTTTTTCTATATCTGTACACTTAGATCTTTTAAACTACTATTAATTGATTTGATTTTAATGTGGTTTTCATTAACAGATAGAGTTATTCAAGGGGAAGATTTATGCGTATAGAATATCACGCTACAACTAACAGGAGCGTACTGCCCTACTAATTGTACTTGCAGTAATCGTCATTTTTGAGAATTTCACTTTTTTGCAAAAATGGTATCCTAAGGATAATAAAAATTATGTTCTATACGTAAAAAATATATTTAAAAGTTTTTTCTTATAATAAACGTGTTTTTTAACTAACATGAAACGCAGTACTTGCACCTAAATGTTACTTTTACTAAAAAGATCTCGAAACCGCCATTTTGCAAGTACTGCGTTTGCAATAAGCAGGGCAGCGTAGCAGTAATCAAAGACTTAACCAAACGCGGGTGATACCGGGCCGTGTATAGCTAGTTTCTAGTAAAACAGCCTGTAGCATTTAGGGATGACAGAGCATCCTATTAACACAAGAGTTTTTAGAATCGGACCAGGATTTTCGGAATAAAGCGTGTTCAAACAAACAAACTTCTCAGTTTTTAACCGACTTCAAAAAACGAGGAGATTCTCAATTCGTGTTGTATTTATTTTTTGTACCCTCAGAACATCACTTCATTAATCAACCGGCTTGGAAAATTCTACTAGAATCCATAAACACATTATTTATGCATATTAACCCTAAACAGCCTAACTGCCTCGTTAGCCTAGTGGTCCTGAGCGCGACTGCTACGCTAGAGGTCCTGGGTTCGATTCCCGGTTTGAACAAAAAGTGTTATTGGGTTTTTCTATAAAATTCTCAGTAGCAGCTCGGAGTTTGGATTTGTGCCCGGTTAATGGCAATAGTCTCGCCCCCTATTACATGGGACCTAAATATACCGGCGAACTGTGGGTATACACCTCTGCCTAACCCTTCGGGGAATACAGGCGTGATGGTATATTTTTATTTATCTTTTTAAATCTAAAAATAACAACACTCACATTGTTAAGGGGAAGCTTTGCCTCCAACAGAGTTGAGTTGATTTCCTCGTCGACACACCACAATCTCACTTCTATCAGAGAATTTCCGTCGCGTCGCGCTAGGGGAGTGATTGACAGTAGCTATGGAAATTAACTGTTAGCTGAATACGAGAAGATTGTTGTTTGTACGGCTGAATGTGAGTTGAAAGATTAGTCGTGTTTTGAGTTTACAAAACCAATCATACCAGATCAAAAAAATCAATCAATCATACCAACCAACCATAGTAATATATTTTATTTTATTTTATTTATTTATTTACTTTAATTAAAACGGTAACAATGTCACCAATTACAATAATTATTAAAGGTACACTTAAAAAAGTAAAAAAAGAAAAATATTAAAAAGAAAACACAAAAAAAAAATTAAAACAAAACAATACAAGATCATCCCTTTCATAAGTTCTTCTCACAGTACTTATATTAATAGTACATAACCCTCCTTTTTGCTTCGCCGTAGTCGGGTAATTAGAAATATGATAGATAATAATTGATAGATAGATTAGATTATTAGATATTGCGCTATTAATATATATTTTTTTAAATTTTGTATTAAGATTTTAGATATTAAGTTACCGCTGCATAGCCCTCTTCCTCTCTCCTATGTTTTTACTCCATAGGAGAGGGTACATAATGATTGTGTACTTTTATATTTTAAAGACCATTATGTACATTATGGAACGCAATAAATAATTGAGTATTGAGTGTATTAGGTTGAAAAGAGTATGCTTAGATGGTTCGGTCATGTTGAGATTTATATGGCAGATGTGAGTGACAATGCCGCATGCCGGGAGGGGACGTCCTAGAAAGACCTTTCTTGACCTTATCGGTGAGGTTCTTCAGAAAGGTCAGGTGCGCAGTACTCGTAACCGGCGTGCTTGTATGACCAGATGTATGAATGTGGACGAGGCGAAAGGAGTGTGTAAGGATCGTAGCAGGTGGAGGTCCGTGGTTTCTGCCTACCCCCATGGGAAAAAGGCATGAGTTTATGTACGTATGTATTATAAACGCAAAAGTAACTTTGTCTGTCTATTGAGCTTTCATGCCTAAACCGCTAAATCGATTTTGATGCAAAGATAGACTAGACTTTAGGAAAGGACATAACTCACCTTTTATCGCGAGAAAATGTTTCGAAGGCGATGAAATAGAGGTTAAAAGTTTACTACTATAACATCAAAGATTGTATTAAGGCACATGATAAACAAAAAGTTATATAAGCGTTTTTGAAAAAATAGTACTTGTCTTAAGAATATAAAAGGCTAAATAAAGTAATTATTTAACGCAGATTAAGTCGCGGGAAACGCTAGAATAAAAATAATTAATTTAGTTCTCATTTCTTAATTTGTAGCACTTGTCACGTATTGTAGTACTTTAAGTGATTTTTATTTTAGGAACAAATTCTTCACACGTGTATCTTAACAAAATTAAAATTATTATTGATACCTACCTCATAGTTCCTTTATCAATGGTTTGAAACATAATCGAAAAATGTAGTTTTGTAATAAAAGTGAGTTGATTTTTTTTATGCTGAGCGTGATTCAAATAGTTTCTACCTCATATTTTCAGTTTAGTTGACTATCCTTGGGAAAACCTCGAAATCAGGCACTGTCGGCTTTACCAATTTATTGACCTACATAAACTATGTTTAGTTATTTTTTTGTGTATTGATAGAAAGACAAAACCTTTGTATTTACTAAGTTTATTCATAAGTAATGTATGGAAGTATTAATATAATTTTCTTATATTTCTAAGTTTTTTAACACAGGATTATAAAATAATAGTTTCATGCTCGGTACATTTGGGCATTTTATATCATTGATACAAATAAAACAGTTAGGGCCCAACGACACTTCCTTGAGATACCCCACTGGTCGTGTACCGAATGTATGAGTTCTGTGCAATTTCTAATTCAGAAATAGAGCAAATCTAGTAAACAATAGTAACTTGTTTTCTTAATTTAAATAAATTTGTAATTATGTAAATAAGTTTTCTTAATTTAAAATAAAATAAAATTCAACTTATTTACTTGGACCCATATCGTTTAAGTTTATTCAGTCATCTCTCATGATCTACGTGGTTGAATGCTTTTGATGTATCCATCAGTAATAGTTACAGAAGTACTGGTACCCTGAAAGGTATAGGCAGGAATTATCGACACACATAACATTAAAAAAATCGCGCATTACAATGTCGTGTTAGAGCGATAAGATAAGAAACATAAGGAAGACGCTTACTCCTACAATCTTGTAACATTAATATTATATTAATTAGCGAGAGTAGTAGGAACACTTACAACACTTGGCGGCTCTGGGGTTTCTTGGCTCCCGGGGTCAATGTCCGCCAAAGTTGTCATTCCAAAATCCCCCGACTTTATAATGATTACTGGTAAATCTTCCACGTCTGGTGCATATGCCCATTTTCTGTACAGTTCCTTGACCAAACTAATAGGTGCTGTAGACTCTATCATATCATAAAGCCTACTATCTGTCCGGCTGGTAACAAATGGTACTTCGACGTTAGCAGTCACAACACGCCGAGTAGCCTTCTCATTAAATTCTTCGCCAGCTTGCTTCGCCTTCAAAGTGGCAGTCAGGAAGGAATACCATCTAGGATAGTAATAGTATTTGTATAACTCTGCCCATTGTTTACAAGCGTAGTCGGAAATCTCTCCATTTGGTCCCCAAAGAGTAATCTGGTTACGTGCGTTTAATTCATACAAGTCCGCTTCATCAGGATCAGCACCTAACATTCTTGCTTTTTTGAACCATGTAGTCGCAGAGAAATATTCGTTTCTATCTAATAATAGACTTAAATCGTTCAGCGCGTCGAGAAAACGTTTTATAGACGCGTCATAAATGAAAGTGTTCGTGGCTCTATCGTTAACAACGTTCATATAAAGCTGTTCTGCTCTGTATTGTAGAGCTTGGCGCGTCACATCCACTACGTCATACTGATAGCCCTCAGCGTTACACCCATCTACATTGATAAACACTAGCTTTTTAAACGCCTCGAACAAGTCATAACTTTTATACCACGCCCAGGGTTTAATTTTCAAACTAGGTCTTCGAGTAACGACGTATTTCCCTCTCACTCTATTCAAACCGTTAAAACTGTAAACACTTTTGAGTAAATGCTTCCAAGCTTCTGCGGTGGCATTGCATCCATATCTTCTTTCGGCGTAGTCAGCGGCCCATGCATCGAGGTCTTGTACTGGATATTTGCGCCAGGCAGACTCCAACATCAAATCATACACCACATAGTTCTGGTTGATACCTTCAGGAGTGAGACCGATGCCGATCATAGTACTGTTAGTGCGAGCTCTGACTTCATAAACATCTTTGTTTATAGTCAGCATGTTGCCAAACATGCCCAGTGTTCCACCAAAGTTGTGTAGCATGCACCAGATGAATGGTTGACCAAAATACATTTGATAAAAGTCGTACTGGGGCCACTGCTCTGACTGCAGGTCAAGTATGAGCATCCTGCCATTTGGTACGGCAGTTACAAAACCTTTCACCCTACTCACCGGCCATGATAGTGGAGCATCCACAAACATCCAATTTTGAAGAAGCCATACAGCATCTTGATCGAAATCCACAAGTGTGCGAAATATATTTTTTGCCGTCTCCTGAACAAATGGTGTGGAAAACAACGTTATATGGACTTCATTAAAGGGATCGGCAGTGTATATATGACTCACAGGCGCTTGTATAGTGACTTCATCCAGGAACATTTTCCCAATTCTGGAAAACAAAGGGTCAAATGGGTCTAGGAAAAGGCCGCAGCAGTACTCATCATTGAATTTATTCCACTGGTCCACTTTATGAAACGTAGTATTAGGGAATAGCTTCCCAAATGTCACTGGTACGTGACCATTGAAAGCTGGTAATACGTGAACCATTCCAAGATTACGCATTCTACCGATGATTTCGTTTTGAATATCGGTTTGCAAATTATGCCAAGACTTTGGCAAGGGACCTCCCCAACCATGGACGTTACCCATTCGTAACCAAGATAAAAACGCTGGGCCGGTGAAGTGTTTGTCTATTTCTTCTTGCGTCATTCCAATCTGGCGATAAACTTGCGCCCAAGCGGCTTCCTGAGCTACAGGTGCCAATACCAAGTTGATTCCGTTGAGCGCCATCCACTCCACATGCTTTCTCCAGTCATAAATATCCCACCAAACGAAACTATATGACGCGGTACATACATTTTGGTAGTATCTGAATCTGTCGTTAGCGACGATTATTTCATCCACTTCAGGTAGCGGTGAAGGTATACGTACGTTCTTGGTCTGCCACTCGATTTGACTTTTGCAATATTTCTTGAGGTAGTAGTTGAAACCCCACACTGCTGCCACTCCTGTGCTAGCTTTTATGTTCAGTATCCCTCCCTGGGTTTTTAAGCGGAAAGTATCCTTGTTATC
Organism: Caradrina clavipalpis; assembly: GCA_932526535.1. NCBI lineage: Eukaryota > Metazoa > Arthropoda > Insecta > Lepidoptera > Noctuidae > Caradrina > Caradrina clavipalpis. Next base: position 8,212,724 of record OW052105.1, read on the forward strand.
TTTAAATAAGAGAGGATCTACTTCGACCTTTACATTTGAAGAATATTGACCAATAATTTCTGATGCAGCGTGACTTTGAACTTCGGGTGATACCACGGTTTGTAGTTTAATGGGATCTAAATATTCTAAGTTGAATGCCGACGCGACAGCTCCTAAAAGGAGCGTTAATACGATGGACCGCCACATGACGATGGCGAAGTCTGACTACCGACCGGCAACAAGAGTGTAATTCACTCTTATTGTATACGTCGCAGTTTGAATATAAAATTGGTAAAATTACAAACTGTCCGGATTGATTTAACAAGATCTAAATATAACCTATCAGCACCGCATAGTGTAGTGGTTTTTTTTGACATTGTTACTTTAATGATTAGTCAAATAAAATATTGTTTATATAAATAATATTTATACGAGTAGCAATAAATATTGGGTAATCTGATATATCTTATCCAGTGCTAGTAACGTGTATTTATCTAACTTTTAGGTATATTAGAGAATTATAATTATATTAGGTACCTACACTTAAGCCTAGCCTTTTCCCAACTATATTGGGGTCGGGTTCCAGTCTATCCGGATGCAGCTAAATACCAGTGCTTTACCTGACCTCCACAACCCAGTTACTGGGCAACACGAATGCCTCCAGGTAAGACTGGCTCTCAGACTTCCTGGATTCTAAATATCCGTAACGGCTGTCAAAGATCTAAGAATGACAACCGGGACCAACGGCATTACATGCTTTCCGAGACACGGGGTTGTTACACCAACAACTTCTAAACTCCGGGCTGCTACTAAAAAATCCTAATGGAAGAAAAAGAGCCAAACATTTTATGCCTGAACTGTGTATCGAGCCTAGGACCCCACGCTCATCAGTTATGCTCGCCACCATGAGGCCAACGGGGATGTTATTTTACAAACATACATACATACAATCACACCTGTATACCCCGAAGGGTTAGGCAGAGGTTTCCCAATGTACAACCACAGTTCTCCGGTATGTTTTAGATCCAATTAACCGGGCATAAACCCAAATTCCGAGCTGCTACTGAGAATTTCATAGAAAAACCCAATAACACTTTTTGCTCAACCTGGGAATCGAACCCAAGACCTCGAGCATAGCAGTCGCGCTTATGACCACCAGGCTAACGACTCAGTTATTGTTATGTTAGTTATTTTACAAACGTTTTGATTTTAATGAAAGAAGTTGAACAGTAATTTAAATATACGACACTTTCTAGTTTTTTGTTTGACTGCAACATTTACTTGTTTAAATTGACCCTCGTCTCAAGTCACTCGATAACGGAGGGTCAAATAATTTGTTCTGCGTATCGCTTATTGCTTTCTTATTTACAAAACTACATGTGTGTATGTTTTGCTTTGTATAAATCTAATATACCTAATAAAATGGAAGAACTTTATTGTTTGATTAAATGAGGTTTATGAAGTACCAAGGGAATCGCACAAAAAAAATATTGTATGACAACTAGATTTATAAGTTAGTAAATAGTATAAGCTATAAAACATCACGCTAGAACACACGGGAGCGGAGCAGTAACCATAGACGTAACTTAACACGGGTGACAAAATTTACGAGAATGAAGTCGCGGGCAGACGTTAGTCGCTTGACATTATGGCCGGGGATCCCCCGAAGCGCTGCAATATAGGTCAATGGTAATTATTATTTAACTTTTAGAAAATACTTATAGGGGGCTTCCCCGATAAATCTACCGTGTAATCCAGATCGATTCCGGTCACGGCGGCTAATCTTAATGGAGCCAAGTATGCAGGAGATATTATAGTGCACACGTGTGTGCGCAACACAGGAGCACTCTCTCTTCCCTAACTCTCATAGTCCCATGGGACGGCAATCCGCCACGACCAGAGAGAGATCAGGCGCAGGAACAACGGCTTTACGTACTTTCCGAGGCACGGGGGTGTCACACCACCAACTTCCAAACAACTGAGAAATTCTTAATCGAAAAACCTAATAACACTTTTTCCCCGACCTGGGAATCGAACACGGGTCCTCTCGCTCAGCAATCGCGCTTGCGACCACGAGACCAACGGAAAATTGGAAAGAAATCTGCCATACTTTTGTGTTGAACAATGCGTTGCTTGTAATCATACTTTTTTTTTACTGAATGGGACCTAACTCTCATTATACGTAACGGTTCTACGATAAGCATGGTATAGCGAAATTGAACTTTAACACTGGACTTCTACGGTTCAATATCGAATATCTATGGAAAGTATATTTATAGTTATGCCGTCGCGAGAAACGGAACAATTATATCACTTTGTTGTTGTATTTGGAGTAGGTACCTAATTAACGTACATAATTACCAAACCAGTTAGGTAGTTATTGATAAAAATGGTGTAGTTTTGATATGCCACACACAGTTCACTCTTTTTACTCAAATAAACATAACATACCATCACGCCTATATTCCCCAAAGGGTTAGGCAAAGGTGTACCAATGTACACCCACATTTCTCCCGTATGTTAGATCCCATGTAATAGGGGGCGAGCCTATTGCCATTAACCGGGCACAAATCCAAACTCGGAGCTGCTACTGAGAATTTCATAGAAAAACCAAATGACACTTTTTGCTCGACCTGGGAATCGAACCCAGGACCTCTAGCGTAGCAGTCGCGCTTAGGACCACTAGGCTAACGAGGCAGTTTCTAAAAACTCATGCAAAATACTCCAGCCTATTCTAGTACAGTCAAACACGGCCATTTTCTCATAAACAACGTCACAACTTAGGAGTGTTGTACACTTGTATTTTTTAAACAACCCCACAATCAATAAGGATGAACGGACAGTCAGACGTATTTGTGAGGCATCCATGTGTCGTAAGTTCTCTTTCACCATACTTATTTGCATACAACGCTTTGATCCATAGAGTTATGTAAGTTTAGAACTGTCAGTTTGAATAATTGACGAAGAGGTGCTTTTCAATTCCTTAAAATCTGTTATATTACTGCCCTGACTGGTTTGGTGGTCGCAAGCGCGACTGATGAGCGCGGGGTCCTGGGTTCGATGTTTAAGTGAGGTAAAAAGTGTTACTGGGTATTTGCATGAGGAAGTTAATGGGATGACGTCCCAGTGCCTCGAAAAGCACTTCAATTGGAGACTTTGACAGTCGTAATGGAAGCCATTAATTTTGACAACTAGTCTTATTAAGAGGTATTGTGTTGCCCGGTAACTGGTTTGTGGAGGTTAGATAAGCAGTCGCTGTGTAAAACACTGGTATTTAGCTCGCCCCCTATGGGCACCCATGTGTGTAATAGGGGGCGAGCCTATTGCCATTAACCGGACACAAATCCAAGTCCGAGCTGCTACTGAGAAATCCTTTAAGGAAAAACCCAATAACACTTTGCTCGATCTGGTCGATCGAACCCAGAACCCCATGCTCGTCAAGTAGCATTGCCCCGTTAGCACACGTCTGCCTAACCCTTCAGGGAACACAAGCGTGATGGCATGTTATGTTAAGACTAGGCAGTTAGTATATGCAGCACCTTACACAATCCTACTAGTACTGTTATCTGGATTGCGCCAACTACAATGAAAAGGCTAACTGTACTCATTTCATAGCCTAGGCTCGAGTAAAACAATTTATTAGCGTCATTTAAATGACACCTCACGATCTCAGACTTTGTCATATAGTTAACTATTGTGCGTTTTAACACAACAATGTAAGACATTCAATTATGCTTTTTGTAATGACTGCAACAAAGTCTAGTACGGTTAGCAAAAGGAATGCTTTTCAATGCGATGGGATGAAAATTCAATGACTTCTTGCCCTAGTAAGGATGTAGCGTAGCGGTCTTTGATAGGAGTTGTGGAGTTGTTACATAATTGGGTCGGGAGTAGAGGCTAGATCTACGTATATACTAATATAATAAAGCGGAAGAATTTTCTTGTTTGTTTGTTTGAACGCGCTAATAACTGCCGGTCGGATTGTAAAAAGAGTGGTTTTTCCATTAAGATTTTTTCCGTAACAGTCTGGGGTATGGGAATTGGTGATGTGAAACTCCCGTCACACGGAAAGCACACAAAGCCGTTGGTCCTGCACCTGATCTGTTCCGATTATGGCAGCTTGCCATCCCATTGGACTATAAGAGTTAGGGAAGAGGAAGTCTATGTTTGCGCACACACTGGTGCACTATAATATCTCCTGCGTACTTGGCTAGTCTTCATTAAGATTAGCCATTGTAACCAAAATCGGTCTGAACATTCAAAGGTTCTCAAGGATCGTCCTTTCCACCTGAACGAAGTAGCGGTAAAAGCTGGTATGAAGGTGTCAGTCATTAATGAGTACATGACTTTCATTGTTCACGTTATGCCGGTAGCTATAGACCAGACACGAAACGATTCGTGACTTTCGTAAAACATAGCTTTTATGTCTGACTAACTGCATGTACTCCGCGGTTTTATCCACGTTAAGATTCACGCGACCGCTGAGCAAAAGTCCCAGTGCAATGGGTATCTGAGGATGGTCGACGTCACGGCCCATGGGAGATTTGACTTAGACTGCCACCGAGAGGCCCTATCCCTAGCCTATGTTGCGCAGGGATAATGTAGCTTTCCAACGGCGAAAGAATTTTTGAAATCGGTCCAGTAGTTTCTAAGTTTATTCGTTACATAAAAAAATACAAACTTTGCCTCTTTATAATATAAGTGTAGATATAGATATCTAGAGCAATGAATGACTAACACTTTTACCTCCCTAGTATCAAGTAGCATGACAGCTCACCTAAAGCTTACTTCATCAAATTCAAAATGATTTTTGATATAAATGAGTAGAGCATAATTCCTATCAGTAGATGTTCATTTATTAAATGCAAAAAAAATATCATATCATGCCATCACGCCTATATTCCCCGAAGGGTAAAGCAGAGGTGTACTAATGTACACCCACAGTTCGCCGGTGTTTTTAGGTCCCATATAATAGAGGGCGAGCCTATTGCCATCAACTGGCTACAAATTCCAAACTCCAAACTGCTACTGAGAATTTCATAGAAATCCCCAATAACACTTTTTGCTCGACCTGGGAATCGAACCCAAAACCACTAAGCATAGCAGTCGTGCCTATGACCTAGTAGTCGTAAGCACGTCTGATACTCATTGATGATCATTTTTTTTTTCAAAAAATGATCATATTTCTCAGATTGCCGTCTCTAAATCTTCTTAACTCTAAATTCATTTGATTTAGGGTGTGAGCACACAACAGTGGTGTCGTAATTTTGACTTGTTATCGACATCGTTACGTTTATTTATCGGCTTTAAAACAAATATTCCAGTTGGAGGCGCTTTTTAATGTACCATCAACTTTATGATCGCTCGCAGCATTTCGTTCAGCTAAATTGTTGCAAGTATATGGAAAGTGCGCAATCATGTAATAATAAAGTATACTAGGTAGGAAGACATGATGCTTTAACTATTTAAAAGAAAATATAAAGATTCATGAAAAATATTTAAAAATGTTATTTATAATAATTACCAGCAAAAGTACAGTTCCAAATTTTATTCAGATCCGTTTAGCCTTTTAATCGTGAAAGAGTAACAAATATCCATCCATCCATCCTCAAGCAAAAACCCAACCTCGCACAAATTCAATCAATCAATTCATCGTAAAATTTTCGCTTTACTAGAAAGGATAGGATAATATACCAATCTATTATTGTCCTACTGCTGGGTAAAGGCGTCTTCTCATGCAAAGAAGGCAGGAACTTTGATCACCAAACTTGCTCACGGCGGATTGGCGATTTCAGATTTCTATTAATTTGATGTTTGATGTTCTGATGTCTAAGACTAAACTTAGAATGAACATTGGCAGTTGCCCGAGTCCGGTTGCGAACCCACAGCCTAGTGCGTGAGAGGCGGGTACTTTAACCACTGGGCCATAACGTAATTTTTATGAACATCCTTTTAATAAATCGAAATGTTATTCACACATCAATAAATGACAACTAGAATTCACTCAATTTAAATGCAAATGAAAAGACAAAATAACACAAAATAATGAACACTTAAGGTTAAACACTCCGACACTCCATCAATTAGTTTTAGGTCCTGTTAGCAATACAATTTATATCACAAACTGACAGCTCTATGTGTCGCCTCTGACATTTGCCCAAATGTTAAATTGGAACAACTCTATTCAGAAACGTGATTCCTATTGATTTGTTTGAAAATATAGACGGGCAAGAAGTAGCACTGTTTTAGGGTATAGGACCTTATAGAAGGCAGGGTTTAATTTATTTTTATTTTAGAACAATGTAGCCTGATCACAACAGTCGTTAATTACATTTACCGCTAGACATATTTAAAACATCGTTCCATTTCTGCCAATCGATTGAAGTTGACTGAGACGAAATAATGATTAAATAAGTTTAGCGCTTTACAGATTTGTGGTGCAAGCAGGCTTAAGTTTAGCTGTCATAAAGCAGATTAAGCATTTTGATCAGGAGCCAACAAAGGGTGAGATCAAAGGTTTTTCCTTTAAATGACTCGGTGAAAAGTTCTTATCAAAAGGAACATTTAAAAATAATAAATAGGCAGCCATAGGGACTGCCGATAGAAAAAAATAATAATGTCGCATTGGCATGTCGGTGATGCGATAACATTAGCATGTCGGTAAAGTGATTCCTGAAGTTTTATCCATACAAAAATCGGTCAGCACAGCAAGAGAAATTTTCACTTCAAAAAAATGTGCCTGTTTTTACGACCAGCAGAGAACCAATTAAAAATCACAGACACACGCACAGGCGGCATTATTTTTTAATAGAATTATAAAAAACGTCTTAATAAAAACATTACGCTCTCATCTTAGACAACAATAACCACATCTACCCTATTTCTACAGAGTACCTACTCAGTTTTATTTGTCAGAATGCAAGAAACTTCAAGAGGTATTATTCCACGGCTTTTAAGCTTACTCTAATAATTTCCAAGTGCCTATAAATGTCTTGTAAAACGTGTAAAGTCCAACCAAATGTTATTTATTTTGTGCTAAAACCGTGATTTAGGTGTAAACCGAGGCATTTTGTTTAATGTTTGGCTAAGTATGATAAAGTTGTGATAGTAAGTTAATTAGTCTTGTTTTAACTGCCTTATTAAGTAAAGTAACAGATCCGGGATTCGATTCTCAAGTCGGACAAAGTATGAGGTATGGAGTTTTTTCTTTCGCAAGTCTGTAGCAATTCGGAGTCTGAATTTGTTGGGTTCTATGGGGATCTATAGTCTCGTCCTGAATGACGTAGAATTTAGGCTAAGTTGTATAACCTTAGGGAGTACAGGTGTATTGACTAATTTAATTAATATCATGATCGCAAGTGCAACTGGTGAGCGGAAGGTCCTGGGTTCGATTCCTAAGTCGGGCAACAGCATGCTGCGTTTTGCTATTACAAATATCTCAGTAACAGTCCTGAGTTTGGAAATTGGTGGTGTGAAACTCTGTGCCTTTAAAAGCATGTACCTAAAGTCGTTGGGTCCTGCGCCTGATCTCTCCCTGGTATATGTCAGATTACAGTCCGATCGGACAATTAGAGAGAATGAAGAGGGAAGTGAACCTCTGTTCGCGCACACAGTTGTGCACATATCTCCTGCGTGCTTGACTAGTCTCCAAAAGAATGATTCAAAAAGAATGTAAAGATATGTAGACTGATTCAAGAAGAAGGTTGATACGTACAGAACCTCTCACTACGACCAACGGGAGCGGAGCAGAAAGAGACGTACTGGGTATGTAGGTAGCTAGTCTATACTTTATATTATAAATAAGTAAAGTTTGTGAGTTTGTAGGGGGTAATATCTGGATCCACTGAACCGATTTTAAAATTTGGTTTACCCATAGAAAGCCACGTTATTTGTGAGTGTCATAGGCTATATAACATCACTCTACGACCCACGGGAGCGGGGCAGTAACCAAAGATGTAACTTACCTACCGAAATCATAAAATGTATAAGTAATACAAAAACATATCTACCTAATAGCCGAGTACATTGGTACTCCTCTGCCTAACCCTTCGGGAAATACAGTCGTGATGGTGATGGTCTCTACCGAATAAATTTTATTTCATTAAAAATGTTTCAGACGCCTTCATAATTATTAGGTATATCCAATAACATGGTATGAATGAACGCTTAATATCTTAAACACAAAATTGCCATAAATAGAGACAATTGGCTATACCGTTAGCAGTAAAGACAACGTCGGTGTTGCCATATAATATGAAGTGATTATTTATAATGCACATACATTGTGCGGTTTAAATTAACGACACCTGCTTTGTTAGGGTTGTGGTGCAGTGATTGTGATAAGCGAAGCGATACTTGAAAAGCTATAATCAACTAATTGACGTTTATCATTCAACGTTTTATTTAGCGGTTTTGACAAATTTTGACTTTGAATTACAGTAGCGTTTTTTTCTTATTATGTCCAATTGTATCAGTGTTTAATGATGCACTAAGGGTTAGAAAAGTTCTGCTAGCTATAAATACCATATTCATGCTTTTAGAATAGACAACTGAATAAAATAAATAATGATATATTATAATCAAAATATTACCATTTTCATACATCTAAAATATTAAATGAAGAGGTAAAATTGTTCGTATTTTAGTTAATATGCAGAAATTAATATAAAAAAATTGCAAAAGCTACATTTATATGTTTTATGGAACACTTGGCTTCCACGAGAACAATCGCGGGCAGTAAAAAATATCCTACATATAGCATCGTAATCTTCTATCACTGGATCACAAACCCACAGGCCACCCGATTGTGTTTGTTCATAAATATTTCTCGTCAGATGATTTATATGTCAGGTTGGTCTAATTATTTGGGTCAAGCCTTTACGAGATCAACTTTTTTAAAAGTCGACAGCAAGCTTTCTTATTGTTTGGTACTTTTTATATTAACTATTGACTTTCATTTTTGAGAAATGGACCTACGGAATTCTTGTTCTGGGAAATTCGATTACGTTAATATGTTGTTTTAAGAATTATGAGACTGTAAGCTGGTTTTGTGTTATTTTAATTGTAATTTATGTATTTGTTATCTTGTTTTTGTATCACTGTGCACCTTTGTGGTGTTTTTAGGATCGTATGTAAATTCAGTAATAGATGGTAAATTGCTGATATATATAATGTGTTTTTTACTGACAATTTCAAGAGAGAGACTGCCTCGTTAACTTAGTGGTCCTAAGGGCGACTGCTACTCTAGAGGTCTCGGGTTCGATTCCCAGGTCGAGTAAAGTGTTATTCAGTTTATCTATAAAATTCTCATTAGCAGCACGGAGTTAGGATTTGTGCCCGGTAAATGGCAATAGGCCCGCCCCCTATTACATAGGATTAACAGTGTTCTCAGGTAGCGATTGAACACCCAGTAATCTCCATTTTCAACCACCGTGTGTTTAGTTCGGCTAAAACTAACCAAACCACAAGTCACTCTATAATTATATATATTACGATTAACTAATTAAATATAACAAATGTGTTATACTAATATCCAACAATAACAGCTCAATGTTTCTCTCACAGTTATGATTAGAATACATTTTTATTTAATCAGCGTTTAATATCCAAAATCATTAGCTATAGATTATTCAAACTTAATATTGTAATATTATCTTTTACTTCTAAGCTAACTTTATAATGAAGTAAAGTTTGTGAGGTTCTAGGGGGAATTTTCTAGATCTGCTGAACCGATTTTGAAAATTCTTCTACACATAGAAAGCTACGCTCTTTGTGAGTGTCATAGGCTATATAACATCACGCTACGACACGCGGGAGCGGAGCAGTAACCAAAGACGTAATTTAACACGGTACGGCGAAATAAGCCACGCGGTCGAAGTCACAGGTAGTTCGCTAGTATCCTTACTAATATTATAAATGCGAAAGTAACTCTGTCTGTCTGTCTGTCTGTCTCTTCTTCACGCCTAAACCACTGAACGGATTTCAATGAAATTTGGTACAGATATAGTCTGGGACCCGAGAAAGGATATAGGATAGTTTTCATCTCGGAAATCCCCCGGGAACGGGAACTATTAATTCACGCGGACGAAGTCGCGGGCAAAAGCTAGTATTTAATATAATTAAATTTTGACATGGGTCAGTTTGTTTTGTCAACAAAGAACCCCAGTTAATGGTATTCACAGATTTATTCAGAAATTATAATTATTTTACGTTTAAGAAGCAGGTGACCATTGTCACGACCATACATGCATACACGATGATGTTCAAGACGAAGCTATTATATTGTGGTTCACATCTCAATCTAAAGGTTAACCGTGTGTCTGTTACTGTCAGAGATCGCGCCCCGCTGAGTTGCGTTTGCGCACCGTAGCCTCTACTTGAGATGGTCCAAGTGATGAGCGAATTCGGGTTTTTTAAAAGATTTTCTTTAAGCCTTTCTCCGCTCTAAGTATTTCTCCTATATCGCGGATGCGTTCACAAACATATACATTCCCATACAGCAGTCAATCGCTTACCCACAGTACCAACCGTATCGTCAGTTTTTTTTTTGCACCTGTGATATGTCATACCGTACAATAAGATGCAGGAGTGAATCGGGTCGGAGTTGAAATAATAAAGTATTTTCCCAACAATGGCACAAAATCGTAAATTATAATTCGGAAAAAAGAAGTTGTTTTGGTAACAAACGGAGTTTAATCTCATGTTGGCTACTAACTCTAAATCAAATTTTGACATCGATAGATTATGGGGAAGAACAGTGGCGGATTCATACATTTCCCAAGCCTTTAAGATTTTGCTACCCCAACCTCTACAATTGTCAGAAAATAGAAGTTAGCCAGTATAGAGAATAGTACTATTGAATTTACATTGAAAAGTAAGTGGGGAAAGTCATTGGAAAAATTCGGTCTGGAAATTGTGTTGTCCACAAAATCTGCCGCCCTACGGCTACGCAGACTGCTGGTAAATCCGCCACTGGGAAATATTAAAAGAACACAAAGTAATAGGTGACCGAAAACCGCTGTCCGCTCATCACTCGCACCGCACCTTATAATTTGTTCTACTAAATTGTCTGTAAAACTCATGCTTAGAATAATGTTTAATAACCTGTGCCACAGTCGGCTCATATGTAATCGTATGCTTGTTTGTTACAGAGATTGGACGGCTAGAACAAATAAAATTAATAATTCACTAACTCTTTAGGTAGGTAGGCAGGTAGGTAGGTGGGTAGGTACTATATTTTTTACGTATCGTGAGTAGAAAGTATATTTGTTTTAATCACGAAAACTATTTAAATGTTAGCCTGATTGTTTCATGATGGGATGGTATGTAATTTGATAGTCTGTTGAGTTCGAATTGATGGTTAATTATTTTTGTGTAGAAACTTATGCTAATGTTATTTAGGTATGGTTTTTTATAGTCTGTTCGTGAAGAGGGAATCAGAGAGTATCGTGAATTGCGTGTGTGGTCGCGTTTTATAAAAAAATACACGGTTTATTTTTAGACTTGGTTTGTTACTTTACTTATAAGTCTGAAATCGCGATCACGCATTGAGTAAGCGTGGTGATGCTCGTGCCAGAAGTTAGTGAATATAATACTCGAAACGGGTAGGTACCTACCTACTTTCAGTTCAAAAATCCATCGACAGCCTTTACTGCATTAACTGAATACTACAACGATATCTGTAAGTACTAAGATTATAAAGCTGAAGAGTTCATTTTGCTTTACGCTCTTATGTCTAGATCCAGAACTACTGGTTCGACTAAGAAAATTCCTTCGCTGATGGGAAGGATTCATTATTCTGGAGTGGAGGTTACAAGTTATCCGTACTAATATTATAAATGCGAAAGTAACTCTGTCTGTCTGTCTCTTCTTCACGTCTAAACCACTGAACCGATTTCAATGAAATTTGGTACAGATATAGTCTGGGACCCGAGAAAGGACATAGAATAGTTTTCATCCCTGAAATCCCCCGGGAACGGGAACTATTAATCCACGCGGACGAAGTCGCGGGCAAAAGCTAGTTATTAATAAAATTGGAAACAGAGACACAGAGTTGGGGTCGCGGCAGGCGTCGAAGGAGCTGGCGGGACGAAACAAATGGGTTCCTTCAAAACTGAAAGGATGAGACACGAAAGCGTGAAGGATGGAAGGAGTAAAGGGTGGCCTTTACCCGGGAGTGGGACAAAACAGGCTAGGCAACAAGAAAAGGGATCTGTAAGAAAAACACACGAATGAAGTCGATGGCAAATTCTAGGAGGTACCTATTCCTCGTAGCGCTCCCGTTTTGAAACGCTCCCATCTAAGCGCTCCCGTTTTGTTCGATATAATTCATTACGTTTACTTCATGCTTTTCCCTATTTTTAAACGTGGGAGCGCTTCGAGGAAATAAATTTTAATATTTTTAATCGTTCCTCGAAGCGCTCCTTTTGGAAGCGCTTGGAGGAACAAAACGGGAGCGCTTAGATGGGAGCGTTTCAAAACGGGAGCGCTACGAGGAATACCTCAAATCTAGTTGTTTAATAAACCTCTCAATACAACAAAACAGCACAACAGCATCACATACTTGTACGGAACCATTACAAAATACTTCTAAACAATTTGATAGAACTTGGAGCCACGTCTTATTCGCAATGATTGAGGTTGTTATGTTGACGTGACACCATCGCATTGTGAGACAGGATCGTAATCGTATAGTAATCGTATCGCTAGCGTTTTGCTAACTAGATTGGATCAGGTGGAACATTTATGTGGGAAGGTGACAGCATTTTTGTTTTTAGTAAGTAATAAATATATTGCGGTCAGAAAAGAAGATTTGAAGTAAGTAGGAAATGGAAGGAGCTAAGGAAATATACAGTTAAAATGGAAATTCAATTTGTATTTGTAAGTATAGCTATACCTACTCATATTATAAAGTTTAAGAGTTTGTCTATTTAAACGTGCTGATCTCCGGAATGGCTGGTCAGACTTCTTTCCCCGAAAATCCTTTCGCTTATAGGACGCTGCTCTGCTAACACTTACGTAATTCTTTTTAGTACTTACGGATCACATTTTTTTTAATACAATACATACATACAGAAAATCACGCCTTTTTCCTATGGAGGTAAGAAGAAACTACAGATTTTTTTTAAATAATCAAAAAAAATATTACATGTCCATACAACAAAAATAGGCTCATAACAATAGGCTCGCCCCCTATTACAAGGGACCTAAAACAAACCGGCGAACATTGATAGGCCGTTTGTCCACCGCCGCCGTCACCGTCACCGTCACCGACTACCACCCAATACAAACCTGTAGAAATGAACCAACGATAATATCGGCGCGGTGGACAAACGATCGCCGTCACGTCATCTTAAACTCGGCCCGAAATAATCTCGTTCTCGTTGACGTCCCGGTGACGGCGGCGGTGGACAAACGGCCTGACCCTTCGCAGAATACAGGCGTGTTGGTATGATACCTTACAATGGCAAATTCCCATACGCTACCGTCCCATACTACCCTGCCCATACTACAAATACTACCCGCTGCCCACACTACCCTCTAATATCAAATGTAACTTAACTAACACCCCAAAATCTTGAACACCTATCACATAACATCATTCATCTTGACAAGCAGAGACAAATCCAGAAAATGTCTTGTCGTAGTGCGATGCGGAATTATTGTCAGCCGCTCATAATGGATGTGACGCTTTCTCATAGCCGTACAATATGCTCCGTACACTGCAGTGCAGGGAAAGGGTAACACTGGGGAAAATATTTTTAGTGTTCTTTTATGTAACGTATAATGGTAGACTGCATTTTTTTCCGTCTGTTCGAATATAAATCATCATACTGTAGTTTATTAAGGTTATTACTAATAAGGTAGAGGTATGTTTGAAAAAGTACTTGTTCGATTCCAAACATTCTTTTATTAATAGACATCTACACTATTTCCAAGTGTCATAGCATTATATTCTATGGTATATTTGACTTATTACTTAATATTATTGTAATTTTATTAGAGCGTTGTTGACAGTTTTTTTTTTATAAAGCGCATAAAACAATCATCTGAAGCAGTACTTTTCTTTTTATTTTGTCTTTTATGCGTACCTACACAAATAGTTAATAGATAAAATGTTGCCCCAATTGTGAGTTTTTTAGGCATATGCATTGCTTTACCACTTAGACAGTCAGTTGCAGAAACGCTCTTTAAATTTTTAAAGCGACCTTAAATATTAATGAGTCTTTAAAGTGTTGCACAAAATAGCATTTCTCCCTAATTTTAATGCTCCATTAACTTTAATTAATGTAACGTCAAATCGGGACTTTAGCTTATTTTTACGTTGCACAAAACGTCATTAGCGCTAAAGGATCATTAATTTGACAGTTTGAGGTTATAATTTTTAATGTCCTGTCTAGCGCCCATTAAACTTGTCATTAAGATCCGTGTACTGTGAATTGTTTTGTAAATAGTGATTTCTAGCCTATATTTCAGTGTTTTTACAATGTCCCTCTCAAGTCTTTCTTCTTTATCCGATCCCGAGCAGTATATTCCACGACGACGCCGACGTCGTGTAATTCCAGATAGGATAAATTTATTTGAAAAACATGACGGAGAAGATTTTCGTGTGAGATACAGGATTTCTAAAGAAGTTGCTTTACGTATTTGCGAGATGCTCAATTTAGAACCTAAAATTCGAAGAAATAAAGCCATTGATGGCCTCACACAGTTATTAATTTGTTTGAGGTTCTTCGCTACAGGATCATTCCAGCAAGTGTTAGGCGATTTGGTTAATGTGCACAAATCTACAATTTATTTTAACACGCACGTATTGCCGTCGGTTTATTTGAAAAATGTCTTTGACTAGTGTTGCCTTAATACTATCGATTGCCTATCGATAGGTTGTCGATACTATCGTGACCTCGAAAAATAGCCACTAGTATTGACATTTTACAATACTATCGATACTATCGATAGTATTGTAATTCTATCCAAGAAATTGAGCAATTCTATTGATTAAGTGCAATACTATCGTAAAAACCCAAACCGATACTATCGATAGTATCACTATTATGGTGTGTTTTACTGCAATCACTGTCGGTACTATCGATACTACTATCGATAGTATCGGTTTAGTATCGATTTCTGATTCGCTAATAAAGGTTTGAATCCAACACGATACTATTGAATTTCGGTAAAATATCGATGTAGTCAAACTATCGATACTATCGATAGTATCGACAGTAGTATTGTAAAATTTCAATACTATCGATAGGGCTATCGATATTGTGACTATTTTTCGAGGTCAACTATCGATACATCAACTATCGACAGTTAGGCAACACTATCTTTGACTTTTTGACGTTCACTTACGTTTTATTTTAGCAAATGCATTCGTGTTGACATGACAGAACTGCAGTAATTAAACGCAACCATTCAATCACTTCATTCAAAATGTATTTTTAACTTGCAATAATATTTAATGTCGTCTTTAGTTAAAGAACCATTTTAGGGACCCGTAACAGTTTTGTGCAACGCCTTTAAATCTAATGAACTCATTAGCGATAATGACTCATTAACTAATGTTGATTTTAAGGATAGCTTTCTGCAACTGAGTGTGAGCGTCTTAATAAGATGAGAACAACTAAAACTTGAGCTAAATTTAAGTTCGCAAAGTCTTGTTATATAAAATCAGTACCTACTTAAGTTAATATAAATTGAGATAAGTATCCACTATCCACGAATAATCTAAAACGTGTCAGTGCCTATCTTCACACGTAGCTCGTAAATCTCTATAAGGATTTAATTAAGTCTATTACAAATAGTAACGGTGTATGAAACAGACATAATTTACTGCGTTCATTCACTATAATCTGCTAATTATTCACTTCTGTAACACGGTTTTCGTGACAATCTATCATCGTGTGTTGTTAGTCGTCGATTCACCTCTCACTCTGATTTTACATATTGTAATTTCAACACAATGCATAATATTTTTTCAACATACAATTTTTATTTAATGTTTAATTTAATTTTACTGTAGGTACTTTTCTATGCACTGAAGTGTACTTATGTAACCGAACGTCACGTGCGAACCAATCACAGGCATTATTGGTCCGTGACGTCATCAACGGCCATTTTGTTCAACTTAGCTCTGATTTGTCAAACGATTGAAACTCTGTATGGGAAATGTTTTCTGAAACTATTGCCGTAATGATAAGTATGAAGAGATTGTCATTTCTCTTTCTGGATATTGAAGTATAATGGTCACACTTTGATCCAATGAGAGTGGTGAGTACTTTGTGAACATGGAACAAATCATAGAATCAATCAGGTTCAGTAAATTGCTATCAATTGCGTCACATCACATCGGAGGTATTTTCCCAATAAGACCTGCTTTTTGTATGTCGCTAGATGGCAAGCAACAATGGCCTACCTGATGTTAAATGGACACTGTTACCTACTGTTTATTTTTTTAGGGGCAAGCCTGCCACTACTGCAACTTCTGAAAGCCAGAATTAACCGTAGCGATCACTAGAAGTGTGCCAAGGAAAGTAAACTCGTTGAATCCCGGAAAAACGAATCAATTGTCTTGGATCCCGCAACGAAATTGTAGTTACTTTAAGTTCTACTATAATGTTTTATGCGTAAGTAGGGGTGTAGGCCTTTGCTCTGCAGCGAGACAGTAATAAGATGGTATTATTATACCTACATTTACCATCAATAAATAAACTGCCTCGTTGGCCTAGTGGTCCTGAGCGCGACTGCTACGCTAGAGGTCCTGGGTTCGATTCCCAGGTCGAGCAAAAAGTGTTATTAGTAGCAGCTCGGAGTTTAGATTTGTGCCCGGTTAATCGCAATAGGCTCGCCCCCTATTACATGGGACCTAAATATACCAGCGAACTGTGGGTGTACATTGGTACACCTCTGCCTAACCCTTCGGGGAATACAGGCGTGATGGTATATATATATTACCATCAATATGCCAAGAAGAAGATTATAATATTGTTACTTTATATATCAGACTAATAAAATATAAAAAATATACCACCCGCTCTACCTACGATTGCAATTAAAAATATCATAGCACCCGTCACAAACCATGATACCAACATAATAAACATGAGATTAATACCGCAAACCCCATTGTAAATAAAACCTTTCACATGTAAATACAGTACAGGAATGATTGTGCATAATATTATCTATGTTAGGCATCACAGAACGGGTATTGGCAAGGCGTTCTGTCAAATAGACTAAGATCGAGTGGGCTCTTCGATGTTTTAATAAGAAAGATATGTTCGAGCGAGTTACTAAACGAGATAGGTACCTACATAGTTGCTGTGTGGTTTGTAATAAAATTATTTTAGTATAGGACCCGTATTATAGTGATTGCAGGGTAGGTACGTAGCCCACCGTCCGTACGTTGACTAACGATAGACCATGCCGACGCGCGACGGCGCGTTCGTGTTCCACGCGCGCCTATGTCAGCAACCATCGGAGGGGCCACTAAGGGCCGATGCCTGCCGGGGCTGTGGGTTGTTCGAAAAAGATACCGCGCCCCCGGAATGCAAAGGGCACAAGAAGGAACATGGATGGGTTTTAGTCAGTAAAAGTCTGGCGAGGGAAGTCGTTTGATGATTTCCCAACGTTAAAAAAAAGGGTTGTGGAATTGGCTTGAAAGATTCACTACGGCAATTTAACGTGAAAGGCATTTGGAGGAACACGGATAGTCAGAGCTCCACTCTCTTGAACTCCGCCCAGTGCGGAAGAAGTCTTTTAATGACTTCCCATCATTAAGTGTTAGGCAGTGCCGACTTCTCATGATGGCCCAGTGGTTAAGGCACCCGCCTCTCATGCACAAGGTTGTGGGTTTGCAATCGGGCACGGGCAAATACCAATGTGACTTTTTCTTACACTTATGTACCTACTTTCTAAGTTTATCTTGGACATCACTGACATCGGCAGCTATGTCAGAGGCCCTTGAAGTGGTTTAGAAACTCTGACACTAGGGTGTGTGGGTCGTTAGACCTTACTGCTCATACGATAATGAATGAAGTAGTGCCGATTTTTTCAGTAGTTTGAGTAGACCTGAGCCTCGAGCGGCTTTGAAGACCTATATATTTATTTTTTGACGGTTTTTTGATGAATTATCTTGAAGAAAGAACTCTACAAGACATCTTTCCGATGACTTTTCCTTGTTCTTTTTCATTGAAAGTTCAATGGAACTGCAAACTCTTTTATTATATGGTAAAACATTCAGTTTACAGCCCGGTACCAGTAATAGGCCTCACACATTTTTTATGAAACTTTTTTTTACAACTGTTAGTACGCGAACTGACAATAGTTGTAGGAGTAAGAGCGCCAATTAGGTACATAGCCTATACTTACTAATTTGTGTTTATAAATCTGTCCCTGGTTTTAGGGCTCTGCGGAACTCTCACCATCTCTTGAATCAGTACCATTTTAATATTACTTATTACACAATATTACTTTTAGTATCGCCCGAGGTCTTAGGTTCGATACCCAGGAGCAAAAAGTGTTATTGGATTTTACGACATCGAGAAATTAATGTTTTGATGTTTCAAATAGATTTAATAAAATATTATTTAATGCATTTTAAATCATAGATATACCATTTGTTAAATAAGGTATCTTAATAATATTTTAAATGACAATTATTTTATGCGCCATCTAACAGGGATTATAAGAACGATCATAAAAGTGAACTCTTAAGTAACCAACGTACAATGTTATCTTATTAGTTCACAAGAAAGTACCTAGATGGCGCTATTTCCAGTTTATTTACGCACTATTCCAGTATTTCTATTTAGTAATTCACTTTCAATTTCATAGATGGCGTATCAGTAATACTTATTACGTGATAATAGATGGCGCCACTTGTTTGATACTTCGGGAATATTTATGTTTTTTTTTATAAACAATGTTTACTGAGTACTGTAACTGTATTGTAATGTGTTTTTAATTTCTTCATTTTATTTTTTGTATTATTTATTGATTAATTTACGTTTACCATGGGTACAGAAGGAGTTATTGTTTGATCATATTAGTCCCTATAGCCACTGGTTCGATTCAGAAAATACTTTCGCTATTAGAAAGCTAGGTACGTTATCCCTAAGGCTCTCCGCCCACGACCGATTTTCTGACCGATTTTTTGTCGGTCGGGTACGTTGTTGTTGGAATTTATATTAGGTACTTATGTTCCATCTACGCTGACAAAAACATCAGTCATAATCGGTCAAAAATTCGGTTGTAAGCGGAGACGCGTAATGCTATAAGTATCTACGTAATAATAATGTTACTATCAAACAATTTAGGGATCCGTAAGAAAATTCACGTAGACCAATTGATTCGAGGCTAAGTAGACAGTCAAACACATGGAAGGTATTTCAATCAAATCACATGGTGTTCCAATCAAAGACATTCCTGACTGTCGGTTTCATTTCTAACTGTTTGGGGCCGTCTTATACGTATTATAGGCTTATAGGTACCTATACGTGTAGTTATGTAGGGACGTGAGGTACTACACGTCATTACATAGGTACCTATACGGTCAGCAACAAAAGTCGATTACCAATGTTACTTTTCATTTCATTTAAATAGACACCAAATAACGCGAGTCACACAGCACACTCAAATTTAAGATCCATTTTGTATTTCCTTGGATATTGTGCTTAATAATAGGTAAGAATTAAACAATCTGAAATATTTATCGACCTTGGTGCTGACTGTATCTATAATTTGTATGTATTTATTT
This sequence comes from Caradrina clavipalpis, assembly GCA_932526535.1. Lineage (NCBI taxonomy): Eukaryota > Metazoa > Arthropoda > Insecta > Lepidoptera > Noctuidae > Caradrina > Caradrina clavipalpis. The sequence goes on from OW052105.1 coordinate 8,232,462, forward strand.
GTATTAATCTATAATTTGTTTGTATTTGTACGTACTTAGGTAGGTACCTATTCGATCTTGTATTTTTTCTGCGTTTTTATTAGCGAACGTCGCGTCGGTGTTCCGTACAACAGTGCTATTCTGTAAAATGTGTTTCAAGTGAACTGTCAACCTTAGCCTGCCTGTAAGTGAGCGTCAAGCTCACTTCATCCAAATTCACCGAGGGAGATTTTCACAGAATAGACTTGCTGTTGAGACTGAATAAAAGTACTTTTTATTTTTTAACACATACCATCACGCCTGTATATCCCCGAAGGTTTAGGCAGAGGTGTATCAATGTACACCCACAGTTTGCAAGTATGTTTAGGTCCCACGTAATAGGGGGCAAGCCTATTGCCATTAACCGGACACAAATCCTAACTCCGGGCTGCTACTTAGAATTTCATAGAAAACACGGATACTGAACTGTTTGATAGATAAATAAATTAATAAAAATCTTTATTAGAAACCGACTCAAATGACAAAAACAAGGCTGTGCAATATGCTGAATTATGCGAATACGGTCAATATTTCGTCTCTTGAATCAGACAGAAAAATTATTCTCTACTCAAAAGATTTTTTCTTCTCATGAACATTAAGTTGGTTCTGAAGTATTCTTCAAGCATTCGAGTGGGCTCCGCAACGAAATGAGCAGACCACTTAGACGTTGTAACAAACCACTCGAAAATACACTGAATAATTTTATTTACTCACATTTTTGTGAACGAGTTCCTTTCAAAACGACGAATGGAAAATCGCAGGACAACGGCCTGAAAATATGTTTTGTTTTGTTAACATGTTTATTAAATATAAACATCACAATAAAATAAAATGATGCAAGCAAAACCGCGGCAAAATAACAATACGTCGAAATAGGGCACCAACCTCAAAAAGTTCAAAAGAGGTCACATTGCAGCTGACAGCTCAAAATGCCACTCGCAACTAATAAAAAAATAATTCAAAAAAATAAAACTTTCAAATGAAGAACACTATCGTCATAGAAACAAAAATCTCGTTGAGAAAAAACAGACTGTTTGACGTTGACGTCGTGTTGTTTTTTGTCTGAAAAATAATTGAATATTGCAAAAATAAATGATGTTTTCTGATGAAGAAATAAAAGAAGAAATGCCGGAGAGTGGTTTCATGCGGCCGGGTGATGAGATTATAAGGTGCGATCTTCGTTTATTTTTTACATAAATAGTTGAACCGCGGCCATGCTGAATTGTTTTACGTTGTTTAATTTTTGTTTCACGTTAATTTCATTGTTTTAGCATACGTGAAGTGTGTCTGAATGATAAGTTTGACAAGAAGGAATTAGGATTCAATGGCGAACCGCTGCTTTCGAATTCCAGCAGAAACGATGTACGTAGACAAGTTATTTGAGTGTTTTATTTTGTGAAAAGTTCAATAATTTACCAAGAGTTGTGATGAAGACCTCGTCAGTTTTATTCCGCAACAAGACAGTTTGACATGAGAGGATTTGTCATTTTACCTGGCAGTTAAGTCAGACAAATAATCCTTCAAATGACCGATGTCTTGTTGACGTATATTGTATACAAAACAAATATGTTTTTGTCACAACAGTACGTAAATAAAATGAATCTTCGTCATCCCCGTCTTTAGTGAAGTCTTCAAACTGTCTTGTATGTCATAAGTGCACGCTGAAGGAGGGTGCGCACGAGTAACTTAGTTGCAGTTGCCCGACAACTATTTTGTCTCTGTCGCTGTTTCCTCGACAAGATGTGGACGATGCGAACACGGGAGCGATAGCAACGCGGCTTCATAAATTTTGCCGCATTCATCAACATTGTTATAAGAAATCGAAGACAACAACGAAACAGGCAATATTGGGTGCATCCAATATGGTGTGACAAAAAGAGACAGCGACAGGGACAAAAAAGTTGTAACAACAAAAAAAGTAAAGTAAAAACAAAAAAGTTGTTGTGTTGTTGTTGTTGTCGGGCAACTAAGTTGCTCGTGGGCGCCCCCCTAAGTTGTTCTTAGTTCTTTTATACACTGGCGATTTGAGACCGTGTTCCCAAACTTGTCCTCAATCATTGTTCCTCTGTCTTCAAAATCTTCTTCACTTGCAGCTCGACGTCCAACGTTCTCTGTTTCGTGATGGATTCTTCTCCGATGGCTTGGAGCCGCAGCAGGCCAGGTTTGCGTGGACCGAGGAGGATGGCAACATCGCGTCTCTGGTCTCCGAACCAGGGTTCGGCACAACTGGCCAGACTACCTTTGGCAAGGATTTGGATGCTGCCTTGAAGAGTGAGATGAAGGCAAGTACCTGATGTTTGATTGTTGATAACAAGATAGACTGTGTGTTTTTGAATCACTGCTGCAAGATTTCAGCTTAGCTTGTGATGTTGTAGTAGTGTTTTACTAACATTGTAAGTAATTTTTTTCCTACACTGCTAGTCTAAGGACTTGAAATAGATGATTTAATAAATTTATAAATCTACGGCCAAGCCAAGGCATTCAACGGGCGAATATTATCTACGCGTTTATTGAATTTTAGAGGTACACTACCTAAATACTAGCCTACTAGGTATATCTATCCACATATTGGTGATCATTCTAACACAATATACTATATATTCGTTTCAGTTCAAGTGTCGAACTGTTTTAATTTATTTTTTATTTGAAAATCAACTAAAAGCACAATAAATAGAGCTGAGAATTGTATGCAAGATAAATGTTTGCGCGTCTTTTAGTGTTTTACTTTATTATCAATTGAAACTGCTGTGCTGATCGTAATGGATATCTCTAAATTTTTTTAAGTACCTGGGTCTCATGGTAGTATCGCGATTATTGAGCGTGGACTTCGGGTTCAATTCCCAGATTCGGGCAAATTTTTCCGTTTGCGCACACACTTGTGCACTATTAAGCTCCTGCGCACCCGGCTAGTCTCCATTGAAATTGGTCACATCACATCACATCAATTTTCCACAGGAAGCTGACACCTCTAGCGCAGTGCTACACCCAACAAACAGAAATGGCCTCACATTCAGTAAAAAGACTATGTTCGGAGAGCCTCATCTCGTGTCTTCTACATCAGCTGGATCAAGTTCGGCTAGTTCCGGACCAGGTACAGCCCTTCTACACTTATATTTCTTTACTAGGTTCTGCCCGCGATTCCTTTCACATGGAAGTAAGTATACCATAAAACAGCCTAAAGGCACTCGTCAATAGTGTAGTTTCTATCTGCGATTTCTTTTTTGTGGGGTTAGTACGTAGTAGTAGTAGTAGTAGTAGTAGAGATCTCTCTCTTACAACTGTTTTACCTTTCTTTATAACCTATACTAATATTATAAAGCTGAAAGGTTTCTTTGTTTGTTTCAACGTGAACGATTCGACAAGTATTTCGCTAATAGGAAGTTATGTCATCCTTTAGTGCTGTAGGCTATATTTTATTATAAACTGGCGAAATACCCCGCTGTGTTACTGGTCCGCTCCGGTTGGTCCTAGCGTGATGTTGTATACGTATAAACATACATACATACATAAACTCACGCTTTTTTCCCATGGGGGTAGGCAGAAACCACAGAAAAAAAATATTACGTAAAAACATTGCTCCTAAAAGATCTAAGCGTACATACAGCGGGAGCGTCTTTGTTTTTATCCGCCTACGGCGAAGCAAAAAGAAGGGTTACGATTTTATACTATTTAAAGAAGGAAATAGGGGATCCGTGAGATAATAGACCCGAACGGAGGCGCGGGCAGAAACTAGTTTTGGTATAAAATTGTCTTGATTATGTTATATTCTGTAGAGTGAGTTGTAATATTGTCAGACTTACTTACTAAACAGTTTGCTTCTTGGCTTGAAACAGGGACGGAAAAGGGAAAGGGACAGAACACCTGCAAAGTGGACAAGGCAGATCCTCGCTCCAGATTCCATTACGTCAAGTACGTGAAGAGACATGGACGGACAGTCAAGCTATGGGAGTGCGGCATCTGTAAGTATAATTTGCTTTCATAGTAGAACCTACATATACCAATAGATTTTTATTAATTAGAATATATATCTGCCTCGAACTCCCTCGTTAGCTAGCCTAGTGGTCTTGAGCATGACTGCTACGCTAGAGGTCCTGGGTTCAAATCCTAGGTCGAGCAAAAAGTGTTATTGGGGTTTTCTATGAAATTCTCAATAGCAGCTCGGAGTTTGGATTTGTGCCCGGTTATTGGCAATAGGCTCGCCCCCTATTACATGAGATCTAAATATACCGGCGAACTGTGGGTGTACATAGTGTTCACCTCTGCCTAACCCTTCGGGGAATACAGGCGTGATGGTATATATATATTTACTAGCTTCTGCCCGCGACTTCGTCCGCGTCACAGTTGATGTGTTATCCTACGGGTACCGTACATTTTCCCGGGATAAAAAGTAGCCTATGTGTTATTCCAGACTATAATCTATCTTTGTGCCAATTTTCATCCAGATCCATTCAGCCGTTTAAGCGTGAAAGAGTAACAAACATCCATACATCCATACTTACAAACTTTCGCCTTTATAATAGTAGTAGGATATAAATATACCATCACGCCTGTAAGGTCTAACGACCCCACACAGCCTAGTGTCATAACTTCTAAACCATCTCATGGGCCTCTGACCTGGTTATGGTTTGGTTAAATGTTATATAGTGTTGGCTACTAGACGTAGTTACTTGATTTGTTAGTAGGAGTTAGTTTTACTCGTAATGTTACATGAAAATTCAACCTGCGGCAAATAGCGCAGCTCCCAATAGCTGAATCACTGCGCTATCATGCCACACAGGTCATCTTCAGTAAGTGAAATAGATAAATTAATTTAAAAACATTATCTGCGTAAAGATCTGTTGGCTCAGGTGCTACATAAAGCCTCTAAAGTAAAAAATACAGTTATAAATTGATAATGAACTAATATACGTTACAGATAACATTTAAAATTGCGTCCAAGAAACTTCGCATGTCATTTATAATCATGTACCTACCCAAACAGGCAATTTCCAACTCTATTTCTATTTATTTATTATCAAAAAACCAACAAAAACAGCCCCCATAAAAGTACCAGATACCGTACTAATAGTTTTCCATCTTCCAACTAGGCAGCCGTGAGTTCCAACACCAGTACACGTTGATGCGTCACCTGCCGACCCACACAGACGAGAGGAACTTCCACTGCGCCGCTTGTGGCAAAAGTTTTCGACAGCTGTCCACGTTGAGTCAGCATCGCGCCATACATTCTGCTGAGAGACCCTATGCTTGCGAGGTATACTATAAACTTTTAGTATCTACTTTGATTTCTTTTCACCAGCAACTAGCTTCAAGTTTAAACTGTAACTTCTTGACATTTCAAAAGTGCCTGTAAATGGTCTAATTGAAATGAGTTGTTAAAAATGTATATATTTTTATGTCTTTAGCTAATGTAATTGGCCAACGGCCGTTATAAGTTAAGTTTAAGTAAAATAAATAAATGCTTTGATTTTGACTTTGATGTTGTCGAGCTTAGTTCTGCCAAAAAGAAATAACCCACAATGTCGTGTTGAATAAATGAATTACATCAAAGCAATTAAATATTGTACGTAACAGTAAAATGTGCATCCATATGTACTGCTTAGAATATAAATTGGGAGAAATTTCGACTTTTACTGGTTAACCTAATACCATGAAAAGTCACGGTAAACAAAAAAAAAAAATAGTAATTGTAAACTCATACTTTCAAGTAATAATCAGCTAATTACATAGTTAACTTCTACGTGTCATATCATCATCATCGTTATCACCATATCAGCCGCAAGACGTTCACTGCTGGACATAGGCCTCCCCCATAGATTTCCAAAAGGACCGGTTGGAACCGGCCTGCACCCAGCACCTTCCTGCGGTCTTTTCGTTTCATGTAGTAACTTGAAATTGTACAATAATTATTTAGTTCACCAGAACAGGTCATAGTGTGTCCTTCTCCTAAAATACCACTTACTGCACAGGTTTGCAACAAAACCTTCAACCGTGTGTCCACCCTGATCTCTCACCGCAAGACCCATTCCGACGAGAAGCCATACAAGTGTCACATCTGTCCCAAAGGATTCCATCAGAAAGGTTACCCTCCTTTATCCTTCCTTTATTAATCCTCCAAACATAAAAAAATTCAAACGGATTTTTGTGGGACGCCTGTTCCTATCATATCATGGATATCTCACTGTTATTTTCGTGTTTTTTTTTCTTTTTTTTTTAAACTCGAATTGCCTTGTCCACGTATACCAATGAGTAGCTTTATGAGTCGCTATACACCTAATCGGATGGATCTATTCGGTTCGGCATTCTCAATGCAACCTTGGATGACTTTGCCGAACCGAATGCGCCGAACCGCTTACATGTATGTAGTGACCTTAAAATATATAGAATTATTAAAAAAAAAACTTTTTTTCAGGCAATCTCCGCAACCATCTTTTCACACACACCAACGAGCGTCCTTACCGCTGCAACATCTGCTTCAAAGGGTTCAACCAACAGTCCAACTTGGTCTGCCATAAAAACAAGGTACGGTATGATCATTTTATTAATGTAGTCAAAAACAAACACTAGCACAGTCTTGTAGAAAACATTTACTTTGTATTAACAATGTGTGTCTGAATTTTACTTTGCATTGCTTTCTGCCAGGGTTGTAGAATTTATTCGAAAGGGAGGAACGGAGGAACATGGATGGGTCAGTTTAGTCAGTACGAGTCTGTGATTTGATGAATTCCCATCGTTAAAAAAATAGCCCTGTGTAGGTAGATTTTACAAAAGGGACAAAAATTGTGAGCATTTAGATGGTTAACCATACATGGCATTTGATGACCCCTCATCGTGACACAGACCCTTCATATGCATTCAGTTCATGATTTTAAAAACCTGCAAAAAAATTATTCGTCTATTTAATAAGAATTATCAGCTGTTTTATACAAAATGCAACATCTACTCAGCTAAAGTGTAAGAACTGATCGCTTTTTTTATTTAACCGACGAAAAATATGAACCCTGTGGAGTCTAGACTTTTCCAAAGTAAATAAATAAATTCGTCATTTTTCTCTCGTTTCTCAGGCACATCCAGAAGACACCAGCAACTGCCCCACGGTGCCCGTCGGAGGACGATCGACAACCCCGCGTGGCCCTCGTTCATCCACAGACACACAACCTGACTCGACTAGGTAAGCTAAAGGTTTCTTTATGTTTTGTAATTTAATCCCATATTTCTTCGCGTCCTGTTATTTTGACATAATATACCACCACTCCTGTATTTCCCGAAAAGTTAGGCAGTTTGTACCAATGTACACCCACAGTTCGCTGATATATTTAGGACCCATGTAATAGGGGGCGAGCCGGTTGCCATTACCCGGGCACTAATCCAAACTCCGAGCTGCTACTGAGAATTTCATAAAAAACCCAATAGCACTTTTCGCTCGACCTGGGAATCGAACCCAGGACCTCCAGAGTAGCAGTCGCGCTTAGGATTACTAGGCTAACGAGGCAGTTACTACTTATTAGTTCTTATAATGTGCAATGTAGTGTCGCAATGCAACGCTGCTGCCTAGATTCAGCTCATATTGGGTGAGTCGCGCCAGGTGTGCACTTCTTAAGATAGCGACACAATATCGATCTTATTTACTACACTATAAGATAAACCCACGAAAGCTTTTCAAAACTGACCACGCTGCGTAGCGCGTTGTCTCTGAACTGGTAGTGTGTTCAGGTATACCTCAAAAAGTCCATGCTTTGTCACGTTGCGTTTTGTCTCGGTTTGAGCTGATCCTTACTTACGACATTGCAGTGCCTCGGTGTTCATTTCCATAGTTCAAAAAATACTGCGCTGCGATGCGATCCCAGTCCATGGTTGCAGAAGGCCAAATTAAGGCCTATTCAAACCTGAGCGATATTCGCTGCCGCTGTGGGTAGAGGTACATACCGCGCGGGTTTCGCTCAGGTATTTAGTATCAAGTACGGCGGCTACAGGGACCTGAGCGATATTCGCTGCCGCTGTGGGTAGAGGTACATACCGCGCGGGTTAAGAACGGTAGCGAATACCGCTTAGGTTTGAACAGTAATATTACCGCATACCCACTGGGTTTTCTCTGCCGCAGGCGGTAGCCAATACCGCTTAGGTCTGAATAGGCCTTTAATTGGTATTGTACTAAGATGTAACTACACTACTAATTCATTTGGTCTTCTGCACCTTGTATTTTTATTCTACATGTTTACGTGCACAACACGAGAAATCTACTACTTTGAGATGCTTTTACATTATAGTTTCGCGAAACCATTTCAAAGTTATAAAATATTGTCACTAATAAGTTCAGAAGGTTATTCTCCAAATGGAAGATTCTAGGATTTCTGTTATGTTAACTAACATATATAAATGATACCGTTCCACTAACAAGTTGCACTCTCAGATTCTCGAGTAATATGAAAACTTTTAACGAGTTCCAACAAATTACTAACGGTGCATTAAATCAGTTTACATCTTGCTCTGATATCTTATTAGACTCGAATGTTTTTTCACTAGTGATATACAAATACATACCTACATTCCATCATGCCAGTATTCCCCGGAGGGTTAGGCAGAGGTGTACCAAAGTACCCACCGTCCGCCGGTATATTAAGGTCTCATGTAATTGCCGGCGAGTCTATACTACTAATGATACATAGCATGAGCGTTGATCATGACACCTACTCAAAGCAATTATATATCGAGGTTTTCTTACAATGGCGTCCTTCATCAATGTCAGTGAAGTGCAAGACAAACTAAAACTGCACTTAAGAGTATCTTTAAATTTTCATAACATTTCACAATGGCCTAACATTTTTTGTAATACGGTGGATATTTTTATTTCCAGACCTCAAGCAGAACATTGCGAGGTAACCTCCTCTGTGGGACCGTACCTCCCATCAGTACAAGGCCCTTCATCTTCAGACTGGGCCATCAAACCCACCAACCTGCCTGACCCAGATCTCTGGGAGATATCCAAGCCATTCCACGAACCTGGTGACATTTGGAACGAGGGTCCGTGGGGATCCATGAGCAGTGGGGTGATTGTAGACCCCATCAAGACGTACCATATGGGGGTGGCGTTGGCAACTAGACAGACTCCATTTGCGTTGCTGAAGCCGGAGAATGGAACTCCGGTGTTGGTGAAGGTGGTTGATACGAAGCTCCCGGGTGGAAAACAGGTATAATATTGCTTTAAGTTTAGCGTGATGTTTTAAATATATCGGTATAACAAAATATTTATCATAATTTATATATTTTATCATAATATTTTTCTTAATTTTGTCAAACTGAATCCTATTTATTTCATGTAAGCTTTTTCCTATCATGTAACATTTGCTAGAATGCTCATTACAAAGGTATGGTCAAATTTTTCTACACTTTAAGGAAAAAGGTACAGTGTAGTTTGTTTTTAGTATTTTACGACGTAAAAATTTTTTTAAGGTTTTCTTATTTTCTTTCTTCGTTGTACGCTTATTTTATGGTTTATTTTTGTCATCTTTAGTCTAAAAAAGTCTAATCAAAAACTCGGATATTATGCCTAATTCAGCTCATCCTTATTATCAAACTACTACTAAACTTGAGTTTAATCAATATTCTTTTAATTTCAGATGTTAGTGCCCGCAACAGCTGAAGATTTAAGAGTTGGAGGCAAAATTGTTGTAAATAATGACAATGAAGATGGGGTAAGTTGTTTTAATTTTAGGATATTTTTTTGAAAGGATACTTAATATTTTGCCTGAGTTCGTTTTTGTTCGACATTTTCACCGTCCCGCTTATATGTATGATTGATGATGAATGACAGATTTGATGAATCTACTAAAAATAACCATCTAATCCAGCACGGCGCCATTAAGCCAAGGTTGGAAACGAATGGCGCTGTTCAGATCAGAGTGCCTGTCGTTGCTACCGTGGTGCCCAGGATCCAGCCAAGCGGCAGACTCCATCTCACAGTGGAAGAACCGCATCACGCTTACCACACCGCCCTCTCTGCTGATTGTAAGTCACCTAACCTTACAGTAATCGCTTACCATTTTTTCCGGAATATAAAGACCGCTATACTACTTAACAATGCACCTCTTGTTTCTTCCACATTCATACAACTGCTGGTCTATTCTGTAAAATTCTCCGCCGGTGAAGGAGGAACCTTGAAGTGAGCTTTCATTTCACCTGGCGCTAGGAATGGAGCAAGGTTAATTCATCTTCAACCTCATCAAAGAATTTTACAGAATAACACTGCTTGTCATACATGCGCGTTCGATGCTAAAACTAAGCACCCAACATTTTGTAGAACTAGCTTTTACCCTCTGCATCCGTGGTCTATATTATTAGTAACCGTTTATTATTCTGGATAAAAATTAGTTACTCTCTAGACCTTTAACGATATTAAACTTAAACAAAACTATCGGTTAAATACGTACAGAATGGTTCGACTTAAAGTGGCGGCAGTTCTCTTAGTTTCTTTCAAAATTTTCTACATTTTTAAATAGAAATTGCAATTACATTTTAACATTTATACAAACATAAACTCAAGCCTTTTTCTCATGGGGGTAGGCAGAAACCACAGAACGCCACCTGCTACGATCCTTACATACTATTTTCGCCTCGTCCACGTTCATACATCTGCATCATCTGTTCATTTTAAATGCTTTCAATTAAAGGAATTAGGTTAGTACTAGGTCTTTTATTAGTGCTTCCCTCATCGAGTTCCTTAACCAGAGTTCATACTACTGTTAATGAAGATGATATTGTTGAATCAGTGGGTGAAGTGAACGTAGCGCCGTGCACGTCGCGAGACGGGCCTCGCCCGGGATCGTCTACGGAACCACCGCGGCATTTGGATTCCTGTAGCGGGTTCGATGATGGACTGCGGGCTGGTGAGTGAGAGACCCTAAAAATATTATAGACAGGGAAAATACCTCTTCGTGAAACTTTTGGGAAAAATTATGCAAAAAAAAACATTTTATAACAACAAGTCTATAAAAAAGTCATATGCTGGCTGAGTGCTACAAAGCGCTACAATTTCCGGAATAAGAACATGACTCTCAATAGTTTTTTTTTGTAAAAGTTGCCTCACACCAATTTCTCCTGTATCATGGGTTACCCGGAACAACACCTATATACCATACAATTCTTTGGCTCCCGCGGGAATCAAATTACGCTAATTGTGTCGTCAATCCATTCTGATAATCTATAAAATTTTTGATTAGGTACACGAATATCATCCACCTGTGCTCTGCCACCTCCAGCGCCGTCTCCTCCTCTCGACCTCATCTCCTTGGACCTGTTCGAGCCTATGGAATGCATACCCTTAGGTAATAATTATACCAACCTATTACTACTTATTAACGCGAAAGTTTCAAATTCTTTATTGCGATATAAGTATAGGTACACAATTTTGAAGATGTTGACAATAAATAAGTTCTTAAAACTTAGTTGCCTGTTAAGGCATTGCAATTTAATAAATATAAAGTAAGTATGTTTGTGGGGATAGATAGATGTTTGTTACTTTTTCACCTTTAAACGTCTGGATGGAATTAGCTGAAATTTGGCACACATGTACATTGTACATATTGATCTAGTTTAACTCAAAGAAAGATTTATTCTGTTTTTTGGACGGTGTCAAAGGTATATAAGCACAGGTATAAGTTAGTTTTCAATAAAAACATTGCTATGATGTTCAATAGATGGCGTGCGTAGTCCGGTTAGGTACCTATTATTATCAACATTAATAGCCAAATGCCGGAGGGTTCATCCCCAATATATAATTATCTTTTGTGTAGGGGGGTGGATTTTATTCCCGCGGTAAAAGGTGAACGTAGTTACGGAAAAATGTTCTAACCCACAAAAACTCCACAATTAAGTTACACAATGTTAAAGACATTCATTATGTGATACATATTTTACTAGTTATTACAATTTTGTTAGATAATATTGTCGTTTCTCTAGGTCCACAAATCACTGCAGTAGATAACATCGACCAGGCACCACCGTCAGATGACTCTGACATCTTTATTGGAGAGTTTGAGGTATGCTATATAATTATTTTTTATTGTGCATCGCTTTTTTTATACCATTGGATGGCAAACAAGCCGGCTTATCTGATATTAAAATGCCACCGTTGCCTATAGACATCTGCAATACCAGTAGCCTTGCGAATGCGTTGCCATCTAAAAATTGAAATACCTCGTGGGCTTTTGCCTTTGCCAGTTTCAAGTGAAGCGAGCTTGAGATGAGGATAGCTTACATATAGTTAACTTCATCTAAATTCATCGAACAAAGTTGCACAGAATTAACTGGTTGATCACAAATAAGATTTCCAGCTATGCAAGTTCTTGGTGCCTTTTCTGTTTGAGAAGAGGTCTATGTTCTGCAATGAGACAATAATCGGCTTGTATTATTGATAGTAAGTTTATATTATATGATAAGGTTTATTGGCACTCCAAACAAGCGCAAGCAAGCAGCAAGCGCAGTGTAGGACGGCCACCCACAAGGTGGACAGACGATATGATTAAATTCGCAGGAAAACGTTGGACGCAGGCCGCTTTCTACCGGTCCTTTTAGAAATCTATGGGGGAGGCCTATGTCCAGCAGTGGACGTCCTGCGGCTGTTATGACGATGATGATTACCTTTCCATTGCAGAGGCTTACAAGGCCCATGTTCAGCAGTAGGTCTTGTATATTTGCTATCATTACGCTCTCTCATATAATTAATCCGCCACCAGACACCGACGCTATAACCCCGGAGTGTTCAGCACCACAGTGCAATAAGCAGTTACTATGCCATCGCCGGGATTTAGGTAAATACATAATTCAGATTTTCTCATTTTAGTTCGATTGATTTTGCACATAATTTTTATTTAGTTTTAATATTTTGTTCTTAACAAGGGGTGATAATTACTTTTTATGAGCTGTTAAAATGCGATTTACAATGGCAATGGTAAATTGTGACGCACTTTTTGCTTTTTGCAACTCAATTAACTATTCATTAATTTGAATGCAGCCTTCTAATTTTAATATAAAAATTTGTTAAGTTTTAAAGCCAAAAATAAAATGTTTTTGTTAAGAAGTTGTCTCTTGGAGTTATTGGTCGACTACCCAATTGTGCTTGTCGTCTTAAATTAAGCAAAAGTGCTAGTTAGTGGATGGTCGTATTTCCAATTCGAAAATCGACTTGCATTGAATACGTTTACGTTACCCTGCGCGTGCTAGGAAAACCATTTATCATTATTATTTGCTATCCACATTCATCCTGTAAGAATCTTCCTAAGAGTTGATGATCACCAAGGGTGTGCCATAGCTGTGATTGTAGTGGTTTGTAAGAAAACTCACATTAGCGACTGTATTTCGTAGCTTCGTAATTCACCACATACTTGCCTACTGCTGAACAAGGACCAACCCTGTAGAAACACCACGATTAGCTAGGATACACAATCAATATACAGGATGTAAAAAGATGTATCAAGCTAAATTAATATTAAAAAAAATGCTGGGAAACGACCTTTATAATGGGACGAATATTTTTACTTTCGGCTTCGTTAAGAGTGTCTTTGTACATAAGTTATATTAGTCGATCACTAGTATGTTGTGCGTCGCTTTCGCGATAATAAATGGTTTTTCATTCTTTCTTTCTCTCTTTCTATGTGAAACTGTTAGCCGTTTAGTAGGTACTCTCAAATACAAGTCCTGTTTTGTTTTTCATTCACGAATCAAACAATCAATCATAATTAATTTTGTAATTAAGTATTTTCATTCCAGGATTGCATCAAGCTGTCGGATTCGAATTGAAGATATTGAACATAGTTTATTTTAGTCGAGTTTTTCTTTTTTGTTTGTTTTTATTTGTGCATGTGAACAGGATGAAGTATTGATTTAGTATTAAGCGAAATTGTACATAGATACATTATATTTTTACTGAGCATGGAATTTTGGTTTAATTTTTTAGATACTAGATTTTTTTCTTTTGGAACAAGACACTTGTAACATGTAGCAGTATCTCCTACAAACATAAAACTGTTATAATATTATTTATTTATTGATTTGTTCCAATAGCTTCTGTATACATACATTAGGTACATATTTATGGGTCAGTTCACACTGAGTCACGACGCGACATTGAGTGCACATTTTAATAGAGCGGCTCAAAATATAACTTTATTTACAACACGAAAAGATCCACATTCCATTGTGAGAATTCAGAATACCTACTATTACCTACGTTGCGTCTTGTCACAATAAAAGGTAAATAAATAGAACAGTTTATTCTGGAAAGGAAAAAAAGAAAAAAATATTTCGAACAAAACAATTCTGATTATTATCTACTATTTTAGTACAGGTAACATCACAGATATAAGAAAGAATATTTCTGTGGGTAACATAGATACACTCAATGAAACATACCAAAAATAGCTCATTTCTATTTTCCAAATAAAATAATTTACCAATAAAAAATGCCTACACAATAGGCTAAGGGCCAAAAAAGGCAATTTCCTGTCGTCAATGTAAATAATCCGGGATATTATTATGACATAGCGATGACGTGTATTATATCGTCTCAGTATCGTTGTCGTATCGTATTGTTCACGGCACGTGGACGGAAATAGGCCCTTTTGGAGTGTGCCACCCCTATGGCTTGGGTTAGTGTGGAATGCAAGCGATAGATGGCGTTAGTAGTTGCGAAAAATAGTTTGAAAGAAAGTGATGAGTTTTAGCTGTTAAAAAAATGAAAATATTACAATTTGTCGTTTTTGAACATTAATACATACAATAAGGAATTTGAAAAACAAATAAAAAACGCTTAAAATATTTTTATGATTATTTTATTTGTAAGCAGGTAAACTGGATAATTATTAAAAGTTGCGAAAACTAAGCTATGTATTCTTCTTGTACCTGAAATAAAACAGTATTAAACGAACTAACAAAGGATTTATAATAATAATAATAAAAACTATACAAAACTTTTTTTGTAGTACTTAGTCGGGTGGTACCTACGTTAGCCGATAGATGGTGCCACTTGCATCAACCTTTGGTAAAGTTATAAAAGTATTAGATCGAATTTACTTGTGCTATAAAAATTCTTTGGTTCTGAATATACAATCGGTATATATACTTATAGGATTTTGAATATGTAGGATAATATTATTTTTTGTAAAAAAAATAGGTAGGTACTGATTTCTTTAGAATAAAAGAAATATGTATCAAAATCTAAATTAAATATGTAAAACTAAACCTATCATAAAAGATGTAGATCATGGATTACAGAATAAAATAACTTTTATACTTTTTTAGTGAACCAGTTCGAACAAAACATAAACCTAAATCCCCCATTTTAAAATTCTTACAATAAAACTAGTTAAAATTCAACTCATTACAACTCATTCATGTTCCATTCGAGATCAGTCAATTTGCGACTAATGACATAACCGACCAACGTTCGACCGCAAAAAAACGCACAATGCGACAAAAAAATCGCTATAACATTTAACAAGAAGAATGCGACAATAAAACGCGAATTACGTACGTCCAGTTTTTTACCAAAGCGCAACGCGTGGCGAACACGCGACCAAAAATATTAGAACTGGTGTTAGATCTGACACGCGGCCTTTCCCACCAATAAATGGAGAAATCTTCTGACAACCCTGTAATGAAAACTTATAACCACATAACAAGGGAAACTTAACCTTCAATCTAACAACACAAAGTCGAATTTTCCATTAATGACAATCACTTCGACTTATCTTACAACGCCATTCGAATAACAACCTTACAGTTACCCATCCAAAGTTGAATTTCCAAAACTCTAACACAAATTAAAATTAGGGTTGTCCCCAATTCCTAATACCGCCCCCGACGGTTATCGTATAATGCGTCGGCACGTGGCGTTGTTCGTTTTTTATCGGTTATTTTCGTGCGAACGGAGTGGTCTGGTGTGGACTGGCCTTACAATGGGTGACGATGGGTACTATGCATTGTATGTGGATTCTTCCTGGGAAAAAGAAGGTTTGAAGTCTGCTTCTGACAGTAGTTTAAAATCCGTTGTGTTGAAAACGGTTGAGCTGTGGTTTTAAGTTTATTCATCCATAAATATTTTGTAACAATAGGTAGGTACTTGTAACTAAGGATTATTTAAAAAATATAGTCTTTGACAGTCATTACGGGTAGTCAGAAGCCCAGAAGTCTGACAACCAGTCTTATCAAGAGGTATCGTGTTGCCCAGTAACTGGGTTGTGGAGGTCAGGTAGGCAGTCGCTCCATGTAAAACACTGGTATTCAGCTGCAGCCGGTTAGACTGGAAGCCGACTCCTAAATAGTTAGGCAGGCGATGATAATAAAAATCGGTACAATTTTATTTCTTAAATATAACACTTCTAGTTATTAATTTAAACAAAAATAATAATTTAATAAAAACAATAGCTCACTGTACATTACTCTATTATAATTTAAATAACAAGCAACTTAAAAACTACATTTAATCTTGTAAAAAACACAATCAAATAAACTATCAATTTTAATACAAAATCATTAAAAACAAACAAACACTGGGGCGAGGACAAATCCCTCTCAAGGGTACAATCGACCCCCACAAATATCATTTCATATTTTGATTATGATATCAATGTCACCCAGTCGCATGCACAGGGTTTTTTATGTCTTTTGTCTGTTAATACACATATTAACCCATTAAAAGTCGCGTGGCGACATTATACGATATTTCACACGTATAATAAAATCTTTGTTGTTATTAATGTTTGGTTCTTTATGTGAGAATAGGGATATTTATTGGGTTAGGAATAAAACTATTTAATTGACTGTTTTTTAGTTTAAAAGCAGCATTATTTTTCTACTTTTGCTCTTTTTCCGGTCTTTCCAAGTCTAAATTAAGTCTAATTAATTAAATCTAAGAACCACACAAAACTTAACCTTATTCTAACTAATTCAAACCAAGCAGTCTGTAGATTAGCTTGCTTATTTTTATATTTGAAGAAGTTTAGTAACTAAAGTAAAATTATTTTCCCCAAATGACAAAATTAGATAGATACTTACTTATGTCCTCTTCTATAACATAAATGAATTGCTACGCTGAAGGAGATAGCGAGACAAGTTAAATTATTTCTTAAAAACCTGCTAAATTCAAATAAAAGTGGTAAGAAGTTAGAGTGGCCTTTCCCCTGCAGTGGGAGCCATTAGGTTCATAAAAAAATTGCAGCAAACTTGGATGGGGCCACTGAGGGCCGATGCCTGCCGGGGCTGCGGGTTGTTCGAAAGAGATACCGCGTCCCCGGAACGCAAAGGGCACATGAAGGAACATAGACGGGTTTTAGTCAGTAAAAGTCTGACACTCCCTCCCGCCCCGCCCAGGGCAGGGGAAGTTATTTGATGATTGCCTGACTTAAAAAAAAAGCCTGTTGTATACCTTTTTAATTATTATTTTTGTGTGCACATTGTCTGTGGAAATAAACAATTATCTTTTTTTTTTTCTTTCTTTACTCATCTATTCATAAACAAACATTACGTTTACTCACCTGACAGCTTTAACACAAAATAATTTAAATACAAACACTATTAAACCAACAAAACGGTCATAAATCCCAGTTCTTTTACAAATCGCGACCAATTACACGACAATTTCCAAACAACTAGGAAAACGCGTCTCATCTTATTCGCAATAATTAACGATGTTGCGCCTGCGACAGACGCGCAACAGTCGCGCCACACGCCCGCCGTGTGGCGGCCACGCGCCACGGATCAACGCGATTGGTCACAATGTAGTATGACGACTCAATCGGGATTTTGTTGGCATTAACGAGCTATGACATTGCTTTATTTTTTTACATGTGATTGCTATTGTGTATTGTTATGGTATTTAGGTAAATTGATGGAGCTATTTGAGTAAATAGAACTTATAATGTTATCGTCACTCAAGAAGTGTCTTTCAATAACGCGGCTATTAAAAAAAAAAATCTATTGTCTAACTGCCCCGTTGGTCTCGTGGTCGCAAGTGCGACTGCTGTGCAAGGGGTCCCGGGTTCGATTCCCAGGTCGAGCAAAAAGTGTTATTGGGTTTTTCTATGAAATTCTCAGTAGCAGCTCGGAGTTTGGATTTGTGCCCGGTTAATGGCAATAGGCTCGCCCCCTATTACATGGGACCTAAATATACCGGCGAACTGTGGGTGTACATTGCTACACCTCTGCCTAACCCTTCGGGGAATACAGGCGTGATGGTATCTATTGTCTAAGTCGAATTATTTATTTAAATTAGACCATTAAATGCATTTTATAACGTAGGTAATTTGCAAGAAGAAAGTAATAATACTGAATAGAGTTGCCCCTTCTAAAACCTAGTTTATTACAGAAAATATAACCAAGAAAGTTTAAACACGGGAATTCTTAAAAAATAGTGAGTAAGTACCAATATTTTTTACAGACTAGGTAGGTACATTTATTTAATAATTACACCTGAAATTATAAAATATGTCCTTAATCATCAATCCACCAGTAGCCGGTAACTAGTAGCCGCTATTCATTAATTAAATACCAAATCCAATTGCACAATTCTACATATATCTAAGATTCTATTCATTAACTTTGTTTTAATTATTTAAACACATTTTCCATAATACTAGGTATTATTTTTTTATTAATACTTACTAATAAAACTCTAATTTCGCAAACCTCTGCTATTCTAAATTTGAATTAAACCTACTCTTTAAATTGTATCTGTGTGTGTTGTTTTCTTTCAATTGTATCTTAGCAAAATTATTATAAGTACCTATTTTAACGGTTACATACAAAACCAATCAATTCTCTCAAATCCATACACAAAAACATGATTCCATTAACAAACAACAAAAAAAAAACAAAACGAACACAGAAAACCTTTTAGCTCCATTCGAAACTATAAAGCAATCGTACAAACTACGGCTTTTAAAAACAATACATGTATGCAGATGGCCGGGCAGATTACGCGGGCATATTCCACGCATCGCTGAAGACGCAAATTGTTCGCTAAACTGATTAAGTACTACTGCTAGTTCCACGTTGTCTTTACCACCCTATGCCACCCACTGGGCAACCCTGCCATCTGTGGAAGTTTGCTGGAAGGACTTTTGTGATATTTTATCTTACAGAAGATTTTTGGTGGTAAAGTATTAAAAATACCCATATTTGAGGTTAATCTTGCCAAAACGTCGTAGACTTTGTCTTTGACTATGTCACCTTTGGCCAAGACTAGAGTCAAGAGCTTACCCATCTTGAATAAAAAAAAAACAGCCAACCTTTAATATCTCAATGATTTAGTAAATTATGTCAAATAAGTGTTCAGCAAAAACAGGTCAATTGACGTTCAAAATACATTTTCAATCAATCGGCGTTAAAATTACGCAAAAATGATAAACCCTAGAAATCTTAACGTGTGTTTCTAGTTTTGGCAGTAGGTACATACCTACTAAATCCAATTATTCCTAAGCGTACCTATGTGAAAATTATATACTTATATAATTTTTTATTTATAATTAATTAAGTATGTATACATTATTTGTATGTCTTATAATTATTTATTGTTGCTTACTTACTTTATTCCTGCGAAGTCAATATCAGAACGCCTTAAAGGAATGAAGTAAATCCAGACTTTAATTCTTCAAAAAGTCATATATTTGTTACACAAATCACAGCTTTATCATTCCACATTTCCAATCACTTCCAGCAATTATTATTTCAGTGTAGACTCCACTATAGACCATCAAATTTCTGTATAAATTCATTATATTTCAATGGGGCCGCAATGCGTTTTTGGTAATACAATTTGTGTGCGGTCTGCCTCACCAAAGTCGATTTCGTTTTTTGATAGTGAACCTTCATAGCTTGGGGAAGCTATATAGATTTGATTGCAGATTGTTATTGTTAGTTTTATCTTATTAAGAAGAGATTTCAAACCTACTTAGATGTTTGTCGTTAGTCGACGTTACCTTAATAATTATTGTCTTTTAAAATCATTCTAAGACACTTTTTCTTATCCCTTAAAAGAATTTAAGTTATTGAGAATGAAAATATAACGAAACCTCTTATTACCCGACTGCGCCAGAAGGAGGGTTATGTTTTTCGAGAGTATGTTTGTATGTATGTATGTATGTATGTATGTATGTATAATTGTTTGGCACGCTCTGCAGCCTGAACGGCTTGATGGATTTTAGCTTGAGAGGTGTCGTTAGATTCGTATTTACCGTGAGAGTGACACTGGGTATATGAAAATAAAAAAAACAAAATGGCGGATTTTTGGCGCCAACTTCAAATGTTTGGATCGCTCTGCAGCCTAAACGGCTCGATGGATTTTAGCTTGAGACGTGTCGTTAGCTTCGTATTTACTGTGAAAGTGACACTGGGTGTATCAAAATAAAAAAAAAATATGTAAATAAAAAAACGGTAATTTAAAAAACTAAAAAACCCGACTGCTTTTCTGAGAATTTATGAAAAATCCCTAAAAAAAGAAAGTCGTTGTACCCGATTGCACTTAAAATTGTAGCAGTCGGGACCCATTCTAGAAATGGAGGCTTAGTGAATTGAGAGCTCATACCTATATTACATTGAAGATGGTCCCGAATGGGTCCCGACTGCTACAATTTTAAGTGCAATCGGGTACAACGACTTTCTTGTTTTAGGGATTTTTCATAAATTCTCAGAAAAGCAGTCGGGTTTTTTAGTTTTTTAAATTACCGTTTTTTTTTTGTAAACTTTTTAGTGTTAGATTCTATCACTAGATGGCGTTAGTAGTAACATCATAGGTCAAATCCAAAAATAATGCGAATGAAAGAGTAACATCGTAGTCGTTTATCCAAGCTATTTGTAATTATCGAAATATTTAATAATATGTTTAGCTGTGCATTATTAAAGCTTAGAAGGCCCCTATTACCTTCAGATTTTTCGTATTTCGAGGTTTTTGCCTAATTTTACTTTGAGCTCACTTATAAAGGGTTTGATGTTTAACATCGTCACTTTACCTTTTTTTCTCAGACCTACAGTGTCCCTCATCTGGGCAATGACCTCCCACGAGGGGCTTCTATGCGCATTTTACCCGCACCACCTCTACCCAGCCCTTGTGAAACACCTTCAAGTCATCTCAACTCTTTCCTATAAAGTAAAAAATGCACTACATTGCCAAAATTATATTTTGGCAATTTTATTTTGTACAGTCCACAAAACCAGCAACCCTATACCATCATAATTACATATACGTTCACACAGCAAATACAGATATCCAGGCGATTATAATTAGTAGGCCGGGCCCTCACGACTAACGCAATAAGGGGCAGGCAGGGGTCCCTTTATGCAATAACTGCGCCTCTTAATTTGATTTTTATTTTGATCTCGTTTGGCGACGGTTTGATTGTCCCTCGCCTTGGGCAAGTATGGTTACTTTTGACTAGTACTTTTTTTTGTTTTTGTTGTAATTGTTTTGTACGGGCAAGAGAAAATATGAATAACTAGGATCGTCAGATATAATTGAAGTTTTGGAACAGAAGTAATTGAACAATTAAAATGTTTTTTTTTATGAAATACCATTTATCGGTTTTTAATTAAGAATAAATCTGATTCATCTGTCGACTCTGGTTATTAATCTGTTTTGTTGAAAGTACAAAGGTAATGTTGAAAAGATTTGAGAAAAACGTTTAGACGATATGAAAATGGGATTTCCTCACGATGTTTTCTTTCACCGATGTCAGGGATGATTGAGATAAACTTTTAAAAGTACAAGTCAATTGAAAAAGTCACAGTACTACTTGGCCTGTATCTGAAACCTTGCGTACGATAAGCTCCATAACTTGCATTTATTAATTATGTATTTTTATTTTATTTACTTATTTATTTATTTATTTAATGGTTTTACATTTATTTTGAAATAGTAACTCTTAACCCCTGAACGTTGTTTTAATAAACGTCATTGGATGGTAAACAAGCCGACGGCCTACCTCATGTTAAGTGGTCACCGCTACCTATAGACATCTGCAATACCAGTGGCCTTGCAAATGCCTTGCAAAGTTGAAATGTCTCATGTGCCTTTAATTACACTAGCACACACTTAAAACCTGAATACAGCAACAATACTTTGCGACAGAAATACATTTATGGTGGTAATACTTCCCCGGACGAGCCTTTTCACAAAGAGCTCTACTACTAGGTACTAAACCTAATTAAAAAGAAACGCAAAATTAACTTCACATCACTTCAGCCAACGAATTAATGATCTCCAAACAACAAACAAAGGACAAAAGAAAATAAAAAAGTAGAAAAAAAAAACGAGCAAAAAATTAAAATTCAGCGTACAAGTAACACACGTAACAAACATACTGACATTTCTTTGTTATTTAAATAAAACAACGAGCTTTGATATGAGAGACACTCAGTGACTCAAACGATGTACAGACAACCGTCACTATTTAAACAAACCCTTCAAAAGTAACAAACGATTTTCAACTTTATTTCTTAAGCCATTAGGGTGAATCTCCCGTGTCGATTTTGGTCTTTGATAGTAACTTGTATGGAGGGTTGTATGAATACGAGTATGAAAAATACACAAATTAATTTTAACATTGAAGTGCTGTTTTCTTTTGAATGTTAAAACTCGAGTGATGATGAAGTTTGATAGATGATTTTTCTCACATATTTATTTTGTAAACGTTATCTTATTATTATAGATAGGGTGTTAGGTTAAAAAGGGACGAACTTTAAGCAACAATCATAAATACCAGCCTAGTATTGTCCCACAGCAGGCAAAGGCCTCTTCTCATAGAGAGAAGGCACGAGCATTGATCACCACTCTTACTTATAAAGGATTGGTGATTTCTGACTCATATTAACTAAAAGTTCAAGTGTCCTGACGACGACGTTTTTCTTCACCAATGTCAATGATGTCCAAATAAACTTAAAAACTTACATGTAAAAAGAAAAAGTCACACATTGCTACTTGCTTTCCGCAACCTCGTGCATGAGCGACGGGCGCTTTAAGCACTAAGCCCTCACAACAGTACCAATACAAAATCCAATTAAAATTCCAACTAAACCAACAGGATTACTTTGCTAGAAGACGGAAAATCTCATGAATTTATGATGACAACACAAAACAGACGTAGTAACAACTATTGGTACCGCGACTAGTGAAACGCAAATCGAATTCAGGAATCAATTTGTGTACCGCCGCACTGAACAAATATTCAGGTAAAATGCTGAAAGGATTACAAAGAACAATATTGTTTGGAAGTTACATTTTTTGATAAAACTGCCCCGTTGGCATCGTGTTCGCAAACGCGACTGATGAGCGTAGGGTCCTGGGTTGGAGAAAAAGTGTTATTGGGTTTTTCAATTAGAAATTTCTTAGAAGCAGCCCGGAGTTTGGAAGTTGTTGGTGCGACACCCCCGTGCCTTATGAAGCACGTAGGTATAGCCGTTGGTCTCGGCTGTCATTCGTAAATCTTTGTCAGTCGTTATGGATATTAAGAAGCCGGGAAGTCTAACAACCAGTCTCACCAAGAGGTATCGTGGTGTGCAGCTAGGTTACTGGCAACAAAATGTATATAGCCCAATCAAATGGTGAGTAGGTACCTTATTTAGTCTCTACTTGGTCACGTAGCCAACCATACAGCATTTAGCTGGCAGAACGACCTGTTTGCGATGCCCATGTGACCCAGAGAGGCAAGGCTTTATTTAATTGACTACAAATAACGCCTACCAAAACCAACTAACACCTAAATGGCGCCTTATCTCCTAGTAAGAAAGAGCGCAAATCTTTCTAGGTATTTGCAAAAAAATATACATCTAAGAAAAAAACAAATTCTTTCTTATCTTTACAAAATCTCGTCTGTAAATTCTTAGTCTTTGGTAAGGAGCTCCGTCTGGGCCCAACGTTGAATCAGTTCAAGCCTAGATTTAGTAAATTTACTAGATTTAAAGTCTGCCGGTTTCTTGGGGCGCGCTATGCAAATTTTACTTATGTGCGCACTGGTTTAGGAAAAAGCAGCGTTTTCAATATTATTTTTATAATCATATTTTTGAAGTAGATAAGTCAAATCAAATCCTTTTATTTATGCACATTGGTACAGAGTAAATGGAACAAAATGGGTATCTGCTATATATCATAGTATAACATGAAGGTATGTATTTGCCATTAAAATAAATGTAATCCTAAAACGCAGAAGAAGAACGCCTGATAAACTTTGACTGCAACTGGTTACAATTTGTAATTGTACTGTATAGATGTGGTAGGCGTGGGTATTGGTTTTTAAACAAGATGCTATATTTGTTAAAAGATAAATTATATTTTATTTGTAAATATGAGTATACACAAGTTTATACTATAGTGTTGAGTTAGATATAAAATAGCCTGCATGTTTTGCCATTGATAATAGGGTACAAAGTAAAAGTTGCTCGTACAGTTGTGTTACATTACGTACTATTCAACAATTAATCAAACTTATACTTAGAATAAATTATACATTATTCAGAATTAAATATACAAATTCATTATAAAAATCGAAAGATACTTTAACGTGATTTTTGAAGTACTAAATCCATGTTTGTACTACGTAGAGGGTTAACTCTAAAACCGCTCCAAAACCGCAGCGTTTATTTCTATCCGTGCGCGTCCCCTGCGCGGGTACCAACTGAATTTTCAATGAGGATGTCACAGCCTTTCACCCGGTGACATTCGCTCCTGCCACCGAGTTGTTTGGACAAAAGGGGTTTTTGCCCGTCGACGGAAAATTCAACAGATTTCTTGCTGCGAAATTCACGATTTTCCTGATTAGATTACCTACTTGAATTTGAATTTTGAGGGGTTTTGACAAATTAATAAGGTTTAAAATAAACGAGTTATGGAATTAAATACAAGTTAAATTAAACAACAGAATGTTTTTTTTTGTAATCTGTTGATTTGTTGAGATGGAAGTGTTTCTTCTGCCGATATGTTGACGTTATTAAGTTAGTATTTACATAATTTCCTACAATGAAGAGCTAATGTTGATGATGGCTCTGAACCTAACAGGTGTAAAAAGACCCTTGAAGAATTTTAGATCTCACATTTCTTCCACCATTTAGATAGCCGTGTGTGACTTGTCCCAAGATATTTTTTTTTTTTTTTTTACCATTTGCATTTTTTTTGTTTTTATCCAAGGATCCTTTTTGTTACAGAGATATTTGTGCAACTTTTTTTACGAAAACATGTTTTAATTTCATCAATACTTTCCATGTGCTTTATATTCTGCGCTACCATCTGGTTGTTTTGCTCGTTGGCTACCATAAACTGATTTTTTATTGCAATTGCTCAATGCTACTTAGTTTGATAGGCAGTATGCGTGGTTACAGCTACACCTCGTACACAAATTTCTACAACGAACTTCAATGACGCACCTGACTATGTATATTGCATCACACTGACATTTAATGTAACAATCAAATAATAAGCCCAACCAATTGTAATACATAACCCACAACATAATTGACCCATTTCAATAAACACATTCAAAGCCACCGATGCACAAAAATATAAAAAGTAAAAAAAATCCGACCACATTCGAATCCGTCCGAATTCGGGCCCAACGGCGTATGAAATCTGCATCCATTATTTAGTCCCACAACAATACATTCCCGGGGACCTATTCTGGAAAATTAAAAACGAAATTCGAATCGAAATCGTCGCGGGTTCCGCACGAGTTGTCAGCGAAAATGGAAACTTAACAAGTGTGGTAAATAACCACAAATCACTGCTTCCTAACACCCGGGGCGAGATTTAAATTCACGCGAGTGTAGCCATCGGGTTGGGGCTACGTGTTCGTTGTGTGACGGTGTGGGTGGTTTAGATATGGCTTTATCTATATACCTATGTAATATTACATCATAATAATATGCAGTTTTAGTTTTAATCAATGATAGAAAATTGTATCAATTGACGAAGGATTCGTATTCGTAAGGAGAAATGCTTAATTTTAGTAGTTACATTTAAGAAATAGGTGCTGTTTTTCCATGGCGACAGAATCATTTTTGTACCATACTTCTAAAGGAAAGCCAGTAGGATTTTAGTTGTATGGAGCCCTCGCAGCAGATATGTAGACTTGCATATTGAACGATACAGGAACACCTTTTGAGAACCTATTAATAGGTATCTTTACACTTTCTATATATAATAATTCTATGTCTATCATGAATCCTACGTATTGGTTCTGCAGCTACGAAAAAGAAAGCTATTAACAAAAAAATCCTGTAATATTTTAGCTTTCTATTTTTCACGTATCGTCACCAACAATGGGAAAAACAGCTACCTACCCATCAAAATCAACGTACCCCGTAACATACGCAACGTTAGAACCAAAAGACTGAGGGACCGCTGACGTATTATTACTTTAAAATTCATACACACTCCAAAATACACCATTTTATTCTTCAATTTTATTTTCAACCTACTGTCTATGATCATAAGAGTCTTCTCCGTTTAATAGATTTTTTCTAATGACGTCATTGTTGCACTTGTCGTGGGTGCGAACACGGTCGGTGCGTGTCCAATTCGTGGTTTTTACAATTTCGTTTAATGAATCGAATTTTTCGGTAACCGTGTCCAAAGATGAGATCGTATTGTTAAGTAGTCGAATAGATACGGTTAGATGAATAGGATGTGGTAATTTTTAGTTTAGTGTATGGTTATATTATGTGTAAATCAATTTTGTTAATGATGCTTCGATATGACAGGCAGTGACAATGTGGTTGATTACTAAGATGGGCGAAATTGTGTCTTTTACAATATTTCTATAAAATATTATTGATGTTTTTGGTGTGAGTCATTGCAACATTAGCTGAAAATACATTGTCGAAATTATTCATGTACTACTTAGGTACTTATTTATAATTTTTTAAAACTGATAAATGTTTTACTGCCTGCCCCCTTGGGAAAAAGGCGTTTATGTATTTAAATGTTTAAGGTAATAATAGTTCTTCCCAAATGTTTTTTTTTTTCTGGATGCACATTCACCAGCTTTTGCTAAATAGTTACAGTAAGAGATATTATAGAATATTGAATGACTGTGATGGAATTAATTAATTTTTTGAGAGATTGTACGTTGGCTAACTATAGCAGAACCAAACTAAATTGTAACATGTTTTTCTTTACTCGCAAACATCGCAACAAATATAACCTGTTTTTTTGCGTAAAACTGAGGACAATCATGTCATCATATCATTATTAAGGGTAGAACTTTTTTTCATACCTAAGTACATACATACCATCACGCCTGTATTCCTCGAAGGGTTTGGCAGAGGTGTACCAATGCACACCCACAGTTCGCCGCTATACTTTTAAGTACTTAATTAAAAAAGGTTCGAAGATATAACGTAGAATCATTTAATTCCAAATTCCTTTTCCAACATCTAACCCAGTTACTCCCAGCATACTATTACTCACTCTGCAGTAATGCAGCAAACCTCATGCAGGGCGGAAGTGACGTCAGATCACAATGGATGGGCCCCGGCATCCGGCGCGCGCGCACCGCTTCCTGCCGACCTAATGTCGCGAATATATCCGAACGTCTCACGGATATATCCGAATGCAATTTAGCGGCTTTACCGAAAATATAGCGGTTAATGAGTGCGGTGGAATTGTTTAGTGTTATTGTGCTTTTGCACGATATTGGGTGGCGGAAGTAGGGATATAAATAGTAGGAATAAAAGGGTACTTAGAGGCATGTAATTGTTGTGACAGAATGGCTTTTAATGACCTCGTTGTTTTGATTGTCATGATGTTGCACAACTAAATTCAAAATAAGTAGTATTCAGAATTAGTTTGTTTCTGAGTTTCTTCTTAAAGTTGAGTAGGAAACACAAACACATTTTTTTTAAGGTTATGTTTAAATTAAGTATGAAATTTTAATATTTTTACAGAATACCATTAATTATTCAGAACAATGTTTCATTAATAAAGTTTACGTCACAAACTAACTTTTGAGTTAATAAAATCAAATATACATAGTACGAATAATATTGCAATATTCTGTATACAGAATATTTCAAAAGATTAAGTACCTATGGAGTTTCTTGCCCATTTTACTCCATACACATAACATTTCTTATTATTGTAGGTTTGTACCTATAGGACGTTATAAGTGCCTTTTAATTGTCTATTTGAAATAAATGATTAACCTGTGATTTATTATTTTTCCAAAACAGACCCATCTCGTCTTAGACCACAAACTAAATTATTTAAAACCATTATTAAAATGTCGAGTGTTTAAACAGAAACACAATACAAATCCTGTGTTGCACAGATAGATAGACAAACGAACATGTTGCACAACAAGCTTAAACAGTAGTTCATTAAGCAGCAGTTTAAGATGTTAAGTAAACATACGAAATATTATTGGATAACTGAAATGTGTTACGTGAGAGAGAGTCATGCAGTTTAATATTACAAGTTCTTTAATTTAAGAAATAAAAGTATTTATTCCGTTGTGCATCTAACGAAATGAATATTTTATATTTTATGTTTTATAACAAATTAAACGGAAAAAAATGTATTTTTAATTCATGAAACAGACGCACACAGGTGTGACGTCTTATTCATGACGTCAGCTTTTTCAATATGGCATATTTCAAATATTATATATAGCTAGGTGTTTTATGCAAAAAAATATAATGACATAACAATCCAAAATACCTATTTTAAAATGTAAATCATGTCATTAGTGGTAAACATCAGGGCTGATACTTTATCAAAATACGATGTACTTTAATAAACCTATATTTAAAATCTCTTTGTAAATTAATATTGTTAATAGTAGATAGACTTACAAGAATGGAGCACCCACCATTCTTTTTCTCGCTGCATCACTTTTGAATGACACCTTTCCAAATCCCCCCATAGATTAAGGACGCTAATCAACGAGGGTGCAAACTACCCCAAGTTACACCCCACTGCAGCGGGGGCGAAGTGTTAAAAACACAATAAGATATAATACACATCAAACACATCACTTTTACTAAGCAAAAATGTTGTATTAACCTAAATTCGCTCTTATTTCTTTTAGAATAAGACATGGGGGTGAAATTTGGGGGTGAAAGATAATTTTGTTAAAATAAACTATAATAATTCGTAACGCCTTCAATGTGTCATATCAGTCATAGTGATACAAAATACATATTTTGAATTGCGTCCTAAGCGCTTTGTGAAGGGGTGCATTTTGTATATTTTATTGTATTTTAAAGTCTCATAAATATTAATATGGTGATAAAAAGTTTTGATACAGTATCGTTTATGATTATGTGTAGTTGGATTTTTAAGTGGCTTTTAAATATGATTATTGTAGAAATCGATAAAATAATTGAAAATAACTACTTTGTCTGCCTCGGTAGCCTAGTGGTCCTAAGCGCGTCTGCTATGCTAGACCGAAGAAGTCTGGGTGTACATTAGTACACCTCTGCGGGGAATACAGGCGTGATGTCGTTGAATGAAAAAAAATATGTAATGAAACATAGTTGACAATGTGACAGTACGATTCAATTTTCCTTTTTTAATCAATTTACTTTTGAAAGGTATCTGCAACAACATTTCTTTCTTGAAACAAAAGTTTTCTATTACCTTAAACATTATTCCAGCACTGAACGATTATGACCATACATTTTTATTCTAATATTCTTTTAGATGACTGTAATTTCACGCCATTTCATCACGCCTGTATTCCCCGAAGGGTTAGGCAGAGGTGTACCAAGATACACCCACAGTTCACCGGTATGTTTAGGTCCCATGTAATAGAAGGCGAGCCTAATGCCAATAACCGGCCACAAACCCTAACTCCGACCTGCTACTGAGAATTTCACAAAAAAAGCCAGTAAAACTTTTTGCTCAATCTGGCAATCTAACTTAAGACCTTTAGCATGGCAGTCGCACTTAGCACCACTAGGCTAACGAGGCAGTACCTTCCTGCTTCCCTTATTTTAGTTTTCATTTACTCTTTTTGTCTACCAACCTAAAAATAGAAAACTCTACTCCACATTATACCTACTTAAAAGTACATAAACAGAAGAAATGGAGGAAAACCCCCAAATGTCTATAATAGTACGTACATAATATTCAGTGTGATTATTATTTAAATTTTGCATGGCAAAGTGTCGGGATGTGCGGCCCGCATTTAAATGACAATGGCACAGCCTATTCGGATGTGGGCGAGGGGTCCAAAGTACCCTACTTTGTCGATTTATTTTCAACTTTAAAATTTTTATGTACCTAACTTTGGGGAAGATGTGTTTTTGGAATTTTGATAAAAAATGTTTAAGTAGAATTGTTACTTTTTGCATAATATTGTTTGGTAGGTGATGGTGTGTTTTTTCTCTTGAGTGAGTTAGTAAACGTAGGTACCTACTTAGCTAATTATTAACTACGAAACCTTTACAGTTGCAGTGGTGAGACGATAACGTAAAATTAATCAGTGACCGCGGCTGAAATACCTAAGACTAAAAAAAAGTAATTAAAATAATCAAAAACCCGACTGCGTCAAACATGAACTTTAAATAAAAACGAAAAGAACGAAACAAGTCCAGTCTTCTAGAAATATGTTTTGTAACAGTGGGAACCCGGTATTGGAATGATTTGATCCGGCCTAGAATTGGCGTATTGTTACTTAACACTCGTTTACTTAAGTACCTAACAATATCTAATATCAATAAAGTAGTTTGTTAATGTTATCTACCTATTCATTTATTTAAACTATCATCATCATCTGCCTAGCCTTTTCCCAACTTTTACTTTTATTTAAACTATATGAAACAAAAAGTACAAGTTTAAGGCGGATTTAATGCCTAAGGCATTCTGTACCAGTCAACCAAAGGTTATAACTTAGTTTAAATCTAGAAGCAATAAAAAAAAAAAGCAAGCACATTCTCTACATTTTAAACTCCTATTCTTTAATCTAACATCATCATTACATCCCCTCTAACTTTAGATTATAAACCCCGATACGTGCGTGTAATAGATGTCGTCCGTCCGTCCGTCTGTTAGACCGGGCCGTTTCCGACACGGCACGTGGCCGGTTTAAAATATTTTACATTGGTATTTTTGCATAACTTTCTCAGTTAGTAACTCTATCTCTGTTATTTGTGACTTTCTGACATCAGTGAAGGAAAACATCGTGAGGAAACCTTTACGTATATGTATTAATTAATATAAGTTTGAACTCGCCAATTGACCTTGAACAAGCGTGGCGATCAATCCTCGTGTCTTTTCTTTACGAGAAAAGGCGATTGCCAGGACGAATCGATGATCGACGATGTAAAGGTAATGAACGACTGAAGATAATACTTTTATAGGGAAATATTTTAATAAAAGTACCTAGACCGCCAGGTGCAGTATTAAAAACTAAACATTTAAATTCGTCTATAATTCGTTTCTTCTTGATCCTATCCACATACACACTAGAAAAGGACCACATACATTTACTAAGCCAAACGCTTTCCGAGCAAAAGTCAGTAACTCCTAATTAATCTAAAAGCTCCTTCACACAAGTCATAAATGAAGGTAAAAAGACTACTAAGACCTAAGATAACTAGTGCAGTTGGCAACGAACGAACGTCGAATCTACCACTCACTCTAATGAGAAAAGAACTATTACTAAAAGCTCTAAAGGCAGACCAAGATTAACCCACATTCCTACAGACAGAAAACAAGAAAAAGTATTTAATAAGCAAAAACGAAAAAATCCGACTGCAAAGACCAGGGAACTAATCTTACCGAAGGAAAAAAAGAAATCTTTTCATTTCCTAGATTACGTCGGGTGGAAAGTGAATAGAATGGGGGTAAAAACGTGCTGTACGGGATTGAAAGTCATCCGAGCGCACGAACCCGGGCGGCGAGTATTGTGCTAAGATCTGTATTGTTATTAAAATTGTGGTATTATACGACATGTGCGGTTTGATTCGTGTGATTAGGTTGGTGATGGTTGATTCTTTGGTTTTTGGAGTTAAAATATTCGTAGGTCGATTAATGCAGTAATTGGACACATTTTTTTTTATAAATTAGTAACGCAATTTGAGCAGGTATGCTTTAGATTTTTTATTATCAAATTCACTATTGCTGAGTATCATAGGAAATGCTATGCTTGACTTTCATATATGTATTTTCATATCTTTACCAAATCTCTTCAAGTCAAAATCAGTACATTTTTGACATGACATTGACTCTAGTTGCTCACCAAAATTTTATTTCGTATGGAGAAGAATGAAGTTAATAATTATGTTCTTCAATTCTAATTTACATTAATACAATGCTTTCATAGGTACATACATTTACAGTGGCCAGTGAAGTTCATAAGCTGGTGAGCACATGTGCAGCCACAGTACGTAACGCTGATGCGATTTGTGTGAACACTTCGTTACACACGCCAGTAAGCCCCTTATTGATATAGCGTTATGTTATATACGAATACATTGTTGTGCCTATTAATTTTGAAGTGGCGACGAATCTGTTGTTCATTTTACATCAGTTAATATTTTGGTCCTTTTGTACGCATCTCTGAATTTCAACATATACACGTTTGAAGTAGGTATATTAATAGCATAAGGTATCTATTGTATTAAAAATATTCGTACATATTTGGTCGTGTCAATTTAAACTTCAAACCCATTTTTATTAATGCTCTAATTGAAGTTAATGATTTGATTTTGATTTTACTAAGAGACTACGTTGTAGTTTCAGAAGTATGTTAAATATTATTGATAATAAATACTCCTATTTCTTATTTACGACTTGCGGTATCATTCGGTATTTTTATCTCACTTTTTTAACACATAACTGACAAATACAGCAATTTCAATGCTCTTCTGTTATATCCGCCATTAGTTTAAATATTGATTGTCAATCCGAAACCTTGAAATTTCTAATCTGGATTCTATCTTCAAGGTGTTACACAAGCAAATAGATATTAGAAATTATTCAAAGTCAAAGTCAAAGCATTTCTTTCAATTAGACCATTTACAGGCATTTCTCAAGTGTCAAGAAGTTACAGGTTAAAGTTGAAGCTAGTTGCTCGTTCCAAAGCGTAGGTCTCTATGGAGAAGAACGAGAAAGAAATTTTATGGACACTCTCTTCCTTCAATTTGGTTATACAAAATCAGTTACCATCACGCCTGTATTCCCCGAAGGGTAACAGAGGGGACAGGGGACAGAGGTATACCAATGTACACATACAGCTCATCGATATATTTAGGTCTCATGTAATAGGGGGCGAGTCCAATAATACTTTTTGCTCGACCTGGGAATCGAACCCAGGAGCAGTCGTGCTTAGGACCACTAGGCCAACGAGGCATTACAAAATCAGTTCTGTGAATATAATCGTCTAGATGATAATATAGCTCGTTTTGGGGATGTTTTAAATCTAATTCTCTTAACTGTAGGGTCTGTCAGTGTCTCGGTCAAGATGGGGTTCGTAAAACGGGTACGGTCAAGGTTGAAAGTGATTTTTTCGAAGTCGCTCATGCCTCTCATTGGTTCGCTTACCTACCCTGACATGGCCGACTTTGCCTAAGGCCGTAGTGTCAGTTTCGTAAGTAACTTCTTTATCTAGATACCTGCTTATTCCTTTAGGTATGCTAATTTTATTAAAAAATTAAAATAAAACAATAAGGTAAATTGCTAATAAAGATAAATTGTTTGTAAGGGTTGTTAAGCTTTTGGTAATTATCATAGCAAGTATTGAATGGTTACATGTTTGACAATAGGCTCGCCACCTATTACGTGTGACCTAAACATACCGGCGAACTATGGGTGTACATTGGTGTACCTCTGTCCTTTGGGGAATACAGGCGTGATGGTATGTATGTTTGACTTGTACGCCGATAAAGTCGAAAGCATAAGCTAGGTAGTACATATTCTGCGTCTCATTTTACACCCCTGCATGGAACTTACAACGCACCTAGAAAGCAAAGAGTTTGCCCTATTTGCAAGCCTATACACAGACCAGCTATCCATAGACAAACCTATACCATTAGCCTAAAAACAGCCAGAGTTCGACTTTCAAATCCGAACGCGAAACTTTCCACATCCGCCATTCTTACAAAATACCGTCTGCATAGCAATCTTGGAAATGCATTTTCTATGTAGGCGTGGTCTGAATCAGCCAATGTGCAGTCAGGCGATATATAGTACATCCACTTTCACGAGACCTGCCTCACCTCCCGCCTTTCAAGTAAAACTGAAGCCAGAGGAGCAACATTGTATATTTTCAAAGCTCTTTTTGTAATGGTTGCCTTTGAAACTCCGCCCATCTGCGCGCTCCGCTGATTTTCCCTATATGTTAGAAGAGCTGAGCTATATAAATTAGAAAGGAACAGCGGCGACTTTTCTTAAAGATAGTTGGCTTATATAAAGCGACATTGTTGTACATAGAGTCAGGTCTAACAAAGTGTTCTTATGTAAATGAGAACGTTATTTATGATTGGATGTAGACTCACAAATTGATGTCACCCTGTGAATATATGTGGAAACTTAATACGGTTTCCATTCTGTATTGAAAATAACTTTCGGGTTAATACTTACCTTGATTTTACGCGCGTGTGGGTTATTGATTTAGATAGATACTGTTTGGGTAGTAATAAATAACATAGGTACAATTTTCCTTTGTTAGACGGGACTTGGGAATCGGTTACCGATCAAGGATCAATATTATTAAGTCGCCCTATACTAAAATACATCATAGCATAATTATGTAAACCATCATATTATTATTAATAAGCATATACCTATATTTTCTATGATCACAAACAGCTACCAAAAGACCAACAAATCGAAGACCAATTTACTCGAAGAATCTTGACAAAGATGAGTATCAAGATTGATCATTACAAGGCAAACAATATTGTGTTCCTCGCTTATTTTGGTCGTAGCCGCGTAGACGCTGCGTAGGCTGCTACGCTCGTAGCCTGTAGAGCCTACGTCTTTTGTTAGATGTCAAGGTTCAACTTTCTTATAGGACTTATAAAACATCTATAAGAAAGTACGAGTATATAACTTAAGTGTGTATGTTTTTTTAGTGTCCCATGTTGGAATCACCAAATAATTTGATAAAAAGATGCTTGTAATAACAAATTACCTACTTAATTACTGGTTAAAGCCACAAGAAGAATAATTTTGTCCTATCACACACACCACATTTATCTATACGTATTATTACGTATCTTAAAATAACATGCCTCATAAATAACGTAGGTCTACAAATTTTCTTATAATTGTCAATCTGTTTTGACAACTTGTCTAACACTTCTTTCTTCTTTATCGTGTGGGCAGTAAGGTCTAACGACCCCACACACCCTACTGTCAGAGTTTCTAAACCGTCTCAAGGGCCTCTGACATGGTTACTGATGTGTGGTTGTCGATGTGTGTATCGCTTGACGACAATCAATCAATTGCTTCTGTTATCATCCTCCACTCTCATACTAACGTCTATTTCTCATCTTTGTAGCTTACTTTAGTCACACAACAAACCAATCTCAAGACATATTCACAGTGCGTACCTAAGGACCAAAAAATGCCCTTTCACATAACATTTTAAAACCAAAATCCTGTGGAGAATAAAAAGGACATAATTCATGAACTATACTCCGTAGGAATCCGTCTTGCATTCTTTATAACGATCGTAAAAGGGGGCGAGTGGGGTGATTTGCATGTGGGGCATGGGGTGGGGGATTAAGTGAAAATTCTCAACTATTTGGCCAAGGTGGCTTTGATGCGAACATCGATACAAATTGAATTTCGTTCTTAGACTAGTTTAGTCGGGTTTTTATTAGGTTGTGTGTGAAGAATTTGGTTTGATATGTTGTTTTAATGGGGTTAGATTTACCTTTTTACTAGCAGT
Source organism: Caradrina clavipalpis (assembly GCA_932526535.1). Lineage (NCBI taxonomy): Eukaryota > Metazoa > Arthropoda > Insecta > Lepidoptera > Noctuidae > Caradrina > Caradrina clavipalpis. The sequence continues at coordinate 8,268,350 of OW052105.1, forward strand.
ATATCATTGTATAATTATTTATTAAAGATATTGACAAATGTGTTTTTGAAAACCATTGATGACAATAAAATATAATCTGTCCTCAATGCATTAAAGTTTAATTTTAAGTAAGGTCAATATCATTCTCATATTTTTTTATTCTTAGCTACGTGTAATTTGTATTAAGCTTAACTACGAGGGTGCTACTACTAACTAACAGGACAGTGTATGTTTTATTAAGATGTATACCTAATTTTCATCATCATCATCATATCAGCCGTAAGACGTCCACTGCTGGACATAGGTTTTTCCATAGTTTTCCAAAAGGACCAGTTGGAAGCGGCCTTTTGAAATAATTTTATGAATACACAATTTTTAGTACATTTTAATAAAACATTGCCTCAAAGTCACACAAACCCATACACAATTTGTATAAATGAGCAAAAAATCTTCCATAACGGCTTTCAACCATATCTAGTATATAGCAGAATCTTATTATAATACTTTTGCGGCGAAATGTTTCTTAGTTTTTATGACACGGGTGAAATACGATTATGGGCCGAGTTGCCTAACTCTCCCCCGCTGAGTTTAAGGAGGGTTAAACCCGTATGGAGATTTGGACCCTCTTAAATCCTATTGTTTTGCAAGTACGCTGTCAGTATTTACCCGACTGCGACAGAAGGAGGGTTATGTTTTTCGAGGGTATGTTTGTATGTATGTATGTATGTATGTATGTATGTATGTATGTATGTATGTATGTATGTATGTATGTATGTATGTATGTATGTATGTATAATTGTTTGGCACGCTCTGCAGGCTGAACGGCTTGATGGATTTTAGCTTGAGAGGTGTCGTTAGATTCGTATTTACTGTGAGAGTGACACTGGGTATATGAAAAAAAAAAAAAAAAATGGCGGATTTTTGGCGCCAAATTCAAATGTTTGGCTCGCTCTGCAGGCTGAACGGCTCGATGGATTTTAGCTTGAGAGGTGTCGTTAGATTCGTATTTACCGTGAGAGTGACACAGGTTTTTTTTTTTTTTTTAAATCACTGAAATAATAAAAAATAAAAAACGGTAATTTAAAAAACTAAAAAACCCGACTGCTATTCTTTAAAAAGCCCTAAAACAAGATAAATTCTAGCAGTCGGGACCCATTCGAGACCATATAGGTATGTGCTCTCAATTCACTCACCCTCCATTTCTAGAATGGGTCCCGACTGCTAGAATTTATCTTGTTTTAGGGCTTTTTAAAGAATAGCAGTCGGGTTTTTTAGTTTTTTAAATTACCGTTTTTTTTTTATATTGTAGTTAAGTTTTTAAGCATATATTTTTGGAATGATTCGTGTAATTTTATTACTGAGATATAATTTGTTTTTGTCAAATTTTTTTGGTAGGTTAGTCATTTTCAAAGATTGCATCGACGAAATATTTTTTACCGATTATAAAATTTTCTAAGGACCGCTATGCACAAAAGTAGGTACACGAAATAACAAGCAGCAGTAAGCAGCGTAGCAGGGACATTCAGTTTCGCAATCTAAATAAAACGTATTGAAAATGATGAACCTAATGTCGGCTCCCGCTTGTAAATATGTATAGCGACCTGAATCTTCTACACATCTTAATTGTATGCTTACTACAATAAACAAAATCTCTCTACACAATGTCTAACAAAGTCGCTTCCCACCGTCTGTACGCTTAAATTTTTTAACCTACACAACGGATTTTATTGCGTTTTAATAATAGATAGAGAGATTCAAGAAGAAGGTTTATACGTATAGAACATCACGTTACGACCAACGGGAACGGAGCAATAATCAAAGATGCAACTGAACGCGGTGATACCACAGGGTATCTAAGAAAACAAAAGACTAACGTTTCTGAAATTCAAAATATTCCTCTAAATTATCACCCAAACCCAATACCATTCCAATTACGCACAAGAAAATGATTACATCACAAATGTTTGCGAACACTGTGGTTTGCACATAGCTACGGAACCAATTCCAGTAATTGTCGGCACTGCCACCATATTGTGCCGGTTTCAATACGGACTCATTACCGGTAATGGCCACTGTACGGCGGTGCAATTTTCGATGTATATACCTGGATATACATATTATTATGTAGATATATTATTATGTATTGTATTGGTAAAGGTGTGAGTAGTATTAGTTGATTGTTGTACCTAAGTGATTGGTTTGTAAGATTTATTAGAGCTAAGCTTCTATTTATGATTAGTATTAAAATACGAGCATATTGTCCTACTGCAGAGCATGTTTTCCTTCACCGATGTCAGTGATGTCCAAGATAAGCTTGGAAAGTACATAATTATGAATTGACAAAGTCACATTGGTACTAAAGCATATTAATTGGTATTGGTTTATTTTCAGAAAGACGTTCTATCTAAATCATTTTTTGAAGAACTATCAATTTGAAGGTTTTCATTTAAGTAAAATGTAAACTAGTAGGAATTATGCTACAATAGCTACAAAATTATACCACAAATCGATTTTTATATGAATAACACTGCAAGTTAACGTTTGTATTTCAATATTCAAATATTACTCACAAAATTACCAGACCGCTATCACGAATAACAAAACCAAAACATTTCGAACAAAATCTAACCCTAAAATAACAACTTCAAGAAACCCAAGAAAATGCCATCCCAGGAATACCCCGTGAGATCTCAATCACTCTGCTGCACCTCTTACAATGGCTATGTACCACGGATATGTAAAGCGCAGTACATACGGATAACCGCACTAAACCTGACGGGAGTGGATCAGCCATTACTGCTAATGACTTCGCCACGCTGCCTGCCTCGCGTTTTAGGGTTGGCAAGAGTTTATCTGGACCAATTATTTGTATATGACTTTTGTTATTATTTGGTATTTCAGTTACCATTTATGAAGAAAATGAACTAAAATCTTTGACAAATATTGTTAAAAATTGTGTGCATGATATTTTCTGTGCGTCATTTATTATCTTGCACCCAATGATGTAATTTTAACTGTATTCCTATCGTGTTTTAAGTCCATTTTCTATTAATCGATTAAATTAGGGAGAGATTTTACTTTCCCTCTTTTGATACATGAAATGTAAGTTTGACGCAAACATAATATTATACTGAACGGTGCTAAGTGTGTTTGGACCATTCTAGGATCCATAGAATTGCTAAAATTAAATTAAAACGCAACAATAAGTCTAACGTAAAGGTCGAACTTCAACTCAATTTAAAATAAATTTGGGTTCATTATCAATTAATACGTGAAAACTACTCTAACATAAGTCAGTAAACCTAAGTCATATCATCAAGAGACAACAATAATCTGAATCCAATATTTTATCGCTCTGCTGCGGGTTGTTCGAAAGAGATACCGCGCCCCGGAACGCAAAGGGCTCAAAAAGGAACATAGATGGGTTTTAGTCAGTAAAAGTCTGACACTAAGAGTAAGAGAAGTAATCTGATGATTTCCCATCCGAAAAAAAATATATATTGTCGCTCTCAAATATTCCACAGTCATGACGTTTCAACCCTACCCCCGCCACGCATTGCACCGTTGCACCCGGCACGCTACAAACACACGGCACGGCATAAACATCGCCTCCGGTCTCTTCGACCCGCTGATTGGATTTATGTATGCGCGCTGACGGGTTGATACTGCCATGTTAGTACATGTTGAATATTCAGTATTGAAAACGCAGATATCTCCGCGTTAATTCTGTTATGGTAAAGATTTTGTTGTTCGTGTTGTTAGCGTTGGTAGATGACAGGTTGTGTTGATCAGGTGGCAACCTATAGTTGTAATCCTACTATCCTTTTTTTTTAGTATGGGACTTCTTCCGCCCTGAGCGGAGCGGAAGGGAGTGTCAGACGCTTACTGACTAAAACCCATGCGTGTTTTTCGTAATGCCCTTTACGATCCAGGATCGCGGTAATTCTTTTGAACAAAGGCTACTAATATTAGAAATGCGAAAATTTGTGAGAATGGGTGGATGGATGGATGTTTGTTACTCTAACAATCTTTCACGCTTAAAAAGCTAAACGGATCTAGATAAAATTTGGTAGGTACTAAGATAAATTGTAGAGTGGAATAACACATAGGATACTTTTTATCCCAGAAAAATGTACGGTTTCGGTGGGAAAATATATTAAATTGGATGCGGACGAAGTCGCGGGCAGAAGCTAGTTCTTTATTGTTTAACTAGCAATCCCGTGATTTCACCTTCGTTAACTTCTGTGTGTCATAGCGTGAAATAACATAGCCTATACTATTCCTCATGAATCTGGTTTTCTTTCAATTTAAATGGTAGTTCCAGAGATAAGCGCGTTTAAATAAACAAATGAAAAACAAACTCTTCAGTCTTATTTTATTAGTATAGATTGAAGACACAGTTGACGCAGTGGCTGAGCAATTTTCTGCTGTTGCAGGTTTCAATCCTATACGGAACAAATATTTGTATGGCCTAGATAGTTGTTCAGGGTCTAACTGTTTGTGTGAGTTTATATGTTTGTAAACGCACCCACGATACAGGAGCAATTCCTAGTATAGTGTGTGTAACCACTGTAAGTCAGTGGTATGCTTTGATCCCACATAGTACAATATTTAGCAGAGTGATAGATATATGGTCACAGCTACTATTATTTTTGTGCACATGGCCTGTGTTTTTAGACATTTTTGTTTCTTTCTTTTATTTTCTTTCTTTAATTTCCCTTTTAATAACACTTTTTATTAAGTGTTATTTAAGTATTTTTTATTTTTTATTAAGTATTTTTTAAGTGTTATTAGGTTTTTCTATGAAATTCTCAGTATCAGCTCGGAGTTTGGATTTGTGCCCGGTTAATGGCAATAGGCTCGCCCCCTATTACATGGGACCTAAATATACCGGCGAACTGTGGGTATACATTGGTACACCTCTGCCTAACCCTTCGGGGAATACAGGCGTGATGGTATATATCTATATAATTTCCCTTCTTTCTTTTCTTTCTTTCTGTCTACGCTCACCTTAGTCATGTACATAGCTACACTAAAATTATAAAGAGAGAAGATTTGTATTTTTGTATGTAAGGAATAAACTTAAAACTACTGGACCGATTTCAAAATTCTTTTGCCATTAGAAAGCTACATTATCACTAAGTAAAATAGGCTATATAACATCACGCTACGACCCACAGAAGCGGAGCAGTAACCAATGATGTAACTTAACGCGGTTGAAATAAGCCATGCGGTGGAAATCGCAGATACTTCGCTAGTTTTTTTATAAATGTGCGATTTTTTGTAACAACAAACAATTTTCTTTCTTCCTAATTGTTGCCTATACCTAACGGTTTATAAGCGTTTATCGTGTCAAAAATGTAAGGATCAAAACAAGCCAATGGACCGTCAAAATCTCCGCATCCCATGTACTCTTCATTTTACAGAAACTGTGTCTAAAAAAAGCCTCTCAAAGTCGACGGCCGTACAAAGGCTGTGTAATAGGCCTAATGGGCGTAAACACAAATCGTCTAGCTCACTGGTTACCCCTTAACGCCTGCAGGCAGGTGTGATGGTCAGCCGATAGGAAAGTGATCACCAGGAAACTGGTTGTTTGGCTTTAAAATTAGACTCAATTAAGGGGGATTGGAGGATCGATTGGCGATTTTGATTTAATGGTGTGAGTTAGGATTTTGACGGTAGTTTAGGGACTTTTTTAATTTTGTAGATTTGTTGTGATTTCTGCCATGTCTTTTATAAGAAAGAATAATTGTAGAAGCTACACAAATAAAGACATACAAATAATACGCAACAATTGCATATTTTACTTTCTTGTGATTTTAAGTGGTGCCTTGTAACTATGGAACGGGAGATGGAAAGGAACGGAAATACGTAGTATTGCAATACTACGTATTCTGTTCCTTCATGGAATTGTATGACAGGAACTAAGAAATAAAAAAGAAAAAGCTTTTTTTAAAAAAGCCAACCGATTTCAAAACCTAAAAATAGAAAAATAACTTTAGTTTTGGAAGTCGGTGTCAATACAAAACAAGAAACAAACAAAGCCACCAACTTTTTTAAAAATATGGTAAAATTCTGAAACAAAAAAAGCTCCAACTGTATACAAAATATTTTCTTATATTTTGCCAGAAGCGCAAATATTTGTAGAGATTGGTTAGATATAGATATTATGTGTTTCAGGACAGTTTTTAGTTAAAAGACTTTGCCGTCATTACCTTAAATATATACCAGCTACCATTATTTCCTAGCTCCCATAAACGATAAAACCCATTCGATCTAAAACCTTCTCAATATTGACTTCACACATCATCCATTTTCCCACTACATCACAGGGCGTGAACGATCCACACAACCGGAAAACGTGCTGTTATTAATAAAGCCAACTACGGTTGCTTCCAATCTTTGTCATAGCCGCGTCTAACCATCGGCGCGTGTACAACTTGCCAGCTCGATGCATGTGCAAAAGCGACTAGTGTGGAAACACTATAAATGTCAAACCAAACACAGTCAATTTTAAACTTTAAAGTCTCAAGTCTAGAGTGGAAATTTCAGTGAAGTTGATTTTAGATATAAGGCCAGGCTGCGTAGTACGGTTTGCTCCTGTGCTTGACAATAATGCATGGCTGGACTAATGTTTGCTTTGTATCAAGCTACACTAGTTATGTCCACGCGGTCCGCTTGGGGCGTGAATGTATAATTTGACTCGTGCCGGACTGGAGAATAGCCAATTAAAGAGGTTCATGCATTTTGTATATGTCATCATTTGATAATTTTGAGGTTATGATGTTGTTTTGTTACTGCGAATGTTATGGTCAGTGATTAGGTTAGTTTGGATGTGGTTTGGTGTCTGCGTGGGTCTAAACTACACATTTAGTTAATCAATTCCGTCAGAAATTAATTTAACATTAAACTTTAACAAAATTCGAAGTTTGATTTACCACTGGAATCCTTTCAGAGCTTTTGAACTATTTACAACTTTAAAACTTTAACGGAATCAAAAGAGAAGTAAGTATAGATTAAAGTTGGGTACATAATGTTAAACTTAAAGAACCTTTATACGACACTAGACAACTGCTCGCGACTTCGTTCGCCTTGTTTATTTCACCCGCCATAAGTTACATCTTTGGTTAATACTCCGCTCCTGTGTGTCATAGCGTGATGTTATATATCCTAAGTTACTCAGAAATAATGTAGCTATCTATTGGTGAAATAATGGTTAAATCGGTCTAATATCTTTAGAGCCTATTCGTTACAAACAAACGAAAAATCTTACCACTTTACGTATATAATATTAGTATAGAAAACGCAGACGGACTCGATGTAAGCCTTACCTATTCAAAACAAAATGGCTTCAAAATACTGCATTCTCTATTCAAATAGTTCCCTACCTATAGCTGCAGTCGGCATGTTATGCTCGGAGGCCTACACAAAAGCCTACCCGTACAATGGAGGCCTCTTGTGCACGCATGCCACCACAAAACACATGTCCTGTGGTCAAACGATTGCTTTTACGATGTTAGATAGCGGAGAACTGAGCTGAATGCTTGGTTATAGAACACGAGTGTTGACTGAATAAATTGGTTTGAAATTGGCGGCAAATATTAGTTTGGAGACTGACAATAATATTTAAATAAAATAACAACAACGACATAGAAATACACCATTGTGTAAAATTATTGGGAAAAATTACTCTTTTTTGAATACGTATGCACATATACGTCACCGATGTCAGTGATGTCCAAGATAAACTTAAAAAGTACATTTGTCAATAAAGTCACATAAAAAATGTCACTTTGGTATTTGAGGGCTGATAAGACGTATTTAAGATATTAAAAATAAAAAGTGAAAAAATAATAAAAAGTGATTAAATTACGTAGATTGACCCCATTACATATATTGATTCCAGAACCTATCTACCTACTAATTCATAAAACATCATCAAATAATATTCCTCATTCGAAAGCAACAACAATGAACACAAACTAACACAACACGACACAAAAAGCATACAAAAACTAATTACCTTTAATCCCACGACTGTACGTTACACATATTCCAATTTCAAAAGCGAAATATCAAAATTCACATAAACTAAAAGCAACGGACAACATTGCAATAATCCAAACTGTTTTAAAAATATTTTACAGGGTAGAAAAAAATATTTTTTCAAATATCAACCGGGTATAAATTCGGAGCCGGTGAAATCACGTGGGCGGAAAAATCATGCCCGGCCGGGTATGTTGTACCTACGTATCTACCCCGCTAGTGTACGTAATATGGGGTTATTTTTAAAGGGTTCCAGAGGGTAATGTGTTAGATGTATTTTAGATTTTTGGACGTCCGTTTTTTGAGGAAGAGGATTTTGAAACTTTTATTGTGAAGCTCTGAAATTATGTCTTAACTTTAGATTTATAAAAAATGAATAAAATGGGGGACAAACTTGACACATTCCTTCAAAATTGGAGAGATGAGGTACTGATACGTGATAGGTCGAAGAAGTAAAGGGAGACCTTTGTGTGTGTAGTGGGATAGAATAGATTAACTAGATTCAATATTATACATTTTTTATCTTGTAATTGACGTTCAAAAGTGCCTTTTAATGGTCTAATTAAAATAAATCAAAGTTATTGAAAAAAGTCAAAAATCAAATCGACTTTGAGTTAACAATAAAAAAGTCCTGTCTTGTATATTTTTTTGTAGGTAAAAGAAATTATCCATTCATTTCTTTCTTTCTTTTCCTACTTAGATAAGCTTAATTAAAAGCAAAAAATAATCACTTTTTTTTAAAAACCCTTAAACTACTATCACCTAACCATCGAAAACTAATAATCTCAATAACCCTACACGACTCACGCCAAAATCCATTTCAAGCAATTCCCGTCTAAATAGGTATTTCTCAGAATTTCCATACAGAGCGGCGGCTTCGGGCGCATTGTGTAGCTAACGGACGTGCATCGGCTGCCGAATGAATCGGTGCCTGCATCTGTGACGTAGAACGGGGAACGGCGAGATAAGGGTTAAACATGTTATTTTGTTGGTGAAAATGTGAAGGGGTTTGGTGAACGATTTTTTTTTGTTCTTGATAGGGAGAGGATTGTGGTGGGACTGTTTATGCTTGACCGATGTTTCTGTGGTGTTTTTTGAAGGTTTGTCTTCATAGATATAGGAGCAACCTTCACAGAGGTTTTCTTTACTGTTTATAGTTTAAGAAGAATCTGGAAAAGCATTAAGCATGCAGCATTTTTTATTAAGCATTTTCGAAACAAAGTAGGTAAGTAGTAGTAGTTATGTATTTTTATACTGCAACTCCTAAAAACACCAAACATAATCAATCCTATTGCGCTCGGCAATAAATAGGGTAGATTTCCGACCATTACCCCAGAGATTACCTCTTACAAACAGAAAAAAAATACCTTTATCTCCTTATAAATTTACTAGCTACATATATAGATAAACTACATTCTTTCAAATCAGTTTTATTCTTACCTACTTTTAAATTAAATTACTAACCTGTAGTAGGTTTCTTTAGACTACACATACTTCAGATGGTCTACAAAACTCCAGAATAGGTAATAACAAAAGCTACCGTCCATTCGCTTTGTTGCCAATTCTACGTACTACATGGGTCTGAATTCAATCCGTTGACCACAACATGTGTTTCGTGGTATCCTGCGTTCACAAGAGCCTTACCCCTTGTGGGATGACTGCCTGGCTTTTGTAGACAGGGGGTAGGCAGAGATTAGTGTTTGGCCGTGTTAAGTTTAATTATGTTTTAACTGATTCGGTGCTAGATACTAGTAGTCGAAGTTAACTGTTTGTTCTTTTAACAGGGTATAAAAATACACATTAATGACATCATACCGTATGCAGATAACTACGCAATCTGTTCATAAAGCTAAGTGCGCAAAAATTTTTGATGGAAAACGACTTTTTTTTGTGTAAATATCACTGTTTATTTTAGCGTGGAATGTAACGCAAGCAGAACATTGTTCTAGTAAGCCAATTACTTTTAGAAACGATTGCAATCTGATCTCAATCTAATTCTGTCCTAAATGCCTCTAATTTGACACATTCAGAAACATAAAAAGTTGAAACTTTAGCCTTCAATATATCCGTAACTTGGAGATTCAAAGGTATGCTCATTGTCCAGGAACAAAAAAAAATGCTTGTTGGGAAGGACTTGTAACTTTTGGCTTCGTTTAGTGTCTTTTTACACCGAACCCTCTAAGGTTTCATATAGAACGACCAACCGGTATCTATACTACATCTATAGGTATGTATATGGATATAATAGTTATCAGAAAACGGGTGAACAGTCGGGCGTGGAGAGCGTGATTGGAAACGTTTGGGATCCCGCCAACTAGTCTACGTGAGCCCCGGACGTGAGTAATGTGTTGAAACCGTATATATAGGTGCTGTTGTATGAAATACGCGGGTTATACGAATATAATTTCTGTACCTACGTGTGTATTCAGACTGACTTTCACGATTTGTCTGCGTAACATTTTGAAAATAAAAGTTAGCAGAAATACCAACGACTATTATTAAAAGTATGAAGTAGATACCTAAAGTATAGGTTGCTTTGTCTGAAAATCGTAAAGTAACAACCAGCTTCTTTCTTTGTCCCACAGCTAGGCAAAAGCCATTTTTACACAGAGAAGGTATGAGCATTGCATTGATTGCCATGCTTGCTCAAGGTAGATTAGAATTTTCAGTTTTAAGTCCAGGTTTCCCTCACGATGTTTTCCTTCACGGATGCTAGTGATATCCAAGATAAACTTAGAAAGTACATGATTATGAATCAAGTCAACATTAACTACTGGGTCATCACGACAATTTAAAAACCTAGTAGGATTTTTAATATTTAATTTTTATTCGGAAATCTTACTGCTAAAAACAGGATATAGATGAACAGTCTTAAAAGATTGTGAGCAATTTCAAAGTCAAAGTCAAATCATTTATTTCAATTAAGCCATTAAAAGGCACTTTTGAACGAATTACATGTTCTCATTTATAGGAACATATATTAGGTATAGGTTTCATAGTAATATCATAAATGTACAAGCTAAAGAAGATACTAAACTATTTCTCTCATTTCAAACCCTATACATTAAACTCAAAATTAATTACGAAAACTAATATCACCAGAATAACTTCTATTAAAATCATATTCCCAAGAAATAGCAATACGTAAAACTTTGCACACAAGTAAAACCACAAACTCTAAGTTTACTTGCTGCCATTAATTAATATTTTGACATCAAACGTGATCCTGGTGGTATGAGGTACTTACTTGTGCTTCAGTGAGCTACCTAGTACGAGTATATTAAAGTGTGAGTTCGTATTAATATCTAACTAGGTACATAGTTTCATCTCGTCACGTGCTGTCAAGATTTGCCGACGGCGGGTTACACCAAGAAGGTAATTTATTTATTTTTTTGGTTTAATTTGTCTGTAACGAAATTATTTTATTCGTCGCTTTTTTAAGAAGACTGCCATGGCTATGAATGAGGTTTTAAATGTCATGAAAGAAATTGTTGGATTCTTATTTTTTCATATGGGACGTTAAAATTTTGTTAAAAGATCAATAATTAACGGTTAAAGGAAAATTACCACTAGATAGTATATTTTTTCTTTTATTCGTGTTTTTTTTTCTGGGTAGTTGGGTTATTTCATAGTGTACAATTAGGGAATGCAATCTCGTTCTCGCGAGATCTCGGCCTTTTTTAACGAGATTGATCTCGGACGAAAAATAGGCGAGATCTCGCGAGTTCAACGAGATTGCACTTGAGCATAAAAACGTCTTATAAAAGAACTGTTTTATTACAAAAAAATAATATTTGATATTAGAAGAGAAGACTGGTTGTTTCTTTCGTTTGTTATTTGATCGTATGTCAAAGTTTACTACTTAAAAGTTTTTTAAAAAATTATAGACAGATCATACGTCAAACAATGTTAGATGCATAAAAGTCTATTGAAAAAATTCACGCAAATAAATGTTTATCTTATAATACTTACAATATTTATAATTTTTTCGTAATTTATTCAAATATTGTGATTATTTGCAAAAAACACACACCAAACTGCTAATCTCGCGAGATCTCGAGATTGGCGAGATCTCGCAGTATTGTTATTCATAAACTCGCGGGATCTCGCTTGAGCCCCAATCTCGAGAGATTTGCATTCCCTATGTACAATAATGCTTGTAACACAATTATTGCTTCATGAGGCATGTGGGGCTAATCAGTAGGCAATTGTTACACTAACCTTATACCATAGATTTTCATTTTTATTAGTGTTAGCAGCTGGTTAAATGCTTGTTTAACATCAGGAAACCAGAGAACATTTGGTGCCCATTCTTCAAAATCCCCTCGGATGTCAAAAAACGACACTTTCCCGGAATCGCACAGTTCTTAAGAACACACCTAACTTAAAACTTTAATCATCCCACAAACATAAGTCAACTAATTATAATCCTCGCCTCGGTGCAATCGAACCATTTCTCCACCAAATATCGTCAAGCTTAGAGCAAATTGTGACACGGCGCCATCTTTGACCACGCTCGCGAGTCAAATTGGCGGTTTGTGGCTGTGACGTCACTGTACACATGGATGGAGCTGAAGACGTGATGGTACTATGTATACGGTATAAATAGAAGCGTGGAGCTAAGCTATGGAGTTGGTAGTTTATGAAGTTGTGTAATACCTACCTTTTGGAAGGAATTCTTTGTTGCGGAATTTGTTCGAAAGAGTCACCCGCGGCCATGGAACGCATTTTTTTAAAGGGCATTAGAAGGAACTTGGATGGATTTTAGTCAGCAAGAGTCTGACACTCCTTTCCACTCCACCCAGAACGGAAGAAGTCACTTGACGATTTCCCAACCTTTAAAAAAATCTTTATGTTCTTATAAATAAATAAAGAAAGAAAGAAAGAAAACCATTTATTCGAGCGAAAGCGACGCACATAACATAAAGAAACTTACTTAACCTACGAAATGACGTTCAAAGTGCCTTTTAATGGCCTAATTTAAATAAATAATTTGTCTGTGATTTTGACTTTAACTATGACTTTTGTGTCGTACGAGTGATAATCTTTGAAATGATAAAAAGTAAGTGAGCTTTTGGAGGTACCAGTGGCGAGAAATCAATTTCTACAGGCTTTCCTTAGGAAGTTTGGAACAATAGGTACTCTACCGCTATTGAAAAATGTTACGATTAAGTAGTGTCTACTATTCCCAAATAATACAGTCACACTGTAAGTGTTTTACATACACTATTACAAAAACAAAAAAAAATATGAAAACACCAATAATTTTAAAAGAATAAACCATTTAGATACAGACAAAAAAAAGCAAAAAAAAAAATACAAAAAAAAGGAAAAAAGAAAAAAAAATACATTTTTTTTTAAATCTTTTTAAAAGACAGAATGAGTTATATTGCCAGATTTATAATTCAAAAATTACTTCAAACCCATCACACCACTGTTTATAACAAAATGACTAGCTATAAAGTCCCCCTCACACGTGATCACAGCCACACGACGCGACCGTTGCGTTTGACGCGGATGCGCGCGTGTCGGCGACGCGTTTACGCGTCAACGGCGTCGCATTCCGGCTAAATGAAATTTTAGTAAAATATTTAGATGTGTTCTGTTTCGATTTTGTTTAGTTCGAATGGCGGTTATGGAAGCGGAAGGTTAAAATTTATTTTACTGTAGAGTTGTTTTGTAACTGATAGTAGATTTTTTGTATAGTTTTTTATAGATACGTTGGAGTGATTGATACACTAAATTGGGTTCAAACATAGCTGGGAAACTCCGGGTTTCTCATTGAATACTAGGAAAGTCTTGCCTTTCCGTGGGATTCAAAGATTCTAAGTAGGTGCTATAATAAATAAAAATACTATCACAACACTCAAAACCTATATAGTATAGGTACGCGTTTAATCGTCTTTTTGGGGTAGTAGACCAACAAGATCACTCTATCTTTAAACAAAAAGCAACCCAACAACACACTTCACCGAACTAACCACCTAGTTTCCGAAAAATGTTCAAATTCCCAAATAACCCCTGTATCCGTCGGTTCCAATCAATATGCGATTAATCAGTCGCAGCGCACAGCGTATGCGCATTCGCGCGGAAAATCTTACAAAAAATCGCGGGCGGTGAGCGCGGGGGCTTTACGCACTGACGGACATTGCGATTTAGACGCGGGAAACTGATGGCGTGGAGTCGATAGTTTGGAGTCGTTATTAGGTCTAGTTTTATTTTAGAACTTACATCTATTGGGCCTGTTATTCCAGAAATACGCCTTCTTATTTAAGGAAGATTATGGTTGTAGATTAGACTGATTTAGTTTAAAAACATGCAGGTTTTTTTTTTTTAAATATCAAGCGTTATTCCGATTCGAGCCTCTCGTATCTCCATAAAACTGTCAAAAAATTGCTCATAAACACGCGACCATGTATTACCGAAAGTTATTTTCCACATGACACTATTCCATCGACTCCGTTCAAGAGAAGGGTAGGCTGTGCGTGTCGATAACAGGCGACTATAAATCATTGCGTACAAATGTCTTGTCGTTGGGTGCAGCCGACGATTTGCGTTCCCCGCCTCCGTGTGTCGGGAACATTGGAAAACGATCTTTATTACACGAAGTTATTGTTGTAATATGTTTGTGATTGATTGGGTGATTGGTAAGTATCGATTGTCTCTTGTTTTGTAGTGGTTGATGAGGGTTAAAGGTTACTGGAGTGCTCGTATGGGTATTAATTGATTCAAACCGATGTTGCCCGGCGGAGAAGAATTACAAATTCCATTACCTATCACACTATGTACTGATAATAACACTAGTTTACAAAAAAATATTGTTTTTTTGTTCATGAAATGAATCATATATTATTTATTTAGGCTATGGACTGTAGTTAAAAAAATATTTTTATATTTTTTGTAGCACGTCACAATTCTGAGATATAGAGGTCTTTGATTTTTATCTACCCGCAATTGTTTAAATAGGTTTATCGTTCGATTTTGCAAATACCTGTGTGATTTGAATGTCTTATTTTTATATAAATATGTCATCTAGAGGCTGTAAACTACATCCAAATCGATTTTGTTATGTTTGTGGGAAAATTGTTTAGTTAAATCATGGTTTCCCTGTAACAAAACCATTGCAAGAAGCCTATTTACATTATTTTTGATTTCGGTGTCAAATCAAGATAAAAATTGGGTTCTGGGTTATGTGATTTGCACTAATAGCAAATTGATCCTCAGCTCCTGGTATTCAGGTCAAAACAGATCACTGAAATTTGGTAAACCAATGATATGGAGGGAGCCAACTAACCACGTAACCGATTGTTACTTTTGTTTAACAAACCCTTCTGGTTTTAACAAAAATAAATAATCAAATATGCAGACATTCCTTCAGTGACTAAGCTTTAATCAGAGGATTTACCAGTTCCCACACCACCTGGCTGAAGTGACCAAATTCACATAGATACAACAAGTAGTATTACAACGCATGAGCACAGTGACGGTGAACAATCAAGCTCAGATAACTTTTTGATCATGAGGATAGTTCACATAATATGATAACCCAATCTGAACTCAACGATGTTATAAGAGATTTGTAGTTGTCTAAGTCAAAAGCGGAATTACTTAGCTCCAGGCTGCAATAGCGGAAATTGCGGGTGTTGAAATAAAAAAAAGTGATAATTACAAACAAATTGTTGAAAATCTATTGCAACATTATGAGCGAATGGGAGTAAATATGTCACAGACAATTCATTTTTTGCATTCCCATTTAGATTTTTTTCCAAAAAATCTTGGTAGTGTGAGTAATGAACACGGTGAGTGATTTCATTAAGATTTAAAATCGTATGAGCAAAATTATCAAAGTTTTTGGGACCAAAATATGCTATATGACTACTTGTTGGTCTGCTGTGAGAGATACATATGAAAATATTCATAAAAAAGAGCTTACATTACCCATTTTCAACTGTCTATTGCTTATTTAGACGAAGTTTTTTGTAAAATGTTCTTAATAAATATTTCAAAATTCTGACGTGCTGAATTTTTTTTAATATTTTTTCGGAGATGTGGACACCCAAAGTAACATAACCGTATATATTCCATGTCATGAACAAAACTTATGTAAACTAGTGTAATTAAATCAGACTAATTCATTACACCCAATATGTATGCAATACTAATACTGACATCGGCGAAAGAAACTATCGTGAGGTAACCTGGACTTTAAATAAAAATCTGCAATCTGAAAACAAGTCTGCAATCACCAATCCGCCGTGAGCAAGCGTAATGATTAATGCTCGTGACTTCTCTGTATTAAAGAAGGCCTTTGCCCTGTAGTGAGACAATATTATGCTGGTAAAATTATGCGCATTATGTATACACACTTATACGTAAATAAAATAGATTTAAAATCAATCACCGTTAAGTATCCAACCTCGAAAAAAACAAAAGCAGTTTTAATGTGCTTTGATTTTCAACATAACTAAACCCAATTAAAACACGTATAAATTCCAAAACAAAACGCTGAATTTTCACAACCAAAGTCACATAACCTACATAGATACCTTAATAACGCAATACATTAGGGCATGTGACGTCACGCGTACAGGTATGTCTGTCGCCCGTAAATCAATCTCGCCCTGTTACACCATTTAATTAATTCTCAAATAACTTGTTTTGTAGCAAATAATTATTATTTTGCTACAAAATGTACGTCTAATTTGTACATTATTTGCTATAGTGCATTGTATTAATATTAGATTATGAACATTCGATGAATACGGGTGATTCGATTAGTGTTGTCAATGTTCGTGTATTTTAATTATTATTGGAAATGTAATATTTAGGCCTTCAATGATTTGAGCTAATTAATAAAGGTCGTTAATGCGTGGAGTAATTAGAATTAATTAGTATGTTATTTTGATTTGTAATAAGTTATTGGTTCGAGGTGGCTCAGGAAAAGAGCAAACGGAAGGAATTGGGGCAGGCCTTTGCCCAGCAGTGGGACAGTACGGGCTAAATAAAAAATAAAAATAAAAAAGTTATTATAAATTGTTTTTTTTTTCGAAAATAGAATTTTTCAATTTTACGTTTTTAGACATTGGTTGCGGCTAAAATGAGATTGCGACTACATTTTAAACGTTATTGATTGGCAAAATTGATGTTGAGGCCGTCGGCGTCGACTTGTTAACGTTCAACGACATAAAACAATTTAAATATAATAAATCAATTCTGCAAATGCTGTATTTTTAATACACTTATCTAAAAAAGAGAAACCATTACTTCAAAACCATTTAATTGATTTCTCACGAAAACTATACAACTATCCGTCGGCAAAATTTCCAAAAGGATAGTGAAAAATGAAAATGTCATTTCGTAAGCCGAATACAAAATCCCTCAAACATATAGCAATCACAATTAAAATACTTTCACCCATCCTTATCTATATTTATATCAAACAAGGGGCTGGGATCCCCTGCTCTCCAATTTACAAGATATTTAGTTAAAAGGGAACACCAATTTATGTGAAGAACGGTTCCAATTGTCTTACGTCGGGTGTTTAGGCTCCGTTCAATTATTTATTTGTCGCTCGATATTGTCTGATTTGCCTGTATTGTGTTACGTTTTGTTCATTTTAACTGCCTAAATGTTTCTGAATATTTGATTTTGTACTTAGTATTTTTTTTACCTATGAAGAAAGATCGATAATATAACATTCGATAAAGTCAGATGGTAGACTCTACTATTCAAGCGCTGCCGTCGGCAAATTATACCAACCAGTTGCGATCTGAATATTTCTCTCCGGTACCTAATAAGAATCTAAGAATGGTATATGTATGATAGTTACCTACTAATAACGAATGGGTAAATTACAAAATTAGCTCAAAAGCAGCCTGTAGTATTAGTAAGTTATGAAATGTATTATGAAATTCAACCGATCGATATTAATGCTAGTAACCACCGAAGCGTCCATTTTCTAGATTAATTAGAAAAGCTCATCTATTTCCATTCAAAGTTCAAGAACAAATAAAATATTACATACATAAATCGATCACTAATTTTAGTTGACAAGAATACGGGATGTGACAAGACACATCACTTAACTTTGAACTATGAATAATGCCCATCCAACTATACTACTAGGTAACATTGAGCAAATAAAAATATTGCTGGGAACAGACTTTTGTTTTTGATGTGAAAAGTCAGTAATTAATAGCAGCGCGTCATGTAAGGCATGTTAAACATTGTGATACAAACGCAAGTAACAAGTAAAGAGTACGTGCACGTTTTTAAAATTTAGTTAAAATATTTAAAACTTATTTTGATAATCAGAATGTTTCAAGGTGAAGAAAGTTCAAAATAAAAAAAAAGGAAGAACGTATAACTTTTCTTTTTACAGCTGTTATAGTATGACAGAAAGATACCATTTTATTTTGTTGAGTTGTACTAATATATTATTATTCATTAAAAACTAACGATTCTAAGTGCTGCAGTAAAACTCATATTTTCATATCCCGCAATAAAAAAAATGGAAATAAACATAAATCCTCTATTTTGTAGGCTACTAACACAGGTAGATACGGAACCAAACGGGAAGGTATATCTTTCGTTTAGTTTTTTTTTATACTCATTACTAGAACGGTTTCCTGCTTTTTTGCCCTTTTTCCGGTGAAAGAGATAAAAAATGAAGATGAACTGCCGAGGTGCGGAGTAAATACGGGGTGATGGGGATGGGAAAACTTGTTGAAATTAAATGTCGATATGTACATAATTCTAAATATTTTTTTAATTGGCAAAATTAGACTGTTTGTCAGACTATTTAAATCTGTTAAAAAGTAAATTTTCTTGAACCAATTTAAGTTATTATAGGCTGAATTCAATCATCAGATAATTCTTAACAAGAGACAAACATGGTGGTTTGACATATTTTGTATAGATATCTCTATGTGTAGTGCTAGTGTAGCTAGCCTTTAGTTGTTTAATAATTAAAATTCTAGTAACAATTTTTTTTCTAAAGATATGATAGATGACTCACTGACAGGCGGTTAACACGAGAGACGATTACGGTCCCCTATACCTGAAACAATGCCACACTGAAGTATTCATAATTTTTTTATTTCATACTGCAAGCATAATCAATTTACAGGAGGACTCAAAGCAGCTCTTTTTCCATGTGTCAATATATTTAGAGACAACTAAAATAACTCAGCACACGCAGTAAATAACAAAGAACTCCTTCACGTATTACATAACATTCAAAACATCGACATCGCCCCATCCCTCAACGAACCGCAGACCGCACGGGCCGGTAGGCACGAAAAGTCGTTCCCAGTTCAAATATATTAGAATATACATTACCCTACGTGACTACCGCAATGAATGGACGTCTGTCCCGCGGTACGGACCGAGCCGGCGCACACAGCTATATGATGGAATGGCTTTTATAGTTATGGGATGATGGGGTATTGATTAAGTGAGGTTATTTGATGCATTGAGCATTTAGGTAGATGAGAAAATTACAGGTTATGTATTTTGCAATATGAAAGAAAATAGCTTGACTAATTTATTTTAACTTTATAGCAGAAATGGTGCAAAGGTGGATTTTACACCTTAGGCATTTTCTACTAATCAACCAACTGATACTGAACAAAATTAGAATAAAATCAAAGTCAAAATAAAGTGCTTTTGCTTCTAAATACCGCTATAATGATGATCATTATACTATCACGGAAAGATTGTTAAAGGTAGGTTTCCCGTAGTGTATAGTTTATTTAGTTACTTATCTCTTAGCTTGATCGTCAAGAGACAAACTCCTGACATATTGTCTTCTTACCAAACCGTTCCATATCCCCAAGAGATAAATAGAAAAAACCTTTACATAAAACACATCTCACATACATTTTTCTTCCACTAAAACACCAAACATCACGGTAACTCACATACTGATGCCAGTTCCCTCCATCCATCCCCTTATATACGGAACCTTAAAGCCGTTGAAGCTGAAACTTGCATTGGAGCTGAAAACCTTGGGTTTCTATTAATGCACATGAGTTGAAGGTGAGCCTCTTGAGAACGGTTCCAATTTGTTTCAAGCCTGTTACGTGTCTAATCGGTTAGGGAAGTTTGGGAGGTATTGAGTGAATGCTGGCCTGATGGAAGTTGATGGAGTTTATGTTCAAGATTAGAACGTATTCTGACAAGTTGGTGTAAGCAGCAAGAATTATGTAGTTGCACTAGGACTTTTTAGTCTATACTAATGTTATAAAGAGGTACCGAATATTGTTTGGTTTATAAGCGGTAATACTTGGAAGCACTGGTGCGAAATATTTTACTGACAGAAAGGTATACAATTACTGTATGCCTTGCACTTTACACTTTATACTTTTCTAGCATCTTCCACTTTACGTAAATCATTTATTTCCATTAGACCACTATAGGAGTTTCTGAAAACAATAAAAAAAAATGTATATTGAATCTAGTTGCGTATTCCAAAAGGTACTTTCTTATGTTCTTCATAAGAAAGTACCTTTTGGAATACGCAACTTGGGCAAGAAACTCCATACCTCTATAAAAATGGTTTTATAATAATTTGTACATTCATTCAATAATTATACGAATGTGAAGACGAAGTACCTGAAAGGATTTACACTAAGTGTTACAAATTAAGGAATACTAAATGCTAAAACCATGCTGTTTATTTTAATAAGTAAACTAAAGATACAACGAACCTCCAACCAACTTCAAGACTCAAAAAACCACATCAACCAATAATTCAAATAATCGATTTCAGGAACTTATCTACTAAGCTATAAAGCGTAGTGTACAAGTTGCACCCAAGTCATCAAAGAGCAGTTAGCAAATACTTGAGCAGTTAGGGCGCATTACGCAGTACCGGGCTGGAGACAAGTTTGCCTCTTGTGAGTTTAGGGGGTTATTCTGACAATAAATAGCAGTGATTTGCAATGTGAAGACGTTCGAAAAAAAGACGATTAAAAGAATGTGGTTTTTCTATGAGGACGTGGTTATAGTGTGAGTATGGATGTTAATTTTTAAGGTAATTAAGTTTTTTGGTTTCAGATTTTATGCCAATAAGTTGCGACAGAAAGCCACAATACTCAAAGTGTGAATACTTCTCGTTGATAGATAGCTTTTTTTTTTAAATGTATTTACTCAAAAGACCTAGGTTCTAAATAATTAAGTGCAGCCTAGCCTACAAGAATAATATGTTGCGATGGTAAACTCGTATTTTGAATCTAACTTTAGGATATAGAATTCCACAAGCCTTGCTAAACACAGATAATCCGTTCAGAAAATAAGATTAAATTGCAACCATTGGGCAAAATTTAAATCAAAACTCCGGTGAACGTATTTCTTAAGCAAAATTTCAATCAAGACTTCGTTGAGCGTTTTTCTAACATGTCCTACACTCGTAACAAAAACCACTCGATAATAATATTCGTCACATCTCGATTGGATTTGAGAATGGGAACAGAATGCTCGTCGCCAGTCTGCCTGGGGGTCTTCATAACAATGACGCGTGCGCTCAAAATACTCCGCAAATTGAACTATAACTTTGTTTCTTACTGTCTCCTGCAACTTGAACCGTACTTGGCAAGTACTGAGGTTTAAATGGACGGATTGATTTTCAGGATTTTCGAAATTATTTACGTGGGTGCTGAGCGTGGGTGTGATTGGCCTGTATACGTACTTGTTACTATGTATGTACTTGTATCTATGTATTGTATTAAATGAGACTTATTGAAGTCGAAACGTTCATGACTCTCCCATCATTGCTATATTTTTCATCTAGGGCGCATGTATACTCAGGAATCTTGTGGTTACGTAGATATTTACAAAGTTACAATTCTTTGTTTGGGTTATTTTTTCAAAATATTCAATTTTAAGTATTTACATTGCGAGTTATATTAAGAACAGTGATTTTTAAACTAAAAACAATAAAATGCCGTTTTTGCAGTGATTTTTGCTTAATTAATTGAATACACACAATGCTCAACTAAAGGGCAGTATGTCGAATTAAAGGCTCTGTGACGTGTCTTTTTACATACCGAGCATTGATGGAGGTTTACAAGCCTGGTCATTTCAATGGGGTAAAATTATTATTATCAGCCGTTTCCGACATTACCTAGAAATGTCTTCTCCGCTGTAATTTATGTGAAAATCCTTTGTCTACACACTGACCAAAAACACACCCTTTCAAACATTATTTTTAAAAGTTACACAGTGTCACCAAAATCCGCGAAGAATATCCGCAAAATCCTTTTTTCGGTCGTCACTTATCATCATAGATTAAATTTTCACCTTCAGCTAACTGAAAAAATCCATTACTTCCGCCAGATGTCACCGAAATCAAATGTCGCTGGCACACGAGTGGTGTGGAGCCGACAAGTTCCTGTTCACTCTTTATTTTTTACTTTACGTTTTGCATACCTACTACTAAATATAGTATAATGAAATTTGAAAAATAAAACTGTCACACTTAAAAACTGTTTACATGAATACAATATCCTTTTTTGACACCAATATTTAAATTTTCTAATCTTGAACTTGCTTTGCCATAAGTGATTAATTTTGTATTTGCAGCCCTCGCTTTTCGTGCCTTTAAGTGACTTAGCTCAATTAACATAATTAGTTAGGTACATCAAAATGTAGCCCTTTATTTATTTGCCATTGGTCAATAAATTAGTTAAAAACTTATCCTTAATTACACGACATTCACACTTTCTTCTCGCAATACTCCAAACATATTAACAAATATAAATAAATAAAGGCGACGTCCCAAAAAAAAAAGATTTACCAACAAAAAAACACGTCCTCTCCATTCCTTTCTCAAGCCAGGCTGTACCACTGAAACACAAAGTTTTTTTTAATCGACTGACAGACGGACAGACATTAATCAACGTCGATCAGTCGCAGGCACAGCTCCGCTAACGAATTGGGAGCCGATGGAGTTTTTATGGTGTATCGGGTCTATTGTCTTCGTACGAAGGATGGCGGATTATTGAATATTAAGTTGTGGATTAGAATTTCAACGGATTTTGATTGAGTTTTCGTTGATATTTATGAGATGAAAATGAGTTGTGGATGTGATATGGACTTTGATCATGAGAATTCTCTCTAATAATATTTTTTTAATTACACACTGTATACCTATGTACCACTGTGTGTGTACCGATCATCAGATCGATTTTTGACAGTTTTTTTTTTGAGAATAAATCTGTCAAAAATCGCTCCGATAATCGGAAAAAAATCGGTCCTGGGCGGAGAACCTTGCACTAACGTTAGTGGGTAAAGAAGAACAAAAATATTATGAGTACATTCTTTTTTGTTTTTTGTTGTCGTTACTTCTGTAAAAAAAGAAATTACAACAACAATAAACATTTTAAATTTATTTTTTATAAAGTTGTGGAAGATGGAAATATCGTATAATCGTACCAGATAAAGACCAATCTAAAAAGGTCATGGAACTAAAAAAACAACGTTTTTGTTCAGCCTAAAGCCTTTAAATCAATTTAAACCTTCACAATAGTTAGTACAATTTTAATATGATATAATAATATTATATTTCACAAACGTAAAATCTACATTTATTTATATTTCATTAGCACACAACGAATATGGAAAATTCCAATCTGACTTTATAATTGTACGGAACCTAGTCGAATTCCGCCGCTGAAGACAACTAACTTTGCATATTTCAGTATTAATAATTAGGAAGTCTGTATAGCGCACAAAATGCGATTTATTCCGATTTCCAGATTTTATGAACTTTGGGTTTAGCGGTTAAGAGGTTCGCGAGGTTGGAGTTCGATTTTGTTTAGGTAACGGGAAGTTTTTAGGGGTAAGATATGATGAAATCAAATGAAATAATATATGATATGAAAATAGGTTATTGGTCGATATTTTTTTTTATTAACTGAACAAAAACATAACTATGATTATTGCTAAATATTCAAGATGAGAAGTAACTACTTATAGATAAGTCTTTTCTTTGAACCCTTTAAGCTTGTAATATGTACAAATACGCCAGACTATGCGACAAAAACATTTGTGTTTTCGGTGTCCAGTAAAAATAACTAGAACTGTCCTTAATAAAAAATAATCATTTTAGTATTTTCAGGATTAAATCAAAAGTTTTTCAACCCACTTTAACATTATCAATCACATCTTACCCCCTAAAAAAAAAAAAACCAAAGAAAAAAATATCAGCAAGTCTCATTATTCTCGAGTGAAGCTACGACGCTACGAGCTACGCCCCCCAACTTACGTATTCGGTATTTCTCGGTCGACGTCACCGTCTTTGCGAGTCGTCGGCTCTTTCCGCCCCACTGCGTCTGCGCACCGCCATAGATCGTATTATGAGATTTGTTAAAGGATTGCGTGGATTTTCTTCACAATAAGATCTTTTGGTCGTCTTTGCTAATTTGTGTTGTTGAGTTATTAATTTATTTATGTTAGGATTGATTGTTTTATTGGTAGGCTGGTATTGTTATTTTTTGTGTGTTTCTTTGTGAAATTTTGCATAAAATTGACTACCTCGTTGGCCTAGTGTTCCTAAGCGCGACTGCTACGCTAGAGGTCTTGGGTTCGATTCCCATATCAAGCAAAAAGTGTTATTGGGTTTTTCTATGAAATTCTCAGTAGCAGTTCGGAGTTAGTATTTGTGCCCGGTTAATGGCAATAGGCTCGCCCCCTATTACATGGGACCTAAAACATATCGGCGAACGATGGGTGTACATTGGTACACCTCTGCCTAACTCTTCGTCGAATAGAGGCGTGATTGTATGTATGTACATAAGTATCTCGGAAAGATTTCTGTTGAAGTTCTCTAAAATAAAATTTGTAAAAAAAGTAAGGTTCTGAAATATTCAAATATACATACTTATAGTCAACTACTATGATGTCATGTCAAAGTCATAATTCTATTGTCGCTGACGCTACAAAGCTAAATATTGTGACCACTTAAACATCAAGGGGGTCTGCTTGTTGCCATCCGATAACATAAAAAAAAAACACAACAACACATCATCATCTTTAACATGAAATTTAACCTATTATTTGCCAGAAATCAAAACTTATCCTATGGGGAAGGACGTGCCCCAAGCTCCCATCAGACTAGAAGTGTATGCGAGTAGCCACACAAAGCATATCTCGACGGCGTGTTAAGTAGCTCAACTGATCCGGACCGACACGCGACTGAGACCAACACTATCTACTCAGTTTTATATGGGAATTTATAGAGCTGTTATTACCTACGAAAGAAAGAAAGAAAATTCGATTATTTGCATCTTGGATAGAAGAAGCTCGCTACTCTATTCCCAGCCTGCAACTCGTGAAAGTCAGAATCAGCAGTGGACACCGCCAGAAAAGCGCCGAGACAATGAATCTCGACGAGTCTCGGAGAACGATTCAACTGTCTTGAACTGAAAAGATTAGCGGAGGAGTAAGAAAAAGCATCTAGCATAATATGACGGTGGAGAGCCAGAGCGCTGGTTTTCAGAGAGTTTTGCCTTAACGACGGCCTACTGTAATAATAATTGGAGGAAAGTACTTAAAATACATGAGTAGATTGCTACTCTCTCACCAGAACAGTGATGCTTTACGACTTTTACTTTTAGTGTGAAAATCACTTTATATGGTAGCGCGTAATGTAACCCAAGGAAAATATGGTGCTTATAGGTGCCTCAAATAGTAGGTACAGGCTTCGTGTCGTTCTTAGTTTAGTTATAACATAAGCAAAATAAAAATCTTTTGGGTTCGTTAAGTGTATATTTTGTACACCCGATATACAATTATCATCTCTATACACATGTATATAAAATCAAATCGCGGGTGTGCGGCGTGGCGTGTAACAGGCGTCGAGTCGACTTCACCGCGGCGGCAAGACGCGCCGATATCGCACGTTTGCCATTTCACTTACCTTTATATTTACTTACAGCCTTCGTGTATTAGGTATGTGTATCATGGGGTAGGGTTACAAGGCATAGCACTGCACTGAATTAATACACGCTTACTTTTACATCGTTCTGGAGCTGAGACACAGGAACTCCAGTCGAGTAATAGTTACCATTGGCACTGTTATTTTTTTAAGACGTCTCAAAATAGGTAGCAATGTAGCGCTTCTGCCTGATCGATGAATGGATTTTTTTATGGATACCGTTCCCATGTGTTCTTAGCCGAGTGTCGATAAGGTTTACTTACTCATAGGCATTGACCGCAAGGAAGCGTTAAACGTATTTTTTGTTATATAATATTGAAAATAATAGTTCCAATAGTTTGTGTTATAGAGCTTATGGCTTTCGGTTCCAGAAAGATTTAAAAGTAACGATGTAAAAGAGGTTTCGTATCGGAAACTGATATCTGTAATCTGCACCATTTTCTTTGCATTACCATCACTATCACGCCTGTACTTCCTGAGGGTTTAGGCATAATTGTTCCAACGTACATCTACAGTCCGCGGGTATGTTTGGGTCCCATGTAATATGGCATGTGGCACATCACTAGCAAGAGGATAGACTAGAGAACTTTTGACGAAGTTCTTAGATCCTGGTCTCATTTGGTTTTTTTTTATAGCCATGTAAATAGCTGTAACATGGACAGCTTTAATTGAAGTCCAAAACTTTGCGAGTAAATAAATAGAAAACTAGATGGCTAATGTCACTAATTTTGAATTTAAAAGTACTGTAGTACAATGCACATCTAAATAAAATTAAAATACAGAGTCTACGACGTGTACTTTAAAAAAAAAATGAACTTGAATGTAAAATTTTGGTATTTTTTTTATAAAACTTTAAAAACTCGATGAAAAATAATATACAGGGCATGAGATGTGTTTAGGGGTCTGAAAGGATAGCAGATGACCCCCTCAGTCGACCATTTTAATTTGGCACACGATGCACCAAACACCCTGTATACTTATGTCTTAAAATAATATAAGATTATACAAATAATATTGTTTCTTTAAAGGCGAACTCACACGTCATTCTATAATTAAAAGTAATTCGTAGGCAGGTAGATCATGCTGCGGGTTGTTCGAAAGAGATACCGCGCCCTCGGAACGCAAAACATGAAGGAACAGGTTTCAGGGGTTTTAGTCAGTAAAGTCTGACACTGCCTACCGCCCGCCGAGGGCGGGGGTAGTCATTGGATGACTTCCTTAAAAAAAAAGGCTGTTAGATCATGCAAATAACATGACTATGACTTAATAAAAAATCTTTGTATAGTCTAATATTATTTTTTGATACTATACCATCACTATCACGACGCCTGTATTCCCCGAAGGGTTAGGCAGAGGTGTACCAATTTACACCTACAGATGAGTTTTTTAACTTATTTTTACTAAACATCAATTGCAGACTTATTTTGGTATCTACCTTAGTTTTTATTATCTAAAAATAATCGTAAGCTTATACATTTATCTGTTCCGGAACACGTACAAGAAATATTGCTCGTCGTTCCGTGTAGCGATTGTGAACGAATCAACCGTCCACAAGTAATCAGAACCTCATTTCTCCTTAAACAGTACAACGCATAAGCTATGAACTTAATGTGTTTAAAAAAAAGGGCCACGCGTTTGTCATCAATTATGAATGAATTATTAGTCTGTTTGTTTGCCCTGCTTCTTGTTCTTTCCTTGCATCGGGTACGATCTGAAAACGAAAATAAAACAGTGTTGGCAAGCCAAAGTTGTAAAGGCTCTTGGCCAAACAACCTCGTCATTTTTCTTTTGTTTATATATTTCTAATATTTAGACGTTTACTTTTTTAGTAATATCATTTTACTGACTTGTGTATTCATTGTATGATTTTAATCAATCAATTATTAAAATAAAAATATAACGTTGTATATTTCTACAATAAGGGATTCATTTTGTTCGTTTTGTAATACATGATTTTGATTTGACAACCAAATAGTTGTAAAAACGATTGAATGCACATCATGTTTGTACAAATTTTTCATCAAAACGATCGCAATTACAACTAAGTTGGTATCTGCCACAAAAACCATGTTCTAGAAAATTTACTATACCTTTTCCACCGATTTACCAATACACAATTTATCGTGCACAATTTTCCTCACCTTTCGAAGTTTTCAGTTGTTAATTGTAAAACATTTCATTCAGAAAGAAGCCATGACTATTTTCCAATAAAAAAAAATATTTAAGCTGTCCTAAGTCCAAAGCTTCCATGGTCACATAAACAATTTCCTTGGGGACACTATCTTGGTATATTCGCTTAGAAATATAATTTAATCCGCGCACAATGGTCACATTGTGCGGTGACGAGGCTAGATCCCTGGCTTTTTACTTCGATATAAGAGAAATATTATGTGAAGGTACGGTGTGTTCCTGATTGATAAAAAAATCTTACTAATTTTGAAATTTTGGGGTCGTGGAAATAAATTAATATGTAATTTATTTCCACGACCCCAAAATTTGGTTGGACAGAAAACTTAGCTGATTTTGTTTATTTACATAGGTGTCTTGATAAAATACATGCATTCTACTAATATATTAGTATTATATTATAAACGCAAAAGTTTGTGAGGATGGTTAGATGGATGGATGGATGGATGGATGGATGAATGAGCACATACGATACTTTATTTTTCTAAATATATGGTAACGGGATATTCATTGCTGGAATGTCACATCGTGAAGATTTCACAAACGGTTTAGTTAGAATAAGCTAAGCAGCTCACAATGATTATGTAATTTACTATGAAGAATATTTTACTTTGTCATGGCAGGCAAACGCCTGATGAAAGTTTAGTTCTGCCAAAATGAGACAAGCCGCAGTCTCTTAAAGAAATCATTGTCGTGAAACTAACCAAATTGATTACATTTCTATTCAGCAATGTACGTTTAAAACGGATGCTTAGAATAAGCTTAAAATAACTAAAAATCATTACAGTATCCTCAAAAAATTGGAGTAATTTTGACGTGAATTGGTTGGTTTTCACGAAACTAACTCTCATTGTTCGGTTAGCTATTACTAGCGAAAAATGACAATTATTTTTAATTCTGTAATGAGAGAAAAAGGCCTAGAATTTTCATACTTACATACCTATGTCTTTTGTTACCTGTACATAATCACACTCTACATAATTATAAACATACATACATACATACATACAGACAAACAATACATTAACAATTGATTGTTAACCTCTCTCTCCAAATTGCCACTCAAACTATACAATAGGCAATAGACATAACTTGCCGTCCTGTGATTTAGTTACTAGCATTGTACAACAATGGGCGAGTTTAGTACAATTATAGAAAATTGTACTGATTTATTTATACAATAAAGTACACCAATAGCATATACATCAAGCATTGATAATACAAAATACTAATGTATATATTATAATATATGTCGT
Organism: Caradrina clavipalpis; assembly: GCA_932526535.1. Taxonomy (NCBI): domain Eukaryota; kingdom Metazoa; phylum Arthropoda; class Insecta; order Lepidoptera; family Noctuidae; genus Caradrina; species Caradrina clavipalpis. The sequence continues at coordinate 8,297,756 of OW052105.1, forward strand.
AGTTGTCGTATAGATTGTGGAGGTCTGATAGGCAAAACCCGCCACACTGTTCCCAAACCACTGCAACTTCTGTAAGCCAGAATCAACAGTGGCGACCACAAGAAAAGCGCCAAGGCAATGAAGCTCGGCGAGTCCCGGAAAAACGATTCAACTGTCTTGGATCCCGCAGCGAAATTAATCAGAAAAGATTAGCGGAGGAGTAAGTAGGTTAGGTCTGATAGGCAGTCGCTTCATATAAAACACTGGTATTTAGCTGGGAATATTGGGACATAGTTGGAAAAAGGCTAAGCAGATAATGATAAATATAATATGTCGAAGGTTTATGATAAAATCAGGTTTTTGATCAAGAACCGGCAGAAGACAGAATTGTCATTTCATTTATTTTTTCTGGAGATTCGAAATATCGAGTTGGGAACACACCAGATCTGTAAAAATTCAGTCAGTGACGCGCGCCTGATCTCCGCAATAAGATTTGAGATCACCACGGTTTGTATTCAGCGGGGTTGGTAGACCTTGACAGGTATTGGACGTAATAGTTTTGGATAGGAAACTGAGGGATTCCGTTTGTTAAATTTATATTTAACAAATGGCATTAATTTCGTTATCTAAAGGGGGAATGATGTGTTCAATTTTGATTTTAAATGTTTTTCATTCACACTTTTTTACAGTTTGATTTAGTTTTAGATTCTAGGAAAAAGTAAGGTAAACGTTTATTATCAAGTTCACGGAATTGGAATTGGAATTACGTGGCCATATACGATATAAACAGTAAAAAAAAATTGCAAGGTGAAATAATCGCCTATTAAGAAAATACTCAGCTTATTTTTACCGAATAAAGAAAATAATAATATGTGTCACAACAATTGGCTGCAGCCCTGCAAAAAAAACAAAATACTTAAAATTCTTGTATGTTTGTAAATTAACTTTGAATTGTAGTAGTTCTTCCTACTTCTTCTAAAGTCTTTTCACAGATTTTAATAAGCCATTACACTACCTTAAAGTTACATAATTTCTTATCCAAAAACAAAAAATCTTAGTAAAAATCGAACCACGGCACGTGACGCTCTCACGCAGTATTGGTCACGAATCGCGAAGCCTCACGAATGTTCCTCTAAGTATATAATGTACTCACACTATGTGTTACATAGCCCGGCCTATTGTTAGCAATCTGAGCCTTCCATTGTACAGTAACAATACGGCTTAGGTTAGATATGTTGGATATTCTGACTGACTGATTTGGCTTCTGAATGTGATTTTCAATAATCTCGATACACTGCTATGTCACAATATAGTCTTTGGGTTTACATTTCTATCTCACAAAGGCTTTGACTAAATTCCTAACCTTACATTTAGTTGTATTTTTGCATACAAATAATTATATTTAAAGCTTAAACTTAGGTGAGTCTTTAGTAAAGATGAAAACTTTCAGAGGGTTTTTTTTATTAAAAAAAAGCGTTGCCCCATTCTGAGTATAGCTCCTGTATGTAGGGCGAGTTTGCAAACATATAAACAAACAGCCAGACTCGAGTATCTATAGGTTAAACAGATTTTTGTATCGTGAAGAAATTAATCCTTCGACACGAAGCGCTGATAGTCAGCCATCCCCTATACCAAACGTACACTCAAAACTCACTTACACTAAAAAGGACTATGACAAAAAAAAACACGTAAGCAAACCATAATCGCCTTTCCACAAAGATTCAAAACATAAGTGACTTAATTCACCACACAACCACAACATGTATTCAAAACCCAACGAAAAACCATATCATTAAAAGGATCCCTCACATTCAAAATATAATTTGTAATACCCTAAGTAGGTAATACAATTTCCAAGATATAAAGTCAAAGAGCTTTCACCCCCCTCTCTGTCAACCCGTTTCACCCCCACTACGGTGTCGCAATAAACTTAATTACGTTAATACGACCTCAATACGTGACGCTTACGGCGTAGGGTGTACATCAGTCTGGGGGTGTAATTATAATTATTATGTTACGTACAATTATGTAGGTATGTGGGACATTTGGGTACTTTGCTTGAATGTTTTTGGAGATGAAGAAATAGTAGGTCAAGCGTATGTACTTTAAAGAAGCTGTTTCGAAGAATATTTAGTGCAAAGTCTGATATGATGTAATATTTTTAGTTCTTTTCATCTTAGAGGGGTCGTGTCATGACTTTTACTCTCAACAAATATCATTGAAGGGGTTGAAATCTGGGGTGTAGTTTCCACGTGTATCTCCATCAAACTTAAAACCATTTTCTTTTGCAGATAAACCTTTTACTGAACATTACTTTTGAACTGTCAAAGAGTCAGAAGTAGAATTTTTAAAAGTTGATAATTTCATCTATTAGCCTTGTCAGTAGTCTGTAGTCAACTAGATATCTCGAAAAATTTGTAAAAAGGCCTCTGTTTTGAAGATCGCGTCACATCGTTTTCGCATAAAGATCTAATAACGATAAAGATTGTGAAATTTTATTTTCCCAACACAACATGACACAAAAAAACTACACTTCAGCAAAAGTCATCAAAAATTCTTACAAACTTCCAAGCTGAAAACTTCACGCATCAATCCTCTAAGCCATGCCAACATGTCGACAGTAGCGCAGTCAGTAATTACGTGCTAATTACGTGAGGCAGTGAGCGTGCGCAATTAGTGAGACGCGACTCGACGCGACAGCTACGTGAGAGTCACAACTCGCGACGCGACATGTTCGAATCAAATCTTTGTTTGTTACCAGCTTTATTTTAAATGTTACCTACAGAAAGGGTTGAAATTTTGAAGTTGTTGTAAATTTAGTGGGTTGGGGTTGAGCTGCGGGTGGGTTGAGATAAAGGTCAATTCTACTAATTGAAAATGTTTTTTATGACAACTTCCTATAATAATTTAGGTTTAACAGCTTTATTTCTCATAAAGAATTGGATACATAATTCACTTACTGAGAAACAATATCTAAAACTAAGATTAATAATTAGAGCGCACAGAGGTGCGTATAATTGGGTATATGACACCATTAATCAATTGACGTTCTTTTTATGGGCTGTCAAAAAGCGATTCTTCCATTGATTTAATATGACAATACTAAACTATGACGTCACTTTTTGTCATCTTAATTCACTATTTTTTATTTCAAAGCAACAAAATCAGAATTTTATAGTTTTTCAAAAATTGGGTTTTCAGGGTTAAATTAAACTTTATTTTTGTGAAGTTGTGTTTTGGAATTATTGAGTAATGATATCATCTTCTCAAATAGCAATAATGTAGTTTTCTATATTCTTTTTTTGTGATTAGTCTAGAATTTCCAGAATTTACCTCATATAAACAAACATTACCGTAATAGTATCAATAAACGATCCGATAATACCTATACCAACCACATCCCTAAAATATGACGTCACAAGCAAGATGCATACCCTAACACCTTTACCCATCGATGCTTACTAACCCATCTGCAGTGCAATTACGTTCCAGCGTCATATTGGTCTCACGACCGATCAGCTGATCATGCGAGGTGCCGATCTCGTCGCAAACTGATGAGAAATTTACCGCCCGACCAACAGTTAGGTTAGTCGGTTTAAAATTGATGTTGGATTTCGCAAGATTGAGGTCGGGGTTTGATATAGATTTTTCGATTGGAATGTTTTGAAATTTTGTATCGGAAAAGGTTTTTACGTATTTAGTGAATGTTGTTATTGGAAAGGTAGTAGGTATATAGGGTTCAGTTTTGTATAATTATTGCATTTTTCTTCTTAGCATTTGTTGTGCAGTAAACTAACAAAGGAATAAGTACTTAAACTTGTATCTGTACATCAGATGTTATACAAATTGTTTGTTACAAAATATTCTACCTTTCGGTCGGGCCGATGTAGTTATGGTTCTACTTAAAATAAACTCGTAGGTAATATGTCTAGCACTAAAAAAGATTTTTGTAAACTCAATTAGAAAAAACGTTAAAAACTGCTTAGCGATCGGCTACGTGTTAGGTGACACGCTCCTAGCAGTTTATTAGCGTAGGCGACACGTTCCTAGCAATTTATTAATAACTAAATTTATCAACAACCTATCACAGCAACTTACGCTCGCTCATCAATTTGTCACGCTAATTTTTCGTTCAAGAAACCAGCTGTGTCCGGTGTAGACCGAAAGGTATAATTAATGTTTAGTAAAAAGTACGGGAAAAGGTCACATCTTATACACATTCATACGAAACTACCTTATGAAAAGAGCGTCGGGTTGATTTTTCACTTGTAAATGTCATTCTAAAGGTTTTTAAAGGTCTAATTGAAATAAATGATTTTAATCGTTATCGTCCTTGTTTTCTGTCATTTCATTCGTTTCGTTCATCATTTCTCAGTCGTTACGGATAGTCTGCAGCCAGGAAATTTGATAGCCAGTCTATCCAAGAGGTGACGTGTTCCCCAGTAGCTAGGTTGTGAAGGTCAGGTAGGCAGTCGCTTCATGTCAAACACTGGTATTCAGCTGCATCCGGTAAGACTGGAAGCCGAACATAGTTGGGGAAAGGCTAAGCAGATGATGATGAATTAAAATAAATTATTTGAGTTTGACTTTGAGTTTAAACTTTTCAAAAACTTCAACATACCGGTCCTTAATATTGAAAAAAGATTCAAGCAGATGTTTTCAATGAAACATTTGTAAAAGTACAGTTAAATGCAATTTAGTAACAAATGTTCCACTTATCTGAAGGACGTCTCAATTTCACCCCCTCGGTGCAGCAACTAAACTGTTGTAGGCAACAATTACGATGTTAAGTGCATCTTAAGTGCTCTTTATTGTTGTATAATATTGTACGTCGATTAGAAATTTTTTGCATGACTTGTTAGTGGATCTGTTTAGTTAAACTGTTGCTTATTATAATTTGCAGCCGGTCTATTTTGAAAAAATCTCCGTCGGTAAATTCAAGTGAGAAATATTAAGAATAAATGAGGTTGAAGAGAACTGTCAATCCCTAGTTTCTAAAGGCCGATTCTCGTTAAATATCTAGTCTCAACCTCATCGCAGCGACAATTACTTTAATAGGTACTTTTGACAGATTGAGACTGAAATTAAAATGCGACCCCCTCAAATGTTCCTGGAAGTTAGGTATTGGAATTACCCCCTTTTTTATTGACGGGAAATCATCAAATAACTTCCTCCGCCCTGGGCGGGGCGGGAGGGAGTGTCAGACTTTTACTGACTAAAACACGTCTATATTCCTTCATGTGCCCTTTGCGTTCTGGGGGCGCGGTATCTCTTTCGAACAACCCGCAGCCCCGGCAGGCATCGGCCCTCAGTGGCTCCTTCCAAGTTTGCTGACATTTCTTTGAGGCGCGCGTGGAACACGAACGCGCCTTCGACAGACACGGTCCGTCGTTAGTAAACGTACGGACGGTGAGCTACCCATTGCTCACCGCCCACAGAGCCACGTCTACGGTGACCGGGAGTCGTCTCGTTGCCCCCGACGCGGAATTACCCCCTACATGTGATGATAGGTCACCTCAATCTTATTTCACTAATAACACTTAGAATAGCACTACCGCGCGCAGTCCCGTGCTATTATTATAAACGGCTGTATGTTTAAACGACTGAACGGAATTGGGTTAAAATTAAACACATATATGCATTAATATTAATCTAGTTTAACATATTCCACTTATTTTCCCATTGGATTATTTAAGACTGGCTTAATTCTGCACAGACGAAGTCGCGGGCAAAAGCTAGAAAAGCAAAAAAGTTGTGAAACAAAACAGCTTTCCAAAAAAAAAAAACAACAAAAACATGAATCTTGCAACAAACAGCTAAGAATCCTTGAATAATCCTTAAATTAACTTGGTGGGGTGAGATCACGAGCATCGATGTCACGGCTCATTAGCTCGTGTACTAATCATTGTAAAGGCTTGTACTCACTGCGGAATATATTGGTTCAGTATTTTGTGAAAGAAAATTAATTTGGTACCTATCTAAAAATGATCATGTATCAACACCATTTACTTATTTCTACAAATGCGAAAGTAACTCGATAAAATATGTGGGAGCGTTATAAAAGAAGCGTATTATAATTCATCTCAACTCTCTCAAAATCCAACAACATCTTAATTAATTATCCATATTTAGTATTATAAATGCGAAAGTAACTTCGTCTGTTACGCTATCATGACTAAACTACAGAACCGATATTTTTAATTTGGTACAGGGTAAGTTTGAACCTTAAGAAAGGACATAGGCTAGTTTTCACTTCGCGGCTTCGTCTGCTTCCGCGATAACCGACATTTACGTGGACAAAGTTGCGAGCAAAAGCTAGTGTGTATAGTACGATTCAAACTTAATGGCGGCTCGGAAGTTAGCTGCGAGTGCAGGTTCGCACAGATTTATTCCAGTTAACAATAATTTAGGCTCCATTTAATTATTTCTATAGCAGAAATATATATCTAGAAATCATTAAAAGGAAGCAAAATTAATATTAACTGGAATAAACTTGCGTTATCCTGCACTCGCAGCTGACTTCCGAGCCGCCATTAAGTTTGAATCGTCCTATAATATATTGTTAAAAATCTACGCTAAAAATTTTTACACCATCAAAACCTTCATTTGTTTTTCTCTTGTTCATTTAGCAAAGCCCTTACACAATGACGAAGCACTATCGTACACAACCTGGCTATTTATCTTTGATCTAAAGTGTCCGGCTACGTACCGGTTACGGACCGGACCGATCCATCCCTCACGACTAATCGACCGTGCCGAACCGTGCCAAACCAAGATTAATAAATGACGCTTAAAATTCAACCTTTTTTCGGCTAAGCTAATGGGGCAAAAATAATTAGCCGTTTTTTATAGCCGATTCTAACGGGAGCAAAATTTATTATTGGATTTTCTCCTTGTTTTCCGTTTACTGTGCGAATGAGTTATGATTTTGTTTCGGATTTTTGGGATTTTGTTTTGAATATATATTGGAGGTTGCAGAGAGTGTAATTGCGATTCTACATTTTGAAAAGTAAAAATTTGCACATGAATGAGAGACGGTGTTAAGGGCGTAAAGAGCGGGCGTAAAAATAGCTAAGACTGATTAATTGCTATTGTTATAGTCATTTACAGTAGGTTAATTTTAATGATATTATACATTTAACTTGGACTCTAATCCCGTTACCAGCCGGTGAGCTACAATTTCTTTTTTAATGTTTTTACGCACACACATTAGAATAGAATAGATTATGTATTTATTGTAAAAACATGAGTATACATCAAATAATTTGTGCAAGGTCTTAAAATAACAGTTTGATCTGCACACATTCACACACATGACACACATGTACATTCTATCACGCCTGTATTCGCCAAAGGGTTACGCAGAGGTGTAAGCCCACAGCACGCTGGTATGTCTAGCTCCCATGTGATAGAGGGTGAACCAATTGCCATTAACCGGTCACAAATCCTAACTTCGAGCTTGTTACTGAGAATGAAAAAAACTATTGAAAAATTATGTGATAATTTTTATACCTATGGTTATATTTGTCATGAATCTGGCATTCATATATAAAAATCTTTTTTCCAATTCAACTGCTAGTTCCAGAGATTAGTGCATTTAAATATACTTACACACAGACAAAAACTCTTTCAATTTTATTATATTAGATTATGTACAGTTTAAAGTAGATTAGCTTTACGTAATCACTTAGCATTTCCTATGTCCATACGTGTACTAGCCCACTCACAAATCAATCAGTCAAAGTGCTAATCCATCAATATGCATTGGAATTGGGTTGAGTACCTACCTATATTCTATACAAATTGATAACACCAGCTAATTGTAGTCTGCGGGTTGTTCGAAAGAGATACCGCGCCCCCGGAACGCAAAGGGCACATGAAGGAACATAGACGGGTTTTAGTCAGTAAAAGTCTGACACTCCCTCCCGCCCCGCCCAGGGCGGGGGAAGTTATTTGATGATTTCCCGTCTATAAAAAAAAAAAAAGCTAATTGTAGTGGTCCTGGTCCAGGTCTTGGGGTCGATTTCCAGGTTAACCTAAAAGCATTATTGGGTTTTTCAATGAAATTATCAATAGCAACTCGGAATTAGGATTTGTGCCCGGTTAATGGCAATAGGCTCGCCCCCTATTGCATGGGACCTAAAAATATACCGCCGACCAGTGGGTGTATGCATTGAGCCACCTCTGCGTAAGCCTTCGGGGAATACTGGCGTGATGGGTATGTATTATGAAGCCATTGTTGGATCCCAAACCGGGGGGGTGATCTGCAACATACAAACCTACAATCCTATACGTATTGCCACTATGAACGTAAAGGGTGTTTGTAACTCTTTCACAGTTATGCGTCTGAACAGAATTAGGTACCTACACACATAGATATTGATCTAACATTACACATGAGTGTAATTTTATAGAGTGCAGAAGCTAGTGCTTAATATAATGTGATATACTAATATAATTAAGATTAATAGCTGTTTGTTTGAATGATTACCAGTTCGGGCAAAGTGTTACAGAGTTTTTCCATCCGTAGCTACCCGTAGTTCGGAAGTTAGTGTGACCTCCCCGTGACTCGATAGCACGTAAAGCTGTTAGTCCTGCGTGTAATCTCTCACCGGTCGAATCGGATTGCCGGCCCATCGAACTGTGAGAGTGAGGGAAGAGGGAGCGCACCTGTTTCTGTGTAAGCAGAAACAGGTGCGCTCCCTCTTCCCTGTACCCCTTCTTCTTGTGCACTATAATATTATATCTTCTGTGTAGGTAGCTACTTGGTTAGTCTTTATTGAGAGTAGGTATATTATATAAATACCTATAGAAAACCGCAAAAAAATATATTTACCATCACGCCTGTATTTCCCGAAGGGTTAGGCAGAGGTGTACCAATGAACACCCACAGTATATTTAGGTCCCATGTAATATGGGGCGAGCCTATTGCCATTAACCGGGCACAAATCCAAACTCCGAGCCGCCACTGAGAATTTCATAGAAAAACCCAATAACATTTTTTGCTCGACCTGGGAATCGAACCCGGGACCCCTTGCACAGCAGTCGCACTTGCGACCACGAGACCAAAGGGGCAAAACCGCAACATACTGACAATTTATAGGTAAGCATGTAGGTTTCGGGTTCGATGACGGTTAGGTACCGAGGTGACTATTTCAATTAATTATGGTACTTTCTTATTGTATCTTGGACATTACTGACATCGGTAAAGAAAACATTGTGAGGAAGCCTGGACTTAATTGATTTTGAAATTTTTGCTGGAGCAAGCGTGGTGATCAGTGCTCGTTTCTTCTCTGTATAAGAAGATGCCAGGCCCTGCAGTGGGACAATAATAGGCTAGTATTATTTTATTATTAAGCTGAAGCATCCATCAGTATATCCAGCATATCCAATCCAGTCGATTTTTGAATTGGGAAAACGACTGTCCTATGATATTTTGGTTTAATTTTATACGACAAGCACAAGAAGTATCACCAATTGAAATGAATATTTGCAAAAACAGCATTTCCATATTGAAAATCGAACGTTTTTTCGTTGCCTTTTCTACGTGAGCATGCTAGGCTTTTTGGTTAAGCAAGAAAATAACAAGCCAAATATATTTCACTGTTTATTGAATTTTGAATATAATATCATTATAAATAGGTATTTACAATAGTATTCGAATGTTCTGAACTACAATATATTTCCGTAATACTACATTTAAATAAATAATAGTACACAACCAATAACCTTCTACCATACATAGATAATATAGTTAGGTATTTCCGAAAGCGTTTATTTGACTTCATTTAAATGAGCTCTTGATTTAAATGAACGGGGTTGAGTTAAATGAAGTAATATCCAAATTGAGTCGTATGTTACATTGAAGAACATATAAATTTATAAAAGTAGAAGCTCTAATTTATTATGAAAACGTTTTGTTTTGGCGGCAGTGAATATTTTATTGTTTTTATTTCCAATTGGGTACTTCATAGACACCATCAATCAATTGACGTAATTTTTATGAGCTGTCAGAATGCAATTTTCCCATAGATATTGTGTGGCAGTAGCAAACTGTGACGTCACTTATTCACCAATTCAATGAACTATTTATTTATTGATTTCAAAGCGAGTATTATTTTTTTTCAGTTGATTGGAATGTCAGCTTTCTAGACCCCAAATTAAGTGTTATTTTAGAGAAGTTGTTGTGAATTATTGGTTGATGGTGTCAAATACCCAATTATGGTTTAACGATACAGGTACTTATAATATAATATATATTTTATATTACTGAGTTGCCAATTTGCGATCTATTTCACTAGTATATCATATTTTTTTAAATATAACTCTTTGGTATACTTCCAGTGATATTATATTAGATTTAAACTATATCTTACTAAATTGTTGCGTGGTTCGTTTATTGAATATAATGAGGTTAAGTTAATTATTTTATTTAGGTCTTGTTTTAGTATTGCCACATACTTAATTTGTATTGCCCATATTTTTAATTAATTTTACAAATGATTGTAACATTTAAATTTCACATAAAAGTAAAAAAAAAAATCTTCAAAATGTAAAAATATGTCTATATTTAAAATTATTTTTAAAATAATTCTGTAAAAAACACTACATGAGCTGGTGGGGTTATTTTCTATAAAAGTTTAATAAAAATAGGACGGTAATGGAAATAAGACAATCTGATACAAAAATTGGTGTTACCAATGAGCAATTTCATTTTCACGGGAAATATCATGGGGTTTGTATATTGGCGTTATTACCTGTAGTATTGCATTTTGGCACATTGTATATCGCTACATTATATACTATAATAGGTACTATATTAATATATAAATATTGATATAATCTACATTATTAAACCGAACATCGATATAATATATATAATCTAGCTATTTGACAATATAACTTCATTTTTTAACATTTATAAAAGCCGTGTCACATATGTATACATACAAATAATTATAAAGCAGAAGGAAATAAATGAAAGAAACAAAAATAATTTGTATATGTTTTTACTTTTTATCACATGGATTACACAAATCTCAATTCAAATAATCAGACTTCAAAGCGTCAATAATTTGACGTCACATTGTAATAAAACTGCGAAAGTGACGTTACATTGTAGTGACGTCACATAATACTACATTCTGACGTCACAAATTTAACGAGTACACGAACAAAAAAGAGAACTATTTCAAAATTGTAAAATTAGCGAACATTTATTTCGAAACAATTGCAAACGCCAATGGCTTGAGCAAACAGTTGCCATAATTGAAGAAAACGTGAAAAACATTTTTCCAAACCTTTTTTTCGTCATTTTGAGACACGATTATTGTATGTACTTTAACTCGATAAAACTACTTGCAAAATTAACATCGGAAGCTCAATTTTAAAATTACAAACTGCCGACCATTTTAAATAGGCCTCTACATGCAAGCGAATCACAAAACTTTGCTTCGTAAATCAATATATAGTAGAGATCTAGCTAAACTGGCTTTTAAATAACATGTAACATTCGTTTGATATGTTTTATGTACTATATGTTATTTTAGGCGTATTCGCTTTATTCTCGTCATAAGATTGTGTTAATATCAACAACCCATCTTCATAATATATGGAAACCCTTACATTAAAATTATTTACAGTTACAATATATACGACACCGAAAATGGTAACGTAAAACTATACTAATCGAGATTATATAGTTAGGCCTACCCAAATATCCAAATATAAAATTTCCAAAACGCATGAAATAATACAAGCTAACGATAATTTCATCGAAAAATTCCATAAAAATTACTTTTCAAAAATGTATAATTCAACGCATTATTGGACAAAACATTTACACAGCTGCACTAATTTCAACATTCGCATAATACTAACAGAAACAAAAATATACAATCAATAAAAACCTACTATGTATAAATATAACAGCCCCTAGAATTTTACTATTCAATAGTAAAATTGTTCATTTAACTATTTATACAATAGTTTTTATATAAATTAGGTTATGGTACGTAAAAGCAGTGTCGAAATTGAAATACAAATAGTCCTTTATCATAATAGTTAGAGACCAGCTGATTGGTAGTTTGGAAGCTGGTCCAATAAAGGTTGCCACACATTACGACAGAGCTGCGAATCACATTAAAGCAGAATAATATTTTATTCTCTATAGAAAAATCTAGCAAATATAAATTGTCCTTATAGAATAAATGAACGCGCTTGTAGCAATTCCAAATGAACACAAAAAGAATAATATTTTAATTGTTCTCTTTATTACTTAGTACCTTAATATTATTAAACCTAACAATAATGTGTGCCAACCTTAAATTAACTCTAATATCCAAACCTATTTTTAATTAAATATCGATTCAAAATTCGAGTAATATCATTAAAACATTGCAATTTTTTTATTCCATCTAGATTTTTCAGCTTTTCATCAACTGCGTTTCCAAAGAAATAATGTTAGTATAAAACATGCTAAAGATTAACAGACACTTACAATACTTTTTGGTTTTTACACAAATCCAAAATGTCTGCCCGATTTCCAAAACATTCAAACACAGACAAGACATTTCGATTTATCATTCTATCTTCGATTATTACATTTAATATTTCCATTACATTAGGAAGCTTATCTTCCGGGAAGACAATTCCATGAACATTTTAGCCAAATTATTCAACATCAAAAACTTTAAAATTTACTTCAACTATTACTATATCAATATCATTTCTTCGATCATAATCTTTAAAATGATTGTAACGATCTAAGATATAGTTAACATTACCTTAGTTTTCACAATTCTTCGGTAGACGCTATAGGAGCTTTGAGGAGTGGTGTTCTAGGACTTTTAGAGCCATCGGTGTTTCTGGTAGGTGCTTGAAAGTCTTCGTTGGATAGCGAAGCAGGTAACGGTGCTATCTTCAGTTGATGTCCATTCAACTTGATCTCGGTTATGGAATGTGATCTCCCGTGGTTAACATTAGGCTTCTCCTTGTTGGATGTGGTCATTGGGTCGTGAGTCGGAGTCTTGGCTAAAGACTGGGTAACTCTGGTTCTGTTGGACTGTTCTCTTAGTGCCATTTGGTATGCTACTTCGAAAGCTTCGCCTAGTGTTAAAATTACTTCAGTCGCTTGATCCTGAAAAGGAATGATTTTGACATGAATATTTGTTGAAAGAATTGACTATGCTATGCTGTACTGGTAATGATATTAAGAGGTGTGCTCTAAAAGAAAACCCTGGTAAATTTATCCCACAATAAAAATGTAAAAGTGAGGTTTGCTTATTGTTACGCTGTCATGGTTACACATTTGAACCGACTTTGATGAAATTTGGTATCTACGAGTACAGACTATGCTTAAACCCCAAGAATGGACATGGGCAACTTTTTAATCCTTAAACATCATCGGCAAAAGCAAGTGATCTATATTCTTGACATAAAAGTATCAAGTGACAATCAGCATATAAATGAACAGCTCACCATAGTAGCAACTCTGAAGACGTGACAGTAGTGGCTCCTGCTGGTGTGGTCCTTGGTGATGTACGCGAAGTGAGTCAAGTCATCAGCGTCCTGACACGCGCAGTGGATGTTGCGGATTTCATGCTCGCACACCAACTCCTAGGAGACGAAAATAATCTATTTAATATTATGCTATGAAAATGTTCTACACATATTCAAAAGAAATTGACGATACGGTTGGCGCAGTGACTAACCGCATAGCTTTTGATTCCTGCGGGGAACTAATTTGTATAGCTTACGAGTAAATTTTCCGGGTCTGGCTATATGTGTAAGTGAGCTTAAGTGTATTTTTGTAAACTCACTCACGATAAAGCACAATCATATTGTGGAAAAGGGATACAAAAATTTTGAATGAAAAAACAAAAGAAGGTTGTATAAATTTACCTAAAGCATTCTACTATAACAAATGCTTTGTAACATACTCTAATTAACATCATTTACAGATTGTAATTTCCAACCCTTAAAAATATACAGCGAAACTATCATTTACCGGTTGAAAACATTTCATACCCGTCGCAATTAAAAAAAAAGCCTGAAGATTTTTTAACGAACGCTGTCCCGAACAATATTTTACGTAAAAAAAACAAGTCCAAATTAAATTTCAGCCGTGCTTCGCAAGCATAACATTGAAAAAAATACTAATTATCCCACTTAACTAACCGTGAAGAGTTCTAACATAAAAATTCATTGTACGAAAAGGGGAAGAGAGAAAAAACAATCCTTTTTTTGTAAGAAACACAAAGAATTGGTCATCGGTCCGATCAAGTGTGAGGAATGAACCGTAATTAAAAATCAGACAGGAGTCAGGGTCCAGGGGCCCTTTGTTACAGACCCCGGGATGTTTGCCGTCTTACACTCGGATGATCTTCAAAAGACCTCTAACAGTCTTAAAACTTTGCCCCGTCATGAAACTACAAACTTGGAACAACGTAGTTGAGAAAAAAGATACAAGATATGATTTTTCCTTTTAACTTTTTCGTTTCAGTGAATGTCAAAAGAAAATGTCGGTATAAATGGAAAGGTCACTAGCTGTTCCCAGCAGTTATTCTTTGCTTAAATAAATTTTATAAATGCGAAAGTTCTAATAGAATCTTGGAAACTAGATGCTGGAAAAAATATGTAAAAGACCGATGAAAAATCACTGCTTGTTTTTTTTAGCATGCCAACGGCCCACCTGATGTAAAGTGGTCACCTCTGCCTATATACATATGCAATACCAGAGGCTTTGCAAATGTGTTGCCATTCCAGAGACATGTCTTATGAACCTGCAATTTTGCCAGGATCCAAACCCTTCAACCCAGAACACAGCAACGCTGCTTTGCGGCAGAAACAAGAGTGGTGGTAGTACTTTCTTGGAGGAGCTATTTAACAAATAGTTTTACTACTACTAGGTACTGCTAGTTAAATTAAAAACTCCTGATGCTACTCACCCTGGTAATAGTGTTCAGGAACTTGACACCTCTATAGCTGATGGAGAGGATAATGTCAGGAGAGTCCCTCGGTTCTTTGGTAGACTTCTTCAGCTTCTGTATCGACTTCTTCGTCGACTCTGTTCCCCGGAGTTCTTTCACCACTGTTGATCCTAGGTACTGAATGAAAAATGAAACGTAAATAATAATGTGATCGATCTAGTTTTCCTAAGAATGTAGATATTGGACATCTAGTTTAAATTTGATCTGGTCACAGAATTATTCATAGTGCAATTTTGCATGTAATCCTCATCACCTATCTAAACTAACTAATGGCTAGTTCGGATTTGAAAATTACCTACAAAAAAATCCTATTTATTTTGTTACTGATTGTTGTTACTGCCTCATTAGCCTAGTGGTCCTAAGCGCGGCTGCTAAGTCCTCTAGGGTCTTGGATTCGATTTCCAGCTCAAGCAAAGTGTTATTGGATTTTTCTATGAAATTCTACGTAGCAACTCGGAGTTAGGAATTGTGCCTGGTGTTAATGACAACAGGCTCGCCCCCTATTACATGGGATCTAAACATACCGGCGAACTGTGGGAGTACCTTGGTACACCTGTGCCAAACCCTTAAGGGAATGCAGGCGTAATGGTATGTATGAATTAATTCGTGAATCACTAGCATAGTTACCCCCTTGCATTTGACGAGGATGCAAAACTGCACCTTATATACATACAAATAAGCACAAGAACATTGCATACAATTATGAAATACTCACATTAGCTACATAAGTCACAGCGCCAGTAACCAAAACGAAAGGCTGATGCTTCCACTGAGTCTTCAGCGCCCCTGGTACTCCAACCAGCAGTTCCGAAGGTGCCCTGATCTCCAGGTCTGAGGGTCTGGGGGGTTGAGGAGCAGGGCGGTTCTTTTTGCTACGCTTCAAGGTCTCTCCACCAGGAGGCGCCAGGGTAGGTACAACAGGAGGTGGAACAGGTTTCAAGTTTTCTGAAGGCGGTAACTTCTCTTTGATTTCTTCTTTAAGCTGCTGTATGTTGCTCTTCTAGAAGGAATTTGTTGTTATTAATTATTGTTAAGTATGGTGGTTTATTATCTATTTTATGGCACAAGCTTCTGCCCGCGCTTTGGCCGCGTGAATTTCTCATTCGCGTTAAGTTACGTCTTTGATTACTGCTCCGGTCCTGTGGATCGTAGCGTGATGCTACATGGCTTATACTTTTTCTCATGAATCTGGCTATCATATAGAAAAAGAATTTTTCCAAACTGATTGGCAGTTCCAGAGATTAGCGCATTTAAACAAACAAACAAAAATCTCTTCGGCTTCAAAATATTGTTATCGATTTACAATTCGTAATCTTTCATCAAAAAACGTTAAAAGTTAATTTTCCTATATTTTTTTCTATGTTCTAGGGGTGATTCTCACCTAAAGATGTACCATAAAAGTTTCATAGGGTAAAGATACCAGCAAAAAGAAACCCACGCTAAAAATACAGACACCAAAACATCACCCCTCAATAACACTAATTAAATAAAAAAAACAAAATGGCTACAAAGTACAATGCGCAACAAAACGTAAAGTGACACTTGTGCAGAGATTCACACTTCAGAGGTGCAAAACAAAACGCACAGGGGAAAATTAAAAACATCGTCAGTAGGCGTAAAATTTTAATGAAGGCAATGAAAGGTGCACAAGTAAATAATTGAATCATCTGATTTCATGGTGTCATTGGTGAAAAACTACAGTCGGGAATGAAAGGGCTGTTACGGCAGAATAAACATGAATAGGATGCCATAATATAGAGCTGGGGGAAAATTGTACTAAGTTTCAAGTTAGTATAGTAATCTTAATTTGAACTAATATTATGAAGAGTTGTTTTTTTGTTTATGAGAGGTCGTTTTTGGAAGCGCTTTTTATGGTTCCGTACCCAAAAGAAAAAACGGTACCCTATTAATGAGACTTCGCTGTCCGTCTGTCTGACTGTCCGTCTGTCACCAAGCTGTATCTCATGAACCGTGATAGTTAGACAGTTGAAATTTTCACAGATGATGTATTTCTGTTGTCGCTATAACAACAAATACTAAAAAATAGAATAAAATACATATTTAAGGGGGCTCCCATACAACAGACATGATTTTTTTGCCGTTTTCACAGATAACGGTACGGAACCCTTCGTGCGCGAGTCTGACTCGCACTTGGCCAGTTTTTTTTTTAAATGATTTAATTGTCTTTTACGTGGATGAAGAAACGAGTAGAAGCTATTTATAAAACAAAACATACCTACACGTATAATGAAAATTATGTTCTTGTCTGATTAATTTGATTAAGGTATTATGAAATTTGTTAATTGATAAAAAGCTACACTATTGCCAATTGCTTTAGCCTACGTCTTATTTGTTCCTTGACTTTTACGTCCCGTGCTGAAGCTAGTTTATAAATTATATCAGCTTATTATTGTTCCACTACAATGCAAAGATCTTTTCATACAGAGAAGGCACTAGTTTCAGAAAAAGTTTATAGAACGGCATCTCTTTCACTCGCACTGTGTCTGTCTTTATCTACAGCTCAATGTATAATGTATATAGGCGTGGATGTACTATTTGTTATTGAAGTCACTGAAGACCGGTTCTAGAAGTCGTTTGATAAAGTTTATGTAAATATTTGGTCCGCTTTGTGTAGTAGTGAAATATTGTAACTGCTTTATTCATGTAACTTGTAAACCACCTCCAAGCTTTGCTTGCTTATAACAGCAATATAAAGTTAGAAATTTTTGATTATAACAATTCTACTATATAAAACGCAAAAGTTTGTTAGGATAGATGGATTGATGGATGGATGGATGCATACTACTATGTATACTATCACACTTAAACGGCTGATCGAAATTCGATGATATTTGGTGCGCACATAAAGATATTACTTAGCTTAACACAAAGGATAATTTTGGATTTTGATTACACACACATACTATTACGCCTGTGTTCCCCGAAGGGTTGGGCGGAGGTGTACCAAGGTACACCCACAGTTCGCCGGTATGTTTAGGACTTTGATTTTGAAGTAATTTTGAAGTACTTATTTGCAAATGAAGTCCCGGGCAGTGGCTAGTGATATTACCTATATTTAATAAGTATTTAAGTACCTATATTTATTAAGTCTAAATTGCATAATTATATAAGTAGACCAACTTAAAATCACATGATTGTAATAACAATATGACTCACAAAGTATTGTAATTCTTCTAATAATCCTTGTCAGATTATTCTTATCAATCATTATAAGACCAAGCGGGCCGTATCGAATCGTATTTAGAGATAAGAAATAGATTAGATATGGAGGTTTTATTGTTTTTTAAAACTGGCTACTGTTTTTATTTTGTCATTGAGGTTTTTCAAGTTAATTGACTGGAAAGAAAAAAGTGGGTGAGTAGTGTCTAGAGGTTATTCGAACGGCGAAAATAAATGCCGTGTTTTTAAGGTTTTGCCAGCGATTTTCCGAGGCAACAATATGGAAGTCATTAACATATATTAATAAAAGACAACTGAAAACCTGAATGATTATGTACAAAAATTAGATCAAGCTCTAAAACTCATTTATTTATTGTTAATTGATAATAAACCTAGATCATCACAAAATTATTCACAAAATCTAATTTCACGCAAGATTTATTTTCTTACACGGTAATTTTGCAATATTCAGCTCTATTTCTGTTACATTTTAGCTCAATATCAATTTCACCGTTACCACATAAAAGCAAAAGAAAATCTCATCTAAAAACCAAATCTAAATAAAAAATGCATACAAAATATATATTCCAACACAACCACAGTGAGGGCACGCGTTGCACTCACATTTCCCTCTATGAGTGGGGCACTCCCAATGAATAGACGAGGAATTGAGCACTAATTACCTATAGAGGCTTGCCGACGTGTGAAATTAAAAAAAAAGGCAGCAATATGTACGCGGAGGCTGAATTAGCGTCGCTTGTGGATGAATTGGATGTTGTGGATGTATGCGGTCAGATGAGTGGATGTGGAATTATTTTAACAAGCTGTTTTCGTAATATTTTCAATGGGTGTCATAAATGTGTCGTTTAATCTAGTTTTATTGGCGATACATGAAAATAAAATAAGGCGATAGCTAGATTTGGGATATTCAAAGTAACATTGTTTAACATAGAACTTTTGAAGCCGAAGAGTTCGTCTGTTTTTCTGTTGGAATAAGCTAATGTCTGGAACTACTAGTCCGATTCTGAAAATTCATTAGCTAATTATGAATCTATGTAAGTTGTTCTTGAGGGCCCTTCTTCTCTTAAAGAAGGCACGAGCGTTGAACAACACTCTTGCTCAAAGCGGATTGGCGATTTCAGACTTTTATTAATTACTAGCTTTTGCCCGCGACTTCGTCCGTGTGGATTAATAGTTCCCGTTCCCGGGGGATTTCAGGGATGAAAACTATTCTATGTCCTTTCTCGGGTCCCAGACTATATCTGTACCAAATTTCATTGAAATCGGTTCAGTGGTTTAGGCGTGAAGAAGAGACAGACAGACAGACAGACAGACAGAGTTACTTTCGCATTTATAATATTAGTAAGGACTAGCGAACTGGCTTCGCAGGTTCGCGAATTTACGAAATTTCCGGTGAATTTCTTATTTTTTTTTTATGTAAACCTTATTTGGAAAATTATGAACACGACAAAAAAGAGCCAGCCAAATCGGTTCAGCCATTCTCGAGTTTGGCGCTTAGCAACACACTATTAGTTGTTCATTTTTATTTATATGCAAAATAGATAAGTTCAGGTTTCCTTACGATGTTTTTAGTTTTTTAAATAAATAAATGCACCAAAACGCTCTATAAGACCATGTTTAGCACGACCCACACATATAAAGTACGCAAAATGCGTACAAATCCGAGCCTAGAGGAGCTAATATTATGCGATTTAGTACCCATGTGCCAAATACTTATGTTAAATAGTTTAGAACTAGTGTTAAATAGTTTAGAACTAGTTTATGCACATAGATTAAATTATATTTTGTCTTTACTTTAGACTGTGTTGTGTTTTTGTGTTATTATTGAATTTAAAACTATTGATGTTAAAATATTAAAAAAGGCGTTTCAATAGTAAATTGTTTACAAAGAAAAAATAAATCTGAGGTAAGTTAACATTTTACACCTTTTTAAAGAATCCTCCTAATATTATACATGTTAAGGTTTGTGAAGATTTTTGGATGTTTGTTACTCAATCACGTGAAAACCGTTGAACAGATTTAGATGAATATTGGCACTTAGATACACAATTTCCTGGATTACCTTAATTTTAATCCCGGTATAAGTTCTCCAGGATTATAGTTCAACTTTAACGCAAACGAAGTCACGGGCAGAAGCTAGTTTTAAATAATGTAATAACCTAGCACTTAATTATTTTGCTGCTTTGGCTGTCGACGATCATTGTATCCATACTAATATTATAATGAGATAAGATGTGTTTGTAGTTTTACAGCGAATGGGCTCCGAAACTCTTGGACCGATTTTAGCCAATTTTTCACCAATAGATAGCTACATTATTCGCGAATAACATAGGCTATATAACATCACGCTAACACCCACGGGAGCGGAGCATTAACCGAGGACGTAACTTATGGCGGGTGAAATAAGCAACGCGGATGAAGTCGCGGGCAGTTCGTTTTTCATGAAGATAGAAAAATATAAGTTTACATTTAACTCCAAAAGTGTGCCCTATCTACAAGTTCTAAACGTTAAACGTTAACACTTTATTTAAAACCCATCGCGTCACCTAATCACTTCTTACTTACATGTGACGAGATTAAACCTGGTAATCCCCGTTAAATTGCTCATCTGGCTGCTAATTATAATCGCGCACGTGCCACAGGGGGGTAGCCAGGCAACACCCTCACAGGTGTCGCAAAAGATCGGGAGGAATGTTAAAATGAATTTGGATTTTATTGTCGCTGACACTTTTGAATGCAGTCAAAGTCAAAGCATTTATTTCAATAATACCATTTTCAGGCATTTTTGAATTGTCAAGAAGTTGATCTGTTAGAGAGTTGAAGCTAGTTGCTCGTTCCAATACGTAGGTCTAACGTAGGTGGCTCTATGACAAAGAACGAGCAAGAAACTCCACGGACATTCTAAATCAGAGAAAAAGTCTGCTGAAATCAATTTTGTCATTTGTTTTTTATCAGCGCAAATAATTCTGGGAAAGTGTCATTTAAATTTGTATTAAGCGATAAAGGTCCTGTATTTAAAACAGCACAAATTCAATTCAGATGGCTTATTTTGATCCAATAAAAAAACTCAATAAGTCCAAAACACATGATCGGAAAGTAATAACGTCGGCTACAGCAGGTGGGTTCCGTAATAATATTAAACCAGTTAAGGCGAAAGGATATCCTCGCGAAATAAATTGGCAATCGCCGCACAATAAGTATGCACCTGCCATGCGCCTACGGTGTGTATAATAAAGGCTTATCCGATAACAATTTTGGGTTTAAATATGGTATGAAATGAGCAAGGTTAAGCTGCTTGATCGCTTTTTATTTAGGGTTTGGCTCTGAGTGTACTTTTAGGTCAATTAATCCAATTTTATTTATCTTTTTCATTTACCTGTCTATCACTTTTACTACCATTTGGGTATTAATGAATCCATATACATAATATTGTGACTCTGTCTGTCTGTTGATCTGATACGCTTTCACGCCTGAACCGCTGAACCAATTTTGGTGAAATTTCGTACAGAAACAGACTGGACTTTGCAGAAGGATATAGGCTTTTGTCGTGAGAAAAAGGCTTGAACCTGGTTGAAATAGTTTGCATGGAAATCCGTCATTAAAAAACCGTCAATCTTTTTCTTAAGCGCATAGTTAAAAATAAGCTAGTATTATTAATATTTCCACTATCATTTAATGTTGTCAGATTTCCTTGATCACAGCTCCTTCTATGATGCCAAAGAGCAAGCTAAAATAAATAGAAGTCATAGTCGTATTTAAGAATTATCAAGATATAAGAATATTTTACGTAGAATATTATTTCCTACATCTGTACTACAATATAGTCCAATTAGGAATACATCAGTGGATGCAGTATGAACATGCGCATATATCTCACCCTTTCGATTGCTATAAATCGCTTCACCGATTCCATTCAATCCGGCATCATAGCAACTCCCTCTGTTGCTGACAATTGTCGCATTGCTGCAAGGATATCCTTTTTACAAGCTTTTTGATTGAGCGAATTGCTCACTTTATTGCTCAGATTGAACCATCCTGGGGCATTCGTGTTTGATTTATTGATGTAAGTCGGTGTCTGTTTCTTAAGGACTATATGGAGAAGGGAGATAGGGTCTTAACTGAGATTGTGTGAATTGGTTTCGGTCAATGCTTCCTTTTGTAGTTTGGTTCTGTCGATTGGCAATAACTAAACTACAAAAACTAAGCTATACTAATATGAGTGCGAGAGTTTGGATGGATGTTTGTTACTCAATCAAGTTAGAACAGCTGAAAGGATCTGGATGTTTAGCACAGTGATAGATTATAGTCTGGAATTGCTTATAGGTTACTTTTTAAACGCGGACAAATTCGATGACAGAAGCTAGTTTTAAAAAAATCTTCATGAAAAACACACAATGCAAGAGAAAGAAAGAAAAAGAAGAAGAAAGGGTAGATAGATTGTGTGAAGAAATGATAAGAAAGAAAAAGGAGTCAATGATAGCATGAAGCTCGACAAGGTAGAATGGAAGAAGAAAACGTGATCCACTAACCTCAACTAACATAGCACAAGGCTAGGAAGACGATGACATGATGATGTTGTTGTATATAAGAATCTATCTCGAACTAAATTGCACGTTGTAATTCATCGTCTCAAAAGCTTTCAGAGTAATAAACCAATAACTCAGCTACGTTAGCACCACCTGGCACTTTTACTTTCATTAAAATCCCATTCATTAAAAACAGCTCACTTTCTCACTACTTGATTAAAATATATCACGCCCAGATCGTTGCCCCTTTTTCGTCTTCCAAGTCAATCAGTCAATCCACTTAGAATTCGTCAACAGCCTGTCTCCAAAATCTGTTATGTGATACTTTTACAACATTTTATAGCACAGCTTTAGGTAGTGTGGTAATCGCTTTCTCTTGTGATTGATCAACCATGGTGTAGGTATGGGGAACCATGCATTAGTATGCATCGTGTTGACACCGACGTTCGTGAGTACCATGAACATTTATTAAATATAAGCTTATGTCTGTGACTTTGTTCGTGTGAATGTCGGGGACACAGGGATTTATTGTATTTGCGCGTAAACCTAATTCTTTTTCTGAAATAAATCTTCTAAATTCTAGCCTAAGTGACTCGTTATAATATCAGCTATTTGGTAGTAAAAGTTCTATCAAAATCGGTTTAGCCGTTTCGGATATAGACAGGAACAGACAGAGACAAAAATGTAAAAAAGGGTTTTGTATTTCATGTAAATTTCGATTAAACATTTAAATTGATTTTGTATGAAGCTGTTAATTTGACAAGACACACAGACACATTAATTTATGTGTAGAGATGCATTACAACACGTTTGATATCGTTCAATATGACTACCACCTCTACATGCAATTGCATTCGACCAAAGGGAAAGAATATTAGAACGGATTTGACGGCCTTAATTATTAATAAATTGTGTTAATTAATACTGTTTTGGTCAAATGGGTTGCTGCTTGATATTATCTGTATGCACAGTGTGTGCGCTATCGCGGCGTCAATACCCATCGTCGCGACGACGGGTTTCCGCAAGGTAATTGTCATTGGTCACGACGTGATTCTATTAATAAACTGTACCAGTTTTTGATATGAGAACTATAATTTTGGAAAAAATAATTTTGCTAGTGAAGATTGTCGTGATGATCCAGTGGTTAAGGGACTAAATACACTTATTCTATTCTAGTATGAAGTCGCGTACGCGCGCGTTCAGCTTTCCGCGTCAGAACGGATGCGATACAAAATTGGCATTTTATATTGACAAAAGCTGAATGGAGCTGAATAAGTGAATTTAGTCCCTAAGGGCTCTCATGCACAAGGTTGACGTTTTCAATTCTTAAGTAATGTCTAAGTTTATGTTGGACATCTCTGTCATCGGTGAAGGAAAACTGGGCTTAAAATGAATATAAAATATAAGTCCAAAATCGCCAATCCACGTGCCTTCTCTGTATGAGAAGAGGACTTTGCCCTGCAGTGGGACAATATGAGTCTGGTATTATTCAATTAAAATAATGCAGCAATCATGAACGAAGAAGATTCGTGCAAGTCGACTCGAAGATGATTTCTCAGTAATCGATGACTAATTGCTTATTAGCATTAAATAAAACTGGAATCATCCGCTAAGTAGTGATTATGATAATGTTATCCTATTGTTCATTGTATTGTATCTGTCCATGGGGTGGGTTTTTAGCAACAAATATTCCTGATGATATAATTATATCACATGCATTATCACTCGATAAAACTATTGTAATAGTCACCTATTTAAACCTCTCGAATGATGGTTACAAAAAAGTCATTTGATCTTAAAGTATATCCATTCAAATAAAAAAGAATTTTCCAAATCGGTTGATAAATAAAGGAGCACTGAGGTAACAAACATAAAAATCTTCCTAAAATTATCTATCTAGCTAGAGAATTTAATACTGTAGGTTAATAAATATCACTTACCAAAGTATTGAGATCAGCATTAATATCTTCCATATGATTAGCAGGTCCATTGTGCTGGCCAGAAACCGAAGCCAGGATCCTTTTCCTATGCCCAGCCTTCTGTATTTCCAGCACAGCAGTCAGTTCTACCTCCCAAATCCTCCTCACCCTATCCATATCTACATACAAATGTTTCCTAAACGTATCACTATATTGCTCTAAGTTTATATGTCTAAGCCATTCTTCTACAGATTCGTTTTGGCTTTTACTTATATTGTTATTGTTATGATTATTGCTTATTTCAGTTATTTTAAGAGGTAATTGTTTAGCTGATTCTAATATTTTTTGTCTATCGTTCTCTTCAATGCCCATTTCTCGGAGGTCGTTTTCGTCGAGGATACCGTTCTGTAACAAGGGGTGTATTGTTAGTTTATTGTTGACAAGAGATGTTTATACTATGTAGTTTTATTTTACATTTAATTTTATTTAAAGAACAGCAACTCCAATAAGTAATTTCTTTTTAAATTCTGTCACATGTAGGTATATCATCATTGATTTTAGTTATACCAATTCACATTATGTGTTATGATCTACAAATTCTAATTCTACAATTTTGTGCTACAATCTCAAAACAAAATTGTCTATGTTATTCAAAATAACTCATTTAGAGAAAGTAGATAGAAAAACATGATACTCACGACAAAATCAATATCATCGAAGCCACTTTCCAAGAACAAGGTTTCATAATCATGGAGTCCCATGCCGGACAGCCACAGTCCAAGGTTCGAGGCAACAGATGGGCTCAAGCTGGACTCGGAACAGCTCAACCCAAGCCTGTTGGTGAACTCCTGCTCCAGCTCCGACACGAAGACTGACTCCCTGACGAGCTTGCTGCCAAACGACGCCATTATCTCCGAGATCTTCGCCCATTCCTCCTGTTGGAAAAATGGATACTGTAAATAATAGATTGGTTTTGATAATTGAATAAGGAATTACACATTATTTTAGTACATCTAGTTAGAATAAAAACAAGAGCGACTGAACCAGTGAGGCTACATGATACCTAGTTGGGATATAAAACAGAGAATTAATGAATTTAATACTTGGGGGGGAATGGTGCTGATGGCCGAAATACAGGCTAGGCCTAGTTGGGCTACAGATGCTAATTTCAGTAAAAGTACTTTACATTAGTACAGTCGTGCTAAGTTTTTGGAAATATAAATATTATGTTATTAATCAAAGCATTTTTAATTTCAAAGGTTACTACACGGTTGGTGCAGTAGCTGAATAACTGACTGCTGCACTGCGTGTCGCGGATTTGATTTCGGACATATTTGCAGGTTGTTGTTCTAAGTCTGGTTGTTTGTATATGTGAATTTATATGTTGGTAAACGCACACGCGGTACCTACAGGAGATTTAAAAATTATGTTAAATACTTATACTATTACACGTCATTTTATGTGGTCCATGGTTTCTAGGCGAATGCTCTTAGAAGAAATATAGAAACTACTTCAGAGAAGCTCAAATAAGAAAGAAGGCTTCACATAATAAATGACCAATAATATGATAAATATTGAAATCACACGTTGTCCTGAGAATGCTAAGATTCTCAGGTTTGTATGGAAGAAGACCAAGTATGTTTTTGTTATGGCAATCATGGGAATTGACGGAAAATAACGTTCTGATAATCAATAAAATAGTATCAACATTATTCCAGTTCCTGTAGATGTTATTCTTGAAATATCACTGTACTGCACATTTGAATAAGTATAAAATTCAAGTGGCAAGGCATTGATGCGAATGCGATTTTATTATGAGAAAGGAATCTAATGCATAACATTCTGGTTACAAATATTTTTATAAAAAAGTAAAGCAACGTTTTCAAAATTGTAGGTAGAATCTATGGAGAAGAAAGAGCAAGAACTTCACGAGATCTATGTCGTTATGTTATTTGCTTAATTTAACTAGCTTTTGCTCGCAACTTTGAACGCATACATGTCGGTTACAGTGGACACAGACGAAGTCGCAGAAAAAAATGTAACCTATGTCCTTTCTTGGGGTTCAAACATACCCCGTATCAAAATTCATCAAAATCGGTTCAGTACTTTCGCCATGAAAGCGTAACAGACGGACAAAGTACTATAGCATTTACAATATTAAGTATACTGCAACAGTGCAAATTGCAATAAAACTGATAACCTTTTAAATACCAACAAAACCAAAGCACATTAAGTTCAAATTGCAGCTTATTTTTATCAACAAACATTATTATGTGAAGCATCGATTCGCTTTCACGACATTCAAACATCTGCTTTTTGTGCCACCTGCCTACCTGAATGAGACCGGAGTATGATATGTGACAGAGTACTAACTTTGTTTGATTATGTTGGCACGGTTGTATGTGTGCCATTGACGGAATTGCTCTCTTCGCTGTAATAGCTACTCGTATGATACTAAGTTATTGGGTATTTGATAGGTTCATAATAATATGTCATAAACATTTGACAGTGCAGCAGCGGAGCGATTGGCTATTACGCTTCATGTCTCTGGTTTGATTCGCGAACCGAACAAATCTTTGTAGGGCCTATAGGTAGTTGTTCCGGGTCATTTGTGTATGTGACTATATGTTTGTAAACGTTCCTACCCAAAATACAGAAGAAATGCCTAAAAATTAGCAACGATTTAATAAAAGATTGACTTTTTCACAAATGGTAACTTTATACTTTTAACTGTCAAAGTAATTTTAGTTTCATCGCGGAAATTAAGCTTTGTTTAATTTATACGAATATGCATTTTAGTAGCAAAGTCACTTTATATTCAAAGTTTGTCTGTGTGTGTCAGCACCTCAATACACACACATAGCCACACCATTTATTGGTTAACTATCTAACTTTTGATAAAGTTTGGCCTCCATTGTATATCTACTCCTGCGCTTACACGACGTTATGTTATCGGGATCAGCACGTAATGTGGCCACGTCTCGACGCGATATGTGGGTATCGCCCGCATTAGGTGACACGTTTTTTTGTGAACAGTTTTTGTTAAACTTTTTGTGGGACCATGATGTTCTGGGGTGGCTTTAGAAGGATATCAATGTTACTTGAGTGTGGTACCATGGAATTATGATTATGGCTTTATTCATTTGAAGTGAGAAGACGCCTTTGATGAAGATCAATAGATGTTAATGATTTGTTGTCCCACTGCAAGGCAAAGACCTCTTTAGGCAAAAGAGTTTGGACAATATAAAACCCCGAGTATTTGGGTTTAATTAAGATTTTTTCCGAACGCAACAACGCGTTAAGAAAAATATTCTTACAATAAACATGAAAAATAGTTTACATTTTTATTCTATGTGTAATATGTGTGTGTTGTTGTGTATTGCTTATCTATTAGTTAATTGGGATGTCCATACGAAAAGTATCTACACAGACACTTTTTTAAAACCCCTACCAGACGACCCCCAAACTCCCAGTAAATAGGACAAATTTGGGTAATCCCGGAAGGATGGTAGCTCTAACTATGCAAAAGAGCCTTTCCAAAATATAAAATACAACAGATGCTCCCACCGTATCCCTAAACGTACCACTTAACTGCTTATTTGCATTTAATCGGCATAATTGCGGAGTGCGTCTGCCAAACACCTGGACATTTGACACGCGGGTTATAACGTGTCTGGTTCAGATGCACCGCTCACCTGCCTATAGGTACACAACACCTGGACACCTGCACGGCGTATGGTCGCTCGAATGGCGTATTGTCCTCAATGGATACTTATTACTGCTGTTAGCAACTGATGCGGTATTGTTTGATGGTCGATGAGTTCATTTGCATGGATACGGGCTGGGATTTATTTGCATGTAGTTATTGTTTAAATATATAAAATATAAATAAATATACCATCACGCCTGTATTCCCCGAAGGGTTAGGCAGAGGTGCACCGATTTAGGTACACCCACAGTTCGCCGGTATATTTAGGTCCCATGTAATAGGGGGCGAGCCTATTGCCATTAACCGGGCACAAATCCAAACTCCGGGCTGCTACTGAGAAATTCCTAATGGAAAAACCCAATAACACTTTTTGCCCGACCTGGGAATCGAACCCGGGACCCCTTGCTCGGCAGTCGCGCTTGCGACCACGAGACCAACGGGGCAGTTATTGTTTCTACACACATATACCAACATGCCTGTATTCTCCGAAGAGTCTTCTTCTTTATCTAATTCATATGAACTTTATAAGTTCATCTTGGACATCTCTGACATCGGTAAGCATGTCAGAGGCGATTGAGGCGGTTTAGAACTCTGACACTAGGGTGTGTGCCTTGGGTCGTTATTCAACCCCAATTCCGCTTTTGTGTGTAGTAAACGCAACACCTCAGGTTTTGTACCTCATACGTTCAGACGCGGAAAGCCGAACGCATGCATACGCATCTCCATACTAGAACAGTGTTTTCTATGGACAAAAGCTGAATGGAACTGAATATGTGTATTAATTAGTCCCTATAACATTCTTTGGCAATTGTTAATCAAGAGTTAACACTAGAAATAACGTAACGCGGTTAGCCAACCCGACGGCCACCCTGATGATAAGTGGTCACCGCTGCCTATATACATCTGCAATACCAGAGGCCTTGCAAATGCTATCCCAGAGACAAAGTTGTTATGTCTCATGTGCGTGTAATCGCCCTTACAGATACATACACAAATGAGTATTTTAAATGCAAAACTCATGAATGTAAGTGTATTTTAATGTTTGAAACAAAACGTTATCATCGGCATTAGCATTACAAATGGCTGTTTTTACGAGTATGTCATGGTAAAGTTTATCTACTTTTCTGTTTAGTTACCTTAGCAAAATCATAAATAGTTATAATACATAGTGCAATTTTTTTTGTCAGATTGTCAGACTTTTACTGACTAAAACCCGTCTATGTTCCTTCATGTGCCCTTTGCGTTCCGGGGGCGCGGTATCTCTTTCGAACAACCCGCAGCCCCGGCAGGCATCGGCCCTCAGTGGCCCCATCCAAGTTTGCTGACATCTCTTTGAGGCGCGCGTGGAACACGAACGCGCCGTCGACACGGTCTGTCGTTATTCAGTGAACGTACGGACGGTGAGCTACCCATTGCTCACCGTCCACAGACCATACATAGTGCATAAGCTTGCTATGAAAGAATACATTAAAATTGTACTTTATTTCCACGAGAAGCTGCGGGCAGCAGCCAGTCTTTTTCATCATATCACGCCTGTATTCCCCAAAGAGTTAGGCAGAGATGTAACCAATGTAAACCCACAGTTTGCCGGTATGTTGAGGTCCCATGTCATACGGGGGGAAGGAAGGATATAGGCTACTTTTTTCTTAGCGACTTCATCTGCGTATGTAATAACCACCATTACCACCATTTACGCGGGCGAAGTCGCGGCCAAAAGCTAGTATACAGTGTGAACTATCAGTTTGATGAATAGGAAGATTACATGATGGTTGTGTGATTGTTATGCTTTTACATTTTCATGGGAATCAAGAAATATAAAATGATTATAAGCTGCCAATTGGTATCCCACGCGTGTTGATATAATTTATATGAAGTGTACACGCTTGCTTCGATATTTATATACATATTTGAGTCACCGCCCCAAGTAACTGCCCCGTTGGTCTCGTGGTCGCAAGTGCGACTGCTGTGCCGGTTCAAAAGAGGTCCCGGGTTCGATTCCCAGGTTGAGCAAAAAGTGTTATTGGGTTTTTCTATGAAATTCTCAGTAGCAGCTCGGAGTTTGGATTTGTGCCCGGTTAATAGCAATAGGCTCGCCCCCTATTACATGGGACCTAAATATACCGGTGAACTGTGGGTGTACATTAGTACACCTCTGCCTAACCCTTCGGGGAATACAGGCGTGATGGTATATTTTTTTATTATTTTTTTTATATTCAAGTCAACAGTCTTCCGAACCCAAGTCCACAGCGTTAGGTAACCAACCGTCTGAACCCATGAACCATGACAGCCAGCCATACAATTTGGCATAACAATAGCTTTGAAGCATGGTGACGCATCCAACAAAGGCAGGAAGTGAGGGAATTATCTTTTGACGTTAAACACCTGTGGTTTAACATACCCTATGTTATTATGTAGCATTTGGCAGTACAGTTGAATTGCGCAGGATTTTGAAAAAACCGTTGAGTGACGATTAAAGTTAACAGAGCAACAAGCTTTTGTTCGCGTATGTTGGTTATTGCATGTAGATGAAATCTCGGATTAGAAAATAACTTATGTCCTTTCTTAGGGTTAAATTTTTTATCAAAATTGGTTCAATGGTTTAGTCGTGAAAGCGTAACAGACAGACAGACAGAGTTACTTATTTTAGTATGGAAGTATGGATGATGTGATGGCCCAGTGGTTAAGGCGCCTGCCTCTAATACATGAGGTTGAGGGTTCGATAACGGGCAAGTACTAATGTGACTTTTTCAATTCATATTATACTTTCTAAGCTTATCCTGAACATCACTGATACCTGGACTAAATTAATATAAGTCTAAAATCGCCAATCTGTGTTGATCAAGTGTGCTGATTTATGCTCTAGCCTTATCTGAGAGAGCTTCGCCGTGCAGTGTGATAATAATCAGCTGGAATTATTTTAATTGATAATGTCATAAAAGTTATAAAAAACAAAGTTGAAAATTGTTTGAAAATTTTAATTTTCACAAAATTTCAAGAATATTGACAATCTGCTGTGATTCATTAAAAATCCAAAATATATTCAAAATCCCAACAGCACCTACCTACACCACATTTATAGTGTCATATACCTGCTCAGAATTTAAAAATAAGTTTTATCAAGTTTACATAAAGTTCAATACGCCTCTTCACATACAAATGTCAAGACACTTTGTGATTTCAATATGACGTAATATTACTTGACCCGCGAAGTTCTAACCTCTAAGTTAATTAAGTCTATTTAAGTTATTAACTAGGGAATGTTACGACTTATAATTGAAAATTGTTGTTATTTGTAATAGCCACTTAATATGCAATGACCGAATGCAAATGTAGATGTTATATGTTATATAGTCACGGAATATATCGAAAATCATTTCAATAAAATTATGCAATTTCTACGCTCATAGTTCACAAAATACTAATTGTTTTAATTAAAAAATTATTATATTGAATACTTTTTTCGGTTATTATTTTAAAATATTAATTTTATACTATCTTCTGCCCGCGACTCCGTCTGCGTAGACTTCTGAATTCAGCGCGATATAGGAGAAAAATGAATTTCGCAATTGAGAAATATCCGAAATTCCCCACGGGAACAAACGGACGGGATAAAATCATCGGTGGCATCTAGAATCGTGTTATAAACGTTATAAACTGACATACACAAACAACCAGAATCGGAAAAACACATCGGAAAGCGAACTCCCGACACTGCTAAACTCTTAACAGCACGTTACCACAACGCGCCAATTTTTTCTAGAGTTCACTTGAGTTTGGTCCTGCCAAAATGAGTCAACCCACAATTTCTCAAATAATTAATTAATTACAACAAACAAATTCAACATACAATCAAATGTGTTATTCGGTAATTACAGTTCAATAGACATACATTTTGAACTTATGCTCTTTCTTTTCAAATCGATGCTTTAAACAAATGCTTTTTTTTTGTTAGAGTATTTGACCCCAGTAAGATTAAATATTTTAAAATGAATTAAGAAATTTCCAAAATCATTATAATTGCTTCGAAAAAAAATAACGTGTGTTGATATTTTGGCAGAACTAAACCCACTTCACTTAAGGGTCGGTTCATATCTGACAGAAAATGCGTCGAGCGTATTGTCGCTCTTAGGTAAACGCACTAACGCATCATCGGTTAAATGTGCAAGGTTGAATGTTTTTTTTTATATATTTGTGTGTTCTGGCGCTACGAGGCCAATAATACGCGACGCATTTTCCGTCAGATATAAACCGACCCTAAACCTATTGAAGACAGAAAATTCGATTCTCACCTGCTCATCAAACGGGCTAAGTATAGACAGCGACTTTTCCCCACTCTGCGTCGAGCTGGTGGTGTTACTGCGTCTCCTGACTTCATCCTCCACTCCATTGATGTTTCTGTCTGTAGCCTGTCCATTGCTGCTCAATATGGTGGGCGGTGGTGGTGGTGGCTCAGTCGGGGACGCGTCGTACACTGACTTTAGCTTTCTCAACGTTTTCGGACGTTCCGCTGGCATCGGCCGCAGACCGATCCCGTCTAGCGTTGTTGTTGAGCCTTTGAAGAGGCCTGTGGACAAAAAAAGATAATATTAAGTATGTTAAAGTAGAGGAAAACATAGCGGCGAACTGTGGGTGTACATTGGTACACCTCTGCCTGACCCTTCGGAGGTTACAGGCGTGATGGTATGACGGTATGTTAGATCAGATGGTGGCATTAATGGTGCAGTATTTTAGTAGAAGTACTGACCAAATACAGGTAGTTGTTTCAGGACTAGTTATTTGTTTCAGTATAAGTACATACACATTTGTAAATACACCCACATTAATGGGGCAACGCTTTTTTTAACACTAGAGAATCCGTGAATCCAGAATGACCTACATACGACCATGAAATACATTAATTATGAAAAGAAAATATAAGTTATCGGTGATTAATAATACCCCTCTGAGTACATCGCCTTTGCAGTAGAACCTACGATTATATGTTACTTCCAAAAAAAACAATCAAATTCGTAACTAACTTAAACTATTCCACTTTCAATATGGATTTTACTCCTTACGAATTTAAAGGAACAAATACATACATTACGTACTAATTGCATACATTTCCTTGTGACCCACAACACTAAGATTTATGCGATCGAAGAGCAATATATATGACTGTCTGTCTGTCTGTGTGTTTGTTTGTGTGTTTGTGATGCAACACTTTATCAACTTTATTGTCCTGAGGTTGTGGGGACGCAGTTATTTGTAATATATTGATAATAACCTGTCGAGAGACAAAAGTGCTTGTGTACTTACATTTAGCCGACAGAGACTTTGCTAAAGTTAGATAGATAGGTAGGTATAGATATGTATAACGGTACGACAGATAAACAAAGGACAACCGAAAGCTACCTGTTCTTTACATTATTGCGTTTTTTTTTAGTTCTGCATCATACCTGGGATACGTCTGGTTACAAAGATTTTGAAGCTCAAATTTCCAATGTTTTAGTGTTTTTACGAAGACTAGTTTTAAATGTTCTAACTTAACTTTAAATAATCCTAATGGTTACGAGACTGTGCTTTTACATTCTGTATAAATTTTTGGTTTCTATGCCTTTAAAAGCTCGTAAATCCGTTTGTCCTGGCTGTTATTCGTGGAGATAATAATTAGGCAAATTATATGATCTAGGTACTGCATGCTGTATAATAGCTGCATATTTGAAACATATTACTTATCTATGATGACTATATCTACCATATTAGATAAAATAAATATCTATGATTATCCGACCAAATAAATAAATACTGATCCATCAAAGTTCAAAAAACTTTATAACCCTACTTCACCTTCAACGTTCATTCTCTTCAGACTACAATCTACATAGCTCTACTACCTACAAGGCAATTTATACTATGAATTCTCAAGCGTAGCGTAGTCTATCAATTGGCCGACCTTGCTAGATATAGCAGTTGTTTTGATAACTGGTCGAGCCTTGGCACCGATAGACGACCGACCGTGTTTTCACTTTTTATAATATAGGTACAACACCCTTTTTTGTTTTGGTTACTTTGAATGGCACGAGTGTTAATGGTGTTATGGGTGCCTGTACTTTGTAGTTTAGTTTTTAAATAATACCTTGGAATGTTTTAAAGGGATCGGCGTAAACGTAGTAGCAATGTAGTCGGACAGTTTTCATTTATTATGTGATAAGCAACTCAAAGTACATCACAAATAGAGTTTACAATTGTATGCAAGATACCTACATAATAATTAGCGTATTTTCAACACATTTTTAAAATAAATACTGCCTCGTTAACCTGGTGCTAACCGCAACTGCTACGCTAGAGGCATTCCCAGGACGAGCAAAGTGTTATTGGATTTTTTCTACGACAATTTCAGTAGCAGCTCGGAGTTAGAATTTGTGCCCTGTTAATGGCAATAGGCTCGCCCTCTATTACATGGGACTTGAAAATACCGGTGCGAGTGTAAGTTGGTAGGTATACTTCTGCCTAACCCTTCTGGGTATAATACAGGCGTGATGTATATATTATTAAATTATATCGTTTACTCAAAAAGCTCAAGCACCTAACAATATTCTACCTATTACAGGATACGCAAGATATTTCAGTATCCAATGAAAACAAAGGCTGTCTAGTTTAAACAAATAATTGAACAATGTAAAATTATCCAGACACACGATATTTACCTACGAGCGGCGCGTGCGCATGCCATACAATTCAGGCCAATTTATTTCTGAGACGGACGGACGCGTGAAAACGATTTTAAGCTCATTATTATAAAGCTTGATTGCTTGCTTTGATTTATTTTAAAGTTAGTTAAAATAGTCTTTGGTTAATGTCGTGATGGCAAAGTGGTTAAAGCGCCCGTGGCTCCTTCTAATTCATATGTACTTTTGGTAAACTACGGTTTACCTACGATGCTTTCGATCTTCATCGATGTCAGTAATGTACTGACATCGATGAAGATCGAAAGCGTCGTGAGGAAACGTGGACTTATATACATATAAATATAAAGTTGTCAATACGACCTGAGTAAGTGTAGTGATCAATGCTCGTGCCTTCTCTGTATGACAAGAAGCCTTTGCCCTAGAGCGCTATTTTTATTATGACAATTTTAAGTTTTCATTTTCTACCATGAATATGTAAAGAAAGTATTTTTTTCAAAGTATCACTGTCGCTTAAACTCACCTTGGAGTGACAGGGACAACAAGAGACTTAACGGTGACTTGAAACTGAATTGCGTTTGAGCAACGCAATAAAACTATTATTACTTTACTTTATGTGCATAAAACTTTATTATGATTAAAGTGCTATTAATGTGCTATAACTTATGTCATTTACAACATGACATAGAGGTCAACAATAACCAGTATAGCTAGTGTTTATGTAAGCTCTAATATGTAATTAATTAATCCTAACTAATATTATAAATGCGAAAGTAACTCTGTCTGTCTGTCTGTCTTTTCTTCATGCCTAAACTACTGAACCGATTTGTGTGAAATTTGGTACAGACATAGTTTGGAACTTGAGAAAGGACATAGGATAGTTTTTATTACAAAAAATAAAAATAAAAAATAAAATTTATTTAGGACATACAGCGCCATCTATTGGTCAAAAGTCGGCATCAATTCAGTACTGTAAATGTCGAGCTGTTCATATATGCTCAGTAGATAGTATGTTGATTTTTGAAGAGTTCCCTAGAATATCTTCCACATTTCATTTTTGGAGAGATCCCGCGAGATCGGGAACTATGTGGGTGTAACCAAAAATTTGCCGGAAGTCACTATTCCACGCGAACGAAGTCGCGGGCAAAAGCTAGTCTATAATCTATACTAATATTATAAAGCTGAAGAGTTTGTTTGTTTATTTGTTTGTTTATTTGTTTGTTTGTTTGTTTGAACGCGCTAATCTCAGGAACCACCGGTCCGATTTGAAAAATTCTTTTTGTGTTGGATAGTCCATTTATCGAGGAAGGTTATAGGCTATATAACATCACGCTACGACTTACGGGAGCGAAGCAGTATTCAAAAACGTAACTTAAGGTGGATGAATAAAGCCACGCGTACGAAGTCGCTGGCAGAAGCTAGTAAATACTATAAAGCTGAAGAGTTTGTTATGTTTGTTTGGTTGAACGCGCTAATCAAAAGAACTACTGGTTTGAATTGAAAAAATATTTTTGCGTTGGATAGTCCATTTATCGAGGAAGGCTTTAGGCTATTTAACATCACGCTACGACACTCGGGAGCGGAGCAATAACCGTAAGACGCAACTTATGGCAGGTGAAATAAACCACGCGGGCAAAGTTGCGGGCAGTTCGCTAGTGAATTAATATATTATAATTATATCACAGGTGTTCGACATTGAAAATTGATAAATATAAATAAATTGCTCAGAATAAAATTTACATAAATTGACAAATTTTATATTTTTTTGCTTTTAAATAATTTATGAGCATTTTTGCATAATAGCGGTCACATTGTTTCGTCTTCGGAACAAATGTGTTGCTCTTGTAATAGATCTAGTATGACATAGGTACAGCGATATTCTCTATATTTAAAAATGTATCATCATCAACAAAGATGTACTCTTACAAGAAACAATTCCTCCCTCCTTGACAAATTCTCAGAGGTCTTCGGAAGCACATAAGATGAATTTCATGTAGGAATCATAAAGCTATGTATTAAATACCAGTTATTTTAAAGATTTTTAATCAAATTCTCAAACGGCCCTTAACTTTTAGACGTTATTATGTAAGCAGTACTAATTAATTTGAATAAATCTATGATAGATCAGTAGCATCACTAACACCCACGCCATGTGTTTGTGTGGTCCTTGTAAAGCCAAGACCACACAATAGAAACCAATTATATCTCCCATTAGTTCGAGCTTTACTTAGGAACATGTCTACCCAACTAAAAGGTAGCAAATGAAAGTGACAAGCTTCAGACAATGGGCTCGAAAACAATGCCTATTGTGACCCTTTGAGCCATCAGTGTGAGCCACGGAGTAAGAGTGAATGAAGGGCTAATGTGTGGGGAAATGTCTGGCGTGACTGCGCGGTCAATGGCATGGTAGTTTGATCACTTCATGTATATTTAGAATCTATGATAAAAATTGTATAGTCTTGTAATAAATAAAAGAATGCACTATGGTTAAGAATGTTATAGATTTAAATTATGTATGATATATTATGTAGTTTCTTATTGTCGATAGCTCTATTATGTAAGTATTTTTTTTAAAGATGGGACATCATTTAATGCCTTCCCCCGCCCTGGGCGGGGCGGGAGGAAGTGTCAGATTTTTACTGACTAAAACCCATCTATGTTCCTTCTTGTGCCCTTTGCGTTCCGGGGGCGCGGTATCTCTTTCGAACAACCCGCAGCCCCGGCAGTTATGTAAAATTACGGTAAGAAGAGTCTTTTCTGAAATCACCAAAATGTAAGATTTAAAATACTTCTGAAATGTTCAAATTGAACACCGTGGCAGTATCACTTCCAGATTTAATTGTTTAACCGTGACTAGATCCTAGACAAAAATATTTGATAAACACTCCATTTCTTCATACTCCGTGGTGTGAACTATTAGTTTGATGAATAGGAAGATTACATGGCGGCTGTGTGATTGTTATGTTTTTCCATTTTCATGGGAATGAAGAAATGTAAAATGAGTATAAGCTGCTAATTAGTATCCCACGCTTGTTGATGTAATTTATATAAACAGTATACATTTACTTCGACATATCGGAATATAAATATGTTAAGTGTCGGTCGATCAACCATTCGTATTGGATTAAGAAATACTAAAATTAGAATTAATCGCAGTCCTATCACTACCTTTTTTAAATCAGTATTCAGTATTCATTTATTTGCATACTATAATAGTTTATAATGATGTTATGTAAGGCTTATAATAGCTAAAGTACAATAGTTATGGACCCTGCTGTCATTTGAATTGGAATCGTTTGAATTAATAAATTAACTAGACGTAGAATGGAGTCTATAATGCTAGCAGTCAACATACGACATATTCTTACCTTGTGCTGATTGGTTCAGAAGTTTCTAGAAACAAAAAAGTCCAGAAACCAAAAGTACCCATATACTTTAGTAGGAAAGAATTCTTAAATTCAACACTTCAAATAAAATTATGTCAATAGGCTCGGCCCCTATTACATGGGACCTAAAACATACCGGCAAACTGTGGGTGTCCATTACTACACCTCTGCCTAGCCCTAAGGGGAATATAGGCGTGATGGTATGTATGTTGTATTGTAAATAAAATAAGATATAACAGCAGCATATTGAATAGTCAAACCAATAATGTTACTAAACCTGAATGCTATCAAAAGTTACAACAAAAATAATAAAAGAAAACAGAATGATGTCATAGGACCAACCATGACAAATAAAATAGTGATTGATGCAATTCAATGTAAAAATACTTAATAATCAAATGTCTGGTAAAACCTCTTTAAGACACGGCCAAATTCTTAAAAGGAACTAAATTTTAAGTCGCCTGTAAGTCTTATACTGCCTCTGTCACTTTAAGGTGTATTGTAGAGACAAAGATATATTTAAGAAAGTCTTAAAGTTAAGTGTAAATCAAGCTCGTTTTAACTTATGGAAGAAAAAATATAAATTAAACAAAAGAAATTCACAAATGATGACATCATTCAATCTTTTGTTTTTAATGTTTTTTTGAACACTTAACATTCCATACAGGACTTTGCAACAACACATAGGTATATTTATTTACTAGCTTACATATTATTTCAGGTATAACATGGGACCTAGACGTACTGGCGAACTGTGGGTGTACATTGGTACACCTCTGCCTAAGCTTTCGAGATACAGGCGTGATGGTATGTATAATTTACTAGCGTCCTCCCGCGACTCTATCTGCGTTAAAGTTAATAATGTTAAATGGTTCGTAAAGAATTTTTACTATGTAACTTGACAGATTGGAAACCTCTTATCTACTTGAAATAAATCTTTTGATAGTATTGATCGAATAAGATAAAACTTTCTGCCTATCTCTTACGCGTACATTCAGTCTAACATCAAAAACTGCTAGACGATTTTCGATGCGGTTTTTATGACAAAGACATCCACTTGTGAGAAAGCAATTGTTGTTTTGTTGTATGCAAGTCATTATAGGAGTTGGCAAACGATAGTACCTATTTCATTTATTATTTTAGATATACATCATGCAGTATCGCGTTAGAAATCGCAATGACTCAAGAAAAACAGTAATGCACACAATATATTGTAACGTATATATCCTGGTTTGTCATGACTAATGCATAACGTTATGAATAAACGTGTAGAAACTTGCAAAACTATTGAATATTTGAGTTTAAAATTTGAAAATAATCCTTAAACTTACAATTTCCCATCAGAGTGGCAATCATTTAACATTCCATACAACTGTACCGTCGTCATCTCTTCATTAGTCAGATTTATTTTAAGAAACACCTTTAACTTGTCACTAACTCTTCAAATATCACTATTCAACACAATTTCATCACTATTCAAAACAAATTATTCACGATTTGAATTCTAAAGACGAAAATTCATAGAAATTCGCGATTTCTGATGATGCAGCGGTAACGATCGCACTGCTAGCCGATTCTCGGGCAACTGTCGAAGCGACCAAGTGAAACAAAATTGATAACAGACGACGTCACTTATCGTCCGCACTTTGTTAATCTGAATCAATTTGTACGAGGAGACAATTGGATGACGATTTCGTAGGACATGGGGGGAGAAGGCCAGTAAGAACTGACTTTAAAGAACTAGATATTGGTGTGTTTATTACTCTACTAGCTTTTGCTCGCGACTTTGACCGCTTAGAAGTCAAGTATATGCTATGGCACTAGGCAATGTAGTGTAGCTTTTTATCAGAGAAAGATTTTTGTAATCAGACCATTATTTCCAAAGATTAAACTCTTACAAATGAATAAAAATACAGGCAAGCTTTACGCACGGTAATATAATAATACAGTAGTGTAACTCGGCCGCATGACAGAAATAAATGCCTACAGCCGCGCGGTACGTAAACATGCGTTAGAGGCTGCCCGTCTCCAGTATTTTAATGTGTCTGCACCGCGCGCGCACCCCAGGATCGAGGCGCGTAGGTATAGCGTTTCGTCCGTTTGTATGAAGTTGGAGTACTGTATTATAATATTACCGTGCTTTACGTCTTTATAATATTAGTAGGTACTTAGAGATGTAGATATAATAAATATCTATGTATGACACACACACTATAAGCAGGTTGCATAGGTTTGAGTGTACGCGTCACAGTTCTTGAGGTGGGACCGCGTTGCTAATTCCAAGGGCATCCCCTTGAGTTTAGCAGAGCAACGTTCTTCCTCATCAAGGTAATTGGAGCTGGATGGATGAGACAAGCCCAGGATCGAGCACACTGGTTGCAATTTGGGAGACTTGAAAGCCAATTTAACTAATTTAAAACGTTTAAAATCTAGTCGCAAAACATTTGGTAAATTAGAGTCATTTTGGGCACATTAAGACCGGTATTAGATTGTGATCGTTACTTAAAGGCAGTAGGCTCGCCCCCCTATTACATAGGATCTGAGCATACCGGCGAACTGCGGGTGTACATTGGCACACCTCTGCCTAACCCTTTGAGAAATGACGGGTCCGTTGGTCTAGTGGTTAGCGGCCCTGATTGCTAAGCCGGAGGTCGTGGGTTTGATTCCCACCCAGGACAAACTTTGTGTGATGAGCATGATTGTTAGTTCTGTGTCTGGGTGTGATTTATCTATAGTATGTATGTATTTATAAATTATATAAGTATGTATATCAGTTGTCTGGTTACCATAACACAAGCTCTGCTTAGCTTGGGATCAGATAGCCGTGTGTGAGTTGTCCCAAGATATTTATTTATTTATTTGAATGCAGGCGTGATGGTAAGTATGCTTTTGTCTCTTCATGGTTTTGTCTGAAGTTGACAAAAGATAACCACAAAACTGCACCTAATTATGGAAAGGCCAGGGTATGTGACAGTGACGTTATTAGACATGAATGTACGAAGGTTAAGTTAAACGCATTTGGAGCTAAACGTTTGGAATTTCAGATAAAGAGGATGTTATCAAGAGATTATTGGAAAAGGGCGCTGTTTTGGTGACGGACGGGAATGAACGTTATCTACAAGGAATGTTTGTGCCAATTGTAGTTCATCATCGTCTGATAACGTAGGAGTGCCGTGTCTGTAGATTAAAAAGGATGATAAGGGAGACATGGTTCCTGACTTTCGTTCCTAATTATTTGGTGAGTGGAGTTGATGCTATCGGGTTATGCAGACGATGATTTTCAAAATAATACAAGTATAAAAAAATATATACCATCACGCTTGTATTCCCCGAAGGGTTAGGCAGACCCACAGTTCGCCGGTATATTTAGGTCCCATGTAATAGGCGAGCCTATTGCCATTAACCCGTGGCACGACAGCTGAGCAGACACAATAGAAACTTTGCACCCAGCGTGACACTTTGTCGTGCCACGGGTTAACCGGGCACAAAACCAAACTCCGAGCTGCTACTGAGAATTTCATAGAAAAACCCAATAACACTTTTTGCTCGACCCGGGAATCGAACCCAGGACCTCTAGCGTAGCAGTCCCGCTCAGGACCACTAGGCCAACGAGGCAGTTACAAGTATAGAATGGAACAGTTTTAAAGGTTTTCACGATCATAAATAGAGAACAATACAGTAAAAAACTTGGTAAAGGTCGCGAGAAGTCGCTGGATGCGGGCAGCGCAGGGCCGGTCATTGTGGCATCTTTAAGGGAGACCTATGTCCAGCAGTGGACGTGGTTCTGCTGATATGATGATTATGATGAAATCATTAAAAGGCTCTTTTGAAAGTCATATAAAAGAAAAATAATTGGATTATTTTATTTTTGTCTATAAAGGTCTTTTTGACCGGTTTTTCAACCGACTTCAAAAAAAGAAAGAGTTTCTCAATTCAATATAAATGTTTTTTTTTCTGATCGGCGGGCTTGTCCTAGGTCAAATGGATACCTAAATAAAAACACGTGAACGTGAACACTTAGTACCTACCTACTAAAGCATTTTTATGTTTTTTATTTTATGACCAGATGGATGTAACGGATAATTTAAAATGTATCTTGATCAAATATCTCCGATGTTATCATTAATCATCATTTATTGCTATTACTCGATAACGATAACATTAGTTTTAGATCGTAATCTTAATTAGAATCGAAAGTTGTTATGTTAGGTTGGGAAATTGTTATGGTCAATGACTTTTTATGTTGTTTTCATTTCGCGATCCCTTGAGGCTTAATGTTTTTCAAAATAGGTAATATAGGTATACAAGATAAACTAGTTTTTGTGCGTGACTTCATTCGCGTGAGAGTAAAATCCTATCTTAGCTGACGTTTCCTACTCATAAACTACCTATCTGCCAAATTTTAGATTCATACGTCAATCTTTTTTGAGATTTCGTATTTAGTAATGAGCTTTAGTTTTAATTTAATTCTAGCTATACCCCGCAGATTCAATTGCGTTCAGACTTATTTGGGCACTGCTATGCTCCCATGGGTGTTAGCGTATTGTTATGTAGCTCATATTCATCATGGGTCTATCATAATATAAAATAGTTTTTTTTTTTCAATCAGACTTGTAGATTCAGAAATTCGCGCGTTTTAATAAAAAAACAACAAACTGTTTGGCTTTATTTTATTACTATTGAGGACTTATGGCTTGATAGCTATTTTAATTTTAGTTACATCATAAAACCAGTTTATCGTAAATCAGTTGATTTGCACACAATCGATAGTGAATAAATTATAAGGTTGATATGCGTGCGCATCATATTAAATACACTATCTGTGACCCCCGTCTCCGATCGCATTTAAACCCTACCGCGGTTAGAATCGCTCATTCGGTCACACTCCATCCTAATTTCTACTATAATAATTACATTATTATAATATACATTCTAAAGATTGTGAGAATGGATATATGAATGGATGTTTGTTTGTTACTCTTTCACGCTTAAATTGCTGAACAGATCTGGATTAAAAAGCAAAAAGTGTTATTGGGTTTTTCTATGAAATTCTCAGTAGCAGCTCGGAGTTTGGATATCTGCCCGGTTAATGGCAATAGGCTCGCCCCCTATTACATGGGACCTAAATATACCGGCGAACTGTGGGTGTACATTGGTACACTTCTGCCTAACCCTTCGGGGAATACTGGCGTGATGATGGTATATAGATCTGGATTAAATTTGGCACTGATATAAATTCTATCGTGAAATAGCACTTAGAATTTTTTTATCCCGGTAATGTATATGTAATTCCCTTGGGAAAGTCACGAATACGAAGTCGTGCACAGAAGCTAGTACTAAATTAACGTCTCCATCACCGGTCTCCATTCACATGTAACCCTAAATACCGAGTCACAGCGGTTACAAAGCCGAGCACATGTTGTAGATTAAGTTCGTCTTACTGCGGCTCGCCATGTGTTCATTGCCAAGGTTACATTATATTTCGGGGGTAGGGTTGGCAGGGACAATCATTGAGTACATTGACATTTTGACATTAGTATTTAATTCAGATTAAACTGCCCCGTTGGTCTCGTGGTCGCAAGTGCGACTGCTGTGCAAGGGGTCCCGGGTTCGATTCCCAGGTCGAGCAAAGTGTTATTGGGTTTTTCTATGATATTCTCAGTAGCAGCTCGGAGTTTGGATTTGTGCCCGGTTAATGGCAATAGGCTCGCCCCCTATTACATGGGACCTAAATATACCGGCGAACTGTGGGTGTACATTGGTACACCTCTGCCTAACCCTTCGGGGAATACAGGCGTGATGGTATATTTTTATTTTATTTATATGAATCATTTGCTGTCTAGATTTTAGTATGAATAATACCTATGTGCTAATTCAGATATGGTCCAATGATTGAGGCCCCCGTCTCTCATATACGAGTGTGCAGGTTTGATACCGGGCAAGTACCTACCAATGTGACTTTTACAATTCATATTTAATGTACTTTTTAAGTTTATATAGGACTTCAGCATCGGTGAGGGAAAATGTCATGGGGTTACCTGGACTTATAATTTTATTAATATAAGTCTGAAATCGCCAATCTGCCTTAGATAAGCAAGCGTAGTGATCAATACTCATGTCTTCTCAGTATGAGT
Source organism: Caradrina clavipalpis (assembly GCA_932526535.1). Taxonomy (NCBI): domain Eukaryota; kingdom Metazoa; phylum Arthropoda; class Insecta; order Lepidoptera; family Noctuidae; genus Caradrina; species Caradrina clavipalpis. The sequence continues at coordinate 8,342,268 of OW052105.1, forward strand.
AGCAACAACTAACTATACAATAATTACTGGCATTGTACTGTCCTTATACAATTGTGCTACAGTCGAAATTAACCGTTGGATTTATCTTTTGGTCGATGCAATTATAATTTTACTTAATCTAATAAGAAAACATTTCCTGCTTAATTTACACATCAAAATTTGCCCTTTCCAAAGATTTTTTCAGGACATGTAACCAAGGGTTTACTGGCAGCCCTATGGAATAAAGATAAGATATTCTTAGAAAGGGATGCGCATTGAATATGTGTTATCTTCATGCATATTGTGTGTGGTAAGCAAACATCAAACGGTGGTATAGGTACTAATTATATAAAATAATTTAGATTTTGTTTTTTCTTTTGGGCCCTCGCTTCTTTTGTTTTAAATGTAATCAAAGCAGTTTCTGAAGTTCAAATTGTTTATTTAATAGGATATGATAATCAAATCGACGTGTAGATATTAAGGTATTTTGTTAAGCATTACTCTTTTACAGAATAGTCCCTCTTTGTTGATTCTTATTTTTAAATCATTTTGTCAACTAACATTGAAATTATTATTTTTCCTTTTTTTTTAACATTGTTCCTTTACATACTCCCATAAAAAGTGTAAACGAATATAACGAAAGAGTTGTCTGTTTCACTAAAAAGTGTAATTAATGTAAAAAAATTGTTGAAAGGTAACACCATAATTTTTAAACAAAAAAAAAGGTTAAAGATACTGTTCCTAAAACAACGAGTAACTTTATACGTACGTCTTACAAAACGTAGCTTTTTTATAAAGCAAATATGAAATCATTACCATAGAAACTGATCCTTGTGGCTAGAGAGAGAAAGTTCTAATTGGCTTGTCTGGATAAAGGAAATTAAGATATCATTTTAAAATAGTGAAACCTTATAGTTCTCGTCTTTTTTTTTAAAACGTGACACATGTTTTCATTTTGAGTGTATTGTAGGCCTTGGTAGCCTAGTGGTAGTCTTGGGTTCGATTCCCATGTCGAGCAAAAAGTGTTACTTATTAGGTTTTTCTATGAAATACTCAGTGGCAGCTCGGAGTTAGGATTTGTGCCCGGTTAATGGCAATAGGCTTGCCCCCTATTACATGGGACCTTAAACATTCTGGCTGTGGGTTTATTGGTACACCTCTGCCTAACCCTTCGGGGAATACAAGTGTGACGGTTTGTATGTAGATTTATAAAGATTATCAAAATAGGATAACAGTTAAATGTTTGAGATTTTCGTGTAATTACGTGATAATTTCAATTACGAGTATATTTCTGATAAGTAATTCTATTATCATATTTTTTGCTCATTAAATGTAATAAGTAATCTACATAAAAACATAATAATCACAAATAAACAAGTCTGAATATATAATGTAATTATGTACATCATTCATTTAAGACGATGACAGTAACAAATGTTTACAAATACAATTATGAACTTTATTCAATATGTACAAAATCTTTATGATGATAGTTTTACGACGCAAATGGCATGTCTAGACGTAAATAAACACAGTCTATGTAAACAAAAAATAGGCGAAACTCCCACGCAATGTTGACATTTTAATATGTTTAAACAAAGTTTGACATTGACATTGACTCTAAGCTAAGTAAAGCTTTGACTCGTTTAAATAATGTAAAAATACATCTATAATAGTATCTAAACATACATTAAAAAGAACATCCAATATTTTATATTAGTTACTCAAAGAAAAAATAATAAAATAAATGAACATCAAAAAGACAAAAAAATAAACAGCGTGTTCTTTAGAATGAATTCAAAATGACAAAACATAATTACTAAAACAACTAACTAAGAAAATAAAACATATTTGAGTTCTAATTAGGTAACTAATTTTTGTAATTGCCACCGACTTCTAAAACTACATAAACAGTCATTTTTACTGAGTAGTTTTTGAAATCGGTTGTCTCTTTGAAAAGAAGATTTTTTAATTTCCACTTATTAGTACTGCCATATTATCATTTAAATCCATTAGGAAACCGTCACAACAAATAACACAAACAGGTAGCAGGTATTTTTTTTTACCGATGGGAAGTCATCAAATGACTCTCCCGCCCTGGGCGGGGCGGGAGGGAGTGTCAAACTTTTACTGACTGAAACCTATCCATGTTCCTTCTTGTATTCTTTGCGTTTCGGAAGCGTGGTACCTCTTTCGAACAACCCGCAGCCCTGGCAGGTAGTAGCAGCTTAGAGTTAAGATTTGTGCCCGGTTAATGGTAATAGGCTCGCCCCTATTACATGAGACCTAAACATATCGGCGAACTGTGGGTGTACCCGTTTCCTACATACCACCACGCTGCGTGATGGCATGTACCTACCGGGTATTTACAATTTTGAAAAAGTAATAATTTTTCACGAATTTTTAGTCATATTCTTATCTACTTCAGTTACTGTGAACTTTTCTGAGTCTTAAGAGGTAAAAAAGTAACAAAATATTACAAGATAACATTTCTGGTAAATGCAGTTTTTAGGCTCGCCACCTTACATGGGACCTAAACATAGCGGCGAATTGTGGGAGCACATTGGTACACCTCTGTCTAACCCTTTGGAGAAAGGCGTGATGATATGTATGTGATGCAAATAAATAAAATTACACACACGATCATTTGTATGTTGTTATCATTATCTAATTAAGGTCTTTAGGTCACTTTTCATTTAATTTTCATTAATTGTATCGATAATTAAAGCAAATTGTGGGTCGATTTCATGTTTTGTTTATTGAATTCTATACCTACTATCTAATATTATTAAGAGGTCAAATTGTTTGTTAGTAAGAGGTACATAAACTCTGGATGTTCGGGTCAGATTTTAAAAATCTTTTACTGTCAGAAAGCTACAATATTTCCGAGTGTAAGAGGCTATGTTTTATGCTATACCAACTTGACTTCTAAGCAGACGAAAGCAAACGAAACGCGGGCGGAAGCAAGTTTTAAATAAGCTTGAATATTTTTCAAAAGCATAAGCATAAGATTAAAGTTCCTTAGTTACGGATAACGCAATCTATGGGTATACAAGGGCTTGATTTGACAACATTTCTGCGGCTATAGATATAGTATGTTTGATGTCCAATTACGGTTGTATAGACTTCCCATATATTTTGCAAGCCGCTTTAATCGACACTCGTAAAAATGACCAAATACAAGCTAAAGAAAAAAATATAACACGTATTATTCTGAATGAATATTTAGTACAGTGTCAATTTGATGTATGTCTCATTGCAGTCACATACTAAAGGGACATATTGCAAGTAAGACTCATAAACTATCCCTTTTACTCATAGACACGTGTCTATATGACATGCAGCTGTGACATTCAAAATGTTCACTTCACATCTCCACTTCCTCTGACGTAATTGCAGAAGACAGTCGCGTCGGAGAAAATACTACAAGAGTCATATAAAATCATTGATGTACGAAACAACATATATTATTATATTCAATGGCTTGTTTAGGGCACTCTTCGCCAAAGAAATTGTTATTTCATTACATTTACTCACATCTCTACAAGGGTTTGCTGAAGCGTAAAGTAGTAGTAGTAACACCTACATTTAAAAAAGTCCCTGATCCTGAAACCAAGTGGGTTTTTTACCAGAGCTTTTACTTTCAGGCACGCGTTATTATTATACTACCTTCTCCCCGCGACATCATCTGCATAGAAGTCTAGTGTACAACAAAACATCACTTAAGAAACTCTGCAATAGTGTAGCTTTCTATCATTGAAAGAATTTTTGTAATCGGACCAGGGCTTTCAGATATTATTTATCCCTTACAAAGTAACAAAAAATTTTCCCTTTTTTTTAAATGGTACAAGCCCGCCACACTGTTCCCAAACCACTACAACTCCTGTAAGCCAGAATCAACAGTGGCGACCACAAGAAAAGCGCCGAGGCAATGAAGCTCGACGAGTCCCAGAGAAACGATTCAACTGTCTTGGATCCCGCAAAAACGAAATTACCAACACATAAACATGAAACAAAACAACAAAAACATAAAAATTTTACCTGTATAGTATATTTTTTACCGAATTAAGTTAAACTAGATGTTACAGTTTCCGAATGAATCATCGGCATCGGCTCGACAGACGATCCCGGTGACTCAGATTCATCTTACTCATTCTCAGTAAAACTATGGTTATTTGATAACCGCTCTCATTTTTACTGAATGGCATTGATAAGAGACGAGTGTTACGATGTGATAAGTAATGCGGAGGATTTTAGTAATTTAAAGGATATATGTGTTAATGAAGATTAAAGTTATCAGTTAATTTTTTAACGTTGTAATTTTCCTGTTAAGGGAAATACCACTTTATTAACATTTGAATAAGCATGTTTGGTATGTTATTATGGACTTTGGACTACTGGCCATAGGTACATATTGTATTGAGTTTGTTATTATTAATATAAGTGTATTGTTAAAATCAGTTAACGTCTAGAATTAAATGCTTTTATAGATTGTCATTTTACAACCGAACATTTTATTGTGTACTTAAAAGAGTAATTATTAATTTAAGTATGTATTACCTTACATGATGTCAAATTGACCCATCACTAGTTTAAAGATATGGAAAATTATAATTCATGACAATTTAGATAATAATAACAATCCCAGTCTATGATTGTCCCACAGCAGAGCAAAGACATCTTCGCATAGAGAAGGCAAGAGCATTGATCACCACGCTTGCTTTTATTTCAGGCTCCTATAAGTCTAGGTTTCCTTACGATGTTTTCCTTTACCGATGACAGTGATGTCCAAGACAAACTTAAAAAGTAGGTAAAAATTTAAAAAGTTACGTTAGTACTTTACTCGGAATTACCGCCTTGGCATCTTTATCCACGGGACCATTGCGAATATAATGTAATTAATAGATAATTTAATAGCTGTAGCTTAATTTAATAGCACCTAATTGAACACTTAACTGTGGGTGTACGTTGGTACCCCTCTTTCTAACCCTTCGGGGAAAACAGGCGTGATGGTATATTATGTTAATTGAACATCAAATTAAAAATATGCAACATTTTCGGCGTATACGCACTTGACGCCAATTTTTATAAAAACGTCTGGAAAAAAAGACTAAATATTTAAACAAAAAAGAACATAAAATAGCACCAATGTTTTTCCTATTTCAAACAAACATTCATAAAAACATTATTACCATCTATAAAATTCTAGAACAAACAGTTCTCGGAAAATTAAGAATCTTGAACAATATTTGCATAAGAATAGGTTTGGAACGCAATGTATCTTCTTCTATACTAATATTATAAAAGACGAGTTTTTTTTTGTTTCTTTGTACCGAATAGGTTCCGAAACTGCTACAACGATTGTAACGATTTTTGCACCACATAGGCTATATAACATCACGCTACGACCTACGGAAGCGAAGCAGTAACCAAGGACGTAACTTAAAGCGGGTGGAATAAGACACGCGGGCAAAGTCGCTAGTATTTTTTTTTTTCTTTTAGGTTTTTTAAAAAACGTTGCCCCTCTCTAGAAATTTCTCTTGTATCGTGGTTTACAAACATAAATCACATACACAAACAGCCAGACCCGGAACAACTATCGTAGGTCTTAAAAACATTTGTTCCGTGCGAACATAAACAATATACTTACATATAATACTCGTATCTATATTTTGTATCGCTGTACTCTCAGAGTATTAATAAGTAATACAAAAGACCCTTGCAATAAATATTATGGTGGCTATAAAGGGTGGACAAAGGGAGTTCGATGACTTGATCGGCGTTTGTTTCCATGGTGTAACAATTGGAAGGCTTGTTTTGTTATGTATGACTTCAGGGAAGGTCTGTCAATGTCAAATTGCTCTAGGTTTTACGCTCTTTCATTCTATTGCCTTTTCTTTGTTGGTTTAGGGTACATAGAGTAGTGGTATTTTAAAGTATATTGTTGGTTTGTTTGAGCAGATAGTTATGCTCTCAACGAACTCATGAAAAGCAAAGGAATGTTTTCTTTATAGGACACTTAAAACAATGAAATGCATGTTGCACTAAATTGTAGGCTATGGGGTAGATCTTTGCCCAGCAGTGGGACAATAGAGATTGATAAAAAAATGTTGCACTAATTGTTTTTCAATATAATAGTCATCAATGATGAATTCTAAGTTAAAAATAGGTACAACTACAGCAAGAAGAGTTGATCACTTTCTTAGGCAGGCAGTAATGGTAACACATACGGTATGTACACATATGTATTGCGGAAAAGATAAAATCAGACAACGAAACATATTGAGAGACTTCCCCGAAGAGTTAGGCGGAGATGTTCCAATACCAATGTACACCCACAGTTCGCCGGTATATTATAGGTCCCATGTGCCTACGAGCCTATTGCCATTAGCCGGGCACAATTTCTAACTCCGAGCTGCTACTGAGAATTTCATAGAAAACCTCAATACTTAGCACATTTTTCTCGACCTGGGAATCTGTAACTGATATATGAATAATAACTGTAAAACATTATCGTGTCGTAAGTAACAGTGGAACAACACGCCTTACTCGATGCACTGACCCTATAACACCTGCTGACCTTGCAACGCCTCGAGCTCTTAGATTTGTTTGTGTTACACAACTTGTTTCATGTTTATTATTATTGGAGGCTTTGGGTTTGTGTCTATTATTATTCATTATTATTTTTACTGGACTGGTGAGTATTGGTCGTTCGTTCGTTGAAAGTGGTCTGTAGTCTACATTTGGATAATTATGTTGAAGTGAGTAAGCGTGTTGATCAGTATTGGTTCTTTTTCTGAGTAAGAAGAGCCTTCTGCAATATACATAGGATGGCCATTGCATCAGCATCAAAAAGAAAGCTTTCTAAAACACACTTATTGTTCACACTTTGAGCCATTGGATAGTTTTTAGTAATTCTTACTTTGTCATTACTTCATATTTTGTTAAATTTTCTCTTTTGCGTCGAATTATTTCAAAATATATTTGACGATAATAAATCTAGAAAGTGTAGTCGTCGATCCAAAGTTTATGACAATACCTAAATCTTAAAATGTACTATGTAGCATATGAGCGATAAAGAAACTGTCTGTTTAATCATCACCCGAAGTGTCGAAAACTTAGATCAAAAAGGAAAAACCTTGCTCAAAATATTTCGTTCTAGATTTCCAGTTTTTCACCCAAAAACAAACAAATGAAGATTGCCAATAAAAATAACCTCAAAATAGTTTCAAAAACTTCTTGTACAAGGCCGGTCTCAAAAGATCTACCTTCTTTAATGAAACAAAGAATTGCATTTCTATAGTGTGTCATTCTGCTTCCCGTTAAACCATTGTATGCTAGTGTTTTCCGTGAATAAAGAGATCTGTAGTCGGGCTTCCCCAAGAGCAAAAGTAACCAAAAATGTATTTGGCCGAAACAAAAACTTTCTTAATGTTTCAAAATATATCAATGATTAGTTCAGACACATTTTTTTTTTATATATAGTTAGGTATATACCTAATTAAATCCATAAATAAGGTTGACTCGGATATTGATACATAATTTTTTGAATATAATATACGTAGATGCGTTTACAAACATCCAGACACGTACATAAACAGCCAATTTGCTCTATACGGGAATCGAAGCTACAACACGCAGCGTGTCAACCAACCGCTCAGACTAAATGACACTGGAGCGGTGAATGCTTATGCGAATCCCGCACCCTCGGCCATGGGCACAGGTGGAACACCGCGGTGGTTTTAGCCGGTAAGAGTCCGGCATGCCCCTCCGTCACTCCCCATGACGGAGGAAGTCCATGAGGATTTCCACCGCGTACCAAAAAAAAAAGACTAAATGACACTTCATTCTAATTTTGTAAACGACAGAAATAAAACTCAATTAATTACAACTAATTTATACGTCTGACCATGTCTGGATTATTTAATTAACATGTTTAATACAAAGGACAGGTACATACGATAGTATGACGTCACATGTCACGGTCACACTTGCCGTGATTTCTAAGAACATGACTCATGTTAGGTGAAATAATATCTACGTAATACAAACATTCGATGATTTGACCGAAGTACGTAGGATTCGATATGGGTGACAATCTCATGGAATCTATGACAAATCTTTCTGAGAAGGTAACAGGTGGACCGTTACGATTGGTAATGGTGATTATTACGATAAAAAAATTAGTATTATGTCAAAGACTATAATAAATAATAATAATAAATATCTTGGGACAACTCACACACGGCTATCTGATCCCAAGCTAAGCAGAGCTTGTGTTATGGTAACCAGACAACTGATATACATACTTATATAATTTTAAAAATACATACATATTATAGATAAATCACACCCAGACACAGAACAAACAATCATGCTCATCACACAAAGTTTGTCCTGGGTGGGAATCGAACCCACGACCTCCGGCATAGCAGTCAGGGCCACTAACCACTAGACCAACAGGCCCGTCATGTTAAAAGATCATGGATTATGGAAGGGAAGCATATAATATGCTTCCCTTCCATAATCTTTGACATAATACTATAAAATTGTCTTTCTGGTGTGTGCTATATGCTGCATATAGCACACACCAGAAAGACAATTTTACTAATTTTTAGGAAGGATCGTAATTGTTAGTCTCTATTTGTCAAATGGGAGGGGGTTCAGGTTGTGAGATTGTAGGTTATCTCTGGACCTAGGTCGATTTTGGAAATTGTTTTACCCATAGAAAGCCACACAAGTTATTTTTGAGTATCTATATAACAGCACGCTACACAGGAGAGAAGCATTAACCAAAGACGTAACTTATGGCGGGTGAAATGAAATAAACCACGCGGAAGAAGTCACAGATAGTTCGCTAGTTAAATATAATTACAGTCTTCACAATTGTTTCTTTTACCGTTGGCAATTAACGTTAGTAAATTTTCTAAACCATACGATTTATGATTAAATATTTGAGACTTGTGTACTTTCTACATCCATAGATGGGTTTAGTATTTAGTATTACTGTTAGTCAGAAGCCCGAAAGTCTGACAACCAGTCTTACCGAGAGTATCGTATTACCCATTCTGGGTTGTGGAGGTCTGATAGGCAGTCGCTCCATGTAAAATACTGATATTCAGCTGCATCCGTTTCGACTGGAAGCCGACCCCAACATAGTTGGGAAAAGGCTAGGCAGATGATGATGAGATGGGTTTAGTATTTCCATTTTAAAAAATACGTGTTCATAGTCTTGCCATAAAATCAACGTAAACAACTATTGTATGACACTACCTCCACAATACAAAACCGTAAACAAAGCTATTTCATAAGACCTTTTGTACTAAGCGAACGAAGCTTATCTGATCTTACAAAATGGTGCCTTTTGTTGTATTTATTATTTATTTATTTTTAAAAGGGTATGTAGTGTGACGAAGCACTTCTAAAGCTATCCTTACATTATTTATTTACTGCGATATTTACAAGTAATACTATTTTAAGTTTTGAGTAACCCCCAACTGAAGAATAAAGTTCCCTACCGCAGCTAACAAAAGAGCTGATGTAATAGGCAAATAGGGTGGGTATATATGCTCTGTGGTATATAGCATGTCTAGCAAATACATTTTAAAATATTTCGGAACAAAAACATAATAACTAAATACCCAAGCAAAACAATGGTAGCTGCTATAACTATAGTGTAGCCGCTAAAATAACAGAATACTTATAATTTCAAATTGATAAATTATAATTGATAAGATATTCTAGTACCAAAATAATAAAGATTTATCTATGAAACATTTCGTAGATACATAGGTAGGTACCAAAATAAATTCCCAATGAACAACAATCATAAATACCTGTTTTATGTAAACAATACAATTTCCGTCCTAAATACCTAGCGATCATCCGTACGTAATCTGCGTGCGCGCATGTTTGTTCAGCGGTTAGCAACGCACATTCTCTTGTCGATTTACCATTGTGTATAGAAATACCGTACTTCTAACTTGGGTTGGATATATCATGCACACATATACATATACAATGATATCTTCGGTTATTTTATACAGGATTTAACGGGGTTTGCAAAATAAGTTATAATAAATCTTCAGGGCGCCCTGAGTGTGTGTGTCGTGATTAGTCGTGAATTCGTGATAGCCCAGTGGTTAAGGCGCCTGCCTCTCATGCACGAGGCTGATGGTTCGCACCCGGCATGGACATATTGTACCGATGTGATTTTTTATATTATTATTATTTAGAGTGATGGTTTTAAATATGTGCTTAACTACAAAAAAAGGAAACAAATTCATGGCTCCAAATTCGTGCTTGTAAGTTGCTGTTAATTGGACAATTTATTATTATTTAATCCAGCGTACCTGCACGCTACAGGAATAGATGGACTCTCCTAATAACTCCAAACTCATGGCTCTGTTCTGGGTTAACTCAATATAGGCTGTCATCAACACGCTAAGAAGAAGATGCCTTTACTCTTGGGTTTCTACTAACGTTTGAAACGATCGCAACCTAATCTCAGTTTGCTGCGGTTGTTCAGAAAGAGATACCGCGCCCCCGGAACGCAAAGGGCAAAAGAAGGAACATGGATGGGTTTTAGTCAGTAAAAGTCTGACACTAAGGGGCGTGAGAAGTCATTTGATAATTTCCCATCAGTAAAAAGAAAAAGCTGTCAATCTGCCTGAGATTACAACAAGATTGTAAGCGTTTTTAAAGCTTACTACAGGCATTATTCTGAAGTACGTGCGTGTATTTACAAATGCGTACATTTCCAATATTACAGCATATAATGTAACATGTTGTTTGACGAACATTTAGCGCTGCACGTTCTGTTGTGAGCTGCCGAACACCATAGTTAGCACGTAATGTGTGTTTGTAGGACATAGTAATATGTCCACAAGGTCCATTTTATTAAAGTGTTTCATGAATGTGTGGGTTTTGTTGGTTTTGCTGTGTGTTACGTCAGTAGTTGTGGTCTTTGGTGTCTGATTCCTCAAAATATGAGCTTAAAAACCTGTTCACAGAATTAGCTATATGTACATATAATAATAACACTATTGTACTACTGCAGGGATTTTAGACATATATTAATTACATACTATGGGTGCACATTGGTACACCTCTGCCTAACTCTCCGGGGAATACAGGCGTAATGATATGTTATTAATTACTAGCGAACTGGGGTGGAAGTTTTCGACATTGACTGACAATGTGAAGAGCGGGAGAGAGTGTCAGACTTTTACTGACTAAAACTCATCCGTGTTCCTTCTTGTGTCCTTTGCGTTCCGGGGGCGCGGTATCTCTTTCGCACAACCCGCAGCCCAGGCAATATGTAAATTTTTAGAGACACTAATAGAAAGTCCTAAAAATACTCGTAAAATTATTTCTAAACGGACAATTTATTGCTGTCAAGTATTTAGAAATACCATATGCTTTGCACAAGTGTATTGTTGAAGAGTTTACTACCACACCTGACCTCTTTGTACCGAGTAGTTTACACGGACAATACATCTTATTTATTATTATAAATGCGAAACTTTGGATGGATGGATGTTTGATACTCATTCACGCCTGAACGATCTGAGTGAAATTTGGCACAGGAATAGATTATCTTACTACTATTATAAATGCGAAACTTTGGGTGGATGGATGTTTGATACTCATTCACGCCTGAACGATCTGAGTGAAATTTGGCACAGGGATAGATTATCTTACTACTATTATAAATGTGAAATTTTGGGTGGATGGATGTTTGATACTCAATCATGCCAGAACGGCTGAACGGATAAAGGTGAAATTTTGCACAGAGATACATTATAGTCTGGAATAACGCATACGCTACTCGTCAAACTCCGGGCTGTTACTGAGAAATTCCGAATGGAAAAACCCATGTACACTTTTTGCCCGACCTGGGAATCGAACCCGTTGCGCGACTGGTGAGCGTGGGGACGCTCACCAGTCGCGCAACGGCAGTCGACCAACGGGGCAGTCGACAACGCATACGCTACTATTATCCGGAAAAATTACATTTCTCGTGGGTTCATATTTGACGCGGACGAAGTCGTGGGTAAAAGCTAGTAAGTAATATGCCATACATAAAGATACACTAAAGATGGATATGAAGGGATTTCATTTGAAACAGTCTTAGCGGCCCTGGACCGCAAAGGGCATTAGATGGAACACGGATGGGTTTTAGCAGTAAGAGTCTGACACTCCCTCCCACTCATTCAATTACATTATTATTATATATTATTATTATTACATTCAATTATTTACTATATTTTAAAAAAAGCTGCTACTGAGAAATTCACAGAAAAACCCAATTGTTATTGGGTTTTTCTGTGTGTCTTGCTTGCCTTGGAATCGAACCCAAGGCCTCTAGCGTAGCAGTCGCGCTAAAGACCACTACGCTAACGAGGCAGTCAAAATTACCCATCTACATTATGAATATATTAGTTATGGTGCATTCGTAACTACATTATTCATACAGGACATGCTAACGAGATGACATCAAACCCACCTGCGCACACGCAACAAAACGCACTGATTAAATAAATATACATAACAATAAACAATAGTGTAACACAGAGCTTCCCAACCAGGGCGCCGTGGAAAGTACCGACAAAACGCTCCTCTGAACTTCAGAAAATTCAACAAAAATCTTTGAAAAAATCAACGAACAATATTATTATTCTATTCAAATTATTGATTAACATTATATTAAAATTTATGCTATTATAGAAGGGAAGTACGCGGAAGACGCGTTGTTTGGTTGTTTTTGTCAGTAAGAGTCTGACAGGTCAACTCCTTCGTCTCCCCCTAGGGCGCCATGACAAATGTCTAAAGTTGTAAGTGCGCCGCGGACTGAAAAAAGTTGAGAACCCCTGGTCTAACAACACATTAACAAGGTCAACGCCCATGGTAATAAAACCCACAATAAAAACGCCAATAAGCTCATGGGCCACAATAGCCCTTTGAAAGGGCTGACAGAGCACCATAGAGGCACAGGAAGGGCCGGAAGTCGCAGGTACCACTTCCGGTTTCGATGCATTCAAATCTCGAACATCGTTGATAACCGTTTTATTGGTATATTATTTACGGGTATGCTAACTGGTATTGAGTTGATTCATGCGCAGTTAAATAGGTACTTGAAATGTCAATTATGTACTTACTAGCTTTTGCCCGTGACTTTGCCCGTATGCCTTTCCTTTTAATAAAAAAATAGCAATGATAAAGGAGCTTCCTATTTACCCTATCACTGAAAAAATAAATATATATAAATAGGAACCAGCAGTACTTGAAATTAAGGCAATGAAACAAAAAATATAATATAAATATCGCAGCCTTAAGCACCTAATATTAGTATAGATTCTTCGACAATATACTTGATCTTGAGACGACCTAATTATAAATTCTTGAAAAAACACTCAATTAGTTCTTGATACTTTTGGCATTGCTTTTAGTTTATATCTGCCAAGTGAATTGGCAAAAAAGACAATTAACAGCTCGAACCAACATCCAATTAATTAGCCAACCAATATTATCGAAATTTAATTCCATTAAGGCCAGGAATATTGAACGGTCGCCAATCAAATGGCGGAAACAACCATTGTTTTAACCTCGACAATTTAACAGTGAAATAATAATCGTGACTAATTTAATTATCAACTCATTTGCACGAATACTGTAATAAGCATAATTACTAGGCTTTGAAACCATTACAGACCCTATGACCTTGGTGTAAAGTTCAAAATGTTTGCCTGAAATTGTTAATGATCAAATTGATCATTCGAAAAGTTGTTTCTAGCTAGTCGACTGAGCTAGATAGACTAGTAATTTGTAGGTATTAATAATTCATCAGCTGATTAATAATTATTACGATTTGATATTAATAATTAGGAAAATTGCGACTGACAATGGTGTAAAATTATATAATATTGCCGTCTTCTTTCTTTATCGTGTGGGCAGTAAGGTCTTACGACCCCACACACCCTAGTGTCAGAGTTTCTAAACCGCCTCAAGGGCCTCTGACATGGTTACCGATGTCAGTGATGTCCAAGATAAACTTGGAAAGTACATATGAATTAGAAAAAGGCACATTGGTACTTGCCCGTGCCCGGTTGCGAACCCATAACCTCATGCAAGAGAGGCGGGCGCCTTAACCACCAATATTGCCGTGACAAAGTGTTGAAAATTAAATAAAATATTTTTTGTTTAATTTAAATACAATAATTGTTTTAATATAGGTACTTCTCACAATAAAGGCCGGAGCATTCTTTGTCGGTTTTAATTGTTTTAATATATTTCTCATAATAAAGGATGAAACATTGATCATCGATTATTGAAAAAATAATACTGTTACTGTGTGTGTCTGTAATTAAAAGTCTGTTAACTGAACTTGACAATATGCTCGCCCCCTATTATACATGGGGCCTAAAAAAACATACCGGCGAACTGTAGCTGTAGGTATATGCATTGGTACATCTCCGCCTAACCCTTCGGGGAATACAGGCGTGATTGTATGTAATTAACTGTGTTCATACATTATGACCGTGTAGATGTGGCACTTTTGTATGGGACTTTTTTTTTTTTAAATAAGAGGCGGTAATATTGACCCTTATGGTAAAATTCTTCTTGAAGATTTTATTTTTTATTTTATTTTTTTATTTTATTTTATTTATTAAGGACAAAAAACAGTTACATGCTAAAAATAACAAAAAAAAACTTAAAACTAAAATTCTCAGACATGTAACCCACAACATTGTCCACGGGTTAACAAAACAAATATACGCGTATGAAACAAAAACAAATATAAGTGACAAAAGTGAAGGACTGCGACAAAAGTACAAGTAAAGATTACAGTGGTTATTTTGTGGTAGATTTCTGTACGTAATTGTATTGTTTTTACAATACAATTACGTACATACATTTTTCACTTTAGGACTTATCAGATAAAATATCTTTCCCTTCCGCAGTATTAACAAACTTATTATACTACTACTTAGTACAAACAAATTAAACAAACACAAAATAAGAAATTATTTTGAAGTGTGCAATGAAGCAGTTCTATAGATAGGTAGTCCTTGAACTGATTGATAATAAACTGATATGAACTGTCGCTGTACAAATACGGTGGTGATTGGTTATCAATGTTGTGTAGGTAACATTGCGACTAACTGGGGATTCGATAGTTTTGATACTAACTATGAATTTCAGGTGAATGAATTAGACAATTCCATGTGTAGACATGAATCAGTACTTAGTGTAGCGAGCTTGCAGTTAAGTTTATCCTAATTAATATTATAAATGTAAATGTGTATGTCTGTTTGTGAGTTTATTCTTCTTTCACGTGATCACGTCGCAATAGAGCAACGGAACTAATTGTTTTTTTCTTAGGAATAGTTGGAGGACCGGACAGAGATATAGGTTATGTAAAGACTTGGTTAAATGCACTTTGACCTCCCCGGTGGAACAGCGGGTACACGTTAGATAATATTAGAAAAAATCTCCTGATTTTAAAATCAAAAGAATTTTGGTTTTGATATATTTTTTGTTTTAAATTATACAACTTTGTAACTGCAGACAACGTCGCTGATCAAAAAGCATCCTACGCTTTGACCGTACCAAATTTCATCAAAATCGGTTCAGTGGTTTAGTCGTAAAGTCGTAACAAACAAACGAAGAAACACAATTAATTTCACAATTATAATATTAGGACAGAAGTATGGGTTAGTAACAACGCTATAAAACTCAGTGACTTTTATATAATTTAGAGCATCATGACACGCCATAAATTAAAAGGGATAGCAAGAACCATGCAACCCGCATTACGTGGTAGATTAAAATCTTATTGTTCTATAATGCCATGTAACCATAAAAACACCTTTCCTTAAAGCAATTTATGGGGAAAAGTAAACATTCACCTCACGTACTAAGATCACAATGGGAGATACAGCGCGCTTCTGTTATATCAAAAACATACAAAGAAAAATAAATCTTATGCCTGTGAACTCCAGTTTAAAATACAATGGTGTTTTTTTGTAAATCTAACTGAATGAAATACAGTCTGGCCTTACACGAATCCCATAAAATATGTTTTATTGCTTTAAAAATAAAGTATAATTTCCAATGTTCTTTTTTATCGTGAGATGTTGAACAGGAAAATTGCTGAGCTGTTAAAATAGGAACTGTGTCTTAAAGGATTAAAGTCTAATTTTGGTTGTATGGAATTTTGGCGACAGGAACAATAGCCATACAATTTTACACCTTTGGACACGATGTAGCTTGACACAAATGGCCTTTATACGTCTGAAATGCTCCCGATTTTGTATGGGTATTTAATTTTCTTCATAATGGTCCAAGACCTTATCTTTTAAAAATATAATAGCGTTTCTTTTGGTAAGAAACTTCTCAGCATTGTTTGTGAGTTATAAATGGTTTATTAAAAAAAAAAGAACAAGGAACTTTAATGATACTTGACGGTACAGTATTTATGTAGTTTACAGTAAAATAAGAAAAATACACTTATTTCTATTTTTTTTTTCTGAAACGCTCTTTAATTTTTTAAATCTGTATTTTTTTCAAAAGTTCCTTTAAAATCTAATTAAAATAAACGATACTATTTGGTATTTTTTTATTTTCATTTGGCTGTTCTGCCCAACTCCTGTTCAAATGTTTCCTACTCCATCCATCTACGATTCCTTGTTTTTCGCCAGTTTCAAAGGAATCCTTTTTTCAAAAAATATATTATAACATACCCATTTGCCCCTCAGTAGGCACGTAGTCCGGAATGATGGGGCCTCTCTCACACAACTCCTCACAAAATAACACTAACATACCATTAACATGTTCACTTGTCAGATTTCATTCGCACTCATTTTTGTCACTTCGAAGAATCAACCTTGAAATAAAAAAGAAAAAGAAATTAAAATAAAAGAAAAAAAATTAAATGAAATGTAAAGTATTTTTTGCAATAAATAAAAGTAATAGTGGTTTGATTAGCTCATTAAAAAAAACTCCTGTTAACAATATTTTAACAATATTATAAAATAGCTGTTAACAATATTTTGTTATTGCTTAATTAAAAAATGTTTTTTAAGTAAATAAAGATTCCTTAACCCTATTAAACTACTACTAACTATTAATACTTGATTTTTAAACCTATTTAAAAAATAAATCTTATTCCGTTGTTTCCTCAACAAATAGGTTAACAACGTATATTAATAGATTTTTAAGTACTACTGAAAGTACGTATCAGCTACTCATATTAACCGTCTCATAACAACCGAATGAGTTTGTTATCATAACGAACCATAAAACACCATAACATAACACACAGCTGCTTGTTATCATTAACGCTTCCAATCAACTTCTGACAGTAGGTACAACACTACTTAAACTGCTATTTGTTTTACGCTACGTTCAAAATAGCGTGTCGAATGCCCTGATCGTTTTTCGTTTTCAATCCGAAATTTCAAAAAATAAACAGAAATTGTTGATTAAAAACTTTGTCACAATGAGTGAATGAATTTGTTTTTTTTAGCATTGTCTGTGGTCTTGTCAATGGTAAACATATTGAATTAAATATAAATTGTTCATTTGTAAATAAACGTAAGTCGAAGTACAGGTTTAGATGGCCAAACATTGTGAGCCAATAAGAAACTATGATGATTTCCAATATTTTTATTAAAGTGCATTAATTATTGGGATGGTAATTATTATAAAAATAAGATTTTAATTTAAATCCTCATTTTCGTAGTAACAGTTTAGCAAAAAAGATATTCTAAACATTAAGGCGCTTTCACACGTCATGGCTAAAAGCCAGTAACTGAAAACCTAACTGAAAAGTCAAAGGTATTTAGAATGTTGGTTTGAGTGACGAACAAAATACAGCGATAACCAAACTGTAATACCTAGTGGTATCGAAAAAAAAAGAGAACAAAATGCATTCACCAGCATCTGTATTGCGAAGTAGGTACTTTTAAAACCCCATTGTATTTCAGACAATGCAAGAAACAATAGCATCTTTTCCCCAAGTATTACAAGAAAGAAACTTTTTAGAGCTTAAAATCGCCATTATTACTTCAGATCTGTGCAGCCCCTAGCCACCAAGCAAAAACAATAAGAAGGCATCGCCCGCGAGTTCACTGTTCGAGAATAGAACATGTTCTAAATATAAACCGGCCGTTAGTGAAGCGCCGCGGGAACACACGTTCTAAAATTAAAATGGATTTTAAAATTTAAAACCTGACGTTCCTGTCACGTTCAAGGCCGTTTGCCGCAGATTAAAAAGAATTCGCTTTTTTTTTCTTAACATCTGGCAGACGTCAAACGACTACAAAGTTTTTAACAGATAATAAAGTTCAAAATGGCTGGGATTGAAATGGCTATGTAAACAAAGTGGAATCGGTGTTTGATTATTTTTATAGACGCACATTGTCTTAGCCTTGATACGCAATGAGGGAGCATGTGGGCGATTTTGTTAAATGGATTCCACACTGACTGATGGAGCCCTATTGCGGCCCTGTGGGCGAACTAGCAAACCTCTACACTAATATTATAAAGCCACATACATAATTTGTTCGTTTAAACGCGCAAATCTCAGAAACTACTGGTCCAATTTGAAAAATGATTCCATGTCATGTCTGGAAGTATCGTCAGAGAGGACTGTCATTAATAAAAAATCATTTATATTTCAACTAGTGTCTGCTTCTTTGAAAATTAATTACATTTTAAGAGAACACCAAAATTCCATTTCCAGAAATAAAACCGATTATTCTCTTCCGTTAAATACATTTTAAATATAGAACCGACGAATCTTGCGCAGACGCATTAAACGCTAAATATCCCTTATTCTGTTGACAGGCAGACAAATTGGTTTTCTAAATCCTACCACTGTTTTAGACGACCTGTGTTACATGAGCTCTTAGTTGCTCTAGGTAGTATAAAGATCAGGGGTCTAAATAAATTAGTCTTGTTTATCTAAATTTGGTTAAGAATAATCTCCTTATGGTTTGTGAAATTGTCGGGTGTCTGTTACAAGTATATTTAGACTGGAAGTAGGTATTTTTTTGTATCTTGCTTTACAATACTTGGTAAACATTAAGCACTGTCTTTAGTTAGAATATATTTATTTCGTCTGGCAATACTTAACGGTACTGTTTGTAGACGGTTTATGCAAACGTCTGGCTTATTGTAGTATATGGGTATTGTTGAATATAAATAGCGTAAAGTGAAAATATTAGAGAACTAAATTTTTGAATGGGATATAAAATGCGGGAGGATTTTCAAACTCAACTGTTTCATAAATTTGTAGTTTTTTATATCCATGATGAGTACTTTCACCTCTGAACCAGTGAATTAAAATCAGGCTGCATAAAATGTTTAACTCCAAATTCACAATTTGGCAGACGCTGGAAGAATGTAAGAGCATTCTAGCAATATTGAAGTTAGTATAAGAGAAAAATATATTTAATAAAAGCCTACTAAGAGCCACTAAAAACATTGAATAATACAAAAACCCTTCTAAAATGTTATTGCCCTTTTAATGAAGCACAAAGAATGCCCAAAACCTATGAAAGTGAAATGTCCCCATAATAATGTCCCAATCGTAAAATGAAACGAAAAACAAACGACAGTAAAGTCTACCGTATTTTTTGTGTGTCAAAGATTCTTGTGTGTAAACAAAACAGACACGGAACATTAAAATTGGAGTTAGGACATGTGATGGGGATAGATGCTGAGCACAAAAAACTAAGGGCACTGCTGTTTACTGATATAAATCAATGTATAATAGCTTTTATGTCTTCATCTGATCCTGCAGTCAAAAAAGTAACTATATTTTATCAGTATCTACATAGTACCTATAATAAAACAAAGTCGCTTACTGCTGTCTGTCCCTCTGTAAGCTTAGATCTATTAAATTAAACTACGCAACGGATTCTCTTCAATAGATAAGAGTGATTCAAGAGGAAGGTTGATACGTATAGAACGTCACGCTAGACCAGCGGAAGAGGAGCAGTAACCAGAGATGTAACTGAACACGGGTGAAACTACGGGGTATATAACTAGTAGTTGATAAAACAATAATAGAGGCTAGATACAAAGCGATTAAAATGGATTCGAATATTGAAAACGGTTTCCAGCAAGGACTACGATTTGCATTGATAGTGAAAAGCTAAAACATAATAAAATACAACAAGTAATAGAACTGTAGAGCGTAGTACCTATTTGTAATTCGTTTGATGTAAAAGCAGATGCAAAAGATCAAATCTCAACAGCACATCTCAAACATGACCATCTTGACGAAACAACGAAAACTTAAACAAGATTTACGTAATCTTATCAGTCACAATAAACTTCATAACATAACGCCAAACCTGCTTGATTCCTAATCTTAGTGGGCGACCTTACACCATCTAATCGTCCATACTACCATAAAAACCATGCTACACAACAAAACCTCAGCCAAACTGCTTTCTGAATAAATAACGGTATTAATACCACTTTACATTGATTTCGGTGGGTGTCACCACTTGTCTGAAATGGTGCTTAAAGACCACTTAAAAATGACAGGTACAAATATTTTTCAAAGAAACAGCACACCGGTGGTCCAATATTTGATCCCTGCTGTGCTTTTTTATGTCTCTTTTGTAAACAGTTAACTATTTGTTTAGATCTTTAAGAATAACAAAACCTTGTGTTTTCTTCTTATCTTGAAAATCTATCTATCCATATACTATTACGGTACATGTATCCAAATCAATAATATTTCAGGAAGAGTCTAAATCCAAACACATAAAAATCTTTTGGAAAACTGTTCAATACTCTGACCTTCAAACATAAATAAAATAAATTGAAACCCCAGCTGTTAAAAAACGCAAACTTAAAAAGAAGTAAATTACAAGACAACATGCAAACGGAATTAACACCACATGTAAATTCACAAAAAAATACAATAAAGCAAAGATACTGCTACTAAAGGCAACGGTACGGTTCGTCCTTTCAATATAAAGCTGCTTACACATGATACAACCAGTGTTGGGCAAAGGATGCCTTAGAGAAATTTGAAAATGGAATTGTTAAATAGCTGCAGCTCAAGCTAAGTGAAAAGCCTGAATGGAGGAAAACGAGACAGTAGCACATGTGCTTCTCAACTGCCCTAAGGTGGCTATGTAGAGGGCAAAGTACTCCGATAACCCAGGTACACCCCAAAAGATCTTCAATGCGCTGCTGGCCTTCCTTGTGGAGCTGGGGTGAATCAAATAATCCATTTTCCAGGTTTACGCAAAATACGCGTCAAGACGTGGAGTGACAGGCACCAGCCCGATAGACAATACAATACTATAATCATGACTGAAATGAGGTTAAAACTGAACTCAGCTCGGCGCAGTAAATAGAAAACATACCTAATAATGAATATCTTCTTTAGGGAGACACTCTAGATTTGGTATATTTCTTCTACATCTAACGCTTTTAAATCCTAATCCACACCAATTTATTGTCCACAATTTGTCGTCTCGTGAAAACACGTCTTAATCCTTTTTAATTGGGCAGGATCTCTAACGGGACTTGACCCCTAAATGTCCAATCATCTGTTTTAATTTTATTGGAACTGGTTTGGAGAAACGTCCGAATCACGGTCACAGAAACGAAGTCGCCTGTAAGTGATCACGGTAAGTTAAAATCCCTTTTCGTTTTCGAAATTTGAATTGGAATTTGATCTTGATCGTAAGATCAGTTGATCGATTGTAAAGGGTTTGAATTTAGAACTGCTTACTATTTGCATTACGACCTTTATAAATACAGTAAAAAAATTCCAAAAAGGACACTGTTCGCTTATACACTATACTTATGTTTGCGCCTTCATAAACGTGATAATAAAAATTTTTATCGAACTTTGGAAAAATATATTTATATCAACGCATTAAAAACCAGACAGGATACTAAACGTCTGGCAGATTTCCTGATTTAGGTCACAAAGCAGCATTACAGAACAAAGCCTATAAGATAAAAATGGCTTTAATGCCCACCACGTAAGGTTACCAAGGCTACTACAAAATAATATTAGCAGAATATGTGATTAGATCCACTCCATCATTTTGAAATGACATCACGTGTTTTGTTCGACACGTGTATTATTAGTGGTTGATAATTCTATACCCAATAATTGGTTACTGTTATTATAACAAGCTTCTGAACCTTGCACAAAGGTATACATTTTCAATGTTACTACTCCATCATTTGTTTGTACAACATACAATGACAGCGTGACTAAAGCCAAAACTATAGTATTTATCAAGCTTAATATTTTTTGGAAACAAATCAACCAATAAAAATTCGGTGCCTATTCCTGATTACATGTTAGACACTTAATTTTGGCCAGCAGTATGAAGCAAGATTACATCATAGCCATTCGGCTACTAAATGTTCGGCCACGTGTGTCTAATAAAAGAGGCCTCTATACAGTAACTAATTGATAAATAGCCAATGATTAGCGCACTTCCCTAGTATTGCGCTTGCGCACGTTCCGCGCACGCCGACACGTCCATCGTTGCGTCAATGTGGCTACACGTAGTCACTATTTGCATAATAACCGATTCAACATTCTTTACGATTTTTCGCTCTATCAAAATGGTACCAACGTCATGGTCTTTCAGACTAACTATAGTTCTCTGAACATATTCTGATAATGTTTTATAATCCCCTTTCAGAAGACCATGAAAAAAAGGCCCTGAATTTACCTCTTCATCTTTAGGTACTTATAGTTTGTCTTATTTGGAGCTAACACCACTCACTCTGGGATAGATCCAAAGTTTTATCACTCGTCTTTTATCTTTAACATTATCCTATTCGACTTAATTTCACCAAAATGTTATACTTAGTTTAAATCTCATAACCTACGAATAAAGGAATCCTTGAGTTTCTCTATACAAAACTTGTTACACGACGATTTAATTCCACGGATATAAAAGATTGGTGAAATTCACCCTTAGACAATTTTGACAGTCATAATAATCTTCAGTTGCTTTGCTTGGGACGCCTTCAGATTTCCAAGTGCCAGAAACAAACACGATCGTTTGATGTTACGTACGATTATGACGTGTCGAGTTTAAAGATCGCATCAATTTATAAATAGTGTCAGTTTCCTGGCGAATCTTTTACTGACATCATTAGGAGTGTTCTTATTAAGGGACAAGGTTTACTTTATTGTTTTTGGAACACCAGAATAAGTAGATAATGTTGCAACCTGCAGACTTTGTGAAGTGAATAATCAACAGAAGAAATAGAAGAATCATTCAATTAAAGAATGTAGAGAAAGGAAATTTATATAATAATAAACCTAGCTTAGTATCGTCCCAGTGCAGAGCAAGACTTCTAAGGAGAAGGTTCAAGCATTTATCACCACGCTTACTCAAGCTGTATTGACAATTTCAGAATTTTGATTATTTTTAGGCCAGGTTTCTTCATGATGTTTTCCTTCACCGATGTCAATGATATCCAAGATAAACTTAGGAAGTACATGTAAAATTGATAAAGCCACATTGGTATAAGACGCGCCTTAAATATTAGGCCATCACGATATATTTAATTAATATAATGCTGATCTTCAATTCAGTTTTGAGTTCAGCATAAACTGTGCTGGATTATTTATATCTCTGACTCGCTTAAATCATCAGTGCATGGATATATTTAAAAACTGCTAAATACTTTCATCTTATTTTCGTTTTGACGTCCTTCTAGCATCAAATAGTTTAGCAACACCATTTCGTTTTAAATTTAGAGCAAACGCAATTGCGTTAATGTTGGAACGAAAGTTGAAATCGAATCGTTTCGGTTGCTTCCTGCCGATTCGCAGAAACATACGCATTTTAACGCTACTGAATTCACATTAGGTATGTGAATACAAGGGTAATTTAGGTAAGAAATGGGACTCGTGCGTTTCGACCTAAAAACAATTGGTTGCAACAACTAAAAGCCGCATTTAGCATGGACATACATTGTTAAAATAATGTTACTCAATTCTTACAATATGTAAACTTCCAACGAATAATATAAGCTCTAATACTTTTACGTATCAAATAACATAAAGCAATATAAATTACTTTTGCTACAAACAGTTTCATATTGGGTAATATGAAAATAACAGCCAATTTGGATTTAAGTACTGAGAATAATAATAATTCTCTTATTTTTTAAACATGAATAATACAGAAGAACAACACAATGATAACAATTTTGAAATACTGAAGCAGGAAGTTGAAATTCCGTTCAATTGCGATTAATTGTAGTAATCAAGCAATTGTCAAGAGGATTACATTGCTGAAATTAACAATCATAATAGAAGATACAAAAATGCAACTAGAAAAGAACCTAACCGTCCTACAGATAAGGTCGAAAATGCTTTAGTTAATGGAATGTGGTAACTGTGGTAAGTAAAGGACACTGAAGTAAATACTCGACTAGTTAACGAAGGGAGACAAATGACAGTCATTTAAAATTTAATGGCGCTTATAAAGCAATTTATGTGGATAAAAAACTTGATAGGATCGCACATTACAGGGAGGATTAATCGTTTTAGTTTTTACGTTGAAAGATGGTTATTAGAATGGGGCTTGTATGTTAAATAAGCATTTGTTTAGTCACTATAAAGTAATGAATTCCTCATATTCAACAAGTTGATAAATAATAAATAAGACGGAACGAAGTTATCAAGGAAAAATATAGTAAGTAATGCATTTAAAAAGTCGCAAGTATGAAAATAATGTAACAATAACAATTCTGGGAACAATAAAAAAACACGCAGACATTAAAACGGTTATGATTCGTAACGGTACAAATAAAGTGACAATGGGTGCTAAAAGTTAGTCAGAACCATGTCTGGAATAAATATTGCAAAAAGTCGTAGGTATACAGTAACATTTAAAGCATGCAAATGGCCAATTTAATGTAGTTACCCCAACCAAGGTCAATATCAATCTAAATCCCACCTAACCAACCTTACTAAATTTCATTTTCCATGCTTAAGTACACCATAATACTCCCATGACAGATCCAGATTACATTGAAGGTCACGACCTGCATAGATGATATCACTGATGCGACGTACAATTCACTGGAGGTCACACAACCAATATAAAAAGAGCCATACTTGATACCACAATTACGTCTTTTAATTCTGATGTTAATGTAAAAGGAGGGAAGGTAGAAGGTCTGACAATCCTGGTAGTGCAAGTTGAATCATCAATGATAACAATAAAATGAAGAGCAAATGAACGTCCTAACTGTCTATTGTTCATTATGTTCTATGAAATGTGAATCGTGGAGGTGTAAATTGGATCAGGGACAGTATGGTGAAGTTTTTGGTAATGAAATGATGAAATGTACAGGGAAAATGATTGTCATGACTTTATTTGTGAATGATGATGTAGTTAGCGTTATTTGAATTAAATACCTACGTCATTTTTGTAAGTATGAACACAAAGCGAGAATATTTGAGTGGGTTGATGACGCAGGCAGTATTTTTGATGTAGTTATTGTGTACTGGTATTACCCGTGAAGTGGTCGTTGATGAAGAAGATAAAATTCATCATATTTTTACGTGCGACTGCAACGCTAGAGGTTTTGGGTTCGATTCCCAAGTCGAGCAAAGTGTTATTGATATTTTCTATGAAATTCTCAGTAGCAGCTCGGAGTTAGGATTTGTGCCCGGTTAATGGCAATAGGCTCGCCCCCTATTACATGGGATCTAACCATACCGGCAAACTGTGGGTGTACTTTGGTACACCTCTGCCTAACAATTCAGAAAATACAGGCGTGATGGTATGATGGTACTTTTAGCCTTTGATCTTCCAAAATCTAATTCAATTCCCAAGTTCCCGACAGGTATAACAAAAAACGCATCCGCTCTTTCATGACTGTTTAAAAAAACTATTCCCACAGTAATTGTACCACTTTTTCAACAATTGAGGCATACATCCTCCACACCGGTACCTGGCCTGCATCCGCTGGCGAAACTGATAAAAGCATGCAACGTATTGCCACACTTTATACACGTAGATACTATATAATGTGGTGCAATAGAGAAACGTTGGGAAAGAGACGCAGTACAGTATGCTAATCAAGTGATACTTAGATTGAAGAGATAATTTTAAGTATACCTATGAGAAAAACAGTTTTATTCTTAGCAAGAACTGAGTAACATTTATTTAGTAGGAATACAACCAAACCATCCTTGTGACATTGTTTTAATAGATAAGGAAGGTTCAAAGTGCGACAGGGATCGTAAAATGTGCTCGACAGATGAAGGAAAAGTTTTATTAAATCTTTGCGTTGAACTAAAATCATTTCATGATAGTCCTCATCTATAGTAATATAACAAAGCTAAAGAGTTTAATGGCGCTAATCCTTGGAACTACCAGACGATGGAGGAAAAGGCTTTATCTTTTTGTAAATGATATGCCAGATTCACGCGAAAGTGTAGGTATACTTTGGGTATTTAACATAACAGAGCAGAGCAGTAACCAAAAACGTAAATTATCGCGGAGGAAGTAGCATACAGAAGCACAAGTTGTAACATAAAGTGAGTCGTAATACAAATATAGCAGATTTTTCGATGTATTATAGTTGGGATTTTCTCAAAGACGTACGTAGTGCTAATAACACACTTTGTTAGAAAATGACTCGTACGTAATTACGTGGGTAGCACCTGAGTGTTTACTCTTCACTTATGGCCACAATTATAATCGAAGATGCGAGCTTCCTTTAGATGACGTCATGAACTGCGAAGTACCTTATCAGCATGTTAGGAAATGCTGAGGTTTCGAAGCTATGCACTTATCTTTAGCGCGGAGATAATTAAGATAAGGAAGGTATGTTAGGTAGGACAGTTTGCTATTTGATCCGGAGAATAAAATGTGCGTATAAATATCATCATCACTTGACATTAGCCGAACGACGTCCACTGCTGGATATAACCCTCTAAAGAAGCCACAATGACCGGTCCTGCACTATCTGCATCCAGCAATTTCCCGCGACCTTCACCAGCTCGTTGTTCCACCTCATGGGGGTATAAAACATGCTTTAAAAAAAATATAACGGGTGGTAAAAGGCAACATAAAGAAGGCGAAAGTTACAATCATGTTGTTCCTATCATTGCGTTATCTTTGTTAGTGTGTTACTGAGATTTTACTTGTTATTACTAATCTTTAAAATATACCCCCACGACCTCTATACTTTTGCATACACCCTTGAGCACTAACGTTTTGCAATTGCAATACAATGTTTTGCATAAGTTATAAAGCGCGCTACCTTACACAAACAATTTTCACACCAAAAATATAAGTCGTTTTCCAGCAATATTTTTGCTCAATGTTACTTAGCTTAATAGGCAATATAATTATGTAGTTAATGGCTAATGTGATGTGATATGTGTGTTTAAGAGTCCCTATATCTAGGTGACATTATGAAATCTTTTAGGTTGGGGTCAACATTAATCTAAGTAATTAATAAGCTTGCTAGTCTCTACATAGTGTAAAACAAAGTCGCTACCCACCGTAAATACGCTTCGATCTTTTTAACTGCGCAATGGATTTTATTGCGTTTGATCAATAGATAGAGTGATTCAAGAGAAAAACTTACGCGTAGAACATCAAGCTATGACCAATGCGAGCGGGGCAGTAAACTAAAACGTAATTGAACGCGGGTGACACTGCGGGGTACCTATATACGATAGGTTAAATAAACAAGCAGATAATTCATTAATGTTATGTTTGTTATCAATCCATACATTTGTCTTTATAATAGATATCAGTCTTATGCAATTAGGTCGAATTCAGTTCAAATTCTATTTCAGAACCAGACGCTCCATTTTATACCTGAATCATGTTTATCGACCAAAACAAATCTAGGTTGAGAACCATCTCTGCGGTTTTAAGATCTTCAGAAGTATTTACCCAATTTCCGAGATTCTGAAGCCGTAGAAGTTTGTTATAGTCATAATATTTGGAGAATGAATAAACTCTTGGAAGCATAAAAGATTTTCGAGTTTTGCCGGCTTTGATATTTGAAATTTTATCTTCTTTGATCGAAGACTATGAAATGCTTTAGTGTCTTATAAAATATTAAACACTACCGCTGTTTCGTCCAAGAATAGAAATAAATGCCTGTCATTAATATTTTCGCAATTTCGTTTACAAAGATTAGCTTCTGCCCCCGGGCTTCGAGTATTTTTTTTTACGCGAGTTAAGTTACGTCTCTGGTTACTGCTCGACTCCTGAAGGTCGTAGCGTGATGTTATATAGCTTATGCTATTTCTCATAAATCTGGCTATCAAAAACAAATTTTCTAATGACACTGGTATTTTCAGAGAGTAGCGCTTTTAAACGAACAAACAGAAAAGTCTTCAACTTTATTAGGTATTTTAGTATAGAATACAAGGAAGAAGTTGGCATTGTCTCGAAACAAAATATCAGCTGTTATAAAGAACATTAATTTTAAATATACACAGCTGTTTCTCTACATACCTACTATTTATTAAACATTGTTCAAAATAAACAAGGGAGGGGCGGAGGGGGAGTCTCGTGTTCGATTCCCAGGTCGAGAAAAGTGTTAGTGGGTTTTTTTATGAAATTCTCCGTAGCAGCTCGGAGTTAAGATTTGTGCCCGGGTAATGGCTATAGGCTCGCCCCTTGTTACATGGGACCTAAACATACCGGAGGATTGTGGGTGTACATTATTACACCTCTGCCTAACCTTTAGTAGTAGTACACCTCTGCTTTACCCTTCGGGAAATACAGGCGTGATGGTATGATGATGGTAATTTACCAACTTGTATCGTGTTTCTGGAAAATAATATAATTTCATTAAAATACTAGTTATTCTTTAGGTGTTAGAACTTTGAATGACAAAATTGCTAACTGCACTGTTTTGCACAAATGATCAATTTTGTTGAAAGGTAATGATTCAAATTGCATACAAAATGACTGTCGTTACCGATGCTATATGCAGGCCTGCGTGCTTGAAGTAAGTACCAATTTCTGTAATAATTTCGAAATCATCATAACATCGTGACAGGCAACATAATGGAGGAAACGTTTCTCTAATGTAATTTGGTACAGAGCAAAAACTATGGCCATTTCTTGTCCAATGCGAATATTAGAAACTACTTAACATGTTTCCAAAAACCCTGGGATAGGATTAGGGATTGGACAAATATATACCATCACGCCTGTATTCCCCGAAGGGTTAGGCAGAGGTGTACCAATGTATACCCACAGTTCGCCGGTATATTTAGGTCCCATGTAATAGGGGGCGAGCCTATTGCCATTAACCGGGCACAAATCCAAACTCCGAGCTGCTACTGAGAATTTCATAGAAAAACCCAATAACACTTTTTGCTCGACCCGGGAATCGAACCCAGGACCTCTAACGTAGCAGTCGCGCTCAAGACCACTTGGCCAACGAGGCAGTATAATTGGACTTGGATTGGACAATTAAATGCTTATTACCTGATCATTAGAAAATTATGGTAGAATACGACTTCAGGAAATAATTGATTTGAAGAAAATAATCCTGAGATTTTGGGATCGCATAACAAATCAAATCAGTTATAATGTAACTGTATTCGTTATTTTATCATTCCCGAAACGAATGTATTTAAAAAAAATACAAATCTCTAAACTCTAAGTATACCACACTTAGTCAACACCTGATGATTGGTTAAGTATGCATCTCAATTATCTGACTAGACATTGGTTTAAAAGTTTCCATATACGTCTTAGAAGTTCATAGATTTCGCTTACATTATTATACTAACAACCATGATACACGTTCAATTACAGCGAATATCACATTAAAAACCACTGCAAGGTATAAATAAATAATCAACAATTGATTTACGGCAATTATCGTAAATGACAACACACATTTATTAAATGCTTATTGCGATATTATATTCGTTACAAACGTGATACCGACTAAGGATGTAATAAATTAATATCGACGATAGATAAAATGTCATTCGATGCGTTTTAAATATCTTTGGACTATCGAAAGTTTGTCTAACAGGATATTGTATGGTATTCGTCCGTAAAGTCTGCCTCGTTCGCCTAGTGGTCCTGAGCGCGACTGCTACGCTAGAGGTCCTGGGTTCGATTCCCGGGTCGAGCAAAAAGTGTTATTGGGTTTTTCTATGAAATTCTCAGTAGCAGATCGGAGTTTGGATTTGTGCCCGGTTAATGGCAATAGGCTCGCCCCCTATTACATGGGACCAAAATATACCGGCGAACTGTGGGTGTACATTAGTACACCCCTGCCTAACACTTCGGGGAATACAGGCGTGATGGTATATTTATTTATTTATATCGTCCGTAAAGTTTCAAGAAATTAAAAGATAATTTCCTTCATTTTCGTTCTGATCCTTCTTTCTTTATCCTTCTTCTATTTTATTCCCTTACCTTCCCTATTCCCCCTTCTTCTTCTATTCTCTTATCTGAATCCACCTTCATCTCATTAGTTCTTTGTAGCTTTCTTTGTAACCATGTTATTATAAACTTGTGCATTTTTTCTTTTATTTGAATTGTAAACATTTTAGTAATAATATATTTGTATCCTAACTTATTACTTTGAATATTTGCATGCCTAATTTTAAGGTAGATTTTACAGTCTTGTATACCTACTTTCCAAGCAAGTAAATAAATATTCTATTCAATTCATGCACTCCTTGGTGTTCTCACAACATTTTCTTCATTCCTGTATGTATATTACGAAGAACATGAAAAATATTTTTCACACAACCTAAGATAGAAATAAAATCTACATAAATAACAAGACTTGGAACAAACTGCTCTGAATTCCAATTTGATAGACCTCAAACCGACCCAGTTTACGGCAATCTTATTTGTACGTTAAGATAAGCAGTGCATTGATGTTTATCTATACCTTCTAACAGTGGGACATTCATGATTCAATATTCGTCTTGCATTTCATATGTAGCACGTGTACCTCAATTGCTTAGCCTTTTCCCAACTATGTTGAGGTCAGCTTTCAGTCTAATAACTTGCACCGAACACCTATGTTCTACATGGAGCGGCTGCCTATCTGACCTTCACAATCCAGTTATTGGGCATCACGATATCTCTTGGTAAGACAAATAGTCAGAATTTGAGACCCGTAACGATTGTCAAAGATCTACTAATGAGAGCCGGAACCAACGGCTTTAAATGTTTTCTGAGACACAGGACTGACGAAATACAGAGACATATTTTAATTGAAGAATCTAATAACATTTAACCGACCTGGGCACCAAATCCAAGGCTCCACAATCAGCAGTCGTCCTTGCGACTACGAGAACAACGCATCGGGACGGTCATATACACGTGTATAATATAAGAAAGAAAAAAATGAAACACAGTTTCCGTATCTTATTTGTTGCACTGATATCTCTTTCCAATTACGAAATTGGGCCACAATAATTAAAAGTAAACATACAAAATATTTAAACAATCTTCCACTGTCCATATTTGGGTAAGATTGCCGTTAATTGATAACCAATTAACAAACCTGTTCATTTAATTTTAAGCGCGTGTGATTTAACGAATCAATAAAAATAAAACATTAAAAAAATGCGTTTCTTTATCTTTTGCTTTTAAAACTTGAGTAGCAAGTTCAGCTTTTATCAAAAATAGAGAAGATTTATACAGTTTTGTTTTTCTCCATCCACGTTTGTATCGGATTTCACATTTGGAACTGAACAAGTTTACTAATCCTGACATCTGCCAGTCAAATCTTTGGGTGTGATAGTTGATACGATACACCTGACGTTGTTATTTATATTGTGCTTCTACCTGCTACACATACGCAGAAAAGGTTAGCTAAATAAGAACAACAAAACCAGGTAAATGAAAAAATACCCTAAAATTTTAAGACACAAAAAAACTCAATTGTCGAGTCAGCAAGTTCTGCCCTAACAAATAACTGAACATTTGCTCTCACTTTCAACATCCTAAATCAGCTTTTTGTTCCCGTTTTTCTGACTTCTATCTTGTTCCTATCATAAATCACATATTCCCTGTGTACCTTTCAATATTTTTTTGCTATGCGGAACCAGCCCTCTTGAAACACATCACTGCCATCCGGGAGATGGTCTCGAGTGCCGGAAACAGTTATAAATCTATAAAAACAGCTAACAAGGGACCCTTCATGGGGAATAGAAAGTTTTTGATCATCACCAGATGGCTCGCTTTGACATTAAGTTATCTAATTGAAGATAAGACGCAGGAAGACATCAAATGTTGACTTACGTTGCGAGGCAGACAAATTAGATTAATTTAAAAGACGTAGATGTATAACATGAATGCAAATCTGTCCATTTTCATATATTTGTAGTTAATTATAGGACTCTAGTTGCCATGGATAAGGTAGGAGATAAAGAAATTATACAACAAGAACCAGACATTTCATATCATGATTGAAGGAACTGGTCACAGCTTTGCTAACAAGATCATGATTGCTACATCATTAATTTTAAAGCGAACCCTAGCTATAACTATAGGTCGGGATACAATATAGGAAATTAGTGATGACGTAGTAAAAGAAACGTAACTAGACAGAGGCTTAGGCCGAGAGTAATGATTGTGTATTTGATCTTAAAATGGTTTCGAATGCAGCTGCGAATTGCATTTACAATGTACCTAGGTACCGCTTACCAAATTAGTGATACAAAGTACCAACTATTTACATGAATTCTGTTACCTTAACTGGAGCGGAGTTAAAACAGCTGATGCAGTCTGGTTTACTTTACTCGCGAGGTACATTTTATTTATTATTCTTTTTTGTGAGCACGCTCCTGCAATCTTTGGTGCAAACGTGTTTTAAGGTGCGTTGACATCAAGTACTGCGGTCAACTTGCTAGGAATAAAAGCACTTACTTGGGATATAAATGTTATGGAGGATTCTCTTTAAGATTTTAAGTCTAAATTTTTCTTGTAAAAAAAATGAAAGAATTGGTAAATGTACCTACTATCTGATTGTATAATATCAGGTATTGAAAACTCATGAAGACCTATTATTGAGGACTTAAAAGCTGGTTTAGTAGTACCGTAATAAGCTGAAAGAATGCTCAGCAATCAAATAACAGAACTCAAAACTCTGTCTGTGAAAGAAAAGCTCTGCAACAATGCAAACAATACACTGTTTGCAAAACTTGGCCAAGTTTTAAAGCTACAATCGTTCCTAACAATTCCTTGTAATAGTAAAACTCGCTTTAAGCTATGTCTAATGGTTTCAAGAACCATTAACGCGCCGTCAAGACAGATCAATGGATATTTTTATACGCACATTGAAAATACACAAAACATTACACTTTTTACTACTTTCCCCTTTCGGTCCTAAACTTTATGGTTTAACATTACGGTCGGCGCTGGCCACAGTTTTACGTACATTTAAGGATCAATTACGATTAGAATAGCTCTGTTCTTTTACAAATAGAACTGTGTTACCGAAAGCCAAGGGCTATTAGCCTTAGGGACAAAAAGCTTGGAGTACGATTCCGCTCAGCTTTGACTATCAAATTTATACGATGTTCAGATGCATAAATCGCGTCTGCTCAAGGCTTTTCTATAAGTACGAGTACTACATTGAAAACATTACTCTAGGTATGGGTCGTTCTCTAACAAATGGCGATATAATCGCCCCCTATCTCATTGGGAACAAATGCCGTCATCACGGAGATGTGGGTGTTGGTACAGATGTAGGTACACCTCTATCTAAGATTACAGATGACAATTATACTACATCACTATAAATTGAAGCAGATTTAAAGATTACTTTTAACAGACCGAATCGAGAAGATCGAAGATAAAGTATACATTTTTGAGAAAGTCAACTTCAAACAGAAGTTAAAATGAAAATATAAATAATATTCCGAAACACGACAAAAAGCAAGAAATTTTAATACAAATTATTCATATTTCTATTTGCTTTATCGATATCCAAATAATATCAATTAATAGTCAACACGACCTCACGACGGAACCCATGTGCCTATCTCGGGTTAAACTAACGTTTGCACAGTACACAGTGCTTAACAAAACATTGACTAAAACCAATAGTGAGTCACAAATTGTTAGTATAGCTACCATATGAACTGCTGTTGCATAAGTTAAGGTAAAAATGTGTTTTGCATCTAAATGCTTCATTATTTTAGGTTTGAGTTTGCCGTGGGAATTAAGTAGATCAAAAAGGTGTTTTGAATGTACCGTCTTGTCTTTATTGGTGCTGGAATTATCGTGGAGACCTTGATGATCTGCGTGGTATTTCTAACTTGGGTAATTCTATTAGTGCTTGCTCTAGCGCAACATTCTAGGCAAAATTGTGGAAAATATTTTCTTGCAAAGTTTTTTTTTTAATGAGGCCAGTCTATTGTTGTATTTCTACAGAGCAAAGACCTCTTCTTTAAGTCCAGGTTTCCTTACTATGTTTCCTTTATCGACGTCAGTGATGGAGAAAGTACATATGAATTGAAACAGTCACATGGGTACTTGCCTGATATCGAACTTGCAACCTCAAGCTTGCGAGCCGTTAAAACGATACCAAATATTTTGTTCGAATGTTTAATTGTGTTGGAATGTTGTCTAATAGTAATGAGCTCAATTCAAATTTAACGGGACCTAACATTAGCAAACAGGTGATGCATTTAAACGTCTGCATTTCTGCCTAGCTCTTCAAGATGCGCATGATTGATTTATTTCTATCTCCTCAACGTACACTTCCAAACAATGTATTGGATATTCAATTGGGTTCATCCAAACATTTGCATCCTGTTTCTATTTTATCTGAACTGCCCCGTTGGTCTCGTGGTCGCAAGTGCGACTGCTGTGCAAGGGGTCCCGGGTTCGATTCCCAGGTCGAGCAAAAAGTGTTATTGGGTTTTTCAATGAAATTCTCAGTAGCAGCTCGGAGTTTGGATTTGTGCCCGCTTAATGGCAATAGGCTTGCCCCCTATTACATGGGACCTAAATATACCGACGAACTGTGGGTGTACATCGGTACACCTCTGCCTAACCCTTCGGGGAATACAGGCGTGATGGATGATGGTTGTTAGATAATACAGCAATGTTGGCTTTATAGGTAGCAGTGTTTGGTGTTACTATTATTATATTAGTGCCTAAAGCTTTCCCTACATCTTCAATTTAGAGGATATTAAAAACTCCACTAATGTCGCGATGAACCTGGCCACTTTTTGGGAACAAAAACTCGAAAATAAAAAGGACTATCTAAAACCATTGACTCGAAAAGAAGCAGAAGATTATCGTCATGTGGATATCAACATAGGTTTTGTTCCAAAGAAGGAAACAGAATAATGAAAGTAGGATGTTCGTCTCCATATTATTACATTCACGTAAGGTCTATTGTGTAATGCTAAATAAAATGTAGATATTTACTGTCATCTATACTTTCTAAGAAGCTTTGTTTTAAGAACAATTTAAAACCATATTTTCTTCAATGTAAAAGTAATTTTGGAAGAACAGGAAAATGTAAACAAACAAATATCATGATGTCATGCAGTTTCCAAGGTAACATTCCTTTGGTGTGTAACACATTTTATATTCGGCAAGGACTTGAGATACTGTTATCTAAAGAAAAAGTTGAAGGTAAATTGGTCTTTTAAAACATTCTGACTCAGTAATTTAGATGACCCCAGAATTATTCAATACACAAATCGAACGTAACAAAAATATATAAATAGGTTTTTATTTTTTCGGAAATGCATCTCTTCTTTTTGTTGTTCTTAAACTTCGTTGGATGACAAACCTTCCTACGACCAACCTGATGTTAAGTGGTCATGTCTGCCTATAGGCATCTGCAATATCAGAGGCCTTGCAAATGCGTTGCCATCCCAGAGACAAAGTTGAAATGTCTCATTTGCCGGTAATTTCACTGGCATCCAAAGCCTTCAAACTGGAACGCAGCAACGCTGCTTTGCTATAGAAATAGGTATGTAGTAGTTCCCTAGACGAGTTCCTTGACAAAGAGCTCTACTACTACTAAGGATCACACTACTCTACAACTCTTACTCTACCCCTATTTCTCTTCTTTGCTCTCTATCGTACTCTTAGGTCAACTTAGGAGGATGTCAGTGGGTTAAAGGACTTACCTATGGTGCCTTTAAAAATCAAGGCCTCCAGCCAGGGCTTAAAACTAATAAACCAAGTGACTACACGCTAAACACACCACCTGTGGGATATGAATGTACTACAATCATCTTTACTTAAAACGTTTTTAATATGAACGTTATTACTTACTAAGTAGGGGACAAAATTAAAGTAAAACTCATTAGTATGGAGACAGCTAATTTCACTTCCTTAATTACAATTCCTTTAACAAATGACACTTGAAAATAACCATTTGTCTTGCTGATCACGCAATTTTTAGTATCTTTTTGAGTGTCGGAATATTTTATCTAAATAATTGTTCTAGGAGCGTGAAATATGTTTAAATCA
The DNA here is from genome assembly GCA_932526535.1 of Caradrina clavipalpis. Taxonomy (NCBI): domain Eukaryota; kingdom Metazoa; phylum Arthropoda; class Insecta; order Lepidoptera; family Noctuidae; genus Caradrina; species Caradrina clavipalpis. The sequence continues at coordinate 8,378,735 of OW052105.1, forward strand.
AAAATGTCTTTAAATCTTTACTAATATTATAAACATTTATTGTTTGTTTGTACCGAATAAGCTCCGAAATTACTGGCCCGATTTTAACATAATTTTCATCAATAAATAAATAAATATCTTGGGACAACTCACACACGGCTATCTGATCCCAAGCTAAGCAGAGCTTCTGTTATGGTAACCAGACAACTGATATACATACTTATATAATTTATAAATACATACATATTATAGATAAATCACACCCAGACACAGAACTAACAATCATGCTCATCACACAAAGTTTGTCCCGGGGTGGGAATCGAACCTACGACCTCCGGCTTAGCAGTCAGGGCCGCTAACCACTAGATAATAGATAGCTACATTTTTCCTGAGTAACATAGGCTATATAACTTCACGCTAGAACTCACGGGAGCAGAGCAGTAATCAAAGACGTAACTTAACGCGGGTAAAAAAAGCCACGCGCATGAAATCGAGGCAAGAAGCTAGTATGGTATAAATCGAAGAAACGATAAAATAACATAACATCTTTACGAAAATAAAATCGATAAAATAGTAAACACAAGGCGGTATGTTGTTAACTTGACCTCTGTTATCAAGTTCATAAATGTCATTATCAAAATATGAACATTAAAATCCAATGTAAATTAAAGATACATTAGTACATAATATAAAGCGATAACATTGTTTACAATTGTATCACTTGGTACATATTTAAGTACAATGTTACGTTCATTCGCAAAATTCATTCACATTATGATGACTCAAATTCTGTGTATTTTCGTTGCTTTTATGACAATGTGATTCACGTCTACTTTATCGTGTTTGAAAGAAACGAATTTTTCATAAAAAAGTCAAATATAACACATTTCAATAGTTGAACCAAACCACTATCACCTTTATCTATATAGATAATGAATTTATAATTTTGAGAAAGATAACATTAATAAAAGAAAATACGAACCTTAAAATAAATTTAACGATGATCACTCAAACAAAACTGCACTTTAACGAAAGCACTTCTAAAGATCTAATTACACTAAATCACAAAAGGGATCTATTTGAACGATCAATAATTGAATCAAATGTGCGCGTAGCGGCGTCGATCGATGCACGAGAGCAACTGACAAGAGGAATCGCCGACCCATGCGTCGGCGCAAAATTAACCGACCGAGTTTAAAACACCACCTTTATTTGAACTGATATTGGTGATGGAGACTTTTTTAACTGGTAGGTTTAAACTGTGTTTATTCACCGTGAAACTAATGTATTTTTAGTAAATACGTTGGGCAGGTAACGACAGCGACTGCTGTAGGGCCAAGGGCTTTGATTGTAAAAGCCTGTCGTTTTTGTAACATATTGCTTAGAACTTCAAGTATACAGTTGATGGAGGTTAAAACAGTTACTCAATATTTTACAACTTACTGGAATACAGTATTGGTAGATTCTTAGTGATAACTAGCTTATGTCTGAAATGTCGGTTAACAGAGGGTTTTATTTTTGTGCGAAACCTTAATTATTTTTCTAAATTAAAAGTAGCCTTAGCCTAGCCTTATAACATCAGCTATACGTCAGTTAAAGTCCCGTCAAAATCGGTTCAGACCTTACGGAGATTAGCAGGGATCACCAGACAAACAAAATGATGGAAGATAAAAAAGGGTATAAGTACCATATAAACATTCTATGCAATATGCATGTTGTTAAAATCTGTTATTTTGGCATTACAAACAGACACTGAAATCATTGAAGTTGAATCTATAAAATACTATAAAGTAAGCTCAAGATAATGAAAAGAAATCTTGAATACATTTTGATGAAATAGAAGAAAAAGTAAAAGAAATTGTAACTTAAGAAAGGAAACCTTATGAACGTGAATAATATGTGTATACTATTACCTTATTACGTAAAAAACCAGATGTCCAAGAGACCATGACCAAAACTGGTTTCACTATTAAGATTTCGATTAGATTTTAGTAATAAATTTTCCGTTATTAGATTACCAAAGTGTTTGAAACGTAATAGATGTAAAATTTTATGAATAGATTACGTTTTTATAAATGCCAATAATGATAGGTACTAATAACTGGTTAAAAAGAACATTGCTGTAGGTAATCATGCAAGAAAAAGAGCAACCCTAATAACAATACAAGCCTATTATTTTTCCATTGCAAGGCAAATGCCTCTTCTCATACAGAGAAGGCATGAGCAGTAATCACCATGATTAAAAGTACTATAAATGACTATAACTAAATACTCCCAATACTTGAGTCGGTGAATTCACAATTTGAAATCTTACAATGATTTCTTTTTTAATCAATAGTTTCAATTCTTCAGTTTTCTCTGGTTTGCCTTATCGTATGAGGTTGTTGGACCTCATACGATAAGACGTATTCAAAATTTTGATACAGTATGTACCTAAAGCTCGACCGTTAATAAAATAATATTTGATACAAAAACAGTCATAGTAAAACAAGTCTGGTAAGGTGTTGGTGTGATCTTTAATATCATCACGTTCAGTGGTGATAATAAAAGTAAAAAAGAAAAAACGTTTATTTGACACATAATACGATGCATGGAAGACGGTTTAACAAGAATCCAAAAATACTAACATGATTTAAAAATACAGGATCATGTGTACCTCACGGTCTGCGGGTGTGCCAAATAGGACCATTCCAGCAATAATGGTAGACAGATGGTCTGATGTCTGATTCTGATTTCCAAATGAAACATTTGAGAATGACAAAACACGTAAGAACATGTGTGATATTCTCAGTAACAGCTCGGATTTAAGATTTGTGCCCGGTTAATGGCAATAGGCTCGCCACATGAGACCTAAACATACCGGCGAATTGTGGATCTACATTGGTACATCTCTGCCCAACGCTTCGGGGAATACATGCGTGATGGTATGTAAGAAAGATATTGATCCATATGACAGCTAGATTACCTCAAATTAAAACTCACGACTACTTTCCAATCAAACACGAAGAAACGAACATAGAATCTCGATTCATCACAAATCGTTCTAGTGTTCTATATTCGGCAGTTTCGTGGGCTGTTCGGGTCGGTTCGATTTGGATCAATAACACGGAACAGTGGCGGTGTCAACGCACTGCGCCCGCGCAAGCTAAGGACGACGCGACCAATTACGAATCCGTCAAGTGGACTGACATTTATTAGGCTGGTGATATAATTATAGGTTTTTAACTGTCATTCTTGGATATTTTTAAACCTGACATTTATTAAATTGATCTTCCATGGACGCGGGTGCTATCTCCTTTTAAGGGTGAGACATATGTCTATGGATGGAAAGAGATAGGTAGAGTAGATATGGTAATATTTCTTTTTTGAAATTCGGATTACATCTATGGAGTGGCAGGGACATGATAACGAATAATTTTACTATGGATATTCATTAGGTGTATGATTCTAGACCCCAAGCAGATGAAATTTTAGAAAATTGTAAAAGAAGATGGTGACTATATTTACGTACACACAATTACAAAATAATAAAAACAAAACCTATTAGAGCGAAGTTATAAGTAATGTAGCAAAACTAAACAAAGATATACAAAACTATGGCAAAAAAAAATCTGCTGCACCGCGATCAAAATTTATGGAACAGCAGTTTTTTTTCGTGTGATAAACATGAACTGAATCCACGATAAAAGTCTTCGCCACGATGTACTTCCCCCTTTGACTATAGCTTCGTGTTCCTTATCAAACAACTTTGATGAATGTGACATTAAAATGTAACATCCTACGCAAGTTGTTAAAGTCAGTTAAGAGTGATGGTTCACTTAAGCTTCCGTAGGCGCTAAGTTGATCATCCATCATACTTTTAGTCTCAAACATTACAACTCAATAAGTTATTTGAATATTTGATTGCAAACATGTTTGTCAAAGGTGATGGCTTTAATAGCTTAAACAAATGGCCTTTGAAATGAATGGAATCAGAATGCTCCATTATACATAGAGTATTCTATCTGTCTTTCTTTATTTTATTCTTAACCTTTCCAATCTTCTATAGGGAGATTCTTCTATGAGAAGAAAAAAATAAACAAATACCTCAAGAATTATGGTTTGAAGAAGAAACAACCTCTAATCTAGGGGAATCTAGTTGATAATAAAAAATAACTCATATTATATAGCAGCAGAAATGTGAAATAAGAAACATCAAAAACTTAAAATCCGCAAGTTAGAACCAAACAAGGACATATTTTATGGCTGTACAGCATTAAATACAGCCTAAGGCCACTTTAATGATAATTTAATATCGGTATTCAGTTGTGTAAGGAGAAAATGTCTGTTGGAAAGCGCTAACATATTTATATCGACGTATTGCTTCATAGTATCAATATCCAATAGAAACTGGTTAAGATTATGATGCATAAATATTCTCAGATCCTGGCTCTAAGTAATGAAATAGAATACGCTGGAGGCATTAACGCGTGATTTGTACTTCGGCTAGTAAATAATATTGCAATAAAAGCTTTACTTGAAAAGCAAACCGAGGCTCGAACCAATATCTTATAAAACACTCATAAAACAGACTCAAATGCGATAGCAAACAGAAAGGAAATAAAAGAAAAACACAATTGGTGTTAGATTCGAAAACATTTCGAACGATACTGAATCTAGACAAACATTACGCAGAATTTTTTCAACTCACTCAGAAAAAATGGAGCAATTCAGAAGTCGAAAAAATCACACACACTATACCTATTCTCGAACACAATGAGCTAGTAAAGCCGGTGGTAATTGAAACCAATGACTCATTAAAGGGGCAAGGGGCAAATCTCCAAGTTTTGTCGGAAGCGGCCTACTAACGGGCGCGTGACGTCGACGAGACGACGCCGGCGCTGCGTCATACCTCACAGTCAGACGAATGTATTTTAGATTTGTTTTGAGTAAAGCTATAGAGGTATTTACTGCGAAGTGTCTGACTGTGGGAGGAATTTTTGTTAGCTCTGTTTTGGAAAATTTATGAATGGATTTGTTTTCTGTGATTTGTTTGGTTTGGTCATCGTCATTGTTCTGACCTTAATATTCAAAGGGTACATAGGTCATCGATGGTTTTTTGGTTGTTCTTTTCTATAGAAACTTGTTATTTAGAATGAGCAAATAGCTTCCACTTTACGACCGACTGACTCCTTGACAATTCAAAAGAGCCTGTAATTTGATTTTTATATACTTAATAAAAATTATTCAATATTTTTTACCTTTTCCTTCATATAAATTTATCTCTCGTTATGTTTAGATGTTTCCATGAACTAGTCAACAACGTTCATATTCAGCCTCTATTCCACTGTTGGGCATCTTTTGCTTTAGCAAGCCATCCACCATGATCAGCCTTCCACCTGTGCCGAACCCCTAGTTTGAACATAAGGGCCTGTTTCACTACAATAAAAAATTGGGAACTGACCCTATTTACCAACTTTGTTCATAAATGGAACAAAATTTATATAAAACCGTTTTTAGAAGGTAGTAAAACGAGCCCTTAGTACCTAAGCACCTATATATGATGCTAAAATATAACTTAAACAAGTAACGAAACCCTATGACCTTGACAGCTACTTAAAAGCACCGCACCGCATTTGACATTGCCCAGGACATTATTATAACATAAATATTTATACTGTCTACCAATACTGTTTCCTTCTTGTATGGTAGTCAAACAGATGGACTAACAAACACTATTGTAAATACTTGACCTGGATTTTGAGCCTTACATTTCTTGGTTGAGGGTTCGTTTTTGAATACTTTGCACTCCTGCCGAAATTGTCTTTGTTTGAGTTTTGGTTAGGGTTGACTGTTATTTCGCTCGAGACTTTGAAGTGACAATCTCGAAGGCTCAATTTCTTTAATAAATACAAAGGAAAGGATTCCAAAAGTTTGTATATAAATGGCTTCTTTTGAGACAAAGCTATAAACATTTTAATTGTAATATTATAAAATCTGTTATAATTTATGTACGCCTGAAATCGCCAGTCTGAGCAAGCGTGATGATAAATACCTACCTTCTCTGTATGATAAGCGGCCTTTGTCCTGTAGTGGGGCAATGAAAAGCTAGAATTTATTATTATTTATTAAACATGTGATTTCTACATTATTCCTTTTTATTTTTAGTATGCAGCCGATATTTCATTATCATTTAAATGCAGAACATGAATCATTATTATTTTCAACATAATTTAATATGTAAAGCTGTGCCAGCCCTACAGAAGTCGCGACACACAGGCGACAACAGTGAGTCGTTGCGCTAGGTCGCGGCGACAGTTTATTTTAAACCGATTTGACATTTTGACACTCCGTAGTGTTTATTGTAGAACAAATGTCTGGACAGTCGATGATGTGATTATTGTTTTTCATATTTAACCTTTGGGATACTTTACGATTGTTTTATTGATAATATTAAATGTTTGGTTTACTAAAGGTTTAGGGTCTGCCCCCACGACCGACAATCGGGCCGATTTTTGACAGAATTCTTCGACGGCTACGAGAATCGGCCCGGTAATCGGTCCGATTCTCGGTCGTGTAGACGCTTAGGTGCTAATAATCTTTTAAGACAACGGTGAACGCTTATGCAATACCCGCACCCATGGAAAGAGGTGGATCACCGTGGTTTTAGCCGGTAAAAGTCCGTCACCACCACGACGGAGAAAGTCTACGAGGATATATACCGTGCACCAAAAAAAAAGACAACGAGGTTAATGGCAATAGGCTCGCCCCCTATTACATGGCAGCATGGCACCTACACCATGGGACCTATACCAGCGAACAGTGGGTGTATATTGGTACACCTCTGCCTTACCTTTCGAGGAATACAGGCGTGATGTTATATACTTAAGTCTGAAATTGCCCGTCTACCTTGAGAAAACGTGGTGATAAATGCTGGTGCCTTCTGTGTATGAAGAGGTCTTTACTTTGGGACAAATATAGGCTGGTATTATTATTATTGAAAGGTATATTGCATCTATTGTATTGACAGTATGGACACTGTACGTTCTTTATCTTATCTAAATCTCATGATAACATACATAATACGGCGCCACTGCGATATGAATTTATGTCATCATTGCTGCCCGCTATCATGAATGGAGTTCTATTTCAATACCACATTGTATTTATTTTATCCTGGATTTTATAACAAACAAAATACTGTCCATTTTGTTCTTTACAAAGTATTTAATTTACTTAGAACGATGACGATGAATGTTATGGCTCAGTGGTCATATGATCTATGACGTTGCGGGTTCGATACAGGACAAATAGTACCTAATTTGACTTTTACAATTCATAAAATGTATTTTCTCAGTTTATCTTGGACATCATTAACAACGGTAAAGGGAAACATCATGAGACTTATATTAAATATACTCGTAATATGTTCAAAATCGCCAATCGTTATGTTTGAGAAGGGACCTTTGCCCTACAGTAGAACAATAACATCATCTGCTTAACCTTTTCCCAACTATGTTGGGGTCGGCTTCCAGACTCTACGCGGATGCAGCTGAATACCAGTGTTATACATGGAGCGACTGCGTATCTGACCTCCACAACCCAGTAACTAGGCAACACGGTACCCCTTGGTTAGACTGGTTGTCAGACTTCTTGGCTTCTGACTATCCGTAACGACTGGAATAAGCTGGTATTATTATTCCTATTATTTATAACGACGGTATAATTACAATAAAGCTCGAATTTGTTCAACATTTAGAAAAAAAATATATAACATATTTAAACCGTTCTCTATATTTATTTAGAATTCTCTTTAAAAAAATTGGCATCAACCATTGTTTAAGTACATAACTGGCTGATCAAATGTCGGTGAACACGACCTAAGTCGTGACCGATTAAAAACCAGTACAAGGCATGCCTCGAGTAGGTAGGTACCTAGTTTTTCTTCTAATTTAAGTTACACGAAACAGGTTATTAAGAATAAATCGAAAACCTTATCGAATCGTATGACTTTGACCTTCATTCAAACAGTTATTGTTGTAAAAAGTAGAATGTCAGTCTTTTGAAGTAACCAGGCGATTCGAGTTCAAATCAATTATTGTATCTTTAGCTACGCCTCACTTTATTGTTTGATGCACAGTCATATTTATCTAGGTGCTTTGATATAATTTATGTAGCATTACAAGTGGAGTCCTATTAAATCCTAGATCATCTTTAAAGATTTCCTAACTGTATATACTTTTAGTTTTTTTATTTAACTCTAGCTTTTGTCCGTGACTTCGTCAATGTGAGTATCGGGTATTCGGCGATTTTTTTTATTTTGCGCGGAACCATAATTCAAATGAAAATAAAATGTTACAAAATGAAATATGGTTCCCCTATTTCGTTAATACTACTAATAAAAGTACTCTTTCTAACATCAGCTATATGCAAGTAAAAGTCCCATCAAAATTGGCCCAGTCGTTTAAGAGATTAGCCGAAACAAACAAACAGACACACAAGTTCAAAAATTGGAATAATTACCGTGAAAACTCTCATATGCATTTAGTAAAAAGCTGTTAATTTTAAATCATATAAAAACGATACCTAGTTAGATAATAAAACGTCGTTTAGTTAATACACGTTTAAGCAGTGCAGCGCAAGCGCAGCTTATATCTACATCAGAAACCAGTTTACTTCAAATTAACCTATGACCCAGTATATTTCTGTATTAAACTTTTATTTAACTTTTATTGTCTTATTTCTCACGGTACCAAACCTTAACCTACATATTTACAAGATTTAATGAAAATTGAGTTTATATTTATTTGGTAAAAGTATGCCCGCCAGGTAATACTACTGTGATTAATGACACTGCTAGAAAAATGACAAAACATCAAACAGCATGAAGTAAAATTCTGGTGTCTAATAATAAAGACAACCTAAGCTTACGCTTGAGGGATTGCACCTGTGTTTGCGCACTATAATTTCTCCTGCATACTTGAATAGTTTCCATTGAAATTGGGCGCCGTCACAGAAATTCGTTCTGGAATATGGTAGTATTCTAACTTTCTCTCTCACTCTCTCCCTCTCAGTATTTAAACAAACTCTTGACAGTATTTTCTTATCACTGATTTATCCGCAAATCTGCTGTTAGCTTATGGGAAGAAATATGGAGCTGTGTGTGTTAATAAAAACATTAGAGGCCTTTATAAGGTCAAAATGATTATCAGAACATTTGCGTCTACGGAACCACGTTTCAAGATATATCGGTCACACTGTATCTACAGGTTTACAGCGTGACCCCAATATTAAAACGAAAAAAGGGCATGCACGTGATAGTTCATTGGAATACAAGAATTTATTTATACAGTCTCTTTTGTAAGTAGTTTAATGTGAGTTAATAAACCCGAACAAGTGCTTATTATCCTGCCTAACTCGCAATAGTTAATCAGGCGTAAATTGCTTTGTAGTAATTGCAGGCGATAGTGTTAGACTATTATTATTGTACTAGGAAACGATTTTGAAGTCAAAATGTACCTTTAAGTGTTGATTTGTAGAGAATTGTAGATATCGTAACTAATATTATGAATGAGAAAGTAAGTTTGTTTGCTTGGGAAGGTTTCACGGCTAAACTACTGAATAGATTTTGATGAAATTTAGTACAGACAAAGCTTGAACCCGAAATATTTTTTAAATCCGTGACTTCGTGCAGTCGTGCTACGTTCGCGCTGGCAAACTCGCAGGTAAAAGCTAGTAATATTAGAAATGGGATAGTTTGTATGGTCTGATGTTTGGATGTTTGTTACTCATTCAGGCTCCACCGGCTGATCAGAACTTGCTATTAAGTTACACTCTTTTAATTTTTATCCTATTTCTGTGTTCCTGCGAGAGAATTTTGAACTTTAAGTTCATTACGAAATTGACGCGGACGGAGTCGAGGGCAATAGCTAGTTGTAGATATTTATGAGGACGTTTAAAAGCTTACAGTAAAGTTATGACATGTTTATACACAACATGCAATGTTTCACAGAATTCAGCATTCATGCTTAGAATCTGTTGCCATACAAATTTTTATCACCGTAATCCCGCTTACGTTAACCAGTGTTAATGTTAACCGTTCATTCCATTATTTAATTTTTGAGCCTTGTTTTGTTTTTGGATATATATTACGTACGCACGCATCTGTTAGTTATGTTTTAGAATTTCAAACAACGTTTTAGTGTGTAGGTGCTGTGTACTTTGCCATAATCCATGTTATTAGTGAATAACACTTTGTAGTACCTTTATATAAATAAATTGAATTTTATTATTTAACCCTGTATTAGCTACTAACTCTCAAGAGAAATTCTGGCGCAAGAGAGCTTTTAGCGTGTTCAGATTCTTTAGGCATCTTCATTATATACTAAGGAGTACTTGTAACAACCCTAGCACCTACTGCTATACCTAGATTATAAACTCGAACTAACCCCCTCCAAAATCAAACTCCTAACACACCACAAAACCCATAAGACCCACCCGCACATTACAAAGCCGCCTACCATTTTACGAGAACCCAACAAAAGGTACTCACGCGCACCCATCAGCAGTGACCGCGAAGCTTGGTGTTCTGACAAACAAACCGCAGCGCATGCGCAGCTATAGTGTGTCAACAATAGAAAGGGCTCAGTCACGCCTCGTACTAAGTAACTGTCGTAACCGCTACTCTTGGAGAAACTGTGCTTTGCTGCTTGAGTTTCATCTGTGTACTTGTGTTTTGGTTCTCTTATGGTGGGTCCACACGACACAGACTTAACACAGACTTCTATAGAATTTTGTCTGTACAACAAATCAGTACAGACAAATGTCGGTGTATCAGAAAAGTCGGAAGTCTGCGTACATGTCTGTACGATTGTCGGAGCAAAACTCATGATTATTGAATTACTTAATTTATTCATTAAAATCGATGTCTGAACTGATCAAAAGTCTGCACAGACATTTGGTAAAGACCTCTGAGTAAAAATTTTTACTCAGACTTTATAGTCTGTGCAGATATGTGTACAGACAAAAAGTCTGTATCGTGTGGACCCACCATTATAATGATGTGGGTTTTTTTTTATGAAAGTCTCAATAGCAACTCATCAGCTGTATAGTTAATGGCAATGGCTCTGTAATTCATGGGGCCTTAACATACCGGCGAACTATTGGTGTACATTAGAACCTCTGCCTAAACATTAGGGGAATACATGCGTAATTGTATGTATGTCTAATTTTAATATGTTTTTTGTTTGACTTCGGTATAGTAGGATTTATTTTGGTTGAATGTCTTGGTGGAAGCGAGTACAAATCATATAACTTAAAAGCAGGGATCAGATAACATTCAACATGCAATCACGCCCGTATTCCCCGAAGGGTTAGGCAGAGGTGTACCAATGTACACCCATAGTTTGCCGGTATGTTGTAGGTCCCATGTACTTAATAGGGGGCAAGCCTATTGCCATTAATCGAACCCAAGACTTCTAGCTTAGCAGTCGCGCTTAGGACCACTAGGCTATCTAGGCAGTTAAGCGAAGGATCAGACAATTGGATGCATTATCACTTAATTTTCAATTCTAGTATTTTAACGAAAGATCGTATTATACCTAATTCTCAGTCTTTATCTGACAAAAAATACCACCAATTGACCTACATTTTTTGACATTGATTGTCGCCGAGATGAGATTGCGACTAGATTCTAAATGTATTTAATTAGTAGAATTGGCCTTCTGCTGTTGGTTTAGTATGCCATGGAGATTGTCGTGGATTTTTTCTTCAAATTGATGACTTGTATGAGTCCTATGCATACTTTCCCAGCGAAACATTAACTTTAGGTTTATACGTATATGCATTGATATTTTAGTTTCCTTTCTAAAAGTGGTATCAATCTTTTTTAACAAAAGAACAACACTACCTGAAGGTGCATCCCTTTATCCCTATTTATCAGTCAAAAGCCTTACTAAATACCCTCAGATTTGGAAAGCCGTTATTTCGGAACATTTGCAGCACCATTCGCTGACCACGATAATACGGGACCAGCTAGTGCTGAGAATGTTTAACAGGGCAACTATCAATTAAGATAGTTATGCCCTCAACGATCTCTTCTACAAAGGACACGGAATCATATCCCGAAAACCCGCACCAATAAAATAAAGAAGATATATAGCGTTTGAACAGAAGGCACACGAGTGTGCCGAAAAAAATTAGGCATATCCTTAGCGCAATGCGAATGACCCATTTATAGCTTACAGCAGTTACAGCTGATTATGTTTTGCGTGGGGCAACACACATCCGATACACTACACGTTTTTCTTTCGCACGAGGTGTCGTAATGTCATATGGTTGAATTTGCGAGATATTAATGACTGTAGTGACAGAGTGGTAATCTCAGAGCTGCTTGGTGACGTCCAAACAGATTAGTTATCAAATGGGATCAACATACTTTAGTAGGTAGTAGTAGACCTGTTTCAAAAAGACCTCTACTCCTATTACCTATACCTACCTATTTCTGCCGCAAAGCAGGGTTTTTTTATGGTGCGTGGTGGATATCCTCATCATCTTCCTCCATCGTAGGGGTGACTGAGGGGCATGCTGGACTCTTACCGGCTAAAACCACCGCGGTGTTCCACCTCTGTCTATGACTGGAGGTGTGGGATTCGCATAAGCTTTCACCGCTCCCCCAACAGGCCTCGATTTGCTGTTCCCCAGCAGATCCCTTCTCCCCTTGCAGCAGGTTTGCTGTGGTCCGGTTTAAAGGGTATGGGTGCCGATGTAATTTACAGGCACATGAGACATTTCAACTTTGTCTCTGGGATAGCAGCGCATTTGCAAGGCCTCTGGTATTGCAGATGTCTATAGACAGCGGTGAGCACTTAACATCAGGTGGGCCGTCGGTTTGTTTGCCATCCAATGATATAAAAAACCATCTGTCTTAGACGCTACTAAGTATTTCTTCAGAGAAAGTAGATATTAAAAGAAAACACAGCCGTATAAATAAAGTAATTTAATAGCCCATATAGAACAATTCACCCACTTCCAACTGAAATATATTAAGAACCGCATAAACTTCCAACCTTCTGTAACGTTTAAACTTTAAAAAAGAGACATTACAATATATCCTTTTGCACATAAACGTTGTACGAGACGAATGAAAAGGGGGGAAATAAAAAAGGATAACAGATGGCGCCGGTGTCGCGTCGGCGCCTGCGCATGGTCGCTTTATATCATATAACAGGAGAAGATCCAGAAGGTTTGCCATTGCTATTATCTATCCGTTCTTTATATAGAAAACGTCAAGATCTCCTAAGGCATTCTAAATGACTAGCTTGTGCTAGATTTACTCCACATGGTATTTTTCACTGCTCCGCTCAAGTGCATCGCTCCTATACTACTTCTCATGAATTTGGCTATCATGTGCAGCAACATTTTTTTCAATCCGATTGACAGTTTCAGAGATAAGCGCGTTCAAACAAACAAACAAAAAATACTCTTCGGCTTTATTGTCTATTAGTGTTTGTAACCAAACTCCTCCGAAACGGCTTGACCGATTTTCATGAAATTTTTTGTGTGTATTCGGTTGATCTGACTCAGATCAACCGAATACATAGTTTATATATAGTTTACGACCTATTCTCAGATCATCTGAGAATAGGTCGTAAACTATATATAAACCCCAAAAAAAGAAATGACCCTTAGAAATAATTTATATGGCAAAACAACGTTTGCCGGGTCAGCTAGTATTAGTACCTATAGTCTAAAAGGCTTAACAAACTTTGATAGAAATGGGTCTTCTGTGTGTGCATACTATGCATATCGTCCTATTGACGCCGCTGCAAGGATATTGCATGTCAGCAACACACGCTAAGGCCGACTTTCGTGAGTTAATACAACTACCGGTTTTCCGTGATAATAATATTAATTTGCATATAACTGTAATAACTGCATTATAATTTCCTCGAATAAGTGAATTAATTTGGATAAAAATGTGTTTCAGTGGTGTAACTGTGCCTTGCAATGAGTGTTATTGTTTCTTTATTGTTGTTGTTGGGGTCAAAATATCAGCTTTTAGTATGTTTATAGGTCGCCCGTTGAGTACTGAATTTAATGTCTTTATTAAAGGCGTATATCTTAATTAAGACTTTATATAGTTCAATGATGTAGATGTTATGTTTTTAATTTAAGACTTGATCCATAATTTAGCGGAATTCTGGAAAATAAGCCAACGCACATCTCTCAATAATTAAATTGATTACGTTGAACTAATTCATTATACCGAATGTGTTACATTATTATTGTCCGAATGTGTTACATCCCACATACCATATATAAAACCTAGTCCATAACATGGCAAGTTTATTTTAAAGACAGAATTTTCGTAATCGGACCAGGTACCATTCAATTTAAAATTGAACCTTACAGAGAATGTGCACGTTTTGCAAAGTACTCATATTGAGAATTGCCCATTATGACAAGTGCCCTTGATGAGAAGTGCACCATTTGTGAAATTCACATTCTGCGACAGAGCCCTTCCAGATATTACCTCTTTCGAAATAAACAAATAACCTCTTTATAATATTAGTATAGGAATGTAGTACCTATGTAATTTTAGAGGCAAGGTATTTGCGGTTGTAAGCCAATGTTCAGTCAATCAGGTTTTATTAACAGTATGAGGAAGTCGGAGTCTAGCGGTGTTCCGGCTTTTATACTGTTATTGGTTGTATGACTGCTTCTTGGTTAAGTTTTGTAACTATAGGCCGGTTTTACTATGTCCAAAGACCCGATTTACCGAATATATTAAAAAAAACCGGCCAAATGCGAGTTGTACTCGGTATGACGTGAAAGGTTTGGGTACCAACAATTAAGAGATCGTGTAGACAAATTCCCGTTTCTTGTATCTGCGATGACAATTTCTTTTTACATTTTTTGTTGTTATAGCGTGTATAGTAATAGCTACATCTTGTATGAAAATGTCAAAATTTCTATTGCGGTTCAAAAGATGGAGTTTGATCCGAGTGAGTTTGGACCCTTTGGGGGCGAAACCTTTAAAAATTGTGCTTTTTAAGTGACCGCACTGATGCGGTAATGCCACTGCTACTTTACGAGCACGTATCTTGAAAAATAATTTCACCCTTTGATAACTTAGGCTAGTAGTAACCAAAAACCAGATACACTAACATGTATAAATATTAAACAGGTGCCCACAGCTACTTTTTTTTAAGTATAGGTAATCATCATATTACTTCTTCCGCTCTGGGTCGCTGGAGTGTCAGACTCTTACTAACTAAAACCCATCCGTGTTTCTCCTAATGCCTTTTGCGTTACCCAATCGAACAAATCCTGGTATCTTGGACCTTCACTCAACGAATTTCCAAACACATATTTCAACAACTTCATAGGCAAGTACCTAACAGCCTCACGATAACTGTAATAATCTCCAACTGCGCAAGAATTACTGTGTTCCGGTAATACTGCCTCAGCGCACGCGCATACAACCGGCCAATGAATGACGCCTGTCTAATGGAAGCACGAGAGATGGTAATAAAGTTACCACCGTACCGTAGGAATGGTAAAATGGTGCTACCATTAGCTAGAAATGCTATAATGCCATTAGTGGTTACGGTGTGGAATGTTTCTGGTTATAATTTTAGTGAATTAGTTCATTGTTAGTGGTTTTTTTTGTGTTATGGTTGCTGCATAGTCTTTGATAATTATTTTAAAGCTAGTTATTGTATTTTATTACATATCTCGTGTATAATGCATCTAACGATTTTTTTTGTTCTGGGCTATACCTAAGAACTGTCTGGTTGCGGCCAATGGGTATATGAAACGTCTAACTTTTAACTTTTCTTTTTACGAGAAGAAGTTTTACATGTTATAGCTAAACTTTAAATATCCCCATGCCATGACATATAATCAGAACGATGAGAACAATAACCCCTTTTTAGGTTTCTAGTAAACAAACAATAAACTTGGATAGAATAAATGAATTGCTTATATAATCAGCATGTGACTATTTTTTTTTTTTTTCTTGAAAGCTAAAGTCTTTTTAAGGTTATATGCGATCAAGGGATGTAGGTATCTAAATTTCGACTTGTCGGAGAATAATGAACACACAATTTTTAATATGTTTTCATTTTCGTAATATATTTTCAAAAATAATCGAACAGGACATAGATTCTATCTAGTCACAAATCAATAACAAACAATTCACACTAGACAAAAAAGTCTTAGACAGAAACTTAACTAAAGTGCGAAAGAAAATCGAACAGAGATGCGTCATTTTAGAGCCCACCTGTTTTTAAAATGCTAATCACTCCTATCTTATTATACCGAAGCGTAAATAATTGGACATTATAATAGCTAGAGTTAAAAACTCGTTAAACAGAAAGTAGTTATAGATAAGTACTTATTAAAAAAATATTATAAGTAGGTACTATGAAGGCCTGGCTTTGGTACTTGACTATGTAGGTTACTATGTTTGTTGAATACCCGTTTGGTCTCGAACCCAGGTCCCCCTGGGTTCGATTCTCGGGTCGGGCAAAAGTGTGATTGGGTTTTTTTTTTAAGGAAGTTGTTGGTGTGAAAGTGAAACCCTCGAAAAGCATGTTAAACCGTTAGTCCTGCGCCTGATCTCTCCCCGGTCGTGTCGGATTGCCATCCCATCGGACTATGAGAGTGAAGGAAGAGGGAGTGCACCTGTCTGGCACACACACTTGTGTACTATAATACCTCCTGCGTACTTGGCTAGTCTCTATTGAGATTGGCCGCCGTGATCGAAAGTCGATCGGGAGGGCATTATGTTTATAATCATTTGCCTGCCTTACCACAATGGGGGACGCATAGGAATGTCTATGTTTAATTTGACCACCTTCCACGTGGAAGCAGTCGCAAGCAGACAGTAATTTTACACAATTTCATCATTAACTTTAAACATACCATCACGCGTTTATTTCCCAAAGGGTTAGGTAGAGGTGTACCAATGTACACCCACAGTTCGCCGGTATAATTTTAGTCCCACGTAATAGGGGACGACCCTATTGCCATTAACCGGGCGCAAATCCTATCTTCGAGCTGCTACTGAGAATTTCATAGAAAAACTCAACAACACTTTTTGCTCGGCTTATTTTTTTTTGCGGATGGGAAATTCTTAAATGACTTCTCCCGCACTGGATGGAGCGGGAGGGAGTGTGGGACCACTAGGCTTACGAGGCAGCCAAGACTTTAATACATGGCTAATATTTCACCACCTCAAGCTAATAATCGAATAACATTGTATCTGGGAACCTAAATTACTCCTTGTAAGTTAAAAGACCAATTACTTGGGCCTCGCGTGTTCGCCCTAATACTGCGAGGTGTACGGTCGCAAATTATATCAATTACCTTTCATATTACACCTATATTGAAAGTTATTATGGAAATCTAAAGGTCAAACTTAATAAAAATACGTGGGTCTGGGAGCCCTGTAATTATGGGAACTTGAAAAGTAGGTGAGAGGTGGTACGTTTTTCGTACACTGTAAGGTTGAAGGCTGGTAGTGACTTTGGACTCCCTAAGACTATGAATCCTTTACGCATAGTCAGAAGTCAGTAAGTCTGACAACCACTCTACCAAGAAGTATCGTGTTGCCCAGAAACTGGAGTGTGAAGGTCATATAGGCAATCGCTCCATGTAAAACACTGGTATTTAGCTGCACCTGGGTTAGACTGAAAACCGACCCCAACGCTGTTGGGAAAAGGCTAAGCAGATGATGATGACTTTGACCAATGACGACTGTCCCTATACTGAAAAAGTTATTGTTGACACTGAAGCCCGTCTGAATTGAATTTAGTTATCCCTGTCAGAAGGTAGTTTCCAGTAAAGAAAAAATGGGCAAGAAACATTGATTAAGAGTATGTATGGAATATACAAACTCCTTTACAATCAATGTTTAACAAACACTAAGGCAAGATCACCTGACACTTATGAAGCTCTCTAGACTTAATTAGAACTGTCCAAAACCCTCAACATACTTCAAACCACCATTCACCGATTCCCTTCACGATCAAATCCAGCCTTCATCTTATCAACACCGGTCCACTAGTACTTGCAGTAGCTGCAGCCGGGTTGCCCAACCACGGTTCGTATTACGCACGTTTATAGCCATTAGCGGCTTGTCTTGATAGAGATTGATTGGTTAGTAAAAAAAGTAATTGCCTACGTGGCATAGACGGCGATTTATTAATGCATACCGATGGGAATGAGGTGATGGTAATCACTCAACGGATGCCTAAGTAGCATGGCGTTACGAAATGTTCCACACTTTGTATATGAAAGGTATTTGTGGTTTTGATGGTGAGGTTGTTTGGATGCAGGTTAATGAGTATGAAAATTTATCTTTAATTTGTTTTAGGTTTTTAGTCTGTTGTCTGTGAACCACTGATGGTCCTTGAAAGCGCCAGTAGCGGTCCTCAACCACGTCATCTAATTTATTGAATGGCAACGAGTCGACGACTCGTCTTAGGTTAGGGGCCTAATATAATACTCTTGGCTTCGAATAGTTTTATACGTGTTTTATTTGCCTTATCAATAAATACTACCGCTATGCAGTTGGTGGTACATGTCTAGACAATTTTTGACAAATAAACGTTTAGCACCGGTAGGTTAAGAACCACCGATAACATGAGTTGACTTATAAAGATTTCTCGTTTAGAGTGAGTGCAGTTCAACCTCGTCTCGATACATATATTATTTACCCAATCAAAAGGACTCAAGACAATGGTTACAGAAGCCAAAAAATACCAACAAACAATAACTCTAAACCAGCCATCGGCATCGCGTACAGTTATCTCAAACAATTATTCCTGCAGCATTGTCTATGTATGGCTTTAGAATAATTTCATGTATTAAATATTAAACAAAAACCGTTAAACACGAATGGAACATAGTCCATGGGAACGAAAAGCCGCAGGGTCACCTCTATGGCATAATACCGTTTAGCGCATAATCAATTTCGTGAAAGCCGACCACGATTCTCTCTTGGAAGTGTGACAGTGCTGTATATACCTTCAATGATGACCCTTTATTGTCCAATTATCATATTCGTGTGTTATTTTGTATGTATGGGATTCCTATGCATGATAATGGATATTATTTGTTTAGTAATAATGCACTTTATTCCGTTTGTGGGCCAGGTGGAAGGTTTAAGTAATGTAGACCCTACTTAGTCAGGATTGGTTATCGTCTAACATCAGACACATTTTTTTTAAGGATGGGAACTCATCATATTATTAGGACTATGTACATCCGCTCTGGGCGGAGCGGAAGGTAATGTCAGGCTCTTACAGACTGATACCCATCCGTGTTTCTTTTAATGCCTTTTGCTTTCCTGGGCTGATGTGACTATTTTTAACAAATTCGGCAACCCTGGCAGAAACTTCAGATACATGAAAGTAGGTATCTACAAAGATCTGAAGACAAATTCTACTAACTTGACGTCCAAGTTCAAGTCGCAGACTAGTCTCAGTAGGGCAATTCAAATAAAAACGATGATATTTTTTGACAAATTGAGACTGAGATTAAGATGCGATCTTAATATGATCATTGATAAACTATCTGGAATTGCCCGTTTAGATAAAACTGAAGTACCTATACTTAACTCTTATATAGTTGTCTAAAGTTCTGAAGCTGTCCAAAAACTTTTCTCTAAGCAAATAAATGAATAAATATTCATACATATTTTTCAATCATATTTTCTGGCAACCATATCCAATGCCCGTCGTGAACAGTCCCAAAAACCCACACAAGTTTATAGCAGCGAAAAATGACAAAAAACCGAGTTGTATGAGCAAACAGTGCATGGTGGATCGGTGAAATGTTTGACTGCAGTTGTGTGGCGAACAATACGTCTGTTTACTGTCTGCGGGCTCAGTGGTTCGTGCCACTGGTGTTTGTACTGTAAACAACGAAAAATAGGGAAAAACTGGAAAAAGCTGCACTTCGAATGTAACGACATTTAAGTTATTGGTGGCGGAGTTTTACGTAGGTGGCTTAAAAACTGTGGTAGAAGAATGTTTTGATAAATGCGTGTGCATAAATAATGCAGGTTTTTTTACCATTAGTGATAGGGGTGATGAAATGGTCAATTATGGTGTTGCCATTTTAAAGGGATAAGAAGAATTATCAAATTCAGTTTTTATAGCGCCTATTGATATTCTTCAGGCAATGCGTTGCTAAGAGTCTGTTGGTAGCAATGTTCTAGTGTATAAATGTTCATGAACGAAGCTTCAAAATATAGAATGGTCTATTTATGTTGTTGAATTTTGAGAGAGCTTAGAAGAATTTTGAAATTCGCTTTCCTCCATAGCGTTCCTCATTTTTTTCCCATCAATGCATCAATACATTCATTGACAGAAATGTTTTAATTTAAAAAAAATGTTTTGGTTATACTTCTCCCAGCTCCGACTGTTAGCCTTTCCATACATTTACCGTGTAAATGTATAGAAATGTACATTTGGGTTTTTTTTCTATCGCGCTAAAGTCTAGAATCAAGAAGTGAAAACACGGTAAAAATCTTAATTACTATGTCCATCCCACCGTGTATTACAGTAAAGTTCATTTTCGCAATGTTTGATATTTCTGGTAACAACCAACAATCGTCAGAACACACCGTAAACCTGTATTGTGTACAACTGTAACGCACATTTCCGGATTATTTCCAGATTCAGATCTTGGACATAACAAACGCAGTATCGAGCTTGACTCAATGAAAGATCAGACGCAATGCTTTCATAGCACAATAAAACGAAGGTATTTAAAGTTTTACAACCGTGTTGAAGAATCCAAATAGGACTTTTCTTGGCATTGCACCAAATCATACAAATATATATGACTAAGAAATCTAATTAGGTTAATTCACTTAAGATTACGCCAAAATGCCAAAGTTTGGACTAATTATACCAAAATTCAGCTTACCTACTTATTTATGTTAAAAGTAAAACCACTGTCCAACTGAAACAATCCACAATGGGTAAAATCCGTACAAAACTCTTAGAAGTAATATTATAGAAGTCGGTACTTACCTGCGTAGGTACCTATAAATAAGATGAAATAAATAGAGAATACAAAAATATGTTTTCTTTTCTTCTTTTTAATTTTGTCTCCACATTAGCCAATTCTCCTGTATATTGGGTGTGTTTACTAACATATAAACTCACATACAAAAACAGCCAGACCCGAAACAAGAATCTGTAGGTAATATAAATATTTTCTCCGTGTTGGAATCGAACCCGCAACATGCAGCGTGGCAGCCAATCGCTTAGCCACTGCACCAACCGCACCGTCAAAATAGTTTCCAATTACATTCTTCATCCCGAAATTCTTAGCCGTTCCTATCATTAAAATCTTCAGCAGCAACAATCTGTTATACTCAACACCTAATGACACCAGAAATAAAGATCAATTTCACTTACCAGCAAAAGGCACATCACACACGTACTCTTCGACGCAGTTGTCAGTATTCCCACTCCTGTCAGTCGCCCCACTGGCCACGGATGCCGCTGATGCTGCTCGAAGGAGGTTCACCTCTGTCTCCGTCTGACTGTCCCGGAGGACTGACCTCCTTTTATATTCCTGGTGAGAGAAAGGGGTAATGAGGACCAGTCGGCTATTTTGTAAAAATCTCTCTAACCCAACTGTCGCATTCCTGTCATATCACGACGTATTGCCTACCAGGGACCGTACAGCAGCCTAAACCTTTTGGAACATCTTTTACACACATTATGGTATGCAAATAAATATAATTTCAGCGTGCTTATCTAAGATCCATCGATATCGTGTAGCTACATACCTACCATCACGCCTGTATTCCCCGAAGGGTTAGGCAGAGGTGTACCAATGAACACCCACAATTCGCCGGTATATTTTCTTAGGTCCCATGTAATAGAAAGCGTGTCTATTGCTATTAACCGGGCACAAATCCAAACTCCGAGCTGCTACTATTGTGTAGCTACTCGTATCTTAAAAAGTTCGCGCTCTGTCGCTTCGCGTCGCAGCTCTCTGTGAGCTGGCCCTAAGAAAAGCTAATAAACTGGCATTAAATTATCATCAAATAGTAATCTTGCCAAACCTTTTAGAAGTTATGTTACCCAAAGTCTTTCATTAACTTTCTCGATAACGTAACGGTGTTTGATTTTAATTAATAACATAATATTTAGTTGTCAATAAAACTGTGTTTTATAGGGTCATTATCATTATTAAGTAATAGGTAAACTTTATTGAATCAGAAACTACTTTTGGGATTCCTTATTGAGTAAGGCTTTTTCAAATCAGAAAGTGCTTTTAGGATACCTACTATACGTACTGCATTCAATATAACATAAGAATAATAAGGTTTCAATGCTATTGTTATGTCAATGTTAGCGTATAATAATCTCCGTTATTTCACGAAAAAAAAGCAAAGTACCTATACTATTCAATCTGTCCTAAAAAAATATCATCAAATAGCAGTAATTTAAACAGTAACACAATAATTGCCGTTATTTCTCTAATGCTATAATAAATACAGTATCTGTAGTGTCGATTACATGAGTTTGGGATCACCACGCATGATCGTTGGTCAGGTATATAATATTATATACCATCTCGCCTATATCCTCCGGAGGGAAAAGCAGATGTATAACGCACATTATTTCCTACGTTTTGTTACACTTTATCCCATGTACCTAAAAGGGACTGAACCTCATCGTGTAGAATCCAGATTCAAAACCGAATAATAAGAAATCCAATATCACTACCCGAGCCAGGAATCGAACCCAGAAATCAACGCTTAGCTGTTGCGCTTGCGACGGTTAAACTAACGGGGCAGCTACTAGAGAGCCAATATATAGGTTTGAAACAAACCAAAACGTTAAAATTCTCCTATATTATAGGTAGGGACTTAATAAAGTCAATTGGTGTGGTAATCACGAGGCATTATTCGGCATAAAGTAGCATTCATTTTAGCGATAGCCCAAATAAAATGATAGGAAAAGATATTATAGTGCTTTAAAATATTGTAATAACGTGCTCTTTATTGCAGAAGAGGCACAGTAGCTGGGTACATTTAGAAGTAGGTACCTATCGAGTAGATTGTTATTTTTTAAAGTTTAAACTTATGACGTTCAATTGAATCATGCATCAGTGTTACTTACCTCATTCTGGAGAACCATTGCACTCGTCCGCGTGATTTTTTGTTTGGATTCTTAATTTATTTGATTAAAAGATATGGCCTATAACATACCTAACAACCTATAACATTCAGGGATAATGTAGCTTTTTTGTAGGGTTAATTTACGTTACGGTCTACCTACTTGTAAAAGGAACTTATTTACTTCGCCATAATTTATGGCAATAGATACTTGTCAATGCTGCTATGTTGTAACTATTTTGTACCTAACCTTGTACAGAAAACTCCCTTATTTGAAAAAGTTCACATTTTAATTGAATTAATGCCAATATCAGTCTCATATAAAAAACGAAAAAATAACTGTCAGAAATCCCTCTAATTTCAGTACATAGATTTATTGACAAGTTTGATTTTCTAAGTTACGAAAATTAGCCTTCGGATGCATCCTTATACATATTTTTCAAGAAAATCCCCTTTTTCTTTTTATCAGATTTAAAACCTCGATAACACTCAACACGTGTCCACACAGATTGCGAATCAAGATCCACTTTAGATAGTCCCCAATCTTGACGTAACATTGTTCCGTACAATTTGCAAGCAGTGCAGAAAGCGAGGTGGCCTGAATACGCTCGCCACCGCGCCGCACAATTAACTTGACTACTTGAACTACGCCTAACAAGAGATGTAGACTAACTCTGGTTTGTAGTTTGTGGGATATTTGAAATTAGATGATTTTATTAAGAAACTCTTGTTGTATCTGATCATGGTTTGTATAAGACCAAAATATTTACGTATGGAAAAACTTATAGTACTTAAACTGTATTAGACGACTACAATGATAGTATAGGTTAATATTGCTTAACAATATTTGAAAATAATCAGCAAATTGACTTAACTTTGCTTTTTCTTCTTTTCGTATAAATAGTTTAACCGAATCCATTCTTCTTTTTTTAAGTACTTGGTCGCAGTATGTGACCGCGTTTATCACGACATTGTTAAATATCATCCAAAGTGCAGGTGCAGGGACACCTTGATTATTCCTAACAAACAGCTACTATGAGACTTGGTAGTGCAACCTATCGATTTACGTTATTGCTATCTGAGTTTACACAGGCGATCTTCACTTCTCCACGTTACGTAAAATCTTACTTATTTCGTTCTTTAAAAATCTTTTTAAGAATCAGCAACATACGATGTTGGTAGGAATAAGTAGGAACTTTATTTCTTTTATAACACAGTAAAGATGGTATGTAAATTGAAGTTTAAAAAATATGGCTTCAGGCTAGAAAGCAACTTCTACGTTGTCTACGTGTTGCGTTATGTATTCGTTTAGGCGCTCTCTGTCTCATCACGTTATGTCCAAGACTCATTTAAACACAAAAAATACAATAGTACTGTGCAAATTTTAAAAAATCGTGTAGATTAATAACAAGCTCTAAAAAATAAAGCAAAAGAAACAAAAACGCAAAAAATAAAAAAACAAAATCACATAAAATAAATTTTATTGCGAAACTAAATAAAAATCAAAAATTAATACACAAAGCCTTAAATAAATCGCTTAAACTTAAAGAATTTCACATTTTCGTCCGATACAATTTGGATAATAATATCAGTCTGATTGTCTTTCCGATTGCAATATAAGTTAACTCCAAATTAAAATGATAAAAACTAAAGAAATTACAACTACGTACTGAATATACTGTCATGTAGGTAAAATATAACACTTAGGCCACGTGTTCAATGTGAAACAAAGTTGTGCAACATTGTTTCCACAACATGTTTTAGTGATAAAATGTTGCAGTTTGCTAATGCTAATGTTCCGAGTCTTAGAACATTACATGTTGCAAACAATGTTTTGTTGAAAACAAATGTTTTGTTACTGTTGCTTAACATTGTTTCAAATGAATATAGGTCTTTACTAGTACATTTGAAAAATTAAAATCGTTTTGTGAAATGATGGAAAATTAAATGCTTTGAAAATTCGGTAGGGTTTATTTAAATGCACATGCGCAAAATCACTCAAGGCAGTTCATAAGATGTTTCTCATAAATAAATCAATCTAACCGATTAACTGTTACTTTTAACTTAGAAATATAGAATTACAAAAATAAATGGCAAGCTATCATTATAAAAATATTTCATTCCATTCATAAGAAAATAAAGTTTATTTTTGTTTAACATTTTGTACATCACTTCTTTTTCATAACTGCCAATTCCACATCCACAAAACGATTTTAAATCTTAGCTTACAACTAAATGTAGCACCTTACGGAATATTTAAGCAAATAAAATATTCTATTTACAGACAACACTAATATACTCTTTAAAAATAACTTTAGAGCACCATAATTGAAAAAATAACCCTTTTTTAAACTATGTAATAAACGCTATCTCTTTCCACCATTGTCATTTTCAATACAATAAAATGAGATGGCAATAGAGATGCGGCATTTTTACTTTCAAATAAGGGTTAAAGACTAGGGCGCTAAGCAGACACCGTTATAAAAATATTATCAGCTATTCACTACGTCACCCTGCGTTTTTTTTCTAATTCTTATCTCTTCTACAACCTCCATTATAAGCTGAAATGTTTTAAAATAATTTAAATGATTTTTGAAATAAATAAAAATGTCTATTGACATGCTCTCATGCAAGGCAAGTGTTTTGTGCTTGGTTAAAATGAAAAAGGGTGCCTAGTTCGAACAGGTGGATAAATTTGGAGTTTCAGACGTAACTGCAGAAGTACGTCTAGTATGGAAATGATGATCAAAGTGCTCATAAAGGTTCCCATGGTTACATAATAGGGTTAGATACAGAAATAGACACTTTTTTCTTGTTTTTCCGTAAGTGTTTTGTTTTAACAGGAAAACAATTATCATTAAAAAAGTAGGTATACCTAATTTAGGAGTCATTAAAAAATATGTTAACTTTATATTTACAAAACATGAACCTAAAACAAAAATAAATTATTTTCCTACTAACACAAAATTTTAAGAACTTCCTTTTTGGAACCGATACGAGCACCAGTAATCTGATAAATTAAACTGATATACAACAAAATCAGTAATTAATCATCAATTCCACAAAACTGAAACGGTAAACAAGACCATTGTAGGTAGATAATACGAACAAATAGCAGTTCTATTCAGGACTAACCTGGCTCAAAGGCCTGATCCTTTCATGAATGCAGTTCTCAGCCTGTTTGGCCGAAGGAGGCGGATGGTCAGGCGTCGGTGGCTGTTCATAATGCGTCGGCGACAACGGAATAGAGGCCCTCTTCCCCTCATAATACCTCTCACAATCGCTCGGACTATTCATCGACTGATCGTCTAGCAAACTTTCTAAGGAAGACCTCTCTTGGTTTGAGTATTTCCTTACTCTATTATCATTCATTCTCTGTTCATAGTTCTCGTTTGGAACAAAATTGTTTCTTCTTAATTTTCTTCTGGGGTTTTGCTCTTTGACGACGATGTTTTCGTACATTGCCGTGATGGCGACTGGCTGTGAGCGATGCTTGAGGCTAGGCCGTGGGTTAGGAACTGGGGCTACTCTGGGCGAGTTGTGGTTCTCTTCGTACTCCGAGTAGGAGAGCTTGCTGTCGACGTATTGGTCCACCGACCGACCGTGTTTGAGGTAGTGTTTAGCACCCTGTAACAAAAGAATTTGGGTATGTTAGGGACGTATGTAAAGTGCTTTAGATACAACTAATTTGCTTCTCGTATTTTTTTAGCGTGTCTTGGTGGGCTGTTTATTTTCTGTTTGAGAAAAGGCTTCTGCAGCGGGACATTAATAGGTGGTATGCAATATATTTTTAATATTTATAAACAAGTCAGCCATGACCACAGGACATCTATTGAAAAATAATTATAAATGTCAACTAAATATACCGGCGAACTGTGGGTGTACATTGATACACCTCTGCCTAACCCTTCGGGGAATACAGGCGTGATGGTTTATTAAATGTCAACTTCAAGTTTTAGTGTGTGATCAATTTTATTAGCGTTATAGTAACTAATTGTCAGTTTATTTCTTCCTATTTGTATAAGTACTACAGTATTGACTGTAGGTTGCAAAGCGGTGGTGTTCAGCTTAAAACATTGAGTTTAACCAGCGCTTAGCAACCCTCTAGGTGGGACATTAGCATAATGCTAAAACTTGATCCTTGTGATGATCCCATTCATGATGCTTCTGGTATTATTGATAATTCTGCTGTAGGTACGTACTACTGCTATACTACTGGAGACAATAAACGTTTATTCTACTCTATTCTAACTCTCTCAAAACATTGCCTTCATTTATCTCATTGCAGTCACTTCTGGACATAATTAAAATCTCTCCACTCGTATTAATACTAAACTGAACTATTCGCAATTTGGCTACCATCATATCGGTTATTTTGCGAAGCCATTGCTCCAAATTGTTTAAAAGAGTTTCAAGTTCATCTATTTAGGCTAAGGTTAATTCTTTAAGCATAAGTAGTCACGTTTTGATACGAATAACATTACATACTATTTATATGAACATGTGACTTAATATTATTGTTTGAATCTCATTAACATTGACGGTTCCACATTAAAATTCTTGTGCACTGCGCATGACCGCATATTGGGTCTGTAGTAGACGCATTGAAAATATACAAATCTTTTATTCTTTTGGAACTTAGATTATTTAGACTTTAAGGTGTATTTTTATCTACATTTCTTTGCAGTGTTAATAATTATAAAAATTAAACATATTATTCAATATTATGCGTATATTATTTTATAATTACTTTTATTTTTTGGCTTTGTGAAAACCCGTGTTACCAAATCATCATTTGCTTAGCCTTTTCCCAACTATGTTGGGGTCGGCTTCCAGTCTAACCGGATGCAGCTGATAACCAGTACTTTACATGGAGCGACTGCCTATCTGACCTTCACAACCCAGTTACTGGCCAACATGATACGTCTTGGTTAGACTGGTTATCAGACTTCTTGGCCTCTGACTACCCGTAACGACTGTCAAGGATCTACGAATGACAGCCGGGACCAACTACCCAAAACCAAACCAAATATTATCCTACTACTATTATAAAGGCGAAAGTTTGTATGTATGTGTTACCGGCCAAACCCGATTTCAGGACAAACTAGTTTTGCCTAGGCTAAACTAGTTCGTCCTATACACGATCGGATGAACTGGTATAGCCTAGGCCAAACTAGTTCATCCTAAGACCAATAGGATAAATCAGTTTAGGCTAGGCCAAACTAGTTTATCCTAATATAAGCATGCGCACACCTAGGATAAACTGGTATGGCCTTGTCTAAACATTTTAGAATACCTGGAAAGGCAAAATAAATTGGTATTTTATTAAATTTTAATTATTATTGGTAAAATAAGATACTCCGTAATTCGAAAATAATCTTATTTATTAAAATATAATATTTTGTCGTTAAAACGAATGGTACTAACAGTTATGGTACCTAATTCAAACAATCACAGTATCGATTATTATTACTTTACTTCGAGCTGTCATAATCTTAATGCACTAATTGGAATCAAGTAAACTGAACAAATAATTAAAATTTAATAAAATACCAATTTATTTTGCCTTTCCAGGTATTCTAAAATGTTTAGACAAGGCCATACCAGTTTATCCTGGGTGTGTGCGTGCTTATATTAGGATGAACTAGTTTGGCCTAGCCTAAACTGATTTATCCTATTGGTCTTAGGATGAACTAGTTTGGCCTAGGCTATACCAGTTCATCCGATCGTGTATAGGACGAACTAGTTTAGCCTAGGTAAAACTAGTTTATCCTGAAATCGGGTTTGGCCGGTAACATATGTATGGATGTTTGTTACTCTTTCACGCTTAAACGGCTGAATGGATCTGGATGAAATTTGGCACAAAGATAGATTATAGTCTGGAATAACACATAGGCTACTTTTTATCCCGGGAAAATGTACGGTACCCGTAGGATAACACATCAACTGTGACGCGGACGAAGTCGCGGGCAGAAGCTAGTAAATAATAAATAAAAAACTAACTACTCTCAATAACATTGAAACTACCCTTACCTTCGCAATCCACTGCGAGCTATATAAGAAAGATCTCTACACACAACCATAGCAAAAATTACCTGTATATCATCCAAATCGTCCTGACTCCTCGCATGGGGTCTCAGCTCATAGCTGTACCCCGAAGAGGGGGAGTTTGCGTGGGTGGGGGACACTGACAGGTTCCTCCGTGGAGGTTTCTTGGGAGGGGTGGGCTGCAATACATTAGAGTCATGTTATGGTCGTTGGTATGGTGTAGTTTGGGTTTTATGGGGTTTAGGCAAATTTTGGACAAGGAAATGTGTGTAGGATGTTTTATGTAATGGCAATAAATATGTAGATAGTTAGGTAGTAAATCGACTCATTTGCATACCTATATGCACGCAAAACTGTACGTTAAGCAATACCTAAATACAACCAGTAATACTTCATACAAATTCTTGTACAAATTGACGGTACAAATGAACGCTAATGAGCAATTTAGAAGGCTGCCTATCTCCGAGAATAGCAATCAAATAGGCGTCTATTTCTGTACCATCTCGTTGTCATCGCAGAAGCGAGATAAGTGCCCGCAATTGAGTAATAGGGAATTTGAATGGCGATGAGGATAACATCGTATGGGGGCGCAAGTAGTGGGTAGAGGGCGGAGTTGACGATTATACATAATTGTTTAAGATACTG
Source organism: Caradrina clavipalpis (assembly GCA_932526535.1). Taxonomy (NCBI): domain Eukaryota; kingdom Metazoa; phylum Arthropoda; class Insecta; order Lepidoptera; family Noctuidae; genus Caradrina; species Caradrina clavipalpis. Next base: position 8,408,541 of record OW052105.1, read on the forward strand.
ATGACGGGACAAATTATGATAAATATTATCTTCAGGTAATCGAAATATAGCGCTGCTTAGAGGATTTGCGTTGGGTAGTTATTATAATCTTGACGGTATGCTTTTAACGATTTGAGAAAAATGATACATGCTTGAATCAGTGCCAGAAAATGCAAAAAGATACTAGAATTGTGTAAATATGGGGTAAAATGCAAAGTCCATTGTAAATGATCATTAAAAAACTAGCAAATAAACGGATCTCAACAAGAACCAAAATCTCTGTAAATCTCTATAAGACATTAGGTACAACCAACAATTAAGTCGCAAGAAAACAATGTTAGCCATGTTTATCTTTTTGTGTAACTGTCTCGTTAGCCTACTGGTCCTAAGCGCGACTGCTTCGTTCGAGTTCTTGGGTTCGATTCCCAGGTCGAGCAAGAAGTGTTATTGGGTTTTTCTTTATGTTATTGGGCCTAAACATACCGGCGAACTGTGGGTGTACAACTCTGCCTAACCCTTCGGGGAATACAAGCGTGATAGTATGTTATGTTACAATTTCTCACGAAAGTCGCTATTCCGTCATGACTTGGACAGCATCACGTGGCCCAAGTGGTCCAAGTAATTCAATCTTGGGCCGCGGATGAGGGGTAAATTGGTTGCAGCCGGTCACTGAATGGACAATTTTCTACATAAAAGCCTATTAGCCTACAGATGCTGGACTAACCGAGATTATTGGGACTCTGCTAGGGAATTTTCAGCTAGATAGTACGCTTTACGTCCTTTAAGTTCGGAGTAGTCAAATCTAGATTAAATCCATTAAAATGCGGTAATGTCGTGCCTTTTGGTAACATGGTGAGGTAGCCTTATGTCCAGCAGTGGACGTCCTGCGGCTGATAAGATAAATATGATGTACGTTAAGCCACCGAGGTATCAGCATCACCAACAGAACTTCAAGAGTATATAGCCATAATCGACGAGAATTTCCAGTCACAGCACAAACTACCAAATTAACTACAGCTTACTCTAACAATACAAACGCGATAATGCATTTAATCTGTCATTAAACTACTGCTGAAACCATTCCGCTTAAAACGTTGCCCCATATTACGAAGCTCGGTTTACAAATTCACTAATTGCAATAGTAAACGAGGGTACCGTAAACAGTGTATAAAACCGTAATGTTTACGTATAAATAAATGTCTGTTCTTTGGTGTTGGCCTATTTACGGTTTTGGCTCAGTTTGAGGAGTGGTGCAAGATGCTCTCATGTTGCGTTGAGACAAAACCATTATTAAGGTAACCAGTAATTATGGAAGCAAACACGTAGAACAGTTTATGAATTTTGAGAACAGCACTTAACACAATGGCAGACAACGAGAAGCAACTGAAGAGCCGCGAATCGTTCACGGAACACAATAGTCACTCACAATTAAAATAAGCAGCGTATTAATATTACCGCTGCACCAAGCGCGTGCGCTGAGGGAAGTGAAGAAAGGTAAAGTGCAAAGGTTCAAAAGGGAATTGCTATAATCACCGATCTTGGCAGACAAGTAAAATTATAAGGTTTTTACCATTTCATTTAGAATGCTACCATCATTTCTGGCGCAGTACGTAACGCCTTTGGCAGCACCAATAAGTAAAACTCTTTTTCTGGAAAACTCGTTCTAGTAAAATGAGAGAGTGCATCGTAGTATTTCATATTAATCAATCTATGTATTGCCCTAGATAAAGTCACAGTTCCAATTGTGGAACGCTAACCTACCAACGATAACATTTATCTATGATTACAATCTCTACATGTTTACATATTAAGCTATAACAATTATCACGAACTACTTAACCCATTTCATTAATAGCTTGGCGACGTGACCCAACCTAATTTGTATGAAACATGCTTCCTATATTGTTTCCCTTAGAGACTAATATTCGGTGTATTTTAATGCTACACCTGCCTTAAATGTAACTGTTAACGCCAATTAGTTTCGTGTAATTTACGGGGAAATGGTGAATTTGACCGATGGAAATTCGTGGAGGCAATTTGGTGTTACTTTGAAGGCTTTGACGGGTGGCCTGACGCGATCAATTATGTAGAATGTGTATGCTTTTAACACGATATTATGTTGATGAAGAAAAAATAGGGAAATGTGTCACCGTCTTTTGTAGCAACAGGACTTTCTTTGCTTGCCCAAGGATCATCTTGTAGACTTCAGAATTAATCCATCTAAAAATCCACTTAAAAGTTAAAGACTATTATACAGCTACCGAAATAGAACATTATACAGCTTGCATTCCTCTACCAAAACAGACTAATGCAAAAAGCATTCTGGATAAACTCCATCTTGCAACAAAATTAACACATGAAGCAATAAACTCCAAAACAATACAAACACAAAAATTTCAAAGCCCCTTTCCACGAAGCCCGTCTTCAAGTACGAAGGACTTCAAAGGGCTGGTAGATATAAATTGGCGGCGCAAGCGCAACGTTGATGCGCGCGACAGCGATTAATATGGCGCCGGAACACGCCATTGATTTGTACGCGGGATATTGACCGTGACCGATGGGGCTTGTTGCACATGATAGATGTACCGCTCGACGAAGGGCCTTTTATGAATAATAAAATTATACATTGTTGAGGTGTGTGTCGTAGTGTTACTCAATTGTCAGTGAAATATCACCGAGAAAACTTTGTATCTATAAGAGGCGTTGGATCATTTCAGCATTGATCGTTGACATATTTGTAGGATTAGTTGCTATGATGATAAACAGAACTAAAGTACGCGATACTGTTGCCATGCTCAAAACGAAAACTATAGAAACCATCGGTTTTAAAGAAGACATCACTGCTATTACAAGCCAAGGCCACACCAAGAAACATTATTTATTTATTTATTTATTTAAACTTTATGCAACAAAAAGTACAAAGGCGGACTTAATGCCTTAGGCATTCTCTACCAGTCAACCAAAGGTGGTGAAGAGATAACACGGTAGGTGCAAATAAAAACAAAAGAACAAAATTTGATACTTTCAAAAACAAAATAAAAATTAACCCAATGCAATTATATAAATAACTTAATTCATACACAAGTACAACATATCTAAAATTATCCATACTAATACATAAATATATTTACTGTATAAAATCCTATACATAAAACATAAATATATATATATATATATATATACATACCTATATACTTATATACAAAATACATAATATCACAAGAAACCATAGAAAGGAGGATTACGAGACAACTCTTACTATTGGTTTTGAAAATAGCTCCGCAATTTCCGCTTGAAAGCATACCGACTGGTAGCTGTCCTGATATCAAGAGGGAGCGCATTCCAAAGAAGGATAGCCTGGATATGAAAGGAAGAATGAATGAAATCAGAAGTGTGAGAGGGACAGTTAAGTAGAAGATTATTAGTAGAACGCAGACTCTTAGCATGAGTAGAACAAAGATATTGAAAATGAGAAATGAGATAAGAAGGAGGAGAAGGAGAATTAAGAAGGGAGAAAAGCGTGGTTAACGCACGTAAATTTCTTCTCTGGCGAATGGGCAACCATTTAAGTTCGGCCCTGAAGCTTGATACGTGGTCATATTTCCGCAAATTGAAAATGTAACGAATGCAATTATTGAGAACCCTGTCCAGCTTATCCAACAACACTGCATTCAAGTCAAAGTAGCACACGTCACCATAGTCGATTATAGGAAGGATTAAGGTCTGCACAAGCATTGCTTTCGTCCTTGCAGGCAAAAAGTTTCTCAGGCGATATAAGGAACGCAAGGTACCGTTGACTCTCCGACAAACACCGGAAACCTGACTCTGCCAGCTTAGCGTAGAATCAAGATATAAACCGAGATCCTTCACACAGGGGCTTATTGGAATGACAGTCGTATTCAGAATAATAGGAGGAAGGGTTAAAGCTGCCACTCTGCTCATCATGCGAGAACTACCAATAACAATCGCCTGGCATTTTGTGGGGTTTACAGCCACCCCAAACCTGTCAGACCAATTGTTAACGGCATCAAGATCCCGGTTTATATCCTGAATAGCCACAGACAGGTCAGCTACCTCGGTGGCAGTATACAGCTGAAGGTCGTCAGCATACAAATGATACGCACACTGAAGAAAGGGAGTAATGAAATTAATAAAAATAGAAAACAGTAAAGGAGAGAGAATGCCGCCTTGAGGAACACCAGCACCAAGATCACGCCAACTCGAAGAATCCTCATCAACGCGAACCGACTGCTGACGTCCCCGAAGATAGGAGGAGAACCATTCCAGCGCCTCAGATGAAACTTTAAGATTCGAGAGCATAGGAAGGAGAATATCGTGACTGACGGCGTTAAAGGCGTTGGAGAAGTCAATTAACACCAAAACAGTGACCTTGGTATTCTCCATTGCATCCCTAACGTCACCAGTCACTTTAAGAAGGGCAGATGTTGTACTGTGCCCAGGCCTGAATCCAGATTGGAAAGAACTCAAGAGGTTGTTACGGTGAACATACCCCGAAAACTGCTTATGAACACAGGCCTCAAGCACTTTTGACAGAAATGGGAGAATGGAAATGGGTCGGAAATGAGTAGGAAAGCAGGGATTTGAAATTTTAGGGATAGGCCGGACATAAGCTTTACCCCATAGGGAAGGGAATACTCCAGAATCCAAAGAAAAGTTAATAATATAGGTAATGGGAGGAAGTAGAAAGTCGAGGATAGTAGTGATCATAAAACGGCTAATGTCATCACAACCCACAGCATTGGATTTGATGGAGAGGATGATCTTTTTAATTTCATCCTCAGAGGCTGGAGAAAACTTAAAAGGATCCACATCTGGTCTTGCTAAGCCTGCAATGAAATCAACCGTCTGAGACAACATTCGGGAATCCAAATGACAGGTAGTAGTGAAATGACGGTTGATATCATCTAAGGCAATAGTCTTTGGGAAATCAACTTGACGCTGTTTACCGATACCCAGTGTACCGAGGAACTTCCAGATATCCGCAGGAGAAGAAGACGTTATATTTTCTAGAATATGGCGGCGTTTAGCGTTACGTATCATTTGATTACAAAGATTCCTCGCTGCTTTGTAAAAAATCCAGTTTTCTTCAAGCCGGTCTTTCTTGAATTTGCGAAAAGCACGATCCCTACGCCTCATCGCCATTCGAACCCCTTTCGTCATCCAAGGAGCAGGCGGACGCTTAAGCTTCACCTTCTTAATAGGAGCGTGAGTGTCATAGAGTGCAACGACAGTCCGATTGAAAACACTCAATTTGTCATCAACAGTCGTTGCCTCCATAAGCTGTTCCCAGTTAAGCGTTGACGCATCCTGGCGGAGCTTATCTACATCCATGCGCGCAAAACAACGCATGTGCAGCACTTTAGGGCGTGGCTTGGGAGGTTTTAGGATATATGAGAGGTAGATGAGGTCGTGATGGGAAAAGCCAGGAGCGGGACACTGACCATGAGAGGAAACAAAAGAAGGAGCAGATGTAAGGATTAGGTCGAGCCAAGTATCATCACCTGAGACATTACAGTGAGTAGGCTGTAAACATTAATTTGCAGATCTTGATAGCCTCATCAGAATTTATGTATTCTTAATTGACAGTTCGTATCTGGTCGAAGAACGAAAACGTTTATTGAACGAGGTCTTTAAACCTGACGAAATCACACCAGAACCATATCCATCAGAGGTAAGGCAGAGTGCCCATATGGACCTCGTCAGAACAACATAAACATATTAGCTAAAATCCACTCTTCTGCTTTCTCCAAACCCATAATAATCCATCCACAGGAAGGATATTTTGGTATGTTTATGCAACGCCAATATCATAAACGTAAATAAGACGCTGATGCACATATTATTTATTATTTTTCGTAAAAGCTGTAACGAGTCCCGGTAACCCACATATTTACGATGAAATCATTTATCTTTCCGTTGATATTTATATAGTACACAATGCATAGTGGACGGGCGTCTGGTAAGCCACATGTGGATGTTGCAATCATCAGCTAACGACTGTATGATAGGTAGAAATAGTTTCATTAATGGACCGTTTATTGTTCGTTGATTAGAATCTGAAATAAAGTCAGTTCTGAGAAATCTGCAATGATGGCATGTCAAGGAAAAATATTGTTTATCTTGGTACAGTTACTATCTGAACAGTTTCTCAGGAATGCAGACTGATTTTCAGCTTGGCAGGTTTTGTTGATTGAGTTTTTTACATCGATCAAGTTATTTGATCATTTATATTTGCAACAGGCGAAAACGAATAAAGATTATAAACGTTTGTTAACCTCTAACAATGACTCATGATGACCAACTGAAAGCTCTGACAAGATAAACAATGTTTACAAAACATTTGACTCACATTCACATAGCAATACCATACTAAATCGAGAATGTAAAAGAGGACAAGGTCTTTGGATCAATTCAATACTAGTAACCTATTTAACCATGATTGTAATATATATTTTTTAAACATTTGAAGATTGTATCTAATTGGCTACTGATCAAACGACCGATATACTGAATAGTGAAGAATGCTGCCTTGATCATATGTTAGACGCATCATCATCATATCAGCATCTCTGAAAAACCACCAACCATCCCGGTCCTGTTAGAGACATGGAACAATTTCCTAACCCTGCATATTAAGTACACCGACTGAACGTTGGGATATCCTCAAGAATGGCTGCCATATACAGAAAGCTTCAAATCAAATTTTAACAATCGTTAAATAACAAACAGACATCACGACTATAAACAACATAAGACTACACGCCATCGAAAACAACATTGAAACATTTAAACAAATAAAACGAAATGAAACATAACATTTAATTTTCAATAAACACCTGCAGGTATTTCCCGTGGTGGACTGTCAATGCGTGTTCCGCGTAAACATGAATACCACTGGCTGTACGCCAAACGCGAGATATTTCCGTGCCCGCTAAACATTCGGTATCAATGATCAGAAAATATCTGCAATTACATAACTGTGCTGTATTTTGGGAGGACCAGTGATAATGTTGGATTAGTCACGGCTAACTTCCGCAAATTTACTTTTTGTCGCCAGAAGACTCATGGTTTGGAGTGGATCATTGACATATCTTCTTTAAAGACAAATAAGGACTCATGTGACTTGTGAGGCCTCAACAAAGTATTGACCTTTTCGGAATGTGTGTTAAATTGAGAAGCTTCTTACAATCCTATTGAAACTGGTACTGTAACGGCAACTATTACTATGAGCTTGATAAACCATAAAAGATCAACGCCAATTCAAAACTAAAAGCAGCATAATTATGCCTTTTCAAAAGCAACTGACAAATTAGCAGACCTATAAAATAATTCCACTGAAGTTAGAAATTTAATTTACGACGAAATCATACGAAACATCTATAAAACTTCAGAGTATCTCTTTTATAGTCTTTGATATGTTACCTACGTTATTTTTGTCGACTATGTGAAATTACAAAACATCGGAATTGGGTTATTAGGCCCTTGACACAAGGTTTTATGGAGTTGTTTTGTTCCTGAAACGTTGTTGTTGTCACTTTTTAATTGTTTTAATCACTCTGCATTTGTTTATTGTATACGCTTGCATCAAGTATTGTTACGTAGAAAAAGCCAAAGTTAAAGATTTGTACGATTTCAATGATTTCCGCAACAGGCTAAGGTCTTATCAACAGAGATCCCTACTTTCCAATACCTTACTTAAAATGCAAAAATTGCAACTTACATTGGACTCACACGCACAGCGCTATGCACATAAAACTCACAAACACAAACAAACAATTCACACTAAAACCACACACATATGCACTTGCACCTAGAACCACATAACAATCAATTTTCCGCAATAACCGATTCCTAATCGATAGCGCGAATATCTCGACGCCGATTGTAATCGAATGCGTTGGAGCGTGCGAACGCAAGCGTCGGTTTGATACGCGACGGCGCGACTGACCGCCCAATTTCTTTGCGTCAACTCATCGCGTAGTCGTGCCATGTGGCCATCAAGAGATGTACCAGTTATGAACAATGCTGCATATGTGGTACTAAATATAGATAAGTGGCGGTTTAGACGTAACTCTGCAGACAAGATAATGCGATGGAATGATGTACTAAGGTATGATTAAGGGCTTTGACATACTAGTCAAGTTGAAGAATATTCGCAATAATCTACTTTAAAGAAACAGGTATTAGAACCCAAATTTACATTACGGGTCAACCAAAATTGTCACGATAATAAATAAACTATGCTGCTGCAGTACATTGATTGACGGGCCTGTTGGTTTAGTGGTTAGTGGCCCTGACTGCTAAGCCGGAGGTCGTGGGTTCGATTCCCACCCAGGACAAACTTTGTGTGATGAGCATGATTGTTTGTTCTGTGTCTGGGTGTGATTTATCTATAATATGTATGTATTTATAAATTATATAAGTATGTATATCAGTTGTCTGGTTACCATAACACAAGCTCTGCTTAGCTTGGGATCAGATAGCCGTGTGTGAGTTGTCCCAAGATATTTATTTATTTATTTAGATATTTATTTATTTAGATTGATAACCAAACCAATAGCTGAAACTCCGAATTTATTAGCGAAATAATTACTTTCAGCGATCTGTCTGATTCTTTGTCCCTTTTATTCTTGCTCGTCATAACAGGATACAATATATTTTGATATATCCTTCTGTGTTGTATTGTGTGAATACAAAGAAAATTAATTCAGTCTCGCAACAAGATGATGGTGACAATTAGTACTGGTAAATAAACTAATCAACTGTCTGCGACAAAAACATACGATGCACAAACATATGGCCACGTTAATCGCTTTTCTCACGAGCTTTTTATTCACTTTTTATTTGAAACTTAGACGTCATTACGATTTGTAACGTAGTTTATTTTCATGATGTGGGTTACATGTCTTTTATTTCCTACATTAGAAGAGCAGAACAAGTTAGTAAATCACATGGAAGAAAGTAATTCAGTAAAATTCGATCTTAATTTTTTTCATGAGATTAAGCTGTACATGTCTCTTAAAGAATTGGACAATCCAGTCTAAATATTTCATTTCTCTCTCAATACTACGAGACTACTTAGACCAGACGTAATCAGAAACAGTTCAAAAAAATCTTCCTACTCTTTCGAGGATAATACAGGCTAGGCTGACTGACTAACTTTTTTTTATGGCACCAATTTCCCAATGTGATCATATCAATGTGACAGTTCCACACAAAAATGTAGTACAACTGATGAAAATATGAAACAGAGTAATAATTCAGTTCAACATTTCAGTATTGGTCTCATTATCTCATAGTAAGTTTTATTTATGAGTCCTTTCATGGCTGAAAGATAGACCATAAATTAAGTCACCCAGTATATGAAACGTAACTTGATTATGAAATAATAGTAGGCACTCCTCTGCTATCAACATTACAGACAACAGCGTGATTGAATTCATTCCTACCTATAAAACCTATGCATTAACATCAACTGTGTCATTTCGTGACAGCCTACCGTGACCGCAATTGTTCGTTTTTTTATAATTTCCCTTTAGTTCGCGTGACACCCGACGATCGTGCAACAGGTCATCGGGCGGGACAAAACACGAATTAATTATAATACTGTTGTTCTTGTGATTACAACGGACAACATTGAAATGCATGTTTCGGATTCATTATTCAAATAGGTTCCACTAATTAGTTTAATTACATGATTATGAATTAATTCGGAATGGAGATATTTCGAATGTGTTTTTTAGTAATCAGGTTTGTCGTTGGCTTGCGGTTTGCAATCCAAGGATATTAAAAAAAACCTGAGTATTTTAGCAGTAATTGATGCTAGAAATATATATTAATGCGAAAATTTGGATGGATGGAAGTTTGTTACTCAATCACGCCAGAAGGGCTGAAGGGATCTGGATAAAATTTGGTACAAATATTGATTATAGTCTGGAATAGCACATAGGCTAGTTTTTATCCCAGAAAAGATACGGTTTCCGTTGGATAACATATATTCATTTTGACGCAGACGAAGTCGCGGGAGGAAGCTGAATATGTATTAAAACAACAAATTCCATGTGAAATGTGAAGAATGAGTTGCAAAGAAAATATCTAGTATACTCCAAGTTTTATTACCGTGGACTGCAACTCACAGACCGTCACACACAGCTGAATGTTAATCCCTTGATTGTGTTTAATTACAAGTATTTTTCCCACAACCAATTAGGACCATGTTCATATGACAACAAAGCAATAAATATATCAATTAGTCCCTGTCTTTACTAACAAACGACCATTCTTATGCTTTTATTTCTTGAAACTTTTCTTCATAAAATTATTCAGCGCTTTTTGAGCTTTATTGATGACTAATCGACCACAAAAACCTGATTTATGAAAGGTTAATACACTGATTATTGTACTGAATGTAATTCTTTTTATATTGTTGTATTGATTGCTAAAATTATTTAATGCCATATTACAATTGACTTAATGATAAAGTTGAAAGAGATTTGGAGAAAAAGGATTGGATTAAAAAGGAATTTAGAGAGGAAAGTGTAGTACAGAAATTATTGATACTTATTGATTCGCAAAAGCGTGAAATTATTTTTCGTTGCAATCATATACACACTAAAATGACGTGTACTAGACACGTAAAATGCTCGTGTATTTTTAGATATAGCGCAGTCCTTTGCGAATCAATAGTAGTAAAAGATTAAAAATCTTTGACAAAGAGAACATTTAGATGTAAAAAAATAAATTATATTGATTAAAGATTGTTTTCTTACCGAAACTTTGCTGTATTCATGATGATGCGCCAGAAGCAGAGGCGCACAGCTAGAGGCTGCACTGGACACGCTCAGCGCATCGCCTTCGCTGGTCCCCTCCGTCTCATCCCACCGCCGTCGCCCCGACCCGCTGCGAACACCCCCGACCAATCCCGAAACCCGCTCAAGCGAAGCACAATCAAGCGACACGTCCGTATCGACCCTCGGAATACCACTATCATCCTCGCACTCAGACGACGAACTCTCAGAACCTCCTAAGCCAATACCACTTTCATGCTTCGAAGAAGAATCCTCTTGATTCTCCTCTACGATAACATCGATTTCAGGTTTGGTACGGCTTCCAAATCTGAAAGAGTCACTGTGGACCCACGGTCTTTTCGCCGTACTAACTTCTGATTTCACTGTGTCCGCGTCAGAAATTTCCTCGTCCGAGTGCAAGGTGCCGTCGTCGGAATCATCTGACGAGTTTGCGATACAAGACTTGAAGGAAGCATCAGATTTTATTGTGGCGTTAGAATTACAACTATGGAGTGACCAGTGACCGGAATATTCCGAGGAGCTCGATTTTCTTATAGGCAAATGCACACCAGAAGCGTGAGATAGAGTAGAGGCGGTCGATGTTGAATGATCATTTAATGATATCACTTCTGCAATGTCTTTGATAGAGTAAGGACGTGCTGATGAAGACGATGTAAGTGTGGATGGGTGTGACATTGGAGTGTAAATAGGACTGTCTAGATCAGGTTTGTTTGCACTCAGTCTCGAATTCCTCGCGATTATATCATCTACAGTAACAACCGCGTATGGATCTTCTAAATTGTGCGGCACCGATTTATTTTTAGGCAAATGAAATTTGGTTGCTGTCGAATAAGGAGATGTATTTAAAGTAATATCTGGCGTTGAAATACTTCTTTTAATAGCTGAGAATTTCACGACTAGGTCAACAGGAGAATCACGTCTGCTTGAGTGCAATGTGCAGGTGCCTGAATCACAGTAACACTGAAATGATGAAGATATCATGTCTGACATATTTTTAAGTGCTTCAGTGTCTATAGTAACTTTTCCATCTTCGGGATGAATAGTTTTATCTAAAAGGTCTTCAGCACTACTGTGGAACTTGCGAGGTCTAGGCCTACAAAAGCATATAGCAGTTTCAAAATAGCTATCTCTTTTGTCGTTGGGGACTTTTGTAAATGGTGGTACATCACTATAAAGAGTCTCTCTATTAAAAATATAAATAAACTCTTTAACTGTAGGTGCTGTATATATGCAGTGTCCTGTACCTCTTATGTGATAATGTGCTAAAGTTTCTTTTAAAAATGTATTATTCCATTGAGGTAAATCTTTGACTTTTACTGAATTTCTATCTACTTCAATATTTGTGAACGTTTTATGCCTAAATAGAACTTTCTTCTTACCAACATTCTCGGCCTTTTTATTTGGCATAGTACCAGTCATAGACAAGTACATAGGTTTTTCTTCAGCATCATAGCTGCAATCAACGTTTTCTAAAGCACTAGCTTCCGTCATATCTGAAGAATCTGACGAGTTTGATTGAGTTCTAGAGATTTGCGATTTCGAAACAGACAGCGGAGCCTTACCGTGTCGAAAAGACTTGGACTTTTCCGACAGTAATATATCTTCCAGATTAGTTTCATCTATCATGGAATCCGACGATGTGGATGATCGACTGCAGGTAGACATTTGTTCACTAAAACTATCTGAACTAAGTTTCTTAGGAACAAACGTTCTTTTAACAGGCTCTGGTTGTTTCCTTTCTTGGATTATAGATATATTCTCATATAATGTTTTCTTTTGTACTTCATCAAGAGGTTTTACAGGAATGTGAATTCTTGCAGCAGGTTTTGGTATTTTCTTAATTTCCATTACTACGTTTTCATAAATATTTTCGTTACTATGTGCACTAGCCGCCATTGTAAGTCTCGGCGGAGGTTTTGGAAGTGATAACTTCTTGACGCTATTGCTTGTATCAAATTTAGAAAACTCATAAGGCTCGTAGCATTCGTTCACTGAGTTTGTTGATTCTGTAGAGACAATTGAAGTGACAGATCTGCGGTTCTTTATCTCCCTGGGTTCAAATATATTTAACTTCATAGAGCTATTAACAGCTTCATTAATACTTAAATCTTTATTACTTTTATTACAGTCTATTTCTGTAATAACCACAGATTCTGGGATAGATTCTTGAGAATCGCTGAGTTCATTGTTCTCCGAAATATTAGGTAAAGACGTTTTGAATCCAGGACAGCTCCTATTACTTCTGTTAACGACAGAATCTCTATTCAATGTGCCTAACCGATCTAATGATATCGTATCAAATTCGTCGTTACATACTATTTCACCCGATTCCTCCTTTTTCGACAGCATTTTAAAGAATTTACTATTTCCTATTAGCATTGTATTTGAATTACTTTTATGATCCGATTGTTTCGACTTAACATCGACTTCCGCTTCACTGTTAGAAATGTTAGGAGCTGAATTAAACTTCGCTTTCAGGCCCAAGCACTTTGAAGCAAGCTTTTTGACAAAACTTTGAGGATGATTTTTTGTTAGAGACGATGAAGATGGAGATAACAAGCTTTCGTTATTATTAGTATTTTTCTGGGTCTCTGTCGTTTTCCTGTAAAACACATAAAGCGACAAAAAATAAAATAAATCATAAAAATAAGTTTAAACTTAATTTAATATGATGTCATGGATTGTGTTAAAATTTTAGTTTTTATTTGCCACCACCAAAAAGCGCGATAGTACGTAAGTAAATGGAAGTAAGAAAAATAAACCAAAAGTAAATAATATACAGATAAGTAAAGTAAAAACTTAAAAAATAACTACGATACCCTATTTATCTACCAATCGGAAAAAAGTTGTTTTACTTGAGTCAGTTTTTTCCTTAATATACTACTCGTATTAGGGTCTAAGGATGATGCCTTTTCTTTATAAGATACATTGTTAAAGTCACTGTCATCAAACTTGTATAATTTTCCTTCATTTTCTTCTCCTATCCAAGTTTTAGCCTTTTCATTCTCAACCATTTGGTGTTTACCAGAACTTGGTAAGTCACTTAAAGAAGAATAAATATCCTCGTTGTTTTTCATGGAAACATAAATGTCCTCACAACTGTAATAAATTAGTTCGCTACCGTTTTGACGATTTCTAGCGTTAATTTTTCTTTTAATTTTCTCTTCTCTGTCAGGATCTTCATGGCAATAACAAGGCATCGGTTTCGCCTTCTCTTTTAGTCTTGTGAAAGGCTTACCATGGCCACGGTGTGCCCTTGGGTTTAGTTCATAAATATATGAATAATCATTTAGCTCATAAATACATCCAATATCACCTCTAAGATGCACGAGATCGGTTTTGTTTAACTGAACAGACAGTGCTCGTTCGTTTAGTCCGGTAGGTAACATTGAGACATAGTCTTCGGGATATGGAACATTTTTACAATCGTCTCCATCACGATCCAAAGGTTTGCCAAACATTTCGGATTGAATACAGGTACCTGCAAACGTAGCGCTCCTGTGAAACTGACTATTACCGATCATAGACACGTAATCATTTACAGTGGTGGTGGTGGTTGCATCTTCGACATCCTCCAATAATTTGTTATTAATATTTTCATAAATATTGTCATTGTCGTAATTATCTGTTTTAATATAGTCTTTTTCGTAATCATTACATTTAGCAACTGAATCGTTGACGTATATTGAATCCATGTGGTCTTCGTCAGGTTCTGATACAAATTTCGACACATAGGCTATAGGTTTTCTGGCCACAGGTTTTGGGGAAGGCTGTGGTCTCGAGTTTCTTTGTACTTGATCCATAGTGGTAAGTCTAACTCTGTCACTAGGGTCGACAAGATTGCTTAGTACTGTGGGTACTACAGCATTTGCTTCTTTTTCAGATTCAGGGCCAGCCTTCGATATGTTTCGCGATTTGAATTTGAATTCAGAAATAAGTTGGTTTTGATTTTCTAATAACGCTGTACATGCAGTGTCGCATGTACCTAAAATCTTAAGCTGTTTATTGTTTCTGGATTTGAGGGCAAAGCTTTCGCTTCGTTCTCTCATATCGACGCTAAGTGAACTATTGACAGTATGCTTATTTGGTAAACCATAGTTTTTTAAACGCGCTTCGGGTGATGGTGTTGGATTTGAAGCATTAATCACATAATAATTGCCTTTTCTATCATTGCCAATATCAGGGGAAGCGGTAAGTTTGGGGTTAAGCATTTTAGCAGTCGGCATATCGTTACAAGAAGACCTGTAAATTAAAAGTTATTTTGTGTTGATGTTTGGCTATATGACGTGAAATTATTAATGTTTTTTTCTTTACACATTTTAATTATCATCATTTATAAAAAGTGTTAAGTTTTATAAAAGCATTTTAAAAAGGGAAGCTTTCTTTTAAAATTTCATTAGGTTTGAATTTCATTCCTTTGGAAGCGTCCACGTTTTCAGTAAAGCTGAAAGTGCTCATCCTTAAGTATTTAGCTCGCCATCAAAGGACGTCGTTGGGGAGATATTTTTCTCGTGTCACACAGACGTCTCACCTAGCTGTTTGCAGACAAAATCAAAGACACGGAAGATTTTAATGAGGCAACCCGCATTCAAAGTTTTTGTTCACAGTCCATTCTTTTGTAAACTTACATGTGATTATTTTTTGTGCCGACGAAGACGCGAGCATTTTCTTTTGCAAATGAATTTGTAAGAAATATGGATAATTTTATTTTTAAAGACTTGCTTTAGTTTAATGTATGTTTACGTATTAAGCTCCTTTATTAATGATGTAAAGATAATTAAGATTGGTATGTGTGTAAAGCAATTTAATTGAAACAATCGATTTTCAAATTACTTGCCCTAATTTCTCTTACCCTGCATTAATACCCAGATTTATTGTTTAATTTTAGTTGAAATGTGTTTCCTAAACACGAAGCGCGGTTCTAAGATTGTACTAGAGTTCAAAGGTGACACGTCGTATGTCGTAATTGAGACGAGGCACTCCAATTAAAACAGAATGTTTTGAGCCGGTGGTGTGTCCTTTGAGGCACCTCACCACGAATCTCCCTTCACGAATCAACGGACAGATTTAAATAAAAAGAAATCGTGCGTGTTAGTATTAAAAAGATGAAGAAAAAAGATACCCTCACCGTGTTAATGGTTTTTGCGTAATGAGTTGTTTGATGTTTTATGAATTGTGTGTACTTGTGAAATGTCGCACAGTCAAAGGCAGAAAAATTAAAATGTGGCTTTTGACGGCCATGGACAAAAAAAAAAGGAAAAATGGTTGAAGTGTGCAAGGTCGAATGATGTTTTCTGTAAAAGACTGTGCGCAGTATGCAATGTACGCTAACTTGAGGCCTTGCTACATTTCTTTGAAAATTAATTTTGAAATGTGAATACTTTTTTTTCATAACAGTCTCAAGTTGACGTTAATGCATCTAGCTATAGGCTCATTTTTGAGCTGTTATTAAGAAACAGTGCCGACGTCAACATAGTAAACAAATGAAGCGCTAACATAAATACTTTGTTTCATGAATTGGCAATAACTGTTTTAGACTATAGTTTGCATGGGTTTTAGTCAATAAAAGTCTGACACTTCCGCCCGCTCCGCCCAGGGCTGGCGAAGTCATTTGATGATTTCCCATCCGAAAAAAAGAAAAAATAAAGACTATAGTTTCATGCCATACTAAGAATATTCGCCAGTCAGCAACCAGTGTTGCTCTGGATGTGTTTTGGCCATACATTTAGCTGTCTATACCCTGATAGGCACTAGTATCATGCTTGAGAAACATGGTATATTTACATGATTTCCTGTAGCATTTTATACAACGCTGTTTCTATCATTAACTGTACCAATTTTCTTCGTACTCTTGCTTTAAATACATTAGCATTTCATTTGTTTACTTTTATTTTCAC
The DNA here is from genome assembly GCA_932526535.1 of Caradrina clavipalpis. Lineage (NCBI taxonomy): Eukaryota > Metazoa > Arthropoda > Insecta > Lepidoptera > Noctuidae > Caradrina > Caradrina clavipalpis. The sequence goes on from OW052105.1 coordinate 8,425,246, forward strand.
TACGAAATAAATAGTTGAATTTTGGGCTGGTGTCCCATTCGAATTAAAGCTTTAAATGTATAGAAATAAGACTCACATTACGGCGTCGGGGCTGTAATCCTGGACGGGGAATGGCGGTAACTCTTTGTCGCTGTCAAAGTTGCCCATGATGTTCTCATACTCTGTCAAAATTGTATATTTCATTAATTTTTTGTCAAAAAGTAATTAATTGTACTAATATTCAATGTAGTTGCGGACACAAGTTTGACATATATCAGTGACAAGTCATTTTAATTGGATTAATTAAATAAAATCACAATTAGTCATTTTTTTAACGAATTATTTAATTATATCATTTACTACAATTAGGTTATTATTTAGGGCACGGACACATTAATTTCGCATTTCATGACAATTGTGGTTCACTCAGTGACAAATCTGCGTTAGATATTGCCAAGAATTGCGTAATTTTAGTTGCCCGTGTAAGCACACATTATAGTTAATTATCATATAACAATTTATATCATAACCCGATGTTAATAAATTAATCACAAAATCTCACATAAGTATTAAGCTTGTTAAATAAATTAGATGACACAAGGAAAATTAAACATTTTGCCTGTAAACTAAATATAGCAATCACCTATAAGGCTATCCTCTATTATCGGAACCCACAACTTTTGCATATGTGGCATATTTTGTTCAAATATTCGCGTTACTGTGTAAATAATACTGGGAGCTTAAAATTAGCACGCGGAAAAAATCGTATGGTTAATTCGGTCGCCTTTTATATGCTTGACAATATTATTATAGTCTTTATTTATATCAATAGGTGATACTAACTGTGCTTGTGGTATAGCGTTAAACCAAAATGCTATAGGAAAGTAGTAAAACAACTTAGATATCTATTTTCATTTACTTTTTTCCAATTTGACATCCTTTGTAAAAAAAAACGATATTTCATAGTAATTTAATATTACAAATTGATTTCAATTTATTATAGAAATAATTTAGTACTTACGTATGTCATTATTGGCATAACATACCGTTTAACAAATAAATGGTTTTCATTTTTTTTATATATTTCCAATTCTAAGTTCGAATCAAAGCTAATGCTTTTAAAAAACTGCGCTCGTGTTGGGCCCCAGAACTTTATAACGATATAAATAGGGTATAATTTCCAGTATCCAAATAACGCGAATAATTTCACAAATAAGTGTCAGTATTAGGCATTGGTGTAAAGGTCAGAACTCGGTCGTTTATTAAGTAGTAAACACCACCAATCAATTGAAATACTTTTTATGAGCTGTCAAAACGAGTTTCCTTCAATTCTGTATGGCAACAGCAAACTGTGACGTCACTTATATGCCAACACATTTGACTAACTCTAATAATTGATTTCTTAACAACTAACAAAATATTAAGTGGTTTTTTAGAGTTGCATCTTGGAATTATTGCTTAATAATGAATTCTACCCAATTAGTCATAATTGTCAACATCGAATTTTAGAAAAGATTGGCATCATATAGCGTCACTTTTGTCACTCTTTGTGTGAGCCTTTTTCTAAAGCTCGATGTGTCTTTTTGAAAACCGAGTACTTGATAAAGATAGCACATGTAAGAACAACTGAAAAAGCACATTTACCCCTACTTTCTCGAACGAAAAATTAATATGACAAATTGTCAGGCCCGCGTAAACTTCTGTGATTGGTTGACTGCATCATCAACTAATCGTTGGAAATTACCCGCGCTTGAATAATTGTCACATTAATTTTCCGTTCGTGAAAGTGGAGTGAATTATTTTTTGAATAGCAAGTTAAATGTTAGCATTATCACAAGGCACAGCAAAATTCAACAAAATATTTTATTTAAATATTAAGTTGAATAGCTATGTAAGTATTAAAAGCCACATAAAACAACAAAGACATAGAGAATAGTCATACAGGTGACGTAACACTAAAACTAAAAAAGAACTCTATACCAACAGCAATAGATTCCGATTTTGCGTTTAATCCATCAACACCAGACAAATCAGTAGACAACATACCTGCTTGGAACATACCTCGTATGACTTTCCTGACTTTCCTGGTAGCTTCCTCAGGGTATTCAGCAAGGAGGTCGTATACTGTCTTCCTCGTGGAGTCTTGAGCATGAAGGTCAGCTCCTTTGTTGAGGAGGATGCGGACGACTGAGGGTTTGCCAAAACGTGCTGCTTCGTGAAGAGGTGTACCGCTGTGAGTCCTCACGTTTGGGTCCATACCAGCGTCTATGAGGGCTGTCACCACATCCCTGATTGGGAGAATTTAACCATTAAAGTCGAATTAAAAAACAAGAAAATTTATTGCGTAATAAACTCTTAAGAAGGAGACACGCACTCAGATGAACGATGTCAAAGATACTGACTAGTGGGGAGATACAAAATGATATAATAAAGCGATGTTATTCACTGATTACTTATCTCTGCTGTTGACTCTATAATGACGTGTGGTTTTTATTTTGTTAATTACCACAGGTTCAACAATGATGTCATATTTTTTCATTCATCTAATAACAGGTTAAGTTCAGAAGGCCAATTCTCATAATTTAAAACGGTAAAAAATGTAAACACGTTCTCACCTCAGCGACAATCAATGTACCTTGTTTAAAAAGTCATTTATTGACAGATAGACTGAGATTAGAAAAGATACAAGAATGGCGATCCTTGTCTTCTGTGCTTCAAAAAAAATTTATACCTAATTTACAGATTAGAAGGTCGTTTATTCTACTAATTAAAAATGTTAAAAATCTAATCGCAATTTGATCTCAGTGACAATCAATGTCAAAGTTTTTAGTTAGTGTCGTGATGGCCTAGTGGTTAAGGCGCCCGCCTCTCATGCACGAGGTTGTGGGTTCGCAACCGGGCACGGGCAAGTACCAATGTGACTTTTTCTAATTCATATGTACTTTCTAAGTTTACCTTGGATATCACTGACATCGGTAACGATGTCAGAGGCCCTTGAGGCGGTTTAGAAACTCTGACACTAGGGTGTGTGGGGTCGTAAGACCTTACTGCCCACACGATAAAGAAGAAGAATGTCAAAAATTTTAGTTTTACAATAGAAGAGCATTTTTGACAAACTGAGACAGAGATTTGATTGCAATCGTTCCTAAAAGCTAGTAGAATCGCTCTTCAGATCAAATAAACATATATTCCAATTTCAATCAACAACTACAAGTAGAAAATGTAGACCGGCTGTCGTACACATCGACATTCATAAACCAATCATTCATATTCATGCGGCTAACGAAGCCCAGAGTGGACGCATAGAAATTTCATCAAAAGCTCCTGATTTTAATAAAAAGAATGTACCGATCGCACGCGTTTTTTTGTTTTGTAAATAACAGAGCATGAATAACTTGTGGTACCTAATTAATAATATATGTAGGTTTAACTGAGCAAACAATTAATAATCAAACGACATTTGTGCAGGTTTTTTTTGCTGGATCCAAGTAAGTCCTGATTGTTTTGTTTTGTCCATGCAATGGTACTCGCCTTTTTTGCGGAGGTACTTGCAGCTATATGCCAGCGCCTTTTTATTTTATTTTTCGGATGGGAAACCATCAAATTACTTGACTAAAACATATTATTATCAATGTTCCTTCTTGTGCCCTTGACGTTCCGGGGGCGCGGTATCTCTTTTCTATTTTAAATTGATTACAACTGTGATGTTTTTGTTTTTTATTTGGTCTCATTTTATTTAATTACACTAGTTTACATGAGTTTTGTTCATGACATGGAATATATACGGTTATGTTACTTTGGGTGTCCACATCTCCGAAAAAATATTTAAAAAAATTCAGCACGTCAGAATTTTGAAATATTTATTAAGAACATTTTACAAAAAACTTCGTCTAAATAAGCAATAGACAGTTGAAAAAGGGGAATGTAAGCTCTTTTTTATGAATATTTTCATATGTATCTCTCACAACAGACCAACAAGTAGTCATATAGCATATTTTGGTCCCAAAAACTTTGATAATTTTGCTCATACGATTTTAAATCCTGATGAAATCACTCACCGTGTTCATTACTCACACTACCAAGATTTTTTGGAAAAAAATCTAAATGGGAATGCAAAAAATGAATTGTCTGTGACATATTTACTCCCATACGCTCATAATGTTGCAATAGATTTTCAACAATTTGTTTGTAATTATCACTTTTTTTTATTTCAACTTCCGCAATTTCCGCTATTGCAGCCTGGAGCTAAGTAATTCCGCTTTTGACTTAGACAACTACAAATCTCTTATAACATCGTTGAGTTCAGATTGGGTTATCATATTATGTGAACCATCCTCATGATCAAAAAGTTATCTGAGCTTGATTGTTCACCGTCACTGTGCTCATGCGTTGTAATACTACTTGTTGTATCTATGTGAATTTGGTCACTTCAGCCAGGTGGTGTGGGAACTGGTAAATCCTCTGATTAAAGCTTAGTCACTGAAGGAATGTCTGCATATTTGATTATTTATTTTTGTTAAAACCAGAAGGGTTTGTTAAACAAAAGTAACAATCGGTTACGTGATTAGTTGGCTCCCTTATCATTGGTTTACCAAATTTCAGTGATCTGTTTTGACCTGAATACCAGGAGCTGAGGATCAATTTGCTATTAGTGCAAATCACATAACCCAGAACCCAATTTTTATCTTGATTTGACACCGAAATCAAAAATAATGTAAATAGGCTTCTTGCAATGGTTTTGTTACAGGGAAACCATGATTTAACTGAACAATTTTCCCACAAACATAACAAAATCGATTTGGATGTAGTTTACAGCCTCTAGATGACATATTTATATAAAAATAAGACATTCAAATCACACAGGTATTTGCAAAATCGAACGATAAACCTATTTAAACAATTGCGGGTAGATAAAAATCAAAGACCTCTATATCTCAGAATTGTGACGTGCTACAAAAAATATAAAAATATTTTTTTAACTACAGTCCATAGCCTAAATAAATAATATATGATTCATTTCATGAACAAAAAAATAATATTTTTTTGTAAACTAGTGTTATTGATGAATTATATGTATGTGTCTCTTTTAATTAAATTCTTTAGAGCCTTTGACATTACATAGTTATGTTAGCTTCAACATACCATAAAATACCTGTAAGTAATATTATTATTACCTACTTGTTAACTTCAAAAATAATGGTCAGTTTTGTCAACCTAGATACTTCTTGAATGACCAATGTTGAGAGTAAATAATCGTCAACGAGAAGACTATATACTAGGCTAAACTAGGCTAAAGATACTTCCTAAAAGAATAAAAGGTTTTAAAATCTAAGGAAAATAATGCTAAATAAATTCAGCGCTGTAAAGCAAATCTTATATTCTAATTCAAATAAACGTTAATTTGCTAATCACGATTACTACGCTACATGACGATGCGTGAAGGGATTATGTCAAAGGCGGAAGCGATTCTCCCAACCAAATTTTGGGCACGGCCACCAATTTCGATAGAAACTATGCAAATACGCAGAAGATATAAAATTGTACCAATGTGTTTCTATGTATAGGTGTACTTTCTCGTCCCTCACTCACATAGCATGATGGGATGGCAACCTACATAACAGGGGAATTTTGCAGAACCAACATCTTTACGTAATTTCCGAAGCACGGGCATCACAACTACCACACACCGAGCTGGTACCAAGAAATTCTTCATACTCGTAGAAAAATCCATTAGCACTGCCCTACCAGGAAATCTAACATAGGACCTCATGTATGGAATAAATATTTCAGGTACCCACACAATTTTCATCATCATCTCATTATCCAAATGACGTCCACTGCTGGACATAGGCTAATGATAGCGAGAATGACCGGTACTGCGCTGCCCGCAACCAGCGACCTTTGCAATGTCGTGGATCTACTTCGTAGCAGTTTTACAAAACGTTAAAACAAAGCTAAGTATCATGCGGCTTCAGTCTACTTCGTGGTTTTGAATTGTAATAAAAACGTTCTGTAGTTTTAGCATACTCCCATAGGAAAAAGGCGTGAGACATAGACATAGAGACGTGTAAAGACATAGGTAAATATATTATATTCTAAATGCAGTGAACAAACTATATCGAAGTGTAGTCAAACCGCCTATTACAGCCGCAAATAGCTGTAGATACCTACCTACCTACATCTATTTAGACGGAATCTATTGTGTTATTGTTTTGCATAGCGTTCATTGGTAACAAAACAACTGTTTCAATTGTGTAGCGATACGCACGTACACATGAACTGTGTACGTTAGTCTGATAATAAGGACTGAGATCCCCGAGTTGCTAAAACCTATGTCATTTTGAGATGGCTGAAAATTTTGAAAATTATCTTTTTGTAATTTCAGCCATGTTAAAATATAAAGAGGACTATGTAGGCAAGGAGGGATACGGACGTACTTGCTATGCTTTCAATGCTGGGCCATTTTTCAGGCATAGAGTACAATAATTGGAAATAATTCAATTTAAAATTTGATTGCCTTTCACCAAATTATCTAACAAACAATTGAATTGTGTAAGAAACAATCAATGGAGCGAAGTGCAATTTTAAAACAAAACATCTATATCTTACAAATGTATGATAACTGCCCCGTTGGTCTCGTGGTCGCAAGTGCGACTGATGTGCAAGGGGTCCCGGGTTCGATTCCCAGGTCGAGCAAAAAGTATTATTGGGTTTTTCTATGAAATTCTCAGTAGCAGCTCGGAGTTTGGATTTGTGCCTGGTTAATGGCAATAGGCTCGCCCCCTATTACATGGGACCTAAATATACCGGCGAACTGTGGGTGTACATTGGTACACCTCTGCCTAACCCTTCGGGGAATACAGGCGTGATGGTATATATGTATGATAAAGTGTGTTATTTTTTATTCATACCACCTTGTCTACATGTTCCAGTACCCATTCTTAAAATATCAGCCATCTTAAAATGATGTTAGTCTGGCGACTGTAGGATCTTAGACCAACACGTGTCAGGTAGTTCTATTTTGATTTGACATTAGACTGGCTCACTTGTACCGGAGAAAATAAACAATTTAAATACTTTCATCAATTTCTTTAGCGTTTTTTTAGGTTACGGAGTTACAATTGTCTGTTTGATTGATGTTGTGTTTTTTCTGCTCAGATGTGTATAAATGGGCAAATGATTGTGGAGATAATACAACCTTTGCTTAACGAATATCTGGCAACCGGTGACGGATAAATTGATATTATTTCTCTAGTACGAGTCTGGCACTGACATTTATATATTTAATTACCTATTATTGCCATTGGAAGAGGTATTCTGTAAAAATCTTCTTCAGTGACTGTATGTGAAGAGAGCGTTATCCCACCAGGATGCTTAGTGATTGGGAACTCATCTGAAGCTCACTTCACCTACATCACAGAGGGCGATTTTACATATTAGCACTATGCATTACAGTAAACAACATTCGGTTACCCGCTAAAGAATCTTCGATAAAAAAACATTGTAATCTCATACAAAACAAAACGCTACTTCCTTCACCTTGGAGCCTTTAAATCAACAGTCACAAGGCGGGACCGCACGCCACGCGTTGCCAATTTAACCCTTCGACAGGGCGCGGAAAATTGACACATAGGGTTACATGAATATCTGATCTGTGTGTAGCTGGATACGGTATATTTATTAGGTCTAATATTCCCCGAACGGTAAGCAGAGGTGTTTAAAACTTGTGTCTTGTAAACGTCTGATAGTGCAAGACGGTTTGAAAGAGCTAGGATGATAAAGAGTGAGGTAGAGAGATGACATACCTACGCTAAAGACGAAAGATATTTAGAAGGAAGTTTTAACAAGTAATAACATTAAAGATATTTGAGTAACCCTAAACAGAAGAATAAAGACCCCTGCAGCAGCCAACAAAAGAGCTGATAACCTTAAAACGGCTGAACCGATTTTGATGAAAAATATCTAAGAACAATCACTAGGAAACCTGCTTTCAAATAAAAAAACCGCATTCAAATCGGTTCACCTGTTTAAGAGCTACGATACCACAGACACAACAAACTAATAATAACACCCCTCTTTTTGAGTCAGGGGTTAAAAAATGACGTATAGGTGACTAGAATGAGACGAGAAAAAAGTAAGACTTTTGTTATACAGAATGTAGTTAACACCACCATCAATTGACATACTTTTTATGAACTGTCAAAACGCGATTCTCTCATAGATTTTGTATGGCAATAGCACGCTGTGACGTCACTTATCGGCCTACTCAATCGATTAAGTATTTATTGATTTTAAAGTAAGTAAAAATCTAATTTTACAATTAATTGAAAATTAATCGGTATTCACGCGTAAAATAAAGTGCTTTTTTAGAGAAGTTGTGATTTGAAATTATTGGTTAGTGGTGTCAACTACCTAATTGATAATTTTAAGCTAAGGAAGATGAAATAGATCTCATTTCGTTCATAGTTTTCTTAATCTCGCCCCTATGAACACTAGGTACCAACCACTTGTCACGGTTATCGCGACAAGTGAGTGACTAAGGGACGAACAATAGAAATCTTTCAAAGTATCAATTGTGATGAAGATTATGGATTGTTTATTGCAGCGGTCAATAACGTTGGATATACGATAATCTTACTCATATACATACCGTTCTGCGACTCACCGATTGGTATAGAACGCACTAATAAATATGGAAACATGACATTGGGAAGGTTTAGAGAACACCACACAATATCATATTGTGCCAACGTATTTGGTCATACTCAAAACGGTTCGGTTGACTGGGAAAGAATGCTTAAGACATTAAGTCCATCTACTCGTATGTTGTTGCATAAAGTCTAAATAAATTAACAATAAACGCAACTAAATATCGCATCTACTACACGGAAATCCAAAATGAGTTACAGTTAAATGTAAATTACGCGACGCAGAACTCGCAAAATTCCCTTCGTTTTGGCTCATAATAATACTGAGAGATTTTTCCTTTTTTGCATACAATTTTTGACTCTACTTGTACTGATTTTTAGTCGGTTATCATTCAACAAATGTAATTTATTTGAGGTACAATTGTTGTTATATTTGAGGTTGGCTCAAATATAACAACAATTGTTATATTTGAGTCAACCTTAAGATAGGTATTTTAAACCTTGAATGCAGATTTAATTGTTACTTTCTGTCACACATTTTAAATAACACTGTAAAGTGTAAACAAAATGATACCGCATCCATCTTATTTTGGTGCGACATGTAAACAGGCACGAAAGCTATCGATGCGTTATAACGAACGAATGAATATGAATACGACGCAATTGCCGCGCGCCTTTGCATTAACATAATATTAATAAAATATACTATGTAGGTATGGGCTGTACATAGAAAAGGATTTTTATGTAAACGTAATTAAGGCTATTTTTACGTACACGGTGGAAATTATCGAAACGCAAACTGTTGCCATGGATTTAGAGATCGATCAGTAAAGTCATATTTCGTCGTTTATTAAACAAAAAAACAATCGTTCCTTATAAAACTGCATCCCCAAGTGATATCGATTTTTGTATCCTATTAAAAGAAAAACAGCTCTTCCATACGAAATTGCATTATGTAAGGGACCTACAAGATCAATATGCAAGAGGCAGCATTTTTTTTTAAATACTCGGCGACAATGTCCATCTTTGGGTTTTGAATCGTGTACTTGAATCCCATGGTAACAGTTTGTGTCAATTTGACAAATAAAAAGTGATTTTATTTAACTTCCGTTTTATCCTTTTCAGGTTCAAAACCCTAAAGAACTTACAAAAAGTCTGTATAAATCACAAATCCCGTAACTTGACATCAATCAGGAGTAACAAGAAATTTCGCAAACATTTTTGTCGCATTAATCACAGCAACCCAGATCCTGATACGTTTTATAAATATATATTATATTTTATTTAAAAAAAAAACGTTGCCCCCCACTAGGAATTCCTCCTGTATCGTGGGTGCGTTTACAAACACATAAACTCACATACACAAACAGCATATATACGTAAACAACTATGTGAACGGTGACTTACTTCCTCCCATTCTTGCTGGCCCTGTGAAGTGGGGTTGATGTGAACACCACATTTCGGCAGGCGGGGTGTCTGTACTGGTCAACTAAATGCGGCTTCACTTTTAGTAGGTGCTGTACTACGGCCAACCTAGGAGAAAAGATACGATTACATTTAGGGCTGATTTTCAGTGTAGAAGAAAATTTTAAGTTATATGTTTTACAGTAGATTTGACGTGAATGCGGATTTTTTTTTTTTTTTTTTTTTTTAAAGATGGTAAAATCATCAAATGACCCCTCCCGTCCTGGGCGGGGCGGGAGGGAGTGTCAGACTTTTACTGACTAAAAACCATCTATGTTCCTTCATGTGCCCTTTGCGTTCCGGGGGCGCGGTATTTCTTTCGAACAACCCGCAGCCCCGGCAGGCATTTGGCCCTTAGTGGCCCCTTCCGATGGCTGACACCTCTGTGCGCGGAACATGGACGCGCCGTCGGCACGGTCTGTCGTTAGTTAATAACGTGCGGACGGTGAGCTACCCATTGCTCACCGTCCACAGACCGTGCCTACGGTATCCGCCTGCGGGAGGCGCAATGGTGCCGTTATTGGCAATCCATTGCGCCGGCGGACGCGGTGTCAGCGGCGGCCGCAGGAGCGGCGGCGGCGGTGGCCGCGGGTGCGGCGGCGGCGGCGGCAGCGGCGCGGGGCCTTACCCCGGCCCTGGCGGGCACGGCGCAGGCCTTACCCCCAGCCCGGTGATCGGCCGGCTTGTTAGCCCCCGCACATGCATCGCAGTGCGGCGGGGCATCACAAGCCGCGGCCTTGTGACCGGGCTGACCGCAGCGGAAACATAGGGCGCTGCGGTCGACCTCCGAGGCGCACCGACATGCCACGTGCTTCCCCACGTGGCAACGGTAGCACCTCAGGGGCCTGGGCTCGAGCAGGCGAACCCGCGCCGAAACCCAGCCCACCAGTAAGCGGCCCCCCCCAACAATGGCTTTAGCCGCCGTCACTGGGCAGCTGACCATAATGGTCTGCATGCCCGTGCGCTCTGGGCGGATGGTGCCTGCCCTGACCTCTTCGGCACGGCATCCACCCGCCCTGGTGACGGCGGCCACCACCTCCTCCGCGGAAACTGAGTCGTCCAGACCCATGATGCGCAGATCTGCGCATCTGGCGGGCCTGGACACCCGCACCTCGTCCGCGTTTAGGGACGCTCTAAGCTTCTCAGCTAGAGCGTCCGCGGACGGGCCGCTGGTGGCGCCGGGGATCTCCAGCATTCGGGCCCCAGTTGCGGTGACCCTTAGCTGGAGGCCGGTTATCCCCAACTCGCCAAGGTTGATGGCCGCCTTGGCCCTGGTGAGCACCTGCGCATATGTCACGCCCCGCTTTTCCGCCTCCGGCTGTAGCGTGACCACTACAGCCGCGGATTTCGGGGCGCGAAGCCTGGCCGCGGCTTTGCGCTCACCACGTCGCCGCCGCTCCTCCGCCCGTCTGGTGGCCGCTCTGGCCGATCTGGCCGCCCTGCGCCCCCTCTCTCTTGCCCCGGCCACCTGCCATTCGGCTTCCGCGGCCGGAGGGTTGGAGCTAGGGGGCGGAGGGGGTGGAGGCGGCTGGGATGCCGCCTTGCCCCTCCTCGTGGGCGCATTTTGCGCCGGCACCGGCCTTGCCGGGGCCGGTTTCGCAGGGGTCGGCCCCGCCCTGCTGGGGGGCTGGCTACCCGGCCTCGGCGCAGACGCGGCGGCCGCATAAGAGGCCCGCCTGTCGCCCGCGGTCGTCCCGCTCGCCGCCAGTGGGGGACGCAACACGATGCCCTCCAGGACGGAAAACCGTGCCTGGAAGGCCGCCAGCTCCAGCTGAACCAGGTTCAGCACCTGGTCGTCCACTGGCTCGACTGGCTCGGCTCTCCGGCTCCCCGCCTTGGGCGCCTGGCGGGAGCCGGTCCCGCGGAGCTCAGCCAGGTCCGCCTGGAGCCTCCTGTTCTCTGCCACCAGGAGCTCCATGGAGGCCGACAGGCGCGCCACCTCCGCCCGAAGCTGCGGGACCTCCCCCGCAAAACCGGCCTCCGCAGCCGCCGCAATGGTGGCCGAAGCCTCGTCCATTGCCCGAGACTTCGACCCCTTCATTTTCTTGCGGGCGACGCTCGCCACCGCATCCCGCACAACCTCCATGAACCTGGCCTTACGCTCCTCGGAGCCGCCAGGTTCACCTTCCACCACGCGCGGTGTGTCCGGCTGGACCACACCGTCGCCGCCAGTCTCACTTAGGGAGGGGGAGGGGGACTGCCCTTCAGCGACAGACGTCGCCGGTCCCCTCCGGGCAGCAACCCTCCCTGGGCCTCGCTCCTGGGCCCCACCGCGTCTGCTGGTGGGGATCTTTCGAGCCGAGGCCAGCTCTTCTTCGGAGGACACCCGATCCTCCGGTCTGGGCCGCTTCCTGAGAAGCCCAACCAACTCCTGGTGGGAGCCCAAAGAGCTCACCGTCACCATGCTGGATGACGAGTCGGACTCCGACCCGGCATCCCCCTTCCCTCCTACTGCGTCTTTATTAGATTTTTGTATATTGAAATTTTCCATATTAAATCCCACGAGTAATAACAGTTTCCAACCATCCAACCAAAAAACAAGTGGTTCGCACTAGCGACTGATGTCCCAAAGGGACGCCCGTCAGCCATACATCCCGTCACGGTGCGCCGCCGCTTGGGATTCGGGGTGACTTTTTATAGAGGGTTTCTACCTCGCGGTCCGGGCGGTTAAGCCAAGACCCTCGGTGCCAATCGAAGCCGCGAGACATGACCACGACACTCCGATATGGGGTTACGATGTACGACGGTGACAGAGAAGGACCTCTGTCTGCTCGGTGGCAGGGTGAGTGCACGCCGAGCCCGTCCTCACTCCTCCGCTGTGCCCTCTGCTGATCAGAGGGACACGCGAAGAAACGCCCTTGGTCCGTCCTCGGACCCCGCCCGTCAGAATATTGGCCACGAGCAGTGACATTCCCCAAAGAATAGGAATCTCTTCCCATTCCTCAGGGAAGATCACTACCCGCGCCCAGGGTGCACCGGCCAGCCAGCTGCCGTTCCCTCAAGACGTGTCCGGAGGGACAAGCAACCGACGGCACGCTTGGAGGTTTTCTGACCAGCACCCCGACGTGAATGCGGATGAAGTCGCGGGCAGAAGTCTTTTTTTATGACTTCCCCCGCCCTGGGGAGGCGGGAGGGAGTGTCAGTGTTTTACTGACTAAAACCCATCCATGTTCCTTCTTGTGCCCTTTCCCTTCCGGGGGCGCAGTATCTCTATCGAACAACCCGCAGCCCCGGCAGGCATCGGCCTTGAGTGGTCCCTCCGATTGATTTGCTGACATGTCTTTGAGGCACGCGTAGAACACGAACGCGCCTTAGACACGGCCTGTCGTTAATTAACGTACGGACGGTAAGCTACCCATTGCTCACGGTTCACAGACCCGCGTCTACGGTGGCCGGGAGTCGTCTCGCGGCTCCCGACGCCCGGAGCGTCTCCCGCGGCTTTGACGTCCCGCCACCTCCATCTACCTTAGGTGATTATAAAAGCATATCCTCACCTGCCATACTGCGCTGCAAGGTCCAGAGCGCTCTCATCATTATTGTTCTTGATGGTAACATCGGCGCCTCTTGCTACCAGCTGACCCACCACGTTCACGAAACCGAACTGAGCGGCTATCAGCAATGCTGTTTCATGGTCTGATGTCTGTGGGAGAAGAGAACAGGGTTGTTTCTGGGATTGTGCTAAAGTAAAGGCGGTTTGAAAATGGCGAGGCGAAGCATGGATTGGATAGGCGAGGATCGAAGATTGAAATCATGCTGACTCTTTCCCACTAAAAGATCCGCTCATTATACATTTTGATACATTTTGCAAAGTAATAAATACTCTATACTTATGCAGCAATATGGTTCAAAATTGAACGAGCCAATATTTCAATTTTCGCCTAGCACATTCACGCATTTACGAACCTTTCATAACGAAAAATAGGCGGGACGTACGACGTACCTACCTAAATTGTAATATTTGTTCGTACAACCACAGGTACGTCATTGAACTATATTACTGCGTAAATAGAGTATTTTATTTCTTATATAATTTTTAATTCACATTTAATCCACTCATTGCCCTGCCAGTCTGAAACCACCTTCATATAGGATGATGGTATTGTTGACTGATAGCTAATGCCTAAGATAATTCCACCCTTGTATCTTTGTGCGCGAAGCTTCAATAAATAATTAGAAATAAATGTGTTTCAGATCTATCTACATCGGTGAATATTCCATTGATTTATTTAGTTTTACTAACAATCGATGCGGTGGACGAGCTCTGACCACGCTTATGTAAACAAATACTCACCTTGAATTATAATTACATACTTTCATTAATATTTTACGTATATGTTGTACTTGTGACGTCCAAATAAGTGGCAAAAACATTTGTTTTGTATGTATGTGGTTGATTTAACAGATTAGGTACACTTGATACAATTAAATCTAATCCAGTTGAAAACCAGCGATAGCCACAAATGGCCTGGCATTTTACTAAATTGGGCCTGTTTGGACCACGCAATATTTTATTTTTAATCGAATAACCTTTTTATTACCTACCTATACACGCAATCTGTGTCCAATTTTAACCCTTCTTTATTTTCTTTTATAGAGGCTTAGACGTTCACACCAAACGTAACGCCTGCTGACAGTGAGCCATCACAATCAGCACTTAGTAGGCAGCTGACTATGATTGTTGATACATTTTAAACTTTAACCTCACAGTCTGACTGGCTATACTTGGGCTTCGCCCTACAACATTTTCAGTGGAGCTATATTAAAAATAATCTCTATAGATTCTTTTATCTTGGCTTTTACACTCAGTCAGGTGTTTAGGAGCCTAAAGCCAAGCCTATACAATGAAAACTATTGCAAATCGTGTTCCACACGCCCTTTTACTTGGCCATATCTTATCCGTATTCAAATGTCGACGCCCTGGCAAATACTGACCGGTTTTATGTAAGGGGCAAAGCAGACTAGCTAATTTTAGCTGCAGCGCTTTGGTCACTACCTATTCGAAGGCTTATGCCGCGTTCGAACGCAAAGTCATTGGTTAACGCACCAAAAATTATAAGTCTGGTTTGACCTTTAGGTTTCCAAGCTAGTTCGATTTAAATAAGTATCAATGAATGCACCAGTAGCTTGCTGGTCTGTTTGACAAGTAATTAAATTACTAGAGTGACTAATAAACTATTGTTGAATTGACATTCGTTCGTAGGTGTTGATTCGTTTAATGTTTCATCGCGTCAAAAGTGACATCGCAAAACTATAGTTAGGTATAATTTATTTACTCAATACAGTTTGTTTTCATGTTAATACTTTGAACACAAGTTTCCATATAAATTATACCACATTATCATAAAGAAAATTAAGTTTACTACTAACGTATTCTTACAAAACTATGCCTATATATCACTACCCAAAGTTCGCTTCAACTTTTGTATTGACAACAAAGTAACACACGAATTCTAATCTTATTGTTAACAAAATAGGTCACATTTCTAGGCTTTCCCAAAGTTTGTCATTAAAACTTAAGGTTGTACCTTGACACGAGACCTGGAATGCCTCAAAGCAGGTATGCGAGTGCCGGGTGTTGTTAACTAAACTCGTAGGCAAAGGGCGAAGCTCTGACGTAATCAACATTCCTGGAATGTTCTGGAACTTACTGACGGCTCGCGGATAAGTGGGCGTTGAGATCATAGGGGAAACTGAAGATCGCGGAGTTACATTGTTCGGAATAATGTAACTAGCAAATGAGACTACTTTGAAACAGATGATCAAACAAATGACAATCGCGTAGAAACCTCGCATTGAGACGAGCTTGCATTGCCAAGGTGAAAAGTAAATTGTATCGAAAAACCGAAGCAAACATCTAAATGGAACCTGCTTGAAATCAATGCTATGCAATGGCTTCGGAATTTCAAAAATTCTACCATAAAAACGACATGTCTACTTTTTGGACTGGTTTTTGTCCAAAACACTTGCTTCACAACAAAGTACACAATACCTACAACTTAAAACTCACAAAAGTAGGTATAGTACCAAATGTTAACTTTATTTTTGATCTTAAATAATGATGCGGCCTAAGGTGGAACACGCTTGTCTAAGATGACCCGGTTCACTCGTGCCTTGAAGATACCTAGGTTCGTTTGTTTACCTAGGTAACTTGAACGGTTCTCCCAGAAAAAACGGGGGCCGTATTTACTTCTTAATCTCTAATGAAGGCTTTTTTCAAAGAGAAGATGTTTCTAAAACTCACCAGCTGATCAATATTGCAGGGCGGGTTGTTGTGTGCGAGGAGCATCCAGCAGACGTCGGTGTCACCGTTGAACGCGGCCAGGTGAAGGGGCGTGGCGCCTTTCTTGTCCACCATGCATGGTGAGGCACCGACTGACAGCAGCACGCGGACTATTTCTCTAGAAGAGGGGGGAGAGGTTATTTTCTTGTTTAATGGTAAAATTCTTTGAAGTTATCTATAATTAATAGTATAATACAGCTGAAAAGTTTTTTAAACGCGCTAATCTGGGACTCTGGGACGTCGGATTAGAAAACTCTTTTGTTGTTTATGACCACAGGAGCGGAGCAGTAACCAAAAACATAACTTAACGCGGTTGCAAAAACAAGCGGGCGGAGTCAAGGGCCGAAACTAATACTTAGTTAAAATAAGGCAAATATCGCCAATCCGCCTTGAGCAAGAATGGTGATCCATCCCCGTGCCTTATCTATATGAGGCGTGTGCCCTGCATTGGGACAATAATAGGCTGGTAATGGTGCCGATTCCCTTGTTCACAAACTAAACTAAAATTAGAGAATTGACATCTCTTACTAACATACAGCGAAAGAAAAGGACGGTAATACCTTAGAACTAAGTTAGAGATGTCAAATTAGTTTTGCCTTGAACTATTCCGTGTTTTTAATCGACGCATTCTGACATGCTAACTATAATTGTATAGAGGTTTTAGATCAACTAAAATTGACAAGTCTAATTCACGTCCGTCCCTTTCTTGTTTGATTGGAAAGAAAAAGATAGAAATAGTCTAAATTAAATTTAGCTTGTGCATAACAGAATCGACACCATTATTAGTGTACAGTGTGCATAAAATAACTGTTTCAGGATTTTATTGGAATGGCCGTGTCACTGTATGTTCGCATCACGCATACCGATGACTTTTACATAATCATTCGGAAAAACTTGTTTTCGATTTTTTTATATGTGCACCGTGATCACAGTGCCACGATAGTGTATTTTTTACATAACGCAAGCGCCATTACAGTCCATTTTACATTGCACTGAGCTCTGTAAAACCCCACTATCGTGATATTAGGTCATTCTATTTTAACGGTATTTTGATAAAACATATGTAATTACATATCACAATTCAATCATTTTGTAAAAATTAACACATTGCTGTTCCGATATCCTGTTTACAAGTAATTTGAATAAGTTTATGATTCATTTATTTATCAACTAGTTTTTCCCGTCGTTACGTTATTCGTTGCGGTCAGTCCGGTCTCTTGATGTCATGAACTAGTAATAATTGTACAGGAAAAGTAAAATATACAAGTTCTATTTAAAATTTGTTTTATTTATTTATCAAAATACCTTTTAAGTTGTATTGTCAGGCAATGTGCATATGTATACAAAATTTCAGCTCGATCGAACATCGGGAAGTGGCTTAAATTGAACTTGTAAGATTTGATTAGCCTCAGTTATTTATTAGTGACAGTTATTAGGACAGGTGAAAGTAAATATAACTTTGTAAAACACTTTTTCAATTAAAATTTTGAGGGTCCCTTTCGAATGGTGCAAACGGAACCCTAATACCAAGTCCGTCGGTCTGTTATAGAGCTGCAGCTTTTGAACCGTAATAAGTGGACATTTCAATTTTTAAGTGTGTATTACTGTCTGCTATGACTATAATAATTACGAAAAAGTCATATTATTGTAACCAGTCAATATTATTGTTTATCTAACTTTGCAGATTACCTACTAGCTCTTATGTTTTCCTCATTATATTTTTGTGAATTTGCGCAAACAATTGAGTTATAAATAATTTCTGTTATCCTGTTTCTCGAACATTATTATTTAATCGGTTACTTAACTCACTAATTAATAATATACCATGAAGGTTAGTTATTTTTATAATCTTTAAGAATAATTAATTTATATGTGTAAAAAAAAACGAAATTAAGTTTACCTGTGGCCATTCAAACATGCTTGGTGAAGTGGTGTATAACCATTATCATCTTGAACATTTACGCCAGCCCCTCTTCGTAAACTGTAACAAATAAAAATAAAATAAATAAAATACAAAAAGAAATTCGCAGTCGGTAGGATTCGAACCTACGCTCCCAGAGGGAATCTGATTTCTAGTCAGACGCCTTAACCGCTCGGCCACGACTGCCGCGGGAGAAAGGTCGAAATTTGTGATCGCTTGACAGAGATATTAATAGTCAAGATAGTATGTATCTATCTATAGCTGTTTATTTTTATTAGCATAAAAATAAACTAGTATAAATTGCGTAGGTATAACTGATCTATTTACTTTATATATTATTTGGTATGTAACATTTTATTTTCCTTGTTTAAAATGATAAGCAAAAATTACCCATACGCAACACATTTGAACAAGACCAAATCACGTACAAATCGTGTTGTGTTAAAAAGAAATTGATTAAGTTTATCAGTGTCAGGAAAACTTACGATAATGTATCTATCTGCAAAAAGATTATTCAATTAGTTTGTCAACAAGACTAGTAAAATCTCATTACTCCGTCCTTGACCCTACCAGGTGCGGTCGTCGAACCATGCACTTTATACAGTTCATCAGAAGTACAAACGAATTCGAACTGTAAAAGTGAGCAGCGGAAAGACTATTTTACCGTAACACTAAACATGAATAGCTTCAGATGAGTCAACGAAGGCACTTGCCGTAACGAACCATAATATGGTTACATTTGCTGGTTCAAATATTTGGGGAAAGACCCTGAAGAACAGATTTTTATTATAAAAAGATAAGAGGGGGTAATTCTTCAAGTAATTTTAAGGAACTTTCGCATTCTAATTTTAGTCTCTCATAAATATAAGATATCAGTATATTTTTGATAAGGTTAGGTCGTCGCTGAGATGAGATTGCGACTAGATTTTGATTTTGCGAGGATTAACCTTCAGATTTCTACACATCGCTCTATATTTGTCCATCAAGTTATAATTAGTTACATTGGAAACTAGTAGTATAATACGGTTCAAACTTAATGGCGGCTCGGAAGTTAGCAGCGAGTGTAGGTTCGGGTTCGGGTTTGGGGTTCGGTTAGATGTAGGTGTAGGTAGGTGATCGCTAGTCACTTTAAGCACTATTCCACAACACATTTAAAGTATTATCGGAGTAGGAGGCGTTGTAGACCTATAGTTGGACTGCTCTAACGGACTGGACTGACGCTAACCTTCACACGAAGGTGGAGTACGGTCTCTCTTATACAGAATGGGTTTAAGAAATTAAGCTTATAGACCTTTAAACAACGAAACTATTCCCAGTTTTCAACCTCGGGGCTATAACTTCCTGCTACTTTCACAGAATATCCAATATAGGATTAGATTGACCTATCGCTTAAGCCTATTGCCTCCATAATATTGTGATATTTTAGGCTTTGGGCTGCCAAAGCTCACCACATTATGGGTCAAGAAGAAACGTCGTAGTACCTGTGTTCAACAGAGGACAATGGTGCTCAACAACTTTTCACTCTTATGCTTTTGATCATAAGGTTGAAATGCGGTCAACAGCCATTATCCTCCAATGAACCTATCTACAAAGCGATGAACATATATCATACATGACTGGAATGTACTGACTCTTCATGGAATTAGCATAGTTTGGATCAAGGTTAAAACTGTTCTCAAATTGCGACGCCCAGACTAATGAGCCGAGTTTTTTGTTCCGATGCGTTGAAAGATAAAGCAAAGTAGCACTAAACATACTAATAAGTAGGTATGTACTGGCATAACATTTTACGGGTCAACCGTTAGAGTGCCAAATAAACAATTATGAGAATGGTACAAACGGTACAATTTTGCGTAATAGCTGTACAAACATTTAGTTATGTTTTTGTGTCATGTGAACAAGTCATGAAGAACTGGTCATTATGCCATGAGATGTAATGAGACCGGTCCATTGTAATGGATTATGAGCACTGTGATTATAAGAATATAGACTAAACTATCACGCCGTATTAATTCTCACAGGCGAAGGATAAACATTCCAAGTTAACATACCAACTACAATTCCCCAGACATAAACTAAGTATGAGGTCACACTTGAAAGGGGACGAGCCTAACCAAGCCGGATTAATTAAAAATATAACAAATAATTTACCTAACTAAAACAACATAAACTGTACATTAACAAGAAAGCCACGTAAAACACGCACTGTACATAAATTAAAAAGCAAATAATGTCAAGGTCAGCGTAAAAACCCATTGCTTTAAAAAACATACATGTTCTCTTTTCATGCCAAAATGAACTCTATTAGAAACCACTATAAGGTCCAAATTATAAAGGACGGAGAGATATATGCAAAATGACCAGTGTATAGAAATTCTGAGAACCGGAAGTTACGTGTTGAGGAGTTGCCGTCAAAGGCAGTGTGCGTTGGGCCTTTCCAAGAATCGAAGCCTCCTTGAATCATCGGTCAGACAAACGAGTTCTCAAATCGATTTGACCAGTATAATGATAGTGTTGGGATTGGAATTGATAAACGTTATAATAATATGGATATCGTTATAGACAATTACGAATTCTGGGTATTTCGAGACATTTGTTTGGTATCCATATCAATTTTTGAGCCTTTGGCGAACTTGTTGAGAAAAGGGTAAATTTTACTAAGGCTTTTCATTCCAATATGAAAATAGGAAAACAGGATGATGAATGAACCACAACACACATGATGGATGAATCACATCGAAAATCCCTGAAAATTAATTTAAAGATCAGTCCTTGATATCAAGAGCTCTCGGAGGCAGGCGACGAAAGTAGATAGCAATTTCTGAAAATTCAAACTCATCACTAAATTCAAGCCGTGAATAATGACGTTAAAGCAAGTATGGTACTTAAAACTGACGTGCACAAGTACTTAACTAATACCTACTAATTAGTTAGATACTTACTAATAAATTGATAACCTACATTAGTAAGCATCCCATTGTGTATGATATTATCATTGCTTTATCGGTTGTGTGAAATGATAAGACTTCACTTGTCAATCGGAAGCTAGATGGGATAATAGCAAAACTACTATAAGAGACAATTTAACAACAGCCTGACAGCCTGACTCTGAATTCTCAAACAGTAAATCTGATGTTGATAAACATAAAGCTGAAATATAAACATCTCATTAGATTAAAACAAAGTTGTAATTGGACAACCGACAAAATTAGACATTCGGTCTATGCTGTAAAAATCTTACTCGGAAAATGTACGTGAAGTGAGCTACCGTATTATCTATAGGCGTATTTTGTATTTAAATCTTCCTAGGTGAACAGACGATACCAAACATCAAGGTTACTACTAAAAAAAAATCTTCAAGGGAGAATTTGACAATACAGCAGTACTAAACAAGAAAGCAGAAATGATTAGCAAGAAGCATAATTCGAGTTACTATTCAAGCAGTTCCTAAGGTTAGCATAAAATTACACTATCCTTTTCCAAATACGGAGAATTGCTACGAATGTGATACCAACATTTGCATATCAACGAGATAATCAAAACTTGTCTTGTTACTAGGGGCGAGTGTTATTTCGGATCTCTTTTTTTTTTGCTATTTTAGCTATGAGGATAAAACCTCAAGAAACCTCATCTAAACAGTTAAAGATTACAATTTAACAGTTAAAATCATTCTCTTCCCGAATACGGAGAATCTTGTTATTGAAGTCTTACCTTATCTAGACTAATATTGTAAAAAGATAACGTTTTTTGTTTGTAAGAGATAATTTCTGAAAGTGCCGGTCTGTACTTCCAGATGAAATTGCTCAAGGTGAGTGAACCTGCACTTGCCTTTAGCATTCGCAGGAACGTCACATTACCAGAACAACTGAATTGTGCTATCCGTAAGAACATTACGTTTTATTAAAATGTTCTAGATTATATCCCTTTATATTTGTGATTTTAACCTTCACTAACTCTTGTCCTGTACTCTTTCAATACCTACCAGTTAAACCCAACGCAAGGTTAGTTACACATGGTAGCTGTTTTACAAAATTTCTTTCGACCCCTCATTCTATTGCAATTTATCAATGTCTATGAGCAGATACCTGCACATATTTGCGCTTCATCTAATAAAACTTTCACCCATCGTCACAGATACCTTCAGCTTATTTCATTCAACCTTAACACCAATAGGTATTATGTTCATAATTGCCTATCTAAAAAATAGGCTCACTAAAATTAATCATGGACAAAGCCAAAAGTGAATGTCCATAGGATGATAGTTAATACTATACCTAGTTATAGAGTACCAAAAGACAACTTTCTCCTAACCTAATACAGTCAAGTGCCGTAGTAACTTGATTGAAGAGGTACTATCACACTTTATGTCTATAACGGAACATTCAGAAATAGACCTAAAGTCAGTCTGTATGAATCAAACAATCGTATGACATAAAAACAACAACATACTAAGTGGTTCATACGTCACTATATAAATCGAACAAAGTTCTCGATATATTAAGAGCTACATTATTTTTTCAGTTACTTTTAGTTCTTTATTTAAAACCAATCTATGGCTGTAATTTCGTCTTTCCATTACCACCACCATTTATCAAATAACATCTGGCAGATACACTTTTTCAGTTCCAAATCTAAGTACACTCACCTATTATCTCCAAACATTCTATTACTAAACTTCTTTGTTTTAACCCAACTTCTGTGAAAACTGTACCGCACGTCGCTGAGGTTTAAATCAAAATTGTTATTATAATTGCAACACTTCACTGTCTTTTCACTATCACTCTTTGCACTTGCCATGTCAAAGACAACTAATATACTAATGAGGACACTGAATTCAAACTTAAATTGTGGAGCTGTGACTCACAGGTTTCGCATATTAATTTAGAAGGATTATACTGTAGACACGGGAAAACATGTTTAAAACAATTTAACACTAAACATGTTCGAAGCTCGTACAGACGCTAGATTGAATGAAGTTCGTGTGTACCTAATTGTCACAACAGAGACACGATAAGATAATTTGTGATAAGATACGCGAATTGGACCAAGGAAATGCAAAATGGTTAATAGATTATCTAGACTTGTTTCTACTATTTAGATCAGGTTACAAGTGTATGGATGACTGAGGCGTATTTATTATAATCTCTACTAACTTATGGCCATAACTATCTGCGTACAGTAATGATTTGTTAACGAGTATCATTATTAACGAATTGTCTATATTTAGGAATTGTTTTGAGGTAAATGCATTTGGAATTAAAAGGTAAATAGGTAGAAGTGTTCATGACAAATTTAACAAAGTGGGGATTACCATAAATTAAATTAACATACTGTGGTGGATTTAGCAACCTGAAACCAATGATGGCACAGGGCACTATATTAAAGAAATGAGAGATAAACAGTACGAATTTCTTTTCCAAAAAGAAACAAAGGAGTATAAAATATGAAAGAAACCTGGATCCTGAAGCAGATATGAAAAAAATTCACTCCACCTCCTTCACCACCTCATTCACCTCCATACAGAATACTACAATTCATAAACAATTATACACGAATATCATAATTATAGACACACTAGCCAAAAATTGACAGAACATCACCTATTCACAATACTCTAAACAAAAAAATAACAAATAAACTAAAACACACTTAGAATAAAACAGCAGACGCAACTTAACAACAAACTGCTAATGAATATTAAAATATAGCTAGCAGCATATCAAATAAAATACTTAAGAAGTAATTACTAACATACCGACCTAACGATTTAACTTGAAATCGTATCAATAGAGGAACATGCAGAAAACCTTGAAGGAAATCCTAAGAATGTTCCGGTGTTGAATAAGTTAATTAATCAATTAGTGGATTATCCACATAAGTGCTTCATAATGTGTCCTTTCAGTGAATGTGAGAACTATATCAACTGGCATTGTTTCATTGTAGTTTTAAAACTCATCATTAATTGTTAGCACGGAATAGAATGCTGCTTTTTCTCAGTCACCTAGTATTATAATCAACAGGTTACTCATACTGCTAACCATAGGTTTAAGCATATAAGCAATTAACCAATAATATAATATGTGTTGGAAGGTGAAAACGGTCCCAAGGTGGACCGACGACCTGGAGAAGGTCGCGGGAAACCGCTGGATGCAGCAGTCATGCGCTGGCAGCGCAGGACCGGTAATTGTGGCGATCTATATGACAGGCCAGTGTCTAGCAGTGGATGTCATTTGGCTGAAATGATGGTGATAATTTGTGTGTACTGTTGAGAATCTGGTTAGTTTTAACCAGTTGAGTATGGTTAAAACTAACCAGATCCTCAACAGTATCATTCTGATAGTTTGCTACTTACAGTTTAAACAGTATGAGATAAACACCCCAAAAATAGAACAATAGGGACTTGATGGTCAGCCTCGAGAACTGACAGGCAATTTTGTTTTGATGAATTTGAATAACTTGCTTAATATAAAGATCAGTTTTATTTGAGTACAGAATAGTAGCGAGGTGTACCATAGCACTTTAGTACTGTCTGTGAGTTCCGAAAGAGCATTATGAAAAGCCAATAAATGAATCAAAGCAAAAATTTATTCGCTTGGGTTTGAGTTTTTGAATCATCACCGCCCACTTGACCATGTCCAATTCATTTAGGTTTGTCACAACATGTTTTATTCCATTACTTCTCTATCAACCAGTATCTCTTTTTTCACCCTCCATTCTAGCAATATTACCGTTCCCAAAACCCATCTATCGTTTTCCTTGGCCTTCCCCGTACCCTACAGTCATTCCGTATCATATTATATCCTTCAAAAAGCTATAACTATTGTTTACGCTGTTTCTAAAACAACTAACAACCATATCTAAAAGTCGTAAGTGTACGTTACAGCAAAAATAGCTTCCTTACTCTATTTGTATGGTAACTAGCTAGGTATGTACCCCGCGGTGTCCCTCGCGTTACGTCTTTGGTTACTGCTTCGCTTCTGTTGGCCGTAGCATGATGTTCTATACTTATAAACCTTCTTCTTAAATCTATTGATGAAAACGCGTTAAAATCCGGTGCGAAAAGATCTAAGCGTACAGACAGACGGCGGGAACCGATTTTGTTTAGACCTATGTAAAGATTAAGATGATAAAAAACTTAACCAACCGTAAAAAGCAGTGGCACCTGCTTTGCCCAACAATAGAACTATAAACCATATTAGATTTTATACAATTACGACCACAATACTAGGTCAATGGGCTATATCGTTACCCGGACGAACCACAGTTGCTTACTGCGTAGGATTCAGATTTAATACGTTTTTTCCTTGTTATAAAATGGGGCGCGCATACATTTACCTTATGTCAAAGTGATCCTGGAATTTATGACCTTGGTAACGAGTGGTTGCCGATTGTTACTATGCTACCCATCATTGCGATCATTTTGTTCTTAGTTCCGGACCATATCTGGAAACCTGATAGTTACGAAGATATTTGAATTTAAATTTCCATTTTTTTTTACGAAAACGTGCATGTTTGTAATGTTCTAACTCAACTTTAAATACCCCCACGACCCCTGTGCTGTTTGTTGGATGCCCCTGTAATCCCTGCACTATGTTTTGCGCAGTATATTGGATGTTAATATAAAGTTATAAACAGTAATTTCCCAGAAAACATTTTCGCTAAAAATTATTATCTAATAATATGCAAGCTCAACATGTTAACCAAATAAATTCTTAATATTGAGCTAAACAAACAATTTACCCAGACCAAACAAGTTTCTGATACTAGGAACAGATTACCGATAGGATAATCGAGAATAATATTGTTACCGAAAAGATAAGATTAAATAAAAATCGACATACAATTTCAGCGAAACTTTGGTTTGGCAGTTTTATACAGATAAGCTTTAAATTAAATAAGTTTATAAAGACCTGAAGACCAATTCTACTAATTGAAAATGATTAAAATCTAGTCGCAATTTCATCACAACGAAATTAGGTAAATTAGAGGCATTTTTGACAATAAATTGCGATCGTTCCTAACGGTAAGAAAAGTCTCCCAAAAATCAAAGATAAAATTAGGACCAGACTACTCTTACATTCATTTGTTTTTTGACAATTGATGAAGATGAAAATGATGACAGTAAAGCTAACGACAAGACACAAA
This sequence comes from Caradrina clavipalpis, assembly GCA_932526535.1. NCBI lineage: Eukaryota > Metazoa > Arthropoda > Insecta > Lepidoptera > Noctuidae > Caradrina > Caradrina clavipalpis. The sequence continues at coordinate 8,451,683 of OW052105.1, forward strand.
ACGAAACAGCATTTAAAACATGGTACAGGTACAAAATACAAACAAAGGTACAAACCTGAATCTCCTAAAAACGCCTCTAATAAACACACTGGGATCAGAACCATACCGTTTCAAAAAGTTAAATTTCATTTTGTTTGGAACAAAATCCATCACTTCACAGAGTCACTTATAGTTGTAGCACTTAACTACTAACAGTTATGTTATTACACCGTTCTCATGTTCAATATTGATTTAAAAATATTTACAAGAAAGCTATGCGAGCGTCCAAACCGCGAACGTATAGTGACTAACGAAAGACCGGTGAATGAATCATAGGACCAACAAACAGGTCGCTTCACTTAGAACTTTTTATTGCGGTATTTTTTTGAATTAACTGTTATTTAACGTTGGGGACGAACAGTGTAATCAAGAGGATCTTGCTAACTATGCTATATTTTGTTTAAAACTGATTCAATTTTGGATAATTTTTCCCCAATTTGATTGATATTTTAATGGACAACCAATTCGTAGGTCATGCCCTAATGAAATGTGAACACTGGCCAATTAAGTACGTGAATTTGAACAGGATAGTTTTCTATATAAAAGTATATTAGGTATTGTGAGGTTGAGCCAATATAATATTGTCTCGTCACAATTTCATACCTACGTAATTCTGTTACTATACTATACATGGTTATACATTAAATAACGTAGGTACCTAATTAAAAAGTCGCTGCGTGATTAGGTATTAACTACAAAATTTTAGTAATTGGAATAACCATCCATACCATCACGCCTGTATTCCCCGAAGGGTTAGGCAGAGGTGTACCGATGTACACCCACAGTTCGCCGGTATATTTAGGTCCCATGTAATAGGGGGCGAGCCTATTGCCATTAACCGGAAATCATCATCATTAATTGGAATAAAAGGACCAAAAAGGTGAAGAAGGTTCGAATTTGGTCTCTATTTCAAAAATTGTATAATTGGTTATTGCGTGATATTTAAGTAACCTGTAATAAAACGAACTAATAGAAACGTAATTTGAAATGCATACTGAATTCGTTCTTGCTATTAAATGATCAAATAACTACGCGAGGGCAAAGCCTTCACAAAAACACACAAATACTTTACTTACTCTACATTAATTACCGAACAAATTAAATTACTTCCTTGTAACAAAAGATCTTATGCGTTTCCTAAAAGATAACGTCTGCCGCGTTACCATGAATATTCATCAGACCAAAGCCAATGGAATAATATTTGCTACTGTTCTGATTCTGTACCAAAAAGGTTATGTAAGTACATACATTCAAATGAAGAACACGAATTATTGTTGTTTAATTTATCAACACCAGCCTTAAAGTTAACAGACTTTATTTCACATTTAGAACGTTTAAATAAAATGTTTAAAACGTCTGGAGAAGTAAAAAAGTATTATCACGTCGTAGAAGCAGGTTGGTTGTACGAAGTTCCCATTTAAATGATGTCATTTACTAAAAAAAAACATAACCAGACGTGCTTGTATTTAGTACTTAGCTTGAAACAAGAGTTTAGTTACGTGACTTTGTTAAAAAGAGACAACACAGAAATAATTTACAATGTCAACCTGGGAATCACGCCCGTCATCCTTCGGGGAATCAAACGTTAAAACAAAAGCATTTGATAATAATATATTTTGCATGTATCATGTAGGTAAACAATATTAATTAGAGAAGTGAAGTAATGGGTTCCTCCAGGTATGAATCATTAAAATCGTATTAAACATACGAACTCAGATAATTTATAATTACGAAGCGTAACGAGCGACGCACTCTATCTGCTTCAGACTAAAACAATTTGGACTAAAATTCTGTTGAAAAATGTATAAGGAATAATTTACATAACATATCATCACGCCAGTATTCCCCGAATGGTCAGGCAGAGGTGTAACAATGTACACCCACAGTTCCGCGGTATGTTTTAAGAAATCATTCACATAATTCTGTTAAAGATATTCTTAGTTGTTATGGGAGGTAATCCTGCAAAGCGATACTTACTTAACTGGAAACAATATCCTAAAAGAGCTCTAAAGCAAAATACAATATTTTATGACATAATTATGGCTAAAAACATCTGATCCCAAATTATTAGGAATTTGGGATGTTTAAAAACTGAGAAAATTTCCAGCTTACCTGTTAACCGAAAACATAACTTTAAATTACAGCATTAAAGATGAAAATTGCTTGGTAGCAATATGGATATTAGCCCATGTTGCGTTACCAGTCTAACGAGCTTCAAAAGGCATTTGCTGCAATTTATAACCAATGAAGATTTATGGAAACGGAATGAAATTGGGTCGATGTGATAAGTCCATTATCTGATTAAAAGGTGCCTTGAAGCTTTGTTGATGCGTAATAGAATATAGAGGCTAGGCAGGTATCTAAATTGTTAGTCGCACGCAAGCGTTTGTCATTCATACGACTGTCGTTTACGCCTACAGAAGTATCTTCTCCTAAATTAGATTGGTTATCCTTAAGGCATATAAGACGTATCTCTTTTTTGAGATTTACGTCTTTATTTGGATTTTCTACAAACCAATTTGGTTCCTCAGGCTTTTCCAATTTTGAGACTTGCTTGTTGGCACCAATGTCTAACTCTACCACTCCCCGGGATTTTCCAACTTGAAGAATATTTTTGAAACTGCAAGTGAAAGTTTAAACATAAATAAAGTTGTTAAGTAAATAAGTACCTATAGTAGCTCCCCGTCACTTTACTCTCTGGCAGTGATATATATTCTATAAAAATCTCCCTCAGTGAATTAGTGTTAAGTGAAGTTGAGGTGAATTGTCATCCCAACTGAAGCTAGAGATTGACAGCTCCCATCAAGTTCACTTTACCTAAAGTCACTGAGGAAGATTATTTACGACAATAGCACTGCAGCTGAAATGACAGCTAAATTCACCGAGGGAAGAAGAATAGAAAGCAGGTCCTAATGTCTTGTTTAGGTTCTAATCTAGTGATTATGGACATAATTAGATTAACGAGTAGGTACCTAATCGTGCGGTGTATTGTGTATTGGATGATTAAGTATAACAATTTAAGGCTTCAGTTGAAGAAGTACCTAAGTAATTTAGCTAGTTAGTAGTAGTAGAGCTCTTTGTGAGGAGCCCGTTGGGGAAGGACTACCACCATACCTATTTCTGCCACAAAGCAGCATTGCTGTATTTCGGTTTGAAGGGTATGGCTGCCGGTGGAATTACAGGCACATGACTTTTCAACTTTGTCTCTGGGATGGTAACGCATGTGCAAGGCCTTTGGTACCGCAGATGTCTATAGGTAGCGGTGACCACTTAACACCAGGTGGGCCGTGGGCTAATTTGCCATCCAATGGCACCCAATGGCTTAAGAAAAATAGTTAAAATACTGCGATAGTAGTAACAGGTCTCTAATTCATCACATACATTCTAAGGATTGTGACCTCAATTTCCTTAAATGACTCGTAACAGATTGAGCGCGAAGGTTAATAGTTGACACGCAATGTTTAAACCAAGATTAGCCAGGAATCTAGAAATAGGTCTATTTGGTTTTTTGACAAGAATGAGTCTGAATGAGTATTCGAATGGTGTGGTGGTGTGTGTGTTGATCCAAAGGATAGTGGCTTATGGGCGACATAATCCTTTTGTCCATTTAAATATGATAAATTCTAGCTAGCCTCTTTAAATAGTAAGTGAGGAGTTCTTGTCTATTCTTCTCCATACAAAGCTACTTTTTGGAAGAGGCAACTAGCTAGATTCAATTATTTTGTAAATGACCTTAAAAAGTGCCTAGTCTAACTGAAATTAATTAATTGACTTTAACCTCTTTCGTGGACAGCTGAAAAGACGATGGAACGAGAGGTAAGATTTCCGGATAAGAGGACCTATGCACGTATGTTCATACGTGCATTGGTCTTTTAACCTACAATAATATGTTGGATCTCAAGAGTAGAAGACTAGGTAGGTATGCATAGCGTAATATAAAGTATAAAGTACGTCCTAGTTTATATTGAGTAGCACGTAACTCGATTCTAGGTACCAAAATATAGCTAAGTCGATTCACGTAACTTTTAAGCTTATAGAGGCGAGACGTATCGACTATTTTTACAGGGCTGCCCTAGATTTAACTGCGTTTAGTCCGGGGTACTCACATTTGAGAATTTTCATGGGACTAAGCCTGACGAATATTAATTTCACACATAAAATAATGATTACTTATGGACGGGTAATGTTAATTATATAATTTTAATTCATCGAATGATTTGCAATTTTGGACTGTCAGTTTTTCGAGGCCATACAACGGTGATTCGTATTTTCGGATTAACTATAGGAAGCCTAAACTAGGAGTGGCGGAATATGGACCTTAGGCTACTGTTTAATGATTTTGCACAAGTTTCAAGTGCAGTTTTCGAGCGCATTTTTATTGCTTGCCAAACTTGCAGTGTCCGGTTCGAGTGTTTTGCATACAAACACCTTAAAAATAGGGTTGCCGACACAGAATTCTAATAAGCACTGTACGAGTGACAAAATGTAGACAGAATAGAAAGTACCTATGTACCTAGGCACCGAAATGACAGAAGTTTTAAATAACACGCACCTCTTGGTTCTATTTTCTTAATTGTATTAGGTACTTTATCAAAAGTTTATAGCATACCTTACTTGCATTACTTAAAGTTGACTTTGCACCTAATCTGACCCTTAATTACTCTCTTATTGAGCTTAAGTTTTGTTATAAAGAGTCAACTCACAATCTCTCAATAATTACTTTAATAACATCAAACTAAGTCAATGTACATTAAATTATATGCTAAAAATAGCTATAGTATTTGAAATTAATCGTTAAAGATCTAAAATCACAATTCTTTGAAAAATGGGAGAAGTTTGATGTGAGCTATTTCTTTTTGCGAGGTTTTAACCCCATTAATCTAAAATTAAACCTTTTTTTATGTTGTCTGCCACCCCTTAGTGTACAGCGTTAGATATAAGCAGACAGTAAGGCAAAAGTTCAACGTACGTTTCTCAAACATCGATTGGCGTCTGGCCAACCGCCAAACACTTCACTTTAATGGTTTGACTTATCCTACTTCCTTAAATAGATAATTGTGTGCAGATGATTTTCGATTATTTGAGCAAGTAAGTCTTAAAGCTGAATATAGGCTTCTGATATACAGCACAGCAGGAATAAACGGTATATTAGGAGATATACTGCTCGGTTAAAAGTTGCTTAGGAAGGAAGCTATGATGAATTGGTTGTCCATTTATGACATTTATGGCAATTAGGCATGGTTTCCACCTAAAGGAGCGCATTTCACTTTGTGCTAAAGAAAATTAAGGCTTTTATATAATAGTTAAGGTTCATGTTTGCATGAAATTTATACAGCCTGGAACTCGGTTAGATTCGCGTGTATGCCGTTCCACTGTGAAATGCGCTCCGACGCTGCCCGGTTGGTGGAAATCGTACACTAGGCCCGGTTTCAACCAAAATGGAGAGGAGACGAGATGTCCCGTGAATAACTAATAGGATGCTGTATTGGAGCTAAGTGGTGGGACGTGAAAATAACGCAAGCTGTTTATTTATACTAGACATAGTCCTCTCGGCTTTGGAGGAATGATGAATTCATTCAAAGGCAAATTAACGCGAATATAGGTACGTACCTACCTAGGTATATCTCTTACTGTTTCTTTTTTTTACATTTTACGGCTGTTGGCAAGCACTACAAATATCGTGCTATACGGGTTTGATACCATTTGGCTTAAACGTTACTGAATACTTGGGCAAGGACAACAATATTTAAATAATAACGAAAATAAAGATGTTGCTTTTGGATTTTAAGTTGCACATCTGATTGTTGGTTTCTTGCCTTGTTTACATACATGTAGGTACTTAATGTTAAAATGTCAATGTTTGTTTAAAAAACTAATCGTATCAGTTAGTTGGCTAGTTATTAGTCTATTAGGTACACCATTTTTATTACTAACTTACATACTTAGGTATAAAAATGTAAACCTATTTTTATTCTTATCATATAGGGCAACTCAAAACACGACTAAATTCAAAACATTAATACAAAATCATACAACTACAAAAATCTGGTGAAACCTAACTGGTTTTAATATCTAATTAATATGTACAGAAAATAATATAAAAAATAACAAATGTTACTGGCAGTCTTAATGCCAGAAGAATGTGAACAACAGCATTTAAGTGATTTATTCAATAACTAGCAAACTCCCCGCGACTTCGTCCGCGTGGCCTACTTCACCCGCTTTAAGTTACGTTTCTTGGCTCCTGTGGGTCATAGCGTGATGTTACTCAGGAATAATGTAGCTGTATATTAATGAAACTTTTTTCTAAATTAGTCGTCAGTACAATGAGAGCCTATTTGTTATTTAGAACAAACAATAAAATGTTTCTTCTAATAATATTAGTACAGAAGTATAGATAATTTATTCAATAATAATGTCTAAATACCTATAATAATCTGTTTACCACACAAACCACCTGATGTTACCAAAGTATGTACTATAATAAACAACAAAAAAAGTCTGTAATCATTAAAACCTACAATGAACAATCAAAGTTTAGATTGATACACTTGTAAAAAGAAAACATTGGAAAGAATGAATAAAATACCAATGAACTAATTTATTGTTTCAATTAAAAAACAAATCATTATAGTTTTATTTGTAGTGGTCAAGGGTTTTAACTGATATTATAATTATATTGTAAGCTTATTAAAATGACAGAATGAAGTTTAACCCTTTCAGTGCCCAGCACCCGGATCCCGAGTCCAACAATAATTCGTTTGACTCAGGAGCTGGGTGCTGGGCACTAAAAGGGTTAAAAGACTATAATCTTGGTGACTGAATATATTTCTAATACCCTAAAGTTTAAAATTTTTCATAAAATGCAATATGCTTTGTATTGTTATTATCAAAGCTATACCTATACCCCAATGTTCACCCTGGTTGAATGTTATGTTCTCAGATAATCAATACCAATACTACAAATGCAAAAGTAACTCTGTATGTTACACTTTCACACTAAACCACTAAGTATACCAATTTTGATAAAATTTGGTACGGCGTAAGTATGCTCACCAAGAAAGAACATGGGGTGCATTTTATTCTATTCGCCTGTGTCAGGGATTATTGACATTTACATGAATGCCATCAATAGCTCAAATACCACCACTACTAGTAAAATACTGTGATACCAGTTTTTTTGTAAAGTCCATTTTGTTCCGTATTTAAATATGATGATATGTGTTAACTTTTCTGGGAAACATCATAATAAATTATATTTAGATTGGATCAATGACTATTGATCAACAGGTAAAATTTATTTTTGTACCTTTTAATGTTTATCTAGTGGTATATTTAAGGCTGATGATGAATATGGTTACTAGTCAGGCCTACACAGTCCAACAATATAGGCTGAACCTTATCTTAGATAAGAAGCAGGACAATTGTATATCAATTACGGTTTTGCAGGAATGGACCTTGCATATTACATTTTTGACATCTTGTCTACTTCTTACAAGTCTAGGTTTTAAATGTGTAGATCTGTGGTAAGAAAGTCCATTTGTATTTCTTCAAGCCAGAATTTACTAGACATTTTTATCCTAACCCTGTCATCTTTTAGATAGCTAATGCATTGTTGTTGAATACAACAATGGTGACTATTCTTCAGTAGAATATGTTTTTAAAATACTGAAATGGTTTTTAAATGAAGCAATAAGGAAAATCTTTCTACATGACATTAAAAGTTATGATGCCAACATACCTACCTACTTGTATTTACACCTCTTTCGAAGGCATGATTTCATCAACATTACTTATGATGTAAAATAAATGGAACTTATGATTAGGTGAACCAAGTAATAAACTTTTTTTAAATTACTAAATACAAATTGATATTTAATATAAAAACATGTAAATTGTAATTATTTTATGATCTATTCTTAATATTAAGGAATAGGTAAGTTACATATAACATTTTTTATGTTCTATTGTTATTTGTTATGTATTAAAACAAATTTAGCACACCTGTTAGTTAAATGGGCATGGCTCGTTATTACTAAGTAATACCATAAAAACGAGTTATCTTTTAAGATTACATTTTTATCTTGAAAAGATAATACTTTAAATCCCAAACTATACTAACATGCTGTATGACTGACATGCAACTATCAACCTAATTACGATGCAAGAGATCCTATGATTGCATATTAAGTGCAATGGATTAGTATTAATAATAATGTGTCTTTACAATCGTATTACTTGAGTAATTATTGAAGTAATAAATAATTATGTTACTAATGACTATTGACCTGCAGCAGTGCCTCAGTGGACATTAAACATGCTATAATGATTATAAATAGCGTCTAAGAAATGATCGTCTCTCAAGGAACAACGATAACTTCGTAAACATTATAAAAAAGTACGTGATAACAATACACTATTGTTGATGCAAAGATAACATTTTTTAAACTATTTTTGAAGCCTGTAGCACGTAGAAATAGAACCTTATAACAGCCCAATACGTCTATAGTAGATTGAATTTCAATATTCTACCAGTAAAACAATAAAACATGAAACAGGACCCACCTTGTAAATGGTCCACTTATATTAGTTATTTGACCAAGTATTTTTTCCACTGTCCGCTTGTCGCCTTCGCGGGCAGCGTTTAATAGCTCCTGGCCCCTTCCCATGGCCCATTAATGTTAACAGCCACACACAAAAACAACACCAAAATCAAACATTTCAATTTCTACACTAGACTTCACTCACTACACATTACAACTTCATTGATCGCGCCGCCATATTTGAGAATTTTGACGTGAGTGCGCTCTAGCGGCCTACCAAGGAATCGATACCGAGAATGAATGAAATGGTGTCTTAAGGCGCAGTAGCTGCTAGCTACTATACTTATTTTTAAGTTTTTGGACTTCTTATTTCATTTTAAAAGTTTAAACATACTTTTCACGGTTATTCCTTTTGTGAATTTCAACTTAGTACTATACTCATGTTGAAAACCAGTTTTTAAGACCGTGTTGTGAATTGGTTTAACTCCTTACAACTCATTAAATAAATGGTGTTCTAGTTGATGAAACCTACTTATATAAATTTTATGACGATATATCAATGTTTCTATTTCAGTGATCAACCGCACCTCTACCGCAACATTCACCGCAAACTGAAGTTCAGAGTTTTTTTTTATTTAGTAAAAAAGTAACAAATTTTAATGTTATGAAACATTTTATGCAGCTATAACTTAAGTTTTCCTTCCGGCATTTCATTTTAGTCTACTAAAGCAGTATTATCCTGCATTTATTTATTCAATGCTCCACTACCACTTCACTGTTAATTGTTTCTCTTAGTTATCTGTGCCAGTTTTATTGTTTCATTCGCACAAAAATAGTTCATTTTGTTTAACTCATTCGTTGAACTGCCACTCACAATCAAGATCAGTCAGATGTTTATGTCATTGTCATTCTGCTGTCATCCCATCCGGTAAACTTGTTTTTATCTTGCCAAGTCCAACCTTGTTGATTCATAAAATTGTGATATCGTAGCGGACAAAATGTGAATAATTCTATTTTCGTGTCAAAGTATCAGTCTGGTTCGTTGTCTTAATAATGAATAAATATGAACAACAATGTTGATGTTAATTATTGTTCTGTGAAAAAAGTGCAAAAGTGATTTTGTCAGTGTCAAAAATCAGCTGTTCCGCGTTGTAAATACATAAAGTGATTTTATTAAACTTTTTATTATTAATTGTAATCTAAATCAGTGATAAAAGAGTTTAACGTTACCGAACTTGGATAAGTGAAAAATGCTGCCTATAACGGGTGGTAGTTATAATTTAATTTTAATTTCCTTACTTTATTTTTCTGTATCAGTTGCCACACAAGGTAAATATTATTTTATTTGTTGTTATTATAGGTACTTATACATTGTGGTATTAAATATAACTACACTATTATGCTAGTGAGCTCCATAAAAACTGTTGAGGATAGAGAAATTACAAAATTCAACTACCATTGGTATTCATTGTAAGTAGGTACATGGGTATGTAGGATTTGGTACATACCTACTGTTCTAAAAATGTTATCACTTTGTGTCTGTCATGAAATTATTGAAAGTAGATGTATATCCACATTCATCTGCGTCACCCTATTTATTTTTTCCTTTGTGCGGCTGTGGTGTCACTGCTTTATGGTTAGAGATCGCCACCAAACCTAGCAGCTGTGATAAACTGCAGGATCAGCTTTGGGGCAATCTCCATTAGTTCATCCAGGCTTAATAGATGTTTGCTCAGATGATTGTTGCGCTTGTGAATTAGTGCATCATCCTGTACTTCTTCACATGTAGCTACAAGTTACCTTTACACCTATAATCACCATTTCTTTGTTTCAGATGCCAACATAACAATACCTTTAAACAATTCTATGACAGACAACAACAGAGAAATTTACGGAACATTCATAACATTAAATGGAAAGTCAAACGTAGGAGTCAATTTCAGCGATGTCAATGTCAATACAAGCTTGTACTTTATCGTTATTCAAGTTCATAGTCACATGTTTAACGTAACACTTACTATGTGGGATAAAAGTGGGACGTCTCAGGCTAATGGAACTAATGTGGGCTTTGTGAGCTTCATTGATGATATTGGCACGCTACAAATATCCAATTACGACAAGAAAGTTTCCGTGCCCATTTATGTTTCAGTCCATGGCTACAAGGAAATAGGTATTATTTTGTAAATTATGTATTTTATTGTTTGTTTGCCGGCACGCGTGACTATCTAAACAACGCCTCTGACTCAGCATTAAACATGGCCACCTTCTGGGCTCAAGTAGTATAGATATATCCTCCATGTGAATAGATGTAGACAGAAGAAGTAATGAAGCTCTTTGCCCATTGCTGTAACAGACTATCTTATGGTATTTTCTTTAAAAACTATCTAAGTATACAAATATTAAAAAAAAAAAAAAAATGATTAGGTACCTATGTTATGTTTGTTTGCCTCATTGGTCTTGTGGTAGCAAGCACGACTGTTGAGCTTGGGAATCGCCCAACCCTACCCCTACCCTACCCCTACCCTACCCCTACCCTACCCCTACCCTACCCCTACCCTACCCCTACCCTACCCCTACCCTACCCTACCCCTACCCTACCCCTACCCTACCCCTACCCTACCCCTACCCTGCCCCTACCCTGCCCCTACCCTGCCCCTACCCTACCCCTACCCTACCCCTACCCTACCCCTACCGACATTATAAGTATTATCACAAATCTTTTGTATGGGAGTATAGAAAATGGTTGTTTTTAGACTTTTTCAGGAAATTTAATTTTTTTTTTTTTTTTTTTAGAATATTTCCCTCCGTAAGAACCATCCTCGTACTTTAAGGAATATTTTAAAAAAAGAATTAGCGAAATCGGTCCAACCGTTCTCTAGTTTTGCGCTTACCAACACATTTTGCGATTCATTTTTATATTATAGATATCTTCTACGTACTGGGGTAGTCCGCATTAAGATTAGCCACAGTGGCCGGAATCGGTCTGGAGAATACATTCTTTCTTAACTATGTTGGCAGCGGTTCAACCCCAAGTAACATGGGATAAGGGCAGGAAGACGATGATGATGGCTGGTTTGGAAATAATTAATATGCATTGTTTGCACATCAGTAATTTAAATCCATTCTCAACGCCACTATAATATTTAAGAAAACACTGGTTGGAGTCTGATTTAATCACAAAAAATAAAAACGCTCATAACAAAGAAATTAACATATTTATAACAACCTATTACATATGTTGAATACAATTATGATAATACCAAACAATTATTTTGACTTTGTTAGTTTTAAAATTGATATGAATAGTAATGGATGGTAATGTTTGAAGTATGTATGTAATAATTAATTAGTCGCGCGGGGCCTCTCCCTGAGACTATCCGCAAAAAATATATTGGTAGGTCAAACTGCCGGACAGGTGTGCCTGTGCCATATCGGCCTTGTTACATGCTGTACAGTCAAGAGCATAAACATGTACATACATTTGACAAAATTTAAAAACATTCTGCTTGTGAAAAAACGATTGCAATGTTGAGATGAGATTTATCTCATAAGTACCTAGTATTAAACTAGAATATTGTACTCATAACATCTTCTCATTTTCATCAATCCTTTAGGAGGAAATTACTTTCAAATGTTGCTAAGCGTATTCATGTTCATGCTCGTGACTGTACACGCTACTACTTTAAGCCTATATTGACCAAACACCTGTATTTTCAGATCCTTTACCTGGCGGATGTAACATGGAGTTCCCAAATATACCCATATTTCCATTCCTTTATGTCCAAACATTTTCCGACTACATACTAGTAGAAGCCGCGGCGCCGGCCACGGATCGCAATTGTATTACTCCTTTAATAGCAAATATGACGTTCTACATGATGTACCTGCCGGAATTAGACTTTTATGCTGACACTTATTTTGATGGCATCAGAAAAATGATGAGTCTCAAGGGTATTGAGACATATGGAACAGTTGTAAGCATATTTTTATTTTAATCTACATAATACCTACTGATATTTTTATACAAGAGTAGCTTCTGCCCACGATTTAGTCCTAGTGGTTTTTTTAGTGTTCCGTACCCAAAGGGTAAAACGGGATCCCAATCATACGTAATGCGCCTCTCAGCAACATCAGTGTGTTCCGGTTTAAAAGGCATAGGTAGATGTTAAACAGGAACATGAGATATTTCAGCTTTGCCTCTGGTTTGGCATTAGTTTTGCCACGCCCCTGGTATTGACTTTACCCCAGGCAAACGTGACCACCAGGTGGGCCTTCGGCTTGTTTGCCATCCAATAACACCATTTCTTTCTTTTTTGTTTTCCAAGATTCCATACAACACAGTGCCAGCCACCCAGCGCATGCTGAGCGCTTACCCTGGTACAGGGGCCATATATGTAGTGGTGGCGAGGTACTTCTCAGCAGAAAATAATATAACAGCTTACTCTGTGTACGTACCAAGCCACAGCTATGGGTGTGATTACGCTGAAGATGGCTGCGAGATGATTGGTAAGATTTGTTCTTTAAAGGTTCTAGCTTCCACCCTCCCGCGTGGCTTCCTTCACTTTTTTTTTTTTTGATGCGCGTTGGGAATCCTTAGTGATATACTCCGTCGTGGGTGTAACGGTAGGGCATGTCGGACTCTTACCGGCTAAAACCACCGCGGTGTTCCACCTCTGCCTATTGCCGGGGCTGCGGGATTCGCATAAGCATTCACCGCTCCCCCGACACGCTTCGGCGACCCGCTGTTCTTCAGTGGGTCTCTCCTTCCTAGCAGCCATTCTCGTAATGACCGCATCCACACTCGAGTGGCGCGAGTGGAACATTGCGCCACTCCCTCGGGCCTTTCTGGTCGAACGACAGACGCCTCTAACCCACCTGCGTTATGTTACGTCTTTAGTTCCTACTCCGTTCCCGTGTGTCGTAGCGTGATGTGATATAGCCTATGTCACCCAAGAATAATTGCGTTATCTGTTGGTGAAAAAATAGTTTAAAATCTGTCCAATAGTTGCGGAGCTTATTCGGGATACGCCGGGGATATTCCGGGAGCGTACGCGCCTGTTGCAATAAAATAAATAATCTTTTCATCCTGAAAACGCGATTAATTTTCAGTTAACTGTAAAATTAGATTTTGAGTTGTTTTCAAATCAGTAAATAGTCAATTGAATTGGCAAATAAGTGACGTCACAGGATGCTATTATCTTACAAAATGTATGCGTGTTGACAGCTCATGAACACTATGAAAATTATTGATTGTTGGTGTTTTTGCAGATGACTGGTTTTCACAAATATTGTGTGCAGTACTAATGTTTGTTGGATTATTCGTATGTTTCTTCGGACACCGATTCTTCAAGACTGAAATGTTTTTCGCTGGATTCTTCAGCGGTGTCATTATATCATACATACTGATAGCTTTGATGACAGATATCGATAAACCTTGTAAGTAAACAACAGCAAAGGATCACTTATAATGTGTCACTGTTGTATTTTGAACTTTATTCCGACGTTTGTAACGTTCTAATACATAAACTACATCAAAATCGAGTGTAAGTTGCCAATTTTGAACTTAGAACTTTATCTTAGTCGAAATAAAATTCAAAATGCAATAACGTGCTCGAAGTGTTTCTAAGCGAAAACTCCTAACAAAATATTCTTTTAGCTCTGCTGGCCGCAGCAGCAATATCTGGTTTGTTCTTCGGTGGGATATGGTGGTTATTCTGGTGGTTATACGGAATACCTGTACTCGCAGTACTCTTGCCTTCTTTGAACCTTGGCTTCCTACTAGCTTCGATATTCTACTACAGACTACCAGGTAAGGCCAAATAAAGTCATTTATATACATTTATTTGTATAACTTTGTTAATGATATTGAACTGCCTCGTTGGTCTCGTGGTGGCCATGCAGCACGACTATTGAGCGTGGGATCCTGGGTTCAATTCCCAAATCGGGCAAAAAGTGTTATTGGGTTTTTCCTTTAGGTATTTCTCAGTAACAGCCCGAAGTCTGGAAGTTGGTGGTGTAACACCCCCGTGCCTCGGAAAGCACGTTAAGCCGTTGGTCCTGCGCCTTATCTCTAAGGAGTTAGAGAAGGGAGTGCACCTGTGTTTGCGCACACACTTGTGCACTATAATATCTCCTGCGTAGAATACTTTTCACTTTTACTGCTATTAACATCTAAATACATATTCTAGGAAACATAGTATATTTGATGTGGGACTTCAATTTCTGGAGCCTCTTCGTTCTGGTGATGATGCTGACAGCTTTAGCGGTTGTCTCCGTGTCCTATGCTGCGAACATCCTCTGCTGTGCCGTACTCGGCGCGTACGCAACCGTGCTGTCGATCGATTACTACATGGGATCCAACTTGAAGTACATCACCATAAATGTTTTAAGAAGAGCTGTGGTCCCGCATTTCAATAAGGCTTTTCTGGCACCGCCCAGCAATCAGTGGAGAGGTGAGTCATGCAGATAAATAAATCAATGTGTATTTAAAGTTCCTTTTTCACTAGGAGAATCATCATCATCGTATCAGCCGCAGGACATCCACTGTTGGACATAGGCCTCCCCCCATAGATTTCCAATAGGACCGGTTGTAAGCAACCTGCATTCACCGTCTTCCTGCAATCTTAATCAGGTCGTCCGTACACCTTGTGGGTGGACGTTTTACTGTGCGCTTGCCGATGCGTGGTCTCCATTCGAGAACGAAGTAAAAGTATGGATAAGTAAGTAGTAAGATAGAAAAGTATGGATGCGACTTTTAAATATATTAGATGTGAAGGAAAAACCCAGTACTTACAATATTGGAATCGCGGGATTTCTTTGATACGAATGATCATTCCATACTAAGCCAACATCTGCAGTTTGGGTAAATATGTATCCGATTAGCCAATCTCTAGTTTTTAACCAAGTAGTATAATTTGATATAGCCGCATTCTTCTTCCATTCTAATTAGGACTTTATCACACTGTTAACAAGTGTTCTTATGCACTGACAGTTATGAACGTAACATTAACCATCCTTTGGGTGACTAACCTTTATTGATAGATGAACTTATGCGCAGACACATACTATATAAAAGGCGGGAGATTACATTACCCATTTAGCAATAACAAATTAACGCGTAAAATTAATTAAAAACAAAACATGTTAGTAGGGCAACCACCTCTTCAATATTTAGGTATTGTTATTGGCTGTTAAAATTGTTTTCATAACAAGCCTGTCACATTGTGAATAGGTATCTGATGACGTCATACATAGTCGATGCATTTTAATAACTATGCAATCGGCAGTAACTACCTTTGGGTCGGTATTCAGAAGTTTGAAATTACATTTAGCACAATCTAAATATATATAATATAAATATATATATATATAATATAAATTACATGATATTTTGATGTAATAATTCAGGATAAATCCCTGAGCGTTTTCTTTCCTTAAATGATTTGAATCATAACACATTTGCCTGTTAAATATGTATGTCAATTTATGGATGAAAAACGGTAGTTAACTGCTCCAGTGGCCTCGTGGTCGCAAGCACGACTGTATAGCGTGGGGTCCTAGGTTCGATTCCTAGGTCAGGCAAAAAGTTTTATTGGGTCTTTTCCATTAGGAATTTCACAGTAACAGCCTGAAGTTTGGAAGTTGGTGGTGTGACACCCCCGTGTCTCGGAAAGCACGTAAAACCGTTGGTCCTGACTGTCATTTGTAGATCCTTGACAGTCGTTCCGGATAGTCAGAAGCCGGAAAGCCTGACAACCAGTCTTACCCAGCGGTATCGTGTTGCCCAGTAACTAGGTTATGGAGGGCAGATAAGCAATCGCTCTATGTAAAACACTGATATTCAGCAGCTCGAAGTTAGGATATGTGCCCGGTTAATGGCAATAGGCAAGCCCCCTATTACATGGAACCTAAACATACTGGCAAACTATGGTACATTGGTACACCTCTGCCTAACCCTTCGGGGAATACAGGCGTGATAGTATGTATGTATGTAAACCAAAATGGTTACCTTTTCATCTCCTTTCTTGCAGATGTCGCAGTGGCCTTCGTATGGGTGATCTTAGCAACTCTAGGCTTCTTGTTCCAACACTGGCACAACCGCGGCAGACCCCCGTTCCCTCCACCACCGAGGTCTGTTAGACCGAGCATGTCTGAGCCGATCTCGTATGGCGCTATATCTTCTTTCTTAAGGACACAGTAAGTTCATTTATTTTAGACTACCTTTTGCCTGCGACTTCGTTCGCGTTCATTATTTCATTGGTATCAATTTGTTTATCATCCTCTTTTTTATTAAAATAAATAAAATCTCTAAAATAAAAGTAGTTTTTTTTAGTTACTTCTTATAACATTAGCTATCTCAGATAGACCGATTTTGACGGGACTTTCACTAGCAGATAGCCTATCTGCTAGTGACGTCCCGTCAAAATCAGTTTAGCCGTTTTAGAGATTAGCCATAACAGACAGACAAACATTTTAAAATATGTTTTTTTTTGATGCAGGTACCGTATATACTTTTTTTTATATGCTTTTAGTGAAAATCTGTTAATTACAAACAGACACCGATCATATCGATTACAGGCATCGTTCGATTGCTGTGGTAACACTCTAACAGTAACCAAAAAAATGCACACGTGGCTTTCTTGAATATTGTACCTAACCAAGGTTTTGTAAAAACCAAATTGTAAGAAAACAGAGTCCGTAGAGTTTTTTGCTCGTTCTTCTCCATGGAGACCTATGTTTTGGAACGAACACCTAGCTTCAACTTTAGACTGTAACTTCTTGACAATAAAAAAGTGCCTGTAGATGGTTTAATTGAAATAAATACTTTGCCTTTCTCCGACTTGAACGAAATATCTATAAATTATCGTTTCCTTGTAAAAATGTATATTATATATATTTTTCAGACCAACCAACCAACCGACTGTTCGCGATGTCGGCAACACAACACCGATTGTTTCAAGAGGGCACAACGAAAGAACTGCCTTACTGGCTTAGACACTCGTCTAAAACACTCGTATGAGCAAAGGTGATGAGTAATACTTATCTATACTTCCATCAATACAATTCACCTTTTTTCCATTCTTATAGTCATTCAGTCATTATGATAGCACCGTTCCGAAACCGCGCCGCCCGTGATCCGTCACCTTTTCATCTTGTCACTGTAAAAAATACTTTACCGCGGACGATTTAAAGTCCTAACTTAAATGGCAAATGATGTCCTGTGTCGGACCTGTACTGTTATAATGAGTGATGAACTTAATTCTTGAAGTATTGAACATAAAATCAGGATAAATAAAAGCTTTTTAAAAAAAAACTGCAATATTCATGTTACAAAGGTTCACTACTAAAAATAATAATACTATATTCAAGGCTAACTCTTGCATAGATCGCGTTATATTCACGCTGTATAGCTACCTAATTTTTGGATCGAATAAAACGCCTATTTTTTTTAAGAACTTGAATTTGTTTTAACTATAACGATGTTAAAAGCGTGATTACGACTGATTTTTTTATTTTTAATTGGCTAGTATACGAGTGCTAGTTTATTCCAAAGATAATAAATGTGTCTTAACTTGATTTTAATTACTGATTCCTGGAATAAAAACCGATTTGATTTATCGATCAATGAATAATTATATTGTTTTATGCTTTAGGCGTCGCCTTGTTATGCCTTTTTTGTCTATAATTTTAATCCCAACTCTTATTGTATGTTTTAGTTATAGGATAATAAGGTACCTTAATTGCGTAAAAATAATAACTTTTACCTTCAATATCTCTGTAACTAGAAGTTTCCCAGGTATGATCCTGAACAAAAAAAAACTCGCTATGATGAAAAGAACATGTAACTTAAGGCTTATTAAGTATCTTTTTAAATCCTTTATTGTTCAAGTAGGTACACAAAATATTTAGTTACTAAAAACTGACAGTTTTTCATAGCCGTCAGTGATATAGTTTTATAGGTCTAAGTGTAATAAAATGTACTTTGATGTTATGAATGTGTAATATTCAAAAAATAATTAGGTGTTCCTTCCAACGTCCTAATGACATTAGTGTTTAATTAATTAATTAGTTAATTACTACTTATATTTAATTGATATTACGCCATTATATCAAACGCGCTGTAAGACTGTTTCGTGTGATTTTATGATGAGACTTGAATTGTAAACGTTGTCATTTTAGGCTAATAAATATGTTATTTGAATACTTACTTGTTATTTCGTTTAATTAACAGAAACGCCCAATCAATTTATTGTATAAAAGCTATTCCAAACTGTCTGAATATGAACCTTATTCTTTCGCTATAAGGTCGAAAAACTATCAAAGAAATTTGACTGATTGGGGTATCTTGGTGTGCTGTCTGCACGTATTATAAATAACAAAATTAGTTTATATTAGTACGGTCAAGAAAAGGGAAAAAACACAAGGATAAACACACACAACCGAAAATAAATACGATAAAAAATTTCCGTAACATGTTTAATGGTAATTAAATTCTAACACAACGGCATAATAATACTTACAGGCCCCTCGAAATACCCTTAGTCCACACAACACAAGATTACCCATTCAAATCAAACGCATTCGGCCTCATCAATAGATAGGGGACAGACAGACAGACAAAATGTAAACCAATTATAAGCGTTGATAATCTGTGCAGTTGCTTACTTCGGGCACAGAGGGCGCTGGATGCGTGTTTTTGATAGAATACCATTGTATTATATGTACGGGGTGGTTTTATCTGATCGGCTTATGAAGCGCTAAGAGTATTGCTTATTGTTTGAACCTCCTTGCGGAGAAAAAAAACTGTTAGATTTTGATTTAAGAACACAAAATTAGGACACGGCCATAGAGTCTGTGTTTAAGGATAAAAAAAGATTATATTTTTGAATTTCGAACTGCAATGATTAAATAAACACAAGTATGCTAAGTAGAGGATTCGCAAGTGTCATACAGAATTTTCTAGTAATCGTTACACAATTAAAAATAATTTTGCAACGCACTGTATTGCGATCCCTCTGCGTTTAGATCACTATAATACCTCCAATACAACACGTTTAATCCCATCCCATTGTTGCAGTCCCCCATCCGATGCATGGGGTGCTATACAAAGTTAACCGACACAAAATTAATATATACCGCCCAAATATACTTAACGGAATAATTTCCACACACAATTTTTAGGGTGGCAACTTTGGTAAGTTTTGCGTATGCAATAAGGTTGCAACTCCCGCCATCTGCAAAGAGGTTATTAATAATATTTTATACATCTTTATTAGCCCATTGTTATGTTATTAGATACACTCGAGTTTCGCATTCGTCATTGTAAACGATGTTAGGGAGTCAAAGAAAACAAAATGCTAATGGTTAATGCAATATTTATTAATAAATTTCACTGTAATCTCCTCAATCTATATGCACTTATATCAAGTAATAATTTATTTTACATTTAATCAAACTAAATTACATTACATACATCTTTACCACCTATACCACCTCCATATTGCATTTTTTTAATGAAAATATATATTATAAATGTACATATATTTATAGAGTAGTAATTAAATGATAATTTGTGCTGTGTCCAGCACCATTATGAAAAAATACGACAAAAATCAAAGATTCAAATCTTTGACAGAAATATTTTTATTTTGTATGCCAATGAGTTTTTTTATAAGTACAATTTGTACAATAAGTTATTTCAGTGCTGTTCATTTAAGTATTCGTTGAAATCGTCCTAAATTTTGGTGGTAAAATAATCTTATAAATCTATATTTTAATCACAGCAATATTGACCTTAATTTTTACCAATAAATAATAAATTAATTCGTTTCAAGGTGTGCTAATGAACTTCAGTTGACACATTTCGTACAACATCTATTTAGTAGTAACAATATTATACAAGAATCATCACAATAGTACAAACATAATTAGTTTGTATGACAATTTGTTGAGGGCAGGGGTGTGAAACAAATGCTATAACGAAGCTCATTGCCACGTTTTTTTCTCTATGGCATTAACATTTCGCACCCCTATTGCATACATCAAAGAAATAGAAAGGGTTGTGCACGCAAAGGGCGCATAACACTCGATTATTACAAACGTTGGCACAAACAATTTACATTTATATCCCGCCGAGGACATCTCGTCTCTCGGCTACCTTTATACAAACTTTCTCTATTCGACAATAGATGGCGCTGTTCTATATTTACAATTGCCACCTTATTGTTTTACTAGCTTATTATTTTATTGACCGTACGCAATGAAACATGCCTAAAATATTTCGTATTTAATATATTACAAGTATTATGTTTAAGTAAACAATAAATTAAATAATATAATTGTTCGATAATGGATAATACATTCGTAGTAGCACACATCATCGTGTACGGTCGTTTGCTTACGTCTAAGTTTGAACATCATCAGTTGCTTCTTAATATTAGTGTGTAATCCGAAAACTATTGTAGGCACATAAATTAAAATAACTTGCACCATTTAGAATTAAAATTTCACTGAAATGAACACTGATTTGTGAAACGAACGGGGTACTGTAACAGTCTCTTAAACACTTACGATACTGAATTGTTTTGTTCTTGCAAGTCTGCCGCCAAAACATTGGCGTCATGTCCGGCCGTCATGTTAATAGCTGCGTTCATAGACAAGTGCGCGTCGGCATAGTTGTGCGCGATTTCGCCGCTAGATGGAGACTCCGGTATGTTAGTCGGGTTCTCAGGCATCGACAGAAGTCGATGCGGGAACCCGAATAGCTGAGATCACTGAAGCCGTCCCCAGTAGTTCGATGCGAGGTCTGGCCCTTGCGATGGTATTTGCACAGGCACGCTCACGCCCGCTGATATTACACCTATGGAACGAAGAGGGAGGGTGTTATTAATCTAACAAGACTTTTTGTGATATGATTGAAATAAAAAGAGGGATAAAAAGGTAGGCCTTTTAAAATTTATAGGTGGAAAAAAATCAATGTGAGGCACGGTATTACGTAAGGGATATGAAATAAAAAAATCACAATGATTGTTTACCGTTGTTACCATTTATTTGAATTCCTAACGACAGGAATAGGTAAAAGGATTAATACTAAAAAGATCCTGGTTAGTATCTAGGTACATATGTATTTTAAATCCAGTCCATTCTAAATCATCACTAAAGCTAATCTGCCTATCCCATCTAAATACCTAATCTTAATCGAAAATTTCTATTTCACGACACAATTTGCAACCAATCAAGTTGTCCGTACCGGCGGCACACATGTTAACACAATCAAACGTGAAACCTATTAACGTCACGTATCAGTATCGGTCGGGCCATATGTCTAATAGGATTCCGATTGCATTCCGTTTATTACACACAATCGCGTTATCTGTGCACGGTAGGTCTGGCTCGATTATGTGACGTCGCGCTCGTCATAAAGCTATCCGTATCCGTACGGTTGTGACGTAGGTACATGTGTGTGTATCCGGTGTAATGTTAGAATGTAGGTACAGTAACTGTTTTGTATCTATGAGGTTATGTTTTGTTTGTTTGATGCTAGAAGCCTTAGTGCAAGTCTCAAATGTGAAACTATGCTTGACTGGTAGAGAATGCCTTTAAATTTAAGTTTGCCATTTGCTTGACATTTTTGCATGATATTTTAATAACTATAACAATATTTTTTAAAAAAATGTGTTGTGTTTTGTTGACACACAACACAACAAAACGACAACCTCATATTCATTTATTTGCAAACCATAATTTGTATAAACTCGTTGCTCCAGAATGCAAAGCTGTAGACTCAAATCCTTACTAATATTATAAATGCGAAAGTAACTCTGTCTGTCTGTCTGTCTGTCTCTTCTTCACGCCTAAACCACTGAACCGATTTCAATGAAATTTGGTACAGATATAGTCTGGGACCCGAGAAAGGACATAGGATAGTTTTCATCCCGGAAATCCCCCGGGAACCGGAACTATTACTCCACGCGGACGAAGTCGCGGGCAAAAGCTAGTTGTCCATAAAACTTAGGTAACACTGTCACTGTTTTGTTCGCTAATTCCAGATTAACCCTCCGACAATAGCTTTCCCGATACACAAATTATTATCGTACATAACACATACATTGTAAACGACATCACATATGCTGCACGTCTAGATTTATGAAGCCCTTATTTCGATCGGCTGCCACCCGGTCCCCGCGCGTGTGGCCGCCCGATAACAGTTTTCCGTTCCGCCGGCGTTGGTAAAGGGGTACCACCGTTTACATTCATTACACGTTATTATCGCCTCTAAACAGCTCCTGCGAGACTCGTTTAGTCAATGGTTTGTGACTGTGCCCTCGTGTTTATGATGCTTACGAACTTGCCAACATTTATTGATGCTTTATATGTTAATACATTGTGCCCCAGTATTTGGAAATTTTGTATTGTGCTTTGCATTAATTATACGTTTTTCGATTACTTAAATATCATGATTCCTGATAACAAATTATATTCCATACCACATATTTTCATAAAAATATTAATCTCGTACTCAGACTGAAATGAAAAATACCTCATACCCGCTGAATTCGTAAAAGAACCGGAGCCAAAAAGCGAAAAGTAGAACAAATCCGCATTATTTAATACCGCACGAAGCTGGAAATGCACCCGTCGAAAGAGCGCAAAAGAGTAAATGAAACGAGAGCGTGCATTTTGAATTGTGAAAAACTCTTTTGTTCGCGGTTGGTGCTGGAAACTCGGCAGACGAACAATGCCGCGAAACGCCCCAAACAACAATAATTCATACCGCTTTCCGCCACCTACGGCTAAAAATGTCCGCCGCGTGATATATAATATCAAATGGAAAAGTAACGGCTTTTTAAAACAATAGCATTGCCAACCCCTCACGGCTTAGTCTTTTTCTGAATAATAAATTTACTCCACTCCTGTTTAGATACGTTTTGTTAAAGGCAGTAGGTATGTTTAATTTAGAAAGCTGTATTCAATGTCTTTTATATTCTCGCATTTCTACTATCTATTAACAAAATCAATTTAAAAGCTATTTGTAAGGAACAGACAACGGCAAATCCAATCGGAGCATGAATACCTATTTTTCCTTTTTCTCTTTTTTTTTGTTTCCCCCATCATGTCGCGGTCTTGTGGGCCAGACGCCCCTTGCTCTTGACTCAGCATTTTTTTTTACATTTTATTACGAAGTTGGTAAATATTTTCCAAAGCTTCTCGTGCCGATTGCGTGGATTTTGTAACGTTTTTGTATTTTGTTAGCGAAAGGAATTACAAGTTATCGTGTAAAATGGTTTTAGATTCTCATTGTTTTATAAGACAACTGTAATATTATTACAATTGTTAAAGCTACGTAAGTTTTTACGGCGAAGAGATTTAGTTTACTTACCATCAAATACAGATACAGATAGTTAAAGAATAAAGACAAAAAGAAATTATAAAACGTGAAACTCACCAGTGCCAGCGGTTCCCTGCGGCTGTGAATACGCAGCATGCTGCTGATGCGCTGCTGGCGCTCTCGAGTAACCTCCACTACCCAGCACATCGCCAAACATGTAAGGGTACCCGCCGTCCCGCTGCTGCAGGCACGACGAAGTCAGTCCGCCCGACATCGCGCTGTCGGAACCAAGCGCACTGTCAATGTCGTACACAGTGAAAAATATTGAAGGCAAATAAAATGTAAAGGGAAAGAAAAATATAAAAAAGCGGTTTTGCAGTAGTCTTGGTGTTTGTTACTGAAATTCTAAGTTGATTAGTAAATGTTTACGTTATTTGACATTTGTGGCTGAATAGTGAGTTAAGTATGCGTCTTTGCTGATTAAAAAAAAACAATAGTTGTTTATGATTTAATGCATGAAAGTAAGGTACAGCTAATTCATAAATCCTGCAAGTACATAGTAAATGCAAAAAAGAAAGTCAAACTAAACATTAATCAACTAAAAAGGCAAATGACCAAGGGTTAAAAAGAAAAGGAGAGAACGCAAAAACAGTCCCCGTGGATTGAACTACGGGTAATTCTCATTCCACTAAGTTAATTTGCTCTAGAACGAAAGCTAAAACTCGCAAAGTTCACTATTAAAAATCAATCGGTGTGGAAAGTCGGCCGACCTTCGTTCGTAGCGTCTCGGTGCATTGGCGGGAAACGCAAGGAGGCGCGACCTTTGCCGCTCGATTTCGCGCGCAATTTAATTAGTGTCGCTGCTCGATGATAGATGGCGATACCGTACGTTTAAGGTTTAAACGTTTGCCGTATGTGAGCTGATTTCTATTTATTTGTTAGATTTTCTTGCTCAATTCTTTTTAAAATGATAAGTCTTATTTCAAAATGGGAAAAGAAGAATGTATAAATTGTCCAAGTAATATATTAAGTAATGTTAATATTTTAGTGATTTTCCTGATTTTTATAACTGCAATAATTTGTTATAGCTTTTAAGCTACTCCAAGAGCCATCAAAAAAGAACTTTAATTTTTTACTCTATCACTTCTTACGACACTTGTATGTAACTTCTAACTACCAACCTATAAGACTCTCCCATAGTGGCGATGGGTTGCGGTATGGGGCTGTACATGGAGTTAAAGCCTCCGTTCAGCGGTAGTCGCGGGGTGGGTGGCGCGGGGGGCGAGGCGGCTGGAGCATCTCGTCTCTGACTCCGGAGCTTCTCTTCGCGACGCCATTTCGCTCGCCGATTGGAAAACCATACCTGTTGAAGAGAACATGAGAATGAGAATTGTGATATTCTGTTTGATCTGATTGGATTGGAAACCGATTGGAACACAAATATTCTATTAAGATGGAATAGAAGATTGTTTTTCTTTTAAGTCTTGTCCCACTCTATAAATTTCTTCTTAATTGTGGCTGCGTTTACAAACATAAAAACTCAATACTAACCAAATAATCGATTGATATTCAATTGAGTACTTAAGTGTTTAAATCCAGTTAGAAAGAGGAATATATCCATCGTTTTTCTTGTTAGAATATCTTAGTCAAGGAGGTAAATATTTTCTTGATATAAGCCGATTTACCTAAAATTCGAAACAACTTTTCGAGAACAATCCACCAAATCTACTACATCGCACTTAAAAAACATGAATCAACCAATCAATATCTCATCCCTAAACAAGACAAAACAACATCCAAGTTGTTACTGAAGTTTCAACATCTAAACAATTAAAACAAACGGAGCGTGGACACTATATTGTGACATTGAACTGCGTGAAACGGAACGCGGCCCCGGAAGCAGCCCTCACGTGCGCGCCACTTCCGCCGGCAGCCATGGCGACGACAATATGGCGCCCGGAGCGTTCCCGCGCTTTGTGAAGGCGGACTTGTCACTATTGTGCATAGTGTAACACCTATGTAATTCTCAAGTACATAGGTATGCTAGTTTGTTGCTAGATCTAATAGGCGGTAAGGGTTGACACACTTTCGACGCGACTGTACCTAGTTTTCTTTTTATCTTTTTTCAAGAAGGTAAAATATAATGGTAGATCTTAGAGACACGTCTTTAGGTACTTATACTACCTTATAAATATAATGCATGATTGATCGATTTATTCGTTCCTAGGTATAAGTTAGACATACGAGTAAATAAATCATAATACTTATCCCGAAATCAAAGCTAACTATGTACTTTCTCTGAATAAATGTTAGTAGGTAAGTAAACGCGAAGAAAAAAAAACCGTTCAAAGAGCTTGTGGAGGCAATATGTCATAATATTATTGCTCCGGTCTCCTACAGAATCACCAGAATGTTGCCGACAATATTTTATTGGGCCCCCGTTGCCGAGCCTGTAGAGGGGCGGTAAAGGCCGGGTGTACACTTGCGAATTGTACGCTAAAGTTGCCCACTTGATACTAGATTGTAGTTAAGAGTAAATTGTAACAGTCCTCAGGTAGTAAATCTTGATATTTGAGACACATGTGACTATTTCTTAACATCTATAAAAATTTTAAAATTTCTATTTTTTTTTGTAGTTTGCAACTCATACCCTAAAATTATATTGAAAAAAAAAGCAAGCGAATTAATCCAGTTTACTGAGCTAAAAAATAATGTTTTACTAAAATACCGTAATACATTTCATGTTCATGCATAATTTTAGTTGCATCCAGCACATAATGAGGGTAATCGACACACTAATTACACAATGGGATTGAATTATTAATGTTTCGTAGAATAATTTTTTACAGAGCCACATTTACGTTAATTAAGTAGAAAAACTCAAATTAAGCGTCAGAATAAATGGAAATAACAACTTCTATTCCTGTGTAGACTATAAATAGAATTACCTACTTCTACTTTTTTGTAAGTTATTATTGTTCTATTGCAGGCCAAAGGAACATAATCTACAATAAACTATTTAACCCTAAGTTTATATGAACAAAAAAAGTAACAGTGTTATTTTAGTAACCCCTACAAATCGCTCTCGGACTTGTGTCCCTCGCCTTACGTCACGCTAAAATATAGTGACGTGCCTCATTTTTCC
The DNA here is from genome assembly GCA_932526535.1 of Caradrina clavipalpis. Lineage (NCBI taxonomy): Eukaryota > Metazoa > Arthropoda > Insecta > Lepidoptera > Noctuidae > Caradrina > Caradrina clavipalpis. Next base: position 8,478,738 of record OW052105.1, read on the forward strand.
CGCCATCTATAGATATTCCGCCATGACAGCGATGACAGGCCTTTTTCCCGCCTCTCAGCTATTTCCCGTGGCCTTTTACAAATTGTTCTCCTACCCTCATAGTTGGGATGAAAATAAAGTTACCAAGGGTTCCTTACCAAATGGGATTTTCCATAATTTGGTTACACAGCCAACGAGTTGCGGCCCGTAATTGTTTTTGCTTGTGAATTGCGCTCTTATTAATACAGTATGATGTATTTTAATTTATTAGTTTTCGTGTTGTTACTGTTTTAATTGCGTTGTTTAAGTATTTTTAGTAAAGTTAGCTAATTAGTGTAGCAGTCGGGCTTGTGTTGTGAAAGCCCGACTTTAATGTAGGATTTGTTATTGAAATGTCATGATTATGTGTTGTTTTCATTTGTCACTGAAATTGTAATTCAGTTCTGATATAATTAGGATTTGATATGTTAATTAATTAGGCAGTGTAACAAGTGTTATCAAAATGCCGACTGACATTTGTTTTACATAGTTTTAGTGACCTAGTTTAGGAGGCAGCTATTGTTTTATTAAAATTTCATTTTTGTAAAGTTTAAGCATATAATTGGATGTTTTTAACCCACTAAACAAACATTAGACAAACGGCACAAAAACGCAAAAACAAGATAAATCAGAACACATTTCTAACACCACGAAATCTCCACACTTACTCAAGAGCTTTTACGTTTATTCCTAATCACACCTTATTGCGAACGGAATAGAATTGAATTTGGCTTGTTTTAATAGTAAAAATGTTTGTATGCGGCAATGGGTGCCAATTTTTCAAAACACCGCCCTGCCCCCGCGGCCGGAAACGCACCCCCGCTTCCTGTAGGCTCCGGGATCGATACCTCACCCCGCCAAGCTATTGTAACTGTGGCCACGTGAAAAATATTCAGGATAATTCTTATATTATTTTTATTCTGTACATTAAATTCCACGAGATTGAAAATTATGATTTTGGTAGTAATTTATGTGTCTACCGGGTTTTTTTGCTGTAGATATGTTTGCCGGTACTGCGGTTGCATTTAGAATGATTTTATCTGTAGCATTAATTACCTACCTATAGCTATAAAGCAAAAAATAACATATACTGGTTATTTGCCAAACCCAGAAAGATAAATTTTGTGCCCGGTTAATGGCAATAGGCTCGCCCCTATTACATGGGACCTCAAAACGTACCGGCGAACTGTGGGTGTACATTGGTACACCTCTGCCTAACCCTTTGGGGAATACAGGCGTGATGGTAAGTATGTATGCAGAAAGATAAATTCTACACAAACCATAAACAACTTCTTAGCAAACGTAGTAAAATTCCAAGATATTCCATCAAATTCATTCATTTAATTCAGTGTCATCATGGGCGCACTGTAAACCTCCGTCGTTTGACACAGCCTTGAACTCCGCAACACGTGGGGTCCCGCCGAATTCCAATTTGTGTTCACGCTACTCCTTGAAAGCCTAGCTCTTTGACTATGCAAGGGAAATGGGACTTTGTGCCGCATAGGTAGAGTTCAATGAAGCTTGGATTGAGCATTCAGTGATATCGTCAGGGCTGTGTTTTGCGTTTGATATTGCCCCCACTCTTTGGGTATTTATTTTCATGTTTGGGGAATTTTATGAAAATTTTGTAAGGTATTTTGTTTCTTTTTTTTGGTATTTTATTATATAGCACGGTATATATGGAACTGTTTAATATTTAGCTAGCCTAAATACCTAAAACCAATAAGTAGTAATTATCGGTTTTGTTTGATAGCCTTTTCTTTGTCGCATTAGGTAAACATTTTGAGAAAGAAAGAGAGAAAAAAATGTCAGATCCATAGCCCAAAAAGAACAACAAATTAACTTAAAGATATGTTTCTATTTCATACAGGAATATCTATTTTTACATGTTAATAAATTCCTAACTACTATAGCATATAAAACAAATATCTGCCAAATACTCATACAAATTTTCTCCCATACAAAAAAAAACTCAGTGTCCCATACAATACAAGGGTCCCATACAACCCTACCAAGTACTTGTTGACCATGCTATATGCCATCACGCCACGAATGCTAACTAAGGCCGAGACGAGAGGTTAATGTAACAGCTTAGCCCCGACTCCCACTGAAAACAATGTCGAACGCCCGCCGCCATCTTTGTTCTTTTTTACTTATAGAACAAGAAAACTCCGGCGTTGGAACTTTCGTACTTTTCATGTTTCACTGAAGTTTTAGTTTTTTGTGTCTACTGCTCCGCGAATTAATATTCTTTTAGTTTGACGCTTCTTGTGTTGTTTTTGGGAAATGTGAATGGAAAGTATTGTGTTTGGTTTTAGTTTTGGAATTTGAGTGTGAACTGATATTTAGTTTGTATGTGTAGCTAAGCTGCTTTTGTGTGAATGTTGGTTATCATGGTGTTTTATTTTTTTGCTCAGAGTCCAAATTATTTTTCTAAAATAAAAGTAGCCTAAGTTACTCCTTATAACATCAGCTATGCGTCAGTAAGAGTACTGACAAAATAAGTCCACTCCTTTCCTAGATTAGTGCGAACAAACAGACAGACCCACAAAAACAAATACAGTGATATTTCACACCAAAAGTAAAAGTTGCTGCCTATCAAAAAATTTGCTCAACGTAATTTTTTGATGTTCAGTATACGGGATATGTGATATGTTTCTTTACACATATAATCAAAACAAATGAACAGAAATCTAATTACATTTTAGCACGACACGATCTAAAAGTTGCATTTAATTTTAATTTGATTTATGGTAGTATTAAAGTAAAGAAGTTGAAAACTTAAAAGGTTTGCAGTCAAAATCACATTAGACCATTATAAAACTTGCGCCAAGTTGGCAACACTTTGATAAACGACTTTTTAAACTGTTGGCAACACTAAGTGCGTCGCGTTAAGTGGAATAGAACATTACTTACCCAACATTGTTCTTTGGGGGGAGATTTTTATTTTTAGAATAATTTTAGAACCACCCCTTTTTTGATGTAGCTTTTAAACTGTATCCAATGCATCAAATGACAATCCATACTAATATTATCTGTCTGTTTGCTACCATGCTTTAACGAATAAACCACTGAACCGATATTGATGCAATTTGGTACGGGCTAAGTTTGAACCCCAAGAAAACATAATATGCTACTAATTACTTCGCGATTTCTATGCGTCCGCGAAAACCTACATTTACGCGGAGAAATTCGCGAGCAAAAGCTTGTAAAAAACAAAAACATTTATGAATACCCGCATTGTTAAACAACCAGACCAACAGGGAATAATTAATTAATTCATTACATCTGAGTTTACGTGAAAAATATTGAATAAATTACCGTCCAACCTCAATAATTCACAAAAAGTAATATTTACCTTCCCCGAAATTGGAATACATTACCAAAAATCACACATCGCAAACCGAACTAACGTAGTATTACTCTTATTAATTACTCTACATTAATGATAAGCAAACAGCGAGGGTAAGACAAACATGGTCTGTTGAAAAATTCAAACAATAAAAACAATGTGGGATATATTACCCGCGTAGTTTCCCCAAAATATTTACTTTTGCTATGTAATAAGTAGGTACATACTACTCTCTATGATATTAACCCACCCTTGTTTTTTTAACATGTTTACTGAAGACGCATCTACATACTGGGTAGCTACGCAAACAGACAGTGTAAACAGGCCCTTATGAACGCATCCCCAATAAAGCCCTTGTCCGATTTTAGTGGGATTTTATTCAAATCTGTTTTAACAATTTTAAGGAAATATTTTATGGATCGTACCTATACAATGTGCTATTAGTGAAATATGGATAAAGTTGCTTTCGTTTTGGAAGTCGGGGCAATACAAAACAACAAACAGAACCAAAGCAACTGACTTCCAAAAGCAAAATTTTTCACTTTGTAGTTTTTGAAGGTGGTTGTTTTTTTTTGTAGAAAAGCTTTTTTCATACATTTTTTAAAACAGCCTTCATAAAAGAAATTCGTCTTCTATGAAGTCTGTTTAAAAAAAAAAAGTTTTTTTCCTAAAGTGTGTTTTTTCCACTTACTTATGTGTTGTCTCTTATTTCCATTATTGATTCTTGACGAGTTTTATTATTCAAGATTATTTCTCACGTCTTTTCTGCTAAAGCAATCTCACCCTTAAATCAACCGCAATTTTACCTACAAAGATTAGTAGTAAGCTTTGCCGAATTTACAAATAATACCTTTTTTACCGCAGTTAGACGCAATGTTAGTTAGTTCAAACTTCAAAGTTACTGGTTAACGATGACGTATCGATACAGCCACCTTACCGCGGTGTAAACTGGATTTTATTTTACCTGGATACGTGCCTCAGGCAATCCAATCTTTTCAGCCAGTCTTTCCCGCGCAAACACGTCTGGATAATGCGTCCGCTCGAATTCTGTTGAAGAAGAAAATGTATTAGACATAGGTCTTTATACTTGAGTAATTATGAGACAAATGTTCATTGTCATCTTACAGTTAGATAGTGTATTTATTTATCTTTGAAAGATGATCCAAATGTAACAAACAATCAAAAATATGTGAATGTTGTCAAATATATATTTTGTCTCATTGGTCAATTGCCGTTATATGTTAAAGTAAAATAAACAAATTAATGAGTCATTATAATATCTACTTATAAAGTTAATGATACAGAAATCAGCACGAATGAAATATTTATTGAAACTAATTTAATTTAAGACTCAAACATTCAAAAAGAAAATCTTAGAAATCATACAACAAGAAAACAAAATTTACCCCTATCCCAACTTCAAACAAATCCAAACACACAATTACGAATCATCACAGCCAATATGCAAGACCGGACAAAAATCTCGCAATCACCAGGGCAATAAACCAATACGATATGAGAGCAAACAACACAGAGCAAGTAAGATTAACAGCGCGACATCAATAATTGGGCCCACTGCCACCGTCCGAGAGCAGAGCAAACATCGGGGGAGTATATTTATTTACTTACTAATAACCGTGTTATTGCAAACAATAAATAAGATGAAAAGGACATTGGGAAATAGGTTTATGAAGACTCCAGGGACTTATTGACTGGTGGAGGGAATGTGGGACTTGGGGATGTGATTGTAGGTGAAGTTGTGGTGTTTGATTTGGAGTCGGTGAAAACGATGGAGCTTAGGAAAAGGAGTATGATTTGTTAGTCGGCTATATAAATGATATGCACATGATATATGAGATTTCCTTTAAAATAGATGAAGATACTTCTAGACTATTCGAAAAACAATAAATTTATTAGTTAGAAAAGAAGATAAAAAACAAGTTCTTTGAAATCCCTAAGAATATAAATATTCAAAGTAAGAGAACAGATATAGATGATGCAACATGAAATTACAAGAGGGAGAAGAGAGAGAGTCTAATCCCGATTCCGTCCGGTAAATGTAAACATAGTAACACACAAGTGCTTTCGTATTTTCGCTGTTATTGAAAATATTTTTCAGCATGTTTATATCCAAAATCAAAATTGCCTCCAGAATTTTTACAAACGACCACTGAAGCATTCAAAGGAATTACGACTGGTAAGGTGAAGTATCTGTTTTGCATATAGGAACCGAGGCTAATGGGTTCATGTTTAAAACCTTACCTTTTTCAAGGCTATCTATCTGGTCATTGGTGAAGGAGGTCCGGTTTCTCTGCAGTTTCCTCTTCAGTCGTAGCCTCATCTGCGAGTCTTCGTCCCCAGATGACGCGTGTTCACTATTGCCGTCCGACCCAGCCTCCGATTGCAAGGGATCTGCTGGAGAATTTGGTTTGGTTAATAACAATATAAAAGTCTTCTCACAACATCTTCCTTCATCTATGTCAGTGATGTTCAAGATAAACTTTGACAGTACATATGAAATAAGATACAATTGAATTTTGTATTGTCCTGTGCAAGTGTGGTGCTCGTAACCAGAAGATGGTCCACTTGCTGTAAAGCAGAAGGTCTCTACACCTGAATTTTGAAGAACGGTATAAACGCCAGTGGGCCAAGTAAAAGTGTTATACTCAAACCTTCTATTCGAAAAGAAGAAGTTTGAATTTTGTAAATACTTTTGTATTTTTTTAAGGAAGATTGTAGTTTCAGATTTAGACAATTGAAGATATAACAAGTAGATAGCGATGTCGAAATTCAAAGATGGTATATTTTTGATAGAAGTATCCATATAATCCAGATACTTGCATTTTAATGAAAGTCTTCGAGAAAGCAACGACACTTTCAAACAATAATTTAGTAGTATTTCTACCAGCTATTACTACATCTACGTTCTCTGTCAAGACAATGAGCAGACCCATTGAAATGGTCTCTCAAGTCTTCAAAGCAAGAGTTATCAACAAAATGTTGAACATACAATGAGAAACAGACTCTTCATCATAAACTACCAACAAAGCACTCGAACAAAACGTCGCACTCGACGACTATCAAGCAAATGCGTCAGCAGTATTGCACAAAATTACCCCTCAGAAAAATTACATGTAAACCAGTCATCTCGACCCCTCACCACCAACAAATTGTTCGAATACAGGGGCCAAGTTACCCGGGTTGTTTACTACCCTCAAAGTTAGGGTGATAGCGAAATTAAACGTTACTCGTAATGTTGTCGACATGCCTCCAGCTAATTGATTAATTTGCTTTATGGTCGGAGCACTTGAGTCCGGGGTTCGATTCCCGAGTCGGTAATGTGCGCACGGGTTACTGACTCCGCTCAATGGACGCACTGTTAGGCAATCTGTCACATTTTCTGATGATACACCCAGTCACCGATGTTGTGTGGGCGTGGAGCCAATATGAGTAATGGAAATAAACATTGCGTGACTTTGAGTTAAATATACTTGGGGCCACAAAATGTACTTAGGTAATAGGATTTGATGTCACAGACAACTTGACAACAATTTATTTATTAATATATAAAACTGAATTAAAGATATAAAAAGAATTTAATAAAAAAATAATAAAAAAAAAATAACCTTTATTTCGGACAAGTAACATCCATAGTGAAAAAGTAGCTGGTTCCTATTTTAAAAATGATGACACCGTTGGCGCATTGGCTGAGCGATTAGCTTCATAGATTCGATTCCCGCACGAAACAAATGTTTATAAGGTCTACATAATAATTGTTCGAAGCTGGCTGTTTATGTATGTGAATTTATATCTTTGTACGTTTTTAACAGTAACATCTGCTAATCAAAATTCATGATTATTCATCGTTCTAGAATAAAAAAGATTATGCCTGGAATGCCATCAACTCCCGAGGTATATAATACTTCAAGAATAGTTCTTCTAGTTCTTCTAGTTAAGTACACATGTAGGTACAATGTCATTGATTACCATCAGAGGAGACAAAGGTGAACTAAACAACCCAAAAAAAACAATGGTGCCGATTCCCTTGTTGACAAACTAAATTAAAATTAGAGAATTGACATCTCTTACTAACATACAGCGAAAGAAAAGGACGGTAATACCTTAGAACTAAGTTAGAGATGTCAAATTAGTTTTGCCTTGAACTTTTCCGTGTTTTTTAATCGACGCGTTCTGACATGCCAACTATAATTATTGTATAGAGGTTTTAGATCAACTAAAATTGACAAGTCTAATTCACGTCCGTCCCTTTCTTGTTTGATTGGAAAGAAAAAGATAGAAATAGTCTAAATTAAATTTAGCTTGTGCATAACAGAATCGACACCAATATCGAATATAAGATTTAAACTAAACCAAACCAAACTCGATCAGGCACAAAGGTAACAAAAAAACGACAAAATTGTAACACACTCGCTGTAAACGCCGCACTCGAAACATGATTGATGCGCGACATTCGCTCAGCGAAACGTGCCGGGCTTTCCAATCGGTTGACAATTTTGATTGATCGCGCGTCGCCGTCGACAGTGTGTGCGCGCCCTTAGGACAACGACACCTCTAATGAGGTTGTGTTTACAAACGAACGATTTGTTTTATTTTGACGCGATCTTAGTTCGTTTTGAGGGTTTTGGTTGGTTATTATCTTGTTGTGTTTTGTAGGTTATAAGGGCTTAGTACGATAACTTAAAAAAGTAGGTACTAATAGGTTGCAATGGCTTAGTAGAATAACATATAAAAGTACTATGGCATATCAGTTTTAAAATGGAAGAAAAGCTTATCAATCTTAATTTATATTTTAATAGTAAAAATCTTTTCTTCTAGGTAATAAAAATATTTAGAAAAATAACTTCTGAATTAACGCCTATTTATCATTGGACTAAAACCATTCCTTTGTTACATAAATATTATTCCCATCCCAACAATCAACATTTCCATTATTTATTACCGGCTTCCGAGAATAAAGGAGGGGTATTCATTAAAAAAAAATCAATTCTGTCGACGGCGGTACTTAACCACAATTCTACCAATAACGACCTACAAATGATCGAAGAAAAAACTTCCTCTATCTGAGGGAAAGGCCTCGAAGGGCGGGATGAAACACGAAAAATACATAAGAGAAAATAATAGTAGTAAGAAAATAAGAAAAGGAACGAAATAAAAGTGGGGGCGGTGGAAAAAAATTGGAGAAAATAAGCACAAAGGGGAGTGAAGAAAGTCGGCAGTCGGGGAGATAAAGCGGAATTGGAGTTATCGGGGCGAACACGACGGTCGTAGGTGGGGGCCGATTGCCGGCGCGCGATTATGTGAGATCGATACTGTCACTCAACCGACCGGGGCCGAGTGACAAGCGGCGGCGGCTCATTTGGGTAATAGCAATGTTTTTGATGATATTAAAAAAATAACCATTAAAAATAACCATAGTTTATGGCCCCGAAGGTGAAGTTGAATTTCCGTTCCAAGTTAGATGCCCCTATCAGCAAAGAGGCAGTATTCTCAAAATAAGATCGTCTAAAAGTAAAAATGCTTTTGCCTGATTCAAAAAAGAACAAACATTTTTTTTTAATTTTTTTAGGTTCCTCAGACCATCAGAAATTATGTTACCCTGAAACATTTACAACTAGACTCAACTTTTTGACTAACTGACCGACTTCTTGACAGTTCAAAGTGCAAATTGCAAGTTGCAAGTGAATGGTTTAATTGAAATGGCTTTGTCTTTTTTATCAATTAACAAACCACACATGGAACACATAGGACTATTACATGGGACCTATACATCCCGGCGAACTATGAATGTACGTAGGTACATCACAGGTTCGGGGAATACAGGCGTGATGGTATGTTATGTGCTACAAATATTAGGAGACTAAAAAATAAAATCGCGACCGCTCCTGCCTTGCGACTGTCCTCAAGAACAAGCTCTCTGCGGCTGGACAAGGCGCGATCCGCCTAATTCACCACGCTTCCGCGAATAAATGTTCTACTCGATACATTTCTTTATACCTCACCACGTGGAAATATACATAATGACTTGTTTCAAGCCTCTTCGCAAAGGTAAGAAGCAATCTCAACAAGTTTGAGAGCGAATTTTTCAGGATTTTACACAGTTACGGTACTTGAATTTGGAGAGATGTACTAAATAATTTGTGCTTCTGTATTAACATAATTATAGATAACATTGACATCAAAAACATCCCCTAAACAAGATAATACAATAATCTAAATAAATCGCCAAATTAATCCCAAATACTTTAACATCCACGCCCAAATGGAGACAAGATCATAACCAATTAAGTTTGGCCCCATATGGGGACAAATGTATCGCTCATCTAATACATTTGACGACCGTCTGGGGACAGTTAGGGGTCAAGATAGATTTGCTTGTTTTGTAATCAACCGGTCACTAAATGTCCTTGACGTGGCCATCTGAATTACTTAGCGTGGGGGTGATAAGGTCCAGTTTTTATTATTGTTGGCTCAAGTGGGGCCAATTTGGATAATTTTCTTTAGAGATGCGGGGGATTAGAATGAGTAAAGTTTAGTGTTATGTGCTTCAGTGTGCGTGAATACATTTTTTTGGTCTTAAATTTTAGGACCTGGATTGGTGACTCTAATAAGTTTTACCTCTCTAAATTAACAAAGAGACGGTTTTATTGTCTACTAGCTGTAAACTTTGCGGTATCACCCGCGTTAGTAGTAAAGTCTTTGGATTTGCTCCCTTTGGTCACAGCACGATATTCTATGCGTATAAACCTTCCTCTTGAATCACTCTATCTATAATTGAAAACCGCATTAAAATCCGTTGCTTATTTGAATCTATGTAAGTACCTAGAGATATTAATTAAAATAATTTCAATCAGTGCTAATAAAATCATAGAAACTCCAAAAACATACCATTCAACATTTCGTTACGTTCCAAACTAAAATTATTAATTATTATAACCACAGCCCAGTGTTCCAAATCAACGCAACCCAGGCCAAAATCCCCTTTTAATTTTACAAAACGATCAATTACAATCACCGTTTATTACTGAATGAGCGATTCACGATACTAAACGCATAATTGCGCTGTAATACAATCTCGAACACGTGTTTCGAGTAACGAGAACACTTTACATGTTCAAGTCAATTACAAAACTACAATTGACGTGAACCACTTTGGGAAGTGAATAAAAAAGGCATTGTTTTACATTAACTGCTTCGCGAGTACTCGACTTTGAACGGGGAATTGGATATTGATAGTTTTTGTTTTATTAAGTTGGCGGTTTTTTTTTTTTTGGAGCTTTTTTTTTGGAATTGTGTTTTAATATACCTAAGGTGTAACACTTACGTTGGGGTTGATGACGCAAGCGCGACTACTACGCGTGGGGATCCTAGGTTCAATTTCCAGGTCGGGTAAGGTGTCTTTAGGCTTTCCATTAGGAATTTCTTAGTAGCTGCCCGGATTTTGGAAGTTAGTGGGGTGAGAGCGAGAGTAAGAAAAGAGGGAATAAACCTTTGTTTTCGTACTCACTCGTGCACTATATAATATCTCCTGTGTTCTTGGCTAGTCTCTATTGAGATTAGCCGCCGTGATCGAAATTCAGTCGAGAGGATATTATGACGCTTAGAATCAGCTGCGTTAAAAATTTACTTTGAGTTGAATTTCATACGTAATAGGCTAGTGTTCTAAACTAACTCAGAGTTACAAGTTAACCCTGGCAGTCGCAAATCCTATTAGTTCAAATTATGAATGATATTTTGTAATTAAATCTCTTGTTACCAACTTACTTTGATTTAAGTTTTTGGCGTAATTGGTCCTTACTATACCTATTGAAATGCCAAAGGCCAATTCGGCCAAAACGAAGTATTTACTATACGGTAGCATCAGCTTCAAGTGTCTGGCATTACTGAATATAATAAAAACTTTCAGCAACTACAGACGATACCGCCCTTTTTTGCTTACCAATTTAGAATTCGATCGAAACAAATTGAATGGAATAAAACTGCGTATATACAAGTATAAATACGAATGATTTGCCGGCGGCCGCAGCACGTCACTAGCCCGCCACCAGCAAATATTTGTTCCCGGTTCATACCTAACTGGATCTGTTGTGTGCGTTTAGAAAATGGTTGAAATTTTATTGTGGCTGAAATTTTCGTGGAGGGTTTGGGTTTCGTGGAAGCCTGTTTGTATGGTTGAGGAGTGAAAATTTGACTTGGTTGTGAACTGATACAGAAAAATAGTAGTGTTTGTCAAGAAGTTTAAGTTCAAAATAAAATAAGCTTATATTTCCCTTTTTTTTTGCTTTTATGAAAAGGATGTTTTTACCTGAGTTTTTCTTTAATGCCTGTACTGTCTTAGACCTTTTATGAAAGAGTTTTGAAGGCCAATTTGACTAATTAAAAACCATCAAAATCTAGTTGCGGTCTCATCTTAGTGGCCATTAATATTAGCAAATGAAGGCAAATTACAGGCATTTTTGAAAGATTAAGAATGAGATTAGATTGCGTTTGTACCTAAAAGTTTGCGGACTGACCTTTCTGATCGGTATGCCTCTTGTTATCATCGTTACTAATTATTTATTTGGTACTCTATTACTACCCAGTTGTTCCCATAACCGAAAAGTTATCCTTAATACCAATAACCCAAATCAATTATCGTTTCAAGATCGTCAAGTATATTAGCGATCGATTAGCGCCAACCATTGTGGCCAGCATGTTTGTCTCCGCACCACTGTGCTAATTCTATTGTGTACACGTATATCAGAGAGCGACACACAAACAATTTGTCCAATTATTTGTACCGTGTTCCACTGGGCAAATATTGGACAATTTTGTGTGGTTCGTTGAGTTACACACACATAGACTGTTATTTGTTTTTGTTACTAGTTTTTAGAATTTAATTGGTGGTTTGGTATTTGATGTGTAAAATGTACCTAATATTAATTTTACGATTAATTTATTTAGACGTAGTGTACATGCTAAAGTGAAGAGAAAAATGTGGGAAAGCATACCTGACCAGTATGTGGGAAAAACTAAGTAAAACAGAGAGACTTCATTTCACAGCTATAATTAATAAAGAACAGTTTTTTTTTCGATTTGGCACCTTGCAGTTTAACCTATGAAGTTGTCTACTGCTTAACTGGACTGTCCTGTAGATGCCTGACGTAATGTCAGTATTCGAATTTGTTTGGATAATTGGAATAAAATACATAAACCGTGACCAAACGTGCAACTTACTAAACCAATAAAAAAAAGTCTATAGAAATAGTATCCAGCACTATTTGACTCGCAAATCAATAGGGAAAAAGCGAACAGCAGAGGCAGTAGCTACAAAATTGGAAAAAACGCGTAACACATCAAAACACGTCCCATACCCACACGTAGATATGTAGTCTGTTACAACGGGCGTCAATCACACTCGCGAGAGAGCTTTTTGTGCGAAAATACATCGGCCGCTTTATATTTTTTTCCATTTTGTATACTTCCGAAACATTGGGCGGAGCTACCGAACCGTGAGCAAAACAGTGCGTCGAATATTAAAAATGTGTTGTGGCCCGATATGAAACGGAGCACTGGGCATGGGTGAAGATTCAAAAGTAGAATGACACGTCTAGTTGCTTAAACGTCAAAATCGTTAACGACTCCTCAAAAGTCAAATTAGTTTAGCGGGATTACTAACTTTACTTTAGACAATTAGCTGATAATTTAAGAGCTGATTTTCTAACTGTTAATTAACTTGTATCTGAAGAATAAGGACAATTTGATATATTGTTTATAGTCTTTACTATTCAAAAGCATAGGCCACATACATCAAAGTCAAAGTCAAATCATTTATTTCAATTAGACCAAGGCATTTTTGAGTGTCAATTACAGAAAAAAAAAATATGTTGAATCGCCCATTTTAAAAGATCTGTCAAACCACCATATTTATAATTTCGTTATGTGGTATCTCACGTATTAAAAAACGGGCCCTTAACAAACTATGAAGATGAAGTTTTCACTTCCAGACAAAGAATATGAAAAGAACCTTAGCACAATTTGCAATATCAAATCTACGAAAATATAACAATAATTCAGAACCATAAAGGGATTCGTAATTTCGGTAAAAACATATTTGTGCCGTGGTCGACGGTCCGTGGGCAATAAAACTGCCCCTTCGTATATATTCGTACGGCCGGCTATTGGGCCGGCCCGTACTTTACATACGCAGTTAAAATATATTCGGTTATATTCTATGTAAGAGTTTATTTCACTGCCTTTTCAGAGGTTCTTCGTTTTCCCTATGGAAGTTGAACTGTGGAAAGTAATGTAAAACTTGCTTTTGCTCGTGACTTTGTGTGCGTGAATGTTGGTTATCGTGAAATTAAGCCTGTGTCTTTTTAAAGTTCAAAATTACCATGTACAAAATTTCATCAAAATCGGTTCAGTTCGTGAGGATTTATGAGGGTGGATGGATGGATGTTTGTTACCCTTTCAAGCTTGAACGGCTGAACGGATCTGGATAAAATTTGGCACTGAGATAGATTGTTGTGTCAAATAACACATAGGATACTTTTTCCTTTTATCCCAGAAAAATGTGCGGTTCCTAGGGGATAATATATTTAATTTGACGTGGATGATGTCGCAGGCGATAGTGTATAATATAAAACTACCAATAAACGACGATCTATCTTTGTAAATAAAGTTTAAATACCTCAGCACAATTACCTTAAGTTGCAACTCCAAAATAAAATACACATTTTACCCCCTTCACAGACTTCTCTATTCAAATTCATTCAAGTGTCTAAAATGCTGCATTTTGCAACATAGGTATAACTTTAGCTCCGGGAGCCACCTTTCGAAATCGAATTTATAAAACTGAATGCCGTTGCTGGAGTTAATTAAGCCGGTGCCCACCCTACACAAATATACACAACACAGTAATATTTGAAGTGTAAAAAGCATTCGCCATTTTATAGTGTTGCCAGCGATGTCTGGCCTTTGTGTGTGTTATTTTATAGCTGTCATTAAAATTTTGTGATTTTGCTTTGTTTGATTGTATTAATTACTTGGGTGTATTTCGTTGGATATGTTAGTGATATTTTGGTATTTTGGAATAATTGATGTAAGAGTTTATTTTTCCGAACGTTTCTAGTTAACGGAAAGATTTATTTAAGTATATTATTATATTTCTCTTTAAATCTTACGTCTATCATTAGAGGTTCATGCGATGCAATAAATGCGTCTATAAGAATAATTGATAGGTAGTTAATTTCACCTATAACTTATTATAAACAATGCATTTCTTGTGAATTCAGTAAGAGTACAAAAGGATAAGTCCGTTTCACTAGCAATGAGGTTGAGCGAGAGGAGAGCGCGCGTCAGCAGCGTATCTCTTAAAACATGATTATTGATTGAATACAAATTCAATGAAAACCGAACCAGTAGGTACTTGAAATGCTGATAACCAAAACTTAGACCCCAAAAAAGACACAAACATTCATTGCCACCAACTTCAAAACTTGACAAATCTCGAAATACTCAAATAACGTTTAATCATTCTCTCTCGTAACGCAATGAAAACTTTAGCCGAGTTGGAGCAAATTCTCGGAAAACTGGCTGAGGCCAACACGAAACAAAAGTGTACTGTGTTACGTACTTAGAAGCAGATTCTCCTTTTAACAGCGTTCCTCCGATGCAAAGTCAGATGCTATTCAGGTCACGTACTGCGGGGCTAAACAACGAACACACGTGAAAAGTATGAAGAAAAGTTTGTGGCACTATAAAAAGGAGGCAGAAGAACAAGTATTGGAAAAGATTATTATTTTTTGTTATAACTATCCCGTACTGTCCCATTGTTGTGCAAGGCCTTCCTTCATTTCTTCCATCTGCTTTGAGCTGATTTTGGGCTACTTCTTGCCAATTCCACCAATCTTGGACTCTACGGGCCCATTAATTGTTCGACATGCAACAGACATGTCTCATTTAAGCTGGGCAGCCTTTTGAGCCATAAATATACTATATTTTATGCATCCGGAACGAGCTGATCCGACAGTGAACCAGAGTTGTCGACATAGCTCACAGATTAAGTAAGTGGCAAAGGGCCTGTCTTAGTAGCCGTAGAACTGATGAAAGTTAAGTAGACGTATTCTACAGTGGAGACCGCGAATCAGCAAGCGTAAGGTAGGACGCCCTCAGGCTCGGTGGAGCGACGATCTTCGCAGGGTAGCTGGTAGCAACTGGATGAGAGTTGCCGAGAATCGAGCTCAGTGGCGTGCGATTGGAAAGGCTTATGCCCAGCAGTGGCCTTTTGTAGGCTAATGATGATGTCTTGAACTAACTAAAGATAACTGTCCTATAAAGTTTTGTTCGAGATGAATAGAAATTGCTTATTGAAATAACAAGGAGAAACTATTTAACGACTGTGGGCGGCCTTATTTATAGATAAAAGCGATCTGTTAGAAGCAACTTTGGAACCAACTTCAGAGAATGGTTTATACAGCAATTTATACATTACTGTGACTGTTATAACGACTGCAGGAAAATGAATGAAATCGACCTTCTTTTAACTAGACTACATTTAATTATGCGATCTTGTTTTTAAGCATTGATCTATTTTGAACTAGCCCAGAACTGAGCTATAACTTTGGCGTCATTAGTATCAACCATGAATTTCTGAAGCGTGCAGGCGTCAGGGCACACAGGACACTATATTAGAGGGGCAATTCTTGTATTTTTATGAATGTTTGCATTCTAATCTCAGTATCAATCTGTCAAAACAATAAAAACGCACCTAAGGTTTTTTTTTGTTTTGACAGATTGGGTTGTTTTACCTATATTTAGGTACCTACATTTTTGTCAAGTTTTGATAGTTGTGATGCGAAGAGATTTGGACCTTTTTGTTATGGGAATAGGCTTTCAGGTTTCTTATCTCTTGTAAATTAGCATCACTCTTGCGCACCAGGCTTTAACCGCCTATAAATCTATCCTCGAGAGCAGCTTCAAACTTAACCACAATACAATCATTAAAATCAGTCTGTTCAAAATGGATCTTCTGACTTCCCTCCACTTTCCTAAGCTTCGGAGCACGAAGCTTCACTTCTGAAGGAGTGTGTGGAGTCAAGGGGTTAATCCTCACAGCTGACCTGTGACCTTGAGGTCATTTTTGAAAGGAGACCTCTCACTTGAGTGAGTTTATTAGCATCCGACGCACGAGGTGAATGAACACAGTTTGGAGGTAGTTGTAGTTTTATATGAGGATTAGGGAAGAATGAGTGGGTTGGTTAGTTTGTGGGGTTTGTTAGTTGGTTTTTGATATTTAAGGTTGTTTGTTATTATAAGTAATTCTGTATTTTTTGGGTGTAAGTTTTTGAATAAAGTTTTTTAGTGATAGCTTTGAGCCGCGGCTTCGTCTGCGTGTTTTTTTGTTACGGATGTCTATTTATTTTTTTAAATAAAATAAAGCTTGTTAGTCGCTGATAAAGTACCTAGGTTTCCAAAGCTGGAAATAATTGTTCAAATCGGATACCTACATTGCTTTGGGTTTATCCATTACAAAGAAAAAAAAAACCTTTAAGTAAAATGTTACTTAAAATTTTCATTTTAACCAGATCTGAAAGTTACGTCTCCGCCTTTTACAGCAAACATTCAAAAATAAACCCAAAAACAATAGACACAAGAGCCTTCCAAAAAAACCAACAAGCCCAGCTTACCACCATCAGAAAAGTAACAGGAGCCAACATGCAACACGCAACCACAAACGAGATTACACTAATACATTCACACACACATACACAGTACACAGAGTACATAAGTACAAATAAAACACAAAAGAGGCATATAATCTGGCGGGCCGCAACAACCCAGTGGCGAGGTGTTTGGGAAGAAACTCGGTAACAACGTGCCACCCCCACCCTCCCAAGAAAGGGGGGTGGTAGGGCTGCCCCGCGGAATATGAAAAACATAAAAAAAAAACACCTTGTAAATATGGCTCGGTTTTGATAATAGAGTGGTGCCTTTCGAAAGAACTAGCTTGTGCCTGTGACTTTGTTTGCGTTTGTTGGTTATCTGAGGGTTTTTAAGTCTTTTTGGGCGGAACCCTAATTATTTATCCAAAATTAAAAGTATGATAAATCAGCTCTTTGCTAGCGAATGTCCCGTCAAAATCGGTCCAGCCGTTTTGGATATTACCGCTACAAACAGTCAGAAAGACAGAAATATTTTTGGAAAAATTATTGTGTGTATATAAATGCAATTAGTAAAAAGCTGTTCTTTTAATATGCCAAACAGAAAAGTTCAATTGTATTTATCTGTATGGATTAAACTCGTTATATTTTTGTTCATTCAGCAATGGTATTATTATAAATAAAAAATACTGAAAGCTATTATTTATTTATTAGTAAGCGGTGCTAACTCCAGTAGTTTCATTAGAGTTGTAATTAACCGAAGAACAAGTACCCAATTATTCTTCCGAAAACTTGACCGTCTATTGTTTTTTCCCCATCTTGCATGTGTAATAAGTTTAATCAACAGCGATGTTTTAATTATCATAATTTGCTGTATACTTCAAAATATCGGTAATCGGATTATTACAAAATATTTAAATGTCCCATTAACTAACAGTATGTCGAATGGAATTTATGTAAAATATATTATCACTAATTTCTGCTCGTGACTTCCTCGGCGTGTTTTTGTTTGTCCTCCGTTACTGCTCCGCTCCCGTGGGTCGTAGGATTATATTATATAAAC
Organism: Caradrina clavipalpis; assembly: GCA_932526535.1. Taxonomy (NCBI): domain Eukaryota; kingdom Metazoa; phylum Arthropoda; class Insecta; order Lepidoptera; family Noctuidae; genus Caradrina; species Caradrina clavipalpis. The sequence goes on from OW052105.1 coordinate 8,496,832, forward strand.
CTACCTCATAAATCTAGCAATCATTTACGAAAACTATTTTACAATCTGAATTGCAGTTCTATAATTCAGCACGTTAAATAAATAAGAAAACTTTTCAGGCTTTATTATATTAGTATACATAGATTTTTCTTCTTATTTGACATTTCTTTCTATCATGTAATTAGGCTAAATGAAAACTTGATGACAATTTTAATCAACTAGTTACTTATTAGCAATATACACACAATCTAGCTTCATATTTGAACATTGAACTCCATCCTTTTACCCAACTTCCTTGATCTAATCTTCCCCAAACATCTTAACTCGTATCAGCCCTACACATCCGTATCGTCCCTAAAGGCATGACTCGCGACACGGCGGCGTCAAAGCGAAATAGGAAAAGAACATCTAGCAGTGTGGTGGAACGTCACATCATATCGATACATAGAAACAGCGGTCGATAAAAGTTCTACTCGACTAAAGAACGAGTTGTTGTATATTCGTCATATAGTAAATTCGCCACAATAAAGTATGTGTAAAATCGTCACAATTCTCAAAATCATTTTGGTTCTTGTAAATTCGTCACATCGTTAAGGAACCAAGCGTATTGAACTGCTTGTTCTTTCAGCACACATAGTTAAGTTTCTCTTCTGTCATTCCGGCGTAGGGCATGTGCTTAACTGGCACGAGCTTGATAACGTGTGCAAAAGTATATTTATTTTCGAGTGCTAAAAAACAATAATGTTGATTTCTATCGTTACATCAGGTAAATAAATGAGGATTTGCGTCAACTTTACTATAGCCCTCATGCACCTGAGACGAATTTACACATATTTTTAATACATGCGACGAATTTACTTTCAATGTATGTTTTTTTTTAAATGTGACGAATGTACAACAGCCCTAAAGAACGGCTACAAAGCGTTTGATAGCTGAAAGCGTTATTCATATTTCGAACTCCCGTTTGCTGTTCTGAAAGATCTAGTATTTTAGCCTATTTGAATAGTTTCGATTGAATGCCTAGTGTAGTTTGTACGATTAATCCAATCGAGTTGACAGAAGCTGGACTTTTTTTTGAACGCGATTTGGTAATGGAAATGTTTTTATCGATATGGTGCTGCAGTGTTTTGAGTAGGATTACAGGGTTTGTAGTTTCAGTGCAGAAAAATTGGGGCAGGCCTTTGTAACAAAAAAATTAAAGACAGTCAAAGGTGAGAAAATAATATCTCTACTTTTGACGTTGATCTCATACTTTGGTTGATAGGTCTTTGTCTCGCATTTTGAGTAGCAACATAAATGTCAAAGAAGACTTTATGGACTAGAATATAATCCTTTATTAATCAGAAAATTACAGTCAATGGTGTTGGTAAAAAAAACAAGCTTAATAACTATGTGTTAGTAATTTCGAGTCATCGACACGCAACTTTTACAGTCATGCAGATTCAAAAGTCAAAAAGTCAAAGCATTTATTTCAATTAGAATAATTAATATTAGACAATTAATATATACTTTTGAATTGTCATGAAGTTACAGTTTAAAGTTGAAACTAGTTTGATTGCTGATTTATGAGCGACTTTTCAAAATGTCACTGCGGCTCGCCGTTTAGCTTCATACCTAGGTAGCTTAACCTCTATTCTAACCTCTTTTATGCTCCTCAGCAGTAGTCCTATTCAGCTGCGGTGGTAGCGGCGCGGGTATCGCCGGCGCAGTAGGCGCGGCTGGTAGTCCGGGGTACCACCACCCCGTCGCCGCCTGACCGTTGAACATCCTCAGCTTCTCATACACACTGTCGTTCTGCGCAGACGCCGCTTGCTCCTTCTGACTCGCTAGGTTCCGTAGCACCCGGTTTATTGAGGATACCTGTGGGGGGATATAGGTTAGTATTGTGTGATGCTTAGTGATATGGTGTTTGGAAATTGGTAGGAGGAATCGGGATTTTTTGACTTGGTATCAAGTACTGAGAGATATTTTACAATTTTTGTGTAAAGAAGAGAAAGAGATCTTCAGTGAGCCATTGGTGACTTTCAGCTCAAAAAATACGTAAATAGTTAAGTGTTCTACTGAAAAAGAGGAAAATATTGTTCTGTTTCTTTGTATATTATAAACAATGTTGTTCCCGGCGAATTCTTCCACGTGAATTTTATTACGGCCCTCTAATTTTTTGGTAACAATAAAGCAATTAGGGATAACGTAGCGTCTTGTTAGCGAAGAAATTTTCAGAATCCAAAGACCAGATCTGGAGATTTACTTCTAGAAATTATATTACTATAGAAACGATTTTTCGCCAGGATATGCCTGACCAGTCTGGAAACAAAACTTTTAGGTATTGAAGCTGACCTTTTGAAAAAAAACCTAACTTGGAACTTTTGATGAAACAGAATCAGAAGTAGATTAAAAAAACATTTCACCAATATTCTCATCTGACATTTCACATCATACCTACCGTGAGAGTTGTTTACAGATTGATCTGTGCAAGAGATTAGTAAGAAAGATACATGCAAGCTTAACCGTTACATGTGCTAAGCATATGCGGTTAATTCATTTGATACTTTAATCATGATTAGAATTATATAATTATAAAACTGCTAGTTTTGCGTCTGCCAGGTTCCTTCTATATATTTTAATGTAGGTAATAGAGTAGCTACGGAATAAGTCATTTCTAAAAATGGTAATTGGAATAAGAAGAGTTATTCTTGGATTTTTAAAAACGATCGCATTTTAATCTCCGTTTTAATCTGCCAAAAATGTTTTTTTATGACGATTTTTTGACGTATATTGTCGCTGAAATAAGATAACGACTAGATTTTGAACTTGTTTGATTATGGTAATTGGTCTTTAGTTTGCATTTTAAGCTGTTACGGCATAGCAGTATTTTAAGTATGCTAGTGAAATATTGAAAACAAAAAAAAACTGAAAATAGCGTAGCAATGTCTTAAACTTGTAAAATATTACTAAAATATTATACTATTTATTATAAAAAATATTACTTTGAGCATCAGTTCCGTATGTTTATATTTGCAAAAATCGGAAATTAGTCAATGGATTGACTTGAAATTTTACACACCATTGCTTTTTAAAAGAAAAGTAAGTATTTTAGATACTTTTTTATTTGACAGCCACAATAAAGTGTGGCCAGGTTTAGTTAGTAAGTATATAAATAACATTTTAAAGTTACTCATGTACCTGGTACTTCATTGTCAATCTTATTTCTTCATACATAGAGTTTATAACGCATGTTATACCAAGTTGAATTACGTGTATGTGACGTACAGAATTTTCACCGTAGAATAAGTTTATTTGCCGTACAGAAGTTGAGATTGTGTGAATTTGTAACTTTGTTATTTATTCTGTATGTTTTAAGGTTCATTGTCGGATTTAGGTTAAGAGGTATGTATCTAGGTAAAGAAAATAATTGTGTAGAACAAAAACTCTTACTTAGAAAACAAACTTGAAATATTATCATAACAACAAATATCTAAGCGTCTCTTAAGCCCATTTCTACCAAAAACCACTAAACAAACGCTAAGACAATTTAAAACATCGTTCATTTCTGTCAATCGTTTGAAGTTGACGGAGACAGAATGATATTTTAAACACGTTTAAAACGAAATGTATTTAGTGATTAGTGGTGTTAGTGGGCTTTAATCTTATACCTCAACAACATCAGATTAATAATAACCTGTTATACATAACGAGGTACACATCCCCATCGCTCAAACAACTATCTAATAGGAAATAAATTGCGCCGCGAACCCCACCCTTTAACTTTCCACCACGTGTAATTTAAAATCTAATATGATTACTAAATTCCAATCGGGAGCCTCAAAGGGACACAGATTAGGGCATCCCGGCCCCCCTGACCGCACCCACCCCCGCGGGCCCTAAAAACCCCAATATCTATCTACTTTCACCGAAAACTACGCATGCGTAAAAACCTAACTCACACAAGTATAAAATTCTATATATGCCTATTTTAGCACGGTGTTGTAGGTACTTGTACCTACTATTTGTAGTTATGTTTTTGGTTGGGGCGTCCCCGAGTGTAATATCTGTTTTCTTGTTGCCATTGGCAACGGGGAAATGTATTTTTCGTACGGCCGGGAAATCGGTCGGCGCGATTACAATGTACGGCTGTTTCTCCCAGCTAGGTATTTTGTTCGTAATCGAAATTTGGAATGGAAAGATGAATGGCTTTGAGAGAAGAGTGGGTAGGTAGATAGGTAAGTAGGTAGGTCGGTCGATGAAGAAATGTTAAGATGTTTTGTAGCAAGTTGTGGGAGTGAAGATTTTGATTAAATGGGGGATTCTATTCTATTCTTTAGGTTGTATGACAAGTAATGCTGATGTTAATAATTCTGGTAATGTCAAAAGTGAAATGGAATAGCAAGTGAGAGGTAAGGAGGATAAAGTAATTGATGATATATGAACCAATTTCAGAATAACTAAAAAAAAGGAAAAAAAATAGACATAGGTGAGAATTTCAAACTTTTTAATAACTGTCGCCAATCTGTTCCTACAAAAAAATTGCTAAATGCGGGTGAAGAATATTTCCGCTCCAAAAAAGTGTCAGTAGGTACTGGCGTAAATAAAATTATATAAAACCAAAACGGGAAAGATTTTAGAAATAATATCTAATAAGTTCCTACAAAACAAAATCCTCTATCCCAATAACTCTAACAAGACACAAACTATCAGCATAACACAACCTGACTTATCAAACCCCGCTTCAAAACTGTACCATTACAAAATATAAATACTAAATTCATCCGAGCGCTGCCTGGTACACGTCTGATTTAATCCCCTGTACCACTAATGGAAGATAATGCGTCTATCCGACGTTATACATAACTGTATACCTACATATCGAACATAGTTTATACTAGCTTGCGACCGCGACTTCATTCGCGTGAAAATTAATATTTATATTATTCCACGGGATTTTTTTTCCGGAATAAAAAGTATCCACACTACAATCTATCTCAGTGCCAAATTTCATCCAGATCCGTTCAGCCGTTTGAGCGTGAAGAAGAGACAAACATACATACTCACAAACTTTTGTTTAATATTAGTGTGTTTCATGACACAGCCATATTGGGGAGGTTTACAGCTTTTGTTCTGTTGAGAGAGAATATTTTGTCTAAACTTTGTGGGGCATTTGTCAAAATTGGTCTTTCGGTACTAATCGTAGACTTTGTTAAACTTATTTTGAGATACGATGTTAGGTAAGTGTATAAGTTTAGAGCACTAATTTGGAACTTGACATACATTTTCTGAATTCATTAGCTTTTTATTTGGTATATGATTAGTGGATTAGGAACCCCTAAGTATGGTCTAAGATCCTAGTGTGGCGAATGTACTGTCTTAGAGCATAGGAAATAATACCCAGATTAAGTAATCAAAATAAATTGGATACTCATACGACTAAATACTACAGAATGACTTATTAGGAAGAACGAATTAAAACTAGTTTTTAATACTTTAAAGGTCAAATTAGAAATTGTTCTCACACTCATTCGTTATGGTTAAGACGACTTATTAAAAACCAATCACTTACTAAATTCAAATGTACCAATAAGCTAGAATAAAAAAGTGATCATAACGAAAACATTTTAAATTTCGAACACCGAGCTAACCAATGGAAGCGGTGCATTTAAACGCGAATTCTGTTCGTGACAGCCGTGCGGCCAATCAGATGGGTACACGGGAAGATTAAAGAGCGCACATTCCTATTAGAATTTAAAAGGATTTATATTTTTCTATTTATTCTTCCACGTGAATATTTTGTTTGAAGTGGTTAGGAACTAACGCCTAAACAGAAATTGAATAAGATAGATTTCGATGAACGAAATTAAAAGGAAAATAGAAATTGTACAGAAGCATTTTATACAGGTTTAGATTAAAAAATAACTATTTCACAAATATTTATTCAAGATAATTTTGTTTTAGAGATCAATAGGCAGTAAGTAGAATTGAAATTAAAGACTATTTTTATGACATATGTACAGAAAACGAAACTAAAATAGATGTTATTTAAAAAGAAATAGAAACACCAACTTAAATTCGAAGTAAATAAATAAATACCTAAGCATCTAAGTTTTTTTGTTTGTGTCTCCTTTTTATAATAACTATCTTTTGTCAGTTAAAAGAAACAGTGTTTAGATACTAATTTATATGATCTAATTAAAAAAAAACCGGTTAAATATTAAACACACTTTCGATCCAATGACACATTTACGAAATCAGGAACGTATAAAGTTTATACTTACAAAAAAAAAACAAAGAAATAGAAGCACGTGTCTAACCAGAATTCGGTTAGTTTTTTTTCCACAGAATATTTGTTCAGTTGTCATTATTTGAGGAATCGGCCTCCTAATCGTGTGTTCTTTCACATTATTACGCTACGATGGATGCAGCTGTTGTGTTTTTTCCAGTATCTATTTGTTATATTTATTTCGCTAATTGGCTATTTTGATAGCCCAATTGGTGGGAAATTAATTTAGCTTTTTTTAGTTTAGAATTTTACATCTTCTGCGATTTTGAAATTTTTGGTCTTTTGGGTCTTAAAATTTGGTCTTTTTTGTCGGGGTTTTTTTTTTATAATTGTCGAGTTCTTTTTTCTATCAATTACATTAGGTACTTACCTAATGTAACTGACATTATTATTAAGTAGCTACCTGAACTTATTATTTAGTATGTGCATCCACAGCACCCAGTATACATTGCTGCTGAATAATTAAGAAAAAAATAATTTAAACTTTTAAAGCAAACTCAAAAAATTTAAATAATGAATCAGTCTCAATCTCGCCCTATCTCAGCATAATAATTTTATTTTTACGTGTTTGTAACTTACGCCCTTTTCAAGTCGAGCGAGCCGAATTAGTGACCAGCGATGTGTGTAAAGGGTCTAAAACTTTCGGCAGTTTTAGACGAGCGGCAATGTGTGCCGCCCGTGTATACAGGGGTTACAACGAGATTTTTTTAAATATGCACAGCTTTTACACTGTGGATGATAAAATGTTTTTAGTCACTGATAAATATTTTCGGGGTTCGTCTACTTAGTTAATTATGGGTAAAATTAATTATTACGCTGTATTACGGTGGCTCACGTTGTAGAATTACGTTATGATTTTGGACTTTGTTTATTAAATAGTTAAGTAACTATTAAATGTTCGGCGATACTGATAAAATCTGTAAAATATTTTACATGTTTAATATTCTTAAAAAATAAAAAAAATGCGACAGCCATTATTTGTTCGAGATAAAAACCGTCACAAATAAAAGACAATTATTATTTAATTTCCGACATGTATAAATTGTTGGCAAGCCCATAAACACGGCACTACACCGAACATGGCCTGAAACCCGATACGTCTGACAGCGCTCAACTCTTGACAGGCGCGGCTTGCGCGTGCGCCGCCAACACCCCGCGTAGACGCATTGTTATGTTGAAATATTGGTTTGATATATTTGTTACATACTTGAAATTAAGAGATGGAAAAAATCGTTATTTTTTGTGGTTTTAAGGTGATAATTTGTTTATTAAAAAAAAACTGTTTAATGCGAAAGTTTGTGACGATGATGGATACATGGATGTTCGTTATTTTTTCACACTTAGCAGCTGAACGTACCTGGTTGGAATTAGGCACGGAGATAGATTGTAGTGTGGAATAACACATAGGATACTTTTTATCGCAAAATTTACTGTTCCCGTGGGATAACATATCAAATTTGATGCGGATGTAATCGCGGGCAGAAACTAGTCAACGTATAAAATATGCATTCATATAATTTCTGTTGAAGAATATAATTATAAAGTTTTGCCACTGTAGTGCAAGTCACATAAAATCTCAAGCAAAGAATTAAGAAATACAATTCTACAAACTAATAACGGAACGTACATGTCTGAACCATAATTACTAAGATAAACATCTAACTCGTAACATCTAATTAAAAGCGAGCATATTATATCAAGTTTCGCGACGAGCGATAGTGTCTAGCGATCGTTTCTGAACGCGGGCGATCTCCCGTCACTATGACAGTTGACAGGTGTCACAGGCAGGGCCGCCAACATTAAAATGTGGTATTATTTTATTTCACGTGAGAATCGTTCATCATTTGTAGTGTCATGTCAGTTTATGAGACTGGACATTGGATGTAAGAATGAGAGCTGTTATTTCTTAGTAGTAAACTGGATAAATCATCATGTAATATTTCTGCCCATACCTAAACTTATTACTACGAGTATTATTATTAAACTTGTCATTTGACTTGTGAATTGGAGTCAAAAGTTTATGACCTACCTTAATAACTAAATCTTTACCAATTCAAGCAGAACAGTTTGTTTGTTTTTTAGTTTCAATGTTGGAATTTCTGGAACTATTAGCCCGATTTCAGAAATCCTTTTCTATTATAGAGCCCGTTTATCGAGAAAGGTTATATATAACATCACGCTACAACCTGCAGAAGCATAGCGGTATCCAAAGGCAAAACTTAACGCTGGTGAAACCGTGGGGTATAAAAAAGCTTGTAATAAATAAACAGCAAAACTTCTTCCACCAATAACACAGGCAATAAACTCGGATCACACTGCCAACCATTTTTTATCCTAAATAAAAACTATCAATTAATAGACATCTAATTAGATAAAAACCCCTTGGCAGCCCTCAGTCGTGATGCCTCGGTGCACCTCATTACCCTGACCACGAACATGGCAATAGATCATGCAGAGAGCGATAGTGCTAAGATCCCCCGGCGTTGGTGGTCCATGACACACAAAAAAAAATGTTAGAAAATCGAACATTTACGCGGTTAATCGAATTTGTTGGGCGTTGCGATCGATCAACGATATGAAGCGGATGGTTTCGTTTTTGATCTGATTTTGTGATTTGGAGATGATGTTTGTTTAATTATTTATTGAATAGTTGTGTTGATTTGAGAAAGTCTTTTAAAACTTACCTATTAAATTCAATGATAAATGCCTCTATTACCACCCATTTTATAAAACAAAACAAATCTAGGTTCCTTATTTTGTGAAACCTATTGTAGACTACGTAGTCTTAAAACCTAGTTTCAAATCAAGATTAATGACTCACATCTTTCTAAAATACATCCCTCGGAATCTTATTGACGTAACTTCGCAAACCAAAACTACAAATAAACTAAGCAGTAAGAACTTAATCACCTAAACGATCTGTCCCCAAAAAGACGTACAAAAGCAAAACATCGTCATTGAATGGAAATCCCTGTACCATTAATCTATCCACTTTTCCATGACCATTCACCATCTATCCGATACCAAAGGTATCTTCACAAAAACCATTACTATGAATACAAATACCCATACAGGAAGGGGCCTTCATCCCCTAGAATTACTATTAGTATTATCTATAAACATTTTAACGTACACGGTTAACCCGCGGAGACCCGGGTTCGATTCCCCGGTGAAAAGCGATTGTAGGGTGCGGTCGTAGGGTGTTTTTTGCAATTCTCTTAGGGCGCACAGATTGGGGCGGTCTGTCTCAGTTCATTATGGATGTTAAGTTGTTGTCGGTGATTTGGATTGAAGTGGGTTTTTTGTTGTTGAAAATGTTGATAGTTTTTGCGATGTATGCTTCAACTTTTAATGATATTAGAGTTTATCAAGTGCGTGCAATTCACGAATTGATAAGTTCTTTACTCGAAGCTATTTGGAGAGTTTCTAGATTCATAATTTAAAAGAAACTACTCGAAAGGTAAACTAATAATCCATGTCAAAAGGACCAATCGGACAGATCGACGGACATAGTAAAATATTGCAACCATTGCAATAGTTATCAAAGGACCAAACATACTCTCCTGAGGTACGCCAGTTAAAACCGAATATGTCACATAACGCGCTGTGAGTGAGAGCAACAGTCTGTGACAAAGGGCTGTGGGGAGCATTGTCCCTATTTTAAATACCGTATTGTAATCGAAAATAATCGCAATTTTCGTGGTTGACAATGTCATTTGCAGTGGTTAAGTTATAAATTGCTTGCTTATCAGGTTAGCCGCAGTAACAAAGATCCGGAGCGTCTATCCCTGTGTTCGGGATTATCTTGCTGGCTGGATTTTCTAACAGCTTCGACTTTGCTACTTAGAGCGGTTTCTCGAGGATTTAGATGCAGTTACTATAAATATTATACATACAAATATGGGAAAAATTGATTGTATTTCTTTTTCATCTTTAATTTTCTCATTTTTTTACTCGCTGTTGCACGGTATTCTTATGTATAATAAGGTAATTACTGTCAAAAAAAAGGTAAAGCATCGTCCTCGACACTTTACCCAAAACTGAACTAAAAGGTGTCTCCAATTACAAGAGTATTGCGTGTAAACGAAAACGAGAACGTTCATACGCCACATAATACGTACGAAGCCTCCGAAATGCCTCACAGTAGCGTTTCGGCGGTGTCAAGTTCCCGGACTAATTCTGACAGCTACAAGTTTAGTCGTTTATAAATTATTTTGAAGCTAACGAGACTTAAATTGTGTTTATATTTGCATTTATTTGTAAATAGCGGCTTTTTGGCTGCGTTTTAGTTTGTAGTTCAGTTTTTTTTTTCTGTACTTTGAACAACTTGGTAACTAGCAGAAATTTTCTGATAACATTTCACGAGCCTAATTTTAATAACTGTTACTTCTATTATTCAAATTACTCGTGTGTTCTTAATAAAAATTCAGTCTCGCAACATTCGATCTAGTTCCAACAAATCGACAGAATCAGCCGCCTCGGCGCGCCTCGCTCGATCGACCTCATGAATTCTAAATTTAAATTAGATGTCTCCAAATCGTATTTAACGGTCCTTGGGCGCAACTGTTGATTGGCGATGTTTGCCGCTTTCGTGTTCTGCGGTTGGCGCCATTGTTTTCTATTTTCAATTTCGATTCTTCGGAAATTATCTTTGCAAAAATAGTGTTTTTTTTAATACTTTCTTTTAATTTTTATTGTGTAGACACCAAATTGGTCCTTTGTGGCGCTTAAATAGGCATATTATGTATTATTTAGATTTTTTGGTTCTGATTTTTTAAGCGACATTTTGCCAGGTTTGTAAAGAATAAATGACATGCCTTATTATACTGACCACTTATTATATTGTAGAGCATTTAAAATATATAATTCTCTTACCCCAGTATAAAATTCCCTTACATCACCATAAATATCAGTGGACTTAAAACCGTCAATTCCTATGCCATCATAAGCAGTTGACGTTAATCCGCAAGACAAGGGCAGCGCTACAACTCGCTGCAGATCCTTACAGCATAACCACAAGTGTGAAAGAGATATCGAATATTCTGTGCATTCACGCGTAAACGTGGAATTATTGTATAGCGCCCTAGGAGAAAAGTGGCGTAAGTAGGTAAGCGGTGGTCTTTTGAAAATTTGTTTTCAGCAATTCAGTTATTTTCCTATGTGACTAATGTGTTTAGCTTTGAGTTATTTTGTTTGATATTTGCTACAAGACTTTAGTAAATGTTTTGATAACAAGTTTTGTTAACTTCTCTTTCAAACTTTTTGCAAAATTAAAACTTGTTATTACTGTAAGAAAATCTAAAGATATGTAGGTAGTAGTTTAAATTTAAGTATAAAATAACCATAGGAAGAATTCACTTAAGCTTAACAGCATCGCAAAACAGTTCCCGATTTGCATACCCTCTATATTCAACTAAGAATATTCACAGTGAGCGGTGCCGACATCACGTAAGCCTCTCTGACACTTTTACACTTACACCGTTCTGCCGCCGAGCCGTAATCGATTGTTCCACGTATTTTTGTCCGCTTTTAGTTGGTAAGAAACATCACGCCCATTCGACCGTTATGACTAGGCAGCGGAACGCACGACATATATCTGTCCCACTCTAACACGTATGTGGACCTATCGGCTTGTCCCTTTCACCTATTTGCCCAGTGGGCCGAGTGCGTAGGTACGACAGTCATAAAAATAGCCCCTTTGGCGCCGAATCTTCTAGGGGTTTTCGGTATTTCGATTTTGTGTCCTCTTGTTACGTAGGGTGGATAATGTAGGTATTTTTATGATTAGTTATAGGTACTGTTTTATGTAGCAAACAAGCGTGATATAAGGTTCACAGTCTAATTTCTTAGGTTTATAGACAACAAGGCTGTTACTGTTTGTCTTGTCTGAATTCATATTGGAATGTAACTGTATACAAAATATTGCAGAAAGTAACATACATTTTAAACAGAGAGAGTAAATATGGTGTTACTGGCCCATTCCTATCCATACGAAACTACCTTTTGGAAAGGCAACTAGATTTAATTCATTTGTTTTTTTTTGTAATTGACCTTCAAAAATGCCTTTCAATAATCTAACTAAAATAAATGATTTGACTTTGACTCTACGTGTAGTGTAACCAGTTTCAGTACAGTACGATGGTTTGAAGCTTGACAGCGTTGATCAGTTTTTTTTTTCAGTTAATTTCGCATCACCTTTTACGTCAAAACGATGACAAATCCCCTATAGATAATGTAACATATCCACAAAACCAACATTTTCGATTCTCAACACTCAAAGGCAACTCCACTATTTTTTTCGTCCCCATTGTGTCACCAAGTGTTTACTTTGTGTTGTATCGTGATCACAAAACATTATATTTTTGGTTTGTGACATTATTAACAGAAAAATTGGTTCGAGATGTGGAAAAAAAAGTACGCATTAAATTTCGATCTTCGTGGTTCCTTAGATATGTTTCTGGATTTCATTTTCCTCTTAGAAAGAGCACGTGTATTGATCACCAGGTTTGCTTAAGGCGGATTGCCGATTTCATACTTATATGAACATACCTATTATAAAAAAAAAAAACAAAATACATATTTAGGCAAGACTTCAATTTAATTGTTTAAAAAAAATCATTACAATTTGATGGTCAAAATGAAAGTTTTTTTTGGACTTTCATTTTCTATTTGAAATCCTAAAAGCATAAGCTCTCTTAAATCTCGTAAATAATTTGGTCAGTAACTATAAAAACTATAGTGTGTTTTTTAATCTCAGAGACTGATTTGACGGCTTCTTACGTCAAACTTGAAAAATAGTGTGCTTTATGTCTATGAGCCGAAAGCACATTATTTTTATATTTGACGTATGAAACTGTCAATTTAGTCTACGAGATTAAAAAACACACTATATACATATTTTTATTTTACTATCTACGAAACTTATCAAATGATAACACTGTGTACCACTAGCGATCCCTAAAAATTACAACTTTCACTTTTTATTTGAAATCCTAAAAGCATAAGCTCTCTTGAATCTCGTAAATAATTTGGTCAGTAACTATAAAAACTAGTTTTTTTTATTTTACTATCTACGAAAGTTGATCATGATGTAACACTGTGTACTACATCTACCACTATCGATCCCTAAAAATTACAAACATTTTTACTTTGTTATTTTTTGCCATGATTGGCCGGGCAGATGTGGGAGCCGTCTGGTTCGATTACCAGTCGTGTCACTTCAGCAATGGCTTTATTTTATATCTTGTACGTGATATTTTTCGCAGAGAACCGTGGTTTTTATCATTTTTTTACTCCTCTCATTAATTGTGGGGTAGAATGCTGGCGTCTCTCGTTACTTTACATGGATTTTATGATGTTCTTGTAATTGCAACTCGGTTCAGTTTTATTTTTATTTGCTTTGCCATGGCCTAGATTTTAATAGTATGCACTGGTTATGGGAAAAATGAGTTCGTGTTGTGGGAATACGGTGTTACTTGGTCGATATTTGAATGACTGACGGTCTTATGTTGGGTATATTTCATTGATCTTCATTTGAAATAGAAGTCTAAACAAAGAACCACACATACACACAATCACGCCTGTATTCCCCGAAGGGTTAGGCAGAGGTGCACTAATGTACACCTACAATTCGCCGGTATGTTTAGGTCCCGTGTAATAGGGCACAAATCCTAACTCCGAGCTGCTACTGAGAATTTCATAAACAAAGATCCCTCGTTCAAATATTGATATTTTGCTAACTTTCCTCAGTAGTCACTATCCATTATTAACCCACAGGGATTAATAGTTCATCTTTAAAAGGTTTTCTTTACATTTCTTTGAGCACTCAATATTATCAGAACACAATTCAACATTCAATTTGTTATTGACATAAAAGTTGACAGAGCTAATAGTAAAATGGAACCGAAAAATTTATGAACTATCCGTATAATAGGAGTATTTGTATGGGCCCATACAAAAACTTAATAAAACGGCATCAAACATCCCGAACTAAAATTTTATAAGCCATTATCAATAACAGAATGGACCGTTTATGTTGAACAGGGTCCATCTTGAAAAGACTTCGGACAATAGGCCCGCGTTCGTCCGAAACATATGCTCCTAAAATTGCGAAATTGGATTAAAAGAGAATTGTCACTGAACTTTGTCCAGATTATTTTGAGAGGAGGCACAATGGGTGCTTGAGCATATGTTTTGTGAATTTTAATTAGATATATCGTGTTGCCAATAATATTTTGACATTTTCGAAATCGGTTTTAAAAGATACTTGTGTATTGTGAAGGTCGCAGTTTGATTGATGGGTTAAATGGAATTATTCATAGGCTATCTGCCTTATTATAGTTGCATTTAAATCAGTAGTATCTATGACCTATAGTGTATGGTGTCTTGACGTGTAGCTCGGAGAATGCAAAATGACAAGTCATGTAGTCTTCGGCAAAATTAGTCCATCATAGAGTTGCATTTTTTTTTATTTCTTTTGGATGTGCTCTTGCCTCTAGTCTAGATCAGAGATGACAGAGACAAAATCAACGAAGGAGACAGCTTACCTAGAAGAAACCTGTTTCCCATTCAGTAAAGCCTACATTTAAAAACCCATTTCGGCAATCCGCCTTGAGCAAGCGTGGTGATCAATGCTGGTGCCTTCTCTGTATGAGAAGAGGCCTTTGCCCTGCAGTAGAAGCTAAGGCTGCCAAGGGTGGTGTACATTTAAAAATCTAGAAGTAATAAGAAGAATAGGTACTCACACTAGGTATATTGTCGTTATTACACACGTTTTCACTCAGCAGACGATCCCTGATCTCCCAAGCAAAGATCGAGGGGCACTCCCTCTTGTAGTCAGCTATCTTCTGGACAACCGGCGTGGTGGCCACCCTCGGCTTAGATCCTCCAATCGCTCGTGGCTTTATCGATCCCGTCTCGTAATATCTGCGTGCAAAGCTGAATTTAGTTTGGAAGATGAAGATGACTAATGAGCTAATTCTTTTTTGCTCAAGGGTAGTTGGATTATTGTGGTGTGTTTGGTGGTGTGTCTGTTTGGTTGGTAGTGTGTGTAGGCTTTCCTCAAATACTACTCATTATACTACTGGGTGGTTTTTGAGGGAAGGTGGTTTTTGAACACCATTTTGTATTTTGGAGTTAGTAGCCGAATCATTGAACAAGGAAACTTCATAATTATAGATGCGTAGCTACCTAGAATAATTATTTTTTTTACCTAATTATCCTTGTAATATTATGATTAATAGCATTTATGACAATTGGGTGTAGGTGTGGGTATACTGGGTGGTTTTTGAGGTGTGGTCGACATTTTGTATTTGGACTTGGTAGCCGAAAAATTGGACGTAAAACAACAAAAGTACCTACTTATTTATACCTAGATTAATATATATATTTTATTTAATTATCCTTGTTATATTATGATTATGTAGCATTTATTTTTGTAATTTTTTGGGTTTTAATTATTTTTGGCAAACAACAAATTTGCCGAAAAAGACAATGTATGTGGATGTGTAAAGGCTATTGGAGAGGCATTTTCCCAGCAGTGGAACATTACAGGTAAATAAAAAATCTTTGAATCTTACATACCATTATCTACTACACAAAGTTTCATAATTTTATGCAACAAATATTCATTGTAATTTTAAACTCGGCTATGCAAGTCTGAGAACAGCAAAGTTCACTCGCACGAGTAACTCCACCATTTTATAAAGTAATTAGGTACCTATCTAACTTCCCCCCACTCATCAAGTCCAAGAAATTGTACGACTATTATACCCTGTACTCCCCGAAGGGTTAGGCAGAGGTGTACCAATGTACTCCCACAGTTCGCCGCTATGTTTAGGTCCCATGTAATAGGGGCGAGCCTATTGCCATTAACCGGACACAAATCCTAACTCCAAGCAACTACTGAGAGTTTTATAGAAAAATCCAATAACACTTTGCTCGACCTGGGAATCGAACCCAAGACCTCTAGCGTAGCAGTCGCGCTTAGTACCACTAGGCTAACGAGGCAGTTAACGACTATATTATAATTGTGAAGTAACCATTTCGAGCTACTTACGTAGACCTTCGCCAGTTTTCTCTAGTAAACAAGAACAAGTTTCTGTAAAACTAGATCGGTTACATTCTTGTATGTTTGTTTGTCATTGCGACTATCGTTACCTATTCACTTGCAGTAAAAGGTGATTTTATTAAACAGACTATTTCCCATCACTTCGTTCGGGATGTCAAGTACTTATACCATAAAACATATGACACTCTGTAATAGTGTAGGTTTGGGTCAATAAATATTTTTTGTAATCGGACAAATACTTCCAGAAATTGTGTCTTACAAACAAACGACCAATTATGCATCTTTAAACTAGTTTCACCCCGCGACTCCGTCCGCGTCAAGGAAATCAAGTATACCATAAAACATATTAAATGTCTCTTAACTGTAGTGTAGCTTTCTATCAGTGAAAGATCCAGAGATTTCCTCTAACATTTCTATCTTAAGTCTTGGGTTCAATTCCCAGGTCAATCAGTGTTATTGGATTTTTCTATAAAATTCTCGGCAGCAGCTTAGAGTTAGGATTTGTGCCCGGTTAATGGCAATAGGCTCGCCCCTATTACATGGGACCTAAATATACCGGCGAACTGTGGGTGTACATTGGTACACCTCTGCCTAACCCTTCGGGGAATACAGGCGTGATGGTATATATATATATATAGAATATTTTGATAGAAAGTAAGACTGGGATAAATAAAATGAGAGAGTTTATCGGAAGAAGTGCAAACAAATAACTCAGCGTTCCCCGATACTTCACTATCTAAAAACTACCCAACCTACAAATAATCAGAACATTCCCCTTTCAACTAAAATACTATTAAAACACAATTACAAGCATAATCTCTAGCATCCCCTTAACTTGAAGTACCTATACAAAACGTTGCCAAATTCCATTTGATTGTCCTCCTGAACCACCGAAGGAAATTACACCTTGTATTTAAAGGAGCAAGGTTGATAATAGCTCGTGTTCTGTGGAGTTGGATATCGGATGTACTTGAAGCAGTGTATTGTTGTTAGAGACATGTGTCGATATTTCGGGTCTTGATTCAAATGTGTATGTGTGTGTGGTAACATATTGTATCGAGATGTCAGATGTCGATGGGTCCTACGTATATGGACCAAAATGCAATTTACAACTTTACAGCAGTGTGATTCTCTAAGCCTCACTTCGTAATTCGACATCTGAATCCGCAGTGAGATTACAAAATGGTATTCTGTTAAATACGATCACGTCGGTGACGTCACCACGGCGAACGAATACTAAACCAATGACAAGTTGGTTCGTTATTGAAGTGAGCGCGATCACTTTAGTGAGACTCGTTTTCGAGTTTGCATTTTAGAGAATCGCACTACAGGAGAGGCTTCCAAATTTTAAATTTAGTATAACTTCTGATTGATAAAACCGGACTTTACGATTATTTGCTTGTTTGCTAAGACAACTATCATCCTTTTTTATACTATGATATTTTATATATTATATATGTCGTAGGATAATTTGATACTTCGAATCTTCGCGGAAATCCTAGGGGTTTTGCGAAAACGCGGATAATTAGACATAGGCGAAAAATTATCAAATCTTACTGGACAAAGTCAGGATTTTTGCGAAAATACTCGTTACTATAGTAAGATTTGATGTGCTCAACACTGATTGGCTACAATTTTGCTGGCTGACTTCTAATTGGTTCCTAGTTTGCCGATGATTAACTTCAAGTATTGTATCATAGAGTTATGAAGGTTGACATTTAAGACGTCAACCAATCAGAGACGATCTCTTATTGAACGCGCTGACCGACCAATCAGCGTTCTTATTTCATAACAGCCAGCGTTTCGTTTCGCAATATTGCTATAATAACGAGTATTTTCGCAAAAATCCTGACTTTGTCCAGTAAGATTTGATAATTTTTCGCCTATGTCTAATTATCCGCGTTTTCGCAAAACCCCTAGGATTTCCGCGAAGATTCGAAGTATCAAATTATCCTACGACATATATACAACCAAAATCTGAAGTTTACCATAACAAAGTGCAAAGTGAAAATGGCCAAATTGTTAGTTTGGCCCGTATACGTAGGACCGATGTACAGTCACGGTGGCAGTTTAGTGTTAAAAACCTTTGTTTGCATCATTATTTTGCTGGCTGGAAATAATAATAGATGTAGGTGGTTATAAACATTATATTTTTATTGAAGAGAATGTTTACGAAAAATATTCGAAAATATTGTCAAGAAAAGAAGAAGTATGTTTTTTATTGGTCAAAAATCACAAAGTCACCAGCCGTGCGATTCTCTAACATATTTCAGCGCTGCGCTCGACGTCGAGCTGGTTAACGAAACTTCGGTAAAATCAACTCTATGCGTTGTGCGTAAAGTTGATTTGACAGTAGTGTCGTCGACGAGCTCGAACGTCGAGCGCAGCGTTGAAAATCTTTAAAGTTTCTAGCTAACGTTGTGGCCCTCGTAAAGTGTCTGGCAATAAAAAATTAAGGTTTATAACTATATTCTGCAAAAGATACATAAAAATCAGGCATGACACTTATACGCGTGTAAAAAGACCAGAATTGAAGCTACGAAAATGTTATTATGCGTACTTGTACTTCCTTCTATTTATTCTCAAAATATCGGCCATGACAAAAAGAAGTTGGTCTGGTGACACTAAGATTTTAAATTGCAATAAAAATATTCTAAAAATACATAGTATATAATAACTAATTACAAACAGCACCAAAATAACGAAATATATAAAAAAACTTCTAAATACCACACAACACACCAAAAATTAAAAGCACATTATTAGTTACTAGCTTTTGCCCGCGACTTCGTCCGCGTGAATATTTTCACCTACATTAAGTTACGTCTTTGGTTACTGCTCCTCTCCCCTAGGTTGTAGCGTGATGTTATATAGCCTATATTACTTCCTAATAATTTAGCTATACATTGCCAAAAAAATGGTTAAAATCGGTCCAGTAGTTTCCGAGCTTATTAGGCACAAACAAACAAACGAAAAAATATCGTTCCTCGATACAATATTAGTATAGAGACAAGCAAGAAAACCGTTACAAAATAATTATACAGTAGTAGTAACAACAAATAACAAACATGCTTTTATCGGAATTGACATCGATACAGTTTATTTAGGCATTCTCAATAAACATTTACTGGGCCATCGTCGGATTGTAATCGCTTCGCCTTGGGCGGATTTTAGCAAAGGGCGTTTTAGAAGGGCCCTGTTGACTGCTTTTTAATTGAGAACCTTAAGTTCGATGAACTTTGATTATGTGTTGTGCTTTTGGTAAACAGAAGAGGGGTAGGTAGTTAGGTACTTTTGTTGGAAGGGCGACAAGTAAATGAAAGTTTTGTGGCATTTTGGAGAGAAAGTATTGTGTCTAGTTGTAGAAGTCTTAACAATAAATGATGATAAAATGTTTTAAGAAAAAAGTCAATTGAAAAATCACGACAAGGATTTTTATTTCTGAACTAGCTTACTCCCGCATCTTCAATCGCGCGGATATCGATTACCCGGTTATTTTTGCACGGTACCCTATAATACCTAAATTACTCTTATATATTACTCTTATATTATATTAGATATCTTATATTAGATACTAGCTGTTCCCCGCGGTTTCACCCTCGCTGCTCAGCACCTGTTGGTCGTAGCGTGATGTTACATAGCCTATAGCCTTCCTCAAGAAATGGACTATCCAACACTAAAAGAATTTTCCAATTCCAACCAGTAGTCCCTGAGATTAGCGCGTTCAAACAAACAAACTCTTTAGCTTTATAATGTTAGTATAGATATGCCAGTGAAAGTCCAGTCAAAATCGGTCTAGCAGTTTCGGAGATTAGCCCGAACAATGAGACAGAAAAAATGCATTTAGTAAAAAAACTGTTTAACATTATAAATAGACACTTCAATTTTATTTATTTGTATAGCTAGCTATCGATACGAAACCAGTTAATATATTGACCTACTCAAAAATAAACTTCAAATGGAAATAAAATACCAATACATTTCCATCCAATATTTCATTACATATTTGGTCACTACACCAAATATGAAAATGTTACGGAAACCCAAAGTTTGATCAAGCAACTAAATTGCAAACCACAAACGCAACAGAAATTGCAAACAAATTGTCACCAAACCGAGCAATTATAGCATCAAACAATAATAAATTGATCGAAAACTGTAGTACGGCCCACAACGCCGCGCCCACTTGACCAACGTTAATTCATTGTTTCAACTCCATTGCTCGTTCTTCAACGATGCGACTCGTGAAACCAGTTGTCACAATTCAATGGACGCGGAAGTGTAAATAATGTCGTGGCTCGTGACGTCAGGGGGTCGAAAATTTGATGTAGATAGCCTTGGGGCAATGAGCACTTATCAGAGATTGTTTTTGAAGTGGTTATTTAAAAGTAACTAAGTTACGTGCGCCCTATTGAGAATATTGTCACGGGGAGGTCTATAGATGTTATTTTATACAGTAGTATAATAATAATATTCCCGACCGAATTTTAGTCACGGCGGCTAATCTCAATAGACAGGATACAGAAGATTTTAAGTGCACAACTATGTGCCCAAACTCAGATACACTCCCTCTTCCCTCACTCTCATAGACTGATGGGACGACAATCCGACATGACCGGGGAAAGATCGAAGGACCAACGGCTTTTCATGCTTTCGGAGACACGGAGGTGTCCCACCACCAACTTCCAAACTCCGGTCTGCTACTAAGAAATTCTTTATGGCAAAACCCAAAAACACGTTTTGCTCGACCTGGGAATCGAACCCTTCGCTCAACAGTCGCGCTTGCGAGCACGAGACCAACGCGAACGGGGCAGTTAACAATACATCGAACCAATAACAAACCTAACTATACAGAATCAACCGTTTCTCTCTACAATCTTGATCAAAAAACTTTTTGGAAGCATGAAAAAAAAATGCTTATCATGAAAAATCTCCATTTTAAATAACAAACACATCTTGAATAAAAGTTTCCCCAAAGAATTGCTATCAAATGCGAGTTAACAGCGGGACCTCTCCTTAATTAGGAGTCCTGCCACGCTTGCCCTTCTGTGTGAGCCCTAAGGAACACTTTTCAACCCTTTTACTTTAGTAATTGGCACGATAAGAATGTCCAGGGGTGTGTGAGAAACTATAGAGGCACTTGCAGCCGTTGCCAAGCAAGAGTTGGAAATAGGTAATGGCAATTTTCGTCTTTGGTTATTCAGAAAAGGTATAGATGATTAGGAAAAATCAGAAGACATTGTGAGGAAGATAACATGAGATCGTTTTGAAAGACCTTTGATGTCTATTTTAATGAAAGCTGAGAACTATATCTGCTCGCTTAAGACAGGATTACCTAGTTAGTAGTTAGTAGGTAGTAGTATAGTACGTAAGACTTAGAAATATAATTTACATTTAAGCAACATTGGATTATTTTTACATTTTGATTTTTTGTTTATTTTATTTTAGTTTAACTAGATCTAAATGTGTTTGTAGGTCGAGAGATAAATAAACTATAAACCTACAAATGTTGTGAAACGGGACAGATCCTACCTACTAAATCGTTCGGTACGCGTAGTGGGTAGACTCCTTAAACGACAAAAATATATGGCTAAGCTGACATGAATCATAACTTAAATAAGCAACATTTTTAAGTAAAACAATATCCATTTTTTTCCCCTGTACAGAATACTAACACAGCCAACAGAGGCAATAAAAAAATCCACTTTACAAGGAAATCAGCACCCAAAAACATTTAAACAACAAAAAACATTTTTCCCACAAAAGCAAGTTGTTTCGTCAATATCTTAACAAGCAAAACATTACAAAATAATAGCATGTGCCCACAGGGCAATATTATAGGGTTCGCTGCGCCAAAATTATTTTTCCTATAAGATCTCTTGAAGTGGCGTCAAGCCGTCTCCCTCAGTAGGGGTGCCAATTACTGGGAAATAATGTTTTTATTTTGATTTTTATTTAGGGGCGGTCGTGGGACAGCCCTGAAAGGCGCACCCTGTATTAAAATGAGTCTAGTTCTTTGATTGACGTCTTTACATTTTTATTGTTTGATTGACTTCTGACTTTTTTGGTTCCCATTGAATTAAGTACCTACCTATGTGTTCTTTGAATGAAATGATTTGTCTGAATTTCTTTCATAATTTAAATACGTGTTCTATGCAATTTAGCACGTCTGATATTATTAGAATAGGTACCTATCTACTGTCCAACTTTGTTAGAGTGAATTTTCAGAGTGTAGCTAGGAACACCTACATCTGTTACAGCTTTGCGGGGATTAATAAAATCAGTTATGTTAAAACCATTACGAAAACAATTCCATTACGATTAACACGAATACTTCACTGCCGGCATTTCAAAAAGCACTCGATGTGAAGGGCCGGAATCCTCCGTGATCTCCAGATAAAATCGCAATCAAACAATAAAATTGCCGTCGAAATTAGAGCCGGCACCCCAGTGGAGCACCCGATGTCGATTCCCACCTAACCTCCCCGCGGTGCACACGTCAACCATTCAACAAAAACAATACACTATGGGAATGCAAACTCAACTATTGTATTGATTAAGTCATTGAAATATTCCTTAATTTTGTCCACGACATCTTTGTCGGGACCATTGTGCGGTTCCTTGGGCGGTATTATGGGAATTTCATCAATTTGCTAACGCGTGGCGCAAGATTTTGACCCCATCGCAGTTAGACATAATCGATTCTTGAACTTTTGTTGACTCACAATGGGTTTTGTGTAAATTAATTCGTTTATTCGTGTAATAGTATTCGTTTTAATTGTTATGGGTGCTTGTTCCCTAGTAACACGATCGCTGAATGGACTTTGGCAAAGAATTAGGTCTTTCTTTTGAATTGAGACTGCGTCTTGCGCACTGTTAGATTTTCAACTGTCGGTTCACCGCCTAAGGTAAAAAATCTAACGGTGGAATTTACAAAGTAATATTAAAATAATACTGTAGTGGAGCACCTAGATCTTGAGAAATTAAGAACATCAAGTTATAATAATGTTTTCTTCATAAAGACGTTTTTGAAAAAAGAAGACACTTTTTAAATAAAAAGTGTCATTTGATGGGTAGTAAGTAATTCAGTAGTGTCAGCCTTTATGATAGATGATGCTCTTTGTGTAGCGGCAATTTTCTATCTCGGGATGAAATAGGCCTTGAAAACATAAAAGCCCTATTATAACGAGTTGCCGAAGAGAGATTATGAAAGCTTAAGATATTGGATAAATATCATTTTTGGAATTTTCGGATGAAACTATTAAAGAAGCCTTTATGATTATGTTAGAAGAAGGATCATTGAAGTTTCGTGGTTTAAAGGTATTTGAAAATGTAGTCTGGGTCAATAAATCTTTTTTTAATATGTGTAAAGCGAGTCATATCTTCATCAAGAAATTTTGCCGAATACCTAAGTTTATATACTTACGTATCTAACTACTTACTACAAAGCACCAAAACCAACACAAACAGTACAATAAAGACACTTAAAACCAACAGACCTGCCGAGGATCTTGGAGACGCAGCCGTTGGAGACCTGCAGGATGCGGCTGATGTCGCAGGGCCGCGCGCCCGAGTGCGCCAGCTCCACGATCTTCTGGCGCGTCGAGTCGGGCAGCGGCCTGCCGTTGACGTAGACCCCACCGAGCTGATTGATGCCGCTGTGCCCGGCTGAGGAGCACCCGAATAGGGCTCCGCCCCCCATCGCCGCGCTGTGCATCAGCTCGTCTGTAATAGATTGTAGTGTTAACTAAACTGGGTAGGGATAAAGTTGACAGCTTTTGGTTTTCGTATCGATGATACATAAATATACAAATAATATTCAATTGATTTGCGTAAGTTTCGCAAAACCTTGAAAATGGCTTGACCGATTTGTTTTTTTTTTTGTTGTCTGGAATTATACAGACAACAAAAAAAAAACAATGTTGTCTGGATAATTCCAGACAACAAAAAAAAAAACAAATCGGTATCGGTTTTTCGGTAGATGTTCCAAATAAATATAAGTAGGTACAAACTAATGTTTGTACCTACTTATATTTATTTGGAACATCTACCGAAAAAAAATATTGCACCCGTGCGATGTCGGGTCTGATAGCTAGTCTATATTGACATAAATGGGTTTGTTTGGACCCATATTTACTGCATCAGAGGCGTTATGTAAGTCATCAAGGGTGCAGGTAAACAGACTATTGGGACACACCAGCATAAATGACAAGGTTCAAAATAAACAGCCCTGTGACTGATAGACGGACAGACAAACAGCAGAGTCTAAGTAATAAGGTTAAGACATAGCACTGCTTGGGTACAGACTCTTAAAAAAGAAATGACTGTAGCCTAATAAAACTTTCTTCAGCGACATTTTTATCTAATACCTTTTTAAAGCTTATCTTGTGTTTTTACAGACATTGTTTTTCGATATTATGAGAAGGTTGACACTTTATTTAAATTGAAATATCATACATTTTAAACAATAATTAAATTACAAACTATGTAAAATTTATAAAAAAGGAACCTAATAAGACATAAAAAAACTCATCCGCATCATCGACAAGTGCCCAAAAGGCTGGCAACATTGCCACGTTGTATGGCAATGCTGATTCTTTGGCCCAAGAAAAGGCTAGCCCTCTGTTTACGTAGATTCGACCAGTCGCTTGTCGATGTTGTAAAATATTTTATCTTCTATTCTTATTCCCACTTGTGCCAAAATCTTTACTCAGAGTTAAATGCTAACAAGAGATTTAATTACAAATACGCCATACATGGGGCCCCGTTAGCGACTTACTAGGAGTACATAAGACAACCCTGTCTGGTGCAACCGAGCCTTACTGTATGACCATCATTTATGAAAAAGATTTCATAACAATAAACCTTCACATCTGCACCACTTCAAATAACGCTTCCTCAATTTTAACTTAAGTGCTATCCTCATGTATAGAAACATCCTTTGATATTATCTCCTAGATAATATCTGCCTCAACTATAGACCGCCATCTTTCGCAAAAAAGGGCGTAAAAAACATAACCCGTTTAAAAAAATAATCCGCTTTGCGAAAAGTATCTTTAATAAAAAAGGGGTTTCGCGGTGCACGATAGAAAACCACAAATTTTTATCTAATCTTCTGGAGATTCGAAGATATTTTGAGCTTCATTGTTTGTGTGGACCGTTAATACGCCTTTTTTGCTGAGAGATCTTTGTCATTTTGTAAGTATTTTGGTTTTTAAGTTTAAGGTTCTGTAGGATCTAAACTGTCATGAAAATGATTTTTTGGAGCTTTTAAAGATTCTATTAT
This sequence comes from Caradrina clavipalpis, assembly GCA_932526535.1. Taxonomy (NCBI): domain Eukaryota; kingdom Metazoa; phylum Arthropoda; class Insecta; order Lepidoptera; family Noctuidae; genus Caradrina; species Caradrina clavipalpis. The sequence goes on from OW052105.1 coordinate 8,522,437, forward strand.
TTCTTTTTGTTTTATTTTTTATCATAAAACTCCGTAAAAGGCCCAGTGGTTAATTCACTCACCTGTCATGCATGACGCTGTAGGTTTGCAATCAGGCTCAGGCAAGTACCAATATGACTGTTTCTAGTTCATGTGTACTTTCTAAGTTTATTTTGAACTTCGCTGAAGGAAAACATCGCAGGCAACCTGGACTTACAATAAGTCTGAATTGCGAATCCACCTTTAGTAAGTGTGGTGATAAATACTCGTGCCTTCGCTGTATAATCAGAGTCATTCACCCTGCAGTAAATATATGACCTGATATTAGGTAGGTATTATTACTTTATACAACCCCAAAACACACACACATAGTTATCGAGCAAATAAAAACCTCAAATAATGAACACTGGAATCCTTTAATCGGACGCCAAATTAGACGGTTGGTCCATCCACAATTATAACCACGCGAACTGTTTACAAGCCAATAGTCTTGAATGGGAGTGCGTCAGATCGGATGAACCCAGCCGTTGGGCTGACAATTCTTTTCTATCCACCCCTCACAAACACCCGGTAAAAAGTGAACAATTCGATGCAATTTGTGGGCGAATTTGGGCCAGGCCCTTGATTAAGGCCCTAAAGGGTGGGGCCCTAAGTTCATTGTTTTGTCCCGCCAATTTTTTTCTGCGGTCGTCTCGTGTATAATTTTCGTAGTTCGTGCATCGAATGCGGAGAGGAGCGATTGTCTTTTGTTTTCTTTTTTTGTCTTCTTTTTCGTGTTATTGGGCATTTTGTTATTGGTTGATTGTACTTGTGGATGGAATGAATGAATGATGAATGAACCTCTGCTAAATGCAGTATGTCACAAATCAAATTCCATGTGTCATATTAACAAATATGACACACGAAATTTGAAAATTAAATCGTTCTATTTTAAAGCGTGTCGTCACAACTCGTCTCTCTCTCTTTCAATATCTAAAACTCCCGTGTCTACAGTACTAAAAGTGGTGCCTGGAGTCCAATAGAGTTTAAAATGATAGAGGAAGAGTTGCACCCAGTAAAGAAAACAGAGCTACATAGATGCATAGTAGGTACACTAGTAGTAGAACTAGGTTGAACTTTACAAGTCCTAAAGCACAACCAAATTCAGCCAAAAATATTTCCAAGGCTACCCTTTTTCCTACCAAATTAATAACGACAAGTCGTTCGCCAATTAAGTGTGCTTTTCGAGTGGCAAGTTGTCGCGCCGCCGTTGTTAATCGTGCCCGTGCTCACCTTGCCGCGGCTTGCTAACAAGCGCGCGTTAAAAGAACAATGGACAATCGTACGCCCACCCTACGCCCCGGCGGGTGTGGGGGATGAGAGGTAGCGGGAGCGGGGAGCGACTTGGAGCGGAGTTGTAGCGTTTTTTGGGTAATTTGTAGCAAATAAATTGAAACGTTGCCCCATTTTTTTAATTTCTCCTGTATCGTGGGTGCGTTAACAAGCAGCCAAACCCAGAACAACTATCTGTTAGCCATACAACATTTGTTTGTAGTCAGCAGCCAATAGCTCAGCCACTGCGCCAATCGAGTAGACAAAATTTATTAAAAGAATATTGTGTGCAATGGCTTCGACATTTTTTATTCAATTTCTATATCACCACAAACATTGTACGAGTAGGTAAATTAGAGGCATTTGACAGATGGAGACTGAGATTAGATCGCGATTGGTCCTAAAATTGTGTAGACTTGTATTCTGATATTTCGACGCAAATGTTTGTTTAATTATTAAATAAATACCCTGACTGACTGTCGTAAGCGCGACTACTACGCTAGTGGTCTTGGGTTCGACTCCCGGGTCGAGCAAAGTGCTATTGGGCTTTTCTATAAAATTCTCAGTAGCAGTTCGGAGTTAGCAAGCTTGCCTCTATTACATGGTACCTAAACATACCGGCGAACTGTGGGTGTACATTGGTACACCTCTACCAAACCTTACGAGGAATACAGGCGTGATGAAATTAGCTAAGTTTAGGGTGTAAATCGCTCCCGCTACCGCTCCCGCTTCCGCTCACATTAGGGTCTGTTGTCACACCCACTGTCGGAGCAAGTACGCATGTCGTGTGAGGGAGTGTTTTAATTTCAGAGGTGCAATTTATTCGAGCGATTTATTTTTAATCCCCGTTTTTATGGGTGCGACGCTATAAATTTCATTTATAGTTGTTGTTATTTATTTTTTTAGTTTTTTCGCCTGTATGTAGGTCTGGTGCGTGTGTGTGTGTGCGTGGTTTTATTGAGGATAGTTTTTGCTTTTTAATGGTTATGTACTGGGTTCCATGGCTAATTTTGTAATAACTAAGGTTGATTTTTGCCTGTAAGTTTATAGTAGGCAGTGTGCTTTTTGAATACTAAGGAATAAGACTTAAAATACGAATAAGATGTAAAAAAATAAATTGTTTCGATTGTTACTTAGTTTATGCGAAAAAGAAAAGTTTCGCTTAGTGCATGTGCGCTTAGTGTACCTATTTATCTATAATGTTTACATTTGTACAAAACACACTCTTATTGGGATTAAAAAATAACCTTAAAAAGCATTATCTGCCCCTTAACATTTACTTAACGTAGCACAAAAACTGTGACTAAATAGATAAAAACGTCAAATTAAACATTAATCAAACTTTACATACAGAGAGACAGTACATAGGGGTTGCAACCCTGTCGACTGCACACCTGGTGGCATCCCCCACTTAAATACCCTTCTTATTATTATTTTGTATCTGTTTTTGAATTGCTTAAATCTATGGGGGAGATTTAATTGTACGCTAAACGCATAGTCGCCATATTGGATGCGCTGAAGCTTGTCAAACGGTTTGAATTTGGAACGGATCGCATTAATTTTTGTTACCATAGAGTATTTACTTAAAGTTAAACCTGTTTGATGCTGAGGTTTATGGAAAGGATTAAAAAAACAATATCGAATCGTACATTGTTGATGCTGCCTGTTTAACTTTGTAAGTATGTAAAAGTTAATTTTGTATAATTTTCTTTTTCTTCTGTTCATATTATGTTACACGTCATTTATTTTGGTGTGCTAGTCGGGAGATCATTAAGCATGTAATTTAACGATACGTTATCTTAGTTCGTAAAGACGAAAATAATTATGCGTCATAGACGTCGAAAAAAAATTTACCTATGCATACTATTTGCTTTCGCAACTAAGCTTTAAAAGTGATGTACCTAGTTTCTGCCCAACTAGACAAGGGAAATTCGCCTTTAAAGTTTCTAATCAAAGAAAAACCAGCAACTAAAACGTCGTCTACTTCAATCTTATTATTCTAAAATCCTTACATTTATCCTAAAAGTCATTGACATTGAACAACATAAAGCCAATTTAAAAAAAAACTAGATAAATAAAACTTTTCTGTGCCGTATAGTATCGCGTTTTGTTTCGCCGTGACATAATTTATGGTGAATATAGCGAACCACGCCCCTTAGTGGATGCGTGACAAAAAAACCGTTCATTCAAGTCATTGACAAACGACTCTCTATGGTGAGTGTCTATGAATTTTGTTAGTGTGAATTTTGAAATTGGAAAACATTTTTTTTTTTCTTTTCAACTTTTAATAAACGTTGAGGTTTGCTATATTTAGGTTTTTTTGTACCCTGTGAACTTCGAAGTAAAGTTAATTAATTAATAGCAAGTATGTATAGTATACTATAATATTGTTTAAGGCCATTGTGGCTATCTTAAGGGGGGGTCTATGTCCAGCAGTGGACGTCAATCGGCTGATAATTATGATGGTGTACATACTGGATGGAAAAAACAATGAATACCCGTAACGGTAATTCACCAACAATTCAACTTAAAACATTTAAAAAATAAACAAATACAGATTTGTGGTAAAAAAAAAACAAGTAGCCATTGTCTAAATATAAACCCACAACAATAACTGCCTACATAAAGAAGTATTTAAGTATCAAAACTTTTCAAACAATACTTTTAATATCTTAAACAAAAGACTAAAACATTGTTCTTTGCAAATTGTCATAGAGCGTACAGTTAGTTAAAAAAGAAACAATTTTAACTACTTAGACAGGCGTTTCAACTTTTGTTATAAGGATTATAGTTAGTCTACGGTTTTATAAAAAAAATGGCGTTAGATTTTATTTTGACAGTTATGTAAGTACCTGTTAGGTTTATAAATAGGTTCATTGTAAACTACAAAAGATGAAATTAATCAAACCTATTATGAGCACAAATACATAGTCAAAATGCCATTTATAATAAAAGCGCGCTCAATGAGTTCAAAACAATAACAAATTAAACGTAATAATTTGACTAAAACCAACATACACAAGCCATAATAACACGACCAGAAAATATTCTAGCTATTCCAAATTCAAAATTTGAATATTCAAAGCGTTCCATCGGACACAGTCAGCCCGAAGCGGAGTACTCAATCATTAAAATTCCCACAGTGCAGCAACAAAGAAAAGTCTATTTATCCCTCTCCAACAACTGTTTTTCCGGTCTATTTGTCTTTATCTGGCGCTTAATGTGACACAATTGTCGCATGCTCCGTTTGCTTGGCTTGGCTATGGTGAAACATAATTATATTTCTGTTATGCTTTAGCCAAGTCACTAGTTTTAATGGATTGAGGTGTATTGTGAGGTTGAATTCGTTTCCAAATTCTTTCCTAGATAAACTTGGCTCGATGTTGACTGAATTGTTCAAAGGTATTTGACCTGCTAATGGAAAATAGCTGGAAATCCAATGTGAGAATTACGATCATTGTGGAAACTCATTGTTGAGTACCCTGAGGTTAATATTATTGGATTTAGTGTATCTATTCTATAATCACAATGATTTAAAATTTTAATAAAGTTAAAGTCAATTAATTTGTTATAATTAGCGTATTAACCTAAACTTACGAATGAACCTATGAAAGTCAAAAATACAAAAAAAAAAATTGAATCTATTTGCCCCTTAAAAAAGGTCTCGTGAAGTTTCGTATGGAGAAGAATGGTTATATGTATTTTTTGTATAGTGAGTCTGAATAATTAATTACGTAAGTACCTCTACCTACATATTAGTATTACTCCTTTGTTCTTTCGACTCAATATGAAATGTTAAAATATAACTTGTCTTTTAATTTAATTTGCAACTGAAGTTCAGCGGGTAAAAGTGCTCATGAATATGAACAAATTTTATTACAGGACTAACTTCGAAAAATGAAAAAATAATCTGCTGTTTCATACATTTAATAGTATTGTAGTGCAAGTTTTGTATGAAACTGCCAATTTTTTTTTTACTAGAACCCTGTTCTTATCCCTCGTAAGAAATCTCAATTGTAACTAAAAACAAACGTTACGTAGATAGATTTATACATTTAAACCGACAAAGCGACTGTCAGTAAATACTAAACTGGTGTTTACCAAAAGGTCAGTTAACTTTAACGACTTGTAAACTTGCTAAGTTACTCAAGCTACCTTTAGTGGGCTATGTAAATGAAGATTAAGTAGATCTTTGAGATGCAGAGGAGAGAGTACATGTTTGAGTGCTGTGGTCGGATCGATGGGTACGAGTTGCAAAGTTAAGCTACTTTATTTAAGGCCAATTTTTGGATGGGTTAAAGACATGGAGACTGGTTGCTTTTAAAATAGGAGATTATATGGAATCCTGAGTGTTTGTGTCGGTCTCATTATTTTGATCAATGCGGTTAAGCAGAAGATAATTCTTGGATGGGTGACCAAGAGTTTTTCTATGGTACCTAAATTAATGAATTTGTACTTTTCAAAATCATAAATACTGAGTAGTGTACCTTTCAGTAATTTTCGTAAATACAATATACAGGGTGTAATAAGACACATTAAATACCCGGTAACTACGCAAGCCCAAGCTCGTCTCATTAGCAATATTGCTGGGAAACTACTTTTATTTTTCTTTGAAAAATCACTGTTTATATTATATAAATAAATAAATAAATATACCATCACGCCTGTATTCCCCGAAGGGTTAGGCAGAGGTGTACCAATTTATGTTATATTAGTGAGCAAAATATTAAGCTTACAAATACATGCAACAGTACAGGAGTCGTAGGGGTATTTAAAGATTACTTTTAACATATAGTAAATGAATTCTTATAAAAAAAGTTGGAACTTTAACCTTGAATAATTCTGCAACAACAAGTCTCCCAGGTATGGTCTAGAACAAAAAAAATGTTCGCGATAATGGGAAGAACATGCTACTCTCGCTTTTGTTAAGTGTCTTTTCACAACCTTTATCTTAATAAGTATAGTAAGTATGTATTTATATAGGTATAGTGTCATAAATGTCTAGATATGTATTGGTATTGATGTTGTTTTAGTTTAATACATACGTATATGGACAGTCTCAATGATTCCCTGCTGATCTGAGAACGAAGAAAAAATACAGGTGAAGTACAACATCTATGAACTACAAACTAGACGGGGTTGGTGTAACGTGCGCATGAATGGGAGTTTGTACGTAGTCACTGCGTATACGTCTTGTCTTTACAAGGTGAAGCTTTGCAACTTCGTCAAATTTTCGGAGGTCACTATGGTAGTAATTTTCAACATGAATTAATTATAAAATAAAAAAGCTTTTTGTTGGTAATTTTGGAATTTGTACTAGACATAATTGCCGCTAGGTTTAGGCAGGTGGGGCGATGAACCCGCACTCATACAGTAACATGGTTGCGCGACACAGCCTACAGCATACGTATAGGGGTGATTCTGTTCTGGTGAACTACTAAAACAAGTACTTATTTATAATTTATTGACTACGTAGGTGTCATAATTTCATTTGATTATTAACGTCTTTTATAGTAAGCTCCTGAAAGACAAGGATGCAAAAATTTACCTTGTAGATCAAGAATCGACAAAAGGTGAGCAATTAACAAGAATAATGTAATCCGGAATTTATAAAAATTTATTGAAAAAAGTGTCGTGGAGTTTCTTGCTCGTTCTTCTCCATAGAGACCTACCTACGTTTTGTAACGAGCAACTAGCTTCAACTTTCTGACTAACTAAATAAAAAATAAATATCTATCTTGGGACAACTCACACACGGCTATCTGATCCCAAGCTAAGCAGAGTTTGTGTTATGGTAACCAGACAACTGATATACATATTTATATAATTTATAAATACATACATATTATAGATAAATCACACCCAGACACAGAACAAACAATCATGCTCATCACACAAAGTTTGTCCTGGGTGGGAATCGAACCCACGACCTCCGGCTTAACAGTCAGGGCCACTAACCACTAGACCAACTGACCGAATCCTTGACTATTCAAAAGTGCCTGTTAATGGTTTAATTGAAGTAAATGCTTTGACATGCTTTGAACTGTCTCGTTGGCCTGGTGGTCCTAAGCGCGACTGCTACGCTAGAGCTCTTGGGTTCGATTTTCAGGTCTAGGAAAATGTTATTGGGTTTTTCAATGAAATCCTCAGTAGCAGCTTGGAGTTAGGATTTGTGCCCGGTTAATGGCAATAGGCTCGCCCCCTATTACATGGGACCTAAACATACCGGCGAACTGTGGGTGAACATTAGTACACGTCTGCCTAACCCTTCGGAGAATACAGGCGTGATGGTATGTTTTGCTTTGACTTTGACATAATATTAGTTTTCTAGGTATACCGTAATTATATTAAGCATGTTAAAATAATGAAGTTGCGTTTTCCCGTTGAAAACGCTACCTATAATATTAGTTCGTTAGAAGAATTCTTGGATAGTAGAAATATTCATAAAGTTTTTTCGACGAAAAATGTAAGAGAAAAACTAGTTTAATATTTTCTGGTAAAATTCAGTAAAACACTTTAAAAATACAATTGTTTGAAAGTCATGTAGAGTGTTAAGTTTATTTATCCATTGCCAATGCAATCATAGAAATAGCTACATATTGTAGAGCAAAGTGTTATTGGGATTTTCTCTGAAATTCTGAATAGCAACTCGGAGTTACGATTTGTGCCCGATTAATGTCAATTATATATGGGACCTAAAAACATATCGGTGAACATACATGAGTGTACATACGTGAGTGTACATTGGTACACCTCTGCCTGACCCTTTGGGGATTTCGTCATGGTGTGTATGTATGCTAACAAAAAACAGCTGTATTTTTTTCTCATACTTCAAGACCAGTCAGCATAGTCTATAAAGTCCACTTCAATCCCTCTTACTCGTAACTAACCTTAAAGTCAACTGCCAATACCTAGCATCGCTAATTTCACACCTCACCACAAACTCACTTCACCTAAAATCAATCGCTTATTTCACAGCTCACTTCACCTAAAACCAAGAAACATTTTTCCAGAATCCTACTGCTGTTCTAATTTACAGTTCTGTTTACCCCTTGCAGCTGAAACTTCGTGATACACACAAAGAGAAGCAACTGATGCACGGAGCGTATTTGCCGCGAAAGGTTAATTAACTTTAACGGCTTGCTAACTTGGACCGGCAAGTAGCTTCCAAGAACTTGAAGAGATTATAGGGACGTCTACGTATGAGATTGGGGTGTCGATAAAAGTAATCTTGACTAATAAAATAAATGTGAAAATATTTTTGTTTGTTTAAATGCGCTAAAACTCCAAGATCTCTTGAACTTTTTTGTTTTTAGGGATGGGCAATCATCAAATGATTACTTCCGCTCTGGGCGGAACGGAAAGTGTCAGACTCTTACTGACTATCTGTGTTCCTCCTAAAGCCCTTTGCGGTTCAGAGACGCGGTGACTCTTTCAAACAAATTCCGCAACCCTGGCCGTAGGTCCCATCTCTAGAATTAACAGTTGGATTGGAAATCATTTTTTTTTTTGTATGTGATAGCCAGATTAATGAGGAATAGTATACGCATTTATAATATGACGCTACAATACAAGGAATCGGACAGGTTAACTAATATGTAACTTAATGCAGGTGAAGGAAACCACGCGAATGGTAGCGGGCAGAAGCTAGATTTAGAGAGTTTGTGACTATTTTTGTACAAAAGATGTGGGAGTTTATGTTTGTTACTTGTTCAAGAAGTCTTAGATATGACTCTCTTAGGTGCTGTTGCAGAATTTTGATTCTTAGATCATGATGGCCATGTGGTAAAGGCGCCCGCCTCTGTTGCACGAGGTTGCGGATTCGAACCCGGGCAAATACCAATTTGACTTCGTCAATTTATACATTTGCACTTTCTTAGTTTATCTTGGACATCACTATCATCAATGAAGGAAAACATCGTAAGGAAGCCTGTACTCATAAAAATATAAGTCTGAAATCGCCAATCCGCCTTGAACAAGTGTGGTGATAAAAGGTTATACCTTAATATAGGCGTAACGTTGTGTTTGTTACATAAGTATCTTTTGAATCATCTTTACTCAAAAAACAGCAGAAACAAGGTGGTGTATATCGATTTAGGTAGTTATAGTAGATCTGTATGTAGTGTAGAAATTTTTGTGGATTTAACCACACGGAACCTAATTTATTAGTCTAGAAGGTGGTAGGAAAATAGTAACGAATACTATTATTCAGTAGTATGATTTTAGACTCATGAAGGATAACATTTTTCGTCGATTATTTAAAAAAAAAACTACTGTTCCATACATTTTTAGCGTGTCGGAGTTACAGTTTCTTTAGAACAGCATACTTTATTAAGAGATGGGGAAATTGAAAAAAAAAATTGGCCATATAGCAACTCGATCCTCTCATAATATAAGAGTCGACAGCATGTAGAGGCCATTTTAGACATCGAGCGTATACGAATCAAACAGAATGGGTTCTAGGCATCAAACATTCACAGAAACAATGAATCACCCATCTTAATTTCAAAACGTCTAAGTGCGTCCTCAGACGATATAAATCAAATAAAACATCGTCTCTTCTGTGAAGGCTCTCTTAATAAGCTCTGAGGACCGGACCGTCTACGTAGGCACTAACTTGTAATAGTAGGTGCTCTTGATTAAGTCTACATGCGAAAGTCGGACTGTCCGGCGAATGCAAGCGTGCTTTGAAAGGTCCTACTAAGGGTACCTAGGTATTGGATTTAGTAAATGATAATTATTTAAGAAATAGATTAGTCGACGTTAGTTTCCAAATTATAATCTGACTAACGATTATTATTCATTATCAGGCAACTAAGGCCCATAGATAAAATACAATATAAAATTAGGTACCAAAGAATACACAAAACAAAAACCAATACATAAAGAAAACAAATGTTGGGTCGGCAAGGAATGACGCTACGGTTTGCGCCCGCAAATTTGTCTGCGGGAATTTTCTTATGGATCCCTACTAATTTTGATAATAAAATATGTGTATAGCTGAAAGTACTCAAGGATAACGTAGCTTCATATTAGCGAAAGAATTTTCAGAATTGGATCAGTTGTTCCAGAGATTAAGAACAAACAAGTAAGCTTTTTATCATAGTAGAATTTGTATACATTTATTCCATTTAACAGGTCGGGTGCATGATTAATATTGAAATCTCACTATGCACAAACACCAATGTAACAACAAACTGCAATGTAATTTAGGCCTTATTTACTATTAAAATGTTCTATAAGTGTCATGAGATTGAGACAGAAAAAGACAAAAAACCATCCTACATGAAAACAAACACCTTCTACAAACAACAATCCTCAACAACAAAAATAACTAAGCCAACAGGACTTCAATCCCCAAACAGTTTCACCAAAAAACTTCGACGTCCAAAAAGCGAGTTTCAATCGAGAACCCCAAGTAAGAACAGCGAACAAAACCAAATCCGAAGTCTGTTAGTTAGGAAGTCAGAAACTTAGCTCTTACGTAGTAAACCGAAACTTGGTATAGTTGTAACTGTAGTAAACAAGCACCTAGTTAACACTTATTGATGCTTAACGTTGACTCGGAAACTTGACGACTCTTTGTTATCAGGAATAACTTTACCAGTTTGCATTTCGTACAAAAGATATGGAGTTTAAGTTTGGTAAAGAAGTTTGAGGTGTTATCTTGGGTGCTGTTACAGAATTGTGGGTTTTGGATCATAAAGGCGTAGTAAAGGCGACCGTCTCTCATGCACAAGACTGCGGGATCAATATCGGGCTAGTGCCAATTTGACTTCGTAAATTCACATGTGCTTTCTAAGTTAATTTTGGATATCTCTGACATCAGCGAAGAAAAACATCGTGAGGAAATTTGGACTAAGTTTGAAATCGTCAACCCGCCTTGAGCAAGCGTGCCTACTCTGTTTAAGAGGCTTTTACCCTGCAGTGACACAAGAATAGGCTGGTGTTATTATAGGATAATGTAATTAAAGTTAGATATGTAAACTAGTATTTGTCAGTGACTTTGTCTGTGTATGACATAGTGGACGCAGACGAAGTCGCTCATTGAAAAAAAGCTCTATGTCCTTATTCAGACCTCAAGTTATCGTTTTGTCCTTAATTACGATCGGTTCAATAGTTTTGCCATGTGTGACAAATAGATAGACAGCTCCAAGAAAACCGTGTTAGATCATTGCCATTTAAAATTGTACGAAAAGCTTAGTTTCACTTTCAAACTTTATCTCTGTCTGCCTCCCAAAACTATCCTTCCATTTGTCTTCAGGGCAGACAGCTTCAGGGCATCGTCTAAGGCTTTTTAGTTACAAAGAAACACAAACTCAACGTACCCTTATGCGGCATCTTCCAGAAAGCCTCTGCCGCCGTGGTGGGTTCCCGCGGCGGCGCGACCAGCCCGCCGACCAGCGTGGTGGCGGCGTGCGCGGGCGCCGGCGCCGGCCGCCCCCAGCCCCCGTGGAGAGCCACCCCGTAAACTTGACCCCACACCACCCTCTAGCCCCAATTAACACCCTTGAACACCCCCACTCCAATTTGACCCCAAAATCTTTACAAGCGCACGCGCACTTTAAAACTTATGCGGCATTGCTTCGTGACCTGCGAACAAAGAAATTCACGTTTAAAGAAATTTATTGACCCCAATCCAACATTAGACAATCGCATCATCAATTACAATCAAGGCTCGTCATTACGCTCCTTTGAAGCCTTCTCGTTCCGTCTCTTTTTGTCTGCCAACTTTTTGTTTAAGAGTGAAAGAGTGCAGAGATACTAATTGGTAGATGATGCTGCTGAATTGTGTGTTAGTTGGAAAGCGCCATCTATTGTTGCATAGTACAAATAGTCGGTTGGTTCGTGAGTGCCGATAATGATCGATGTTAGATGGTAGTAATGAAGTTAGATGCGGAGATATTGTGTGTATGCCACCCATCGTGTTCTGAACGGTAGTCGGTCCCGTACGTTTTTGTTTCATTTTATTGTTTGACTGAGATGTCGGGGTGATTAGACCACGTGAGTATACCAGCGTAATGTGTAGCGAGAAATGTATTCAGAGAATGGCCATGCGATTTATTCGTATTCATACATGACACAATCATTTGATCGATTGATAAAAATTTTGACACAGCAATTTATGATTTATTACTAAAACATTTCACTACACTTTTTCTTTCAACTCTGAAACTTATTTACTATTCTACGCGTGTACAGTTTTCTATTTTCGCTACATAAAAATTTACATGAAAATTGTTCATGATTTCAGGTACTTATTTTTCATGTAATACTAAACCCTCTTTGATCTAACCCTAATGTCTAAGACATTTTGCGTTCAATTTTAATATCATTTATTCGGATGAACGAAAAAATTCTGCTTTTGATTTAAGTCTGAAAGAAAATAAAATACTAAGCACGACTCGAGATGAGTATGTAGGTATTTGATGAAAATATCTCTAGAGAACACTCGAACTCTTTATAGGCAAATCCGCTATTGGTATAACACAAGTCAGAGGCCTCGCAGGTATAAGTATTGAGACGTGTATTTGATCTTTTCAAGCTGACGATCGAATGATTTTACTTTGATATATTTTCCCCTTCGGAGTGAGGCACAATGGCCAAAAGGAGACTGGGGTCGCCTAAATTGAACTCTCACTTTGTGCCTAGTCAAAGCAAGGGTCTAAAGTGGCACGACTAATATAAAGTCACAGAGTATCGGAGTGTGTTTGGACACTAATAGCAACCTCTTGGTTGATATTCGGAAGGAATAAAGGTACTTATGATTTCAAGAGGTTGTCGCGAATAATTGACGAGTACCAGTTTTCAGGACTTTTATTTTATTATTGAGCCAGTAGTCGTAGTTAAAAATATACATTTATACTAACTAGCTTTTGCACGCGGCTCTGTCCACGAAAATGTCAGTTACCGCGGACGAAAAATTAGTATGTCATTTCTTGGGATTTAAATTTACCCCGTACCAAATTTCGTCATAACCGGTTCAGTGGTTTATTCGTGAAAGCGTAACAAACAGACAGACTTACTTCCGCATTTAAAACATTGGTATGGATAAAACTATTTTTTTTTTCGGAAAAATTTTTGCCAATCTGAATTTTCCCTGAACAATACCTAATAAGATTCTATAAAATTCAGTAATTTGTACAAACACATATATCAAACTAAGCTCCAAAACTCCACATATCAACGGGCACATGAATAACAAAAATATGATACACGACGACCAATCGAAGGCGTTATCTCTCACCGCGATCGGCGGCGCCTTTATATTCAATCTTTTATCTATACCACACTGACGGTGTCCAGTTACTGCCAACTCGGAAACTGTTTCTAATTAACGTTATTAGAGTGCTACCTATAGAGTTCATAATTGCTTGACTTTTTACAGGTTATGTTTTGAATGGAAAGTTGAGATTTTTTTGCTGTTTTCTATAGGTTTTTCTTTTGAGATGGGTTTGCTGTTGACTCTAGTCTAGGTCAGAGGTGATAGAGACAAAGTTGATGATGGAGTTAGCTTACCCAGAAGAAGCTTTGAAGAGATTCGTTTATGTATTTCGACGAACTATTAAAGATACTTAACATCGATGTACATTGGTACACCTCTGCCCAAACCTTCGGAGAATACAGGCGTGATGGTATGTAAAAATCGAGCAATGTTGTAACAAACTTGCATACTTTTTAGGCAATTCATTGTAAGCGTCAGTATTTTTCTACGAAACAGTTTAGGTTTATTTCAACAGTTTTTCTTAATAAAAAGTTACCATCATAGCTCTGTAAAAACAACCTCGCCTTCAAAAATTGTTGAATATATATTTCGTTTTTCTTTTATTGTTTTAAAACTTTTGTCTGAATGTTTCAATATTGGCGATGAAATATAATATAGTCATAGCGAAAATTTTTCGTTGTATTAGGTAGGTACTAGCTTCTAAAATCACACGTAATAAACGGTGCTAAATGTCGATTATCGCGGACGCACTTGACTTTCGGTATAAAAATAAAAAAAATTGCCTAAGATGTCTTTTTTTTCAAATTTCGTCCAAAATCTGTTTAGTTGTTTAGTCGTGAAAGCGTACCAGCCAGACAGAGCTGTTTTCGCATTTATAATTATTTATATAATATTGAAGTTTGTATCGTTAGAATTCAACATTTAATTCTTAAAGCAAAACAGACAAAACATTTTTGAACCTTAACAAAAACACAACTTAACTTCCCGGAACTTTCCAAAAAACTTTTCACATAAGAAATAAACTTGGTATATTTACAGTAAAACTTTTCTATCAATATGTAACACAGAACTACGTTTTCTATAACAATAACATCTGCATAGAAGAATCTCATTTGCAACTTTTCAGACTAGCACACAGTGTAAAAAATATCAGTAGGAAAAAAATATATAAACGTCGTCGGGGAATGTTATAAAAAAACACAGTTTTTCGTTGTAAGTGGCCGTCTGGTTGCGTCAAAGGGGTCCGGAGACTGCATGCAAAGCACTCTAAACGGGGATAAAGTCGTTGGCAACGATTTTAAATTCTAGCTTGGCTCGCCTCGCAGATAATGTTGGCTTGTCGATAAGTTCTCTGTTATTCTGCTGTGGCTAACAGTAATAGGAATTTGCTTTTATGGTAATTGTGCTACTGGACTTTGTGTAGTTTGTTACTCTGTTGTCTTTGCTTTAGGAATGTCATGCGTAGGTTCGATCTTTGACAATTTATTAAGCAGGCCTTACTTAACACTTACAATTTTATTTGTATTTTCATTTGGCCCAGTTAGCGCCTTTCACGCATTAAGATGCGGAATCGATACTGGATACTTATTAATATATGACTTCCTGCCTTCGCCCTCATCCATATGAACTTTCTAAATTTATCTTGGATATTATTTATTTATTTATTAAACTTTATGCACAAATGTAAAATACATCGTACAAAGGCGGACTTAATGCGTTAGGCATTTTCTCAGATATTACTGACATCGGTAAAAAAAAAGGACTTATAGCAAATCTGAAACCGCCAATCCGCCTTGAGTAAGCGTAATGATCAATGCTTCGTGCCTACTCTGAGTAGCACAAATAGACAATTTTATACTGACATCAAGTTCGTCGATAAAAAACATAACAAATTTAGAAAAAAATATTAACAACACCATTGATGCAAATGTATTTTACAAACTTTAATGCCTTGCGCTATTTTTAAACCAATACCTAGTATTCCTATCCTCTACATCTCAAAACACCAAACACAAAAATTCTCAAATCCAAATCGACATGCTCGATTTAAACTCAGCACTAACGTTTTCCATACTCCTAAGTCTTAAAGATCCGATGTCTAGGTTCCCGCCTCATTAGATCCGCTTTGATTCAGCCTCGGTTCTCGCAGGTACGGCTAATGCCTCACTTTTTACTAAAACGAATACATTTCTAATCGTATACACTTTTTACTGGGATTACAATTTGTGAGGGATAGAAAAGCAAATGGTTTTCCTATTTATTTGAATGTTATTTAAAATGTAAATATTTAGGAAGACTACTGTTTTCATACTGTGGTATTTTGTTTTAGAGCTTTTGAAATGATTACTTGAAAATATGTAGTAAATATGATTGGTGCTCGAAAATTATGATGTTATATTATAATTCTGTTCTCTTGTCCTGACATAAAAATAAAGGCAAAATCTTTAGTATATGATAGCCACATTCATGAGAAACAGTCTACGCTATAAAACATCACGCTACGACCCACGGGAGCGGAGCAATAACCAAAGACGTAACTTAACGCGGGTAAAAAAAACTACACAGCCAAAATCGCGGGCAGAAGCTTGAAGCTTATTATAAATCAAAGAAGACTTGACATTTATATCATAGACTGAGAAATGACATTGCCTTTTCAACGCAATTGAAATGAAAAAAAAACACACACACACACACACATACATACAAAACTAGTGACATATCAAAGCGGCCGCCACTCGTACACGCACGTGCGTCAATTCTAACAAAATCCACATATACCATTTCGACGAGTGCTCTTACTGGCTTAAGTTGCAACCTCAAAGCAATGCCTCTTCCTTTTCACTACGCTTTAAAAATAAAAACAGTCTTTCTGTATACGTACATAATTAACAGTGATGTGGCTTCGCAAAGTTTTTAGAGTAAACGAACGCAATGCTTAATGCGTTCTTTGAGTTTTTGAGTGTCATCGTGTACTCGCATCGCGGGATTTTATTTCTGCTTTTGTTTTTTATGTGTGTTTTTTTTTCAAATGACGAATGCTAAGGCTTTTAATTACAGTCTGTGATATTGTGGCTCTCTTGAATTCTTATTTATATGTTGCGTTGTAATATGTTCTGGAATTAGGTACGTTTTTGCAAGCTGCACTGTGTTGCTAGTTATACAATTCGTGGATATAAACTATTTTTGTTTTAGTTAGATAATTATTATTTTTGCCTTTTATTCATGAGATTCAAATCCGGGCAAGTACTAATGTGACTTTTTCAAGTGATATGTAAGCACTTTCTTAGTTTATCTTGGTCATCACTGACTTCAGTGAGGGAAAACATCGTGAGGAACCCGGAATTGTACTTAATACAAGTCTGATATCGCCAATCCGCCTTGAACAAACGCGGTGATCAATGTTCGTGCTTTATCTGTATGAAAAGAGTTGTTTGGCCTGCAGTGGGACATTATTAGGCTGGTATTATAATTTATTTGACTTAATTTGATTAAACAAACATGTCTTTAGTGTAAAAACAGTATGTTTTATAGTAACAGTACAGACAGAGTCTTTATATTTGAAGCTACCGAACATTGTCGAAAAGAGCCGTCATGTCTATACAGTTCTCTCAGAATAGAAATAAATTACAATCTCTCGGTGCAGTGTGGCCGTTAGTACGGTCAGCAAAGCACTCCCGCGCCGATTTGTTACATTGATTTCTAACTGACATGTACAGACAGCAACGGAATGGAAATGAGATTTAAATTGAATTAAGTTCGGACTTCTAGAACAGTTAAGTTTAATTTATTTTCAGAATTATAAGTTGTTTAATACCGGTATTTTGATTTATTAATTGATTGTTCGTTTTTAATTTAAAAGAGAGGCTTTTGATATGGGCTATCATTTGAATGTTTTTACTCTTGAAAAGTTTGTTTAAAATCATCGGTTTTGATTACTGTAAAGAACGATATTTTTATGAAAATTCCAATTTCTATAAAGACAACATATATATTCATTTGTGATGTACCTACATTACATTTTGTATCGAATATCGTCGCGTTGATTACATATATTAAAGTCTCGATTATTGTCTTATGGTAATCTACGGAGGAGGCCTACATCCAGCAGTGGACGTCCTACGGCTGATACGGCTGATGATGATTGAATTGTATAATTCACAACATTTTACCAAAATTTACCATTTTAATTTGTCTGCAAACCGTACTAGCGCCTGATTCAACAACCGCACACAACAGTAGGTTACCACGTAACGTCGGCACGATAAATCAATAGTACCATTGTGACGTACAGAATAAGGCCTCCTCACCTACACAGTGGGTAAAAAACCACGCTAGCTAGAAAAAATAAAAAACAAAAATATCAGGTGTAAAGATTTCTGTGAGGTATTTGAAAGTGATTTGTGAGCTAATTTTTATAATATACTCTTAATGAGTGTAAGTTATGTTTGATGGTGAAGATATTTGAAGTTTTGGTGTTTATGAAGTTTGAAGGTAGATAAATAAATAAGCCTTTGATATTTTTGCGTTTCTAAGACATAATCTGAACTGAACTTTGTGTTAATATTTAAGCTTAGGTTAATTTTGTAAAATGCCTGCCTTGCCAATTAGGTAAATTTAATGAACGTTTATCTAGCTAAAATACCTATTAGTTTCATATGAGTTCGGGATTAATAAAGCACTATTATATTTTCGTTCGTTTGCTTTTTTTATCACGGAGATGAGCACAATTTCAATATTTTAAACACTTTCATTAATTACTTTCAACACAATACACGGTGTGCTTAAAGTTAATATAAAAACGAAAACCGGCTTAACATAAATAAATTACAAAGCCAATTTAGCTGCATATTTTGCGCAAAGGTGAACGCTTTATAATTTAATAACCATTTTATTAATGAATCTCTTTTTAATATGTCATCGTCGAATTCAAACGGACATTATGTCTTATGTCGGTCTTAAAACAAACAAAAAAAGAATTAAAAGAGATACATCAAAAGCTTTTTACTTTAAAAAAGGCTCTATCTTAATCCTTATTAAGCCTCATCATGGAAAGGTGATGCTATTGAGATCAAGGAGGTGTTATTTTGAACCCATCACAGATTATATTTTATTTTAATTTTTTTGGCTAATAAGACTTAGATATCGTAACACTGGGAGTCGGCTGTATTAAAGAGATTATTTAAACATTTCAGCTTAAGTACGTTTATTAATATTGTGGTTGAAACCTAATGGTTTTTTTTTCTCTCTAAAATACCTTTCTTTATTTTATGTAGTTAATTTTTAGTATCACAAAATAACATATCAGCACGCCTGGACTCCCCGAAGGGTTACGCAGAGGTGTACCAATGTACACTCACAGTTTGCCGGTATGTTTAGGTCACATGTAAAAGGCGGCGCGCCTATTGATATAAACCGGGCACAAGTCTTAACTCTGAGCGACTACTGAGACATAGAAAAACCGAATAACACTTTGCTCGACCTGGGAATCGAACCCAAGAAATCTAGCGTAGTAGTCGCGTTTAGGACAACTAGGCTAACAAGGCAATTAATCATAAAATGTAATGAATAATTAATTTTATATACCTAGAACTTTACTATTGTATTTTTGTTGTATTTTCACCTATGTTATAAGTTTCAAAGTTAAATAAAAAAACCCTTGTATCGATTATTGAACTTAAGATGTCAAAGGTACATTAACAAGAGCAGCAAAATTGCATTTAGCACCGTGTAATGACAGCATGTGAGAATTCTTTGCGAAACTATCAATGGTTATGTCTCTCTTTGTCAAAAATATGTCATTAATACACGGAAAAAAATTGTCAAAGTGCTGCGTGGCACCCCTGGGAGTTGTTACATAATAGGGATGTCAACACTCGAGCCCGATGGCTTTTCAAGTATAAATAATAGTCGTAGTAACATTTGAATAGTGCTACTTTTGCAATACTCACTTTGTCGGCACGCTTGAATTGATTTACAAGTTTCGATTTATTGATTTTCTGTTATTACCGTCAAGCCGTATGTGGAAGGCGGCATTTTTTATACTGTGATCGTAAAATGAGTTTATGACTTTGGTAAAATATTTTTTTTTTATGTCACCTTGCTATATTGCACGCCCTTTTTTTCTACAACAAAAAATCTCTGACGAACTTTTAAGATATAAAACATTTATGTATTGAAATTGCAGAAATAATCCGAAAAAAAAGCAAAAATTTCCAAAATGCAACAACAATTTTCTCTCTAAACCCTAAGTCCAAAAACAATCTTAATCAGTCACACTGTGCAAAGAGGAACATCTTTAGCAAAATTAGCCGGTCCCACGTCAACGTCACCCATTGTGCGTCAAGTATCGGTTACCGCAAAAATTATTCGCTCTTACAATGCTACCATCTCTATTTAACGAAATTATCAATTCGGACGAACTACACACACAATAGAACTTTTTCAAATATTCCGAAACCGGCAACTTCAAAGATGATTCCGAATTTTGTTTGTCTGTTTGCTTGCTCGCTGACTAATAAATGTAATAGTAATAATCTATGTAATACCTAGTTACCGTGATTTTTTTTTCTGACAATTTTTATTGGAAGTAATGTAGGTAATAAAATTACTTAATTAAAGTTTTCAGTAAAAGTGTCACTTAATTTAAATTATGAAAAAAAAAGTACACAGCGGATGGTCGATCCTTTCAATATTTCCGAAGTTCATAAATATTTATTGAAGCTACATTTTCAGAAGACAAAATGTTCTTTTTACAAATTTCCGAAAATCATTTTCAACATTATGATATTTTCCTACATATTTTATCTGATTTTTACAAATACTATTAAGTCGTTAATTTGTATCTTGTCCCAGAATATTGGTCCTTTTAATTTGCTAGGCCAAAACTATCAAGTTACTGCAAAAACGAACAATAAGACCAAATGTTTACTTTTACAAATTATACCCAACAATAGAGTTTGAATCAAATGATTCGATTACATTAGAAAAAGTCGGTGAGATAGGCCAAACAAAAATATCATATTACATATACGGGGAAGCTGGGTATATTGGGCACAGGTAGGATAATTTTATCTTCGAATAAAAAAATAGTATAAAGATATTCTTGAGGTTTGCATTTTTTTTTTGTGTATAAAATTGAGCCTTGAGAATATGCATTAAGTGTTTTTTTTTAATAATTTAATCTACGTACTATTCACACGGTTTTATTCATTTTCTTATTGTTTTTGGTAATAATAATGTTTGGTTATCATTTGGCAAGTCCTAAGTTTATCTTGGAGATTTTTTTTTGTGTTTTTCAGATGTTGAATAATTTATTTAAGCATTGGTCATTAATTTATATTAAATATAAAGCTTAAAAATACTTAAAAAAATATTAACTGTGTGTTTTATTTTTGTTACATCGTTGCTTGTACAAAGACAGTCACAAGCTTACTTGCCCTCTATTTTTCTGTTGTTCAATCATAATGTGCAACATATTCTTCTCGCAAATAAATTTATGATAGAGAAAAAAAAAATGCCCATTTTGTTGATTAAAGTATTTCATCCGTAATAAAAAAAGAGATAAGTAATTTGTTCATTTTTTTAGGATGTTCCGGGTTCAGTATAGGTAGTGCTTTCCAAGCGGAAAAAACTTCCTTGTAACAAACAACTTGTCTTTAGAAGTAGTGGCAGAAACCACTAAGTTGATGACAGTTAGTTGTTGAAATATACAGATTGTAGGTGTCCTAACAATATGCCTAGATTTAAAATGACAAGAACACCTACCTAAAGGCGGAATCAGCGACACAGTAGCATCAATGAACTCACTCAAAAGTCCGCAACACAAAATCACTAAAAACTAAAAAAAACTACACAGTCCTTAATACGGATGCGACGACGCGTGATCTTATAACCGGAATTCTTTAATTTGACAAGTTTCTAAACGCACCCGATGGTCAGTGTAGCGCGTAATCATCGAATACCCTAAGTATTGAGTGAGAGCACGCTCGGAGGCTGCGAACCGTTCACGATGTCACGGCTCGCTTGCGACTGGCCAAGCCATCTGATTCCAAGTCAGCCGTGTGAGCATGACTGGGGGCGGGGCCTAGAGGGGACGAGTTGTGCCGACTTGTTCGCGCTCACCCTAGGGTGGGTGACGCACACACGCAAGCGCCCGCACACACGCAACCGGTCGTGTCTACCAACGCCCACATTTACGCGGCCGCGGCAGTCGCTTCGAGCATGCTGTATAATGCCGTCCTTAGCTTTTCCCGTTTATTGTTTCTTGTTGTTATTGTTGTTGTTGTTGTTGTTGTAATATTCAAATGGTGTCTCAGCGTTTAGTGTGGAATGTGGAAAAATGTACCAAAGTCGCATTTGGTGTAAAATGGATGCAGTTTGTTTTCTAGTGATTTTCAGTTTGTTTGGAGTTTCAGGGAATTGTTGTTGTGGATGTTTAATACCTGCCTGTAAAAGAAAAATAAAGGCCGTGGTGTTTGATTACAGATATATGAAAACATATTGAAGTTAAATAAGTTCTGGTTGAAAGAAATACAGTTATTCCTGAACATAACATAACCCCAAACTTTTTGACGAGCAAACCAGCTAACCATCGCACGTACCCACTGTAACTGAAGCGATACGATCGTAAAGTGCGATAAAATATTTTACTACCCTCCTGCCAGCACCCACAGGTTTATGTTCACGACCTACTATAATGGGGGGTGTAAAAAGTCCGCTGGCTAAGCTCAAAGGGGTACTAAAATGGAACCTAGTTTCTAACAGAGGTTGTACTAAAAAGTAATGTCATATTTCATTGTTTTTCGGGTTTAGTTCAAAGGCGAAGTATAGCATTGTTACAACTTTGCCCATTCATAAAAAAGATTAAAGTTTCTTAATGGTAATGAAGGAAGTCACGACCTCATGATCTGGAAATCTAACTTCAAAAATGTAATAACATGGACACACCACAAATTCCTTCTGCATAGAAGAAGACACCATTGGTGCAGTGACTCAGCGATTGGCTGCTGTACAGCGTGTCGCTGGTTCGATACCAGCACGGAACAAATACTTGTCTGGCCATTTGTATATATACGTTTATATGTTTGTAAACGCACCCAAAATACAGGAGAAATTCCTAGTGTGGGGCAACACTAAAACAGCATAGCTAATATATCGCATATTCTAAAATATGTTACATACCTATGTGTACTTAGAACACAAAATACAACAACAGAAATTAACAAACAAGAAGCAATAAACAAAAGAAACTTACCGACACACACACACTAACTAAACCCTTAAACTTAGCTTCAAACATTACCTAACAAGACGCGGTTGCATTAGAAGGATTTTAATATAGGAATATCCTAAATATTTTGATCGTAATAATTATTATGAGGTTGAAGAGGTTTTTTGTTTGAATGCGCTTTTCAATGAAACTCCTGCTCCGATTTTCAAAATTCTTTAACTAATGGGAAGCTACCTAAACCCTAAGAGCTATAGGCTATATTTTAAAATTATAAAAAAAATGGGTTTCGGAAATTTACACAGACGAAGTCGAGGGCAAACGCTAGTGAAATATTTCTTCTTAGCCACCTGAACACAATTCCAACCTGTCGCTGACCACCACTGGCAAGCCAACATTACCCTTATAACCGATAAAAATATAGGGATCCTAAGAACAGATATTTCTACGAGGGTTGATCTTATGTACTAGATCATTCAACCTAGATTTTTAACTCAGAACAATAAACTAGCTAGAAACAGCTACAACCTCACTTTAACTGAAAATGCCTCTAAAAATAGTTATTGCTACCAAGAACTAATAACACCAGCCTATTATTATCCCACTCCAGGGCAAAGGCCTCTTATACAGAAAGCACGGGCATTATTCGACACACTTGCTTATGAGGGATTGGCGATTTCAGACTTATAGAGGCCCGAAAAGCCAATTTTTATACTACTACTGATTAAAATCAGCTCACTTCAGCGACAATATATATATACCATCACGCCTGTATTCCCCAAAGGGTTAGGCAGAGGTGCACCAATGTACACCCACAGTTCACGGTTCACGGTATATTTAGGTCCCATGTAATAGGGGGCGAGCCTATTGCCATTAACCGGGCACAAATCCAAACTCCGAGCTGCTACTGAGAATTTCATAGAAAAACCCAATAACACTTTTTGCTCGACCCGGGAATCGAACCCAGGACCTCTAGCTCAGGACCACGAGGCCAACGAGGAAGTTCAGCGACAATCAAACTCATAATTTGTACAATAAATCAGATCTTTTTTATCCTGTGGGCTGTAAGGTCTAATGACCTCACACACCCTACTGTCAGAGTTTCTAAACCGCTTCAAGGGCCAATAAATCCTAAATTCCTAAAAGTTACTAGAATTGCCCCCCAGATTTCCTTACTTTGTTTCCTTTCACCGATATCAGGGTATGATATCCAAGAGAAATGTAGAAAGTACACATGAATTGTAAAATTTACGTTGCACCCACAACTACTGGACCATCACAACACGACTACAACAAACAACATCCGATCAAAACAACAACATGACGCAAGTACAGTCACACGCAAAATTGATAACGAGACAGTCAAAGCACAACGCAATACCTCGCAAAATCAACAAAACGGGATCGCACGCCGCCGCCGCCTCCCAACAATGGGCACACAATTGTGCACGCGGCCATCGTCACGCCGCTCAACACAAGAATGACTTAGCCCTAATTTATATCAGCCTAATTTCACGGCTGCTCATACTTATTGTGAGATTTCGCGATACCATGTAATGATATTCGACACGGCTGGTTACTGATTGAGCTGTCATTTTTTTGTAACCCACGCGGTTGAAGTTTGAAACGATCGAGTTTTGTGCAAGCTTTGGTCTCCTTTAAGCGAAGGTGTACTTGAACGTACCTAATACCTTTTGTTAACATGATTAAATATTTATAACCTTAAAACTTAACTGAATTTCTCAGTAGCAGCTTGGAGTTAGGATTTGTGCCCGGTTAATGACAATAGGCTCGCCCCCTATTACATGGGACCTAAAACATACCGGTGAACTGTGGGTGTACATTGGTACACCTTTGCCTAACCCTTCGGAGAATACAGGCGTGATTGTATGTATGTTGTAATCTTAAAATTAGATTAAAAAAAAAGAAAGTACAACTATATGGCATCAAAAAATTCCTCCGCATCGCCATAAATCGGAAAAGTGCCCAAAAGACTGGCAGCATTGCCACATTGGATGGCAATGCTAATTCTTTAGCCGAGGTAAAAGCCATCCTTTGGGTCACGAGACGCATCAACCAACCGTTTGCTATTTTTGAACCAAAACCAACCTTTTAACTCAAGTTTGTTTGCAAAATCTTCGATACAATGCTCCAGTTGGGCGCTTAATATAAAAATTTAGTTCAACACATTAATTCAACCATTAAAATCTTTGTACCAGGACAATAGAAGTCGCGGCCGATATACTAAAAAACTAAATAAAGGATTTTTTTCTTGTATAAAGAAAGTGTTTGTCTAAGAACAATGTCGGGTACCACAGCGGGACATCTAGATACACGGGGCTAAGAAATTTTCTTTACCTTTTTTGTATTTACACTCATACATTGGTTGAATGGAGTTGGATCCTTAATTTACGCATCGATAGGCTTATTTTGTAGTTTCGCATTTGTATGGGATTGTTCTTTGGGCGCGTTTTGTTACATTGCGTTTGTGAGGCGAGCAATCGAGCTATTGTGCTTAATAACGACATTGGGTTTACAATGGCGTTCAAGTACTTTAATGTTATGTTAGTCATAATATAAACAACTAATTATGATCTACTACTAAAAGCATACGTATTCACGCCTGTATTCTCCGAAGGGTTAGGCAGAGGTGTACCAATGTGCACCCAACCGGTATGTTTTAGGTCACATGTAATAGAGGGCGAGCCTATTGCCAAATCCTAGCTCCGAGCTACTACTGACAATTTCACAAAAAAACCCAATAACACTTTTTGCTCTACATGCGACTTGAACTCAAGACCTCTAGCGTAGCAGTCGCGCTTCGGACTAAAAGCTAACGAGGCAGTTCAATAGCAAAAAGCAATACCTTAAGTACATTAGATACCTACATTCATAAATATGTCACAGTATTGCGAACTACGAGTAGCTGCCCCAAAAAAAACTGCTGAGTCCACTATCCTTATTTACCCAAAACAGGCCCCTAAAACTAATATCTCCAATCCCAAATGATCTGCAATTGGCAAAAACTCATAAATCAGTACATCGTCGGCTAGGGCTGGCTCGTCGGGCGCAGCTGCTGCACCTTACACGCATCGGTGGCCACTCACAACATCCCGTGCACGGCTTAAGTAACGAATGCTTTGTGCATGCCGATAGATTCGGTGGCAGCCCTGAGGTAGGAGCTATAGCGAGTTGGAATTTTGGTGGGTATTTTTGATGGTTGAAGTTGGGCGTATGATTAAACTGTGTAAGTGCTAGTTTTTGAGTATGCTGACGCCTAGGACCTGGCTGGTAAAAAGTGGAGACATGCTCAAAGTATGAAGAAGAAAAAATTAGAAACGACTTGAAAACGCATTTTGAAGAAATACACAATAAAACAACATAATTATGGTAATTAACATGCATTATGGTTACAAAACAACACAACATTACAAAGGTTGATTGGGCTACATGCTGACGGAAAAAAAAACAATTAAATAATATTAATAAATAATTTATTTCACTCTCGTAGTTAAACAGAAACTCTGACAGGAACTACACAACAACACAACAGGAACACTGTTCGTTTAACAGAAACTTATCATAAAACGTAGAATTTACACATTAAGATGCTTGTGGTAACACATATTAAAGGGTCTACTACCTTCAAAACTAAGTCATGCATGTATTTTAGGAGATAGTGGTTCAAATAAATAAAACAGAAAGGTGAAAATTAAAAAAAAACTGTTTTAGAAAATTTTGTAAAAATTAGCAAAAGTATTTGCGTATTTTAAAGGACTTCGAAAATTAATGAAACCTACAATAGTTAATTTGGATTTCAGCGCTGACACCCATAGACACAACCCATTTAAAAAAGGGATTTTCCGTCGTCTCTCTTAAATTGGACCACAATATCGCATTAAAAAAGAACGAGAATCCTTTTCAGCGATAGGTTACAGATTAGACGGGGATGCAGTCAATTTGACGCGCGGTGTCTTCCGCAAACCGCCGCGGTGTTTTTGCGGTTCTTTACTTACGTCGCTTTCACTGTAGGACGACAAAAAAGAAGTTTAAAAAACTAAAACCCGACTACAAAACATTCACGTTCTAAAAAGTATGAAACAAGAAAACATTCTCATCTGAAAGCCGTGGTCGTATGCCACTTTACCCTAAACTTTAGTGCTAAAGATTCATGTTCTATAACTACATACATACAGTTTTACCTGAATTAGGTGGCATACGACCACGGCTTTCAGATGAGAATGTTTTCTTGTTTCATACTTTTTAGAACGTGAATTTTTTGTAGTCGGGTTTTAGTTTTTTAAACTTCTTTTTTATTTAAAATATTTTGGGGTTTAAATTTAGACATTTATATGCGTAATATTATTGGAACTGCAACATATATACACAATATATGAAATAATAATCTATTAAGTCTCCCAAACGAAATATTGGTTAGTTAGATAGGTTTATGATGCGTTCTAAAGGGTGCTATGTACAATTTACTTATATAATATATATATATATATATATATATATTTGAAATGTGCTAATTAAGCCCTTTAGTTTGATATGCAACACGACCATATTTGGAAGAAAAAAATTTTTTTTTCACATCTTCTTGAGCCCCAGAGGGCGCCACATACAATTTATTGCAACATAATGTAGCCTATAACCAGCGGACGATCAAGACGCTTCTAATGACACCTCATTTGTCAATTTACGTTAGACGGTTTAGAAGTTATGAGGGAACAGATGAACATCCATACATACATACATACATACATACATACATACATACATACATACATACATACATACATACATACATACATACCGGTCAACCTCATAACCCTCCTTTTTGCTTCGCCGTAGTCGGGTAAAAAGGGTTATTGTGTTTTCATATCCATTGATATCAGTTTATAGATTTTTAAGTACCGGTATGTTTTTGTATTAAACAAAAAAATTAAACACACATACTATCACGCCTGTATTTCGCGAAGGGTTAGGCAGAGGTGTACTAATGTACACTTACAGTTCGCCGGTATGTTTAGGTGTCATGAAATAGGGGGCGGCCGGCCTATTGCCATTAACCGGGAACAAATCCTAACTCCGAGCTGCTATTGAGAATTTCATAGAAAAACTTTGCTCGACCTGGGAATCGAACCCAAAACCTCTAGCGTAGCAGTCACACTTAGGACCACTTACTTATCAATAGACAGAGTAATTTAAGATGAACATTTATACATGTAAAACATCACGCCACGACATGTGGGAGCGGAGCAGTACCAAAAGACATAGGTAACTTAACACGGGTGAAATATGAAAGGCGAACGAAGTCGCGGGCAAAAACTAGTTATAAATATAGCAACAATAGCCCCTAATGTACCAGGAATACATAACAGAGAAACAATAGTATTTAGTGTTCTACTTAATGATATGTACCCTCGATGGAGATCGTAAATGAGGTTCTGAATTCATATCCAAGTTGCATCTGTGATAATTACTTGAGGGGAATATAATTTAAATTGACTCAACTATTTATGAATATACATTTAACGGTTTTTTCTTGTGTTATGGATGAGTTCACAGTTTGAATATTTCTTTTAAATTCTCGTTTTACTTGATCATGATTTTAACATTTAATTGGGATTTAGTTATTTATAGGTAACTATAAATTACCAACAACTCTATAAGTATCAGAAATCTAAATATTTTAACAAAATCTAAAACTTGCAATGTACATAAATTAATATTAGAAATTAAAAAACCAAATAATATTTGCTAAACAAAACATGTCTGCTAGTTTTACACAAATTTTGAAATAATCAATCCCTTTCCTTTTAAAGTTTAAAAGCATTCGTACTCTTTGCTAAGTATTTTTTTTTTTTATAAAAAACTCCATCTCCGTATTGGAAAAGTTTAAAGGGCATTCCATTTTCAAAATGTGACGTTATAAATGTGCGTATGGCGCGCTTTCCCCTTCTGTTGAAAACGCACACAGCGACAAAACATTTCCTAACTCACACTGCTAAACACTCAATAGGTATTTGCAAAAGTTAGTGTAAGCCATATTGTGCCGTCTAAACATAACATTACGTACTCTATCTTATTACACAAGCTCTTAATTTTCTTGTTGAAAACTCCGTATTTTTAAACAAGTCCAAAATAAAAAATAAATATTGCAAAAGTTTGAAAATGATGACCAATGTTGTGTGTTAGTACCTATAAGTCAGTACATTATTTGTCGAATACATAATTTCAAGTTAATCCACTCCTTACCTCTTGCAAAAAAACAAAATATATAAATAAATCGAACAGTAACCGATACTAAAACAACACGATGCATCATATTTCCCCCGCCGCGGTATAAACACACGCACGTGTTTTGTCTTTGTCTAGCGCGTGGATTTTCCGCATCTGTCTGTCTCATTCGTCGTGGGGCGTGCTCTAGACCGCGATTGGTGGAGGGGAGAGATACTCGCCGGCCGACGGCAACCTCCCGTCGGCATTTTCCCGACGCACCGCGTTTGAAAATCGAATATTTGCGGCTGTGTAGGAATTTTTCTCTGTTTATGGAATGGTTTTAGAATATTGTGTAGTGCCAGTGTTCAATGTGTGATTCGTATTTCAAACTATTGATTTCGGTGTCGCCAAAAAATAGCTTCAAGAAAACAAACAAAATGCTTATCTTTTTTTTTTAATACATAAAGAAATCACATCTACAATAAATTATGAAGTAACCTGAATATATTTGTTGTTCACAGAAATAACACAAAATAACAAACAAACCACAATAATGATGAATACAAAAGAGTTGTGTAGTTACCCAATTTACCTATTAAATTTAAATTATCAGTACCAGGAATTCACGACGAAAATTAACACCATTTAGCTTTAGTTTGTACTCAGTCAGTAACGGGCAATTTTCAACGAGAAATTCAAAATATTGCAATAAAAATATGATTGGAAAAAAAAGTTTTTTTTCGGGCGCAGTGTCTAATTGAATCGGCCATCTTTTTTTTGAAGTTTCAGCTTTTAGTACCTCATTATCGCATTTGTCTTCTAACTTTAGTATAGTCACGTTCTAACTCAGTCAATTGAAAGTAGGTGAATAGTGTCATTGTTACTAAACTGTTCAAATAAAGAGTTTTAGTGTGGTTTTAGTAAGACAGAAATCGCGAGAAAATAACAGCTGGTAGTTATTGCCGGTTTATGCGAAAGTGCAGTGGCTGAGTGATTAGTTGATAAGCTCCATATCGCGGGTTCGATTCCCGCACGGAACAAATATTTGTATGTATGGCCTGCAAATAGTTGTTCCGAGTCTGGCTGTTTGTGTATATGAGTTTATGTTTGTAAACTCACTAACGTTACACGAGAAATTCAAAGTTTACAACAAAGAAAAAAACTGTATTTTTTTGCGATTTCAGGATTAGTTCCGTAGTAAAAGTTATTGATTCATAAGATTACAATGACCTCTTTTCAGTTTAACAGTCAACAAAAACTAATCTTGTCTAATATTTTAGAACTTTTTTTTTACCAATACACATTTTTGATCTCCAAAACTGCTAAACAACATCAAACGCCCTAACTAACAGACAATACTGCTGTTACCATCGACCTAAGGGTGAGTGCACACAATTACCGCGTCATACGGATCGAGGCGCGCGTCGTGCGTACGCGCAGCCCTTAGTGCACGTTGCACGATTTAACTTTTTGTTTAACATTCATCTGGAACTGATTGCGTTGTTGGTCTAGTGGGCGCAAAAGCGATTGGTGAACTTGTGGTCCTAGGTTCGATGTCCAGGATAAGCAATGTGTTTTTTCTCTAAAGACTAGAAAATAGATATTTTCTTAGACTTTCTAGAAATTAGATTTATGCCTGCTTACCATAGCCCATGGCCATGGGTGGATGTTGGATGGTCTTGGGTTCGATTTCCAGGTGGAGCAAAAATGATATTGGGGTTTTCTCTAATTCTCAGTAACAGCTCTAATCAAATCAAAAACTTTTATTTGCATCGGAGTTAGGGTTTGTGCCCGGTTAATGGCAATATTCTCGCCACTTATTACATGTGACCTAAAATATACCGGCGAACTGTGGCTGTAATGATACCTACACCTCAGCCTAACCCTTCGGGGAATACCGGCGTGATGGTATGTATGTATTACCTATATGTAGTGAATATACTAAATGTCTATTTTGAAACGAGCAACTAGCTTCAACTTTCTGGCTAACTGACCAACTCCTTGACAATTCGAAAGTTCCAATAATTGGATTAATTAAAATAAATGCTTTGACTTTGACTTTGTTAATGACCTAGTATTTTTGGGTTATGTATGTACAAACTAGTTTTGAACACGAGCAGAGTTCATCACAACTCATTCGTGTTGTTTTTTACGAGTACGCTACAAGCACAACTAAGTCAAAGTCAAATCATTTATTTCAATTAGACCATTAAAAGGCAATTTTGAACGTCAATTACAAGAAGAAAAAATTATAATATTGAATCTAGTTGCCCATTCCAAAAGGTAGGTTCCTATGGAGAAGAATGGACAAGAAACTAAATCATACTCTTTTAAAAAATCAATAAGACATACAATAAGTTGTACAGTTACATTATAATTCCATCAAAATATTATTCTAATGTCAAAACGATCTATCAAAAATAAAAGTCATTCAATGTACTACAATACATACTAAGTGCTACAAATTAGAAATGAAAGCTAATTTAATTAAGATATACACACACGATATTTATAATCTTCATCATCATATCAGCCGCAGGACGTCCACTGCTGGACATAGGACTCCCCCAAAGATTTCCAAAAGGACCGGTTGGAAGCGGCTTGCATCCAGCGTCTTCCTGCGGTCTTAATGAGGACGTCATCTTACGCTGACATAACGCGCTTGACGGTGCGTGGTCTCCATTCACACACTAATTATACTAAAAAAAAATATCATCACGCCTGTATTCCCCGTAGGGTTAGGCAGAGGTGTACCTATGTACACCCACAGTTCGCCGGTATATTCAGGTCCTATGTAATAGGGGGCGAGCCTATTGCCATTAACCGGGCAAAAATCCAAACTCCGAGCTGCTACTAAGAATTTCATAGAAAAACCCAATAACACTTTTTGCTCGACCTGGGAATCGAACCCAGGACCCCTCGCTTAGCAGTCACGCTGCAGTGACTGCCTCGTTGGTAATTAACACTAATTTAATAAAAATCACATTCCTACCTACAAGTAGACCAAACAATATCTTGATGCAAATAACTTGTCACTTTTGGCTCAAAGGGTCCGTCATTACACTGCCTTGTCAATAAGGTCAAATCATATTTGAAACAAATCCATACATCCATAGGCACTAATATTATAAACGCGAACGTAAATCTGTCCGTTTGTTACGCATTTGGTACAGATATCAATTAGAGCTTAGAAAAGGACATAGGCTACCTTTTGTCGCGAGAAAAGAGCTTGAAGGGGGGTTAAAAAGTTTATACAAACTTACTCCCATACGGGAGTCCGTCATTATAGAAGAAACTTTGAATTTAGGCACTTAAAAATAAATACTTTTGCTCAGGTGTTTTGAAAAATTTGTATCGGCCCCGTTAGTCTAGTGGTCCTAAGCTCGACTGCTACGCTAGAGGTCTTGGGTTTGATTCCTAGGTCGAGCAAAGTGCTATTGGGGTTTTTTATAAAATTCTCGGAGGAGCAGCTCGGAGTCAGGATTACTAGGTCGTATTACATAGGACCTCATCATACCGGCAAACTGTGGGTGTATATTAGTACACCTCTTCCTAACACTTCGGGGAATAAGGCGTGATGGCATATTATGTTATGTATTTTAAAAATATAAAAGGCTGCCCAAAGTAAAGTTATTCTACGAAGTTATTGACAAAGTCACGGACAAAACCTAGTATAAATATACCTTAGTAACTAAGTGCACTACTGACACTATGCACCCAATTACAACGTCATATAGATTGAGACACGCGACTTGCGTGCGATCCTTTGATAATAACGAGAAGACATGATGCTTGAGACTATGCCAGATTCCTAAAACTTACCGATCGGTAGTTTGTAACCATAGCAACAAACAAATGCCTTCGCATTTTCGCTGTTATTGGAGTTTATTTTTCAGCATACAATTACAAACAAGCATAAAAATTCTGATGATAATTTCGAATGTTAGAAATGTTTACAAAAAATATGAATACAAACCTACCCGTATTCATATTTTTTGTAAACATTTCTAACATTCAAAATTGCCCCTAGAATTTTTAAATACCTACCTAATACAAATGAAATAAAGTTTAAAATTAATAGGGGTATAAGAGAAACATTTTTTTATACCTAAGTACTGTTAAATATTAGATATTATTATATTCTTGCGACACCCGTCAGTGCCGCCTATTAAATCATTTCTAGCCCTAAAACTCCAGACAAAACATTTTAGAATAATCTAAAGTTCCCACTCCGACTGAATTAAAATAGAATTTCAATGTGATCGCAACAAAAATCACACCTTCCTAAGAGCATTACGGCGAACGTTTATAATCGGCTAAATATCGAATTGTTCCATCTATTGTTTGGAGGCTTTAAACCCTCCAGAATTGGTTTCGAGAGTTTTAAGCCTACCGCCTTCGGATAAACTGGAAAACGACACGCAAAAACCACCCTTATTCCTTCAACACTTGAGTCGAAAACTAATCGGGCCACGTCTAAAATAATTCCTGAAAAGTGAAAGCTTTCCTACGCAAGGTATTTAGGTTTAAACTCCTATTGAAAGAGGTGAAAGTTTAGGGGGTGATTTTGTTGCTGAAAATTGGACTTTAATGCCTTATGGTAAAGTATATTTTAGGGTTTGTGTTCGAGAGAATAGTAGAGGAGTGTTGAGAAGCTTGTGCAGTAACGAGTCTTCACACAGAATGTAATTGTATCGGGGATCAGAATCGACCCTCGCGCGAACAGGGATGGGACACAGTCGATAAGTTTGGAAAGTGGTGTAGAGCAAAATAGATCTTATTGACTTTAGTACTAGTGCACTAGTTACATTTTCCGAATATGAATTAAACTATAACTTTAACTATACCTACTGAATTATCTTCAAGGAACACGTAATTGGCAGTCAGTTAAAGTTAATTACAGGTACAATTTTTTTAACATCGTGAGGCAACGATGCACCAAAGAATTCAAAGACATGTGACGTTTACCATCCCACTGGACTATCATGGTGGACAACAACCCCCTCTTCACTGTGAGAAGCCTCTTAGGCTGACTCTGCAACAGGAAGGTTTAATGTTTTTGTGTAGGTATTCTGATATATAAAATATCACCTGCAAATAGATACTACTACTATGATAAACGCAAAAGTTTGTCAGGATTCTGTATTTATGAATGGATTTTTTTTTACCCTTTAATTTTTCACACGTCTAGTGA
Source organism: Caradrina clavipalpis (assembly GCA_932526535.1). Taxonomy (NCBI): domain Eukaryota; kingdom Metazoa; phylum Arthropoda; class Insecta; order Lepidoptera; family Noctuidae; genus Caradrina; species Caradrina clavipalpis. Next base: position 8,556,598 of record OW052105.1, read on the forward strand.
TTTCTAGCCGGTGGAATAATTTAAGACTAGCTTCATGTAAGACGTAGTCGCGGGTAGAAGCTAGTTGTTAATAAACGGTCTTAAGGTAACATGAGACAACATTAAGAGTGTATTTTTTTTGTTGACATTTTATAAGTACGACTTATTTTTACTTGTGTAAGTTTAGTTTGTAAGATTTAAGTAAACTTATTTTAGTAAAAAAAGCTTGAACTTTGTTCTTCAATATCTACGTAACCAGAAAATGCCCAGGAATTGCCCAGATAGAAAAATCGATAGAAAAATTTCATATGCCAATATCCAACTTCACAACGTCCATAATCGGTTCCCAACAAAATTTTATCGATAAACAACGGTTGCTTAACCGACTCGTCCCCTCACTACTTCCCCATGGGGTTCGCCCCGCGGTAAGCCAAGGAGGGGTCGCTATTTATCGGTGTGTGCCGCTTTATTTTTATTTGTCTCTCTTTTGTAATAATTACTGCTTAATGATCGAACCCTGGTTTATTGAACGCAAGTGTGTACTATATTGAGATGGTAAGTATTCTCTTGTGGGATGAGATGTGTGAGCGAGTTTCATTGATTGTACTTATATGTAAGTCAGAAAAGCAGATAAAATAGCAGACAAATAGGTTTTAATCTTTAATACTAAAAGCGACTCGCTGACATAATGAGTAGATGTTAAACCAACGGCCGTGTGCCCCGACATAGAAAAATCTACCTTTATACGGTTTATCTTGTTTCTATAAATAGGGACAGGAGGACATAGCACAAGAGGATAAAGTAACTTATTCTTAAAACTCAATCACAAATCTCGAAGAGTAATTTATTATAATTAAGTGGGCTGTATAATTTTACTGTGATGTCAACCACGTGTGTGTGTGTGTCAACCACGTTTAGTCACATCTTTGGTTACTGCTCCGTTGCCGTTGCTCGTAGCATGGTGTTCTGTACGTATAAATCTTCCTCCATAATCACTTTATATTGATTAAAACCGTATTAAAATTCGTTGCATAGTTTAAAAGATCTAACCGTACAGAGGGACTGACGGAAGCAACTTTGTTTTATTGTCATAAGTAAAAAAAAAAAAAAAAAGTGTTTTTTTTGGGCAAAGCCAAAGCGATACCTAATAAAATGAACGAAGTATGGGATTTTATTTTATTGTTGCTTCACACTAGGAATATCTCCTGTGTCATAGGAGCGTTTACAAACATAAACTCAGATATACAAACACAACCGATTTACTTACTTACCGCCTACAACTTGATAGCTGTAGGTAACAAAATAGAACTGCTAACGACATCTGTAGTGTTTTCTAGGAGTATGAAGTTCGTTAACATTTCCCTCCTCGCAAAATTGCGGAGGGATGTATATGAAACAAGAGGGTAAGAGGACATAGTATCCCTCCCGAGTTTGCCACCGCCCAAAAGATGGCGTTGTTTAAATAAAGTATTTGTCTTAAGAAATGAAGCAAAGTTAAAAAACAATCTGAACAAACCTATTTAGGTTTACTAATTTCGTTTTCAAAGGCTGAAAAGGAAAGATCATAGAATATGAGTATCTCGATCAAACTCAGAAGGTTACCGAAATGTAGAGTATGGACTCAACAATGATTGTGTCGATAGTCGTGTCTGTAAACAGTTTCATCAACACAATTTTTAAATGTCATTGGATGGAAAACAAGCCGTCGTCGGCCCTTCTGATTTAAAGTGGTTACCGCTGTCCATAGACATCTGCAATACCAAAGGACTTGCAAATACGTAGCCATCAGAGACAAAGTTGAAATGTGTCATATACTTGTAATTACACCGGCACCCACACCCTCCAAACCGGAACACAGCAAGGCTGCTTTGCGGCAGAAATAAGAAATGGTAGTAGTACTTCCCAGAGCTCCTTCACAAAGGGCTCTACTATTATTAACCTAATACCTACTTTGATAAATTATCGCTAAACATCTGGATCGAGAGTCACATACAAAAGGCGATGATCTTGGATACTGCACGCATAGTGAGGAGGTTCCTCACTCTGGATCCTTAAGCACTAACAGCTCAGAATTTCACTACCTTGTTGCGAACGAATAAGGTTCATTACACTTAAGCTTATATCCTTATACACCAGCCAGGAACAATTCGCATCTTTTGATAGCACTATCAATAGCAGACAATGCCGCTAAAACATACGTCGGCATTTCTTTGTGTCGACGTCTTTATCGGCGTCTCTGTAGCGATTAGATGCGTTTGCGCAACAAAACTGAACGATTTTGTTAATCTTCCCGCCATTGTTGAGAACAAACAAGTGTTTGGTTTGTAAACAACGTTTTTTGGTTTTGTGTTGGATTAAAAAAGTTGTGCCTATGTATGGATCTTTATGTTTGTATTTAATTTAGATATATAGCTTGAGAATACAGGCGTAATGGTATTTATGTTTTTATATATAACCTGGGTATGGATCAATGTGAAGATCAAGATAGTTTGGTGGTATTAATCTATATCCCTGCGAAATTAGAACAGAAATTATTATAAAGACAGTTGCTGTGTTTCAAATTGAAGGGTATGGATGCTGGTGTAATTACAGGCACATGAAACATTTGAACTTTGTCTCTGGGATGGCGCCGCATTTGCAAGGCCTTTGGAATTGCAGATGTTTATAGCGAGCGGTGACCACTTAACATCAAGTGGGCCATATATTGGTTACCATCCAATAATATAATAAGTAACTTTTTGTAGTATGCTGTAAGCTGTAATCGCTTTATAGTTGTACCTATGTTTTAGCCACTGTAACTGCACAGCAACTGTACTGTGACTGTGTGTTGGAGAAACACATGTAACCAAAAGAGTTATGCATATAAATGTAGATGGATAAAGAAGAAGGGAGAGGCCTAAGAAAATATCGATGGATTGTGTGAAGAATGATATGAAAGAGTAGTTAATGATATCATGGACGGAATGGAAGACAAAAACGTGTTGCGCCCACCCCAAATAACATGGGATACGGGCAGGAAGATGATGATGAAAGGTGGATGCATATTTGACGGAAGATACGCTGCGTATCGTCTCGTTTGCGTAATCTCAGAACAGTCCTATCTCTCAATGAAAATAAAAAATGTATAAAAATCACCACTTAAGAACGGCTGGACCGGTTCAACCGGTCTGACCTTCATAGTTTTATTGATTCATAAAGCTACATGAAAAGTAAAAAAATACCTGGTAACACATCCCAATTTCAAAATATATAATTATGGATATGCCTGTCTGGTATATGAATTGTTGATAATCGTCTAATCTCACCCCGCCATCTGTGGTACCTTGCTGCGGGGGGCGGAGGGGGCGAGCTAAAGAAATCCTATTTTCATAGTTCACTTAACCAACCGCCGTAATTTTGTTAACACGCATCACCGCATTGGGCTCCTGTTGAGTTTACGAGACATCAGTCTTGATACTTGCGTGGCTTTTGATATGTAATTTATTGGCTTTCAATCTAGTCTGATAATATTTAAGAGGATTTACTTTTACGTGCATTTACCAATTTTTGGTTTAATAAGAACACTTTTTTTACTATTCTGTTGCGTCGAACCTCCGAAGTATGACACTTCGACAAATCACCTTTAAGCTCCTACATGCTGTAAATTATGTTAGTTTATAATCTTCATCATCATCATCATCAAATCAGTCTATAGTCATCCACTGCTGAACGTAGGCCTTCCCAAAAGATCACCAACCAGCTGTTTTTAGCCTTAATCTAGTTCCATCTTAGTGCCAAATGAACTTTCTCTTTCATTCTATCTCACTATCATTATTTTACTTGTACCTTCCTTCCTAGCTTCAAAATTACCGTCCCAAATATATGAAAGTATCAACACCTTTTGCTCAGCGTACAAACGTCTTGGATGTTTACAAAGTTATTCCATATTTTCAATTTAAACAGAAGTCGGTGTGGGAAGGCGGACTGTTTCTCTTTAGGCTCACAACAACTTGGGAGCCGCTAGATTATATTGTGTTCTATATAACAACGTCTTTGTTATGTATCGTTCAACCCTTTCGGGATGATTGAGGAGGGAAAAGTGACAGCTGTTTACCTTTCCGCGTGAATACAACGTAGCCTAAGTTTTTTGAAAATCTGATAGCTAATAAGAACTGCGTCTTCTGAAACCTGGTCATAAAAGCTCGTACGGTCAGCGTTGGACAGACATGGGACATTTGTAAAGGAACCCCGTTTAGTAATGACGTCAAACCGTATAACCGTTGTCTTGGGGGGCTCCTTTTCTCTGACGCTGACTGTACATACATACATACATACATAAACGCCTTTTTCCCATGGAGATAGGCAGAAACGACAGAACGCCGCCTGCTAGCATCCTTACATACAAACTACTTTCACCTCGTCCACGTTCATATATCTGGTCATACAAGCACGTAAGTCATAAAAGCTCATAAAGGTTGACTAATTAATGATAGCTACTGAGCCATTCAGAATTAAACCATAGCACATGGATATAGCGCCTCGTTTCGATGTCGATAAAACTAAATGTCATAAGTACTTAAACCTGCCATTGATACTCTGCATACCGGTAAGCTCTAATAGCTACCAAATCAACTCGCGCTTGGCCTGATTGAAATTTGCTAAACCTGACATCTATACTCATATTGTAAAAAGGAAAAGTTTGTACGTTTTTTGTTTGTAAAAGGTAATCGCTGAATGGCTTTTGCAGATGCAAACGAAGTCGCGAATTAAAAAAATACCCATGTCCTTTTTTGAGGTTCAAACTTGGTTTGTGTCAAATTTCATCAAAATCGCTTCTGTTATTTGGTCGTGGAAGCGTAACAAACAAACCGATAAATAAACTCACTTTCGCATTTATCATATTTAGTATAGACCAGCTTCCGCCCGCGACTTCGTCCGCGTCAAATTTTATATATCACCCCACGGGAACCGTTCATTTTTTGGATAAAGATCCTATGTGACTAAAATCCTATGTGTTATTCCACACTGCAATCTATCGCAGTGCCAAATTTCATCCAGATCCGTCCAATCGTTTGAGCATGAAGAAGAGACAAACACACAAATTTTCGCCTTTATAATATTAGTGTGATTTGACTTTCATGTGGACGAAGACACAGGCAGAAGCTAGTATAGAGCTCGTTCAGTACATAATAGGTAGATAAGGTATACCTACCTACTACCTACTAGGTCTCAAAAATATCTGCACTATTAAACAACAACTTCAACAAAATAGTTCCGAACATTTGCCTCCATAATGACGACATAAGGTAAATACCTTAGCCCAGCAATCGAGTTGTTATACCGACGATTATTATCGATTAACCCTAGAGTGGGCGCGCTATGAGCATTTTGCCGCCCTCGCCAAAAAAACGTTAATAATTCGTAAAACAATCGTCCGATAATTTCGCGCTTTCTAATAGCTGGCCCTTCTTTCGTTATCAACTTGTACCGAAAAGCTGGACGCCATAAGTGCGCGGGGTGCCGAAAGAGAAGAAGATGTTTACCATCAGGTGTCGCCGGGCGGCATTATGCTCACCGCGCGCCCACTCACGTAAGTAAAAATTGTGTCATATATTTTTTGCAAAATTGAAATGTAGACTATATTTAATGGTACATTTATTGTAAAACTAAATTAAACGCTTTTAATTACAGGATTTAAAAGTTTAACGTGAATAAAACGAAAAATATATATAATGTTTAAGCCGTTTAGAATTGAAACACTAGGGCCATGGGATCCGAGCGCTCTTTTACTTTTTCGGGACATCGCCAAGCGACTGGACGACTCTCTACGTGACCAGAGGCTTCGGGTCTTGGGCCAAAGAATCAGCATTGCCAGCATTAAAATGTGGTCATGCTGCCAGCAGCATGACCACATTTTATGGTACTTGCCCCATTGACAGCGATACGGATGAGTTTTTTGAAGCATCCTTTTTTTTATAAGTTGTACAAACTTTGTAATTTAATTATTATTTAAAAGTTTTGTATTACTGTATCTAAATAAATGAATAACAAGATGAAATCTCTGAAAATGAAAATTTTTACATTTGTTACTACGCCGTATTTAAAACAGATTGCGATGGTCCTAGTAAAGCCATATACTGCCACAAGGTCTTATAATGAGACATTAAATATTTCTTCGAGGACCCACATTGCTCACTTTATATCTATAGAAGAACCATCATGTACAAATCAGGAGAGCAAATGCAATAACTGTCTAACAAAAAAAAATGACGCACGAAAAAAGGACGTTGCAGATGCTCAAAATTGCTGTGCAACGAACATTGCACATACCTATGTGAAGATTGTTATGCCGGAGCATATCCTGTAGATGTAGAAAATATATAATTTTGTTTTATTTTGCCATTTTTATGAGTATTACAAAGGATAATGTAAGATAAGTCAAAAAAAGTCTTTTAAAATTTTACGTTTTCTAATATCTTTTATAAACCAAAGTTCCTATAACTAAATTCAATAAACATGATGATTTCTTTTTGCTTATTAGTGTTTTACTTAAATCATAAGAAAATCTTTGAATTTAATTGCTGTATTCCTACTTAAAATGGTCAATGAAAAGGAGCGGCAAAATGCTCCCCACGCGCCCACTGACGTTCGGCAAAAAGACGCGCCCACTCTAGGGTTAATAATCGGTTGGACGCTCGATTAGACGAGGACACGAGACAACCAACGCAGGGATAACGCGCCAAATGGCGGAAAACACGAATTATGTTATCAAAATAATTATTTATGGACCAATGGGTTTTTGACGAACATTATGAGAAAATCACGGTGGTACAGATGTCGAGGTGACAGATTTGGAATGTGTATATTTAAAAGGACCTTATGGTGGTTGAGTGTCTGGGAATTGTAGTGGGTTTTGGGATATGGGACAATTTTTTTGGGAGTTTGGGAGTTCTACAGGAGTATCATTCTCTCGTGTCAACAGGATTTAGAAAATAATAAAAAACTGTTGATTGTGCAATAATTTAAGTACCTAATTTATTTGATTGGAAACAAAAATTTACAATATTTGGGCGCTTCGTAAATAAAATAGCTTATATTAATTTGAGTAAAACATAATGGCAGATGATATGTTTTAAAGTTAGTCATAGCCATAGTACATACGCTCACGACCATAATCCTTTTCGGGGTGGTCAGAAACATTGGTACAACTACTCACTTTTTGATGAAGTCAGCACTTGTAGCAATGTTCACATTTAGCCTTTAAGTTTCAGGATGACATTATGAGTCATAGCCATCAGTCAATTAAACAAGGTAGTAATGAAGGACGAATGCTTTATTGTAATTTGTTTGTGTACTAAACTGTAAAATACACCAAAACACACATTTATTCAATCAAATGATTGTTGACAGCTACCCAAATACTGAGAAATGCGTGTAATTGTCTTTAATTAACTGTAAAAGCAACGTTTAATTCGCCAACAAAAATGCTGATGATACTTCCAAGAAGGCGGGAGCAACGTACTGCATCACCGAACGGGGCACCTCACCATCGCTCGCCCGCGCGGAAACTGTCACAATTTGACGTTTCCCCTGACGTGACGTTCCATATTCAAACAGCCCGCCTTTTATTTTTGTTTCTTTATCTTCATCTCAATCTAACGGCCAGTAATGTTACATTTTAATTTTTAATATCAAAGCGCAAAGGTCGTATATCGTGTAAGTATGTACCGTTCGGATATATTGGATTTATAATTTTTAATCGTCTGTTATCTCGATAACCTGTTGTGGGGTATTTCGTTTCGTGCATCGGACGCGACGAATGCATAATTAAGTGGAAGCATTTTATAATTTTCTTTAATCCGTTGGTTTTATTACGTCACCGATAAATAAATCCTGAAAATGTTTTGTAGGGTAAATCGTAAAAGGTGCACATGCGAACAATTTTATGTTTACTCACGGCTTATTTCAATTACTATCCAAGTAGTAATTGAAATAAGCCGTGAGTTTTGATGATTATTCGTAGGCATTCGATTACCTATAACATCTCCCTATGAAAAGCTTTGAGTATAATATAATATCTAAAGTTTGCTATTACCTACTATGCCAAAACCTAGTTTACCAAAGGTTTGCTTTATTGGCGTCATAAAAGGAATCCAGAAACTTGAAGTGCAATTCTAGGCAGTTAAAGTTTGGCGAAAAATGTGTTGCCAACATGGGGCTGCAAAGAATTGCTTTTATTGGGGATTGACAAAATATTATACATATGATCCTAAAAAATTATATTCCAATGCTCTATAGCAGTAAATTAAATTCATATTAAAGAAAATAGAAAGCAGACTACCAAAGTTTGTCGTTTCTATTCTCACTATTGCATAACAACCCACCTAATTAACAAAATAAAAATGTACAGAAAAACCTCATAAATTATTTATCGAAACACTTAACACGTACAAAAATAAAATTAACTAAATTTTTAGATGAAAGTAAAAACGTCCGACGTCTTTCGTCGGCCGCTGACGTTACACGTCATGTTTGAATTTCGAACACACGAACCTTTAAAAAAATAAGTTTACTTTTTTTCTTTTTTTTTTTACCGCGCTAAGGAACGCAACCCGATCTCCAAAATTCACTTGCTACCAAGTTTATTATTTGATACTTGGGGCGGATTATTTTTTTATACCGGCCTTACGCGGCGGCGTCTTTGCCTCTTTGTTAGATCGAGTTTTTATAATGTAGGAGTTGTTTGTACAGAAATTATTTAGGTATTTAAGTTCATTGATCAGATGGTTACAATATCGTTTGAAAGGTTTCTGTTATGATACCGCCGTATTATAATCGGTATGCGCTGCCGGTTTTGTACCTGTTATTTAAAATTGGAATAATTAGGCATAAATACAAGAAGCGCAGGGTCGTGGGACCTCACTCTTTATTTTGCGCATAGATAATGTCTTCTTACAGCCGTAATTTTATGTTATGTAATGTACCTATATGTCGCCTAAGAATTGACGTGATCCTAAAAGAAAAAACAGCAGTATTTCTTAATCAAAAACCCCTGTTCTTAAACTTCTATCTTGACAAAATATGTTTGACACGCTCTAAATATATTTTTCTTTAAAAATAACTGTGAGTATTTTTCTGCTTAATTTTAAACAGAGACATTCCAAACAGCCATAAATATTTCTTTCAAAATTCTCACAAATGTCGAACGATCATTCAAAATATTTTCTCACTAATTGTAATTTAAACTATCGCTATCTTGTTACCCATCGTTTTGGCGCGCGACGTCGCCTGGTGGTCCTCAAAACAGCTGACACTTTCTTAGAGCATCGAATTGTCAAAATGTCGACCGATCACAATTTTGGACCGACTTTGATTTTCCGTCCGAAAACCAAACTTGAAAACTAAATCCCGACTCTATTACTAAGCTGCCATGGTTTGATTTTGGTTAAAGTGTTATGGGATGGAATGACAAAAAGTAAATGATGATAAAGATAAGACGTGAGACGCCAAAATTCGTCCCGTAACCTTTTGTTGTTGATTTTTTGATGAAATTATTATTATGTAGATATTTTTTAGGGAATAATTGGTAGATATTTTAAAACGGTCTATTACTCATACATTTTATTTATTATTTAATTGTGACATCTAATAGGAAGCTACGTTATCCTGAGTGTTATTGGTTTTATTTTATTAAAAAAAACATGTACGTTAATTAAGAAAATTCCCGTGGATGAAGTCGCGAGTATATCTTATCTATAAATGCCTCTTATTTTCACACATAATCGGCAAGTATTTCAAATTAATTACTTATCGATAAGACTATCACAGATTCGGATTCAGAGTCGTTCTATATCCATGTAAACCAAAAATAATTATTTATAAACAAAAATTATGTCATTAATACTGTGTGGTCGGTACGCGTACGTACGTGTGTGTGAGGCCTAATTATTCGGAATAATCGTCGTGTATCGTTAATTAGTCGCGACGACTCTGTCGCGAGACCGCCCGCTAACACAGCGAATCTCAAACTTTCAATAAACATTTGTGATGTTAGCAATAAAACTGCAGTTAAAATAGAAAACAAAAAAATATATGTTTCTGACTACAAATTAAAGACATGCTCTATGTGGCTTGACGCTAAGATAATTGAGATGTAAAAATCGGCATGCCAACTTTACCTCTGACTGTAAAACAAAAACAAACAAAGCAACAGCAAATAATTAATAAAAAAACTTGCAAAGCATTCAACACATGTTATAATTTATCGAAATAAATGATTATTTCAGCCTCATTATGTCTTCACATATAAGGAAAGCACGAGACTTGCTGCTTACTCAAGAAGGATTTTTGCTTTAATAATTTTGAATCCTGGATCCTCATGAGGTTTTTCTTCACCAATGTCTGTGACGTCTATGATCAACTTAAAACGTACATCTGAAATGAAAAGGCACATTAGTACTTGCCCAATATCAAACCTACAACCTAATGCATGAGAGACGGTCACTTCATTCACTGGGACAACACAAAACCAACTAATTAACTGAATACCTATCTATCAAAATTGCCAAGGTCAAAACTTCAAAATCATCTAATTTTAATCCATCTCATAAACACCAGAAACTTTGAGTAACCATTAATAAATGATGGATCGAACGATGAGCCAAGGTGTCATGCCGGCGGGTCCTCTGATATACAATATTAATCGTTATCGCGCAATCGATTCGACCCAAATGTTTCGGCGGTTCATGGCACGTCACTAGTTGAAGCGTTTTTTTATTATGTTGGTATGAGAGCTTAGGTTACAAAGGTTTCTGTGAAATTGCTACGTGGTAAATACAGGTGCACTCCCTCTTTCCTCACTCTCATAGTCTGATGGGATGGCAATCCGAAAAGACCGGGGAGAGATCAAGCGCAGGAACCATGGCTTCACGTGCTTTCTGAGGCACAGGGGTGTCACACCACCAACTTCCAAACTCCGAGCTGCTACTGAGAAATTCCTAACGGAAAAAACCAATAACACTTTGCCCGACCTGGTAATCGAACACAGGACAACACACTCAGTCATCCTTGCAACAGCGAGACCAGTAGAACAGTTTCATGGTAAGTGGTGCACGGGATGGTGTTATTGTGTGAATGCTGCGTAGTGTTTGTGAGGATGGATGAATATTTGTTACACAATATCGCGAGAACAGCTTAACATATCTGGATGAAATTGGACACAGAGATGGATTATAGTCTGGAATAGCACATAGGCTACTTTTTGCCCCAGAAAAACGTGCGGATCCCGTGGTATAATAATATTAAATAAAACGCGGAGAAACTCTTCCGCTGAAGCTAGATAGATAATAAAGTTAAAAAAAAAACTCTTTTTGTCTCCCTTCATCAGTTTAATAATTAACCAATAGTTGAACATCCTCAGGAAATAGAGACGTCTGGTGCGTGGGGCGCACGCGCAGGCGCCGACATCACCCGAGCGTAGCCGACCTATTTGACCAATCGCTCGACTGACAGCGGTTAAGTTGTCACATTATACACATGAAGTGCGCCGTGGGTTTGCTTGTTTTCAAAACGTTTGGCATTTCGGGTCAATCTGGAAAGAAAAGGAAAATATTTTAAACTTAGGTAATAATCAAAGCACAAAGCTGATAAATAATAATAAAATTACAAGGTATGTACAATTTATAAAAGAAGAAGGGAAGCTCATAGGGCAGTAAAAGCTGCAATGGAACAAGTGCCTAAAAGGCAGGCAGCATTGCCACATTATATGGCAATGCTGAATATTTGGCTCAAGAAACGGCCAGAAATATGAAAATCGTTATCTGCTCTTGATTTTATCTCCCTTGGTGGGATGACAGCTCACCACACGCTCACTTCACCGAAATTAACCAAGAGAGTATTTACACAATAGTACCTACTTAGGAATTGATAGCTCATTTTATTGAACTGCATCGATCGAGATTTTACAGAGTAGCACTACAGACTTTTCATTTGTTAGGGTCCCAAACAAGACCCAATTACTAACCCCCACTGCCTATCTGTAGTCCTAGTCAGCGGGCTGTATCTCATGAACCGTACTAGGTATAGATTCTAAATTTTTATAGAGTATGTATTACCAATGGTCGTTATAAATACAGTATTAAATATTAAAAAATTAAATGTTCTCTCATACAAAAAAATATTATTTTAAGTGGAGTGGTAAATATTGTGTCCGACTAGGACTTGGACTTCATTTTTATCCATTGTCAGATCACTTGACAGAAGTCTTCCTTCATTTCTAACCATTGTCAATATAACATCATAACATTTTTTTGCTCTCGACCGCCCAGTAGCTTACAAACCATGCTATTATTAACTTGCCTTTGTCAAAATTTATTGGGCAAAAGTTAATTTTTGCATTCACCTCACTTAGAAAAACTTTTCCTCTTATAAACTACACATTATCGCTATGCAGATCCTTTAGACCTTATTGCCAATACATAAGGGTTATTTTCGCTTGGTTGGGGTGTTTGGAAAGTTTGTTAAAAACTTAGTAACAAAGAAATGCCATTATGATAATCCGTTTTCGGGTTCTATTAGTTGTTTGTTGTTTATAAATCGTTAATTTGTTTGAAAAATTTAGAAGTTTGCTTCTTAGAATAGTTGGAACTTAATTTAGGGCTCTTTACTTAAGTAATTTGTAAATTTTTAAGTATTTTTTACGGTTGAAACTTTAACCACGAATTAAAGTTTTGAAAAAGGATTTTAGGCGGTAAAAAATGAGTGTCTTGTAGTTCATTTGGATTGGATATTTTAATCTTTTTGTACTATGGTTTGAAATATCTCATCTTCGTAACGGAACTTTACTAACTTACCCTTTTTAATTTTAAAAAGAATTAAAGTTGCATACATCATTCGTAAAATACCAAAAAAAAGATCATTACATAGTATTAAGGCGAAGAATTGTTTAACAATAATTCTAGATCAGGCGCGCGCCCCCCGCAACCCGCACACACCCCGGTAAGTAAGCTTTTGCTATTTTATTTAGTCGGAAATGATAACTTGAGAAAATCCTTCTATTTTAAAGAGTATTTATAGACTTGTCTACAGAGCAAGTTGAGAGGCTAAAATCGGTCCCGTTTGCCCATAAGATGTGAATCTCTATTTAAAAAGAGGTATGTTTGATATTTTTTTCTCTGTTACTAAAGTTACTTAATCATGTAATGAAAACTAACAAAATAAGGCTTTCATCATGAACTATTCAGATCACCAACTCACATTTTTATACGTTTCGTAATTACTGACAAAAATAGAGATCGCTAATGCCAAAATTTCTAATTCGTCCTCTTAAACAAAGTCGCTCCCGCTGTCTGTGCGCTTAGACCTTTTAAACTCCGTAACGGATTTTAATGAAGTTTTCAGCAGTAGATAGAGTGATTAAAGATGCTACGACCAACGAGGGCGGAGCAGAAACAAAGACACAACTGAACACCGAGGGGTATTGAGCTAGTATAACATAAAATGAAAAATAAACTATCTAAATATCATTATCGCAGTGGGATACCCGCCACACTGTTCCCAATTATTCGTATTTCCTTTATTTGACGAAGTCGTAGGCACAGCTATTACAATTACTAAACTAGTAGATACAACAATAATGATGATACAATTTTTATTCCACATAGGATTCACTCCGGGCCTCACAACTCACCGTGTGACCACACAATTACCTGCACAGCCCCCCGCGGCTCGGTAGCAGAGGTCAAATTGTAATTTAATTAATTCTACATGTAACACCATACGTTTGGTACTCCTTTTTTGGTAAGCAATGTAATTGAACAATCTTACTCGTGAAGTCGTTACTACTATTGCGTATATTGGAAATTAGTAAGTAGGTAGATGCGAAGTATTCATTTATTTTTACTCGATTACGGCGAAAAAAAGGAGGGTTTTAATTTTGACCGGTGAGTATGTAGGTATGTGGCTATATACGTACGTACGTTCACCTGTTTCACATTTTAATCTCAATCTGTTAGAAAATACCTCTATCGTAATTACATTTTTGACATTGATTGTCGCTGAGATGAGATTGCGACTACATTTTGAAAGTTTTTATTAGCCTTCAATGGGATGACACCTTAGCTCACATAACTTAATTTCATCGAGTGTGGTTATTACAGATTAGGTCGGTCGTTTAGTTTTTGCTCTTTATTGAACAAAACATCCGTTGTACAATTCCATTAAGTTCTGATAGATATTAGATGATTTGCACTGAAGGAACTGTTATAATCTCAAGTCATTAGTTGTATTTGGGTGGTCTGTGTCTTGAGTAGATGATTTTAAAATAATCCTTAGATGTGCTAAATTCAATTCAATAAAAGCTTATGTGGTGTGGCGAGGCTGTGTGATTTTATGTTTTTTTCCTAACATAATTGCAAGGTTTTGCAATCAACTCTAAATATAAAAACAAAAATGAAGACACATGCACTAAGAACTATTTTCTCTCACAGTGCCTACCTACCAAGTATTAAAATGGCGGCCCATAGTTTATGATTGATGGAACTTATAGTTTATTACTTTGAAGATCACCTTGTTAGTCGATGGGTCATACATTCATTTTTATTAATCAAAATATTTGTACTATTGCGTATAGAGAATTGGCATAGCTTGGAAAGGTAGTCATAGATCCAAATGGTCTACTAGAAAAGAGCTGGCAAGATGGTCAAAGCAAAGAAAACATTCTCAGATGGCAATTTAAAGACAAATAGCCTCCGCCCCCTACTTCGTCCGCGTTAAAGTTAATCTATTATCTCACGGGAAACGTACATTTTTCCGGAATGAAAGTAGCCTATTTTCTAATCCAGACTAGCTATAATCTACCTCAGTGCCAAATTTCATCCAGATCAGTTCAGCTGTTTTGGGGTGATTGAGTAACAAATATCCATCCAAAGAAATAAGATTGCTGGCTTTTTTTGTAAGGATGGGAAATCATCAACCCCATTATTTAAGAAAGACACTACACATATTCTGTTATCATATCAACCTTTAAAGAGCCGACAAAAAGTGTCTGGCAAAAACGTGTGTTGATCAATATTAAATGACGTTGGTGTGAAGACTCCACGATCTTAAACCATAACCCAATCATGCATTTCACACGGAAATCAAAGCAAACAGTAGCAAAACAAATTCAGTTATCGAAATACTAAAGTTAACTAGTAACATTGACCTCTACAACACAACTTTAACTAAACACCTATCTCTATCGATTGCCACGCAATTTTCAACCTTATAACTGACCTCTTAAGGCAAGACTTCCAAGATTGATGATGTTTGAGAACGTAAATGTATTTTTGTATTCAGGTTAGAGCTCACAGCTGTCAAGATCCGCTGGACCGTATGATGGGAGCTCCCAAGATACGTCCAAACTTAAGATATGTTATATGAAATAGTCTTGTTTTTATTTCTGATTTATTAACCACATTCTGCACGCGACTATGCCCGCGTAGATGGCAAGGGTACTATAGAAAATAGTCTATTATACTTGGCAATAAGATTTTTTGTAATCTGACTAGGTTTTGCAAGATACCCTCTTACAAACAAAAAAATAAAAGACAAACAAACTTTGTCGCTTTATACGAGTAATATTGGTAGGTACAGATGCTATCATTGAGGACGTATATTGCAATTAGTAAAGTGAACTTTAATCTTATTGCAGAAAAAGATATATCTCAATGAGAGAAACATAAAAAATTGATTACAACGATTTTAAATCATGACAAAATTTACTTAAGATCACAAATAGCCGATGCCTATTGACCTCTTGATCAATCTTCCAGACAACTTATCAGGGTTAAAGTGAGTATTTTAGAGTAAACTTCAAATACATTAAAAGAGGGTTTAGACTTACAAGGTAGGTATCTATAAAAATATTGCTAAATATGATTTGCATTAACATGTTACCTACGCAGACTGTCCTCATGCATGCTCTTAAACATTTTGAATTCTGAAGTAATCTCCTTAAACCGTAATTTTTAATATCAAGGTGGTACACCGGCTACTATATCAACCACTCATAGAACCACGGATTACAAAAATCCGATATTACTGACCAAGGACCGTACCGCGGTCACTTTTACTTACAAAAAGAACTTCAACAATGTTCTTGAGGTGTCGGCTTCACAAACAAACACCAACATACAAACCATTTATGCTCTAGTGCATATCCATTACATGCAACAATTGTATTTAAATCCTCACTAGGCTGCCGATACGACATCGCCTTTGCCTCGCCGCAAATTAAAAAAAAAACTCCGGCGCCGAATTCTAAGTGACCATTGGTGCGTTTGAATTTGGAAGGCGTATTAGGCTCATTGTGCAGCAGTAGACAAATGCGTAGGAGTGATTGAATTTTTAAGTAGTTTGTTTGTAAGTTTTTTTGGAATTTGCTTAGATTTTGCCGATTTTACTTTAATAAAAATATCAGAAGAGGGAACAAAATGGTGGTAGTTTTACAAGATTTATCCAAAAACTTGACTCTGACTTTGGTATTATTACCTATTTGGGACAAGTGCGCCACACTATTCTTAACCACTGCAACTCCTGAAACGCAGAATCGACCGTGGCGACCACCAGAAAAGAGCCTAAGCAATGAAGCAGTCTGATTTTAGGTGACTTCTCAATCATTGGAAGACTATCGTAGCCTTGCGAAAAAATTTGAAAAACCACCCGAAATACTATTGTTATAGGGTTTTTTTCTGGATTAATTCTTCTTCCATCTTCCTACTTTAGAACATCAACTTACGCTTCATTTGACCTCTCCACCGCCTAATCGTTGGTGTTAGACCCACATTCCGAGTAATGGTCACGTTCACTGGTTTTCAATCGATTTACTTATGAAGGCGTAATGTATGACCAGCTGTATGCACACAATGGGCTTGGAGATTTTCTGGAGTGATGCCTCTTAATAAACACAATGCGGAGGTTTTAGATGGAGTGGGCATGTACCTATATTAAGTACCGTCGATTATCAACTAACAATTCTGTGAAGAAAAAAATGATCCTGAAAGTGCTACTTAAAATATTTTTCTCATCAGAATGGAAACTAAAAAAGTATATGAGGCAAGTTATCATGATTAATCAGTGTTCAATCGTATATAGGTATGTTGCAAAAGGCAAAGTAAAATCTTCGAATGATTTTAGATCATACTAAAGTTAGATGTTGTGCAGTTCTTTTGTAAGAAATGTACTCTTATGCAAGTGACTAATTCACTATAATCAATTTATGTACTTAATCAAGGTACATAAATTGATTATAGTTTATAGTTTAAGAATCCAACTGCTGTTGCAGAAGAACGCAGGTCACCGACATAAAAAAAAGTATAACCCAGTAGCCCTATGTTCAGCAGTGGTCTTCTGTTTGATATTGATGCTGATGATCTTATCTCTGCTTAGTGAATAAGTCATTTAAGTGCTATAGCAATAAATAAATGAATATTACTACAGTACCATTGTTTCCCACAAAATGTTTAAGTATCTATCCCTACAATCTCATTCATTTGCAAGATATATTACATCGGTGACATACGCCACACGACGTTTGAATATTATAACTTCATCCTAATCACAATATATGCTTCATTAAAAAAAACATGGGTACCAAAATAACCCACCAAAATTAAAAAAAATACTCCTAGCTAAAGCTCCATCCAATGTACCTCGTGTAACACGCGTCCTGGGAGGTTTCGGCACTTTGTGGGATTATCCAGGGTGTATCTGCAATCCGTGCATTGTGGCGTAGGGCAGACAAGCCGCCGCAAACGATTGTCGGTTCCATACACTTGTCGGCTGATATAATGGATTTGGATTTGGTGTTTGGTAGTGATACTGCCGACATTCTGAGCAGATACTTCGCTTTCTTAAGTCGTGTCTGCATTGCTACTTTATCTAAGAAATAGCAGTTGATTGTCTTCGCAATATATGCTTTTACACCTCGTCGGAGGAGGCGTTAAGATCCGAAATATTTTATTTTAGTGCACCTCCTATAATTTCTTAAACCTGAGTTCACGAACATTTTATTAAATTATTTATTGTTTGTAAGCGTTTGATCTTCACATTGTAAGTGTCAAGGACTGAATTAGTCACTACAATCTATCAAATTATGTTTATGTAATGAAGGTTAAACTAGTACCCAAGTAAGGAAGACATGAAGAGTAGAAGAGTGAAGAGAATAACACCTTAGCGTTAATATTGAAAAAGAATATTCTAGTCAAAATAACAAAGCTAACAACAGTAACTCTAAATATAAAACTAGCTCCATCTTTACACAATCAATCATTTCAGATGGCCATATCGTAGTCGCAATAAACTTGTAAGTTATTGATAAACTTGACACAAAAACCATTCGCTAATATTAATATTAACACCAATACCAACATACAAAGGCAAAAAGAATCAACAAAAGAGGATACATCGAGGATTTTTTACAAGCAGAAGAATTTCTTTGATGCGCGGGCGCTGCACACAAGTAGAAAGTATCAATGTAACATAAGCTTAATTATCAATTGAAAATCTGGTAATGAATGCTTATATAGTGCTTCTGGAGCTTTAGGGTTGCCAGTTATTTTATCAATTAGTCCCTGTATTTTTTCTCTATTTTTAAGATTTACCCGTTTTTATCCTTTATTGGCTGTGGTGTTTTTGACATTATTTTGACACATCTTTTCCTGGTCCTGAATCAATGTCAATGGTTAAAGATTCATAACAAGCTCTTGAGCGCCAAGCCTGACTGTGATGTGTTCGCGGACACAATATGGAAGACGATCTTGTCAGTATGTTCGGAGTGTTGTGAGATGAGGGAGCGTGTCATCATCATCATCTCAGCCATAGGACGTCCACTGCTGAACATAGGCCTCCCCTTTAGATCTCCACATATACCGGTTGAAAGCGACCTGCATCCAGCGTCTTCCGGCGACCTTTATTAGGTCGTCTGTCCATCTTGTTGGTGGACGTCCTACGCTGCGCTTGCTAGTCCGTGGTCTCCACTCTAGCACTTTTCGACCATCGGCCATCTGCTCTGCGAGCGTGTGATTGTCTTTAAATATTATATTTTATGTCTTTAACTAATGGAATTGGCCAATGGCCGTTTCATGTTAAATAAATAAATAAACAAGCATATTTTGATTAAGTATGTTGATTTCATTTTAGACGTTCGCCATTTCTACACATTAGGACATACTTCCTTTTCTGTTGCGGATGTAGCCTTAAAACTCTCGATTTTCTAGAACCAATTTTTTTTTTTGTTCAATCTGTACTGCCTCACTGCTGGGCAAAGCCCTCTCCCAACAT
Organism: Caradrina clavipalpis; assembly: GCA_932526535.1. Lineage (NCBI taxonomy): Eukaryota > Metazoa > Arthropoda > Insecta > Lepidoptera > Noctuidae > Caradrina > Caradrina clavipalpis. Next base: position 8,575,876 of record OW052105.1, read on the forward strand.
AATTATTGTAAAATATTTCTCTTCAACACTTATTTCCCTCAACTCATCAGCACCAACCCTGATCGCGCGTCTCATTCGGTAGTGCACAAAGCCAAAGCGGCGAATCAAAGATGGCGGCTCATTTGATGCGCGCGCGCACCGCTGACCGCTCTCTTTTCAATATCGCCTTTTGATTTGCCGTTTCCCAGTTTTGTTAAGGCGAAATAAATGAAGTATTTGTTGTTAATGTTTTGTAATTGATACCGTACGGTACTTAGCTGCTGAAGTTTTCCTTAAGTAAGACCAGATCTTTGTGTGTCTTGTTTTAGAAGATGCAACGGTATCATCATCATCATCATCATCATCATATCAGCCGCAGGACCTCCACTGCCGCACGTGGCCGCATCCCGCATAGATTTCTTAAAGGAGCGGTTGGAAGCGGCTTACATCTAGCGTCTTCCTGCGGTCTTAATCAGGTCGTTCGTCCACCTAACAGTCTAGTCTGTCATAATCTTCTTAGGTGAATTTTGTTGAAATAAGTGTGAGATGAGCTAGCGTCGCACCTCATGCTAACCTGCCACTTAATGACAGCTCACGTCAAACTTTTACCACAAGTCACCAAGAGAGATTTCGCAAAATAGCACCGCTGATGAGATTTACAATAGCCCAGATGCAAAAAAAGATACTTGTTTTGGTCTAAGATCACAGTGTCACACTCGTATATTATTTTAACATGGCTGATATTTGGGAAAAGATAGAGAATATGTTGTTAAAAGGGCTCTTTTTCCCCTGATTCCGAAACGATACGAGCAAGCCCGCGTACCTTATTAACTACATATTCCTGTATGTACTCTCAAAGTTTCGCAACTAACCAATCTCAGTGCATTTTTTGAATAAACAGAGTCTATAAGAATCTGATAACCTTTTCTTGTACATAAGCAGTCGATTTAAAACCAAACTAGTAAAAGTAAAGATATACCTACCTGTACCTACTCATGATTCAACTGACACGCAGCATTGTGCGCGGTCGACAGCAGATTATCTCCACAAACAGAGATTGGCCCCTCGCTGTGCCCGTCAGGCTCCCGTGCCCGTGCGTGTACGCAGGTAGCGTTAGCAGCGGAAGTTGGGATATTATTGCTGGAAATATAATGTTATAAGATTTTATTAAAATTATTGTAATTTTTGGTGAAAAATCTCTTATATATTTTTATTACAAACATATTTTATCAAACGTATTTCTGAATATATTTTTTAGTAAAAATATTTTTCGTTACATAAGGTTAAGTAAAGAGCATAGGCAGACATGTCTTCTTACCGTAGTTTATTATTTTTCCCGAAAATAGATCACTGCTGATCGGGTGTATGATATTTTTTTTATAACCTGATGTGCATTTCTTTAAATACTCCCTCAGTAAATTTAGCTGAAGTGAATTTGAGGTGAGCTATCAATTCCCTAGCATCAGATGGGCTGACAGTTACTGCTGTTCTGAATCAGTATTGCTTATCAGCCAGTTTATATTGGTACTGATATCCCAGATTATTTGAATCTGTGACTCATTAGTTTTCTCAGAAACAACAAGGGAATAAAAAAAAAACCATCACGCCTATATTCCTCGAAGGGTTAGGCAGACTTTGACTTTGACTCTAATAAAAAGTTAATCCTGCAGCTAACAATAGAGCCGATAACCTTGAAACGGCTGAACCGTTTTTAATAAACATCTAGAAACCATCGCTAGGAAACTTGCTTTCAAATAAAAAAGAACCGCATTCAAATCGGTTCACCCGTTTAAGAGCTACGGTGTCACAGACAGACACGTCAAACTTATAACACCCCGCTTTTTGAGTACGGGGTTAAAAATACCTATCTACTAAATAAAAATTATATTTAACATACTTGTTTTGCTACCACTCCTTGGTCTGCGCAGTGACAGTGGTGAGGTCTTCAAGCTGTCAGGAGCACACCAGTTCATCTGTAGTCTGCGAGCTCCGCTGGAATGTGGACGTTTGATTACTTATTAATTACGAAGGTTTAATCAAGTGTCTATCCTTCTTTTGACTATCAGCTCTGCATACTTGGTAGGTAGATAACCAGGCACAACACAAGGATCATGGGCTAAGAAAGGGCCTGAGTTAAATGGACGATAGGCGTCTTGCCAAAGCCTGTTTATTTTCCCATTTTATTGACATACCATCACGCCTGTTATCCCGGAAGGGTTAGACAGAGGTGGAGCAATGTACACTCACAGTAAGCCGTTATGTTTAGGTCCCATGGTGGCGAGCCTATTGTCATTAACCGGGCACAAATCCTAACTCCGAGCTGCTACTGAGAATTTCATAAAAAACCCAATGGCGCTTTGCTCGAGCATGAAATCAAACCCAAGACCTCTAGCATTGCAGTAGCGCTTAGCACCACTAGGCCAACGAGGCAGTTCAAAAAGGAATTTATTTTGGTGTATGCGGCACTTATAGATAACCATCAAATATTTTTTTTATTAGGAAACCAGACGGTAGCTCACTTGCTGCAGTGCCCAAGGTGTCCTGCCTGACCTGTAGTGCTATTCTAAACAGTTAACTGCGAAATCGTTTCTGAATCCGCGGTGAGATTGAGAGCGAGTTCGACAATCTAGCGCCACCACATGATGACGTAAGTGAGAAGTATTATATCGAGTGAGTGGTTGGCCCTTTTTAATAGGATTTGATATTCTGCGAAGCAAGCGTGACTATCGAGATGACTGTCGAAGAGATTTGCCTATTTCAGAATAGCATAGCTGTACTGTGTTAAATTCTTGTAAATTGGAAATGAGGTATGAAAAAGGCGGTTTTAAGAGTGTATTGCTCAGATATTGCTAGTTTAAATATACCGGAGGTTATAAGTATTAACTACTTTGGAGGAATGAGAAACAGGGTGTAAAGTTTCTCATCCTCTATAGAAAAGGGAGGATCCTCCGACCAGACGGATGTTGTATCTGGTGGGCTACCGCCTGGCGGTTGATGTCGGGATTTTGTACGTATGCTAATGTCGCTGCAAACTTTCATAGCGCGATCTAGGCAACGTCAGTTTTTGCCGTAGTCGTTCGCATGCTGTGCGATAGATGTCGCTACAACTAGTTTAGATAAAAGAAAAAGAAATTGAAAAACACAATGTTAAGAAAAGCCTTTAATGGTATAATAAAATCTAAAACAGTAGAAGTCTAAGTATTAATAAAAAATAGACAAAATAAGGACCGAAGGACCAAAGGACCGAATCATGTAGGTATGACAATTTACTACTTCTTCCATTCATTCAGGCGTCGAACATTTTATACCTAAAATAGAAAGTACTGGCCAAAAACCAAAAGTACTGTTTTCTAGCGGGAAATAACTTTCTGAACATCGTTTTCAACTAAGGTCTATAATTAACTCCTTAGGTTAAACATGACTTTGAAAATTCAAAAACAAAACTCCCGAGTTGTGAAGCATTACAAATTAAACACGTTTAAAAATGGCAAATAGTGTTAGGCCCACGTTCACCAAAATCACTAACATCGTCACAGCTGATTGTAGCCCGCCATCTTACTTCCGAACTATACTTAAACAACGGGTCGCCGCTGTTTAAATTTTCTGTCACTTAGGCAACATCTCAACGCTGATTAACGTTTATAAGTAAGATTTTTCGCCTGAGACACCGTTGGAGTTGTTGCTATGTGAAAAATAATTGATTTTTAGTCAAGGATTTGAGAGTTAATCAATTGATAAGTAGCTAAGTATTATTTAGCGTTATTTTTATAAGTAAGGCTGATTTAGCGCTAAATGTGTTTAAATTATCATTTTGACTGTCACCTTCCAGCAATGTGACAGGGATGCAATGATGTTCTAAATACGAAATGTATTTAGACACTAAATGTACTTAGTGATTGGTGCAAGTGGGCCTTTATGTTTAAGTTTGTGTATGTAAAATTGCTTATTCGTTTCAGTGGCATCATCCAAACGGCTAATGGTTTTTATATATTGTTATGCCGCCCTGGTGCCATTCAAAAAAGATAAAAACTTTGTAGTCATAAAAATACAGTAATAGTTCCAATAGTCAGTTTCTAAAAAGAATACCAATTAAAAGGTTAAAAAAATTATAAACGGTCTTGAAACAAATGTTAGTGACAAAAAACTAAAAATTCAAAACAAAATTACTTTTCAAGCATGATGCAGTCAAATGGCATTAAATCTGAGTTTGAATTAAAATATCTACCATCGACGGCATCGCAAGCACTTGATAAGTACTTGTAATGGTATTTCGAATTTTTAGTTTTCAGTCTTGTTTTTTGACCTTTAGTTTCTTTCTATAAGCCATTATATGACGTATTCGTATATTCGCCCCAAACCTTGGATGTTTTTAAAGTTTCAAAGTCATATAGCAGCGAAGAGGTTAATCGTAGACTTTCATTGTAGTAGTGAAAAATGTCCAGAAGTTTACTTCCCGTATTTTTTGGATTCTGACCAGCACTTTCATTTCTGGGTACGATCTGAATGATCTCCTTTGAATACCGACATCAGTTCTTGTAATATCAGAAATCTCATTAATACTATATTTTTTTCAGGATTGCATAGTTGTTTTACATTTCAAACGAGGAGCTATTATGATTAATCGATAACTTTTTAAAATTTTCTGTCTCACGGAGACTCTTCACAATTTCAATAAAACCACTCTGATGAAGTTTTGTTCAGATAAAAACTGCAATTAGCATCTTTGCCACACATGCCCATTGTCTTGCCTTCGCATTTTGATTTAACTAAACTCTTCCCAGACCCCTGCTCTCTTCCCTGATCCAAAATCTTGCGTACCGTAAGAGAGCTAGTAGCTACTTAGACTAGTTGCTGGCTCATTTTGTGGACCATCAGCTAATAGTTCACTAGCACACCATCCACTAGGGTAAAGCTCTCCGATCCAACCACGCTCCAACTCACCCAAAAGTTGACTCCAAAACGATATGCAAGTTGCAGGATTCCCTTTATACTTAATGGATGAGTAAAGCATGAAGTCTAGATCTGCTGAAGTCTGGGCAAGCAGGGTGATGCATGGAGGGGTCTGGGTGGAATCGGACAGGCGCTATGGAGTTGGTGATAAATTTCGTTGATGTTCGGTGAAGAGATCGGCTCATGCGTTTACAGTTGTTTTTTTTACTGCGGGATCGTATCTGTTGCGTCTCTTCTGGCTCTTCACAATCTGTAGCAATCGTTCTGGATCTTCTATCACTTTTATGATCCTTATAACCTAAGCCGTAACGAAAGTCTTTCAGGTAGTTGATAACTGGGACTAGTGTTTGCTTAAACACCGTTGCAGTTGTAAGCGGCAGCATTCTGGGCTAGTAAACAAGAATTTTTGTACTTCTAAATTTCAACTGTAATCGCAATAAAGATTTTTAAGAATGATTTTGTGTAGTTAGAATTTTGTGGCGTTTTCTTAGTTTTTTTTTTTGCTACCATGTCATTTTTCAACGACATTTCCAACTCTTCATTAGTGGCCATTGCAAATGTCCTTTTTGCTCTTTGACAGGTAAAGTACATACGTACTATTTCCATGCATGTGGTGATAAAAAAGATTAAATATATGTGGGATACAAGTCAAAGAAATAAAAATCACCGTCTTGTTTCAACACGTGTATTGCACTTCGTTCGTCGTTATTTGAATGCTCACCCCGATCCATTCGCTCCTGTCACACTCCTGTCAACACTGTCAAACCTCTCACTCGCACATCTTACCTTCTCGTTCATTCCTTTTGCGTTCCATTCCTACATTCGGCCGTCCTGACATTATGTCTGTCCTCAGACATTCATCTCGCATTCATTATGTTTCCTCATACAGTACAACTCGTCTCACTTTCATACACCTTCATTCCACACCTAACAATTCTTTAAAAAGCTAAATAGGTACACAAAAAAAATAAAACAGTTCACAAAAGTATGATTACCCATAGGCCAGATAACCTAGACTCTCCTAACAAACAGTTTACCGTTACATTGCTCACACTAAGTTTAAAAGAAATAGAATAATTATAAATAACATCTTTTTAGAATATACCTGTATACAATGCTCCATCTTAATAATATTAACCATAACCAGGTAACAAGTAAATACTAAACCTTTAATGTTGTAATAAGACACTATGATGTAATTAGAAGTTAACAACTTATACCTCTATAACAAAATTTACTTTATACATCTTCCCAGAACATAACCAAATATTGCTTTGATATTATTAAATAAAGATTACATAGACACTGTTTAGTTCACCTAATTTCACCTTAGACATCTGCTATCCATATACCATGACAATGAACACAGTACACAGTGAATATATAATTAACAAATAAATTCATCATACATCCATCATCTCATACTATCCGCATTTACTTCAAAGAATACCTCCTCATTCTGAATTTTCTTCATCAGTAGGCCACCTCTTCATATTATCAGCCGAGCTTGAGGTCTTCACAGGGCCTTCAGTAGAACTCTCTGATTTTTCTAAATCATAACGGTCATTTCTTTTCACCTTCACCACCCTGTAGGGTCCTAGGTACTTCGGTTTCAATTTAAGTCCTGAACCAAACTGAGTTCTCTTTATAGCTACTTTATCTCCAATATTGTATTTAGAACTATCCTTTCTCTTTTTGTTAAAACTTCTTGTATTCTCATCCTGTACTTTCAATATTTGTTCTTTAGCTTGTTTCCGGAGTTCTTCCCTATCTCCACTGAACTGCTCTATATCTTCTTCTTGTAGTAATTCCTGTAAATGGACATCTTCTTTGGTACGCATTCTTGTTCCTGTTAACAATTCAAATGGCGTCGTTCTAATGCTTCTCTGAAATGTACTGTTGATGGCTCTCTGTGCCTTGCTTATGTGTTTATACCAAAGGCTGGGATTCTCCAGACACAACTTTGTTAACAGCGGAATGATGATTCTATGTATGCGTTCAACCTGGCCATTGCCTCGTGGAATTCCTGTAGTTATAGTTAAATGTTGTATGTTTTCTTCCTTACAATACTCAGCAAACTCATGGCTGGTGAATGCAGTGCCCCTGTCAGTGATAATTCTTCGTGGGTTCCCGAAGGTCTGCTGGTGAATCTCTAACTTGTTTAACGTCTCCCTGCTAGATGTAGATTTAGTTGGAAATAGCCACACAAATTTGGTAAATGCGTCTACTACGGTCAGTATGTAGTTATACTGTTTACTAGTCTGGGTCAGTGGTCCTACATGATCAAGGTGGATAGTATCCAATGGAATACTTTCTTTCTCTATAGGATGCAGAAATCCTTCTTGTTTCCCTTCTTTCTTCGTAGCCAACAAGCATGGGATGCATGTTATAATGAAATCCTCTATTTTCTTATCTAGTCCCTTTATGTAATATTCCTTTACAATTATTTCTTTCATCTTCTTCTTTGAAAAATGTCCCTTACTATGTACTCTCTTCAATATTTCTTTTTCCATCGTTTTAGGTATTACAAGCAATTTCCTATCTTCCTTGTAGAGTACACCATTTTCTAGCCAGTAATCTTGGTATGATTTATCCTTTAAAACTTCTTTTATAGCCATCAGCCCCTCATCTTGATTTTGCGCTTGCTTCACCATATCATGTAAAGTTGTTACTCCTACATATGGATAACGGCTTAACGCATCTGCATGTCTCATTCTTGATCCCGCTCTGTGTTCAACTTCAAAGTCATACTCATTAAGAAATAGTACCCACCGTGCCACCTTTGCAGTTAGATCTTTTTTCTTCAACGTCATTTGAAATGCCTTGCAGTCAGTTATGATTTTAAAATGTACTCCATATAGGTAGTGCCTGAACTTTTTCACACCTTCTATTATCGCCAACACTTCGAGCTCATAGCTACTATACCTACTCTGGGCGTCGTTTGTCTTGCAACTCATATAATGGACAGGATGTAGTCCTGTGTCTGGCCAATGTTGCATGAGAATGGCAGAGTATGCCACACCGGAGGCATCTGTGTGCAATTCAGTTTTCAATTCTGGAACAAAAATCTTAAGTACGGGGCCTGAAGCCAGTTTCTTCTTTAATATCTGAAAGGCTTGCCTTTGCTCTTCCTCGAATATAAATTCTTTTCCTTTCTTCAATAAATCTGTAAGGGGTTTGGCAATTAAAGCATAGCTTTCTATGTATTTTCTAAAATATGATGTCAGGCCAACAAAACTATGTAGTTGTTTGACATCTCGTGGTTCTGGGTACTTGAGAACTGCATCTGTCTTCTCTGAGCTTGGTTTTATTTCTCCATCTTTCACAGTATGACCTAAGTATTGAATTTCCCTCTTAATCAGCTCAGCTTTCTTCCAGTTTATCTGCAGACCATACTCTGAAGCTACATTGAGTACCAACTGCAGTCTCTCAACCGCCTCAACTTCGTCTTTAGCTGTAATGACAATGTCGTCAATAAAAATCATCATAACTCCTTGGGAAATTAATTCCCTAAATATAATGCTAACATACCTCATAAAATACTTCGGGCAAATGGACAGACCGAACGGAGCCCTAAGAAATTCAAATTGCCCGTGATGTGTGACAAAAGATGTGTACTGGATAGACTCCTCTGAAACTCTCAAATGAAAGAACCCATTTTTTAGGTCCAGCACGCTGAACACCTTTGCACCACATAGCTTATCTATTATTTCATCAATGACTGGCAAAGGAAATTCATCCTTCACAATTTTTTTATTTAACAACCTGTAATCTATACAAGTCCTGACTGTGCCATCTTTCTTCTTGACTAGTACCAAAGGACTCGAATATTCTGAAAAGCTTACCCTCACTATGCCGTTGTCAAGCCACTCCTTTACCTGCTCTTCAACCATCTTCTGCTCAACTAAAGACAATCGTCGTGGTCTCTGAGCGATAGGCACATCGTCTTTAAGGGTAATCCTTAACTGGATTGGTGCCTCCTTCACTTGCACTGGATTATAACTTTGAACACACTGCAACACCTTTTGTTTTACAGCTGGATCAAGTATGTGCTCAAGGTCAACCATTGTATCTGAAAAATAAGTAAATTTAGACATCCATTCATCCCTTTTAGGCAATAGTATCACTTTCTCTCCGTTCATTATCATGGTAATATGTTTTAACAATTCTTGACCTAAAATCAGGTCAAATGGCATGACCTCCCTACTTACAACGTGAAATATTACATTAATAAACTCTATGCCGTCAATTACAATATTAGTAACCACTTTTCCTAAAGACTTCACTTTTGAATGTCCAAGTCCAGTAAGCGTCAATTCATCTTTATTTATTTCCACACCGATCGCGACACAACTCTGGTAGGACATGAGATTTACGTCGCTCCCTGAGTCCACTAACGCGTTCATTGTTGTTTGCTTGATCATCACATTTTTCATCGGCTTTCCATTATTTTCTTTATTTTGAACTTTCATAACCTCGCATTCAGTTGATCTGTCAGCTGACACCGTCACGTCTGTCACTGTCATTACGTTGTCATTATCATCGGCGTCCTCTGTCGCCGCCATGTTGTTGAAGTGGGATTGCTGCTTTACCGACCGACTAACCATAGAGCCGCTTGTCACCATAGGTTTTTGAGTTTTGGAGGAGAACTGTTTTGTCGACACTGACGTTGCTTCCGCTTTTTCACCGTTTCCTTTTTCTGTACAATGACTCCCGATATGACCAAATTTATTACAGCGAAAACATTTTATGCCGTTTGGACACGAACTCGCCACATGATTTAAATCACCGCAATTATAGCATCTTTGGCGTTGAAATCGCTTTTCACCGCCGGCACCTTTTTCTTCTTTGTTTCTCCCGCCATTATTGTTAACCGCCGGGACTGTTCTAAGCTTCTGTACTTTGCTTTTCATTTTCTCGTACTGGATCAATTTTTCTTTCAGCACTGGAAACGTGGCAGACCCATATAATATAGCCTTATTTGTCTCGTAGTCCGGTATTCCGTCAATAATATACTGCACTGACACATAGTCGGGGAATTTAGCTCTGCGACCTAGTTCCTTCATAACTAACATATATTGATAGTAGGTCTCATCCTTGTGTTTTTTTCGCGCCGCCATTACTTCGTGCATCTCCTTAACGTTAACAGAATCTGGGAACTCCTTTTCCACCGCCGTCTTTAGCTCATTATACGTCTTAAATGTTTTTTCACTCTTCAACCACAGGGCCGCCGTGCCCGTGAGCGATCTCCGTGCTATAATCAGCTTCTGCTGATTGGTCCACTGAAATATTTCGGCGTTATCTTCCAAATCTTGTGCCCACTTCGACGATGACACCGTTTTATCGTCGCCGCTGAATTTAGTGATACCATCCATGCACCACGCCGACATTGGCAATTCGGAGCCGTCGTTATTCTTCTTACTCGGACTTCCATTACCCGTCATTTTTCGTCTTGCACGTGTTAATCGTCGCTGCCGTCGTTTTATTGAATCGTCGTAGATGCACTTCTTTGACCCTATCCCGGACGAGCCCCCAAATTTGTGGGATACAAGTCAAAGAAATAAAAATCACCGTCTTGTTTCAACACGTGTATTGCACTTCGTTCGTCGTTATTTGAATGCTCACCCCGATCCATTCGCTCCTGTCACACTCCTGTCAACACTGTCAAACCTCTCACTCGCACATCTTACCTTCTCGTTCATTCCTTTTGCGTTCCATTCCTACATATATGACGTCTTCACCTATTTTGCGAAGGATGGACAGAATAGATGTTCATTACCTAGGTAATTACACCAGAACGGCTGAACGGATCTGGATAAAATTTTGCCCTAGATACATTATACTCTAATCATTCTGAAATCAACTCAGACGAAGTCGCTAGTAGAAGCTAGTTTTCTGATAAATGAGAACAAACTGGAACAGAGGCAACAGCTAAAGAATTTTAGGCCCTACATGGATACTATTTCCATGTAAGGGTCGCTATACAAGTTGGTGGCCCTTTAGGGCTCGGCATTCTCAAAACTAATAGTTAATTTGAACCCCCGACTCAAAAAGAGGGGTGTTATAAGCTTGACATGTCTGTGGCACCGTAGCTCTTAAACGGGTGAACCAATTTGAATGTGTTTTTTTATTTGAATGACTTTTTGAAAGCGGGTTTCCTAGCGATAGTTCTTAGATATGTCTGATATCAGAATCGGTTCAGCCATTTTAAGGTTATCAGCTCTTTTGTTAGCTGTGATAGGGATCATTATTCGTCTGTCGGCGGTTACTTAAAAAAAAAAATATAATTACATTATTACTACTGCCTAAAACCTGGCTTTTTTAAGTAGTAAGTTAGAAAATAGGTTGAATTTTTATGCGTTTATGGCCAAACCAGAACTTGATAAGAAATAGCGATGAATATTCAAAAGAGTCTTAGGACTTAGGTGAAAATATGCAAAAACAAAACAACTGGAAAACATTGATGATTGAGAATAACTTTATTTTAATTATATTGTAAGTTCAATGGAAAAATGGTATCATAAGGATATCCCAGCCAATCACGTTCCATCGTTCTGATTTCTCCTCAAAAATCTGAGATAGGCCAGCGGATTCTTCTTTTTCGCAATCCCAAAATGTTCTACATCCAAGCGAGCTCTGTTGCACATTGGTTGATAGAGGACTGGTAGTCGCTGTGACTCCTTCTCAGCTCGATCCTTATCCTTCTCTAACCTATTCTTCTCGCTTTTGTCTCCAAAATGTCTCTTGCTCGTACCAGAAGACACGAAGCTTTTAACGCATAGACATTCTAATCTATTCATCATATTTGAGCCTCTTGGAGGTAATGTCACAGGTAAGAGAGTAAGGAATCGTATCATTTTGAATTCGGATCTTGACGATGGCTTTTACATGTTAAACTGGGATTATGGATTTGGGATTTTCAGGTTCGGTCGGGGGGGTCGGATTTTTTGTTAATGCATTTTTATACAAATTAATTCATTACAATTTAAAATGGGTACATTTTAAACAACAAAGATTTAAATTACAAACATGATGGACGAATATTTTGTGCTTAATTTCTTTGGCACATGATGACAAGTGACAAATAGTGAAAAAAAGAAATTTGACAGCTTAGATTGCTAGCATGAATATTGTCAAAGATTGACAGTGTATGCTATAAAACTTTTTTGGTGGAAGCGGGAAATGAATGGACTGTCCAACACAAAAATATTTTTTTATTCGTAACAGGAGTTCCTGAGATTAGCACGTTCAACCAACCAAACAAACAAACAAACAAACTCTTCTGCTTAATAATATTAGTATAGACAGGAAAACATTATGATACAAGTAAGCTAGATTCTAGATTATATTTTTTCATGTGCTAGAAGGTCATCTTCAGTTAGGGTTTGCAACAGTTATTTTTTTATTTTTTGTTAACTATTTGCTATAATAGTAATACATTTCAGTCTGTAAAAAAAACAAATCTCTACCTATTTTGGTTCATAAGATACAGCCCGCTGATAGACACACGGACAAATGAACGGACAGCGAACTCTTTGTAATAATTTAGTACTTACTATACATAATTACTGGTGACGAACTCAACGTCATGCATGAGGCGGACGTCTTACCCAACACTTGAGCCTCGTGTGTTTCTGTCTTAATTAATAAACATTCTAACGAATGACTGTTCCAAATTCACTTTACCGATAAAATAATTGGTTACAGTAAATTGCAGTAATGTGTCAACTTAACACTAATTTGTACTAATTATTTTTCTTCTATAAAAAGAGAACAATAATGTGGCCCTTTCAGTATTTGGCATTCTCTGGGATTTCGAAGAGAAAATGTAACTGCTCTTGAAGTTAAATTTAATTAACATTACATTTCTAAATGGATTCATTAAAGGTGAGTTTCGGCCGCGATTGTGCCTGTCACTAGTTCGGAATCTAGTTTAATTTAGTTTAGTTCTGCCAAAGAAATATAGAGTTTCCTACCTATTCTTCTCCATGCGAAACTACATTTTGGAAGGGGCAACTAGATTTAATTCTTTATTTTTGTACCCGAGTTTCAAAATTGCCATAAAATGGTGTAGTTAAAATACATACGACTTTAAATAAGAAACAACACACGGCTTTATTTCTCTAAGTTTTTCAAGCATTTGTAATGATTTTAGATTTTATCGCTAATTAATTTGAAAAATAGGTATCTTTACCATTTTAGCTACGGTCACCAATTTTTGCTGGACGTAATTTATTAAATTATTGCCTAGTTTTGGCAAAATTAAACTTAATTCGTGTCATCAATCAACAGTCATGGTTTATTCCAAAATGTTTTTTTTTATTTATTTCAGATCTCCTTACTTCTACTTGCTTCACTCTCATATGTACATCCAAGGTAAAATCAAATTTATATCAATAAACAAAAGCCACTCTGTTTATTTCAACCAGATTTATTTCCATTTCTCACGTATAATAGCTATAGTGGTCCAATCCCTCATGAAGTAGTACAGTCTGCTAGTTCTTTTTGTTTTTTGCCTGTAGATAATTTCCCCAGCAAATCTGCCATAGAAAATATTGAGGGACGCCTATGTCCGGTCAGCATGGTCTGCTAGAATAATACTAAATACTGGTATAATACAATAGCATTCTACATTTAAACGTAATTTTAATTTTAGTACTGCCAAGAAATTCCCGAGGCACCATAACACAAGAAAAGTGAACAGTCCACAGGATGATCTTAAAAACTGTATTTGTTTCCCTGACGGTCCGTTACCAACTGTCCAACAACAACTAGACACACAAAACAATGGACAGGAACGTTTGGTCGTATACCTTTATAAAAATGTCGCTACTAATGAAATCAAGATGTACACTCCAAATGCTGACAAACAGATGCTTATACCAGATATACCCTATGAGTCTGGTGACGGACTCATCACAGTCACCACGGAATATGTTTACCAGTTACTATACAATAACCCAAATATAATTAAAGTGTATAACGACCATTATGAAAATCTAATCCCCGCAGTAACAGATTCTTTGCCTATTGGACTTAACACGGGTGAAATAGAACACATATTTGCACACACTGAGAGTTACTTAAATACGAATAACAATTATAATGGCAATGAATATGGTTTGGCTAAGGATATTGTTGTAGCTGTTCCACACGTAGAAGTTGTGAATAGACCACCAGAAGGTTCGTTAAATATGTTTGCTGTACCGTATGACAATGGCAAGCTAGAAATACTGGAGCAATACGGAAAGACTAATGACTACTCATATTTAAAACCAGTCAATGCTCAGCCTATCCCGCTGTTACCAGAGAATACCTCAGTCAAGGGTCAGGCAATCCCCGAAAACCCTTCTTTGTACCAACTTCAGGCTGTCCCAGAAAATCCTCAACATTTCCCAAGCACTCCTCAGGCCTTTCCGAACTCATATGTTGGTGGACTAGATCAGCATGTTGTGTATACTTTTCAAAAAGATAAGTTGCCAACAGGTTCAAAGGAGACAAATACTCCTCATTCCACGACCTTTAACATTTGGTTTAAACAACAAATGAAAAGATTCCAAAACATACACTTGCCCAACGATATAAAAACTATTGATCATAATGTTCTTAGAATATTGGTACAGAAGACCTTCTATGAAAACAATATTTATGTCAGTGCTGATGGTGTTATAACAGACGCTAAGGGAATAGTAATAGATGCAGCAAATTTGGAACTACGGCCTTTGTTGCTGGGCGAAACATTAGATCATCAAATTCTTCAAAATGTTCAAAAACCAATTAAACTACCGAAACACTTGCCTTATTTGGAAGGTATATTGGTAACACTTGTGTCTCCCCCACAGATCCTAGGCATAATTCCGTTAGGTAAGACTTACCTGCATCAAACTCTTCACACGGTCCCGTCATTAGCTGGATTAACCTCCGTAAACGGCAGCAAAATTTATATTAACAGTTACGAAAATGCCAATGCAGCTTCACCTCAACTACGTTCTTTGACTCTCAAAGAAACTGCTGGACCAACAACTTACTATGCATATTCGGGTGCAAACGGTGTGCCTACTTCTGAAAATTCGTATACAGAGATGTACAATAAGGCTGTGGCTGTTGCTTACCCATATTCAACTGAAAACAAAGCACCGCAACTCAGCGTTAGCGAGGGTGACTATTGGAGTAGTGGGCCATACCACACTGGTTCACAACAGCCTTACGCAACTGCAAACTGGAATCCTTCAGAACTAATTCAACCTTTGGGATACAGAAGAATATTGCCACATTCCAAAATAGAACATCTTTATAAAGGACCAGTCAAGACGAGGAAAAGGGCGAAAGTTATCAAAAACCTTTCTAACAAAGGAGTTGAACCAGAAAGCACAGTTGAACCATTCGTAAGTGTAAATGCATCAGAATCTGGAAGAAGATTTTCACCATCGTCACTAGCAGGCGTGATGAAAACACTACTATATCTACTGAATGATCTGCCAAGTCGAAGAGACTTAAATTCTACAGGAAATTCGGATATATTGAACGAATCTGAAAGTAATAATGACGGTGGAGCTCCTGACTTTAGAATCATTGGAGGGAATGCTGCAACTGGCAGTGGCACACCTCTGAGCAATAAAGGAAGAAGTGGTTCTATAGAAAATGCTTAGACAAGCAATACTGTAAACGAAAATGGTATAAAATATTGTTAGCTAAAATTATAAATTCTTTTTATGATAAAACAAGCAACTTTTAAGTATAAGTATTACACTATGAAAATGAAACGGCTCGATTATGGAATCTGAAAATAGTTATTTAATAAATGGGTTTGGGTGGCATCATTACTCGGATTTTTATTTAATTTTTAATTTTATTACGCCAATCTAATCTTTAGCCAACTCTGTCTCATACCTACCTAGGGATTAGGTAGCGTAATGTTTATAAACATTATCTGATAAAGTGACATCTATCAACGTTCTGTGATTCTAAATTAAATCTGCAACACTTATCTTTAATAATAGTTTGTCTAATTGTAACTAGATGTCGTTGTTCCAACATTTAACAGCGACATCTACCATATTATTGAAAGATTATTTCAAAAATTAAGCTACGAAATAATGTTTTCACCCAATAGATGGCGTGGGTCATCATAATTTCCTATAACGACACTAGGTAGCGCTAATTTATATTATAGTAAAAGACAACAACGATGTTTTTATTGTAGCCTCATAACATATTATTAGCTCAATTTTAAACAGATTAATCTTAAAAAAGTGTGTTTTCATTTGTAAGGAGTATTAAAACATGCTGGCTTTAAATGCTATGATTTGTTTACACTCCCCGCGTGCACGCAACCTGTCTGTCAAGTTAACAGTCGAGTCAACCTAATAGCAAGCTGCCAGTCAGTGGCCGCCAGGCAGTCACCGAATACAACACCAGTCGTACTGGTGCGCTCTAAAAATATCTTTACGCGGACATCGGCATGTTAAAACGAACAAAATAACTTGACTTTTCAATGACAATAAGTATGAAACAACTTTAAAAGTGATCAGAAGTTTTTGATTCACCGTTGTCGCCGTGTTGAAACGACATTTTTGAACTAAAGTTTATATTATAGTGAATTCGCGGTATTCTCGCTGTGTCCTATTGTTTATGCATGGAATCAATGTTGTACCTATGAAAGGATGTTATCATTACAGCACATGGTACTAGGAAACTGTATTTTCTAAATTTCATGGGATTTAAGAGCTGGTAAGTTAACGTTATGTTTTAAATAATGCTGTGTTTGCGTTTAAGTTTGTGTTAAGTTAGCGTTACGTTATACGCTGTAGTGTTTTAGGTAGTGCACTGACTTACTCAATTTTTTTTTCGATATAATACAATTCTTCTTAAGCCATTATGATTTAATAATTTTTTGATATTGCCAAAAATATATCTACTGCGTGTGAATTTTCACCAATTTAATATTAAACTAACATTTTAACAGAATTTTAATAATAAACTAGATTGCTTATTTTCTCAAGACTAGTTTTTAATTACATACCTTCACATTTCGTTTAATTTCTCAAAGGTGTGAAACTATTTATGACTTAAACTAACAAAAGACGATTCCCACCAAATATTAAAAAGTAATACTATTAAAAGTAGGTATCTTAATAAGTTTCTGGAGTACCTACTGCCGAATAAACTATTTGCTAAACAGGTATAAATATTTACGTTTCTACTACCTACATTCTCAATTTAAACGGAATGGACCACTAAAATTAGTTCTAAGATAGCTGCCCTGTCTACTAAATAGTTCTTTAGACTGTACATACCCACCAATATTGTAATTAATGATCATAATAAAAAATCCCTTTACATAACTCTGAAGGTAGAACGACAAATAAAGATATAAAACATAATGTAAACGTTAATAAATTTAATAGAACACTCTCAAGATCCAATTACAGGCTTTATAAAAATAAAGTAAAGTTAAATAAGCGGCCTGCCTTGAAATTAAATTACATAAACGCAACCAAAGCAGAAACTTGCGAATAACCAAAAAATAACCATGAAATTAATAATCGATAAAATATTGTCAAAATATCATTGGCAATCGAAGCGTCGCCGGTAAACAGTAAAATTTCACAATTTGTGACAAAAAAAGCAGTGTAGTGGCATTGGACGTCGTCCATTGCCATCAGACCTTGTCCGCTCCGTAAGACACCCTTGCAAAACTGTCATTGTACCACTAACTAAGGTTTTGCAACTTTTTCTCGTCTCCCACGAACATTCCGGTCAATGTAACCATGATTCTAAATTAAGAGTTCCATAGATTATTGATTGGTTGCGTTGTAAAGATATTTCTTTCTATATTGTTGGCCTATTCGCTTTTAAAGACTGTTGATTTGATTCGTCTTAATTTTTCTTTTCTTCTTTTACAATTGGCATTTTTCTAGACTTGTACATACCATCTACATTCCCTCTTCCTATATCTTTATCTTTGTAGATAAAGATATAGGATTCATTTGTATGCTCCATCATTTTCTGCTATCATGTCAGTACCTACTGAACTCCTTTCTCCATATTGTCGTTCACACAATCCATTCATCGTTTCTGTGAATTCTTTGTTCTTATAGCTATATCCACATTGGAATTTTCTCAAAACTGCTCTGCCGCTTAGTCTATTTGTATAAGCGTCTTCCTCTTTGCCTTTGTTGTTAGACCAATTTCCTTCATTACGTACCTACTGCGTTACAGTCCTAGTAATTTCTGGATTCATCTAGGTAATGACTCCTCCTATTATGGAGCACGTTGTACCACATCACCCATTGACAAAATTGTACAATAGGCTCCATGAAACCACTGAATTACCTAATGAGTCCAGCACAACGACTAATGTTATGTATGCGACATTCATTGAAGGATTTCTGCCTAATTTAGTAGACCTATTACATGACAATAGAACGACAGATGCTGAATTAGGTTCAATATTCGCAAAAACTAGTTTCGTCAACAACATGTTAGGTATAAACCCTGTTGAATTGATAGGTTACAATACTAAAGCGATTTTGTGCACAGGTAAAATAGTAAAGGTCGTTGTGACCTCGAATGTATGATCGGAGGTAATGATTCGTAATCGAGAATAAGAGAAAATAAAGAACAAGTATCAAGATTGGTTGTAGTTGGAATAAGCTCCCTTTGTTAGCGAAATTAAAAACTGAATGTTGTGTTGTTGTCTGAGTGGTGTTGCAAGACTGATGGATATAGCAAGGTTGATAAATGTTACAGATATTATAACTATTACTGTATTTTTACAGTCAGAAATACGGTAAAAAGGGAGTTTTAGACAATAAGGAAATTTTATAAAGCACTTTTTCTCTCTCGTACATATTTAAAATGTTGCTGTGCCAGACAGGATCCTTAAATGTTTTTATTTATTAACACCCGTTATATTTTAAATAATGGATTGCTATAAAGATTTGACATTTAAAATTCGAATCTACCTACATTTATTAAAAAAAACATTTAGGGAGTAAATCCTAGTGTCTGGTTTTATTTAAGAAAGTGGAGTGTGGTAATGATCTTAATAGTCTAAAGAAGGATCGATACTCAAAAAAACGTAGTGACGCGGCGAAAGAACGCAACGCACTGCTCAGCGTTGCGGCACTGCGTTACAGAGCGTCCTACTCTCGACCATTTTTCTGGAACGGTAAACGTTTCTGAACATATGTGACGTCACAACCCCGAAATGTGCTTTGCGTTACACGTCGCACATTGTTGCGGCGCGATTTGCCGCAGAATTTAGCGGTGCGCCGCCGCTCTGCATTTATTTGTGTCGGTCTTAAATCTAGTAGCAATTTAAATCTAATATAACCTAACTTAACAATGGTAATTGACAATGTAACCGTTGTTAAAATGTAATACCACGGTTTGCCGTTATGTAACTAGGTACTTAATTATAATGAAACCGCATTAGTGATTCTGTAGGTAATAGTGAATTGAGTAAATGAGCAATGTCATTTAAATTAATTAATGTTTTGATGCGGCCGCTAGTTTTAAAGATGTACCCACTAGGGTAATTGGAAAAGCATCAACTATTATTGCTAAACCAGAACTAAAAGCCGACTACGATAAAACAACCAAACTAAGAAGTTATAAGCAAAACTTCAAGTTATCTATAGTAATATTATAAATGCGAATGCAAGTCTGTTTGTCTATCTGTCTGTGACGCTTTCACGACCGGATTTTACTGAAAAGCACAGAGTTAGTTTAAACACCATGAAAGGACATCTTACGAGGACAAAGTTGAGGGCAAAAGCTATTGTGTTATAATTTAATAAATCACATAACATATATTTTTTTAAATATTTGACTATGCAACGGTAGGTAATCTCTGGAAGTGCTAGCCTGATTCCAACATTTTTTTTACTAATGGAAAGGTACTTTATTCCTGTGTATTTTGTAGTAGGTACACTAATTGTCCTCCACGCGAACGAAGTCACCAGTGTTCAATAAAACCAAGTTCATTGAATAAATCAACACTAACTCGTGTCTGATGTTTCAAAGTTATTTTATAAACTTCGTCCACATGTCAAGATGTGTTTTTTTTGTGATAACCTTGCAAACACTTAGAAGTCGAACATCAAAGTGAGTTCAAGTACATACTTAGTTATAGTCAAATATAAAAAAAGCACCTATTAAAAACTTGAAAACGCATAAAAAAAGGTAACGCTTCCGTGACTACAGTTTTTGGAATTTAGCTAATTATTTCAATGAAATATGTTTTTCATATGTTTATTTAAATTTAAATGTAGCTAAGTAAGATGTGTAGGTAAGCTAGGATAATGTTATGTACTCGTAGCATAATTATAAAGTTTTTCGTCCGCGTGTTTTTTTTTTCACCCGCATTAAGTTATGTATTTGACGACTGCTCGGCTTCCTTGTGTCGTAGCGTGATGTTATATAGCCTATACTATTTATAAAGAATTTGGCTATCGTATACAAAAAAAATATACAATTCAACTGGTAATTCCAGAAATAAGCGCATTTAAACAAACTAATAAAAATCTCTTTAGATTTACTATTGTATAGCTATATTACTGCTCTACTCCCGTCGGTCGTAGCGTGATGTTATATAGCCTATAATACTCCACATGTATCTGGCTTTCATATACAATAATATTTTTTCTGATCCGACTGGCAGTTCTAGAGATTAACGCATTTAAACAAACAAAATAACTCTCCAGCTTTATTTTATTAGTAAAGCCATTTTATGTATCAAGATATTTCAGCACCAATTTTATTTGCTTTACCTAGATTTGTTAGTAACATTACTTAATTTTGGCAACTACGTAATATTACATCAGAACTATTCGCTAAACTGCAAGTAATACTTTTATTAACTTGCTTGGCAACTTTTGTTGTGATGGCTCAGTGATTAAGGCACCCGCGGTACCCGCCTTTCTTGTATGAGGTTGCAGGTTCAATCTCGGTCATGTACCAATGTGACTTACAGCTCATATTATGAACCTTTTATGGTTATCTTTGACATCACTGACAGCAGCGAAGGAAAAAATCATGAGGAAATTATATAAGTCCGAAAACTCCAATCCGCCTTAAGTTCTTTGTATGAGAGAGAAGAGGCATTTGCCCTGCAGTGGGACAATAATATGCTGGTATTTTTGGTAACTGCCTTGTTAGCCTAGTGGTCCTAAGCGCGACTGCTACGCTAGAGGTCCTGGGTTCGATTACCCCAGGTCGAGCAAAATGTGTTATTGGGTATTTCTATGAAATTCTCAATGGCAGCTCGGAGTTAGGATTTGTGCCCGATTAATGGCAATAGGCCCCCCTATTACATGGGACTTAAACATACCGGCGAACTGTGGGTGTACATTATTACACCTCTGCCTAACCCTTCGGGGAATACAGGCGTGATTGTATGTATGTGTCTATTTGATTAAAAATACTTATGTAACTTCTCCACTATCAAATGACTTCAAAGGAACTATGCTTTGATACTCTTCACTGATATCTCTGTATCATATTTCATCGCCCTCAGTAGATTCATCCACAGTTATTGTATTACAAATACAAACATGACACTAGACACACAAGTGAAATTCCTGAAGAACTAATACTAATAATAACATGAGATCATTCTTGTTCTACCTGGTTGTTAGGCCTTTTGATATGAGATTATCTGGTCTTATGAACATATTTTATACTTTAACTGGCGAATTGCTCGCGATTTCGTACCCGCCATAATTTACGTTTCTGGTTAATGCTCCGCTCCTGTGTGTCGTAGCGTGATGTTTTATAGCCTATGTTATTCAGGATGAATGTACCTACCTATTGGTGAAAAAATAGTTAAAATCGGTCCTGTAGTTTCGGAGTCTGTTCGTTACAAACAAACAAACAAAAAAGCTATCCTTTTTAAAATATGAAGTATGGATTATTAGTATTATGTACCTAGTCATTAATTATACTTACGTATTGTAAGGAAACTGCGGTAAATAATAACCTACAATTTGTTAGCTATCTGCTAATTTAGGTAACGGAATAGCAAGTAACGACACGTGAGTTTGACCTCTTGCTTGGTATTTTTCAAAGAATCACGTGCCTCGCTCTTTCGCGCTTCGAACTTTTCAAGTCACTTGACTTGGAACGCGCCCTTCGAACTATCAAGTCAAGTGACTTGGAACTCTTGTTTTAAAATATTTAAATTACCTGACTGAGAAGTCGCGCTTCGAACTTTTCAAGACACTTGATTTCAAACTCGTGCTTCGAACTTTTCAAGACACGTGGTTTCAAACTCGTGCTTCGAACTTTTCAACACACGTGATTTCAAACTCGCCCTTCGAGTCAATCAAGTCACGTGACTTGGAACTGTTGTTTTAAAGTTTTCAAATTGCCTACATGACTTGTGGAAGTCCCTCTTCGCACTTTTCAAATCATGTGATTTCGAACTCGTGCTTCGAACTTTTCAAATCAAACATATACTCCTTAAATAAGCCGCCATAAGAATGAAACCAATTCAACTGACGCAGTAATTCTAGTTGAGCATTGATGCCCAATTCAAATACATTACCTTCAAAATGACCCCAAAAAAAAAAAAAAAAAAATAAATAAATAAATAAATAAAATGTTTTTGTAAATGTTGAAATCATTTCAATATTTTTTTGTAAGTGTTGAAATCAATTCAGAATTTATTAGTTTATTATTTATAATAATTTAAAGGGTAATATTTAAATAAATATGTATTCAATCAAGGTTTTCTGATGCTCTTTGTGTTTAGACTTTTTTCGGAATTGCAATGTTGCAATGAAAACCAATGTTCTATGTTGTCATCGTTTTGAGCTTGAATTATTATTTCCTTTTTTATTATAATGTCAAATAGATGCATGTGCTGACACTGGTGAAGGGAAAGCTTAACTATAAATTGAATATGGGCTAGTCTGTAATCGCGAATCTACCTTAAGCAAGCGTGGTGATCAATGCTCGTGTCTTCTTTGTATAAGGCCTTTGAACCGTAGTGGGATAATAAAAAGACTGGTATATTATCAGCCTTAATTATTGTCCTTATATTTCACTACATTAAAAATAACTAAGCAGAGCATCGGGAAAGATCAAGCACAAGACCAACGGCTGTACATGATTTCCGGCACACTGGGGTGTCACAGCACCAACTTGCAAACTCTGGACT
Source organism: Caradrina clavipalpis (assembly GCA_932526535.1). Classification (NCBI taxonomy): domain Eukaryota; kingdom Metazoa; phylum Arthropoda; class Insecta; order Lepidoptera; family Noctuidae; genus Caradrina; species Caradrina clavipalpis. The sequence goes on from OW052105.1 coordinate 8,598,971, forward strand.
GATACTGAGAAATTCCTAATGGAAAAAACCCAACAACACTTTTTGCCCAACCCAGAAATCGAACTTAAGACCCCACGCTCTGGAATCACGCTTGCGACCACGTGGCCAATCAAATAGATACATAGTTAAGTACAACAATAGGGGGACTAGTGCATTCCCATCAATATCAATTTATCATCTGCAATGATAAGCCTTAATTGCGTGAATTTACGTCGTGCGTTGAGATATCATTAGGTACAGCATATCGGCCGATAGCCTAACCTAGTAAACAACTTCATATAATGCGTCTTAACAATGACCTGTTAAGGTTCAAAATTGGTTGCTGTAAGCACTTGAATGAACTAGTTTTGAAGATAATTGCGCCCATCGTAGCACTACACAGGTCAGGTGATGACGTTGTACTAGATAATAACACTAAATTGCAGACATTTCTAAACGTACTAGGCAATTTTGAGTCTCTGTAGTACAAATAATCTGCTAGTTTTTGACAGCGACTTCATCCATGTGAATGTCGGTTTTCGTGGAAGCAGGCGAACATACTATCACGCCTGTATTCCCTGAAGGGTAATGCAGCGGTGTACCAATGTACACCCACAGTTCGCCAGTTTGTAGGTCCCATGTAAAAGCGGGCGAGCATAATAAAATTTCATATCTGAATTAATATTGTAAAGAAGTACATTTTGATCGTTGTTTTATTTGTACGTTGTAATCTCTGGAAGTTCTGGTTTCCTTACAAGAAATCTTTTACTGATGGAAAGCCACACTGTCCCCGAGTGTCATATGCTATGTTTTCTGGTACTTCACTTCCACGCACACAAAGCCGAGTGCAAAAATAAGTTTGAAAAAAGCGGTTCAAAAACTCAATTCATTGTTGTGAGAACTCTAATTGTATCTAATTTACCCACTCTTGCGTGAATCATTGTCGCAAACACATAATTTATTAGGTCATAAATTATACGGACAAGTTACGTACAACATGTCACCGTAAAGTTTATTAGCCTCATATTTAGGGATTTCCAATATGAAAAGTGTTAATAATTACAAGGGAAAACCCTCCAATATTCAACGGGCCTTCAAAAATGTTGTTTACAGTATTCAATTATTTTTTACCAGCTTGGCTATCATATACCTACACAAACATTTTTGTCAATCCAACCGGCAGTTCAAAAGATTAGCACGTTTAAAATAAACAAACAGAAAACACTATTTAGTTTTATTATATAGAAGAAGAAGATAGACTAACTCTGTCCGCTTCGCTCATCGTCATCATCATTGACGATTTGACGGGCCTGTTGGTCTAGTGGTTAGCGGCCCTGACTGCTAAGCGGAGGTCGTGGGTTCGATTCCCACCCAGGAGAAACTTTGTGTGATGAGCATGATTGTTTGTTCTGTGTCTGGGTGTGATTTATCTATAATATGTATGTATTTATAAATTATATAAGTATTTATATCAGTTGTCTGGTTACCATAACACAAGCTCTGCTTAGCTTGGGATCAGATAGCCGTGTGTGAGTTGTCCCAAGATATTTATTATTATTTTTTTATTATTTATCATCATGTCAACCGAACGACGTCCGCTGATGGTCCTGCGCTGCCCGCAACCAACAATTTCCCGCAATCTCTTATGGATGGAAAATCATCAAATGGCTTGTTCCGCTCTGGGTGGAGCAAAAAGAAGTGTCAGTCTCTTACTAACTAAAACCCGCCCGTGTTCCTACTAGTGCCGTTTGCGTTCCAGGGTCGCAGTAACCCGCATCCTTTACCAGGTCAGCGGTCCACCTCGTGTGTGGCTTTCCCACATTATGCCTTCCGGTGGTTCCACTCGAGAATCTTACGCCCCCAACCGGCCATCCGGTCTACAAGCTATGTGCCCTGCCCATTGCCACTTGAGTTCGCAATTTTGAGAACTATGGCTCTTACCTTAGTTATTCTGCGGATTTCCACATTTCTTGCTTCGCTCACGTGGACCTAAGTATAACGGATTTAAGTATAGAGTACTATGTCATCATCACTATTTACTTAGATGATTCGATTTAATGATCGCAAGCGCGACTGCTCGGAGCTATGATTGTGGGTTTTTCCGTAAGGAATTTTTTTATAGACGTTCGTAGATACTTCGTACTCAGAATTTGTGCCTGGTTGGTAATTGGCTAACGCCCTACTACGGAATAAAACATATCTAGCAAAAGATGCTTATATACCTACCTATTTTATCTAACTAGGCTTCCACCACAACTGGGGCAGCAGACCCTCAAATCCCTGCCGGGGCTGCGGGTCCTGCCGGGGCTGCGGGTTGTTCGAAAGAAATACCGCGCCCCCGGAACGCAAAGGGCACATGAAGGAACATAGACGGGTTTTAGTCAGTAAAAGCCTGACACTCCCTCCCGCCCCGCCCAGGGCGGGGGAAGTTATTTGATGATTTCCCGTCTATAAAAAAAAAAGACCCTCAAATCTCTGAAGGCGATGCTATAGTTTTTTGCGAGCGTAAAATTATTACTATTACCAAACTAGCCATCCATTCTTGCTACCACAAAAACATAATCCAAAGCCCATTTGAAAGGAACTTCAGTATAAAATGTAAAGGTATCGTGTCCCCGACCCACGACATTTTCTTAACAAACAACGTCACGAACTAAATAATCGTGAAATATTCACCGAAACTCGTTACAATGACTTGAGAAACATCCATTTATTCAAGCAACGGATCTCGTGATTACCTCTTTGTTTAGTTATTGATTTGCGGTAAAAATTGTGAAAGACCGCGGTTTTCTTGTCCAATTCAACTTTATGGCGCTACGCAAACAGCGATATCAACAAATAACTGTGCTCAGTAGTCCAAAAACACAAACACAAAGCGAAAAATACAGTAGAATCTCGGTTATCCTGACTTAGTTTATCCGAACGCTCAATTACTCGAACATTGGCGAAAATTAGTTCCCGAAAACCATCGATCACTAATAAAGAACTAGGTGAAAAGGTATTGTTTTTGTTTGATCTTGTCCCAAAAAAAACACATTTCGATTGTTCGAACTTTTGATAAACTGAACCAGTGTCAGTCCCAATTAGTTCGAATAATCGAGGTTCTACTGTAATAACAATCAACAACCACGTCGGTAACTGAATGAGAGTTGCCGAGAATCGAGATAAGTGTCGTGCAAGTGGAGAGGCCTATTTTCAGCAGTGGACTGTTGTAGGATGATAATAATGAACCATGGCAGTAATTAGTGTGTTCGTTAGCATATAGGCACTTAGATATCATATAATATTTTAACAAATACTAGCTTTTGCCCACAATTTTGTCCGCGCCAAAGTGAGTACATAATCTCAAGGGAACCTCACATTTTTTTTTCGGTATAAAAATTTGCCCGCTAGATCCTTCTGCGGGTTTTTCGAAAGAGATACCGCGCCTCCGGAACGCAAAGGGCACATGAAGGAACATAGACGGGTTTTAGTCAGTAAAAGTCTGACACTCCCTCCCGCCCCGCCCAGGGCGGGGGAAGTTATATGATGATTTCCCGTCTTTAAAAAAAATAAAAAAAAAATAATGCTAGATCCTGTAACGTTCTGGCGTGGTTGAGTAACACAAACATTATTCAAACTTTCGTATTTATAATAGTAATAAGATCTATTGATAAAGCGCTCCTTAACGGTCCATATAATCCTGGCAATGTGTGGCTGCAATTCATGGCCAGCAATGTTTTATGCAAGTACAGACCGAGCAGACTTCAAATGTTGTTGATATACTCTGCAATATTTTTATTGTGGCCGAGGTTCTCCGGTATGTATTGCCGTAATACTTTTTATGATAATACGGGCCATATTTTGGCGGTAATGTGTGGCTGCAATACATTGCCAGCAATGATTGACGAGGTAGACCGACGACCTTGTAAAGGTCGCGAGAAATCGCTGGATTTAGGCAGCGCAGGACCGGCGCGAGGGGTGGGTCATTGTGGCTATCTTTAGGGGAGGCTTATACGTAAAGCCTCCGCCCCCCGTTGGTCTCGTGGTCGCAAGCGCGACTGCTGAGCAAGGGGTCCCGGGTTCGATTCCCAGGTCGGGCAAAAAGTGTCATTGGGTTTTTCCATTAGGAATTTCTCAGTAGCAGCCCGGAGTTTGGAAGTTGGTGGTGTGACACCCCCGTGCCTCGGAAAGCACGTAAAGCCGTTGGTCCTGCACCTGACCTCTCTCCGGTCGTGTCGGATTGCCGTCCCATCGGGCTATGAGAGTTAGGGAAGAGGGAGTGCACCTGTGTTTGCGCACACACTTGTGCACTATAATATCTCCTGCGTACGTGGCTAGTCTGCATGAAGATTAGCCGCCGTGGCCGGAATCGGTCTGGAGAATTGCATTGCATACGTAAAGAATATCACGCTAGAATCAACAGGATCGGAGCAGTAACCAAACACGTAGCTGATCACAGTGACACCGCGAGGTATATAGCCAATTTTAATAAATAAATACATCTTTTGTAGCAACACGAGGTCAGCTATTGGGATTACGATGTCCGAAATGACCGAAGGATAGTCTAAAAGTATTTGTCATGAATTTAAATGATTGTTGTATGTGACTTTAATTTCAAAGTATAGTGAAGTATTGTTTCAAGGCATCAGTAGTTGTTGCTTATGTATTGCATCATTCTTAAGTTCTTTTTAACATCCTCTTGCAAACATTTAGGGTTTAAACTCCAAAGTTCGGTCACGACGGAGCGAAAACTTGCGGGCGCAGTCAGATGCTACAGTTGTACTGTCCGATATATATGCTTAGTACTCGTAATATTATAAAGCTGAATTTGTTAGTTTGTATAAACGCACTATTCGCCAAAACTACTGATCCGATTTTAGAAAAAAAAATTGCGTTATATAGCCCGTTTATCGAAGAAGGTTATAAGCTAAAACATCACGTTACAACTAACGGGAGTTGAGTAGCAAAGGCACTAAACACTGGTGAACGAGTATAGCTAGACTTTAATATTATTCTATTTCCCCATACATAATTTGCAACGATAATTTTAATAGCTACGTCCATTATTTTCCAACGCCTAGTTTGGAGATCGGAAGATAGGTCGAGAAAGGCCTAGAAACCACGTGTTATCTCCCTAAACTAGGACAAGTAACGCAACACAGACGGACAATAGTCCGGTTAGCACTAGCTTGCTATTGAAACACTTTAAACTAGGCTACTATACTGGCACGAGCCCCTACTTTCTGTGGTAGGGCGTTAGACCATTTACTTAGACATTTATTGTGTAAGTTGCCTCTGTCCGCGTTTGGATCTGCGTAGAATTCAAAATTAAGCCAAAGTTCTAAAAAATGGCATACAAATCCTTATAATGGTGCCGATTCCCTTGTTCACAAACTAACCTAAATTTAAGTTATGTTCATCTTTCTCTTTCAATTTCATAAAAAAAAGGACAGAAGATGTCATATTCGTTTAGTCCCGTCAAATTAGACAGCGCCTGAAGAAAATTGGCGTGTTTCTAGTCGCCACGTTTTTAATCGCGTCTAAATTATCTATGTAGTGTCTAAATTTGACAGAACTTAACTAAAATTTTATCTTTTGTCCTTTTCTTAATGAAATGGAAAGAGAAAGATGAAAATAACTTAAATTTAATTAAGTTTGTGAACAAGAGAATCAGCACCATTGTTACGTTAAATCAATATCTTTAAGTTCTACATTTTGGCTAATTCCGTGTAGCCGTTTAAGCGTGATAGTGTACCTAGCCAACCTCACAAACGTTCACGTATGTAAAAGTAGTAAGAATTAAGCACTGACACCATTTCTCACAAATACTAGGCAACAGCTAAATGTATAAACTTGCCTCTTGTACACCTGATATGACGTATACTACCTTTCTTCTTCGTCCGCTTATTTGTCCGTTATCGTTAACACAGATGAGCTCGAAGATGAAAAACAAGTCTAAAGCCGGCTTTTCACTGCGGGATGTAATATATATTACATCCTGGAATATATATTACATCCCGCAGTTGCTGTTCACACTGAAAGATATATATTTGGTTCAAACAGTTCTACAGTCTGCACCGTTCCGTTCAAAGTGAGGGCGAGGCAGGGGGGGTGCGTTGTCCGGGACGTGAGGTAAAATATATATCTCCTCTTTATCGCCCATTCGGTCGAAAAAATATTTATAGTTTCGGATATAATATATATTACAGCTTAGTGTAAAGAGGTTTCTTAAATAGTATGGTGAGCGATATTAAATTATATCTCGTGATGTAATATATATTACATTACATCCCGCAGTGAAAAGCCGGCTTAAGTCCTTATTCGGATCCCAAGCTACCTTTTTATTTAATATCATTCCAATCGGTTCAATAACTATGCAGTAATGGGGGTAACAAGCACACAAACAGAGTTACTTCTGCATTGATATTACAAAAGTGAGAATAAATAAACGTAGATATACTACAAATGTACCACAGCAACAAAAATACCCACATCAAATTCCACCCAGCAGTTTTCTACGTAAGATTATATCAGCTTACGTTTTACAAACTCTCCTCACGTACAAACAACCTTATTACCAACCATAAAAATGCACAAACAATGTGGGTTAAAAGATCAACAACCAATGGCTTTGTACTTACAGACAGACGGAAGGACCAATTTAGGCTTGGAGGACCAGTTGGGTCAATTGGTCCGCCGTTGCTCCATAAAATCTGTGATGATTGATTGTTAGTTGCTCTCTTGCTGACAGTCCATTATTGACCGACTGCAGTAAAAAGGGGTTATAGGTTTTGTGATTTAAACTGTCTGTTGTTTAGTTTTTCTCCCATTTTTTTTGTCTTATTAAGTTTAGAAAAGAAGTAAACGATTTTTTTTTTAAGGATTTGCTCATCCAAAATTTTATAAAATAATGAAAATAAAGTTAACTAGCCGAAAATCATTATCAATCTAATGATTTAAATAGGAGTCGTTGTTCTACTTACAAATCGATTAAACTAAAATTAGACTAGACATCATTATAATATCAGTAGGATATTGTGCGATAGTTTGTCATCTCATGAGTCAGTATTTAAGAAATGACATTTCATTAATTTCGATTTGATCCAAAATGTGTCATATGGAATCCAAAATGGCGGAGGACGCTACACGTTATTAAAAAAATGGTTTTGATTTTGAAGATGGATTGCAAACATACATAACATCACGCCTGTATACCCTGAAGGATTAGACAGAGGTGTAGGTACCAGTGCAATGTGCACCCACAGTTCAACCGGTATTTTTAGGTCCCATGTAACAGGAGGCGAGCCTATTGCTATTAACCGGGCACAAATTCTAATTCCGAGCTACTACTAAAAACTTCATAGAAAAACCCAATAACACTTTGCTCGACCTGGGGAATCGAACCCAAGACCTCTAGCGTAGCAGTACTACAAAATGGTTTGGTTTCAATAAAAAAATACATATTACATAAATGATACATATGATTTATCTATAATATGTATGTATTTATAAATTATATAAATATGTATATCAGTTGTCTGGTTACCATAACACAAGCTCTGCTTAGCTTGGGATCAGATAGCCGTGTGTGAGTTGTCCCAAGATATTTATTTATTTATATGAATGTATGTAAAATACCTAAACAATAGTAAGTAAGTATACAATGTAAGTTATTGATGTACTTACAATAGATTTAACAGCAGATAAAGGTCACGTATTTCGTAATGTGTTCATGAGATATCAACACATACACGAATTAGTCTCACATTAGAGCTAACTATTGGACATTATTAATACATTGGTCTTTATAACCGCAGACGTTCTTGAGAATCGATAGTTTAGAGTCGAAATGAATTGCAAAGAAAGGAATAAATGTTATTTGGAAAAAATAAATACTATCGATTTGAAAATATCTAAGTCAAAGAACTCATTCTTATAGGTCAAAGATTTCCTGAAGATCAAAACAGTCAGTTTCTGTCGGTGAAAACGCAGTGATCTCATCCTTGATAGAACCATCTGCAATTTCATCAAATATTTTTTATACCGAAGCATTCATCTCCAATAACGTTAGGGCCACACAGTTGTCGCAGCGGCTAAGCAATTGGCTGCTGCGCTGCGTGTCGCGGGTTCTATTCCAGCACGGAACAAATTGTAGTATGATCTGTCGATAGTTGTTTCGGATCTGGCAGTTTATGTCTGTGAGTTTATATTTTTGTAAACGCACCCACGATACAGGATAAATTCCTAGTAGGGTCAACGTTTTTAAAACAAAAAAGGACCTATCCAAACACCAACTTTTAGTTCTGTATGAAACACCTATCTACTTAAAACGGTATAGATATCCACTGTATTGCCATACAAAAATCGACCGTATTCTCGCACATCACCATTACAATAAAAAGAAGCAACAAAAACAATAAAACATCCTCAATTGATAGTAATTAAATAGAAGCTGAAATAACCGTGGCAAGAATAATAAAACAAAATGAAAGGTTACACGGAATTTGATTAAGGTTGCGCGAATTTTGCAACTTCTCAGTAGTCTGCATATTAATCTGGCTTGTTATACGACAGGGATTGCGAACCTGTGGGAGGGCTACAACTAATTCTGACTGTGACATTCTAGATACAGCAATAATGGATGTAATCATGTTTTATTTTTCAGTACTTTATCGATTACTAGTGAACTTGGCTTATTTCACTCAAGTTAATTAAGTTACGTTTTTGGTTACTGCTCTGCTCCCGTGTGTCGAAGTGTGATGTTATATAGCCTTTATTACTTAGGAATAATGTAGCTATTTATTGGTGAAAAAATGGTTGAAATCGGTCCTGTAGTTCCGAAGCCTATTCGCACAAACCAACAAACAAAAAATCTTAATAATATTAGATAATATAGTATAGATTTATGTCTAAAATTTTTGTTAAAAAATATCAAGAAATAACAGTAAAAAATCTGGTTAAATTATTTGAGATGCCATTTCCCTTATTTTTCTCCGATATTGCTACAATAAAATGTATACTCGTAAGTAGATTGGGTACCATACTAACTTTGGCTCGCAACTCCATCCACGTGAATCGGTCATCGCAAAAGCAGACGAAACTTGAATAAAAAATTAGCCTATCATTCTCGCGATCTTAAGCTTCTTTAACTTCATAACGATCGGTGCAGCGGTTTTGACGTAATAAGGTAACAAACAGAAACACAGAGGTTTTTCGCAATTGCCTTATAAGTGTAGATTTTACAAGCGATAACTGTCTACTGCTTTTAAAATACCCTTTAAAAAGCAAGTTTCGCCTTGTACTACCTACCATCTCGCACTACCAGACAAGAATACAAATCGTACATTTAAATATAAAACGAGTTTTGACTGCAGCACTCTCTTTTGTTTTGGCGCCAAAAAAATATCCTTTGAAATGCAAATTAGAAGTTTGACAGACACGTTTCATTTTTTATTTTTACTTGACAGAGGCAAAACTAAGGGTTATAATTTATGATTATAAATCATTAAGATAATTTATCACCTCACGAAGTCAACTTTAGAAAAGTTAAGATTTAATTAATTTCAGCTAGATCCAAAATGGCTCCTAAAACGTCACAGGAAATTCAAAATGGCGACTGACATATCAGTTTATTTTGTTTAAAACAAACGTTTAGTTAACTTTTGTCATAGTTTTAAATATGTAAATACACCGTTGATTTCCAAACAAATTATGTTAAATAATATAATTCAAAGGTAACTAAACTCGTTTGTAGGAAATGTGTTTGGCATTCACAAGTAATACCTTGGCCATTGACTTGTGAGTATAAAAGTTGTTTTTAATGTAAACAAAACTGTTAATAGTGTTAATGCCTACCTTAAAATTGTCATTGTCATAAATTACTACTTACAGGAAATATAAAAAGAATCGCACATGAATTCAATTACCGTAATTAAAAACGTTCAAAATCTAACCGCAATCTCATCTCAATACTTAAATAAAAATTATCTAATCGAACCTTATTGCAATATACTGTATTTGCTTAAAGAATAAACGTTATGCAATAATTAACTCTATGTCTATTCACTTAAAGAATGTTGAATACCAAAGAACCAAGTAAATACCCACGTGCGTGCAACAACGCAGCCTTCAATTACAATTTGTCCAAATTAAGTCTTTTGAACCATTCGCATTAAGACCATGTAACAATCATCTTGCAATATTAAGTAATCACATTTTGCGTGATCTCGGATTTGCTGTGTGCATGAAAGCAAGGCATTGGCACGTTTCGACGTTGATCGCTAATCGACCAGACCTGACACAACAATGAGTTTGTTTAATGATTACGCTGCTATTTAATCCGCTTACTGTAGCATCCATTAATTGCGTGAGCATCAAATCTCATATGAAGGGCGCAGTCGTGTCTTTGAAAATGACGTCACGGTTTTAATTCAAAGAATTGATTTAAGAACATAAATTACAGATAAAAAATGACTATTTTTAAGATTCATTCATTGTGTCTGCAAATATATTTCTTACGGTTACCGGTACAAACCGGCCCAAGAAGAGATGGTGAGTCAAAATCAAAGCATTTATTTCAATTAGACCATTTACAAGCACTTTTGAAGTGCCAAGAAGTTACAGTTTAAAATAGAAGCTAGTTGCACGTTGCAAAACGCAGGTCTCTATGGAGAAGAACGATCAAGAAACTCCATGGACAATCGAGATGACCTAGACTCGCACCCAGGACTGGTCCGAGGTGAAAAGAATATTTGTAAGTGGATCACTTTGCCCAGCAGTGAAACATTATAGGCTAGACAAAAAAGAAACGCTTACTATTTTAATTATTTAAAAAAAAATATAAAATAATGTCACGTAAGGGACACTACATTATACCAGGGTACCATTGTAGTGAAAAGAGAAACACCTGAGCTAAATGATGCCCCCTAATAATCTGTTCGACAAGGCAAAAGAAACGGATACGCGTCAATTGGTAGTATACATGACTCACCTCCTCTGTTTTGACTCTCAAGTAAACTTGACAATGTGCGAGAGATAATTTGATACCGACTCGGGCTATAATTAGGTGGTACGTGCCCATACGAGTCCGGAATTATGCCTACTTAACCTGCTACTTATTGTCCTACTGCAGAGCAAAGGCCTCTTCTCGTACAGAAAAGGTAGAAGCATTGATCATCACGCTTGCTCAAGTCGGGTTGGCATCCATGCATACAAATAAAATTAAAGTGTTTGTTTGTAATAACAAAATTACATTTCATCCAATGAATGTAAGCACGGTGGTTGTACGAAAAAAAAAGTTTTTTTTTTAGGTCCTTGTTTTTTATTCCAGAACGGCTGGACAAATTTCGACATGACTTTCACAAGCAAATACCTAATGTTATAAGGAGAAAAAATAAAGTAGCCTATGTTACTCTTTTTAAGAATTAGGGAACCGCGCAAAACAATTTAATTCCTACAAATTACATTCAAATTCCAGAGACATTGAGGAGGATGCAGTAAGCTTGAATTTATTATAAATCCAGGTTTCCTCACGATGTTTTCCTCCACCGACAACTTACTTACTTATTTCAAAATCAAACCGAAGCTTACTAACCTTCGGTGTTGCTACCTTACTTAATATACAAATACAGTCAGACAGAAAACATCTTAAAGACTAAATAAACTAAGTCGCTAATTCAATGAAGCACACATTGTCCGAATACATTTGGTAAATCACACTAATATGTGCATTTAGTGCAAATATCTGGGACATTAACAAAGTTTGTAGTTAAGTGTTAACTTAAATAAACTTATGCAAAATATCTAAAGTTGGCCAATTGCAACTTCGCACATAGCTACTATTTATAACATACTTAGCAAAGTATGGTAATTAAAAACCGTCCAACATTACGCAAGGAATGGCGAAATAAAACGGTTCTTTATATGGGGACCCGAACCCCTTAATTTTTTTTCGTTTTTAAATATAAAATACCATCAAGGCTATATTCCCGAAGGGTTAGGCAGAGGTGTTCCAATGTACACCCAGTTCGCCGGTATATTTAGGTCTCATGTAATAGCGAGCGAGCCTATTGCCATTAACTGGGCACAAATCCGAACTTCGAGCTGCTACTGAGAATTTCATAGAAAAAAACAATAAAACTTTTTTTTTGTACGACCTGGGAATTGAACCTAGGACCTCTAGCTAGCAGTCGTGCACCACTAGGCTAACGAGGTAGTTTCATCGTTATATTACTTTTATAATGCCGTTACATTGCCCCACACAAGGCATTTCTCTGTATGTAGGTGGATAGACAGCCAGACCCGGAATCGGGATTTGTAGGCGTCACAAATATTTTTTTCGTGCGAGAATCGAACCCACGCTACATAGCGCAGCAACCAGTCGCTCAATCAATCGTGCTTTCAACTCTTGTTTCAAGTGACCCAATAGACACGTGTTGAACCACAAACAACAAGAATTTAATTAAAAAAACAAATAGCACTTTCTATAATAAACCACGTACTAAAAATTAAGTAATGCCTTAATGGGGAAATTGTAAATAGCTTTCTAAGTAGTTTTTGCTGCACTGTGGCAATATTATCACGTCTTACACTTGACCTTTTTACAGGACATAACGAAACATCAAAGCATAGTGGTTTGGCTCCTTTTATGTATATACCATCACGCTTGTATTCCCCGAAGGGTTCGGCAGAGGTGTACCAATGTACACCCATAGCTCGCCGGTATATTTAGGTCCAATGTAATAGGGGGACTTTTAATCTGTCGGTTACTAAATTGATTCATCATCATCATCATTATATCAGCCGCAGGACGTCCACTTCTGGACGTAGGTCTCCCCCTATAAAATATCCAAAAGGACCGATTGGAAGCGGTCTGCATCCAGCGTCTTCCTGCGGGAATTACAATTGATTACATCAAACTAAGTCAATAGACCAAATGCGTTACATTACTATGCAGCAATAACAGAGAAGAAAGAATCGTGAGGAAACCAGAACTATAATAAAAATAAGTCTAAAATTGTTATTCCACGCTTGAGCAAGCATGGTAAATGCGCGTGCCTTCTCCGTAGAAGAGGCCTCTGCCCCCTGCTGAGGGACAGTAAATAGGCTGGTATTATGATTTAATTAATGGTTTTGTCGTTTGTGTTTTGTTTCCCCAAGTCGAGCAACGTTTTAATGGGTTATTCTATAAAATTCTCAGTAGCAGCTCGGAGTTAGGATTTGTGCCCAGTGGGGCGAGCCTATGCAAGTCCAATGACTGAAAACATACCGGCTTACTGTGTGTACATTCGTGCACCTCTGCCTAACCCTTCTGGGAATTCAGGCGTGATGGTATGTTGATATATGTGCCGTTTTCTCGCTTCTGTATATCGCAGACATAATGGTCCAAATATGTTAGCTATCAAGACTACTTTCAGCAAACTGTTCAAACCTGCCTTCAATAAAACCTGATTTAGCACTGCAATACTTGTCCTCCCCTCATTCAAGAATCGAACCGCCACCTGCTCCGACCTTGCTTCCGAAATCGGTTTGTTTGTCCCACTGCCCATCTAGTGACAGTGAAAGGTATCGTCCTTGACTATTTAACACGGTTACCTATTACGTACATTCGTGTCAAGTTTAATGTAACTCGATGCGCAGGAGTGCATTAGAATTTACTGCTGTATATATTTTTTGGATATTTTTTTTGGTTCTTCTGCTTTTGGAGATAGATAGACCACTTTTCATCTGCTTAGCCTTTTCCTAACATTTTTTTTGTACCGATGGGAAATCATCAATTCCCGCCCTAGGCGGGGCGGGATGGAGTGTCAGACTTTTATTGACTAAAAACCCATCCATGTTCCTTCTTGTGCCCTGCGCGTTCTGGGAGCACGGTATCTCTTTTCCAACTATGTTGGGGTCGGCTTCCAGAAATTAGATCACTGTGCCTTTTTATACATATAAGTGTACTATCTCATTTGTCTCTCTCTCTCTACTATATCTCTGTCCACGAGGCAAGCACGTGTACCATAAAATAATGCCTATAACACTCAGCTAGTAGCTTTCTGTCAGTGATAATTTTGTAATCGTATTAGTGCTTCCTATAATTATCTCTAACGTTTACGTCATTATAATATTAGCATACCTAGATTACAATCTACCTAGGTTCTTATATTCCAAGAACAGAAAAGCTTTTTAAATAATAAAAGTAAAGTATTAAAAACCTTGTGTTTTGAGCCCAGAAGACATTCGATTTTTATTTTTAGAAAATAATTAAAATTATGGAGAGGTCATTAGTAAAGGTTAAGATTAAGGACAAGTCCTTTATTTAGTCAAAACCACAATAAAATATGCGCATTTTAAATACTTACATAAAGATATTTATTATTTCAATATAACTATTCAATATTACTTACCAAAAGTGTTTTTAGGTATTTTCTAAGAAATTCTCGGTAGCAGCTCGGAGTTAGGATTTGTGCCTGGTTAATGGCAATAGGCCGCTTCCAACCGGTCTTTTTGGAAATCTATGGCCTATGTCCAGCAGTGCACGTCCTGCGGCTAATATGATGATGAATGGCAATAGGCTCACCCCCAATTACATGGGACCAATACATACCGGCAAATTGTGGGTGTACTTTGGTGCACCTCTGCCTAACAGTCCGGGGAATACAGGCGTGATAATATGTGTAGGTACATTATTTACGTGGACTTAAATACATACGCATGATTGAAACATATTACTGATATTTTGTTAAACTTGCTCACTTGATCTGTGAAAGGACCAAACCAATACCTAGTAATGAACAATAAGAATGAAAGTATCTAGCAAGCTCCAAGGATAACCACATGCTGACCTTTTATTATTAATAGCTATACCCTGCGGTTTCACCCGCGTTCAGTTACGTTTTTGGCTACTGCTGCATTCCCGTAGGTCGTAGCGTGATGGTATATATATACCCTATAAGCTTATTCAATAAACGGGCTATGTAACGAATGAACTGCCCCGTTGGTCTCGTGGTCGCAAGCGCGACTGCTAAGCAAGGGGTCCCGGGTTCGATTCCCAGGCCGAGCAAAAAGTGTTATTGGGTTTTTCCATCAAATTCTCAGTAGCAGCTCGGAGTTTGGATTTGTGCCCGGTTAATGGCAATAGGCTCGCCCCCTATTACATGGGACCTAAATATACCGGCGAACTGTGGGTGTACATAGGTACACCTCTGCCTAACCCTTCGGGGAATACAGGCGTGATATCTATTTATGGGCTATGTAACGCATAAGGATTTTTTATAATCGGACCAGTTGTTCTACAGATTAGCGCGCACAAACAAACAAACTCCTCAGCTTTATTATGTTAAGTATAGGTTATAGACTCAAAGCCTTTTAACCAACGCGTACCTAAAGACCAAACTACTATAGGAATTCCATAACTACCTGAACTTCAAAAGCCACGGAGTAGCAATTAACATTGCTTATTTACGATTCTGCAGATAGGCATAAATACTATAATTAAACATTTCAATAGTCATTTGCATATTCGCTTTTTTTGTCCAGTAGTTCCGGGTGTGAACCACTGTGCTGTTAAGATCACGTTTCTGTATTTTTTGCTTATGTTAGTGTTTATTTAGACTTATGTCAGCACTCCTTGTTGTAGATTTGATTACTGTGCTACTTTTTGACGTGCTTATGTAATATTGCAAATAAACTGTATTGTATTCATAATTTTGTGTTTAGTTGTGTAGGTACGTAGGTTTATTTTACTTTGGAAAATTATTTAAATGTTTAATTACGATGAATAATTTATACTTAATTAATTTAACTACTTACTACATTTTGGGTATTTACGTATTTTTAGAATACATGTTTATTGTTTGCATAGGCGTATATAGGGGGGGGGGCCGGGTGGGCCGGGCCCACCCCAGAATGGTCTTGTGCCCACCCCAGGCTGTAGGGCTCACCTTCCGCCTGACCGCATTGCATCGCATCGGCCATGGCATCTTAGGGGCCAGGCCCCCCCTGAAAACTATCTCTAGATACGCTAATGATTGTTTGACGGCACGGTTGGCGCCGTGGCCGAGAAATTGACTGCTATGTTACGTGTCGCGGATTCGATTCCCACACTGATAAAGTATTTGTATGGCCTGCGAATAGTAGTTCCGGATCTGATTGTACGTGAACGTGAGTTTACCTATATGTTTGTAACCGCATTTACGCCTCGGGAGAAATTCTTAGTGTGTGGCAAAGTTTTTTAGAAATATTACAAGCAAGAAAGTTTTTAAGGATGGATGGATGTTTGTAACTCTTTCACGCTTAAACGTCTTAACGAAATTAGCTGAAATTAGGCACACATGTAATACATATTGATTTAGCTTAATACATAGCATAATTTTTATCCCGTTTTTGTGTTTCAATGGGATAATTTTGGACGTTGAATTAATTCTGAAATTTACACAGACGAAGTCGCGGGCAGAAGCTAATAAATTAATAAAATGATTAATAACATCTTTAGTAGGTACTTACTATTAATTAATAATAGTATTTCTAAGAATTGATCTGATAAGTCCTAATAGGCTTCATCCTTATCATAATATTTACCATTTTCTATTCAATAAACATTATTTTCTCTTTGTATCTGTTTAACCTGGTTTAATCTCTTTTAGTTTATAGTTTTAATCACTTGTTAGAATGTAAACATTCTTTGATATGATTATTCAAACTAATAAATATTATAAATGCAAAAAAAGGTCTGTCTGTTTCATTGTTACAAAATATACACGACGACACGCGACATAGTTAGGTAGCTTAGTGACTAAGTTTGTCACGGGTTCGAATCCCGCACAGAACAAATATTTTAATGACCTAAAATTAGTTTTTCCGGGTATAGTTGTCTGTACATGTGAGTTTATATATATGCAAAGGCACCAACGATACACAAAAATAACCTGGTTAGAGGTAACATCTTTTTAACAAACAAAAACAAATAAAATAACTACTGAACCAATCATAATGCACAAAGAGAGAGAACAAAGAGGTATAACTTGGGACCTGGATAAGGGCAAAGGTCACTTTTAAATCCGCGACTTTGTGTGCATCCACGATAACCGACATTCATACAGACAAAACCGCGAGTCAAAGCTAGTGTTTAGTCATGTAAAATTAGAGTGCGTCCCAAAGCATGCAAAATAGAGGGGTAACTAAACAGTATTGGAAACGCATCCAAAAATAATGTTGTTCGTTAGTGCAACGTCTCGGCTGCAAATAGACTACCCTAGTAGTTTATTTTGTGGTTTAATTATCAGTATGAGACTGTTGTTTAGAAATATGGCTCCAGCATCCATTAGGGTAGTTATAAGAGCCTGATATAAGGGGTAAAACAGGCATTGGAACGAAAACTTTTACCGTGGATTTACTACTTGATACTAGATACCCCAGCGTTGATATTTTCCATCGGCTATTTGGAAAAAAAAGGTATTCTTTTATATTTCTTTCTTTCTTCTTTCAAAAAAAACGCCGCTCAGCACTAGGAATTTCTCCTAAATCTTGGCTACATTTACAAATTTATAAACTCACATACTCAAATAGCCAGAGACCCGAAACAACTATCTGTAGTCCATACAAATATTTGTTTCGTGCGGAATTCGAACCCGCGACACACAGTGCAGAAGCCAATCGCTCAGTCACTGCACCAACCGTGTCGTATTAATTACAGGCGTATGAGACATTTCAACTTTGTCTCTGGGGTGGCAACGTATTTGCATGGCCTCCGGTATTGCAGATATCTATAGGTAGCGGTGCCAACCAACGAAAAAAAAAAAGATAAAAGAAAACAGCTGTTCTATACAAAAGTTCTACAACTACTACGAAATTAAGTTAAAGAAACAGCTGATTGACGTATAGTTACATCCCAGGCTTAAAAAGATTTTAATGATGCCGATTCCCCTGTTCACAAACTAAACTAAAATTAGAGAATTGACATCTCTTACTAACATACAGCGCAAGAAAAGGACGGTAGTACCTTAGAACTAAGTTAGAGATGTCAAATTAGTTTTGCCTTGAACTTTTCCGTGTTTTTAATCAACACGTTCTGACATGCCAATTATAATTGTATAGAGGTTTTAGTTCAACTAAAATTGACAAGTCTTATTCACGTCCGTCCCTTTCTTGTTTGATTGGAAAGAAAAAGATAGAAATAGTCTAAATTAAGTTTAGCTTGTGCATAACAGAATCGACACCAATATCAAGTTAAATTACAAATTGCGCCTAAATGTAGACGTGGTATTGAGTCAGTAAAGTACAGAATTCAGTCATGTTTCTCAGTATGTTCTAAATGTTTAGGTTATTTAAGATTTTCCACGGTACCTATTAGTATAGAGACGCGAGTGCCTTGCGTCTTAGCCTTGAGCACACACACATACACACATCATCATATCACATTATATGAGATAGAATATACTTTAATGGACAACAAAATACCTCCTCATGAATAATAATAATATTTATAAGACTGATTTCGGTCATGGCAGCTAATCTCAATGGACACTCGCCAAGTACGCTGCAGATATTATAGTGCACAAGTATGTGCGCAAACTCAGCTGTACTTCTTCCCTAACTCTGGGGCGGCGATCCAACACAACCGGGGCGAGATTAGCTGCAGGACCAACGGCTTTACGTGCTATCCGGAGGAGTCACACCCCCAATTTCCAAATTCCGAGCATATTAGTAACGAAAAGCCCAATAACACTTTTTGTCCAACCTGAGAATCGAACCCAAGACCTCACACGCTCGAAAGTCACGCTTACGACCACGAGATCAACGGGGCAGTCAAAGTACTAATTTTGACAAACGTGTGTTTTTATGACGAGTCCTATTTTATGAACTATAAGGAAATGAGTTCTAAAAATAGTAGGTACTTATACAGTGTGTTACGAAAAGGGTATATATGTTATGGACCAGGTGATTAATGCGGGCATTATTTATAATGCACGAGCATTATGCATAATGTCTAGCTTTATCGGGCTAAGTGATTAATTACTTTCTTAACTTCATTATTTATCACATTGCACGGTCATTATTATATTGCTACATGATAGTTGGGCAATTTGATAATAAAGCTGTATGTGGCAGTTGTTCCAATAAATAAAGGGAAATTATTAGTCTAGCCACAAAATTATATATTGGACACGTGATAAAATTTCTAATTTTATAACTAAGCAACGGGAAAATGACATAGCCTCTAATAAACTAATACATCTTTTTTACAACGCCCACTAAATATTCTATAGAAAGCGTCAAGTAAAGATCATCAATTATTGTAACTTGTCCTTCTTATTTATGCATTGCCACCTAATTTACTAACTCGGCCACGGATTTTACATCTCGTCACTATTTTACGTTTTACAGCTTCAACGCAATGTCCTCAAAATAATTTAATTCAGGCTTCCACAGTCAGCATCATTTATTATAACTTAGCATGTAAAATAATACATCATATTCTTTTCTCGTGAAAATAGCCGACAGGGCTCATCAGCGATGCAATTTATTTCGGGACTTGGGGCACCCCGACTCGGACAGATTAGGTTAGAAGGGGATGGCGGGGTCTAGAGAGCGAGCGAAGCGAGCGAATAGACCCCGCCATCCACTTCGTGGTTATTTTTTTTGTAAACCCTTGAGCCCCGCGAAGCGGGGCTCCCCGACGAAGTTGGCGAAGAGTCCTGTCGGTGAAGTGTCCTGTCGGCGAAGAGTCCCGGTTTTAAATGCAAAAACTAGTGGATTGTTAAGGTAGAAGTTCTTCGTAATTAATCCAAATAATGAGTCTGATTATTTAAGAGGTTTCAACATAAAAAATTGTTATTAAGTATGTTTGTATTACTCTGCCCAAAAGATGATGTGCAACATGTATAGTGCCCGGTCAATTTGATTATTTGAATAATTATTATCAAATTGCACTCTCATATTGGGCATTTTTCACAATGACCGGGCATTATGTATACTGCTCAATTTATCACTTGGTCCATAACATATACATATCAAAGGCACGGATTCTTTTGGTCTTAACAAACCACAAAGCAACATGTTTTTAATACCTAATTCTCATCAAATTTTAAAGAATTGAGTTCTACGTATCACCACACCAAATCAGCTGATCGCTTTCAATAAACTACACACTAATAAACAACTCCGTAAAAGATTTGTTTCCCTGACACGTTTGTTATGAACTTATAAACAGACGAAATAAAAAAGAAACATGTATCTTCAAAGTTATTGCTTTTGAGCTGAAATTTTGTATAGAGATTCAGTACCGAATACACTCTTCAGCAACATGCTGTATAGACTTTGACTATCAGCAGTTAATGTGCTAAGTTCCATAAAAGACTATTCAAGGAAAAAAACTATTTATTTTTAAAGGAAACTAATAACAAAATAGCATTTTATTACTACCAATTGCGTTGATGCGAGAATTTTTAATTAGTAACAGCCGCTGTCGAATTTTATTTTATTTTGGTCGCACTAAACTAAATTTAGTGAGAAATAGCGTTGCGCCACAGTAATTTGATGCGTTGTGAATTCGTTTAAAACTGAAATAAAATTAATGTAAAGTTGAAAACCTTTGATCTGCAGCTAATTGATTAGATATACTTGTAAGATTTTAAAAGGCCAACTGTAAAGGCGTTGCTTAGCAAGCAATAAAGAGCCGTTTATTTAACGTATGTCATGTCATGTATTGCTTGCTATGCAACGCGGTTTCCCTGCAGTGGGACAATTCCCATTGCAAGAAAGAGGCGTCTTCTTCAATGCAGGGAAGGCATGAACATTGTTCACCACGCTTGCTCAAGGCGGATTGGCGGATTGGCATATTTATGTACAATTGTACACATTAATTACTAGCTTCTGCTAAAACTTCGTTTGCGTGGTTTTTCTTTTTCACTGGCGTTAAGTTACGTTATTGGTTACTGCTCGGCTCCCATAAGTCGTAGAGTGATGTTATATAGCCTATGCCAGGGATGGCGAACCAATGGCACGCGTGCCAGTAGTGGCACGCGACAAAATAATTCGGGCACGCCAATATATGACAACTGTATATGTATTTGATCGAAAACAATTTACAACAGCAGAAATCACACTAACCTTTTATTAAAATAAACATAAAATAGTAAATATTACGATTCTTGTACAAACTAGTTGCAAACAAAGAGTGTTAACAGCTTCTAGTTGTATTTTTCTCCATTCAATGACTAAGCCAAGATTCTTTGATGGCACGTCATAGTCACATTATTATTTTTCTATAAAAAATGGCACTATCACCGATAAAGGTTCGCCATCCCTGGCCTATGCTATTCCTCATGAATTACCTACATATGCAAAAATAGTTTTTCCAATCCGACCGGCAGTTGTAGAGATTAGGTATCTTCTGATGTCCTAACAATGTTATTCCTTTAACGATGTCAGTCATGTGACATGTCCAAACTTAGTCAAAAACTATGAATTGAAAAAGCCACAATAGTAATTGCCCGGTATCAAACACACTACCTCACGAAAGCCCGACTCTCGTGAGGTTGTGTGTACGATACCGGGCACCTTAACCTTAAACACTGTGCCATCAGAACATTGTTTTTTTTTAAACATTCCACTACTAAACCTTCAATCATTCGAGCACGAAGTTTATTATCTAACAAGTAAAGAGGAAGTCGGCAGTGGAAGTCGAGGGTACCTACTCGCGAAGGTACCTACTTGCTGGCTGTTTCCACACCGGTAATCACGGACGGCACAGCCATGATTTAATGTTCATCCTTTGATGCACACGATATGTAGCCTACCATTACGTGTTCATGACATTTAGATCGTGCGTTGACTTTTGTCTTGCTAGGTAGACTCTACCTACTAGAATACTTATATACTATTTGGTATTTTACTACGGTATTAGTCTGTCAAGTTTAATATGTTTACAATCTTGCAATCGCTCTGTCATCCTTTTGTAAATTCATACGTTTTGTCAGACTCGTCATTTTTTTTCCTTTCCAAAAAAGTAAACAAAAGAGAAGAAATAGAATTAAGTATAGTTCAATTTATTTCTTTATCTTGTAAATGATGTTCAAAAGTGTCTGCTGATAGTTTGATTTTGACTTTAGCATCTAGTTAATGCGTTGTACCTTTTTTTAGGATTGGAAATCATAAAATTACTTCTTCCACCCTGGTCACGGTAATATTACCGTGCCCTGGTGGAGCGAAGGGGAGTGTCAGACTCTTACTGACTTAAACCCATCCGTGTTCCTCCTAATGCCCTTTGCGTTCCAGGACCGCTATAACTATTTCGAACAAATTCCGCACCCCTCGAATGTGTTGTACCTACCGACCTACATGCTACTTAGAGTAATTTAAGTCCGTTTATCTAACGTACGTAACTTCATCACAAAACAGTAATAAGGATTTATGCTCTAAGACATTTAACTATACACAATAGACGAGACACTGCTAGTAAAGTCGTTATACACTGTTTAGCTCCTTCTGGCACGATTTCGCTCAGTCTAGCTCTATGTGTATTGTTACACGATCAAATGTTAGGTCGCATTGTGTGAAATGAACTATGAATTGATGCCACCACCACATAAGTTATTGACTTACATAATTCTGTATACATTAATAAGCCTCTTTTTGTATCTACAATGGGGTTAGAAGATAGAATATGGAAATAGTCTTCTATATAAATAAAAATCAATTTGACGACATGATTGGCTCAGTGACTGAGCGAATGGTTGCTGCGTTCGATTCCCGAACGGAACAAATATTTATATGACCAATAGATAGTTGTTCCGGGATAACTTCTCAAACACATCCAAGTTACAGAAGAAATTCATAGTGTGGAGCAATGTTTAATAAAAAATCTCTTATCGTATTTATTTTTTTGGAGAACCCATCGAAAAAGTCTCACAGGATAGTTTTTTGTTTTAATCTGCTGGTTAGTAGATAGCATCCGTGCGAAGTCTATAGCCTAATAGCATTCGCGTCGCGTCTCTGTGTCAGCCTTATAACACGATGTACCTGTCCACAATCATTTCATAATTACCCTACGTGATTTGAGGTCATTATCGTCAGTATTGTGAGTTTACAATGAAACCATTTCGACACGTCAGGCAGACGATGTTTGTTCAATAATCCAGACAAGCTTGTCGCTTGCGTAATTAGTAGCAATTGTCGACAAAGAACTGATTGCAAGAAAAATCTCTTAATTACTGTCTGTTTCTATTGGAGGTCGATAAGAAAACTAGGTTATAGAAACTACAGGTATACATTCTAAATTGTTTTAAGTTTAGTTGTGAAATGTAGCAGAGCTCAATGAAATGGACCGTTTTGAAAGCGGCGCTATTCTGTGAAAATCTCCCGAGGTGAATTTAGGTCGAGTGGGCTGTCAATCTCTAGCATTATGTGGAGTAGCAGCTCACCTCAAACTCACGTCACGTAAATTTACCGAGAGAATTTCACAGAATAGGCAGGTTATAGGTAACTAGGGATCGGATTATAAGAGCTTTTCAAAAAGTCAGTAAGTACTATGAAAAATCTGGCTGAAATAGTTTTTTTCCAATCCTTCAGTTTTTCCGAACTCAGTCCTTTTTCGGAACTCGAATGTAGAAAAAGAAACAGGTTAGTTTTTTTCCAAATGGGGCAGTTGTTTGGCCTCACTCGAGTCATGCATAACTTCTAGTTTAGCAATCATAATATTCGGTAATCCATGCGCATCTATTACACACTCAAGGTACCTGCAAAAATTATAAATATAATGTTATAATTTATATAATTTAATTAAGCATTATCTGAGGTCAAACAGCGTAACATTGAATAAAATGTTTTCCATCCATAAAAACAATCTTTCCTTTAAACTTTACCTTGTTCTTGTATGACCTTCGTTTAGTTTTTCATCATTATGTAGCATCAAAGGTTATCGGCAATTTCCTTATAATAAAACGTAGCTTCTATTTATCTATACTAATATTATAAAGCTGAAGAGTTTGTTTGTTTAGTTGAACGCGCTAATCTCAGGAACTACTGGTTCAAAATGAAAAATTGTTTTTGTATTGGTTAGTCCTTTTATCAAGGAAATCTCATCATCTTCCTGCCCTTATCCCATTTTATTTGGGGTCGGCGCAACATGTTTTCTTCTTCCATGCCAACATGTCAACCGTCATACACAATCCATCCATCTTTTCTTTGGCCTCCCTCTTCCTCTATCAAGGAAATCTAAAGGCTATATAACACCACGCTATGACACTCGGGAGCGGAGCAATAACTAAAGCCGAAACTTAACACGGGTGATTACCAAGCGATCGAAATCGCGGCCAGAAGCTAGTCTGTGTATAAATAGAATTGAAGTGTTTGTTTGTAATGTTAACTTAACATCTTTACTAAATGCATATGAATGTATACACGGTACTTATACCAAAAAAACAATCTGTCTGCCTGTTTGTTCCGGCTAATTTCGAAAATGGCTGAACCGATTTTGACGGGAGTTCCAATGGCATACAGTCACAGTCAATTCATTTATTTTTTAAGTCATAAAATGCACTTCTGAACGTCATTATGTATAAAAGAAACAAAAAAGTATTGAATCTAGTTGGCCCAAAGGGTTGTTCCAAAGGGTAGATTCATATGAAGATTTCACATAACTAATGTTTTGAGGAGTAAATTTTATTTTAGAAAAATAATTAGGAATCCTGCGCAAGGCTTTCAGGTATCCGATATTCACACGGTTTGTCCGTGTCACGAGCATAAGTTAGTGAATAAAAATTACCTGCCCCACTATTGACAAGGTCAAGATCATCTTTCAAAATCCACTTGATAATTGTTTTTGAGAATCAGTCAAATCAATCTCAATTATATCATTTGCGATAAAAAAGTGCGCCAAAAAAACTATGAAGCTTTTGATTATGTCATGATTAAATCGACGAGATAAATAAAACGTACAAGTTACTGAGCATAACAACTTATTCATATATTACTCCACTCCAACTAATAAAAAAGAACGCTGTGCATTTTTTTAACGTGTTGTTTTTATTATGAAACACGTGAATGAAGATTATCTTTATTGAAATATAGGTTTTAAGTTTATTTTTATATATATTGATAACTTTGACATTAAGAATATGTTGTCTTTATCGTCAAAACTGGCTAGGAATTCCACACACAGATATTTTAATGGAAGAAGTTTTCAGTGGTCATATTTTCTCGATAATAATTATCTTTTTCTTTTTCATCCCTTCTGTTCATGTAATTTAAAGTATTCTGCTAATATTATAAATACAATATATTTTTTAACACACTAGCACCAAAAGTGGCTCTTACTGCACCGCTATTAGGGTCACAATTAAAAAAAATAGGCACATGTGTATTTACATTCCCGCACTGGTGCGATAATATTTTTTTTCAAATCTTAGGCACGTTATTTAATTTTGTATTAGTGTTATTTTAAACAAAAATAATAATCCAGCTGGTGGCAACTATTAAGTACTTTGAGGATCCTACAATTCAGGCTCAACTGCAATGACAAACTTTACTCACTAGTATCATAATATTAATGCACTATATTGATACACTTAAAACAATGGTTTCTTTATTCTATAACCCCGGTCTCCTTCACCATATTTTCCCAGAGTGTAAAGTAAGGTTTCATTGTGTTCAAGCAATGTCAGGTCAAAAACTAAACCGTTATTTTCATCACATGTTTAAGTACTGTTTACCCACGATTTAGTTGTATTGCATTGAGTATTGCTTCATAAACAGGGTCTGTATTAAAAGCGGTTTTGTTCACTTGCCATATAAATTATATTCATACGTAAACTCACGCCGTTTTCTCATGGGGGTAGGCAGTCACCACAGAACCTACTACGATTTTTACATACCCTTTCGCTTCCTCTACGTTCATACATCTAGTCATACACGCACGCCGGTTTCGAGTTATACACACCGATCTTTCTTAAGAACCTCACCAACAAGGTCAGGGTAGGTCTTTCTAGGGCGTCCCGGCGTTGCCACTCCCATCTGCCATATAAGTCCCTCTTGTTAGGCGCCTTTCACTCATCCTCTCAACATGACCGAACCATCTAAGCATACTCTTCAACCTTTGTCACTACGTCCTCATTTAATACGGAATGTTCTAAAATTAGTGATGATCATTTAGCAAGACTTTAGCAGTCGTTTGTTTCTGGTCTAATTATTTCCTGATCAGTCAGTTACTTAATGTTGGGATTGCGTCCGTGGTTTTAATTTTAATTTTATGCATTGTTTTGGCTTGTGACGTCAATTCAGAATTTATTAATTGACTTCGCCCACGGTACGTTACGCCTTTGGTTACTGCTCTGCTTTCATGGGTCGTAACGTGATGTCAAATAAGCCTATCCTTTTGTTATTGTTTTCCGTGAATCTGGTTATCATATGCAAAAGAATTTTTCCAATCCGACTGTTAGTTTTAGAGTCAAGAGCGGTTAAACAAAAAACTCTTCATATTTATTAATAAATATTTAAACGTTTTCTAAATAATCTCGTTGCATCGTCTTTGCAAATTAATTATGTATTAGTGTCGGTAATAAAACAATTGTCTGCATTGTTCTCTTTAACAGATAGTTAATTGGAGGTTAAAGTTATTTAACTAAGTACCTTGGCACTTTAAACAACCAATAATCACCATCATCAACCACTTTGTTAGCAATGATTGCCAAATACAATTTTGCTCGCAAATTATTTACCCTTTTTAAGTAAGTTAACTTCGAAACTGCCTCTTAAATTGATTTAATATTACAAAATGTTTTCGCCCAGTTGTTCCGCAAATGTCTTTGCTTTAGACCAGCGGCAAACGAGATCGATTTCAACGGTCCTTTCACTATCGTTGCCCAATATTTTTGCGCCGAGGGCAATATTAGTACAATCACATTTTTATTTGCAACTTATTATATAAATAAGTGCTCTGTTATGTTATCAGTGGCAATTGCTCCGTTGGTCTCGTGGATGGAAGCGCGATTGATGAACGCGGGGTCCTGGGTTCGATTCTCAGGTCTGGCAAGAAGTGTTATTAGGTTTTTCCTTTTTTATTTTCTCTGAAGTTGGTGGTGTGAAACCTCCGCGCCTCGGAAAGCATATAAAGCCGTTGGTCTCGACTGTGATTCGTAGATCTTTGAAAGCATTTACGGATAGTCAGAAGCCGGGACGCCTGACAACCAGTTTACCAAGAGGTATCGTGGTGGCCAGTAACTGGATTGTGGAAGTCAGATAGGCAGTCGCTCCATGTAAAACGCTGGTATTCAGCTGCATCTGGTTGGACTTGAAGTCGACGCCAACATAATTAGGAAAAGGCAGTTACGTTTAGTTATGTTATCAGTGGCGTAAATTAGCATTTGTTTTAGTTACTTCAGCCATAACTGCCTCGTAAGCCTAGTGGTTCTAAGCGCTACTGCTACACTTGAGGTCTTGGGTGTGATTCCCCAGGTCGAGCAGAGCTGTAATTGGGTTTTTTCATGAAATTCTCTAAATTAGGATTTGTGCCCGGTTAATGGCAACAGACTTGCCCCCTATTACATAGGACCTAAACATACTGGTGAACTGCGGGTGTACATTGGTACCTACCTGCCTAACCCTTCAGGGAGTACAGCGTGATGGTATGTAATGTTAGTTCAGTTGTCTATGTGTGTTGTGTTGTGATGCTTCGATGGTTCCCCGTAGAGCGACTTGTGGAACCGATGTTGATATTCTATGTTTACTCTTACTCGTTTGGCTGTTCTCACGATTCTCAAATGTGTCTACAAGAATTCCCTTTACATTTTTAGCCTGAGTTAGAAAGTCAAAGGCCAAATCAAAATATTTATTTTAATTAAACGATTAAAAAATAATAAAAAATAAAAATCTTTAATTTCCAGACAACATAGGCCCACAATGTGTTAGTGCATAAAATTATCTTAAAAACGATGTTAGTATAATCAGCCAGAAAGGTAACAGGCAAGTAAAAGGTTCAAAGAGGCATTATAGTAATAACTAGAAGAAAGGAGTTGAACTCTCTACCTGCGTCTGTATTTCCAAACGCATTGAAACCTAATCTCTTCAAATTTTGAGTGAAAAGGTTTCTTTTGGGTAAGCTCACTCCATCGTCGACTTTGTCTCTCTCACCTCTGACTTAGACTAAAGTCAAGAGCAAACCCAATTCAAATCTATACTAATATTATAAAGAGGTAAGGTTTGTGAGGTTGTAGGGGGTAATCTCTGGATCTAAGAAACCGATTTTGAAAAAAAATTTACCCATAGAAAGTCACGTTATTTGTGATTATCATAGGCTATATTACATCACGCTACGACACACGGGAGCGGAGCAGTAACTAAAGACGTAACGTAAAGCGGTTGAAAGAAGCCACGAGGATGCAGTCGCGGACAGTTAGCTATAAAAAATAAAACTGTTTACAAACAAAAGTAGACCATGCTGTGCCCTAACAGGGTTCATAACTGTACTTTAGCTTTATGCCTTATACATGTTATCAACTTCTGTAATATTTTGTTGAACTTCAATCAAAGTATTTAATGCTTGTATAAATTCACGACACAATACTTGTAATACTATTGTGGTTTTATCGCGTGCCTGTAAATTATCATGTAACCAAGTTAGTTTACAAACATTTGCACTTATTTCCATTGTTCGTTTTCATTACTTGGTCAACCCTAGTACGTATGTTATTACAGGAATTGTGATTTTCATTAGGTGTGTAAAATGGTTGGGTTGATGAAAAACTAATATTTCGTGCACTACCCTCTAAATAGGTTTATAGGTACACTGTTACATGTCATGTTGTTTAAAAACTAGATGAGGTCTGTTTCTCCAACTGATTATTTTGAGAAGAAACACAAAAAAAAAACAGATGTTGAAAAAAATCCAAATCGAAAAGTTTCTTTCCCGTTCTTCTCCTATAAGAGCTACCTATATTTTTGACCGAGCAACTAGTTTCAACCTTATGACTAACTGACTGACTCTTTAACGATTCGAAATTACTTGTTAATGGCAACAATAAAATAAATGCTTCGATTTTGACTATAACAGTTTCTTGTAATGATCAGGTCATATAAGTTGATATCTGTGATAGTAATTTGAATAAACCTCAAATTTGAGAGGACCTAACAGTGCAGCCAGACAGTGCAAATAACACTAATCAACTACATATTTCATAGCTAGAAACAGGTGCGGCGCTCCACGCTGATAGATTATCAGAATTGCGAAGTACACCACATTGAACAATTGTGGGAATTACCATGCAACCTATTGTATTGTGAACTACTTTTTATCGTCATATGTACGTTATATCTGTGTGACCTTTTTTTCTACTGTTCGATATAGTTGAGCTGTTATATAGGTCATAATGTGATATTATAGTCATAATACAGATGACTGTGATCATACATACCATCACGCCTGTATTCTCCGAAGGGTTAGGCAGAGGAGTACTAATGTACACCTACAGTTCGCTGGTATGTTTAGGTCCCAAGTACCTAATAGGGGGCGAGCCTATTACCATTAATCGGGCACAAATCCTAACTCCGACCTGCTACTGAGAGTTTTATAGAAAAAACAAATAACACTTTTTGCTCGACCTGGGAATCGAACCCAAGATCTCGGCGTTGCAGCCGCACTAAGGACAACTAGGCTAACGAGGCAATTAACTAGTTTTGCAGATCAAAGTATAGTAGTAATATCATCCACATTTGAATCGAACTCAATGAAGCCAGCAATGCTACAGTGCACATTGAAATAATTGCGAATGTGCAACGAGAATCTCTCAACAAGTACTTGACGAATACATCAAATGCAAACGATCTCTCAATTAGTGCAATCTTGATTCATCTTAATTTACATTTGCCGGCACAAGGTTAAGTGAACATATTTGATTAATGTGTAGTGCTTCAGTTAGCACTGTATTGCTTGTAAAACCTAATGTGATAATATATGAAACTAGCTTCTATCCGCGTCTTCGTCTGCATACAAGTCAAGTTAACCATAAAATATACCCTATGGCACTAAGCATTAGTCTAGCTTTCTCTAAAACCTTCGTTCGTACTTCAAAGGTTAATTAAAATCAGCACACAAAGTAGGTACTGCTACATGACAACTTTTCAGTTACTGCAGATTGTGAAATTCCCACACAGAAATTCATACAATCGATTTAAAACCTTATTCTCATTAACGACCGGATATTTTTATATAATACAACCTTGGTCTAGTCTTAATCGTGATAATTATTGAAATATTTACATAAACTGAGCGTGCAATACGAAGAAACGTGACGAATTATAGTCCAAAGGCATGTATACTTCCTTCTAAAGTATTTGTTGAACGTATTTGCAGTGATTTCAAGGTGAATACTAAGATATTAGCTAATAGAGCAAGACACCACACAAATAGCGAAATATTGAGAAAACTTAATGGCAAGGTCAAATATAGCATTAATTCAGATGGATTTTTTTGAATTCTAGTCTATATTTGTTGATGATATAGTTTCCACTACAATATATTGATAAAAAAAACTAAACTACATCTCCCATGCCTCGGAAAGCACGTAAAGCTGTTAGTCCTGGCGGCTGTCATTCGCAGATCTTTGGCAGTTGTTATGGCACACGAGACATTTCAATGTTGACTCTGGGATAGCAACGCATTAGGGTGTTGCGGATGCCTAAAGGCAGCGGTGACCACTTAACATCAGGGGGGCCGTCGCCGTCGCCTTGTTTGCCATCCAACGACACAAAAAAGGCTAGCCTGACGCCCGAAAGCCAAACTCGTTGCCTGACAACCAATCCTACCAAGGGGTATCTTGTTACTTAGTTACTTGGCAGTGAAGGTCAGAGGTAGTCACACTATACATATAGAACACTGGTATTAACTACTCGAGTACTACACTGCAGCGTCCGGTTCGACTGGAAGCCGACCCCAACCAAAACACAGTTGGGAAAAGCTAGGCAAATAGTGAAAAATTAACTGACTGTTAAGCTTTGGTGGCTTCTTAGCTAAAAGTAAGGCAAACACTACTTGTCTAATGGCTTCTCTATAAATCCTTGAAAAAGCAAAAAGAGTAAAACAAATGAAAATCAAAAACATCATTATTACAACACTATTTAAATAAGTAAACAAAAACAAAATTCTAATTTCAAATATCTACGGAATTCCCAAATGCCGCGCTTTGTACCGGCTAGTGTCAAATACAAATGTCAAGAGCGCGTGACGCTTGCTGCGCGCGCGCCGCGCGCCGGTACAGTCGCCAACACAACGCAAAGGTCATCTTTGTTCGATGATATTTTAGCTAGATGTGGTTCATAGTCATTAGCTTTGAGGTCGGATTTAGATCGTTTGCGAATGAAAGTGGAGTAGAGGTCTTTATTAGTCTAAGTAGCTGCAAGGTTGCCATTTTTACAGTTGGATGTCCGGTTGCAAAACCTAAATACTGTAATTGATTTTGGTTGGAGATTTTTGATTATTTTATTTTTTGTCTTTGTTTGTGAATCAGCGCATTTGTGTTTGCCCAGTAACTGGTCTCCATGTAAAATACTGGTAATCAACTGCATCAGGTTAGACTGAAAGCCTAGAACGATGGGTGCTCGTGAATCGGAAAATATATTTTAAATGTTTCGATGAGGTTCAAGATTTTATATTTAAACCTGTCTTTCTATTTCAGATATAAGAAAAATCTACGTCAGGTAAGGAAATTTTGACAGTGGGGTAATTCTTATTACGGGAACAGTAGAATGGCAGGATCGGGAAGAGATTAAGCGCAGGCCCAACGGCTTTACATGCTTTCTGAGGCACGAGAGTGTTCCACCATCAACTTCATTTAACAGGGTTGGCACTTGGCACCCTTAAACTTGTTCATATTTATGTGTAACAAGATGCTGCCCGCGACTTTGTCCGTATCAAATTTGATATATTATCCCACGGTAACCGTACATTTTTACAGGATAAAAAATATCCTATACGTTATTCCACACTACAATCTATTTCAGTGCCAAATTTCATCAAGTTCCGTTCAGCCATTTAAGCTTGAAAAGAGTAATAAACATTCATCCTCACAGAGTTTCGGATCTAAAATATTAGTAGGATGTCTCCCCCTGAAAGACGTGCAGTGAACTAAAAATCCACCTGTATAAAAACTGCAGTAAGGTCCATTTTACAAAATGATCAAAGATTTTTGTAAGTAACCCAGTATTGTTGCCAAACAGCGCAACTCAATGGACGGGGAAATTAGTGCTGACAAATCTAATTTACGCCGGATTAGACAATGTGGCGTGCGAAATTATTGTATTCGTCAGTTTGCGGTCGGCAGTGCGGTCGCGGCCTTAAACTACAATAAAAGAAAGACAAAACATACAAACTGGCAAAACAATAAAGCAACCTTTTCATTGTACAAGTACTTATGTTATATCTTACTAGCTTTTGCCCGCGACTTCGTCCGCGTGGATTAATAATTCCCGTTCCCGAGGGATTTCCGGGATGAAAACTATCCTATGTCCTTTCTCGGGTCCCAGACTATATCTGTACCAAATTTCATTGAAATCGGTTCAGTGGTTTAGGCGTGAAGAAGAGACAGACAGACAGACAGAGTGTCTTTCGCATTTATAATATTAGTACGGATTATTTCTTCAAGCTAGTTTACAAGCTGAACTTAAGAATTTTGTACTGAAATACCATGCTATACCATGATTTTTTGTATATGACAGCCAGATTCATGAGGAATATCGCTACCACACGGGAGCGGAGCAGTAACTAAATATTTCATCCGTGTTAAGTTATGTCTTTGGTTAATGCTCCGCTCCCAATGGTCCTAGCTTGATGTTATATAGCTTAAGTTCCTAAGTTATATTATTTCTGAATAATGTAGCTATCTATCGCTGAACCAATATTTAAAATAGGTCAAGTAGTTTCGGAGCATATTCGGTACAAACAAACTAAAACATATTTCCACTTTATAATATCAGTATAGATAAAAAAACCGCTGTTCACCAGTTACCAACAGGCCGTGAATTCAATGGCATAACCTTCATTATTAGGGAAAAGCATATCCATAATCTTGACATGGATGGCCAACCTTCGGGTCATCAGTAACATGTATTTAAATCGCATGTCTTCTTCACGCCTGAGTCATGCAACATGTAACAATGAGTATAATAGTATAGAACTAATTGGTAATAGGTAATAGTGTTAAATTTTGTTTATTTACCTACGTGTTTTTTAGGTTTACAATCTCTGTATTAGGTTGGAAAAAAATATTATTTGAATGAAGATTTTTTAAATAAAAAACCTTCAAACGAATTAGGCAACTTTATTCATCCTTTATTGTAATTCATTCAATTTTATTGTATCATTCATAATTGTGATCTCTCTCTCGTTGTGTCGGATTGCCGTTCCATCGGACTATGAGACTGAGAATTGGATAATTGACACCACTAACCATAACCAATAATTTCAAATCACAACTTTTCTAAAAAAGCACTTTATTTTACCCATGAAAACCGATTAATTTTCAATTTATTGTAAAATTAGATTTTACTTACTTTAAAATCAATAAATAGTTAGTCAATTGAGCAGGCCGATCTTTGGGTGAATCGCATTTTGACAGTTCATAAAAAGTATGTCAATTGATGGTGGTGTCAACTACCCAATTAAGGGATCTGATTTAGTGCAAATACTAACATACTAACTACTTGTGCACTATAATATTTCCTGTGAACTTGTCTAGTCTCCATTGAGACTGTTTGCCGTGACCGAAATTAAATTTAATATTATTTTAATATTGATGTATTTATGCTAACAGGTCTGCTGAAGGTAATATAGGATTAAAATAGTAACGTATTTTTATTATTATTAATACCTAATTATAATAATGCATTGCCTTGATTCTTATTCACGTCATAACGTATACTGATGCTAGAATAAAACCAAAAAAATAACTTTTATTTATTAATATGTTGAAATATAAAAAAAGGCTTGATACAAGTTTCATGTCGATCTTTACAAGTTTTTATAAAATAATAATGTGACTACGTTTTTAACTTTGACAAGGATAGTCTTGTTATAGGAATCAATGATTTTTTTCAATTTACTTCGGCGATCAGACGTTTTCTAATTCATTTGTACTTTTTAAGTTTATCTGGGACATCACTGATATCGGTAAAAAATGAGAAGGAAAGTTGGGCTTATATGTATAAATAATACAAGTCTGAAATCCCAATACGTCTTAAAAAAACGTGGTGATCATTTCTCTCACCTTCTCAGTTTGAGAAAAGGCCTTTGTCTTTAACAGCGGGACAATAATAGACTAAAGTTGTTATGGCGAAATAGCAAATCACTTTTGGGTATTTCCCAACTTTTGGAACATGTTGTTTGTTGATGGTTCTTTATTATTATTCCGACTATACAGGAAAAGTTTTTAACCAGTGCGTAATTTTTTTTTTGATCGTTCAGTGTCAGTACCTAATAGAACACATTTCCGTGTTAAGCTAAAAAAAAAAAAACATCCTTATCCGAGCTTGAAATAAGCAAAACATGGACATAATCTATTCGCCATACTATCAATGAAAACTCGCGGCCGCCGCCCGGGCGCATGACTGGGGTGAGGGGGTGGGGAATGCGCTAGCGCCGAGTGACAAATATGGTTTTTAAGTAAACATGTTTCGTAAGCGATAACTTTTTTTTTAGTACTAAGACATATCAAAATTAAATATACGTGTTAAAATAAAAAAATAAAACATGTTGAAGTTTATTATGGCAAAATTTACGCACTGGTTAAAAATTTTTCCTGTATACTTATCACATACCCATGCAACATAAATATCTTAAGACATAAGACACCAAAGTTAGCACCTACTACTGAAAAAGAAAGCATTAGGGTTATAGTTAGTAGTTCGACCGTTAGTTTAGGTTGTTATTTGACGTATTACAATTTCATGAAACTCATAAAACTTCGCAATATCACAGTTAAAGACTTGTCTCTATTAAATCCAGTAGCCTGGTTACACTACTGACCTTGTCAGTGCATATGAGACAAAGTGCGCATCTTTAAACACGCTTACAACATCGCGCAACAGAGAAAATATTCAGCGGTCACATTTTAAAAGGTCAAAGAATTAAATATCTTCTGAGTAGAATATAATGGAATGTGATTGGTGGATTTTTGTTGTAAATAAAAATATAGCTAATTTTTTACTTATTGAATTTTGACATAAAGGCTTTGACAGTGAATAGAAGTCTATCAGACAAGGGCGTATGTCCACAGTCACGTTGGAGCTGATTTCGTCAGAAATGGATAATCCCATCACAACTGACTTCTTTAAATCGATAAATAATCGTTACTGTGGTAGGTAGGTATATTATGTATGAAACTAAAAAAATAAAAAGAGCCAAACCATGCTAAATATTGAATTAAAAATGTAAAACACGATACAGACTGAAATGCTTACGTAAAAACATTGCTTAAAGTTAAGTAATGATTATCGACTGTTAAGCCAAACATTTTTTACTATTAAGTTTAAGATTCTTAACTTTAAAGCATCGTGCACGCATGTAACATCACCACACTGCACAATGTTCATCATCATCTGCCTAGCCTTTTCCCAACTATGTTGGGGTCGGCTTCGAGTCGAACCGGATGCAGCTGAATATCAGTATTTTACATGGAGCGACTGCCTATCAGACCTCCACAACCCAGTAATGGGTAATACGATACTCTTGGTAAGACTGGGTGTCAGACTTTCAGACAACCAAAGCCAAGCCTGGCTCTGGCCTGGTAGTTCTGGCTTTCTGAAAGCCAGAATTAATAGTGTCAAAAGGGGTCAAGACAATAACGCCCGATTACTATTCAACTGTTTTTGATCCCGTAACGAAATTTGATGCAACAGAAGTAATAAAGCAAAGGCCTCTTCTCACACATAGAAGATACGAATATTGAACACAGCACTTACTCAAGGCATATTGGTGATTCAGACGAGGAAGGAAAGGTAGAAAACGAAAAAAATACTCGTCCTTTTAAAAATCATGACACAAGATATTACATCATGGGTCCTCAACCTTCCGGATTTATTCAATCCTCGGGCTACTGCCACTTTGTTGAGTCAAACATGGAACATTATAGGCACGGGACGGGAATAATAATGGTACGTAAGGCACAGGATATCGACGATCAGGCTCAATGTTCCGGCCAATGACCTCAAGAGGCCCGTCCGATTACAATAAGCTGGTAAAAGTTAGGTTCATTTGTAAAGATTTGTTGAAAAATCTGTGGAGAAAATCGTGCTTTCGGAATTGACAATGCGATTAAGCAGACTTAAGATACCGACAGCTCACTGCATATAAAAACAACACAGTTAAACACAC
Source organism: Caradrina clavipalpis (assembly GCA_932526535.1). Lineage (NCBI taxonomy): Eukaryota > Metazoa > Arthropoda > Insecta > Lepidoptera > Noctuidae > Caradrina > Caradrina clavipalpis. Next base: position 8,635,275 of record OW052105.1, read on the forward strand.
AAGAAAAACACAGTTAGTAAAAACACAGTTTCTTTCCGCAAATTGGCCGCGTTTTTTTTCCGCGTTATGTTACGTTTTAGATTACTGCTCCGCTCCCGTGAGTCATAGCGTGATGTTATATAGCCTATACTATTTCTCATGAATGTGGATTCCATATACAAAAAGATTCAAGCCAATCTGACTCTAAGTTTCGGAGATAAGCGCGTTTAATTAAACGCACAAACAAAAAAAAAAACCTTTCAGTTTTATTACATTAGTACCTATAGACACGTAATTAACTCAAAAACTCGTTACAAATACGAGTTTTTAGTTTTATTACCTAACAATCTGATATCAAGCTTCAAATTGCAATAAGATAACAAATTCTTAATAAGACAGGCAACCTTTAACTCAAACACCTGAATGATTAATTGAAAATCGCTCTCAAATATCAACTCCATACACTATTGTACAGAACTAACCTAGGTTTACATTCACAGTTCTCACACAAAGTAGACGAATTCTTCATCCGCTGTAATGTTTTGTAAAGCATCATTTAGCTAACAGGTCAAGTGACGATTCCTATTCATAACACTGCGTATCACCTTCCATAGGTTGTTTTGATAGCATTTTCCTAAGTCCTGCTTATCTTACTAGGTGTATCAACATTGGGAAATGCGCTCGTTGCTTCCCATGGCCGATAACAGGGGTTCGGTAGCCTAATTATGCAATAGATTTTGAAAAGTCCCAAAAGGGCATGTGATATTTTGGCCCTTTGGTCGGGCAAAAGGACCATGCTACATTTTGGTCCTTTTGGCGTGCAAAAGGACCGTGCGACATTTAGGAACTTTTAGGACAACAGTGATGAGACCTATGATGTCAATTGAAAGTTCTTAGCGTGTGCTTTTTTTTCATTTTATTACAGCTTAGTTCAAAGCTAGAGCAAAAATGGTGCTTTGGTAAGTTTAAAAAATAATCAATAATAAAGGACCATAATATGGGCAGTATGTATGTATTACCCCTGGTTCATACAAAAAAGCCTATGGTCCTTTTACCAATTATTGGATTAGTTATTTTTTTTAAACATCGACATCTTCGTTAATCTATAAGTTAAACTTATTACGGATGTTTAACGCTGATTAACTTAAAATTGCCACTTCAATTTCTTAATTCTGAGACCTATTGCTAGATAGTAGTGCAACATATTTGACATATTAAATAAGTTTAACGTAACGTTTTTGAACTATTGAGAGATAGCTGGTTAGCTCATTTTGGCAAAGCTTGGTTCAACATATCTCAATAACTTTTATTTCAAGAAATAGCATTCTTAGAGTTATTTACATTGAGACAAACAATATATAAAGCAATTGATTACTAGCGAATTGCCCGCAAATTCGTCCGCATGGCTTATTTCACCCGCCTTACGTTACGTCTATGCTCCGTTCCCGTGGGTCGTAGCGTGATGTTATATAGCCTATGTTACTCAGGAATAATGTAGCTATCTGTTGGTGAAAAAATGCTTAAAATCGGTCCAGTAGTTTCGGAACCCATTCGTTACAAACAAAAAATATGAACTGTGTACTACAAAGGATGTTGTAAAAAACATTATTTATTTGTTTAAACACAAACACAACATTGTTTTTGTAAACAACACACTCTTTGGGAGAAATTGTAAACAAACAATAATTATAATAATACAAACTAGCCTATTGTCCCACTGCAGGGCATAGGTTTCTTCTTATACAAAAAAGGCATGAGCATTGATCACCAATCACCATCACGCTTGATCAAGGTGGATTGGGGATTCCAGATTTATGATATAACATGAATATTGATGAAAAATAAATCAGTCGTTTATTTATTTCCAAACTTATATAATATTAACTAGCTTATGTTCACAACTTCGTTTGCATGATAGTCGGTTTACACTGGAATTTATCTTTATTACGCGGAACACTAATTTATTTTTCTAGTTCTAGGTAAAAGAAGTAGCCTAGAAGTTACTCCTTATAACTCAAAAAAGTTTAAAAAAACCCTGACCTTTTTGGTGAGGTTCTTCAGAAAGGTCAGATGCACAGTACTCGTAAACGGCGTGCTTGTGGGACCAGATGTATGAATGTGGACGAGGCGAAAGGAGTATGTAAGGATCGTAGCAGGTGGCGTTTCGTGGTTTCTGCTTACCCCCATGGGAAAAAAGCGTGAGTTTATATATGAATGTAAGTTTAAAAAAAAAGTTATAAACTAAAAGTATCTAAATGTTTCAACAGCAGATATATCTCTTTGATTAGACAATTAGTATTGCCATATGAAAGTCACAATATTATACTTTTTGAAATGTCATCAGGTTCTGGTAGAAATACCTATGTAAGTTCAGTTTTCCTTGCGATGATTTCCATTACCGACGTCACTAAGTCCAGGTGTTCCAAGATGTTTTCCTTCACCGATATCAGTGATGTCCAAGATAAACTTAGAATATACAAATGAAAAGGAAAAGTCTTACTTGCCCAAATAAAGAACAAATGAATCGAATAAGTCGCATTGACACTTCTCCGGATTCTAACTTAAAACCTCATGTATGATCCAACACGAGGTTTTAAATAGGACTTTAGTATTTTCTACTTTTTCCAAGATTTCATAACCAAGGAAGACTGTGCCACAGACCAACTTGATGAGGCAATTTCAGTTAGGTAGTTAATTCAAGACACCGGGCCACTGTTTATTTATAAGATCGAGGGAAAGTTTAGTATTTATAACATGAAGGCTGACTAACAAATGCTAATTTCATTACATTTTCCATCAATTTGTTGGATATATTTACAGACTCTGGATGCGGGTAACGCAGGACGGGTCATTCTGGATGTCTTTAGGGGAGGCCTATGTCTAACAGCGGATGTCGGTCATCTGATATGATAATGATAAATATATTATGACACTTAATACATTACATAAAAAACAATTACAGTAAAAGAAACTAAAACTAAATGGTACTGACAACTGGAAATGTACCCAAAAGACTGGTGGCATTGCCACGTGTAATAGTAATGCCAAAGAATTTTTATTTTTATTAGAAGAATATTTTGTTGAAAAGTGTGACAGTTGACATTTGAGTATGGAATAGTCTGTAAACGCCCTGACTCTAGATTTGCACCCGTTTGGCAATTTTCTAGACAACGAAATACTGCATTGAATACCTAGAAAATATTCAGAACACCAAAGGCATTTCCAGACCAAATGACAGATACTAAATTATACCACCATGAATTCTAAAAAAGCTACCATTCCCCCACGACATTTACAGGCATTCAAAGTGCTTCGAACCATAACTGACTATTCTAAATCAAGTAACAATGCGCAATACATAAACAGCGGATTTAATCCTAAGTTTATAAGATGTCCATTACTTAAACAGGAACGTACCAATGACCCGGGCTGGATAAATACAGGGAGGAGTGAGAAAATGGAGGGCTGGATGAAGCATGTGTGGAGACTGGAGTGCTGGTGAGAAATGGAGAAAATGAGACGCATCCATCAAACACAACTTAGTCATATTTTTGGGTGTGCGTGTGGGTAACATTCAGCAATATTCTTTGTTGATGGGCTAAAATGTAAATCATTATTAATATTGCAAATAAAAACAGGTGATCACAGAATTATTAACTACTAGCTTCTGCCCGCGATTTCGTCCATGTCAAAGTTGATATATTATCCCACGTGAACTGTAAAGTTTTCCTGAAAAAAGTAACCTATGTGTTATTCCACACTATAATCTATCTTAGTGCCAATTTTCATCAAGATCCGTTCAGCTGTTAAGTGTGAAAGAGTAATAAACATCTATCCACCCATCTAACCATCCTCACAAACTTCCACATTTATTAATTAGTAGGAAAGAAAGTAGGACAGCAGGATTCTTCAAATGAAAGCTGCATCTTGTGAATCTCTGTCTTACCTATTTGACACATTTTAGTACAGCCACGTCAAAGTTAGGAAACGACAAAATGTTTGCCACTTACCTCCTTAAGATCTCCATCATTGCATCACACTATCTGCTTCTGAAAATCGCCCCAAACCACAACACTCGTACTTACTTTCTGCTTGTTGATACTCGCTTTCCCCGTACATTAGAACTCCATTGACTATGTACTCTGTGGTTTAACAGGAAACCGCATGACTCATGCGTCGGGATTCCAAATTGTATTCAATCCTTTTATATCTCGGAACTGTAATGTCTGGAATAGACCTTACTAGGAAAATTGCGTGTTTACAAAATGGTGGACCATTGTGTCTAAAAAGGGTGTTGGTGCACCCAAGTGGCACCTACCTACCTAGTACCTAGTGGTAGTGTATCTATAAATATATATATTTCAAAGGTGACTGACTGACTGACTGACTGACTGACTGACTGACTGACATAGTGATCTATCAACGCACAGTCCAAACCACTGGACGGATTGGGCTGAAATTTGGCAAGCAGGTAGATGTTATGACGTAGGCATCCGCTAAGAAAGGATTTTGACCAATTCTACCCCCAAGGGGATAAAATAGGGGATGAAAGATAATACTTCTTAACGCGAGCGAAGCCGCGGGCAAAAGCTAGTTAATATAATATGTTTAACTATACAAATTTTCTACTACCAATAGTTAGCCTCTTTTATTGACTATGACTAACTACTGCAAGCGAATTCGTCCCCGTGTTAGTTAAAATTACCACAAAACATACCGAAAGCGTAACCTATTATTCGTGTAAGATTTTTTGCAATTGGATCAGCTATGGTATTCTGAAATAGGCAAAATCACTTCGAAAGTCATGTCGCAAGTCACCTGATAGTCATGCTTGCTTCGCAGAATATTAAATCCTATTGAAAAACGTGAAAATACTCACTTGATATAATACTTCTCACTTACGTAATCACGTGTGTGGACGCTACAGAATTTAACAATACGAAACTAAAGTCTCACCGCTGATTCAGAAGTGATTTCGCAAATGAACTTTTTAGAATAGCACTACAGTTCTTCCAGAGAATGCCTCTTCCAAACACACGAACTTCTTCTTTGTAAAGTGCAAACATAAATATCAAGTATATCATTATCATAAATCCTACTACTAATATAAACGCGAAAATTTGTGAGGATGGATGAATGATTATTGTCACTCTTTCATGGTTCAACGGCTGGGCGGAATGAGCTACAATTTGTTACATTTAGAATATATAAATCCAGTTTTTGTGTTACCGTGCGATAATCTAGGACTGGCTTGATTTTTCCAATTCTACGTAGACGAAATCGCCAGCAGAAGCTAACTAGCTTCTGACGCAAATTATGATTTAGCTAAACCATAATTTAAATGATAATGCCAAGGCAGCTATTATTATTGCATTACTGAGAGCCAGTTTCATTTCCTTCGTTGTTTAATCTAAGCTGTTCATCTTTATACGTTGTAGTAGGTAGTACTTACAAGAACCAGTTTGTGATGATATTTTCTTAACATTTCGTAGTAGGTATAATGATAACTTTGCATACATTTGTAATTTGCATGACTTTTCATGGTAAGAGCAAATCCATTTAGTCGTCTTTATGCCATTCTATTTCTAGCAAATGTTGTTTGTCTTGAACATCCTATTTATGGCTGATTCTTATTAAATAAAGAATATCATTTAATGAATTATTTATGTATAGAATGTCCTTTTTTATGCCACTGGATGGTAAACATGCCCAGGGCCCAAGTGGTCACCGCCGCCTGTAGACATTTGTAATACCAGAGGCTTTGCAAATGCGTTGCCATCCCAGAGACAAAGATGAAATGTCATAAGTGCCTGTAATTACACCAGCACCCATTCCCTTCAAGCCGGAATACACCAACGCTGCTTTGCGGCAAAAATAGATATACCTAGTGGTAGTACTTCCCCGGACGAGCTTCTTCACAAGAAGCTCTCCTGCTACTCAATGTTTGTTGTTTTTGAGAAATAAGAATGGGATATCATCAAATAACTTCTTCTACTGTCACTGTCAGACTCTTACTGACTTGAACCCATCCGTGTTCCTCCCAATGCCCCTTGCGTTCCAAGGCCGCGGTGATTCTTTCGAACAAATTCCGCAAACCTAATATGCACTGACTCTAGTGGTCCCCGTCTACTGTGCTGAAATCTCTACGTGGGCCTTACCGGCAGTATGCTAAATTGCGGTGGCAAAGAGTCACATCATACCATCACGCCTATATTCCCCGAAGGTTTAGGCAGAGGTTTACCAATGCACACCCACAGTTCGCCAGTATGTTTAGATCCCGTGTAATAAGAGGCGAGCATATTGCCACTACCCGGGCACAAATCCTAACTCCGAGCTGCTACTGAGAAAAACTCAATAACACTTTGCTCGACCTGGGAATCGAATCCAAGACCTCTAGGCTAACCAGGTAGTTAGCAAAGAGTCAATTACCGTAAGAAAGGAAGGCGTAGCAACAGTGTATACTAAATGTAACACCGTGTATCGTTTACAACAACAACATCAAATAGTTTATAATGTTTGTATTTATATTTTCATACCTTCGATATGACTATATTATTTGGCATTAGTAGACAGTAGATACTACTGATTGTACCATTGTTCTAAGAGAATAGTTGTTGTTCCAAACTTCTAAAGGGAAGCCGGTAGGTATGGAGTTGTATAGCGCCTTCGCCAATTACAAATTAGCAACCGTACCCTCCTCTTTATCTTATTATTTTAGGCTCACCCGCATCAGTCTTAAAAACATACCGGCGAACTGTGGGAGTACAGTTGTTACACCTCTGCCTAACCCTTCAGGGAATACAGGCGTGATGGCATGTCACTGTACAAATTAAATATGACATGTTGTACATAATTTCATAAAAGGCGGATTGGCGATTTCAGTCTAATTAATTACACGGTTTCCTCACGATGTATTCCTTCACCGACTTTAATGATGTTCAAGATAAACATAGAAAAAAGAAATATACGCCTGTATTCCCCGAAAGGTCGGGCAGAGGTGTCCCAATATAGAAAGTACATATTAATTGAAAAACTCACATTGTTACTTGCCCGGTTTCGGAACCGCGACCTCAAGTATGAGAGGCGGGCGTCTTAACCACTAAGCCATCATGACCCAAACTTAGTAAACATAAAACAAAATCTTGCCTGTACAGTGCGCAGTAATTAACTTCAATCTTGACCACGCAAATCTAATCACATCGCGAAACTAATCTTTGAGCATTTGTTATTTTACCACACCTGAATTGCTTATTCCGACTATTTTGTGAATACATTTTTTTTAAGCATAGAATTTTCCTACGTCCAACTGTTATTAGGTACTATTTAGGAACACATTTGACATATTGAATTTCTTTTACCTTAGTAATTAATTAGCAAAAAGTGTTATTGGGTTTTTTCAATGAAATTCTCAGTAGCAGCTCGGAGTTTGGATTTGTGCCCGGTTAATGGCAATAGGCTCGCCCCCTATTACATGGGACCTAAATATACCGGCGAACTGTGGGTGTACATTGGTACACCTCTGCCAAACCCTTCGGGGAATACAGGCGTGATGGATGGTAATTAATTAATTTATCAAAGGTTTACCTAGATGGATTCCTTCAAAAGTTGAAGGATGAGGCACGAAAGCGTGAAGGATGGAAGCAGTGGAGAGGCCAAGAGTGGAACAGAACAGGCAAATAAAAAGAAAACAAAAAAATAATAAAAGGTTTATGGGGTGTCTCATTCTAGCAAACATTATCTTCCTGCCCTTATCCCAAGTTACTTGAGGTCGGCGCAACACGTTTTCTTCTTCCATGCCGTTCTGTCAGCCGTCATACTATCACTGACTCCCTTCTCTTTCATATCATTCTTCACACAATCCATCCATCTTTTCTTTGGCCTCCCTCTTCCTTTCCATCCATCCACAATTATGTCCAAAACCCTTTTGGTTACATGTGTGTCACCCCTGCACACCTAAGCTCAAATTCCAAACACTAAGCAACAACATAAACCATATAAACAATAAATTCTATCGCTAAAACAGATTAATTATCGATTTACTTCGATGACTAATTAGAAACACCTGCGTTCACAATAACTTTAGGGAAGTCAATGATTAATCATTACTAATCCCTCGGAATCTTACGACTTGCCTCCATATTGAAAAATGTCGAGGTGTTAAGTCTATATTTTGCGTTCTATCACATAACCGCATTATTTATGGTTATGTCAGATAGGATTAAATAAATGTTATGATGGCAGATTGTAATATTTGCCACTGGAAGGCAAAGGTCTTTTCTCATACAGAAAATGCACGAGCATTGATCACCATTCTCGCTATAAGCGGGTTGATAATCTCATACACTTTCAGTCCAACATTTCTCACGATGTTTTCATTCTCAACTTAAAAAGTACGTACGAATTGGGTAAAGTCACATTGGAACTGTCTTGTCTTCTAATCGAATCTGCAATCTCATGCATGGGAGGCGGGCGCCTTAACCACTGAGCCATCACGACATCACGACGAGATTATAACTCTTACCTTAATCCTAAGTAATAAACAGTACCCTAGAATTGTGGTTTACCAACCCTAAAATTAAAATTCACCCTGACATTGTTCTCTGGTAATTTGTGAAGGTTAGATGGCGGTTGAATTGTGTACATACCTAATTGTTATAATAACATGCAATTATTCCATTGGTGAAGGTCCTTTCTCAAACTGAGAAGGAGCAAGTGTGATTACGCTTAGTAACCAAGACCGACTAATAAGTAAATTGACGCCTTCGCACCTCGCACTTGGTGCCTTAAAAGACTAGGTACCTACACCCATAAAAACAAATGCAACATGCCGCAGAGCGCAGCGGTGGGCGGTATCGTTTAATTAAGCGGTGCGGCACCGCATCGCTTTGTATGTCGGCACTTAGTCACCCGTCAGATTAACCGCTTAAATCTATCAATTATTTACGGATAAATTCAAATTCAAATTCAAAGCATTTATTTCAATTAGACCATTTACAGGCACTTTTGAATGTCAAGAAGTTACAGTTTAAAGTTGAAGCTAGTTGCTCGTTCCAAAGCGTAGATCTCTATGGAGAAGAACGAGCAAGAAACTCCATGGACACTCCTTAGACAGATACCACTTGTCTCGATAGACAAAGACAGATAGATAGATATGGATAGATTGCACAGTAGAAAAAACAAACCGGCGAACTGTGGATGTACATTGGTACACCTCTGCCTAACCCTTCGGAGAATACAGGCGTGATGGTATGTATGTATGTGTGTGTGTGGACAGTAGAATTGTTTCTCTGGGACTCGTCGAGCTTCATTGTCTCGGCGCCTTTCTGGCGGTCTCCACTGTTGATTCTGGCTTACAAGAGTTGCAGTGGTTTGCGAATAGTATGGCGGGCTTGTTTCATTAAAAAAAACAATTGTGGTTGACGTCACGACAGGACACGAGTGTAAGCAACTCCTTTTTCAAACAATGTTGGCTTTTACCGCAACTCAACGGTATCTTAAATCAAACTTAAAGCTATAATTCCATTCTAATGCACCCGATGCATTAATCAATGCAAAATATCTGTGTTTACAAACACGTCTTCAGTAATAAGTTTACAGTTAAAGATAGGCATGTTTACACGGGATCAATTAGGATTCAACCGCTAACGCGTTAAGTCCGGCCGTGCTTGCAGTAACGTTAGCAACGGAAGATTGCGAAAGGAAGGTGTATTTTTTGATAAATTGGCAAGAATTTTTAAGATGTTTTTTTTTACTTTTTTTTTAAAGACTCTTGTAGCAACTGTTAATGGAAACAGACATAAAAATACTTATTGAATAGATACTTTGATGGCCCCAGTGGTTGAGGCATTTGACACAAATGTGGGTTTGAATCCGGTCAAGTACCAATGTGACTTAAATTATTCTATAAAAATGTACCTACTTTGTAAGTTTATTTTAAACATAACTAACATCGGTGAAGGAAATCTAGACTTATAATAATATTAGTCTGTAATCACCAATCCTCCTTAAGCAAACGCGATTATCAATGCTCATACCTTCTCTGTATGAGAAGCAGTCTTCTATTAACCTACGAGAAATTTTATCGCTGGGTGATCTAATCATTTACTGATTCCATGACATAATTCATGATTCCAACGTATATTCGCAATAAGAAAAATTAATCAAAACTGCATTACCAATATAATTAATATTACACAACTTTCTATTTTAAGATAGGCCTATGTTAAATGCGTAGAAAGTGTCCGCGCTCTATTATAATACTAAACCAGTAATGGTAACTCGGTTAGGCAATAGTTACTGGGTCAGTTTAGAGGACTATATCGACGGCGCGTTCCATACAAATGTGGGTTAGCCTTATTTCGGTAAATGTCAATAAGTTATTAAATTCAATACAAAATTGTTTTTATTTTTTAAACTTAAAACATTCTTAAGTTATAATAATTAAATTACAGCTATGTACAGTTGATAAAAATGAAAAAAGGGAGATCATAGGGCATCCAAAAACTCATCCGCATCGGTGTCATTGGGTAACATTGTATGCTGATTCTTTGGCCCAAAAAAAGGCCAGCCCTCTGGTCATGTGAAGAATCGATACATTATTGTAAATATTATGGTAATATAATAAGGGTACTTAAAAATCTTGTGACTTGTAAAATTTTCGTCAAATAATTTTTAATTTCACGGAACTCGATATCTTCTAGGTACTTATAAGTTTTCAATAGTACCCTTGTCTTATCTTCTTATCAATGTGGGTGTACATTGGTACACCTCTGCCTAACCCTTCGGGGAATACAGGCGTGATTGTATGTATGTATGAATAAACTCCCTTTGTATGGAGTTCTCTGGTACTGTCTGCTTAAATGGTATTACAAAGTTACGGCTGCTTGACATTTCCTGTACAATAAGTTCTCGAGTTAGATACACACTTCAATTATGTACGCCTTTTGTTTTGTAGATGACTACAAAACAAAGGGCGAACAAAATACTACTAAAAATATCTATGGCCTTTTGTTCATACAAAGAGCCGTAGATGTTTTTTTCAAGTGATAGCCGCTTTGAGGCATTTTTAGAAGGGACAAAACTTATTGGTTCGCGTCACCGACATGCTTAATGACCGAATCACCAACATGCTAATGTGACATTAGGGATCATCATCAGTTTTTACTTCAATCCACAGTCTCTTTGACTGCCATGTTTTTTTTATCGCCATAAGTACCTACAGCTTTTTAAAACAATGTATCGTTCGAATCTATCAATTACTAGATTTCTGCCCGCGACTTCATCCGCGTCAAATGTGATATATTATCAAACGGAAACCGTACATTTTTCTCGTGTTATTCCCCACTACAATCTATCTCAGTGCCTTTCATCTTGTTGCGTTCAGCAGTTTAAGCGTGAAAGACTAACAAACTTACAGCCATTCATCCTTACAAACTTTCGCATCTAATATATTATGTAGGGTAGTAGGATTCACTTCTGTACAATACTTATACATATGAAACTGCAACAGTTTCAAACCGTAAATATATATACCATCACGCCTGTATTCCCTGAAGGGATAGGCAGAGGTGTACCAATGTACACCCACAGTTCGCCAGTTCAAACCGTAAATAAACTGAAATACCATTTCACATCAACAGTTATCAACTAAAGTTATCAGTAACAAATGAAATAATAAACGCACACCTGATTGTTTTGCAATCTGTCCGCAGATGCGCGTGAGTTGCGTCTGTTGTCGTACCCCGGCTATAAATACACACACGCGCTCACCAGAAATGCTAAGTTTACCCAACTTTGTACGCACTTGTACGAGGTGGTTCTATTAACTAAATAATGGTGCCGATTCCCTTGTTCACAAACTAAACTAAAATTAGAGAATTGACATCTCTTACTAACATACAGCGAAAGAAAAGGACGGTAATACCTTAGAACTAAGTTAGAGATGTCAAATTAGTTTTGCCTTGAACTTTTCCGTGTTTTTAATCAACGCGTTCTGACATGTCAACTATAATAGTATAGAGGTTTTAGATCAACTAAAATTGACAAGTCTAATTCACGTCCGTCCCTTTCTTGTTTGATTGGAAAGTAAAAGATAAAAATAGTCTAAATTAAGTTTAGCTTGTGCATAACAGAATCGACACCAATATCAGCCTATTATTGTCCCACTGCAGGGCAAAAGAATCTTGTTAAACAGAGAAGGCACGAGCATTGAGCATTGAGCTTCAATCTTGATCAAGGCAGATTGGCGATTTCGGACTTATCTTAATTACTAGCTGTCTGCCTCGTTAGCCTAGTGGTTCTAAGCGCGACTGCTACGCTAGAGGTCTTGTTTTCGATTCCCAGGCCGAGCAAAGTGGTTTCGGGTTTTTATATGAAATTCTCAGTAGCAGCTCGGAGTTAGGATTTGAGCCCTGTTAATGGCAATAGGCTCGCCCCCATGGGATCTAAACATGCCGGCGAACTGTGGGTGTACATTGGTACAACTCTGCCTAACCTCTTGGGGAATACAGGCGTGATTGTATGTGCGTATTCCTTCACTGATGTCCAAGATAAACTTAGATAGTACCTACATATGAAATAGGAGTGTTAGTCCATAGGTCAAAGTCTAAAACACTAGATATACCTGTTTATTTACCAATAACAATGTACGAGTATTATGTTTCATCTGTTAACCAAACAATTTGTTCAGTGCTTAAGTACATAAGTTGGTACGTGTGTGTACACAAGTATTTACTATTTATCTTATTAGCAAATATTTGCTAAACCATACATTTAGATTTGCGTTTGGAATCTTTACGAAAGGAGATGGCTAAATGGAAGTATAGACCACTGCCCCATGTGCCAGGTACCATGTATAAATATGGTACCTAGCACAATGTAATGCTGAATGGCTAAATATTAGTATTTCATGTAAAAAAGCTTCAGATACTTTTTAGGAATAATATAATGGTAAAATAATATTGCCTAAAAAGGAAAAAAGGTGTGTTTGACAGTATATAATTTTCTTCAACTGACACTTTCGAAAAATAATAAAACTAAAAACGAAAATGAGGTTGTATATTTATAAGCGAATGTTTGTGATTAAAAGTTTTTCTTTTTTTTTAGATACTTTATTATGTTTAGTAGTTCACGAAAGTGCTAGGAAAATATTAAACACTAAGTACATAATTCATGAATATTTTTTTAAATATTATGAGGTTATGTAAGATTCATATACATTCCAGAATGTATCTGGCCCGGGGGCAGTCATTTAGCCATCACCTTTCATGAGTACATATCTACCTAAGATAGGTCCTATCCATTGCCAGATCATCACTATTAATCAGACACAGACACGCTGAAACAGACTACACGGATGTTATAATGTATCGATATAAAAAGGAGTGGCTAAAAGTTCTACGCTCAAAACTCAAGAACTGCTGGACTGATTCTGACTGTTTTTTTATTTTGTTGTGTCCATAATTTCCCGGACAAGGCTGATAAGAATTTTATTGGAAATTTGCACCCGCTTAAAACCGGGGCGGTCCGCGTTATAAAATATCTTTAGCTTCGCCCGCGTAGAGGTCGAAAAAAATCCTACCTTCCTGCAACTACCAACCTACTTCATGAAAAAACACTGATGTTCCAAATTTCATGGATTCACGAATTAGAATTAGAGATTTAGAAGTTTATCATCTCATATATTATTATAACTAAAACTTCAAAACCGTATAGTGCCTACTTCCATTTCAAAACAAAATACACAAAACCAGAAATAAAAATTAATAAACTTAGATAAAAGATCCCATTTATTGAGAACCTAGCTTCAATGACGTGATGTTGTTTTCAATAGGTACATTCCTTTTATAGGTCATAGGTAGATCTTAGACAGTCTATACCTATATTTTTATTGATATCTACTATTTTTAGATAACGAATAGATAAAAAACGTTTTAACGTAGAAACGATTTAGATAAAAAAAAACAAAATAGCGAAAACAGAAATAATTTCAAAGTCAAAGTCAAATGATTTATTATTTCAATTAGACCTAATATTAGCAAACAGGACTTTTAAATGTCACTTACCGACATAAAAAAATAAAAGAATCTATCGCTTCTTAGTTTTTTAAATTTACCCCTTCCAAAAGGTTGTTTCATAATTAATGAATATTTCAATGAACTCTAAGCAAAACATATTAGTGCATCTAAACATAAACGTACTTCACATTATTAAGACTGCAATCAAAACTATAAGGCTCAATTCACACCATAGCGGAACGGAACGGAAACCTCATTGGGCACGAATTACTTAAAAATTTTTGTATTTTGTATTTTGACATCTTTGTATAATTACATTTTTTCACATTTTATTTAAATCATAGAAAAGGATAAAAATGAAAGACATACCTACTGGTATTTTTTTTATCGAAATATCATTATTTATAAATTAATGTAATACCAACCTATTATTGTTCTAGACTCCCTCTTTTCATTTGGAGAAGGCACGAACATTGATCGCCATGCTTGCTCAAGAAGGATGCGATTCCAGACCATAAGTCCAAGGCTATGAAATGAATAGAAAATAATTAAAATTAAAATTTTAGCATTCGGTTCTCTGGAATTCGCCAGAGCTCGAGCTATTACTTTTATTGCGTTCATACTAAACTTCAAAATGCAATTTACACCAAATTCTATCCTAACAATTTTCGCGACATTGTAAATTGAGCCTTACGCTCCAATTAACCCATATTATTATTTACTAAATCTCAAGAGCACTTGAATCTGAATAGCACTCGAGTCTGTAATGTTGCAATTCAAATAAGATGAACGGATTTAGACTTGAACTAGTATTCTAAGTGCAAGTCGAATTGAATGCTATTAACATAGAGATGTAGGTACATATTTAACTACACAGATTTGCGAAATGTTTTTTAATTTAGAGTAACAGTAGTAATTATATGTATGAAGGGGGAGATGAGATTGTTAGATGATTCTGATGATAATTTTATTGGTCTAGTTGTTGCATTTGAATGTTTCGGAGACTGTTATGCATTTTAATTTACTACCTCGCCTACTTATTAGGTAATTTGAATTCTTGGTAAATTGCGGTTAGTTCTGCCGAAACAAACCAACATAAATGTCTGATTCTCACACATTTTTCGAAGTAATTGAAATGATTTTGGATAAGAAGATATTCTTCACAAGCTTCCATCCGCGACTTCATCTACGTCAAATTTTAATATATTTTCTCACGGGAACCGTATATTTTCCAGGATAAAAAGTAGCATATGTGCTATTCCAGACTAAAATCTTTGCTTAGATCAGATTTGTTCAGTCACAAGTAAGAGTAAGAGTAACAAACATCCATCTATCCATTCAAATATTCGCATTTATAATTGTAGTAAGTTTTTATTTATCTATTCTGAACATAAGTTGAGACAGAGGTACTTGTATTACAGGTTGAAAAATTGCGTACATTTTGGTAGAACTAAGTTTAACTAACATATGCCTAAACATAAATCTCAGACAATAATCTTACTTTATAATATAAAATATACATAATATGTTTATATATTTGACTAACATATAAACTAAACTTCACGTCACTTCCAAAAACAAAATCCACCGTCTCAAAAACTCTAAATTAAATGTCTTCTCTCCTTATAACCTAAAAGATATAAATGCACGTCTTGATAAGACATTTAATTCAATTTACATTGACACTCATTCACCGGGCCAACTATGGGGCAAGGCCGCATCTAATGGACGCACGCCTTTACGATTCAAACTCGATAAAAACTTGATTTCACTATGGCAAGTGGTTTATTTTAATATGGTAACATCTTCTTCTATTATTATTATAAGTTGGTTTATTTGAATATGGTAACATCTTGATTATTTCTGTCTATTATTAGTTTGCATTGTTAGTGGAATATTTATTGATGACCTTATTTGGTTGGCTTGTTTTAGGTAACTTAAGTTTTTCATGGTGTTTTTTTAAAACCACACTTCTTGCTTTTTATGTTTAAGTAAGTAGTTAGTCGGGTCGATCTAATCAAAGCGTGTTTATTTTTATTAAATTATATTTATTTCTGTAAAACTTACAGCTAGGTAGATGCAGAGAATAAGATACTACAAAATATAGCCAGTTACAAGATTTTAAAGATAAAAAATAGTCATAAGGGCCTCCGCCCACGTCCGGCTTTGAACCGATTATCGTGGATCGGTCCAACAAGAAGTCGGGCGTGTATTAATAAATTAGAATCCATATGTTCCATTCTATCCGACAAAAAAAACAGTCACCAATTGTCTAGCATGGGCGGGCAGTGTTTCAAAATTTGGCGGCAATTATGGCGTTATGGCGATCATACTCAGCAACACATTACATAGGTGCAGTCAGCAACAAAAGTAGATTATCATGTCAGATTTTTTAAACCCTCATTATTGAGCACAATACCAAAGCAAATACGAAATTGATCTAAAATTAAGATGAAATGAAATCTTGTATGCAATGCATGAAAGCCTAAATTCTGAATAGCAGTGTCTATTTAAATGATATGTCAAAGTAACATTGTGTATCGACTTTCGTTGCGGACCGTACCTATTTTGTAACTCGAAATGGAACAACGATTTAAATATCGAACCAGCAGTAGCCATTTGAGAAGGAAATAAAACGAAAACACCGCGAACGCGTGTTAACCATGACTAAGCAATAGTAGTTCTTTATGTAATAGCAATGAAGTTTATAATTAAGTTACATAAATCAGTGGCGATATAGCATGCCATGATACAATTGACACAATTGCACCATTAAAATGTGGAACCTTCGTGTTGCAGAGTCATCATGGTGCATCTGAAATTCTAATCTGTGATTTGATGCAGACGTCTTTTGTTTTACTGTTCGCGTCACTGTTGTGAAGGAGTATTGTTCCAAACGGTCACAGCCCTAGTTAGGATAACAGTTGGGGGACATTTCTACAAAAAAATAGAAATGATAGCAATCTAATCTGAGTCGCAATCTTTCAAAAATGGCTCCTATGTGCCTACTTTTTTTGACATTGGTTGTTGCTAAGATGAGATAGCGACTAGATTTTTAGCGTTTTTAATTGGTCGAATTATGGCATTTAGTGCTACTCTGTAATTTTAGCGTGGATTGTCAAAATTTCTTCCTTTTCCCATTAGGTAATTCTATAAATGTTTTTTTTTATATTTAACGCTGATTACATATTTAGGCTTTTACCCAACAGTGGGATGTTACAAGTTAGATTAAAAAAAAACTAAAATCTATTCTAAGCATGAGTTTACCATGTGCCTAAAAATGTTAAAATCAAAAATATATAAAAATACCATCACGCCTGTATTCCCCGAAGGGTTAGGCAGAGGTGTACCAATGCACACCCACAGTTCGCCGGTATATTTAGGTCCCATGTAATAGGGGGCGAGCCTATTGCCATTAACCGAGCACAAATCCAAACTCCGAGCTGCTACTGAGAATTTCATTGAAAAACCCAATAACACTTTTTGCTCGACCTGGGAATTGAACCCGGGACCCCTTGCACAGCAGTCGCACTTGCGACCACGAGACCAACGGGGCAGCTGAAAAATGTTATTGGATAGTAATGTAACGTATTTGGAATATCGATGTAATAAATTAAATTACATTAGACATTGTGAATTAGCTCATTTTGGCAATACCGAAGCTTAATTTATAGTCCTATAATTACTGTCGATATTTTGAAGGTGACAAATCTTTTCAAGCAAGGTCTTGTGCGCATAGGCAGCTCTCACTTTAATATTTTTAATTTGTACCGAAACTAATCTATTTAGTTCCCATTGCCCGTGTTCTGGTTGTAAAATTGTGTAAAAGATAAAATGGTGGAATTAGGCAATTCTGACTCTCCAAACACAGAGGCAGGTACTAGAAGTGCTTAAAAAATTAATGAATTATTTGTTTTTTAAAGGAATTTGATGGAGGAGATATCCATCTAAATTGAAATATCTCTACTTAAGTTACTACATATTGTGGCATTTTCGGACCTGGAAATAATAATATGGACAACTACAGAAAGGAAATGAATATCTATTCAACTCATCAACTATCAACAGTCTGTAACTACTAGTGGCAAGATATAATGCGATAAACAAGTACCTAATATGGGGTGTAGAAACACACGTCACATAGGCGTTAACTATGCATATTGCCCATCAACTAAGTAAAATTGAACAAAAAATATTGATGGAAATCAACGAGCAGAAAAACCAGTAGAGAGCGCATGCGGAGGCTACCGCGGTCACCAAGCATACGCTACTTTTAGCCATTCTCGATAGTGCTGTTCGCAACATCGCGACGATTGTATCGATCTAATTTAAAATATATCGATATAATCTTTCTTATTTTTGTATTTTTATTGCTTTATTTTAAAACATGCTTATGCCCTTGGCTTTGCTAACAAATGTGCAGAGAATGAATAATATGTATGTTGAAATACATAATACTAGTATAAAACTTTACTTGTACATAACAGAAAAAAACTGTAAGCGTATGATGCCTATGCCTGCCTTTTACACAAAATTTAGTTTAAGATCATTATATAAATAAAAAAGATTTTTCACCGACGCCAAAAAATGGAAGTTTTCAACAGGACACTTATTTTTTTTTGACGTTTGATTACGACTAACTTTTCACAGTGTAATCTGACTTCAATGATTCTTTTTTTAAAGAATAGTGTGTATATCTCAAAGTTTGTTTTTGTATTAAAAGGGGCTGAATGGTTAGTATGCGAACACTTTGCTAGCCCCATTTATTTGTGCACGTGCTGTAGTTAACGCCAATGTAATAAGTTAAAAAAAGTATTTTATATGCATTAAAATTTGCTGACTTCCCAACGATGACATCGAGAAGAAATTTGGATTAGAGCTACACAAAAAAGTTATCTCTGATTGTATAAATGAAATCTTGTAAATAAACACCTGTTTTATTTCAAAATCGAGCCAGAAATCTCCCTGTCAAACAAAGTCAAATAATTATCGATATCGATATTTTTAAAGTACATTTTTGGAATCACTAGATAATCCGTTGTCATTTGTTTGTGAATTCTTCACCCAATCACAGCGGCGAGTCTTACCTCTCCCCCCGCCGTTTTTAGGTGACTTTGATTTAGAACAAAAGCTTGTCAATGATCTCTCTACTGGTTGTTGTGCTCTGTGATAGAAATCAACTTGTGAACAACTACTGTTTATGGTAGTGTAAAAAGCACACAAGACATTGTGTTAACAAGCGCATCCAATAGTACAGAGGTCGTAGAAGTACAATACAGCGTATTATTGTCCCACTGTAGGGCCTTTGCCCTACGGTCAGAAGAGGACTTTTCCTCTTCTCATACTGAGAAGGCATGAGCATTGATCACCACGCTTACTCAAGGCGGATTGGCAATTGCAAAGTTACATTCATTATAAGTTCCAGGTTTCCTCACGATGTTTTCCCTCCCATTTCAGAGATGTCCAAGATAAACTTTGAAAGTACAAAAGAATTGAAAAAGTCACATTGGTACTTATCCGGTATTTATTTACCTATTGATTTCTATTCTATGCAACGAAAAAGTACAAAGTCGCATTTAATGCTTAACACGTTCTCTACCAGTTAACCAAAGTATCGAACCCGCAACCTCATGTATGAGAGGTTGCGCCTTAACTACTGGGCCATCACGACGTGGTATATAAAGTTTAGTCATTTAAAACACTTGAGGCAGTTTAGAAACTCTGACACTAGAGTGTGTGGGGTCGTTAGACCTTACTATCCACACAATAAAGAAGAAGAGTCATTTAAAACATGTATAAAACAAAAAAAAATGGAACTTTGGTCTTCAATATTTCTGTAACCAAAAGGTCCCGAATATGAACCTTTTTGTAAGTTTTTTTACTACACGTTATTGGTGACTTGACTGATGTAGATTGATGACGATCATTTAGACATGTTCAAGCCTGTTAGTTCTTTTCCTACCAATTAGTTGCGCACGCACATGTTACAAACGGAACGAATTGATTTTGTAACATTTGAGAACATTTTTCAATTTTGCCTCATTTGTTTGGTTGTCATCTTAACAGTCGATGATTTTTACAGAATAGCACTGCACAACTAAATTTCTTTGTATTCAATTTTTAATCTAATTGCTTTTAAAATAGCCGTTAATTTCATACCAAAGACAATAACAGTAGCTGCTGCTAAGTTCATTTATAAGAACGTACTGTATTGTCTTTATTTTTCTTTCCATAATCCAGAATTTTAATCGGCGCAGTGGTTGAGCGATAAGCTGCTGCTCTACGAGTCGCGCGGGTTCGATTCCCGCACGGAACAAATATTTGTATAACCTACAATAGTTGTACCGGGACTGGCTATTTGTGTATGTGAGTTTATATGTTTGTAAATGCGCCCACGATCCAGGATGCACTAATAACCCTTATGTGTAATGCTGTTTGTTCCGTTTCTACGGACAAACCGTGAAAACAGTATTTGGGGCATAGTTTTAAAGTTAAGATTTTTTTAAATTTTATTTTTAATATATAAATATAACACATAACATACCATCACGCCTGTATTCACGGAAAGGTTAGGCAGAGTTGTAACCAATGTAGGTACACCCACAGTTCACCAGTATGTTTAGGTCGGTATAAATAAAAATAGTGTCAGGGAACGTCTTAAAAAAAATCTTACAAACTATCGAACAACATAATTATTTTCAGAGTCTATTTCCTTCTATAATTCGTTTATTAATTATACTACCAGTACTTGTTATACTCTACTGACATTAGAACTCGTTACCCACACTACTGTAATCGCCCCAGTTCTTTCAAAATGCGGAAAATTACTTTAATCATTAATTGTGTTTGTTAATAATACAAGTGGATAGTAGGATGTGTAACAACGAAAACAACACAACTAGTTCTGCCAAAATGAACTAAGCCACGTCAATTTTATTCCCATTTTTTGAAGCTATTGTTGTTGGATATTTAACGCTGTTTATTTTATTTAAATATTTTCTTAGCGTAAGTTTTTGATGTACATTGAACTATTGTTACTATATAGTAATGTTTTGCTTATTAATTTAGTCTGGCCTGATTAATTTATTGTGGATTGGCTCGAATTGACTCATTGATTAACGTACAAACGTAATATCAATTCGCTTGCGACGAATCGCATCCTACAAATACCTACCCGAGCAAAGGTTTTCGTTATGATCAGTGTGAACTAAGCCTAAGTGTCTATTCCATTCCTTTTTAAATCTCTCCGAACACCACCGACTTTATAACCGATTTTTTTACCTATTTTTACCCGATTTTTTTACCTATTTTTACTCGATTTTTTTGTCGGCGAGAAGAAATGAGTCAAAAATCAGTAAAAAATCGATCGTTGGCGTAGAGCCCTAAATATAG
This sequence comes from Caradrina clavipalpis, assembly GCA_932526535.1. Classification (NCBI taxonomy): domain Eukaryota; kingdom Metazoa; phylum Arthropoda; class Insecta; order Lepidoptera; family Noctuidae; genus Caradrina; species Caradrina clavipalpis. The sequence goes on from OW052105.1 coordinate 8,656,661, forward strand.
CAAGAAATCTCGATATCAAAAATCGCGTCAATGCCACCGATTACGTCGATAACAATATAATCCATTATCCATATACAGGGTGATTTGAAATTGCTCGTATTCCTCTCGGGAGAAGAAACTATGACTAATTTAGGATGATTTAACCCCTATCACTTGGGGGTCAAAAATCCGCCATTTTCGAGAAAATATACTTTGTTTTTATTTTTAGAAAAATCCGAATTTTGGTAATTAAAATTAAAAAAAAAACTTATCACTTTTCAGCCTGAAATTTTCTATGATCTGATAGCTTACTAATTGACCAGCCTCTCTAAAGCTAAAAACTGTGTAATTTACTGTTAGATTTTATGTTGTATGTTAAAACTTGCAATAAATTTAAAAAAAAAACTGATTAGTGATAAGTTTTTTTTTATTAATTTTTTATTACCAAAATTTTGATTTTTCTAAAAATAAAAAATAATAAATTTTCTTGAAAATGGAGGATTTTCGACCCCCAAGTGATAGGGGTTAAATCATTCTAAATTAGTCATAGTTTCTTCTCCCAAGAGGAATACGAGCAATTTCCAATCACCCTGTATATCGTAAGAAACTGAACATAATAAGTGAATGTCTGAATGAACAGTAGATGCCCTTAAACAAAGGGAGTAAGGTACTAAATAACTCTTGATAAATTCTTGTCAGATAATTGATGTCATATAAAAAAAATACCATCACGCCGGCATTCCCGGAAGGGTTAGGCAGAGGTGTACCGATGTACACCCACAGTTCGCCGCCTATTTGTCAGTAAGCGGGCACAAATCTAAACTCCGAGCTGCTGTTGAGAGTTTTATAGAAAACCCCAATAGCTTTTTGCTTGTCATTTAAAAAAACGCTTAAACGCGAATGATTTAAAGCGCAAACTTAAATGGCAAATTATTTGATGTGTGGGAGTCGTGCTATTTTAATGAGCGATGAACCAAAGTCCTAAGCGGTACCTACCTACCTACTCTATAAAATGGATTTTCCAAGCGAAGCTGTTTGGAAGTATTAGTATTTTACATAATAACATTATTGTAATTAAATATTCATCTTTGAGTTTAGGAAGAAAATATTTTAACTAACTTCATCGCGTAAATAATTTATTTTATAGCCTTGGTCATCAAGATCAACAAAATGTTGAAACCTATCTAAAAAATTAATAGTTAGGTAAATACTCGTACGTACACGTAAACAAACTAATTATTTAAAGCGAAATATCAGTAATCAAAAACACTTTGTTTTCGATAACAAAAAATAGCATTCTATTTTTAGCTCGACAGATAACCGTAGCGCCATCTATTACCCACGCATGAAAACGTTTTGTTCGTGAACGCGAACGCTTATTTCGACGTCATTTGTATGTGTCAGGATGGCCGAGCGGTCTAAGGCGCCAGACTCAAGGTTTCCTTGCCTGTAAAACAGGTCCGAGTTGTTCTGGTCCTCTCTGAGGGCGTGGGTTCGAATCCCACTTCTGACAAACTCTTTTTGTATTTTTTTTTACTTTTGTTTTTATTTTTCGTGATAAATAATGAATTTATATGTACCGTGTAGTGTTTTAAAAACATATCGATTATACAATAAAATCTGGGTTTGAATCCCACTTCACTGACAACAACTTTTTGTAAAAAAAAAATTTTTACTTTTGTTTTTATTTTCCATGATAAATAATGTATTTAAGTGCCGTGTTTTCAAAATTAGTGTCGATTATATAATAAAATCCGATTTCGGATTCTGGTTTAGTTGCATAATTTAACGGTGCAGGTGAACTCTCGTTTCGTCAAAAGGGTTAATTTATTAACATAATTTTCTTTACTTGCAAATACATCGATGATTTCGATTGATCCAAAAAAAAGTTATGTGAGATCATAAGTTAAACTAAGGCTTTAAATGGAGATGGGTTACTATTTAGGGTTCCTTACCCGTACGGTGCCAACGAGGCCCAATTACTAAGCCTCCGCAGTCGGTCCGTCTGTCTGTCAGCGGCCTATATCTCATAAACCTAGGTAGAGAGTTGACATTTTCGCAGAGTGTGTAACAACAAATAATAAAAATAAAATTAAGTTTAAAAATTAAAGGGCCATCCATCCAAAAGCTCATAGTTTTTAAATGTACTGCAAAGTATTTTATTGTGATTTGCCGGTTTTTTTTTACCTAGGTAGGTATAGTACCTTCTGTCCGTGACTTTAGTAACTAATAAGCAATAACTACTTATGCAAAGTCGTGAGATCGTGACCTTAACCTCCTCAATGTCCGTACAGCAACACGCGTGTTTGTGTGTGTGCAATACACGATTGCATTGTCAACCATGTATTGTAACGTTAGTTTGCGTACATAAACAATAATGCAACACCCTGCTTTGAATCTTCCAACTATGAATTAATTTCAAAGGAAATAAAATTCGAATATTATAGTTATAAAATAAACTAGTTATTTTTGGGGAAGTTATATCTTGAAATTATTGTATAATGGTGTCCTCCATCTACCCAATTCGTAGATCTTTAACAGTCGTTACGGATAGTCAGAAGTCAAGAAGTCTGACAACCAGTCTAACCAAGGGGTATCGTGTTGCCCAGTTACTGGGTTGTGGAGGTCAGATAGGCAGTCGCTCCATGTTAAACACTGGTAGTCAGCTGCATCCGGTTAGACTGGAAGCCGACTCCAACATCCTTTTCTCAACTGAGAAAAGGCTAGGCAGATGATGATGTTGTCATCTGGGTCGCCAATTTGACTTTACGATGGCAATCCCGGGCCATACGCGCCTTCCACGATAATTGCCTCCAACCTAACAGTAGTTCTCGTTGTTTCCAGGTGTGCAGTGCGTGTGTGATGGTGCGCACGCACACGGTGCTGCTGCTGGCGGTAGCACTGTGCGGCGCCGCCACCACACTCGACTCGGAGCTCGGGCTCGGCAAGGCGATCAATATATTTATGAGGTGAGTGACATGATTTCATGAATACTAGGTTGCGAAGCTGTTGGACCGGAGTTTTTTGTAATCGTTGCTCTACACTAGGAATTTCTCTTATATCGTAGGTCTCACATATACAAACAGCCAGACCCGGAATAACTATCTATAGGCCATAGAAATAATTGTTCCGTGCGGGAATCATCAAACCATGATGTGATTGTAGTAGCACTGAATAACATCGTGACACAAAGTTGTACTATTATTTATTTATTTAATAGTTGATTAAATCTTGCACCAATTATATTCATTAACATAGAAACAAACATAGACAGAGAAGCGTAGAACCAACAGCTTTACCGTGCTTTCCGAGTCACGGGGGAGCCACGACAAAAAAGCCCAACCGAAATTTTTGATGAAAATACCTATTAAAACGTTATCCCATCTGGGATTCGACTGGTCTATACCTAATGATTTATTTATTTATAGTTAATTAAAACGGTTACAAACCAATTACAATAATTAACCTAGAAACACAATACTAATATTATTATAAAATCTACTACACACTTAATAAATAACAGTGGATATTCTCTCATACTTTCTCTCGCAAAACTTCAGACACACTCGCATTATCTCTCTCCATTCATCGGCAAACATGATGATATTGTAACCTTCAATTCACTCCTAATATCTCATTTCCAGATATGGCTACCTCAGCATCTGCATGCGGGTGGTCCCTCGCAATGACACAGAAGGCTGGGTGTTCCGGGAGCCAACAGTGTCCGTGTTCCGAGACGTGGAACAGTACTCCATCGCGCCAACACCGCGACACGCTAAGACTTTGTTCGACGGAGACTTCCATATGGAGTTCTGCGATAACCTGAAGCAACTGCTCCAGGCTTACTTTAGGGATTTTACTTTTGAAAGGTGAGGGGTTTGGTTACCATGGCTTACTTACTACCCGTTTTTTGAGGGTTTGTGAAACATACAAGCTTGTTAAGAAGGGTGTGCTGTTTAGATAGTCCATTAAATATTAATTTATTTTAGTATGTTTAGTTTATTTTAGTAAGTATATAACACCAGCTATATACTTCGCCGTGTCATCCGTATCCAGTTATGTCTTTGGTGACTGCACCGCTTCCCATTAGTCGTAGCTTGATCTTCTATACGTATAAACCTTCCTCTTGAATCACTCATACTCACACTATCACTCTCACTATTATATACTATAGCATTAAAATTCATTGAGTAGTTTAAAAGATCTAAGCACACAGAAGCGACTTTGTTTTGTACTATGCAGCGCTAACCCTGACAACATGAAAACTTCAGTCTGACTACATATTTTGAGCGTGTTTTAGCAATAGTATCTTCTTAGTGTCGAGATCGTGGCCGCCTTCAGCTTTGGCTCCTGAATCAGCAATGATGGAGTCTGCGATGGATGATAACTCGTGTACTTTTTGTCATTGTCATACAAAACACTTCTATGATTAATTTACCCAACAGCTGGATGGTTCGAGAACTTATATTTGGTGTTCGTAAGTATAGACAGAAACTCCACTTTATTTCAATAAAGGAACACAATCGATATCATACCTTATTGATGTCATTTAAGTCTTAAATAGTAAGTCATAATACCTGTTATATGTTACAGATTAGAACGTCCATGGCGAGCGTTCACCGCCGGCTGGCCGACGGATATCATGGCGAGAAATCTCGGCATCAACTCTTCCTTTATTAATGGGGATCACTGCTATGTCCTCGTCAGAGTCTCCAGGTAAACCACCTATCTTAAGTCCTAGTCTTAAGTCTTGGTAAATTAGGTCCTAGATACAGACCTGTTCTACTGTTAAAAATTGAGCAACCTAGACTAATCTTCGTAAATAGAGGGTGAAAAAAGGTACATCACAAAGCCGTTAAAGACAAAATATTGCCCATCACACTAAGTTCTATTGAGAAATTGAATACGATTTTTATTTTTGGTGTGCATAGTCACAGCATTTCGTAAAAAACGTACATATATAAAATTTGGAACTTTGCCCTTCAATACCTCCTTAACCCTTTCAGTGCTCAGCACCTGGTTCGCGAAACGATTTATCGTTCGACTCGCGAGCCGGGTGCTTGGACAAGATGTTTGCACAAGATCCAGAACAAAAACTTTTCGCAGTAATCGAAGGCACATGTAGACTTTGGCAGGTTTAGTGTCTTTACGCCCGTTATTAACATATTTCGCCAACAATTTTAAAAACAAACTATACTTAAGTGGATGTCAGATACACCTCTGAGCAGTAAACCACACAAGTGCAGGATATATCGGGACTTTTTTTAGCCTTTTTCCAAATAATAATGCAATCTCAATCTCATTCTAGGTTCCGCGAGACAGCTAAACTAAAAGACTTGCCAGGAAACATCGGAGTAGAGGATGTAGTGTTCGATGCGATACAGGACTCCATTCTAGGCGACACGACCTCAATAGCGGACTTCATAAGGAAGTACGGATCGCATTATATCGCATCCTATATCACTGGGAATTCGTTGTATCAGGTGAGATATTGTTTATTGTGATTATAATTTGATAAACTACATACTTTAATACAATTTATAGATTCTACAAATATAGTATATGGGAGATGCTCATATTCAACAATGGGCTAATGTAAGAATAATAAAAATTATTGGTCATCCCAATTTTTTTATTTTTTTTATTTATAACTGTACTGCTCCGACTCGCCAACGGCCCAGCCTGAATCGCTTTTAAAAATCCAACTGTTAGCTAAAAGCGCCGCCCTCTAGCCGTCACTTTTATTACCTTCATTTAAAAATATATTTAACGCATATGATTTTAAGCCCAAACTTGAATGACAAATGATATACAGTGTTGGAGCCGTGCTGTTATAATAAACGAAGACATTAAGAATCCTCTCTGTTTAAAAAATATACTGCAGTAGTATGTCCCCAAAAACCTTCAGCTTTTGCCCTATATGGAACGCCTATGTCCAGCATTGGGGTAAAGTTCATCAAATAGATAATAATATTACCAACACATGCTATGTATTAAAATCTTTATCAAACTCCAGGTATTTGTGTTTTCTCGTGGCGTGTACTCCCGGTTAAAGGAGCGCGTCAAAACACGCGGTATCACTGACATACCGGTTCCTGAGATGAACAACTTCTTCTCGCCTCTCTTCGCCGAACATGTTGGCGCTGTCAAGGTTTGGACTGTGTGTCACTAGAAGCCTGATTCTACATCTGTCAAAATATTAAACTTAAAATTATACAGGGTGGACTTTTTTTAAAGATTTTAAATTTTCGCCCTGTATATTTCACTTTTGTATTTGGACGTAGTTGCATAAAAAGGATCCAACACACCAAAAAATCCCCAAAATATAGTTACACACTAAAGGCCTTGTAAATCGTTTTCGTTCAGTTAAAATGACCCAGAGATCAAAGACATATGTAAATACGACGGTGGCGCGTGCATTGGATCGTTCAGTTCCCTCCAAGATGGTTGAGCTGAACGGTGCTGAGGCACGCGTCATGTTCGTGAACGGGCGCTGTCAGTTGGGATTGGTCATCTCTTATCTGCCATGGCCTACATCTTTATTAGTATTTTTTAATTGTTTAATATTCACCATCATTGTTTTCACATATAGAAGCAACATGAATATTTTAACCAAGATTTTGTAAAACCAAATTGAAGAAAAGGAGTGTCCATGGAGTTTCTTGCTCGTTCTTCTCCATAGAGATCTACGCTTTGGAACGAGCAACTAGCTTCAACTTTAAACTGTAACTTCTCGACATTCAAAAGTGCCTGTAAATGGTCTAATTAAAATAAATGATTTGAATTGAATTTGAATTGAATTGAATTGAAATAATTATGTTTCTACTCTTTAGTAAGTATGTGTAACTCAATTCTAAGGTATTTGTGGGTTAGGTTCTTTTTGCGTAACTACGTCCAATTTACATTTTATTTTTGTTAGTGTCTCAAATACACGTTAATGTAGAATCAGGCAAAATAATGCATGAAATGAATCCATTCATCATCATATCGATCTCATGGATGGCATAATGCATTAATTCTCAATCAGCGAACTTCTTTTCATTCATATTATATCGAAATCATCGTCATTGCGCATGACCATTAACGAGTACTTCTCATACATTCTCTCTCTTTCTCTGTTTCTGATCATCATTTTTCATCATCACATTTCAATTTGAAACTTTAAATCAACCTGACAACATCTAAAACAGTGATGCCTCTGGTGTTGCAGGCGTCCGTAGGATACGGTAGCTCACCGTCAGGCAGGTCGTAAGCCTGTTTGCCACCACATTCGTATAAAAAAGAACCCTCATCCACATTAATAAAATTATTAGGTCTAAAAATCGTTAATTTACCAAAGTATCAAAATTTTACTGCAAAGCAATGAGCTTATCATGGTAGCAATTGACGCAATAAACAAATAAACCAACTCACATTCATGTAAGGAAACTCCTAAAGTTGGTACGGTTTACTAAATTGACGAACAAATATTCCCACACGAAACAAATATTTGTATGGCCTACATACAGTTGCTCCGGGTTTGGTTGTTTGTGTGTGTTCGTAAAACGCACTCACGATACAGAAGAAATTCTTAATGTTGGGTAAGGTTTATAAAAAAAAACATAAAAGTATTTAAGGTATGAACTACCCTAAAAGAAAATTTAATTCTTGACAAAGAAAAGGGACAGCAGTACAAATAGAAAGAGAGAGAGAATAACAAAGAGAGCTTTGCACGACAAAAATAAATGAAAAGAAGTTTTTAAACACCAGTCTAACCTCGACGAAACCCTGGAGTACACGCCCCACAATTTTAAAATTAGAATAAAAACATGAATCTTGTCTATGCTCTCACTCCAGGTGTTTGTGTTCTCTAGAACGGCATACTCTATGATCAAAGAGAGGTTAAAGACTAAAGGAGTAGCGGATATTACTGCTAAGGAGCTGGAAGGTTATTTCTCGCCGTGGCATGCCAAACATATAGGCCAGATTAAGGTAAATAGACTGAATAAAATATGACAATATGTAGGATGTAAAAAGACACTTAAAGATGTCGAAACTATTTCCCATCATTGTGATCTTCATTAATAATAATTTGTTTATTTCTAAGTTTACGGTACATTGAGGTCTTAAATTAAACATAGAGTCACATATACTTCCATTTCTGGTGTAGAAAAAATAAAATAAGCTAATTGCATGCAAATCATAGAACATTAAGACCATACCTGCAAATTTCCGGGAATTTTCTTAACGATTGCATACATTCATACACATAATGACATACATATTTTACGTCCGTAAAATAAACGCAAACGTGTGTCGTGCGTGTTAAACGTGATTTTTAACACCAAAAAAATAAAAGTAATTTCCCAGTAATCATCTTGCCTAATGAAGTAACATTAGGCAAGATGATTACTGGGAAATTACTTTTATTTTAGTTTGATGGGCAGTATGCATAGTGATGTGTCTTGTTACACCCTGTATAATGAGGTATTTCTGAGTTGAATTGTTATTGTAGAAGAAACGGAACTGTAATTAGATTGACCAGGTTAGGTATTTTATAGTATTTTTAACCTTAAAATAAATTTATGCATGTCCTAACTATATGTCTTATGTAGATTTGTCTAAATCGCCATTTTCAAAATCAACGAAACATTGATTCTTCTTTTCATAATTATTTCATAACATTAATCATTGCATTTCATGAATCATGAGCGGCCATTTTACGTTAATCATTGCATTTCATGAATCATAAACGGCCATTTTACATCGTCATTGCATTTCATGAATCATTACCGGCCACTTTGAATTTTTTGACAATTCTTTGTTACTTTTTACATAATACCTTTCCATTTTCAGGTGGCCAGTGGCAACAAGACAGTTGAAAACTGGGCGACAAAGCGCCTAAGAGTCCACTACTACATATTCTCATATCCTAGCCTATTAAAGTTACACGGAGAACCATCTCTACTAAGAAGTCTAGACACATTACTAGGAAATGAAGCCTTATTACAGTTAGAATTAAAGACATTATCCCCTGCATTCAAAGATGTGAAGAAGAAGAAATGGTTCGAAGAAGTCATAGATAATTATTTAAAACTTTGGGAAAGCAACATGTGACGTAATTAAGTTAATTGTTAGTTAAATAGATATTGTTGTGATGTGACTAAAAGAAGAGTTATTCAGATGCAGAGAATAAAGGCGCAATTGTACTGCTGCTTACCGTGGGTCATAATGGACCCATGATCATACAAAACCGAGTAGGTACAGCAATGAAACTGCGCCTACAAATTGGCGTATCAACGTTATTGTTTTAAAAATGTTGGATACGGCCAAAGTTAGAAATGTCATATTTAAATAATAAATTGATAGCATTTTAGCGACTTTTAAAATACAACGAACATATTTATTTTATTGTGAATTTTGAATTAAAATATAGTTTTAAGTACAATAAAAATGGAAATGAAATCTTTAAGAGAAATTGTTGAAACAGTATGACGTAAAATGTGGTTAAAATAACAATTAATAGTTAAACCTAGTTAATATTGAAGAATGGAATCAAGTTTTGAATGATTTTGCACCAGTAGTTGTATTTTTGTACATAGTATGTTTTACACAGTGCCTTATAATCTAGAATTATTTTTTAAGAAGACTATGGAGTTCAGAATGTATGTAATGATTCGATAGTAGGCTATGAGACTGGAGTTAAGTCAAAGTCAAAGTCAAATCATTTATTTCAAGCTACTTTTGAACATCATTTGCAAGAAAAAATAATACTAATAAAGAATCTAGTAAAAAGCATGACACTGCAATGCATTATATAGATCACAATATGAGTATATGTATTACTGGTAAAGATTTAGCTACCCCTGTAGGGAATCTTTGACTCATATCAGAAAAACATTTGAATTTCTCATCTCTGGAAAAAAATTAAACTCGAACTAAAAAAATCCTCGCTTTTAAAAAAGTCATTGAAAGGGCGGGAAGTTTTTGTCAAACTTTTTTGTATAATGAGCCAAAGTTTCTTTATGGGGATTAAAAAAAAACTTGTTTTACGGCGTATACTTACACATAATAATTACTTCAACTTAAACTCTTCATTAATTAATCAAAACAAACGCTTGTCTTCTGGCAACTTGCATAACTTTAAGATCTAATTTGGGCATCTTGCCCATACCAACTCTTTATTCTGGAGAATGTGAGTGTTTAGATCTAATAAAGCATAAAAAGAGCGACCTGGCAGGTCAACAACTGTATGATAAATCTTGTTGCAGCTAATATCCGACTAATCTGTTTCATATTGTTGTTAGTTCCCCAATCCACTGACAGAGGCGCTTGTGTTAATTTTTTATTCCTACTGAACATCTTTTTGCCAATTTCATAGTCTACTCCGGAATGATTGTTACGAGATTCTCAAACAAAGAAATTTTTATTCTGTCCATTATTATAGATAACTTTTGACTATTTTAAATGACAATAAAATATAGTTGTAATGTGCAATAAGCGGTATCGCGATGCAGAAAGCGGGATCAAACATTGTATGCATTTAGTTTCGAATTAAGTAGTTAAAACAATAAGGTGGTGTAAATATTATTACTTTGATATTATTTTGATAAAATCTTAATAAAATAAAGTTGATTTGTGACTGAAATTCCGACTTTTTTATTATTGCTCTAAAATTCAAAATGGCGCAGGGAAAGACTAAAGAAATGATCAAAGAAATGGATGTATGTGTGAAATGTGATATGATTAGACGGTCTATGGTGTAAAATTCGTCGTCGGCTAATTTATATTCCATTTATTACACGATGAGACAAAAAACGGGCAAGTAACGATAGTTATTATATAGGTTGTGTTGTTCAAATAACTGCCTACTAGTGTATTTTTTTAAACTATAAATGGCAATAGCAGCATATAGGATTTAAAGAAAGCCTCTCCAGACACGACCGAATTTTTGACATATTTCTTTGTTGGCGAAAAGAAATCTGTCTAAAATCGGTACAATAGGCGTACAATTCCAAAGGCTTCCGAAGGTGTCCGCAGACAGCAACCAGCACCAGTTTCATCGAGCAACGCCATCTTACGCCTTACTAAAATACACGTAACGTCCAAATTCCGTTTTCACAAAAAAATGGGGTCATTTGAGTTAAGACAAAACTGGTTGATACTTTTTTCTATAACTGGCTACTTTTAGCTCATAAGTACATACTTCGCGAGGGCAAAGACCTAGCGCTATCTGATAACAGTTCCTAGTAAGTTGTGAATGAACTGTTTAGTACCTACCTACTAGTAAATAATTTGTTATCGCGTAGAAATATCCGCAGACTTTGGAAGAGGCCTATGTCAGAAAGGCAGCTGGGACCTGTGAAAATATTTAACTAGTCTAATTTCTTCACTGCATCTTTAAATATTCTAAAAACGTAATCACTATAGATACCTAACAATATCAGCCTGTTACTGCCCCGCTTGAAAGCAACGGCCTCTTCTCATACAGAGAAGGCACGACCATTAATCACCACGCTTGCTCAAGGTGGATTGGCGATTACAGACTTACATTAATATTAGCCTACGCAAAGGCATTAGGAGGAACACGGGTGGGTTTTAGTCAGAAAGAGTCTGACACTTCCTTCCTCTCCGCCCAGGGCGGAAGAAGACATTTCCCATCCTTAAAAAAGAATAAGTACATAGGACTTGAAAAACTCATATTTCGGCACTTCCTCGATACACCACCCACATCCATAAGCCCCATAGCATAAGACGTGGTTGCCGTAACCACTAGCCCATCACGAAAGCGAGAATCGCGAATCCCTTTATCCACTCTAAAGTGCGTCGTATAAAATCAAAGTTATAATAAACAGACGCAAATAAACTGTTGAATAAAGACTATTATTAACACAACAGTCGAATTCACAAGTGTTCGCCAGATAAGGGTTAATTCATACAAGAGGTGAGCCAGGGTTATCGGCACGCGTGACGAAGCGTCTATACCAACCTTGATTTTTACTTGGTTGACTAATTTTATTTAGAACATGGTTTTATTTGTTTGGGAATTTGACTTTTGTGTTGGAAGTAGATAAAACATGTACATAAAACCAGTAAAACAGCACAGCAGCAAAAAACGATAAAAGCGAGGAACAGAACCTTTCTGAATTTTTGGGATTTCATCTAAATACATTTTTGTTTTTTCGGACTAGCTTCGTCACCTCTTTTTCTATTATTATTGTTGCGCGTTGGAAATCCTCATGGACTTCCTTAGCTAAAACCTCCACTCCTCTCTGCCAGGGGTGCGGGATTCGTATAAGCATTCACCGGTCTCCCGACAGGCAGCTTGATCACCACTGTTAGTTCTTATCACTGCAACTCCTGAAAAACTCTTATGGTCGTGCCTCATTAAACGACGGCTCGAGAAATCCAACCGTTAGGTACCTGCCAGTGCGCCGCCTACGAGCCGTCATCTTTTTTTTTCTTGTCATTACAAAAAATATTTTAACGCACACGATTTAAAGCCCAAACTTCAATGGCAAATTCCGACCTTTAGGCATAACATAGTGCAAAAACTATGATCGCTTCTTATTCATCTGCTGAGATTATTTATCTATTTCTTTGAACTCTAAACTCAATCCACACGTGGTTCCTTAGAACTGACGCATTCTTACTGATTCTGCGCACTCCGGAAGACTAGTAGAAAAACTATTAAATAGCTTATAAATGTACCTATACATAACTAGTAATAAACTATGCACAGTCATGAGCATAAACATGTATATTATCAACATAGGTACACTGGACAAAATTTAAAGTGATTTTCTCGTGAACGAACGATTGCAACTTTGAGATAAGACCTCATCATCATCATCATCATCATCTGCTTAACCTTTTCCCAACTATGTTGGGGTCGGCTTCCAGTCTAACCGGATGCAGCTGAGTACCAGTGTTTTACATGGAGCGACTGCCTATCTGACCTCCACAACCCAGTTACCGGGCAACACGGTACCCCTTGGTTAGACTGGTTGTCAGACTTCTTGGCTTCTGACTGTCCGTAACGACTGTCAAAGATCTACGAATGACAACCAGACAGACAGTTATATACAAGTACAGATCTTTATTTTACATTCACATATACAATCATACATATGTATATTTATGCGTGTCATTAACAGCTAATTAATTGAAAAATGCCTAACTTATTTAAAGAAAATTAAAGCATATTTTGTATAGGCCTAGAGTTTTATATACTGGGGTTAAACTTTCCAAAAATCGCATAATCTACTGACCTCATCATCATCATCATCATATCAGCCGCAGGACGTCCACAGCTGGACATAGGCCTCCCCCATGGATTTCCAAAAAGACTGGTTGGAAGCGGCCTGCATCCAGCGTCTTCCTGCGGTCTTAATCAGGTCGTCCGTCTACCTTGTGGGTGGACGTCCTACGCTGCGCTTGCCGGTGCGTGGTCTCCATTCGAGAACTTTGCGGCCCCAACGGCCTACTCCACTACTTTGCGGCCATCAGCTCTGCGTGCCATGTGCCCTGCCCACTGCCACTTCAACTTGCTGATTCTTTGAGCTATGTCGGAGATAAGACCCATTTCATAGTAATACGAGAACTAGAATATTATATTCGTAATATGTAATCCTATGGGAGGAAATTAGTTTCAAATGTTGCTAAGTGTAGGTATACATGCTTAAGCCCTGTACAGTCACTAGACTGTACAGGGCGACGACTCCATAGAACTCGATTCCTACAGACTTCGCTTCAGAAGTTAGGGAACAACAGCCATTCTGCCGACATTGATAAATGGCACAAGCAGCAGCGTTCACTATTTCCAAGTAAGTCACATTGTAGGTATTCTAAATAGGTTAGTTGATGGTGAACTAAAATATTATAAAAACGCCTATACTTTTTGCCTATATGATTCATATTATTATCGTCATACGCTTCTGACAAAGTGGCCTTTTTAGGCCCCCAGAAAGTATAAAAACAATACAACATGTAGGTATAAATAGGTACCTAATAAGCTAAATTCTTGGGAATTAAAAACCACAGGCGGGACTTTGTGTGCGTAAGAGTAAAATCCCGCTTCCAGTGTTTCTCGGAACCACAGCGTAATATAACTTTGTGTTACGGTACCTACAGTAACAAAATTGACACAGTAGTTTCCGAGTTTCATTCAACAAAACGACTTAATGTAAAAATTATCTATACTTACTAATATTATAGGAAACATTTGTCTACATTCATCATTCATTCATTAATTTGTCAACTGCCTCGTAAGCCTAGTGGTCCTGAGCACGACTGCTACGCCAGAGGTCCTGGGTTCGATTCCCAGGTCGAGCAAAAAGTGTTAATGGGGTTTTCTATGAAATTCTCAGTAGCAGCTCGGAGTTTCGATTTGTGTCCGGTTGATGAAAATAGGCCCGCCCCCTATTACATGGACCCTAAATATACCGGCGAACTGTGGGTGTACATTGGTACACCTCTGCCTAACCCTTCGGGGAATACAGGCGTGATGGAAACATTTGTAAGTATGTATGTAGGTATGTGGGCAACGAATAAATTAAAAAACCACTGGACCGATTTCAAAATTTCTTACACCATTAGAATGCTACATTATCCCTGATTAACATAGGCTATATAACATCACGCTACGACCCACGGGAGCGGGGCAGTAACCAAAAACGTAACTTAAAGCGGGTGAAATAAGCCACGCGATCGAAGTTGCGGTTAGTTTGCAAGTTGACAATAAAGAGAAAGACAAATAATACCTTTCAATAGATATTATTAATAGATTAAACAATTAGAAGAAATTGTCACATTCTATTTTCCAATTAATAACAAAAATAAATCGATATGTCGTTTTGGCTTGGTAACGATAATTTAATTGAATCCAATTAGAAATATTATCAAGTTATATCCGTGACCCATTAGACTAATTTTTTCTTACATCAATATCGAGATGAGGGCAGATGTGCCTACCTAACATTGTCAAGTTATACGAGTAAATAGTTGCAATATATTTATTTATCTACATACATTTACCATTGCAGGCTAACCCAATGCGATAAATGCGCAATGTAATATAGGTAGAGTAGGTATGTGTTGACGTTCAAAAGTGCCTTTTAATGGTCTAGTTGAAATAAATGATTTGACTTTGACTTGAATTAGGAATTTTCCATACAATCTATAAAGCTGAAGAACTTGTTCGTTTGCTTGTTTTAGTTTGTTTGAGCTGGACGTTTGCTGATCTCCAAAACTCCTAGTCTGATTCTGAAAATTCTCGCTAATAGAAAGCTACGTTACCGCCTAGCTAAAAGAAGCTACTGAACTATTTTGTGCTCAAAAAAATAGTTCAGTAACTAAATTCACGCGGACGAAGTCGCGGACAAAAACTAGTATTAAAATAAAAATTTAATCTTTTTTTTCTAAATTCAGCCTCATACCTTTCGCTTTTTCTCCTGTATTATGAGTGCATTTACCGACTTATTATAAAAAAAATTAGGTACTATAACGTGCATCAGCATAAAACAAACAAGACACTAAAATAAAACGTTGAAAAATTCTAAGAAACAAAAAGACAATTAAAACATTGTAGATAACCAATGTATCACAAAAAACCCACCACACAAATTTCCTAAAAGTCAGTCTGGCACATTTACTCTGCAGACAAAATTTATCTTAAATTTTGTTCTCGGAAGATGCAACACAGTTTGCTAACTATGAAAGTGCTATAAAGCTTAGCAAACAGGAAATGCATGCCAATCTGTTGCAGCAAGCGGGAGTTGCGACCTGTCATACACAGCAGAGATATCAAACATGTGGGAACAGTCACACAAGTACCAAATATAGGTACCTAAGACCGACGAAGCAACAATGCAAATGATAAAAAAAAAACATTTAAATTCTTATTTTTATAATAATATTACCAGCTTATAATTTTATTCTCCCACTGCCGGCGATGTTTTCCTTCATCGCTGTCAGTTATGCCAAGATCAACTTAGAAAGCACACATAAAATAGAAAACGTCATATTGGTACTTGTCCGTACGTTAGAGGCAGGCGCCTTAACTGGGCCATCCAACACATACTTTTCTTTACCGTTCTGTTTACAAATTTATGAATTTCCATATACTTAGACAAGAAAATCATCAACCTACATTTCCTTAATCACAGTCCATGTTTACCAAAAGGTTTGTCACCTCTGCCTCACTGATAAGTACCAACCAACTAATCTGTTAGGTCAAGTTCACAAGCTGTTTACTTTGTCGAGTTATTAGCAAAATGTGAAAAAAAAATCAGTTTATTAGCCGCGCTGACGCGGTTTATTACCATATTATGTATTTAAATATGTTCTTGTATTATTTTGTAGTTCTGTTCTGTTCTGTGCTGTGTTACAGTGAAGAAGACTTAGGCTACAGTTTAAATATAGGAAATGCTATCGATGTGTTTGCGAAGTAAGTCTTGAATTGTTATATTGTGTGTTTTAAAGTGTGTTTTAATTACAATTAGTTGTGTTTAAGGAAAATAATTCAGTGTAACTAAACGGTGTCGTGTTTACTTAGACCTGTGTAGTTTTTGTTTAATAAATGAAAGATGAAAACACATCTTTAAAGAATCTAATTAGGAGTCGGTTATAGTTGTAAAGTTATACTTAAAATAAGTAAGATTACACGCTTATCGCAAAATTTTGTGTTGAAACTAATTTTGTTTAGTCTATATTTGATGTTAAATTATTATTTGATAAAATATGATGTACATTACTTTGACCAGGGTCAGCTTTCTGGGTTTATTGGAATTGGATTGGAATTTCCTAATTGTTTGAGAGTAGACAAAAAGCAATAGATCTCCCGCCATTTTTCCATTGAGGTTAGCTTTCAAAGTCAAACATCTAAGCTAGGTACTGTTGATTTCTTCATGCATGAAAAATATTGATGTATTATGGATAATAACATAAACACATATTATTGTAGCTATGATACAATAAATATTGATTTTGAATTTAAAAGTACTGTAGTACAATACACATCTAAATAAAATTAAAATAAAGAGCCTGCGACGTGTACTTTAAAAAAAAATTTAACTTGAATGTAAAGTTCGGTATTTTTTTAATAAAACATTGAAAAGTCGATGTAAAATAATACACAGGGCATGAAAAGTGTTTAGGGGTCTGAAAGGATAGCAGATGACCCCCCAGTCGACCATTTCAATTTGGCACACGATGCACCAAACACCCTGTATAATCGGTCGATTGATTTTTTAGATTTCTTCGTCGGCTAGAAGAAACTGTCAAAAATCGGCCCGAAAACCGGTCCGATTCTCGGTCGTGTGGAAAGACGCTTAAGATCTCATTGTCCCATGTCTCTCGCAAATACAGATCATTCATTCAATGTCAAATTCATCCCCAGTTACGGTGACCTATCACAAGTAACGCAAGTCATATCAGCAGACTACGAGGGCGAAGAAGGAGAAGGCGAGGACCCTATAGTTCCCTTCAGTGAGAAGAATATACGAGTATTCTCCAATATCACGAGTAAAGAAACCAAGGGAGATGCGGATGGCATCACGAATATGGAGCTGTTACTCTGTGAAACGTTTGAAGAACTGCTCGATGCGTACTTTAAGAACTTTCAAATAGAAGGGTAAGTTAAGATACTTGATGAGTAAGATGTTCTGGAGTGTAAAAGTATCAAGAAATGCATGTATGTAATGTTAAAGTTGATCACTGGTCGAAAAATGCTAACATATTCTTTTAAAGTATCTATCAAGTAGTTTACCATAGCAATGTTAATGTTTAATGTTTATAGTAGGTAACGTTAAAGTATTTCACTAGTAGAATAATGCTAAGATATTTGCATAACCATTTCAATATTTGGACAGAAAGAGATAAATTATACACTTTTGGCACATACTTTGTGAAATTGTGCTCACATCTCTTTACAAATATGTTAATGTCTGATGGAAGTTTTATTTATAGCTTAGGCACTAAGTAATGCTCAAAACTAGAACTATATTCACTGCACCCATAACACATAAAACTCCAAACTTAAATTATCACGATATAATTACACAGAAAAAGGAAAATTCAGTTACCATAAAAGTTCTTCATCAATAAAACATCCACCAAGAAACCACTAAACATACATACCATTTAACTTAGAACTCTTCTACAGAACAGACAAACCCTGGAAAGCGTTCATGGGAGACTGGATACACGATGAAATAATGCGGACTTTCGGCATAGAATACGATCCAAAACCTGATTGTTGTTTTGTCCTAGTCAAACTGACAAAAGTCCACAAAACTGTAGAGCTGGGCGATTTAGAAGGCGTTGCTGTAAAAGATTATGTGATGAGAGCCATTGAAGACCTTAATGTTACTAACACGGCAGATGTTAGGAAGTTTATGAAGAGCTATGGAACACATTATATTGATTCGTATGTGACTGGGAACATTATTTATCAGGTACGTGTTGATATGCGAAATATTTAGAGAAATCTTAAGATATCTCAAGCCCTTCCTATGTTGTCAAGGGTGGAACATTTACGTTATACCATGACCGTATTATGGACGTATCAGACACGGAAAGAAACGTGTCACGGACTACTACCCACTACAATTGTTGACGCTCCGTGTGTGTGGTACGTGACGGTGTTGGTCGGCAGGAAACGGCCTAGACAGCAGTGTCTTAAAACTCAGACCACGTCAGTTCAGCGCAGGTTTGTCCGCTTTTAGAATTGATATCAAAAACCTAAGCTACGCTCATGTAACAATTTATTAAATAAAAAAATATTGACTGTAGCTGCGTAGTGCGATGTAAAATATAATTATGTATTGTTAAATTTTCAGGTCTTTAAATACAAGAGACGTGGGTTCGACATGTTACGGTCATACATCTCAATGAGGAACACCAGACGGTCAGGCACTGCCAACCTTCGGTTCTACTTCTCCTCGTATTTCCTCAAACAAGTCGGTGAAATTAGGGTAAGTTAAAAAAACTATGTTAATATTACCAATATACTAACCTATATCAATATTTTCGAATGTTAGAAAGCATTTGATTGTCTACAGCACAATGTACTATAGCATTATTTAGAAGAGTATGGTTGAAGCCATAAGCACAATAGTTTTAATGCCATTAACATACAAAAGTACATTACTTACACATTTACAAGTTCAGAAATTAACTGTAAATAAAAGTATAAGTCAAATTGCCATTACAACAAAGAAAGGAGTTCCACAGGGTAGCATACTAAGTCCCCTATAAATCCTACTTGACACAAATAACTTTATAGTCATAAGCAACTAAGTCATAACTAATAAGCATTTCTATTGATATCCACAGATAGCTAGCGGCAATAAGACCATTGAAACTTGGGCACGAAACAATCTCAGAGACGGACAGTACTTATACTCAAGACCAAGTCTTCTACGACTGAACTACAACGCAGTTTTAGTTAGCAAGTTAAATAGCCTAATGGACAAAGGGGCCTTAATAGGCCTTAACCTGAAGACTTTAAGGCCATTATTCAAGAACAAGCGTAAGGCAGACAGATATGCTGAAGTAGTAGAGAATGATTTGCAACTATGGGAAGTCAATGCTTAGTTTTTCTTAATATTTTGACAAATTGGACAAGTTGTGTTAGTTACTACTTAAAAACGTAAATGTGTGATGCATTAATTAGATTTTCATAAGTTTACTCAGGTCTGTATTACAGAACGATACTCATTCAAAACTCGCTTCAAAGTTGCCGAGGTGAAATCTGTAGGCCATGCAAGAGTGCTCTATAGTAAAAATATTCCGTTTGAATCGAATTAGGACAAGAGCGATTCTTCATATGAATGAAGCCATTAAACTTAATAAATGATTGCGAAACTGATATTTATCATTTTAAAATCGATCGCATTTACGTTACACTTGGGCCATCTGTACTTGAGTATTGTTCTTTAATACGAATCTCATACCAAAAATTAGTACTAAGTAACTAATCGGTACTGAATCCATGGTAAAAGATTTCATTAAAGGACATTTTTCCACGCATTATACTACTTAATTAATACTCTATGTTTATATTAAAAAAAGACATAGAAATAATCTACCTGAACGCTGTAAATACCAGTATTTCAATAAAACAATTAATTACTAAATTTGTTTTAATTTGGTTTTATTAGATACCATTTATTAATACCTAGTGTAAAGACAGCAATTCGTTACATAATTATTATAAAGCTCGACTTCAAATTAACAAGCTTTGCGTAAAATAATAATGACCAGTAAATAAATTAATCATAATTATTACATTTTATAAATAAGTACTTAAAAATAAATTAGCAAAAATAAATATAGATATCTCAACATCTCGCACATATAATCAACTTAATTATTTAAGATTCATTCAATCTTTCTTTGAAAAAAGAAATATATTTTATAGCCGAAATTGCTATGTACTCTCTCCATACTGACCGATCGCGACCATAATTTTTGTGGTGTCATCTTGTAACAAACGTTAAACTTCACTTGTCAAACGAGTCCTGCCCATTTCCAAAACTAAAAAGCACATTTTACGGTGCACTGACCGTTGGCGACCATGGTCGCAGTCGCTCAGAACAGTGCAACAAAGGGTCGCCTTTACCCCTTCTTCGCTAAGCGTTAATAAATTACTATCTAGATACATCCATACAAAATACACTTCTTTTCAATTCCTATCAAGAATAGCATAGGCGACCCTTCATACTTTAATGAATTGTTCCAATTCAATTCTTTATCCGAAAAAATTATCAACACGTTTCCCTCGCTTATACCCTTTCCGTTTGTTTTTTGGATAGATAACGGGCCGCGCTTTTCAGATTTACAACTATTGGACACCAGTCGGTACGACTTGTCGCATGCACATTCTTCCCTACTAAACCTACAACATCGCAAATCCAGCAAAAAAGACGGTCTGTTATCCATTGAAACAATAAACAAATACAAACGGTTCTGGTTAAAGAGATCATGTATACTTTTGCAAGTATAATAAATACCGGCCTATATTGTCCCACTGCAGGGTAAAGGCCTCTTCTCATACAGAGAAGGCGTTAAAGTACCTATTGGTATTTGGTATTTAATATATTTCAAATAGGACAAAGTAAACATAAATTGTTGTCTATGGTTCAAAGACTGTCAAAATTCAGCAGCTTTCGGATTGCATTTATATGCAATAATAAAATTGCATCATGCCCGCAATATATTTCAATTCTGTCTTTTATTCATTTGCATACACATAATTTTACAAATACTGATATTTTTAAACTATAAACGAAATATCAATAATCTGTATTACGCCAAGGCTTAATAACTTTAGTACAACAGAAAATATCATAAATTATAACTGTAAATAGAAAAACATAGCGCGCCAATGATACCTGAAAACTTGCATTACATTTATTGAAAACACTACATATTTATTATTTAATTGATTATGAGATTACAATGATATTATAAAATGTACTGTTTAAATTTAAACGTACAGTACAGCTGCCGACGTATGTTAGCAATCCTAAAGTTAGCCGTTTGTCTGCGCAATGAATCTTTTAGGAACAAAATTGTCTACTGCGCAGCTAATCGACTAAGTTCAGATACGTCTGTCGTACTGTATCCTTGAATAAAAGTGCACAATGTAACATTTATAGATCGTTTATCTAAATATAGATCGCAATCATTGATATTTATTTGTCTTTTCAAAAGATTTTTCGTATAAATTTGCTGAAAAAATAGCGATTATGTATGTTTAATTTTTTAATATTAATTATGCACTTTTATACAAAGATGTTTTGAGGTAAATCTAATTATTACAAATATTATTATTCTAGTGATAAAACATGATTTTTTAAATTTCGATTATATCGACTGGATACGATGGACAACCGCTTTTTTTAATAAAAAAGACGTCATTTTTTTTATTAATTATACAATAGAATTTTCAGTCAATATTATTAATTGTATCAAGTTCTTTGTGAAGCTCGGTATGAAATTTTTCACACAGTTATCTATGAAATGGAATCTAGACTAAAGAAGTTCTGCGATTAGCAACATTCCTATCACCTATCACGTATTTTAAGGAGTCTGCCCACGTATAGGCTAATGTATTAGACACGGAAAGAAACATGACACGTACTACTATCAGGCCTCCGTCACTCGTTCAAGGTTACTCTCTTAAGGGCCTACGGCTCGCCTGCGCCCGGGCGCAACGAATCCAATCGCCTGTCACGCGCTCGCTTGAGTGTACTATACCTACCGCAACAAAATAAACGATACTCACGCCTTCAATAATGTCTAAACCTCGCATTGCAATTTGTAGTGTACAGAAAATACATATTTCAGTACATACAACTACACAATAATACTTTATAGTCACCTATTCTTTTGTGTAATCATTTCTCAGCATAGATAGCCCTAGCGCTGTGTTGTATGACGCGCGTTATTGCTATCTCTCTCTCTCTCACGCACGAACGTGTTGTAGGTAATTATAGCGTTAAGTGTTGGGTTTTCTCTATGGAGTGCAGTATCTGTACTTATTTAATCTGTGCTACTATGTTCACTAGAACGTATCAATAATATCAAATGTTGACGATCCGGGTATGACACGCAACGATGTTAGTCGATGACAGAACGGTTTAAAAGCATAGTAACATAAGTTTTTTTTTATTGCCTGACACATTTTGTAGGCAGACTCCTTCATTGTTCCCCGTATTCGGACCCAAATCAATAGATTTTTTTTTAAATTTTCAGGCCAATCCAGATATAAAAAAGCCAGCCTTTTTAGTAGTCACCTGTCCTTTAAAATACCATCGTGAAGATACACGTTACTAATCGCATTATTTACTGAGTATTTTCTCTTACCCTAAGATTTGGAGTAAACTTATAATTTGGCACTACCAAACACATATATATCGGCCCAAAAAGTCTATTCACCAAAGTCTCACTTCACTGTCTACCCCGGGTGGGTGCGTCAAGTCTGCAGCAAATATTCGGGTTATCGCGATAGGCCGAACACGAAGTTTTACCGCGATATTTAAAACGAAGTTTTACCGCGATATATAAAACCAAGTTTTACCACGATATTTAAAACCAAGTTTTACCACGATATTTAAAACGAGTATTAGCGCGATAATTGTCACGAAGTTTTACCGCGATAATTATCACAAAGTTTTAGCGCGATAATTAAAACGAATATTCTTCAATGTCGTAGTTTTAGTTGTGAAGTACCTGCTGCTCTTGGCTCTTCTCCCCGGGGTCTTTGGACCTTCTTTGACCCTCAGTGTATCTCGTAGGTACTTGTTACGCGGGTGCACGCGTACTGGTTGCGT
The DNA here is from genome assembly GCA_932526535.1 of Caradrina clavipalpis. Taxonomy (NCBI): domain Eukaryota; kingdom Metazoa; phylum Arthropoda; class Insecta; order Lepidoptera; family Noctuidae; genus Caradrina; species Caradrina clavipalpis. Next base: position 8,679,958 of record OW052105.1, read on the forward strand.
GACACCCGCTTGCCGTTCAGAAGCAGAAGTAGTGGGTTGTTCACGCGGATCGATTTGAAGTCGAACGCCTGAAAGGGTTGTTGGGTTTTGTTAAAATAATGTATTGGTTGGTGTGATTGTGTTGTTTGGAAAAGTAAGTCTGGTACTTTAATAGATATTATGAAATGCAAATGAAGGGCCTTGTAACTTCACCCTGATTGAGTCCATTTTTCATACATTTTTATCATTTGCCGATGGCACAAACTTGATCTATATCATTGTCTAACTGGTTTTTAAACCGTCTGGTACTAGTAGTAGTAAACAAGAATTTTGACATTCCATATTACACAAAAAACGACCTTAAACATATCTAACATAAGAGCTAGCATAAATTACAGGCACTACTAACGTCTAATAGTAAAAACTATTAAAATAGATGGTAATATACCACGTCTTCCGACTCGTATCTGTGTGTCCGCATCAGTGGCTCGGGTATGGCCACACAATCGCCGATAATGGTGCCGCGCCCATCCGCCCAGTTGTACACCGTCACCAGCACGCATTCCATGCTCTCATCCACCAACGCGAATGTACTGTAACGTGAAAATATTGACGTTATTTGAAAAACAAGTACTAACAAAAATTAAAAAAAAAGCTTTGATATTGCACTGTCATGCAATGTGCATATGTATGCAATGTAAATAAATATTTGTAACCGTTACCCTATTTGTATAAAAATAGATTTTGGAAGTTTTTACAATTTAAATTCAAAAGTTGCGTTTAAAAATAAAGGTAATTTATTTAGAACTAGAGCATATTTTTGAATGCCATAAATGTCAATTGCTATCTTTAATAAATTTTCTGACTACTGGTTGTTTTAGAGGTTGCAAGCACGACTACTAATTATTGTGCTTTCAGTTCGATCTCAGAACTACTTAATCAACGTCATAGTTAAACCAATAATTTCAATTAGACCATTTTGCCACTTTTGTCAAGAATTTACAGTTTCAAGTTGAAGTTACTTAGCCGATAGATACCAGACTGAGTACTATTACACAAGCATTACATAAGAATCTAGTCATGATAAACAATATACTTAAGCCAGTGATTCAGAGCCAGACCACCCAGGACGCACCTAGGTGTATTTATGAATCGCCAAGAGCAGTGGCGGATTTACCAGTAGGCTGAGTAGGCTAGAGCCCAGGGCGGCAGATTTAAGGGGCGGCTATTTGGAGAAGAATATTTTCCGTTTTTTACATTTTTCTGATATTATTATTTTGAGGAAGTCTATGAGACATCTTTCCCATGACTTTCCTTCTTTCCTTTTATTGTACATAGCGGTACCGCAACCTCCTATATTTAATAGTAAAACGCCCAGTACATGGCTTACCCCCTGTAATAGGCATCTGCCCACACTTTGCATAAAACTTTTCTAAGAAACATTCATAAATTGAAGTCTTGTTCTGACTATTGTAGAATTAAGTGCGGTAAAAATATCAAAGCCTATACTTGGAGAATGTGTAAATCCGCCACTGGCCAAGAGGCGTTTTTAATGTAACCTATAATAACACACATACCACACAAACATTCGGTCTATGATTCCTTCTTCAAAGTAGCTGTCGATCACCGGACGAGCCGTATTCCAAGCAGTTAAACTAAGTGTCCATTTTGAAGTGGCAAGCATTCGAACAAGAGAAAATACGTGCGTTTATACAACAGAAACTTATGAACGGCGAGTCTGACGAAACGAGTTGATAGCAACTTGAGGTTGGATCACATAACCTCTTTTTAAAGTCAAATTAAAATAATATGCTAAATAAAAAAAAACTAATACTTATAATAAAGCTGAGAAGTCTTTTTTGGTTGAAACCCGTCAAGCGCCAAGCTTGCGTTTACCTATACGCTTTTACCTATGCGGTGTCATACAACACTAGTTTGAACGCGCTAATCCCTAAAACTACCAATCGTGCCGGAAATAAATATTTGATGATGTTTTTACATCCTTCTTCTTTCTTTATCGTGTGGGCAGTAAGGTCTAAACGACCCCACACACCCTAGTTTCAGAGTTTCTAAACCGCCTCAAGGGCCTCTGACATGGTTACCGATGTCAGTGATGTCCAAGATAAACTTAGAAAGTACATATGAATTTGATAAAGTCACATTTGTACTTGCCCGTGCCCGGTTATGAACCCACAACCTTGTGCATGCGAGGCGGGCGCCTTAACGACTGGGCCATAACGACACATAAACCTCCATCCATTTACATCCTTAAAAAAAAGGGATCCCAAATAGTGTTAGGCAAATATGTTGGGCCGCACAAATACACGATCCGCCTCTGCATTTGGTCCAGGGGTGGACTTAGACGTCTAAAGTAACACTACGCACACATTAAGCAATCCACCATTTCCCCCTTATGTTAAGAAAATGAATTTACTATCACCGTTTAAGTTTCTGTTCTAAAACTCGAGCATACCTAGTAATTAGCACTGCAGTCTTAGCTCCGGGCAGGATCTAAGTAAGATAATGTATATTTGTGGCACGTCGCAAATCTAAATAAAGCAATATGTCAAAATGAGTTGATAAAGAATGAGGTGGTAAGGTGAAAAAAATACGTGTTAATAAAGCTAGAAAAAGTACAGCAATAACTGGTATAAAACAACAGTTTGCGACACCTAGTAACCACGTGTTTTTTTTTATGTTCTAACTTCAATTACCCTTATGGACCCTGTGCTGGTGCATGCACCTGTAATCACAAGGTTTTGCATTGATTACATTGTGTGCTTCCATAAAAAGTGATTTCTAATACCAAAAAAAAAAATTGTTTCCCAGCAATATTTTTTGTTCAATGGTACTTAGTTTGATGAGTAGCATGGTTAGTTAACTATACCCCATAATCCCATAAGTATTTAAAAATAACTCATTAGGTACCAATTTTTTTTTTAATAGGCTCTCTGTACTTTAACCATTTTTACTATTAGGTAACTTAATGGAATGATATAGTTAAACTAGCAAAAAACTAAAAAATATGTACACTATAAACCTCGACAGCACACCATTCATTTTCACACAAGGGCCTGCAAATTCGACCAGAACAGAACAAAAAATAGAAATTCGAACAAATACTTACAAAGGTACTGCGTTATCATTGTGTATGGATCCGACGACCTTGCCCAAAATGACCTTGGCTTCATTCTGACCTTCATGCAAAGCGCCCAGAAGGGTGCGTTCTAGGGGTACCTCGGGGCGGTTGGCGAAGGCGTGAAGTGTTCCTGGACCGTAGGCGCCGAGCATTTTCAGATCTATGGACTGGGAACGGTTTTTGGTTAGTTCATTGGTAGGTACCTTCTTGTTGCACTGTTCTAAGCCCCCAGTACCGTGCGCTCTGTTTGTATTTAATGATCTCTTGGATGCTTATCCAACATACCTTGGATCTTAATCCAACTAAAAATCTGTTTTGAGGATAGATGGACGATTTTATTGATATGGCAGAAGTACTGTGAGACGAATTTATAAAAGGGATTATGTATAAGTATTGTTTTCTTTTATTGTTTTTTTTCTGTTTTAAGTGTATGTAAGGAACTCGTTATTCTCTTAGAAGTTACTAGCTTTCGCCCTCGTAAATGTCGGTTACATTTAAAATTGAATCATAATTCGAAAGACACGTAGCGCCATCTATTATCATAAGAACGTTATTGTTGTTTTGTACTCTTTTTCAGGATGCAAGGTACCCTAAGTCCGTTTCTGTACATCTGACAACGTATGTGTAAAATTTCAGGATAACCGATTTAGTGGTTTAGGCGTGAATAGGTAACAAACAAACAAACTTACTTCTGGATTTGTAAAATTAGTAAGTTATGAGTAACGGTGGGAAGGATTTGCTTACCTGCACCATGGTAGCCAGTCTCTTGGACTTCAGCTTCCCGCGCGTTTTCACAAGCCCATGCGCCGAGTTAACAAACGTCATCAGTCGCGTATGCTCCTGTTTCGGAGGCTCCCATGGGGGGTCCAGGCGACTTGCATGCTGGAAGTTTTCTAGGGCTTCCGAGTAAAATTCAGAGTATTTGAGTGCCTGGAAAAGGTGAGACGGTCTATTAACCAATTTTGGGACAAACCTTTTTCATTTCCTAAAGAAGAATATTGCCCCACACTCGATATTTTTCTGTATGGTGTAGGTGCGTTTACAAACATATATTTTAACTTACAAAAACAAGCGCTATAGTGCGGTCGACGAATCTGGGCGATGATGAAGTTAGCTGATTAGCTGCGCAGTAGACAGTTTTGTTCCTCAAAAGATCCATTGCGCAGCCAAACGGCTAACTACAAGATCGCCAAAAAACGTCGGGTGTACTGTACGTACATCCGTTTAAATATATAAAAAAATAGAAAGATTTATTTTTAACATACAACAAAACCAAGCAACCAAAGTTTTATCTAGACCAAAAATGCATACTTACAATTCCCTTATTATAGTACAGGTCTGGTTGTCCTTTAGCTATCGGATCAATAAGCGCATGCCTATAAGATTTCATAGCCTGCTTCAATGTGTCTGGGTCTTGGGCCACCATGAAAAACTGGCACAGGTATGCATTCCCCAGTACGATCCATGACACACCATCTTTGATATCACGAGCCACTGCTTCTCTAGCCAGCTCTACACTTTTCAAAATGGCCGAGTTTGCTTCTGAACGCTGCTTGTCGCCACACTCTTGACGAAGGATGATGGAGAGACAACGAAGGGACAGCTGGTTGCGTTCCTGAAGAAAATACTTTAGGCCTTAGTTCGCTGTTTCTGTGATTTCTATTAATAATATGTTTAAAATAATTGCCATAATAGGTGACGTGATAGACGAAGTAGGGGTTGACTCATTACGTCTTTAGTTACATACTGCTTCGCTCCGGAGTGTCGTAGCGTGATGTAATATAGCTTATAGCCTTCCTCAACAAAAGGACTAACCAATGCAAAAATATTTTTTCAATTCGAATCAGTAGGTTCTGAGATTAGCACATTCAACCAACCAAACAAACTCTTTAGCTTTATCATTTTATAAGTACAGATTGCCGATGTATGTCGTGATGGCCCAGTGGTTAAGGCGCCCGCCTCTCATGCAAGAGGTTGTGGGTTCGCAACCGGGCACGGGTAAGTACCAATGTGACTTTTTCTAATTCATACGTACTTTCTAAGTTTATCTTGGACATCACTGACATCGGTAACCATGTCAGAGGCCCTTGAGGCGGTTTAGAAACTCTGACACTAGGGTGTTTGGGGTCGTTAGACCTTACTGCCCACACGATAAAGAAAGAAGTACAGATTATCATGTTAGTTGAAAGCCTAATAGGTGCACTGACATACATTACTTCCCCAAGTATAGCCGCATACAAATATAATATTATTTTAAATGGTTAAATATTCAGCTCAAATAAATACAGCAGCTTTATTATAACAAGACTTACATGTTTTAAAGCCCCTTCAAAGCTTGCCTTCGCCTCCTTAACATTCATATTTTTCCAATAGCATTCTCCTAATTCATTCCATGCGTCTATCAGATGTGGGTTCAGTTTGACAGCCTTGCTGAGACACTGGGTAGCTCTAGCATCATATATTGGACAGATATTGTAGCAGCGGCCTTTCATGAAGAGGAACTTAGCACGGTGAACGAACGGGATCTGGGTGTCCACTGAAAAAGATAATGAGGGTATTAGTTAGCGTTGCCAGACATCCCACTTTCGATGAAAGAATCCAGCTTTTTTCACTCAAGTTTCAAAGTCCTAACTTGCCAAAATAAAAATCTGGCAATGCTGGTATTAGTAGTATAGTAGTACGGTCAACAAAAGAGATAAGTAACCAGACCGTCTAATATAATTAACAATTTCTTTCAAACCGGTAGTCGTCTTTAAATGAAATTAATTTTAATTAATAAACTGTTTATTTTCTATTAATTAAAATAAAATTCATTCAAAAAACTTACTATCGGTTTTTGTCAAACTTTGATTTCATTAGGCGACACTGGTTACTTATCTGTTTTGCTGACTTTACATTAATTAATGATTTTAATGGTATTAGAGCTCTTTGTGAAGGTGCTCATCCGGGGAAATACTACCACCACACATATCCCTGATGCAAAGCAGTGTTTTGGTTTAAAGGGTACGGTGACAGTGTAATTACAGGCACAAAGTTATTTCAACTTTTTTTTCTGAGATGGCAACGCATTTGCAAGGCTTCTGGTATTGCAGATGTCTAGGTAGAGGAGACCTCTTAACATCAGGTGGGCTGATTTCCCATACGAAATAAAAAAACGCAGGCAGAATGAAACAACAACATTACAGTAATTAAATTTATTAGAATGATTAACCCTTTAACCGCCGCAGTTGTATATGAGCAACTTATCATTTTTGAGCCCATGGCACCACGTTGCATGCCATGTTTGCCATGGGCTCAAAAATGATAAGTTGCTTATATACAACTGCGGCGGTTAAAGGGTTAATTAATGTTTATCTAGTTTATTCAAAGTTCTCGCTCAGTGATGATCTTTTAAGAGCCAGAACACGAGAGACTTTCGCTTGGTACATGTGTATACTAGCAGTGGCGGCCGAGCAAGTGGTGCAAGTAAGCGACAATGCTATTAGAATAACACACTCGCTTCTTGCTGTTTACAAAATAGTTTCTGAGTTTTATTTGTGATATTTTCAAAGATGGCAAATATTTAATTGATACTGATACATAGACCTAACTACATCATTGTGTGCCACTAATATGCCGATAAAATTTCTTAACCCTGGATTGAAACATTTAATATTGTCTAATCACTTGTAGTAAAGCACAGCGAAAATAACTAAAACTACAATTTTATGTCAACAGTAAAAATAGTAAAAAAAATATACAAAACTAGTGAACTGCCTGTGATTTTGTCTGCATGGCTTATATCGGTCACTAGAAGCTACGTCTTTGGTTAACGCTCCCATGGGTCATAGCGTGATGGGATATAGCCTATGTTACACAGGAATAATGAAGCTATATATTGATAAAAATAATATATATTGGTATTTATTATTAATTGATTTTTTTATATATTGATGGCAATAGGCTTGCCCCCTTTTACATGGGACCTAAATATACCAGCGAACTGTGGGTGTGCATTAATTAGTACATCTCTGCCTAGCCTTTCAGGGAATACAGGCGAGGGAATATTGGCCAAAAAAAAAATGGGCCAGTACTTTCACAAACAAACAAATCTTGTTTCTATAAAATATTACAGTATAGATATAATATGACTTGAATAAGTTTAAAATAAATAAAATCTTTGGTTTCTCACCATCAATTGCCTCAAATTTCTCAATTAGTGCATCTTTCTTTTCTTCAACTAGCTTGTTTTTCTCTGTGGCCATTTCAATAGGGTGGGTTTCAAAAAACAAGTCCCTAAATAAATAAAGATCACGGAGGTCCTTCTGAAAAAGGAAAAACATTTTATTAAGTAATTTTATTTTATTTATTTATTTATTTATTTAAAACAGCCTAAACTATCATTACAGATATTTTTAGACGGTTTTCCATAATGCGACATTTAAAAACTTGATAAAACATTCTATAGATGTTTCATATTTAATTATGTATATTCAAAGGTAATAAAGACGTCGCAACATTAAAAATCCTACACAAATGGTCGGTAAAACAAAATCAACATGTTTCTTTACTTACCATAAGGGCGTCCATTAGTTCTGCTGAATTCTCCACGATGTCTGCATCAGCATCGGAGTCTAAAGACATCTTTATATTTTTAATTTCACACCTAAAATAATTCAAGTTCGAACGATAATTATAATTTAATAAATCTCGTATTATCGAATCGATACCTCTCAAACTCCTGAAAAACTAACATAAACAAAGCGGTTTACTTTTTATCTGTTTAAGCTGTCATTCGTGAAAGACAAAGACAACAAAACAATTTTATGAACGAAACTTGAGACAGAAGCAATAATGTTTATTGTTTAATGAACTTGAAACGCATCAAGATAGTCTATGATAATTTATGTTTTCTGATTTTAATTTTCTCATCATATAAGGCGGTTTTCCGTACAACTTTTCAGGGGGGCTTTCTGTTTTATCCACGAGGCGACAGCACTGTAACGTAAGGTCTAAGCACCTGAAAATACATGATTGTCTTGTAGTTTACGAGGTTTTTTCTGAAAAAAAAAATACAAACATAAACATACCGGCGAATAAATTGTGGTTGTACATTGGTACACCTCTGCCTAACCCTTCGGTAAATACATGCGTGATATGAGTAGTATGCGTAATATGTTATAATTTGTTGTCTTTGAATCATTAAAAGAGGACCGTTCTTTCATAAAATGCAACACAGTATTATACTGCACCAGCAATATTACCTATGTGCGCAAATAAAACAAGAGGGCATAAGTTCCCCTTAGACGAGATAATACCCGATTAAAACAGTGGCTTGTATTTAGTCATTCGTAGATCCAAAACTTCAACGAAGCCTTGTCTGTAAAAGTAACTACACGGCAGACTATTATCAATGCAATGTACCTATTACACACAAGTTATTATGGTTAGGGATGCATTCAACAGAGTACTTAAGTTTTGTTAAAACTTGCTTTCGTATAATAACAAAGAAAAAAGTTGTAACTCTTTGTGTAACAAAAAGTGATCGTAACTATAATAAGAATATTTAATTTTTGGCTCCTTTGGCTCTGTCTTTTTACACCGTTTATATAATAATATGAACGGTGTAAAAAGCCAAAAAATACTTTTTGTACATTCATATTATTACTTTAATGTGAATGTGATAATTGTGTGGTGATAGCATGAAGAATCAAGACTTCGTTATCCCCAAATTTGAGGAATTCTTCGCACCTTTATGGGAATTTTGAAACATTGGCATTGGCGGTGCTGTGTGCAACGAAGGCCAATGTGCAATTGCTTTGCTTCGTTTAAATAATGTACCCCCAGTTCCGTATAGAGTAAGTGAGAATCCAACTGAAGATAACATAAGTTAGCAAGTCGAGTTAAAAATGTCAACTGTCAAATCAATACGCAACTGTCAAGCAAGTTATCGAAGTCAACTCAAAATATATAATTCTGTTCAAAATGATTAATTGAAACTGCGTGTACGCATAATTTCAGTTGTTATTTTGCTTCTGTCTAGATAAACATCTAATATTCAGTTCCATTGTGTGACTTTGTATTCGTACCTTTGTAACTACCAAGCAGATTAAATATATTTTAGAATAAGCTTAAAATTACTGTAAACAATCTTCATACAATGGCATACCATACAGACATAATAGTAGACTCTAGTGGTAAAACCAAATGTGGATTATGTGAAACATTTATTCAAGATAGTGACATTTTTATTGAAGATCATCTAAACGATACAAAACATGCAAATATGTACATGCAAAGACTTATGATTCAGAATAATATTGTGGTGAATGGCAAAAAAATAAGTTGCCATTTATGCGATCAAGTTTGTAATGTAGCAGAGGTATTAGATCACATAGACAGCCCTCATCACAAAGGAAATTTGAACTCTGTAAAGAAAATTATTGAGAAAGATGGTGGGTTGCTGGTGTTACCGGAGGACATATCTAAAATTGGCTCTTCAGTCAATTGTTTGATCTGTGATCGTTTGGTGGACTTTAATCTTGAAGCAATCAAATCGCACACAGAGTCTGCAAGACACAGAAGAGCTCGGGCCATAGCTGTTCAACCGTTAAACGCAATATTCTCTGTAGAAGATAGCAATGAAGACCTATGGTGCAAAATCTGCCAAGTTTACTTTCAAAATTATATAGAAGTCATATTTGAGCATGTTGATGAAGATCCAGGACATTTAAAAAACCTTAGAAAAATACACCTGTTGATCAAAGACCAAAATATAAACATAGAGAAGTTTTTACATGACCCTAAGGAGGATAAGGCTTTATGTAACCAGTGTGGGATAGAAGTTCCGTGTAATATTGATAACTTGGATAGGCATATTAGTGGTAAACAGCATTTAAAGAATAGTAAAAATAAGTAATGAAAATATTAATTAATACCATTTGTTTAAGTTATAAATTACAATTTTATTCCCAGTCTGACTATGACTGTGTGTATGTAACTATTTTATATTATGTGACAACAATAATAAAATTTAATTGTACTATTGAACTTTGTTTGTACTAACATTGAAAACAATATTTTCTTCCTTGTAAAAAAAGTCAACTGCTTATTGGTTTGTTATTTAACTAGGTACCTAACATGTGTATGATAGAAAATAAGTCAAGGATAGTAAGAAGAGGTTTTATGCACACTGGTAGTAGAGAGCCTACTGTGTTGATAGGCTACCTATAATAAAAACACAAGAAGGTTCAAGCAATCAAGTTGTTATGTATAAAGTTTAAATTATTGGAGTAGAAAAGAAAGAAGAATTTATTTTTATATTATAATATTTCTCTCTATCTCTTTTCGGTCTGGGTGGCTAATCTTAATGGAGTATGCAGGAGATATTTTAGTATAGGGACAAATGTGTGCGCTAACCGAGGTGCACAAGTCCGATAAGACGGCAATTCGACAAAACCGGGAAGAGATCAGGCGCATTTTCAACGAGATTTCGTGCTTTTCGATTTCGAGGGTGTCATACTGTGTAGTTCGCCTGACTTGGGAATCGAATCTAGGACCTTTTACCCAGCACAAGACCAAAGGGCAGACTTTTATTATACAGATTATGAAACTACAACATATCAGTAGATAGATACCATAGTTATTCATAAAATGATAACAAGTCAAATAATGCCCGGGAATTACTGATACGATATTGTCAAAAGTTGCAATAAGTTAAAAAAATATTTTCGAGGATAAACTCAAAACAAAAGTGCCACATTATCACACTTATGCTTATTTAAACGGAAAAATAACTAAATAAAATAAACAAATCGTTGAAAATAATGAAAAACATTTAACGCAAATAGGAATACCTCCTAAATGACTTGAACTCTCCAATTTTAGTGTATTTTCCAGAGACACTGAGGCACGTAAAATGCTGCCACATCAAAAAACCTGCATTTTCTCGTTCATTCGTTCTAGGTTCTGTCATTCATATAATCGATCTTCCGTCAATACGCTAAAAAAAAAATTCATCTGTCTAACTGTCAACTCAATCCCAAAAAATTTCGCGAAATTTCAAGTTACTCATTTTTAAAACCGTAATTCCGGTAATCCGCTGCTAATACAAATTGTTATTGGTGTAAGTAACATAACAAATAAAATAAGATAAAATGAAAACGGGTTTGTTATACGGGGTAGTTGCTTCCTCAAAAACGCGAGTACGCTGCGTATTTTGCGGTGTATATATTCCGAAGGCAAGCAAATGCATCGAGCAGCACACAAACGGTGCAAAACACAAGGAGAACATTGAGCTGATGAACGAGAACGGCTTAAGTTTTACTAACGATATTCTACACTGCAAACCATGTAATAGGAACTTGCCCGAGGATGAATCCGTTACGAAGCACATCGAGAGCGAAGATCATGCAAACTGGATGGCGGCGATGGATGACCTCGTCGACGGTGAGTTTATCACTCTAGACGCCTTCCTGTCCTGCGAGAAAGACGAAGTATTCTGCGAGGTGTGCAATAGCAGCGTGAACTGCTCCCTTCAGAGCATCGAGGAGCACGTCAACCACATCAACCATCGGGCCAACATCACCATGCGACTAAAACCCCTCAATGGCATATTCCCGGTAGATAACGAAGATGAGGTTTGGTGCAAAGTGTGCGACGCGTACATTGATAACACAGTACAGAGCGTTCTCAGTCACATTGATGATGATGAACAGCATATGGAGTGGTTCTCTGAGATCGAAGATCTGATTGAGAACCAGGAGGTTTCTATCGAGTCTTATTTGGCGAATGAACATGAGAGCTTTGCGTACTGCAACAAATGCCAGATGGAAGTCACCTGCAATGCTCAGTGCATCGAGAGCCACGTGCACAGCGAAGCACATTTGAATCAGTTTGGATTATAGGACAACGCCCCCCCAAGCTACCGTCGTGGGCGTGGCTAGTCGGGTTCAATGAGTTTTATTTTTCAGTTCTGTTTAATTTTCCCGTTAATTTTCAGATTATTTCATTAACTGAGCAATGTTTTGTTTTTATTAAGATTTGTAACAATTCACTGAAATATATCCTTGCATAAGAATTTAAAACTATTTTACTTTTGAAAATAATTAATTAATTAGTTATTATTATTTTGTTTTTATTGAACACAACAGAATGACTGTACTTGCCATTTCAATGTGGATATGAGTAGATTCACACCTGATATGGGTTGAAGACATTATAATAATAAAAACCCAGTGTAATCAGCAATTATTCAAGTAATTTTTCTCAAACAATACCATGTATACATAATAGCTATTGGCTCCAACATATAAAAGTAGCCATTCATTTCAATTATTTATATCTATAGTCAAATAGTACCAGTACTTGTATTTACTCACTAGATATAATCAAAATGTATATTATGATCTCCATATGAATATCCTATAATTATTTCGAAAATAATTAAATATTTTCCTATTTTATTGTAATATCACAGTCTGGTTAAGACAGTAGGTCAATGCTGACTGTTCATATTGCTACTCTTTACAACTGCTGTTTAATGACTGATTGAATATAGTTGCAATTGCTTAAGAAATAAAGCTCATATTTATTCATCACTTTTAACATTAATAACTAGTAGCAATTATCTCAATTTGATTGATCATTTTGAATAATATAATCAGATATTTATTTCATTTTCATGTATGTAGTTTTTAATGTATGGGAATGGGTGAAATGGGTGCAGACCTCTCATCCATACTTATTGCTATTCAGGTGTAAGCCTAAGTACCTAATCCCACTGGACTAAATTATGAAGTAATTAATTGTAATAAAAGAATGTTAATTACTGTTTACTGACACTTATTAATAGGCCATAGATTTAAGGAATTTTCTGCTTTATACAACTCTTCTAGTCTCCTGCTCTATATATTATTTTTTGGCATTTTTATAAAAGGGTGTAAGAACATAATGTTTAAGTGGAAAGGCGTAAAATTTTAAGCATCATTAACAAGTTGCTATTGGTAATTGATTTATAAATGTTAAGTGTGTATGATAATTGTATAGCATTGGTGTATCCAAAAATTGTATTCACCCGGATATGTTATGATAATTGTATATCATTTGTGTATTCGAAAATTGTATTCACCCGGATATACCAGTGCCTGTTGTATGTGACATTCCTAATATTTTGCACCAGTTTGTGTTCGATTCTATTATTGTTTTCGCATTTGTCACTCATTGCTTCATGTAGGTACAACACTAATTATACATTAAATAAAAAAATTATAACAGTAATTCTATATTCATAAACAGTAATCAAATTCAAATTAGAAATACAACAAAAATAAAGATCTGTGCTATAAAAACAGAACTAAACATTTATTCAATTCATTGTAATAATAATATAATCGAAAAATATTCATTAATACATATACCTTTTTTAAATTATAAGATTAGTAAAAAAAAATTACTATGTGGTATTTTATTTTTCTCAATAAAAAAGTATGGCGTCCCGAATTTTGTTCTTTTTAGTTGAATACTATTATTGTAAGTTTTTATTTATTTAATTATACCTATTTATAACTGTTCCATCTGTAATTATTAGATTTGGTTACATTACATTGGGACGATTTAATTTTCAGCGTTCATTTGTGATATTGTTAAAATAGTTCTTAGTTTTTTTCCAAAATAAATATGATCAAAAATAAAAACTTCGATTTTTATCAAGCAAGAACACACACCTTATGGCAATAAATAAAAATATAATAACATTTACTTTTTAGACAACTAATACAACTAGCATACCTAAATATTGAAAATATATTTTTAGGCGATTCGCACACTGCCCCGCATCACGGAGCGTAGCGCGGGAGTTCGTTTGCAAGTATATATTGTGTTTGTACTTATAGAAAACACGCGTAGTCCAACACACAGAAAACGCGTTTGCGCGCATTGTTGCAGATCACCAGAGCTCCGTCGCCACGCACCACGCAGCGTAGCGCGGAGAAGTGTGCGAATCGCCTTAATGTACTGGGTGTAGTTAGTGTGTATACCCACATCGTTTGTGCTCTCGTCGCTGTGCGTAAGTGTAAATTACACTCACACACACAACTATAAACGGTATCGAACTCGCGGTACATTATAAATTAATGACGTATGAAATTCTCGTTCAAAACTAGAGCACGTCGCATTGCTAGAAATCGGATATTAAGAAAACTAATTTCTCGTGTGATCATTCCAAATGTGCATTGTTTTGAAACAATTTTGTGGATTTCTATGGCTATCGTTGATATACAAAAAAACTCTTCAAAGAATCAGACCAAAAAGTGTCGTGGTTGAATGAAATTAACATTCAATTTAAAACGATTTAGGCCTTATGCTCACTACCTACTAAGTATGCTTTTTTGAATATTGAAAATTATACCTCCTCTACCTATATGTAAAGTGCGGATGGTCTGTTTTTGTCTTCTATCCCATCATTAGATAGGTTTTTCAAAAATATTGCGGGATTGTGAAAGCAATTTTCGATTAAAGGATCCGTTTATGAAATAAAAGAGCTAAAAGATTTAAAGTGCTAATTTTTGATAGATTCCAGTGTTTCCCTCCCTGCCAGGTAAATAGTTGTTTTTGAATATGTGAAAAAATGTACAGTACCTAGTACCTAGTCTAAATAAGCTTCAAAACAAATCTACAATTTCAATAACATTTACACCTACGGACCCTACCCCATTGCGTTTTTAAATCTCTGTGTGCTGTTTTTTTTTGTATATCAATGATCGCTATGCAATAATTTTAGCTACTTTTGAGCATAAATATTGATTTTCTTTATCAAGAAATTAATGATCTAATGGATAAGGTTCATCATCTTCGTCTTCATCTTCTTCTTGAATTGATTGTAAAGATCGATGTGAGCGGGGTGATTCCATCGTTTGACAAGGGGTACGCCTTGGCGAGCAAGGCATTGTCGGTGGTATCGGTATCCCTGTTGTGACTTCTCCAGTTCTTAAAGCGATTCTTTCATCGTCTAAAGTCACGACCTGGAGGATGTCTGCCGCGCAGCAGTCTATGCGGGACATGCAATCTGTTAGGTGATCCTGCAAGATGCTGCAAAAAGTCACCTTCTTTTAAAAATGTTGTCAAAGAATCTTAGGCATACATACATACATACCATCACGCCTGTATTCCCCGAAGGGTTAGGCAGAGGTGTACCAATGTACACCCACAGTTCGCCGGTATGTTTTTAGGTCCTATGTAATAGGTGGCGAGCCGAGCCGAGAGCTCGAGAGCCGAGTGTTTTGTGTCTCCTGTAAGCCACCATTTCGATTTGTGGTTATAGGCTATGTGACATCACATAGCCTATAACCAGGGAACAAGGCGCGCTCCAACGATACGGTTGTCAAATTATGATAAGTAGTTTAGAAGTTACGAGGGAACAGATGAACATACATACATACGCACTTACATACAAGCAGGTTAAAGTCATAAACCCTCCTTTTAGCGTCGCCATAGTTAGTAAAAAAAACGAATGTCATGCATAAACTTTTCCAGTTACCTGATCCTCTGATGATTTTCCCTCAACTGCTTAATGAAGTTCTTCAATCTCCCGAGTTCATCCCTTAGTTGCTTATCAACCTCGTCCTTGATGTGTTCCCCATCAGGTCTCTTGGCACGATCGACTAGCCTGGCTTCAACAATACGTTCTTGATCCATTGTCTCCAAAATGTTCTGTTCTGTCGCTGACAACTCTTCCATCAAAGCTTGGTAGTCTCGTATAGTCTGATGAAAAATCCAGAATATTTTTTTATGTTCAGCGAATCAACAAGTTGACGTGGCAGTGGGCAAGGCACATGGCACGCAGAACTGATGGCCGATAGGCCTGCGAAGTTCTTGAATGGAGACCACGCACCGGCAAGCGCAGTACAGCAAGGTGGATAGACGTCCTGATTAAGACCGTAGGAAAACCCTGGAGGCAAGCCGCTTCTAACCGGTCCTTTTGGAAATCTATGGGGGATGCCTAAGTCCAGCAGTGGACATCCGGCGGCTGATATGACGATAATGATGATTATGTTTAGCCAAAATAAAAATTACGATAACTTCTTTCGAATATTTGAACTCTACTAAAACGTCAAGGAAATCAGAAAAAGATGTGTTGCCTGCACTGGTTGTGTGTAATGTCTGAAACGATTGCAATGTAAGGGGTCGCCAGTATGTTAACAGGGTCAAATCGGCATTATATGATCGATATAATTGGCCCCACCTGTCCTTTCCCGGGCCACACCTGATAATTATCATGTCAAGTATTATCAAGGCAAACTGCATTTATTTCCGTATCTGAGTATTGATTATACAATTTTCCTTCAAACCCTAACCTTGATAACGTATTTTTTTTAAACTTGCCAACATTTCTTGTGTTGATTATGGCAGGTTAATTCCACTTTCCATTCATGAAATTAATCTGGGGTTGGTACTTTTAAACACCACACCTAGCAGCCGGTGTTTGGTATTAGGTTCCTAAATTTGTTTATTATTTATACTTATTATACGATAAAATTATTGATGATATGGGTCAATGGTTAATAATGAATTTACGGTTTCGATACCGGACACCAGTTTGTCATTTTTTAATTCATAATTTTACCTTTAATTAATACCTTTTTTATAAGGATGAGAAATCATCACATGACTTCTTCTCTACTGTGTAACTGAAATCGGAAGGGAGTGTCAGACTCTTACTGACTAAAACCCATCTGTGTTCCTCCTAATGCCCGCGTTCCAGGGCCGCGGTAACTCTTTCAAACAAATTCAAATATGCCTAACTTCCTAAGTTTACGTTACTGCCATCAGCGAAGGAAAATCCCGCGAGGAAACTAAACCTTCTGAAATTCATTATCATCATCATCATATCAGCCGTGGGATGTCCACTGCTGGACTTAGTCCTCCCCCATAAATTTACAAAAGGACCGGTTGGAAGCGGCCTGTATCCAGCGCCTTCCTGCGATCTTAATCAGGTAAATTGCTAATCCGATTTAGGGAAGTATGGCGTTTTCTGTGAAGAAGAGGCCATTGCCCTGGACTGGGACAATAATAGGGTAGTATTATTATACATAAAAGTACCGATTTACCTCCTTAGTCGTACTTACTTAAGTTATGATTAACGGGAGCTTAACCAAACATTTAAGTACACACGCAATCGTGCGTGATTTACTTTAACTAAGTTTATAAGTAAGGGGGTTAATGCTTTTACCTCTTCTTTTTGCCAATAAATATCCTGCAATTTGACTTTGTTTGTGTTCAAACGTCTCCTGAGTGCGGAGTCCACTCTTGCTGCGTAGGCTTGTGCAGTTATTGAAAGGTGTACCCTGGCTCCTCGGACCTGATGATGAAAATTCAAACATTACACACATAATACAGGATAAGTTTTTAACCAGTGCGTAAATTTTTTTTGGTAGTTCAGTGTCAGTAATAGAACACATTTCCGTGTTTAGTTAAAAAAAAAAAATAAAAAAAAATTCATCCTTATCCGAGTTTGAAATAAGCAAAACATCCAGGACATAATCTATTCGCCATACTATCAATGAAAACTCGCGGCCGCCGCCGCCGCCCGGGCGCATGGCTGGGGTGAGGGGGTGGGGAATGCGCTAGCGCCGAGTGACAATGAAATATGGTTTTTAAGTAAACATGTTTCGTAAGCGATAACTTTTTTTTTTAGTACTAAGACATATCAAAATAAAATATACGTGTTTAATAAAACGTGTTGAAGTTTATTATGGCAAAATTTACGCACTGGTTAAAAATTTTTCCTGTATAAAACAAAACAGCTGACTGCCGTCTGCCTCTCTGTATGCTTAAGGACGCATTTGCAAATCTGATAAAAATAAGTAGTTTTTCGGTGTATTGTGCTGCAAAACGGAACTAAACCACATGTAACTAATAATTACCACAGATAGATTACTCCTTCATCTTTAAATCGTGGTAACTTTTTATTCGGATATTTTGATTTATAATATTTTAAAAAAATATTTCCGTTGCCACTTCACACGAAAATAACGATATCGTGTTGAGTTTTGGTACATTTTTTTCCTATTAAATGACATAAACTTATTTATTTTTAAATATTTTATGAATGCAGACATGTTCAACTCAAAAAGTTAGAGTAAAGAATTATCAAATGTTACAAAAAATATCAGAAAATAAATAAAAATCAAATCTATTTTTTCACTTATTTTGTTCTAATACGTGAATCTTAATGGATTGAATTAGGAGCCATTTTATTGGTCGCTTTCTTTGTTTATTCCAAAAACAATTGACATTGACATGACATGACATTTTAGTCTGCGCTCGGGCGCCGTCGTGGGTGGACACTGTGTCGCTTGTAAGCAGCAGCTCGTGTTGAAAAAGATCGCTGTACGAATATAAAATAGTTGACATACCAAACTTGATACTTTAACATTTTATACGGTCCACACATCCAAGGAAAGATTTTATTCACAGTTTCTTATATTTTTGCTAGAAGTAAGTGGGGATCGTAAATTCATATTTCGTTTCGGACTTGATGGAGTGACCTGAAGATGTACTTCCAAATCTGCTGGTGGAACTAATAGACGAATAGAGCTACGGGTTAAAGTTTAGAAACGTGCTGCCTCAATAGGGTTCCATGAAGTAGTGGGGGGGAAGGAGAGGGGAGGGGGCACCCATCCCCCCTAACTTTGCTTGCCGGAAATGCGTATTTATTAAAATGTTTTTTTTAATCGTTTTGTCACAGCAAATGTAGATTCTGGAGGTTCTGGGGGTGACGGAGGACATTAAGCACCCAACCTAATCCAGTCAAGTTGGCCTGAGTCGGACTCCGGACGCGCTCGGAGCCAGACATTACGACGTAAATTCCATTCCTAATCTAAAAAATTTGGACTTTTCTTTAAATGCTTTTGGTTAAAACTTCGTCTCTAGCAAAAAAAAAATGTTGCAAAGGTGCCCCCTAGAAACCCCTGATATTCTCACATTTCCTCCAGCGAGGCAGCACGTTTTAAAACCCAACCCGAGCTACGTGTGCCGAGTTGGGCTCCTTTTGTTATTAGTTATGTCGAGACCTTACAACAGTACTTCATAGAGTGACCTGGAGGTGAACTTCGAAGTCTGCTGGAACTAATAGACGTGTGGAGCTGGTTGTTAAGAGTTAGTTTAAAAACCTCTTATAACTCAATTGTTTTTATAGATGCCAAGGCCTAATACGTTTTGGAACAGCTCTCGTAAGAAGCTTCATGCCTGTAGGTATAAAGCAGAAAAGCGAATACGGTTTGTACTTATTTGATTATCAAAAATACATGTACGTTATTATGAATAAAAATTAAGTATTACTTTCATTAAAATAAATTATTATTATTTTTATAGGAAAAATTCTGAAAGTAGGCGTGATACTTGTATCGCGACGTACACATCCGAAGTGTGCCCGGAGATAAATTACCAAACGAGTTGCAGTATTCTTAATGACAACAGTTTGGAAATATCTTACATAAGTTTAAAATTACATACCTAAAATTACTGATATGATTTGATTATTCAAATACTTTTTTGCTCTAAAAACCAATACATATATTTTCTGTATTGTTTTAGAACACGAACAATGAGGAAACAGAACCTATCCAGGTTCAGTAACTACGGTTATTTCATGAAACAGCTTCAAGAAATCGTAAACCATAGCTCTATGTTTAATTTTAGTTTTGTTTGTATTTTTATTGAAATTCGATTCTATAAGAACTGCCTCCTTACAGAACTGAATGATCCAAGATTTAAAAGATACATTGAAGTTCGAAAACATTCTTCACATTGTCCTAATAATGTTTTGTTACCCTGTTTTCGATAGTTTTGTTCAGTATTCAAACATTTTTATGAGCTTCATCCTTAACTATAGTCAAAGTCAAAGTCAAATCATTTATTTCAATTGGACCATTAAATGGCACTTTTGAACGTCATTACATGAAAAAAACAATAATATATTGAATCTAGTTGCCCATTCCAATAGAATTTTTTTGGAAGTGCAAATGTATGTAAAACCCATAATGATATGGTACCATCGAACCAATCTGATTATGATCTGATCTGAATACTACAAAATGTGCCAAATCAACTTCTTTTTCTTTCTACTTGTTGACATCCATACCAAATAAAATAAACGCCTAAAAATTAAATAAAAGTATCAAGCCGTGTCAGTTTACTCATAATTTCGCCGCTTCGCGCATGTCGCTGTGTGCGTAAGCCGTGCACATGTAGTAGTAAGACTCAATACCTAGAATTGAAGCGTGTCAATTCGTAAATGCGTCCTTAATCTTTTAATGCGGATTGTAATGCGGTTTTCATCAATGGATAGAGTGATTCAAGAGGAAGCTTACCTATACGTATAGAGCATTACGCTACGAACAACGGGAGCGGAGCAGTAACCCTTTGGTTACGTAACGTGTGTAAAGCAAGTAAAAAAACTGGTTCTGCCGTTCCGGCGTACCTGACCGCGGATGACACCGCGGGGGATAGAGCTAGTATTAAACAAAAGTGTTGAGCACTCTTTTCCTGTACACCAATTGTAAATTCTTTAAAGTTAGCTGCGTAGTCCGTGAGTGCAAAAAAAAACCCAACGCTTGTATCATAAGGTACTATTTTACTGTAGTTACCTCTTGCCTGGTGACGACCGCAAGACTAAGCGCTCGAAGACCCGCTGTCTTCAATTCAACACAGTGGTTCTCCCAACGAGTGATTGGAGAAGGTCTAGATAAAAATAAAATATATAAGACTGTTTTTGCAAATAGATCATTTAGGTAACTAGTACCTAACTGCCATATTCTATATTCTCAACCATTGATTGAATGACGGCCGAGAGCGAGAGATTGCTCCCGCCTATTGCAGCGAAGAGGTCACGGCGCAGCCCTGCCCAAGCTGGGCACCCCGCCAACGTGTGCTGCGCCGTATCCTCCGTGCAAGCAGCACAGCGGTTACACACCGTGTCTGCTTCTGACGTATACGCCACAGGGACTTTTCAAAGCAGCCTCCATAACGTGTCTTATTGCCGCTATAACGGCGTGCCCTGCAGTGGGTTGCGCCCGGCGAAGCTCAGACAGAAATGTCTCTATAATCCGAAGCAGGGGTCTCTCTCCACGCTCCAGTACTTCTCCGCGCCACTGGTACAAGCCCACCACTCTTTTCCCAAACCACTGCAACTTCTGTAAGCCAGAATCAACAGTGGCGACCACAAGAAAAGCGCCGAGACAACGAAGCTCGACGAGTCCCGGAGAAATGATTCAACTGGCTTGGATCCTGCAACGAAATTAATCAGAAAAGATTAGCAGAGGAGTAAGAAAAACATAATTTCGACTTGTACAGTGACGCGAGTGCTCTCGCCTCCTGGTCCCAAGACCATCCGGCCAAAAAGGTCTCTGCCTCAAAAGA
Source organism: Caradrina clavipalpis (assembly GCA_932526535.1). Taxonomy (NCBI): domain Eukaryota; kingdom Metazoa; phylum Arthropoda; class Insecta; order Lepidoptera; family Noctuidae; genus Caradrina; species Caradrina clavipalpis. The sequence goes on from OW052105.1 coordinate 8,701,472, forward strand.
GATCGTGCAGTTCCCCCTAAAAAAATTGCCCAATTCCGGAACCCTGCCAGGAATTAAAGGTGTACCTACCTACCTTTTTTTCTTTTTCCTACGCCCGCAATCCCCTCTGCATTGTATGCCCGACGTATTTCTCGCGCAAGCCTCCTCAGCACTGAGCGCCTGTTCTTTATTTAAAATATCTGCTTCTATCTTCTTCTTGGTCTTCTCAATGCGATGAATCTGCGTCTCTAGAGTCAGTACCATACCTTCAAATTTTTTCTGTTGGTCGCGTAGGTACTTATATTCCTGAAACATGAGATATTGTTTGCTGAAAGATCTGTTCATAAGAGAGTATAGAAAGACCTAAAGCCTCTCCGCCCACGACAGATATTTTGACCGATTTTTGACAGATTTCAAACTTCATAAGGCTGGGATATGACTTCTCACATGGAGTCACGGTACCTAAAAAGTAGTTATTAATGTATGAACTCGGCAGAAATAGGTATAAACTCGGTTAGGTCCGCGCGTATGCCGTTCCAGGCAGTATAAATTCCAAGCAAACATGAGCCTTAACTATTATGTAGAAGCTTGAATTTTCATTAGCAGTGTGAAATGCGCTCCGATTACGCCCGGTTGGTGAAAATCGTACATAATAGTACTTTTTCAGGACGAGCTCCATCACAAAGCGCTCTATACTATCTACTACAACAAAATAATATATAATAAATCATTCATCACCTGCAAGATGGCTTCTTCAACACTATCAGTTAGAGGACTCAGCGCACCAGGTTTAGACGCGTCACAGGAATGCTCGTCGATCTCCTTCTGAAGCCTACTGATGACCACACGGAGAGCGTTGTGTTCATGCATAAGAGCTGCTCCAGCATCCGTTAGGCGTTTCGTTAGGTCTTCCAGAACCCAACGCCAGGAGGCAATGTCGGACATTCTAGAGAGGTGGTAAAATTTAAGAAGAGTCTTGACTTCGTTTAGGTATATATCGTATATCTCTTAGGTTTCATGTAATAGGGGGCGAGCCTATTGCCATTAACCGGGCACAAACAAACTCCGAGCTGCTACTGAGAATTTCATAGAAAAACCCTGAAATGACTTCAGTGTCGTGCTTGCACTGTATGTGACAGGACACACCGCGTGCGTAACGTGTGCACGTCTACGTTACGCAAGTGGTGTGTCCTGTCATATACAGTCGCATACATTACAACTCAATGGTACGTGCGCGTCTACGCATACGCATCCGGTCTGCTCGAGCCTTTCTCTCGCTCTGGGCGGGGCGGGAGGAAGAGTCAGATTTTTACTGACTAAAACACATCCATGTTCCCTCTTGTGGCCTTTAGGTTCCGGGGGCGCGCTATCTCTTTCGAACAACCCGCAGCCCCGGCAGGGAGTTTGTTCTATAAAGTATGTTTTAGTTTATAGTTTATTTATTATGGAGCTCAGTTGCTTGAAATAAACGATTTTTATTATTACTACTATGTAGACATAACAGACCTTACCTGTTCTGCAAACATCTCTTGAACAGATACTCATTGCTTTCATGTGCAAAGTTGTTGAGCATCACCAGCTCCTGTGTATCATTCACCTGTTCCACCACCTTCGCGTTCAGGCGTTCATTCAGTGCCCTAAGGTCTTCAACCTCACAGGATCCCAGGTAACAGGAGTTAGCGGTCATTGTGTGAATTTTGTTTTCAGTTGTGTATTGAAATGTTTGTCTAGGTTATGTTAGATTGAGTTATAATAGTGCCTGTCAGTTTGGGTTTGTCTAGTGACATGACGTTTCTAGGAAACAGTTTTTTTAATGTCTTGCGTTGGTTTTGTAAAAAGTTTGGTACAAATCCATCCTTTTTCTGTTTAGAACTTTTTCAACATGTTATATTCCTAATAACTAACTGCCCCGTTGGTCTCGCGGTCGCAAGTACGACTGCTGTGCAAGGGGTCCCGGGTTCGATTCCCAGGTCGAGCAAAAAGTGTTATTGGGTTTTTCTATGAAATTCTCAGTAGCAGCTCGGAGTTTGGATTAGTGCCCGGTTAATGGCAATAGGCTCGCCCCCTATTACATGGGACCTAAATATACCGGCGAACTGTGGGTGTACATTGGTACACCTCTGCCTAACCCTTCGGGGAATACAGGCGTGATGGTATAATCGATTCGATGGTATAATCGATGAGGTCCTAATCGATTTCAGCCTTAAAAAGAGGAAAAGGTTAAATATGTATTTGGGGTGTTTCTTTTTAGGTAGCACAAATAAAAGAAAGGTCTTGAAACGAACCGTTTAATAAGATCACCAGCCCATGCTGTATTTAATATAACATTAGAAAAATAATGTTACACCGCTTTGGTTATTTCACGATAAATATTAAGCAATGTAGACTAGTCATTTACATAAAAATACATTGTGCAGACATTTTATCAATATGGGTACTACGATAACAGTAAGGTAGCTCCAGTAAATGAAGAGTAAATTCAATAGTGGCTCATAAGTTGCAAGAAGGTACATAATGTAAGTAAGAATCAGTAAAAAGCGTTATGAACAAAGCCAAGTGACATGATTATAACTTCAAATTTTTCTGGTCACCTCAAATTAGAAAAGATTTTTGACCTAGTGGGGCAATATTATATCTACTAACATTTTTAAGAGCGATCGTCTCAATCTGTCAAACACGCCTCTAATTAATCTAAACTTATTGATACTGATTGAAATTATTAGCTGAGATGAGGTTGCGACTAGATTTTAACCGTTTTTATTGAACAGTAGAATTGGCTTTTTGAGCCTTTATGACTTGTTTATTAGCTACAAAAGCTTGAAGTGAAGTGCAATAGGATACGATGAATAAATAATGTTACAATTACGAACGAACAAGTAGAGAATTGCAAGCCCTCCACGGGGATTATTCCGGAACTTAATCTATAAAGGAAAAACGTAGGTAATCCAGACGAAGCTAGTGATTTTTTTCCTTGCCTAACAATTCGTTGTTCGTCTAATAAAATAGACATATTATGGAGGAAGGTTAATAAAAACACTAAATTGTAGGCGTGTTTTGAAATAATCTTTAATTGTTAGGTGTGTTACATTGATTTTTATAGAATACGGAATTATTTTTAAATTAACAATTAAAGTTTTTGTTGAGCTTAAAAAAGTTCTAGTACACAACAAACAAGAAAAGTTTCTGTTTAATATCCATAAATAAAACGAGGTTCAAAGGTTGGGTGCGTAACAATCGTAACCGGCGTGCTTGTATGACAACCCGTTGTATGACCAGATGTATGAGCGTGGACGTGGCGAAAGGAGTATGTAAGGATCGTAGTAGGTGCCGTTCTGGTTCTCCCTACCCGCATAGGGAAAAGGCGTGAGACTATATATGTATGCAAAATTATAAAAGATCTATTGCTGATTAACTTCAATGAAGATGGCGTAAACAGGTTTGAGCAACACGAAGTAGATCAGCTCGGCGACGCTGATGATGCTGAACCCCAGGAACAGGCTGAGAAGACCACCGATAGCACCTGGAGAACACATCAAAAATCGAGTTCTGACCCACACTCAAAACTAAAAAAATCTAATGTTTTCACTGTTTCTCAGTACAAAATTGAGGCAGCCGTAATAAGGATAATTGTGATGGGGATACCTCGCAACTTTACATCGTTTGCTGGAAACACAATATTGAAAACAGTAAAAGAAAAAAAATAAAAAGTATATTATGTTTTGTTGCTGTAATGTTACAAAGATGTTGTAGCACACTTATAACATAGAAATGAAGGAATTGGATCCTTATGGTTTCCCTACATACTCTTTATATATATTAGCTCCTGCCCGTGACTTTGCCACCGTAGATTTAAAAATTAAGCTAACTTTCAATTAATCCCACGGGAACGGGATTAAAATTATCCTATATCAACATGTGTGCTAAAGGCTGATGAACTATCGAAAAGTCACAGCATTTTTTTTTTATGTTATTGGATAGCAAACAAGTTGGCCCACCTGGGTGGTCACTGCTGCCTTTAGATATGTGCAATACCAAAGGGCTTGCAAATACGTTGCCACCCCTGATAAAAAGTTGAAATGTCTCATGTGCGTATATTACACCGGCACCCATACCTTTCAAACCGGAACACAGCAGCGCTGCTTCACGGCAGTAATAGGTATGGTGGTAGTATTTCCCCGGGCGAGCTCTTTCACAAAGAGATCTACTAGGTACTATTGAGACCCTATGTGCCAGTAATTATGCCTTCAAACTAGAAGCTTACACGTGCTTGCCAATTCGTCACATCATTTTTCATTCGAGTAACCAAATCTGACACTCACGAATAAGTTAATTGGTTACACCACAGAACAATAAAAACACACTTTATTGTTCTGTGGGTTACACCGTGGGTTATACACATTACACTCACCAATAAAATAATAGTCATCATATTGCGCATGCCTGTGCTGACCCAGAAACATGTCGTCGTAGAAATGGACGTTGATTTGTGTCACCTCACCCCTGTTCAAATGAGACATACATAATAACAATTAATTAACGATAGTTCGACCGAGCATCACTGCTATTCCGTAAAATTCTATCTCGGTAAATTTAGGTGAAGTGAGTTGTCATCCCAGGTGACAACTCACTTTACGCTAATGTATGATTTCCACCAAACGGGCGCAGGAGCGCATTTCACACATGCTAAAGAAAATTCAGGCTTCTACATTATACTTAAGATTCATGTTTGCATGGAATTTATACTGCTTAGATCGGCATACGGCACCGCCCGGCTGGTAGAAATCGTACATAAAAAAGAATATTATAGAATAGACTGGCTGAACTTAAAATAATAATTAGTTGAAATAGAAGTGGGTTTACCAATGAGTTTAGTTCTACCAAATACAAGCCAACTTACAATTTTGAGTTAGTGAAACTGAAACTATACAACATTTCTATCCAAAAATAGCGGTTCAGTTACATCTAAAACTTATGCTTAAAAATTAATCAGCGTTGAATCTCCAAAACGAGTAATACTTTAAAATAATTGTTAGTACGTTTTGGTAGATTGCACACAAAATGTGGACAATGCAATAGTCGCAAAAAATCTAGCCACAATCGTTCCATAAATCATTACCAGGCCAAAAGACATCACGTAATTAAAATTCATCTTTAAAAGATTAGGCAACGTACTCACAGCCTCAGCTGTCCCCATTTGTGTGAAGTGTTCTCCATGTCCTTAGTGAGGTCGGAGTAGAACACTTGGCTCGCGTAGATGACGTCATTGCACGATGGGTAGCAAGATTGTGACTCTTGAGAGGTTCCTCTCTCGTCCTCGCTTTCTGCGTAGTACGCGTATATCAGCTGCTCTTCTACTTTTGCTGGGAATTAATTATTTATTTATTTTACTTTAACATGTTTATCAAATTCTCATTATCAATATTATCATTGGCTACGTGTCGCGAGTTCGATTTTCGCACGGAACAAATATTAGGCCATACAGGCCTACAGATATTTGTTCTGGGTCTGGCTGTTTGTGCGTATGAATTTATGTGTTTGTAAACGTACCCATGGCACAGGAGAAATTCCTAAAAGGGGGCAACGATTTTATAAATAAAAAAAAATTTGCTGAAGGTTTAAAGATATTTACATATTTAACGAAATTCACACGCTCATCTTACAATACTCCAAACATACTGACAACTTCGTCTTCCATTCATCCCACAAATCACAGTCTGGCTTGACTGAAGACTAGAGCGAACTGCCCGCGACTTCATCACCTGCCATAAGTTACGTTTTGGTTACAGCTCCGCTCCTGTAAGTCGTAGTGTGATGTTATATAGCCTATGTTACTCAGGATTAATGTAGCTATCAATTGGTGAAAAAGTAGTTAAAACAGGTCCAGTAGTTTCGGAGCCTATTCGTTACAAACTTTGTAATATTAGTATAGAAATATAATTAGGGTACCGCGCAAAAATATAAAACTCCACGAAAACCTACATTTACGCATACTAAGTTGCAGCGTTAACTGTAGATGATTAAAAAGTTTTAAATTATTCATGTAGACAAACCTTCCACGCTGCTTATGCAATTGAAGTCATCTTTCGTAGTACAGACAGGCTCCCAGATGAATTTTCCTGAAATAACATGAAAATTATATCATTTTTTTTTATTTGCGTACTCGGGTTTAATCTTTCTTCTGAAGATGTTTTTTTATTCGGTCGTTGAACTAAGTCCCAGGTGTATGTGGCTGTGATGGTAGCTGTGTTACCTACTTATGTTAAAAGCTTTTATTACTATTCTATTAGAGTTCATATTCATGCCTGTATATCATAGTGGCAGCGTTCAATGGAGTCTTAAGGGATACCCGTTCAAGGTAAACATTGTACAACATACACTAACTTTTGCTGTGGATTTATTACTAGATGTTTGATACAAAAGTGCAACACCTACACGGTCAAAATGTATGGAACATCTGACTTTTTACCAACGAAAATTTCATCGCTTTGGGTTCTAGAATCTTGATCTAAATCCAAAAAAAATCTACGCCATAATTTCCTTTCTACCGTGTATTACATACGATCCAGGGTTGCGAAATTTGTTCGAATGATTCACCGCGGCATTAGGAGGGACATGAATGGGTTTAGTCAGTACAAGGCTAACTCCACTCCGCGGAACTCCGTGGAAAAAGTAATTAGATAAAAAAACCTTCTTTCTTCCTTCTTCTTCCTTCTGAAATCCTTATTTTTTTTTTATATTTTTTTTATTCACAACAAAACATCGTATAAACTTAAAATAACATCTGCCAAACTGCAAAGCAATTTGTCGGCAGATATGATGAATGATTTGAGAATCAAAGCTTTAAGATACTTACTTGGCCAGTTAAACAGCACACAATCACACATCTTCCGAGCCTCCTGAACCAACAGATCATGTTTACAATTGCTGTCAGTATAGAACTCATAGTACTGCAGACTCTTCTCACTCTGGAAGAAGCACTGCCTCCTGTAAGGAGAGAGGGCTCGGAGGGACGAGTCGGTCTTGTACGTGAGGGGGGTGACCTCGATAGTGGTCATGCGGTCCATCGGGAGACGGAGGACGGTGCTCGTGTACACGTGGTCGGTTGGAGAACTGATGAGGATCTGGAAAGACGGGAAAATGTTTGATGAATCTTGTCGTCGTCTTGCTGTTGGTTGAGTCTTCATGTGTCTAGAAGGTCCTATTTTCGAGGTATATAATCAGCATTGCACAACAAAGGGTTATGCTGGCAGTCAGGCTTTTGTGACAGCGATGCAGACGAATTGTTTGATACCTTATGCTATTCCAGTGTTGTGTATATTTTATGTACATAATATTACTGTTAATATATTTAAATTTTTGTGGTAGATTATAAATATTAATTATGTATAGTGGTCGTATATCAAAAAAATTTTCGTGGACTGTTGTCAAATTTCTGATTGGTAAAGAGTTTCGCAAAAGCCATTCCCACAAAAGAATCAGAATAAACATGCGTTAATTTTATAAAAAGAATATTTGAAATAAACTCACAGTAAACCCTAAACTCTTCCCCTCACAATCGTACTGATGCTCAGTATTGTTGAGGAACAGCTCCACGCCTAGCCCATTAGCCTCCCCGGACGCCATGACCCTGAGCGGTTTCATCGTCAGGTTAGGAGGAAACACCTTCGGGTATCCGATGTCCAGCCCCCATTGTAAGGCAGCTGGCTTCGCATCCACGTCGAAGGTTTTATGCCAAGCGAGGGTATCGTTGGTCCTGTAAATTGGGTAGTACACCATCAACTAATAGACATACTTTTTATGAAACGTCGTCTCGTCTCTCAAGTTGCGATTCCCTCATAGATTGTTATATGACAATCATTTGCCAACTCAATTCACTAACAATTATTGGTTTCAAATCAACCAAAATGTAAGTATTCATACAAAAAAGTATCAGGTTTTCAGACCAAAAATGATTTTGACCGATATGTATGTATGTTCATCGGTTCCCTCATAACTTCTAGACCATCTATCGTAAATTGACAAATGAGGTGTCATTGGAAGCTGCTAAATTTTCCACGTTATGTTGAACGTGAATGTTCTGTGTAAATAGATAATCTCAATCATAACTTACATGGCATTTAGGGGTAAACTGTTAAAAGCGAAGCACAATCCGTAGTTAGTGAAGATAGGCTGGAAGAGCTCACAGCACTTGTCGATCTCCCATTTAGTGTCATGTAGTGCTGGCCAGTTGCAAGCCTTCACTACTTCGGGACAAGTCGGAGCTCCCTGAAAGGCAAAATTTCAGGCAATAATTATCTTTATTTATTCTGGTGATAAGGTCCAAAATATGGCTGAAATATTTTGAGTCGTCGAGATTTCCGTCGTTAATATTGTTACATCTATGCGTTTCTTATGACACTTAGGGATGTAAGATGAAGCTATAAAGGAAGCTGCCATTAAAAAAGAAACAGCCAAATACCATAACTACCCACCCCCTTATTAATTAACTCGGAGTAAAGTTAGTCGCTTTATATATACCTACTTTCTAAAATCTTGGTACTTCTGTGATTTGGTGATCAATACACGAACCATTTCTGTATGAGAAGGGTCTTTTGCCCTGCAGTGGGACTGTAATAGGCTGGTATAATTAATTAATTAAGAAGGTTGCCAAACTTAAAAATCGAAAATGTGTTGTTAAACCTAAGTTAATATTGGTGTAAATTAACTCCTATAATATAGTTATTTACCTGGACAACAAATTCTGTGAGCCTGTGAAACTGCACATCATTTAAACGGGTCCTTCTCAAGTTTTTGCCGTGTGTCATCCTCGGGCACACCATGGCAGCGAACAGTTCCTGTAGTCTAGATATAAAATCACGCCTGTATTTCCAGAAAGGGTAGGTAGCTCTACCTATCCTTGTTGAAAATGCAACTACTTAACGTAACATACCATGGTAATGGTGCATACCATGGTATACATCATAATTTGAAAGAAGTGTAAAAGGGCGAAATTGCGAGAATTGAACTGAATACTCTGGACATTTTGAACAATAAGTAATTAAACTCAATGACACTTTATAGAAAAGGTAAAATCTTCAAATTTTCCAAAGGTTTCGTATTTTTCTCCTAATACAAAGTGGTATTTTGAGTTACCGCTTACCGTTTTTTAAATTAAGTTATTTAACAAAAAGTTTACTAAAACTGAAACAAGTAAAGATAGGTACCTATTAGTGTTCGTATAGTTTCTACAAAATATTACCGAGCTTATTTATTAATAAACGTACCTAGTCTAGATGAGACTACGTTTGTGTGAAACGCACAAGAGCACAATCTCTGGTATGCGCTGTTTAAATGAAAAATCGGTTTAGAAATTCACAGTCTCTTCAAATTACAATCTAAAAAGTTGCATCATCTAGACTTCCTCTTCATTCAAATACACCTTCTGTACCTAGGAAAATAATGCAATTTTCAATGTTGACAGTAATTTGCTTCAAGTTTTTTGCAATCTGCTATGATTTATGGAAGTAGGGATTTATTATACGTTGTAAATGAGAAACTGGTCTAGATCCTATAGTTAGTTAGAAATAAGTTCTCGTGAGATTTGAGGAAAATAATAAAAGTACCTACAAAAAGTTAAAGTTTTTACTCTTCTGAAATAAAAAGCGTTTTTTGGTTATTATTGTTGTTTTACAATAATTTAAACCTGCCATGTTATCTCGTCACCACGTCTGGTTGACTGGTATGACTAGAATGGCTAAGGCATTACGTTCGCCTTCGTAATTTGTGTTGCATAAAGTTTAAATCTAAACATTACATTACATACCTAGTATGTTTAGGTCCCATGTAATATTGCCATCGACCGGGCACAATTCCCAATGCTAATGAGAATTTCATAGAAAAACTCAATAATACTTTTTGCTCGACCTGGGAATCGATCTTAAGATCTCTAGCGTAGCGGCAGCGCTTAGAACCACTAGACTAACAAGGCAGTTAATATTAGTTTAAACCTAAACTAATAAACGAAAGAGAAAACATTTGCGTTTTTGTTTGTAATGGAATAACTCAAAAACTAATTAACCAATTTAAAAAATTCTCTCACCTATGGAAAAATTACATTATCAGCAAGAAATATAGGCAATATTTAATTTTCGAAAAAAAATAACCTACATGAAAATTCGTTCGAGGGAAGTTGCGGGCAAAAAGCAATGGTAACAGAATTCAGTAACTCACCCTTCCAGCTCCGAAACGTTAGCATACGACATCTTCACATGCAGATGAGGGCAGATCACCACAGTAGGAAACGGGACAGCCCATATAGGAGTAGGCACAGAGTCAATGACGTTGACGAAGGGCGTGGAGGTCCACTTGCAGAACAGCTGGATGATGACCACGGCACAGATGAAGATGCTGATGAACATGATGACGATCCAAGTCGCCTTCTCTTTGTTGCCGAAGGTTGGCTCGAAGATGTATCTAGAGAAACAATTGAGATGATTATTTTAGACTACTGTCACTCTGTCACTGTACTGTCATTGTGGCTATCTTTAGGGAAGGCCTATGTCCAGCAGTGGGCGTCGTTTGATTGATAATCATATCAGCCATATCACCAATCATGTGATCTACTTCAGAAGATGATGACGGATGATGATGATTTGAACAGCAGTTAGAAAGAATTGACTTGGACCATGGTGGATTATTGCACTATGTTCATCTGGGTGATATCTAGGTGCATTGATTCCAGGGATAAATGAGGGAGCCGGAGTATTTTACTATTTTCACCCAGATAAATTGATTCCGAGGAAATGAGAAAGTTGCAGTTTTCCAGGTGAAAATAGCGAAATACATCGTCATGAAGGAACCAACTAACTTGACTCCATGAAGAGATCCTTGGTAGAAGAACTGCTTCAATCCTTTCATGACTTCACTGACCCACTTCTCCAACATAGACTTGGAAGCCAACTCCTCATTTATAACCGTCTTCTCAACATCCTTGTTAATGATTTTATTCTTATTCACATTAATAACATCATGGCTTATATACTTAAAATCTTTTAAATAATAATCACGGAAATATAAATTGTCTTCTACAGACAAATTATTTGGAATACTGTTAATTTCATTAATTTTATTTTTATGGTATTCAAACATTTTAAAATGATGGATTAATTAGTGTTCTTAATTTAAATGAAACTTATGCCTTTACTGATGAAATGTAAGCAAGGAATGGTGGAATTGTTGAAGGTAGTCTATCCGATACTAATGGTATTGTTGTACTTGTGTTAATTGGAGTAAATGCTATTGCTATATACAAGGACATTGACATTGTTTGTCTGTACGTTTGTCGATATCTTATAAATCTTATAATGTAATTTTTTGAGTGTTGGTGGAGGTAAAATGATGCCTCATTAAAAGCATGATTAAAATCCAAATTCTCTAAAAAAAAATTTGTATCTATTACCAGCCCTTTTATTTTTGTTGTTCATCATCATCATCATTATCATAATAATATCAGCTAAATGACGTCCACAACTGAACTTAGGCCTTCCTAGCCACATTGTTTTGATATTTCTTAACATGTCTTCATCGTAGCAAAATTGTTTGTTGCCTACTCTCAAATTGCCGTGCAGCATTGTGGCCTTGCCTGTCATTACCCCAAACAAACCCCCAGCACGTAGCTAGTGTTGTGGTGACAAGCCATCAATATCTCGTGGCATTACTATAGTTGGATGCACTTAACTGTATTGCCAACATTTATCGCGGCTCAACCCTTGATTGCTATTACCATCAATTAACGCAACACATTGTGGTGTTTCCGTAAAATGCTTCAATTAACTCGGCTTATTTGTGCCAAAACGAATGCATCTACAATCTCTTAATAATGAAATTAATTATGTTGGGCTGATGTGTTTAATAGCAAATAGCAATACAACAGTACAATGCACATACCAAATGTATGCTTAGAATATGCTTAAAAATTTTCAGTATTAAATATCCAATGACATAGAGAAAATTCTCAGAGATAAAACACCACGATATTAACTCCGTCACTGAAATGACAAGATTACGAAATGTACCGTCCTATAGTAATAATAAAAAAGTGTAAAATAAATCATAAATCTTGACTGTGTCAAAAATGAACATGAAAACAAAAGTACTAGGCTGTAAGTACTGTACTCTAGACTAGACTTTAATAGTCGGGGCCCATTAAAAATCTCGACCGGCTTCCGAAGAATGGGTCCCGGGAGTGAAAATCCAAACTACAGTACAAGTTATAGTAAACATATAAATTCGGACTGATAATTACGAACCCTCTAACAAAAGCTACTTAGCCTATGACGCTGTTTGGCAGGTAGGAAGTTTATTGGTAGGAGACGTCAGCTTAGAACGGATTTTGGAGTCCAATTAAGGGGGCGTCGGGGGCATACGCTAGTTAAATAATAACAAGTTACCGACTGCTGTAACAATTTGAATGAACATGTACATAAGTATTGATGTCAACTGTCAATTGATGAAGTTATCAATTAAGTTTAGGAGACAACGTTTCAATAAATTAATTAATTCGTTCACACTGCCCCGTTGGTCTAATGGTTGCACGCGCGACTGATGTCATTGAGGTCCTGGGTTCGATTCCCAGGTCGAGCAAAAGTGTTATTGGGTTTTTCCATTAGGAATTCATCAGTAGCAGCTCGGAGTTAGGATCTGTGCCCGGTTAATGGCAATAGGTTCGCCCCCTATTATATGAGACTTAAACAAACATACCGGCGAACTGGATTAAAAATTACCAATATTAAATATCAAATAACCTCCTTTTTTTGAAGTCGGTTAAAAACCAATACTTTGAAAAATGGAAGAAATGTGGTTGGTTTATTTTGGAACAACAAAACCTAATTTCTGTTTTTGCGTATAAATAGGTATGTACGTTGTAAAATGTTCTTTTTCAACATTAAAAAGCAGACAGATTGTTATTCCATGGTATTATGGAAAAAGTTTCTAGAAAAATCCGGCCAAGTGCGAGTCGAACTCGAACACAAAGGGTTACGCACCACTGTAAAACATTTAACACTGTAGGTATACCAAAAAAAAAACACGTTTTATGTATGGGGTTTGCATTTAAATTATATCTTTATTTATTATTTACCTTACAACTATCATTACAGAATTATCCTAATGCGACATTGTGGTATTTATTTACTATTAATATTATCTTAACCTAAAAAGGAACTAAAGGAACTTATTACAACATTACATTACAACCGAAAACTAACCAAAATTATATATAACTCAAACATAACAATAATACAGAACAAGTATTTTTAAACTTACTAACATTTAATATCTACACAAAATAAAAACAAATATACAATATAGAAAACATTTTGCATAATCTATTACCACTTATGTGCACAATATAAATAATACTACCCTTTTTTTTTAGCGGCACTGCCAAGTGGACTTCCTTTGGCATTCTTCGGGTACGGCATCTGAAAAGTAACCCATCTGCATTGCTGTCTGCATCTGCAGGACAGCCTGCAAAGCCTTAACAATAGTCCCGGCGTCCCGGTGTCTCGTTGGCACCCTTTCATACGGAACCCTAAAAACGTACTTCTGTTTACTTTAGTCGTTAAAAAACTTGAAATGGAAATCAGAGAAATGCCCGCGGCGAATTGAAGAGTTATACCCAACTGTTTCTTCACATGTTTTTATATCAAAGTTGTATGACAAACTATTGATTTAGATTGGTTTTTTCGATATATATCATGTTCAAGGTCAAAGAAAGTAATATTTGTTTTTTATTCGATGTAAAAGAAAAATAAAGGCGAAAGTATTATTTTTGAGCTGTTTGGGGTGGATACCCTCGGGCCGTGTTGTCCGTGTGTCCATAGACTTTTGAGTTTTGACACATCTCGTGACCCAAGTGGTCTTTTGCGTTAACCAGAGGCTTAGCATTGCTAATTGCCCACTAGCACGTATCAACAAACATCAACTGGTTGACGATCCGTGCAGGCCACGCGACGGTGTTGGTCGGTGACGGAACTGATTAGTGCGCAGTTTTATACTTTTCAATATAAACATTTTTTTTTGCCTGATCCTTGCACGATCATGGTATGTATGGTGGGCAGACCCCTTAAAACTGTAAATACAATTAATTAATCAATCTTATACTAAACGTGATAAAATGTATTTTATTTGTGAAACATAATGTGTACACAAGGTTTTAGTGTAAAGTATTAGGTTCGGTTTAAAATGGCGTACGAAATAAAAATTCAAAAGAATAAAAATAATGTATCAGTGTAACAAAACATAACAAATTAATAAAAATCGTCCTACGTGAATTTAATATGAATTATTTCACTCTTATCTTTAATCACACAGACATGTTCTAGAACAGCGTGTGTGAGTGCAATAATTTGCTTCCTCAGGAGAGAGTTTAACCCTATTCTTATATCCTTGATGCAATTTAATGGCTTTACAGTTTATCGCTGCATAATGAGAGCTAGATGAACTAATTAATAAACCCAACCATTACTAACAATACATCATAGAAACCTACGTTTTGGAACGAGCAACTAGCTTAAATTTGAATTTACTTGAATTTACTTGAAACTTGATTATTGTGTAGGTAGGTTCTACCGGGAATGTCTGTCACATGCAAAAAGTAGATGTTTTCGTGTAATCGGTTCTTTTTTTAAAATGTTCTAAAATGTAAAAAACCTATTTTACACAGGTACTTCATCAATTAACTTTATATATAACAAAAAAAATTTTCAAGTATCAAAACTGCTTTGAAAATAGCAAATAAGTCCTGAAACCCTGTAAAGTCAAGGATCGTGTTTCAACGACTCAAGGATTGCAATTACTGTGTTTTAGTCGCATGACGTCATCACTATCACCTCCCCCCCCCCTTTAGGTACCACAATAGATTTCTATTGTCCTCTTCTGTCCTAGCAATATTACGTTTTATTTTTTCATTGAATGGCAAATAAACCTACGGCCTCCCTGATGTTAAGTAGTCACCGCTGTCTAGACATCTGCAATACCAGAAACCTTGCAAATTCATTGCCATCCCAGAGACAAAGATAAAATGTCTCATGTGCCTGTAATTACACCGGCACACACACCCTTCGAACTGGAACACAGCAACGCTGCTTTGCGGCAGAAATAGGTACAGTGGTAGTACTTCCTCGGACGAACTCCTTCACAAAGAGCTCTACTACTAATTAGCGACCCAATGTAACATAATTACTATAAAATAATAGAAAGGGACGTTCTATTAGTTTTACTGCAGCGTATAAACGAATTAGCAACCCCCTCGAGTCAGCACACCCTTGTATAAAACCATGTTTACAACGTACAGTCACCAGCATAAACATGTTTACACTTGGCTAAATTTAAAACTTGACTGCCCCGTTGGCCTCGTGGTTGCAAACATGAGTGATCAGCGTTGAGGTCTTGGGGTTGATTCCCAGGACTGGCAAAAAGTGTTGTTGGGTTTTTCCATTAGGAATTTCCCAGTGCCCGGAGTTTGGTGGTGTGACATCCCGTGTCTCGGAAAGCACGTAAAGCGGTTGGTCCCGGCTGTCATTCATTGATTTTTGAGAGTCGTTACGGATATTTAGAAGCCATAGTCTGACAACCAGTCTAACCAAGAGGTAATATGTTGCCTAGTAACTGGGTTGTGGAGGTCAGATAGGCAGTCGGTCCATGAGAAATACTGGTGTTCAGCTGCATAGGTTAGACTGGAAGCCGAACCCAACATACTATAGTTGGGAAAAGGCTAAGCAGATGATAACTTGACTAACTTGAAAAGCGTTTTTTTCCAGAATGAACGGTTGCAACTTTGAGATAAGACCATAGTAGTATGGGAACTACAATATTGTATTCGTAACATATCTTCTCATTTTAATCAATCTTATACGAGGAAATTAATTAAAAATGTTGCTAAGTGTATACATGTTTTTGCACGTGACTGTACGAAAACCTTTGTTTTCATGTATCGATATTCTGTGTAAATTATTGTTATTATTTCTTGTAAAATGGCTGAAGTACTTGATATCGATGCTGAATAAATTATTAATGGCACTAATTAGCGCTTAACCACACATTTAAAAGCTGGGTAAACAGATCCATTAGCAATAAGGGTTCGTTAATGCAAATTATGGAGAACTGCCGGATGCCATATAAAGCCAAATTATTGAACCACTAGCTTTTTACCGCAATTTCACCCGGTTTCTTTGATTACTGCTCTGCTCCCGTGTGTCATAACGTGATAGTAAAATGATTTTTTAAATCGGACTAGCACTTCGAAGATTAACGCCTACAGACAAACAAACTTTTCAGTTGTATAATATTAGTATCTACATATTTACTTACAAACTACCTATGTTAGTAAAACACTTGCGTGGTGGAAATCTTCTTTAATTTCCTCCGTCATGGGGGTGAGGGAGGGGTAAGCCCTGTTCTTACCGCCTAAAACCACCGCGCCCTCCACCTGTGCCTATGGCCGATAGTGCCAAAAACAAACAAAAAAACAGTTTGTGACGTCACTACTGCAAGGTCACAGGCTCAACCGAAACCTAAACCTAGCAGCAGTAGTTCACAAATACACTGTCTAGTCTGCTTGTAACTTTAATCAGAATCATGCAAATAGTTCGACATACCGCATTTTTTTTAGTACAAAAAGTATTTACCTATTCTTATATTTTTTTCCTATCTAACTAAAACGACCATACGACTATAATTCACTTGCATACATTATGATACCGCATGTCAGGGGTCACTGTACTGAGGAACTAGAGATAACTAAGCATCTACATTAAATAGTTCCTCGAATTTTACTAACTAATGTGTTGACAAAATAAAGGAGATAGATATAATTTATTATTGTATGTAAAATTAGGTATGTGTTTTATCTAATTTGAACCTTGAGTGGGTGAAGATTGGATCAGTTTTTATTAGGTTTTCTATTTTTTGGCTGTAGAAATCCGATGCCAATGAAATTAAACAAACAGTTTTTTTTTATAAGTTGTCAAATCCTACGATTAAAAATACTGGAACTTAGCGTCGTCCGTTCGAACTCAATTCTTTTATCGGTGCTACTCACTAAAAGTTATTTGTCATAATTTTTTATATTCTTTTGAATACTGGTGAAAAATAGAATACTTTTTATCCCGGAATAATGTACTTCTCCTGAAGGATAGCATATAAAATCGCGGGCAGAAGCTAGATTATTATTCAACGGATCAAGACTGTTAGCTCCAAGTTTACAAACAACGCGACTTCCATACATATAATGATGTATTACGTATTGGTGCTTGCTCAGTTATTATCGGTGACAATTGAAGTGTGGTTGACGTAGTGCTATCTTAGTGACCTCTTAAAAGAAACGATAATAAAAATAACGAACTGGCAAGTGATTTAAATTGAATTCTGGGATAAAAATTATATGTAAGTATTTATTTACATATTTAAACGTTATGCACCAAAAAGTAAAAAGGTGGACTTAAGAAAAAGAAGCCGCGTGTGAAATATTGTTAGGAATCAGTTTTTCAAATTAAACAGAAGCCCCTAAATCATTTTTTTCTTTCAACATTTCCAGGATCTACTTGGATTGTCCCACTGCTGGGCAAACGCCTGCCCTATAGCTTTCCACTCATCCCAATGTGTCACCTTCTTTGGCAAATCTCCCATAAACGTTTCTAAGTCATCACGCCAGCGTTTCCTAGGCCTCACTCGGCCACGATGCCCGCCTTTCGGCACTAACAGCATTACCTTTTTTAAACCTTAATTGTACTAATATGGTTGAATAAAGTTTGTATCTGCTTGGCATGAAAAAGGGAGCAACGTAAAAGAGAAACTTATGCGTTATAAAATTTTCAAAGTTCATAAATGAATTAGTTAGTTATTAATGAATTATCAGGTGGCACGGGAAAAGAAGAGCCTAGATTGCGGTAAGTGCGGGGAGGACCCAGCTATGGGACAGTGAGGGTTAGACAAAAATATATCATAATTTTACTTAGGCAATTTCTTCGTTCAATTTCGACATGTTCTACGTTTATCAAGGCATTTTAATACCATTCTATTATTAAGTTCTTTCTAACCTATGTGTACTTATTAATATAAAAAAATATATAAAAATATACCATCACGCCTGTATTCCCCGAAGGGTTAGGCAGAGGTGTACCAATGTACACCCACAGTTCGCCGGTATATTTAGGTCCCATGTAACAGGGGGCGAGCCTATTGCCATTAACCGGGCACAAATCCAAACTCCGAGCTGCTACTGAGAATTTCATAGAAAAACCCAAATACACTTTTTGCTCGACCTGGGAATCGAACCCGGGACCCCTTGCACAGCAGTCGCACTTGCGACCACGAGACCAACGGGACCACGAGACCAACGGGACCGCGAGACCAACGGGACTACTTATTAATAAACTGCTGTTTTTGTCCCTAATTAACACACATAGATACATAAACTCACGCCTTTTTCTCATGGATGTAGGCAGAAACCACAGAACGCTACCTGCTACGATCCTTACTTACTACAGCTTTCGCCTCGTCCACGTTCATACATCTGGTTATACAAGTACGTCGGTTACTAGTACTTCGCACCCAACCTTATTAAATAAATAAACACCATAGGAAACATCAACATTATATCTCATTGTACATAATTATAATGGTAGTATGCCAAGTCACCATCTAATTCAAACAAACTGTTATTTATTTCTTACAACTAAAGTCCATTACAAAATGTTGTCTAATGACTTCCGACCGCCAACAATTACAATAAGAATAAGAGTTATGCTAAAAGGGTAGATGATTCTTATTCTTGAGGCATTATGTTTATTTGTGTGGAAAGAAAAGTAATTAGGGGTGGCTTTTAAGGGTCCCGTACCCAAAGGGTACTAACACTGCTAACGACACGCTATTACTAAAATTCTGCTGTTTATCCGTCTATCCGTCAACGGGCTGTATCTCATGAACAGTAATATGTAGAGAGTTCAGATCCAACAGATACCCAGTAGACTAACACTTTGCTCCCCTGCTGGCTTTGCGACTTGGAAATCGAACCCAAGACCTGTAGCATACCTGTCGCAGTAAGGACCATTAGGCTAACGAAACATTTAATAGCTAAAAGTTAATAGCTAAAATTTCCGTTTTTTTTAAATAGGACTTTAATTTAAGTGTTAACTGACCTTTTGTTGCTGACCATACTACGAGTTGTTACGAAAAACAGTTTTATGAAAAAGTTTTATATGCATGCGAAAGGAGTGTGTAAGGATCGTAGCAGGTGGCGGTCCGTGGTTTCTGCATACCCCCATGGGAAAAATGCGTGAGTTTATGAATGTATGTATGTATGTATGTTTTATATGCATCATATCACCCGAACGACGTCCACTGCTGGACATAGGCCCCCCCTAAAGATAGTCACAATGACCGGTCATGCGCTGCCCGCATCCAGCGATTTATACAAGTTTTATAATTATGTTATCTTAATTGTTTCAGATATCAAACATGACTTCAAATAAAGTGCTGTTATCAATTACGATATTGTTATCGTTGGTGTATAAATGTAAGTAAAAAAACAACGGAAATTAAGAAAAAACTATGTTACGCGGTTAGTTAGGCATCTATAAATTGTGTATTTCTACCGTTTTTGGGTTTCGTACAGAAAAATTACCAATGGAACCTTTATTGGTTCTGTATTAGGTATATAAGGAGACTTAAGCTAGTTTAGCTTCAGATGCTTCAAGTTTTGTGCAAAAATTAGAGCATTACCATTATTTGTGTTAAAAGTTATTGTAAGTATACCTTTTGACAATAAAGATTTTATTTATGTAACTTCCTA
The DNA here is from genome assembly GCA_932526535.1 of Caradrina clavipalpis. Lineage (NCBI taxonomy): Eukaryota > Metazoa > Arthropoda > Insecta > Lepidoptera > Noctuidae > Caradrina > Caradrina clavipalpis. The sequence goes on from OW052105.1 coordinate 8,721,282, forward strand.
GGGTCCGGACCTATGAAAGGCGTACGAGGAGCCGAAGCCAACTCGCAGAGGCCCCTCAGACAGCTTTAAAATTATAAGAAACATTGACAGATTTTATTATTAAAGTCAGAATCAAAGCATTTATTTCAATTAGACCATTTACTAGCATTTTTGAATTGTCAAGAAGTTACAGTTTAAAATTGAATTATTATTTACTAGCTTTTGCCCGCGACTTCGTCCGCGTGGATTCATAGTTCCCGTTCCCGGGAGATTTCCGGGATGGAAACTATCCTATGTCCTTTCTCGGGTCCCAGACTATATCTGTACCAAATTTCATTGAAATCGGTTCAGTGGTTTAGGCTGAAGAAGAGACAGACAGACAGAGTTACTTTCGCATTTATAATATTAGTAAGGATTTATTTATTTATTATGTTTTACATACTTTTCCAGCAACGGCAATCTACTGCTTCTACTGCAACAGCGCGAACAACTCGGCCTGCATCGACCCCACACAGTTCGACGACGAGACGCGCGGGCGCATCATCCCCATCATCGATTGCGACAAGGCCGTGCCCCGGATTGACGAGTACGCCTTCTTCTGCAGGAAGATTGTGCAAACCAGTGAGTATATGGGGTGTAAAAGACATGTTACATAGCCGTTTACATACTGTTCTTTAAACTAAGTAAGCTTAAGCAAATTGCTGGGAATCGACTTTTATGGTTGGTTTGAAAAATCACTGTTTATGAGAGCACGCAATGTATTGCTCGCAAAATATTGTGGTAACCTACATGTTTTCAACAGTCTATAATTTTTAAGATCCGTAATAACATTGAAACTTGTTATAGTAAAAAAAACTTTTTTTTTTCATATCTTTGACATAAATATCTTCGTAACCAGAAGGGTTCCCCCCTCCCAGGTTTTTTTTTATAACTAGAAATTCATAGTGGCCGATCTTTAGGGTCTGCCCCACACCCGATAATCGGGCCTATTCTCGGTCGTGTGGGGAGACGCTTATAGAGTATAGCGCACGAGTGGAAACTCTCTCATACTCCGATGGGCTGGCAAACTGAAACGACCAGGAAAAGACCAGGGGCCTATTTAATAAAGCTGACAGGTGACATTTGACAAAATAACGGTGACAGTTCCAGGTTTTGTCAATTTTCTGTTTAATAAAGCCCAAAATACATAGAAAATCGTGACATATTTCTGGTTGACAGTAGATTGACGTTTATTTGAATACATCACGTGATGACATGAAATTGCGAATTGTCACTGGAATTTGACCGGCAACTAAGCCGTATGTTGAGAATTTTAAATTTCTTTTTTCTTGCTGAAATGGTTAAAAATATATTACGTCGAATAGGGACAACGAATACTTATTAGAAAATTATCACTTCGCTATTGTTTTTGTCGGTGTAGACTATGTATTTCTCATAGAAGCTTTCACTCTTCACCCACTTCCTCTTTTACTCCTTTTTGATAGAATTCTCAAATCTTTTTCTTTTATGGAGTTTGGATTTATGCCCGGTTAATGGCGATAGGCATGCTCCCTATTACATGGGACCTAAACATACCGGCGAACTGTGGGTGTACATTGGTACACCTCTGCCTAACCCTTCGGGGAATACAGGCGTGATGATATGTATGTGTTTTCTTTTATAATATTACTATATAGATGGAAACTAATTGTGTTTCTAAGGTGCGAGCGATTTTATAAGTAAAACGATTGAATCGATTTTGTCAGATCAAGCTTTAATATCAGTGTAACATTAAACAAATTACAAAATTAAGTTATAGTGAGCTGAACACGTTGCATCATGTGATAAGATATAGCTGAACATTTCTGAAATGATGCCTGCGCACTGTTAGCTCGAACGCAAAGACCAGTGGTTCTTCGCCTTAAGTAGATTATAAGCTGAAAACATAAAAACAAAGGTTTATCAACGAATATAAATTATTCTTGTGGTGGTAGGTCATTTGACATCACGAAAGTTGCACCTAAAATTTTACTACAGCAAAATAGTTTGTTCTATTTCTCCTGAAAGGGATGAAGTGTCCGGTGGTTGTGGAAGTCGGTCGGCTGATATGATTATGATAATAAATAATATTAACAGAATTAGTGTAGAAGAAAATCTGCAAATAAACATGTAATAATCTGTAATACATATAGCATACTTACTTGAGGTACTGATGTGTTCATTGGACTTTCTTTAAATCCGTTACGAGATTTTAGTTTCTTAAAGAGTCAGTAATACACACTTCTTCATAAATCAAATAGCTTTTTACTAAGAAATAATACGATAAACCACAAAAAAAATTGACATGTAACAAAAACATGAATTTAAATCACAATGATAAAAAATAAACGACAGAATTTAAAATTCACTAAAATGGCATCATTGTATGGTCATTTTACTTTATATCAAATTTGGTAGGATTATAAAAAGCTCCAAAGACAGATGGCGAAAGGATTTGACAAAAGAGGGCAGCGCGCGCAGCGTAGTTGTTCTAATAGACGAATGCGGCCAAACCAACGAGGCAGTCATATAACGTTTTTGGTTGTAACCTCTTTTATTCCCTATAGTTTTAATTATCTGATATGGTATTCTACATTGTGTTGACAGTGTCTGACTCAGTTACGTCAAACTGAAAAATCATCATAGTCCGACAGCTGTAGTTGCGGCTTTTCGCGTTGAAAACTCAGCGATACATTATTTCGTTTGTTGTACATAATTTTACGAACTAGGGTAACTTCAGAGCAAGCTACGGGCGTATTCATACGAAAAAATAGTCTACGATACCTACATTGTTACTATTTTATTTGTCCTTGAACAAGTGTGGTGGTGTTTCACGTTTCTTGCCTTTTCTGTATAAGAGGAGGCCTTTGCTCTGCGGTGATATAGTAAAAGCGGAGTATTTTCGATGGTACATTATTAAAAAAAAGAAAAAGAGTAGAAATTCTGTATTTACGTGTCAGATCAATGTACCGTACTATGTACGTACTGTATTTACGTGCCAATAATGGCACGAAATTTTTTATTGCAAAAAAACAACTCTATTTTTAATGTTTAACTCATAAACATTAAAAATAAAGTTGAAAATTGTTTTTCAAATCAAATTACTAATTTATAAAAGACAAAGTGCTCAAACATATAGCTACTCTGTTTATACTGCCCCTTTGATGGTGGTCGAGAACCATCTTGTTGGACTATAGTATAGTTGAAATATATGAGTTTTTGACGTTCGAATACTTGGAGTGATTTCTCGTGTATACTTTTTAAAATGTTAAATTAATTTACAATCGCTGTGATTTTGTATAATATGCATAAACGTCTATTGTTCCGAAAATGTATCGATGTGCATTCATTATACAAGAAGATAGATCATTGTTGACCGATTCGCAATTTCAAGAAGAGCTGTCATGTTGTTGCATGTGATTTTCACAACACGGATCACATTTATCATGATTACGGGAATTCTATTACTAATACTATGCCCGGATAAGAAAGAAGGCGATCAAACTGGCTAAGGTGGCCTGGGCTGTTTCTATCATGGATTATGGTCAAATAATAATAATTGTGTTATCAAATACTTAATTCGGTGAATTTCGGTGAGTCGAATGACGTGCAAAGGCTGGTTCAAATCAGTGGCCGGGAAACATATAAGTAATTATATCAACTGATTATTTCAAATGTAATTGAGTAAATAAATACAATAATAACTGTACTGTGCTGTTTCATTTCTTTTTACTCGATAAGTTTTTGTTTGATGTGTATTTACAGGGAACTGTCATTCAAATTCAATAAATATTATCAACCACTACTCAAATAAAAACTCGCTAGTTAGGAATACTAATGATGTACTCCAAAAAGATATGATAATTCCTAAATATTTTGGTTGAAATAAGTAAATGTAACTCAGTATGAGTACGTATTTATGCGTCCAAAGATGTTGGCATGTTGGCTGTGACACATGCCAGAATGGCAAATACTAGGGCAGTGACATTTTGCAAATCAATTTTATTAATATCGATTGTAAGTCGTTAAAATCTCATTCTCTTTATTAATATTTTAAAAATGCTTTATTATTTTGAAATTTGTTTTTAAATATTTATTTAATACAAAATATAAAAAATACATTCAAAACACAATCGATATTAATCAAAACAAAAAATTCTTTGTACGTACCCTTTTGTCGCGTTGCAAAATGGTCGCCTACGTACCGGACACATTTAAATGTAAAAAAATATATTTTAAAATACATGCCGTAAACTTCGTTTTCTATAAAAAATATCGATAATCCATCATATAAAAACATCCCATCACTAAACACATTACGTTACACACATATCACTATGCTTGAATTTTCTTTCAATTTGGTTTTCTTTATAGACAGTAATATTTTGGCAGTATTTAATTTAATTAGTAGTTGTTATTTAGTTAATTCCGTATTTTACGACTATAATTTTAGGTCGCAGCAAAAACATTAAATCATAATTTGTAAATCGCGGTAAAGTTCAAGAGTGAAAAGGAACAGAAAAATTGTCACAGGCATATTTATCTTGCATGACCTATGTCATACATGTCGGTTTTATTAAACAGCACTTGTCAAGACAATTTGCCGATTTTGACAAAAAAGTCAGCTTGTCAGCTTTATTAAATAGGGCCCAGGCGAACCAAGGTCTCCAAGTACTTATCGAAACACTGTAGTGATTATCTAGGCTAGACTCCATTCGCATTGGCTACTGTGACCAAAATTCGTCCGACAATATTATTACTTGAACTAACATAACAATTTATTCATCCCCCAGTATACCATCCTCAAAAAGAGTCCGAGCTTCGTGTAACCCGCGGCTGCGGCTGGGTCCGGCACGAAAAGGAATGCTACAGAGCTGACAACCGCGACCATCTGGAGACAGTCTGTCAGTGCTTTACTGACCACTGCAACAGTGCAGATGCTGTTAACTCTACCACTGCTACTGCATTGTTCGTTGCTCTTGCCGCGTGTCTTTATTTTTACCGCTAGGAACTGAATCCTAGAGTTTATGCTGTAAAAATCTCCCACGATTAATAAGTGAACTTTTTTTAAAGAACTTTAATTCTTATTATGACAATCTTCACTTATGTAACAACAATATCTAAGTATACGTGTGCCAGATTTCAGCCAATTCCGTTCAGCCATTCAGGCGTAAAAGAGTAACAAATATTCACCCATTTATCCTCACAAATCATCAAGTTTATTTAATAGATTAGAATAATATGTGAAAGTAAGTCTCAATTAGTTACTTATGCGAAAAAAATATACTAAAAAAAAAAATCATTAAAAACGGTTAATTTTTGATCATTATTGTCGTTACATATACATAATTACCTCCGCCAAACTGTAAAACAGTTTGTTGGCAGATGTAGCTCCCGTATTACAAATCAATAAAATTTAAATACTTGACTGGGTACTATTCACAAGTTCTGTGCCTAATGTAATGTCTTTATTGTTATTTACCTTTAAACTATTGTAAGGCAAACTTAGGATTCGTTTTAATTATAATTTAAGTTAAATAATGCAATAATACAAAGTAAAAAAATATAAATAAACTTTTCATTACGTAACTCTAGTCTTCACGAATCTTTCGTCCTTAAGTACCTGAGATTGGAGTTGGGGACTGTACCGATAGCACTCTTCACAGAAGTTTTTTTTTCGTTGAATTTCAAACAAGACACGGCCACCTGCTGTTAAGTGGTCACCTCTGCCTATAGACATCTGAATGCTGGTATTGCAGATGTCTATAAGCAGAGTGCTGCAAATGTTTATTTATCTCATGTGTCCGTGATTTCACCAGCATCCCACACCCTTCACACCCACACAGCAACTCGGGTTTTCGACAGAAATAGGTATAATGGTGGTAGTTTTTTTTTTTATGGAACTCATGTTAATAATTGTACAACATAATTTAATACGTTTTTTTAAAAGAGTATGTATGGAGTTTCTTGCCCGTTCTTCTCCATACGAAACTACCTTTTGGAATGGGCAACTAGATTCATTAGTTTTAATTATTTTGACGTTCAAAAGTGCCTTCTAATGGTCTAATTGAAATAAATGATTTGATTGATTGATTGATTGATTGAGTAATTCCCTGGACGAGCTCTTTCACAAAGAGCTCTACAACTAATACTATTATTACTAATAATTATTTATTATATATCAAACAAACTTTTTTCTTTGATGACCGCTATCGGTACAATCCCCTTAATTCTACTAGGCAGTAAATTATTAAAGTGAAATTCGCTTGTATAACGAGAAGAAAGCAACATGATAACAAAAACATTTGTTTTAACAATTTTCATCGGTAAAAAAGAAACAGCTGCCATACATTTTGGCCGTGTTATTATAACCGACGAAAAATTTTATCTCTGGGGCGTCTAGAATCGTGTAGATACTGAAAAAAAAAATTCTATAATAAAAGCCAGATTCATGAGGAATAGTATAGGCTACATAACAGCACGCTACCTTCTACGTAAGTATTCAGTTGTGTACCTATTATGCATTCCTCTAGCAGAACTTCAAGCATTCTACCAAGATCACCTTCCATCCAAATAATGATGTACAAGGACCATAATCTACGTCTGATAAGCTCCCTAATAACTGTGGGTTGTCAATCACCATTGGGCAACCACAAACAGAAATAGGGCACCACCACGAGTTGCTCGTAATCCGGCCTGGTCGGGAAAGCCCTCGTTCGGCACCGCGCACACGCCGGAATGTTTGCATGTTACTTATTTAGTACAACTCGGTGTGGGGTGCCGGTGGCAGCGGGTTTTATGACGTGACTATTAAGGATAAATTGTCTCGCACCAACTGGGGGCTTTTTTTTTCAAGATGGGAAATCATCAAATGTTTTGCCCCGCCCTGAGCGGGGCGGAGGGAATGTCAGACTTTTACTGACTAAAACCCATCCATGTTCCTTCTTGTGGCCTTTGCGGGGGCGCGGTATCTCTTTCGAGCAACCCGCAGACCAACCGGGGGCTGTCCTTGACTGCACTTGCATAGTGCCTACTGAAATAATTATCGGTTGGTGACATTAATTTTCGTGTAAGCGTTAAAGAAGCATTGGCGAGTTGGCTTCGGCCCCACCACGTACGCGTCCTAAAAGTCTGGGACCTCTCTGGTCCCGCGTTATGTAAACAAAAACATTTAAAATAAATAATAATAATATTTAATTGTTTAATTTAGGCATCAGTCCTCACAGAATTCCAAATTCCAAAATTACAGTTACAATATAAAATTCAATATAATTAAATTATGATAAAACATTTTAATAAAATTCCTGGAAGCACTTGGGAGAGGCCTTGGGATTTTTTTATGTGAACGAACGAAAGTAAAATACAATTAAATCCTAGAAACGAATTACTCAATTTAACTTATGCTAGACGGAGGAAGTCCAGGAGGATTTCCACCACGTACCAAAAAAAAAAAGGGATAACTAAGTACCTATGTTGTACTGACTAAATATAACTACCAATAATAAATAATTGTCTTGTTTTTTCCAACTTATTCTATGTTAATTTCGCTAGTTTGAAACCAATCCTGAAATACAAAAATATGCAAATAAAAAATGTGTAAATAATTCTATCGAGCATGTCAATTGCTCGCAGTGGGACCCCACAACATTAGGCGACAGATGATCCGTTATGGAGGAAACAAATAGAGAATATTGTGGAAAAACCTCAATGTGTACTCAATACGTACAATTTATATAATAGACATGCAAATGCACACGTTTCTCTGTCCGTGATGTTGTTGCGGAAATAGTTCGTTGCTACACGGGAATTTTATGTGACCGATTATACTTAACTAGGATCGGTTCTCGTTTTAGTCCGTGTTGAAGTGTATATCAGGCTGGTAGACTGGTTGATCGCGGCTATTAGTTAAGTCGATCGTAGATGCTTTGTCTATGTATTAGTGTACTTATAGAAGTAGTTACTAAAAATAATTTCAAATGTTGTAGTTAGGTACTTCTTTAAAAAATAAAAAACATTACTTGCGTACACACACACACATATACACCACTACGCCTGTATGCCTCGGAAGCGTTAGGCTGAGGTGAACCAATGCACACCCACAGTTCGCAGTTATGTTTAGGTGCCATGTAATAGGGGGCGACCCTATTGCCATTAACCGGGCACAAAACCTGACTCCGAGCTGCTACTGATAAATTCCTAGTGGAAAAACCCGGTAACACTTTTTGTCCGACCTGGGAATTGAACGCAGGGCTTCTCGCTCAGCAGTCGCGCATGCGATCACGAGGCCAACGTGGTAATTGGTTTTTTTTTTAAGTATTGATTTAGCAACATTAGTTTGCCCCCTGACCATATAAATAAAATTAAATAAAAACTTTTAAAATAAATAGTAGCTTTCCCGCGACCGTGACCGCTTCCGCAACGAATCCGCTTCAGTGTGTAAAAAAAATGTAATTCTCCAGACCGATTCCGGCCACGGCGGCTAATCTTAATGCAGACTAGTCACGTACGCAGGAGATATTATAGTGCACAAGTGTGAAACACAGGTGCACTCCCTCTTCCCTAACTCTCATAACCCGATGGGACGGCAATCCGACACGACCGGAGAGAGATCAGGCGCAGGACCAACTGCTTTACGTGCTTTCCGAGGGTGTCTTACCACCAACTTCCAAACTCCGGGCTGCTACTGAGAAATTCCTAATGGAAAAACCCAATAACACTTTTTGCCCGACCTGGGAATCGAACCCGGGACCTCTTGCTCAGCAGTCGCGCTTCCGACCACGAGACCAACGGGGCAGTCCGCTTCAGTGTAACTGAACCTTATCGGTGTATGTAACCGATCTACAAGTACATCTGTTGGCGTAGCATTTTACATAATCGTAGCACGTAGCACGTAGCGCCGTAGCAGCTCTACGAATGTTCAGTCAACAAACCGCATCCTTGCAATAATAGGTCATTATTAGGTTACATGCAAATACGTACAGGGTGATTGGTAATATAATGCTTTCCTTGAAGAGGGATAAACTAGAGCTAATTTGCATCAATTTTCAGTACGAACTTTCAGTCAACATTGTAATTCCTGATGAAGATCCTGCTTGATTAAATGATGACACGGTTGGCGCAGTGGCCGAGCGATCGACTGCTGCTCTGCGTGTCGCGGGTTCGATTCCCGCGCGGAACAAATATTTGTATGACCTACAGATAGTTTGTTCCGGGCCTGGCTGTTTGTGTATGTGAGTTTATATGTTTGTAAACGCACCCACGATACAGGAGAAAACCCTAGTGTGGGGCTATTTTAAGTAGATATGTATGCCTCTTGTAGCCTGAAACACAGGTTCAACCTAGTTCAGGCAATTAAGAAACTGCTCTATTTTAATTTTTAAGACAAATTTCTCTGTAATTGTGCCTCTTTTTATAAATAAACAATTTTATTTATTTATTTATTACTTAAAACAAGCGAGTTCTGTCTCTCGTATTCAATGCTTTCTTCAATTTTCAATGAAAGTAGTAAATTTCTTCTGTTTCTCATTTTAATTCAGGTAGGATCAAGTGTCTCAAGAAGATGTAGATGTGAACCAACCTAGCATCGACCCCAAGTTTGCGGAGTCAAAATTAGTGCTAGATTATGCCTTTTCAAGGAGTGCGTCCCAGACGCGTGCGTCGTGATGGCCCAGTGGTTAAGGCGCCCACCTCTCATGCACGAGGTTGTGGGTTCGCAACCAGGCACGGACAAGTACCAATGTGACTTTTTCTAATTCGTATGTACTTTCCAAGGTTTTCTTGGACATCACTGACATCGGGAACCATGTCAGAGGCCCTTGAGGCGGTTTAGAAACTCTGACACTAGGGTGTGTGGGGTCGTTAGACCTTACTGCCCACACGATGAAGAAGAAGAAGAAGGAGTGCGTCAAATTCTTAGTCATCCTGAATTTATCTATTAAGTAAGTACGTGTTTTTTTAAGTGGTATAGTAACGCTAAAGGCAAATAAATCAATTGAAATATAGTGTCGAATAGAGTACTTACTCGACACTATATTTCAGTTGATTAGTAATACTTCATTTTAGTGTTAATAAGAGAAAACGAACTGTGTACAATAAGTTCTACATTTATTATTTCATTTAAATTATATATTTACTTTCCTCAAAACAGCAAACACAGCAAAAATCTCTGACATTTCCACGAACCACGTAGAACAGTTGCATAACAAACAAAAAAACAAAAGAAATCTGCCCCGTGGAAAACTCCACACAAAAAAGCGCTTCTTCTACAAAACAATCTCGCCGCTCCTATTTATAGAACATCTATACATATAATAAAATTGTAGCGATGTCAAAACTGTACATTTAATATTTTTGAGAAAAAGTGATTGCTACGAGGTCGGGGAATGATTCTAATGCCGAAAATACAATTTTTAGAATTTTTGTCTGTTTGTCTGTTTGTCTGTTTGTCTGTTTGTCTGTTTGTTTGTTAGAGCATCACGCAAATACTGCCGGACAGATTCTGTTCAATTTTTGTATATATATTCCACATAGGCCAAATTTGACCGTAGGCTATAAATTATCACGCTATCTGCTTTGGGGGCTGAGCAATGTTGCATTATGTTTTGTTCTCCTACTGATTACATTGCATTTATAAAAATACGAGACTAAATATAAGAATACTTTAGGTAGCTGGGGCTTAAACTACTGAAATAATTATCATAACGCTATAACTTCAAGGAGCTAAGTAGTTAATCGTGGCAGACTAGAACGGCTATTTTAGTGTATTTCCTATCGAAGCATGTGGTCTAATGGTTCGATGATCGCCTTACAAGTCGCTGGATTTGAGTTCGAACCCCAAAATCTGTTTTACTTTTTGTGATTTTTTAAATACATTTTTAATGCTAGAACATTTCCAAACTTTAATAAAATTGAAGTAGGCATTCTTCCGCCATAACATTTTGCTTTCTTATTTTTCAAATATTTTATTATTTCTGCAAAAAATAATGTCTATACAATCATAGTTTCATATAAACAATATTGAAGTCAAAATTATTCATTTATCAAAATCAAAAAAATAAACAAACTGAAAGGTGTGGGAACGATAGTAGAGCGGAAAATATACGTATTGTTAAAAAAAAATTGTCTGTTTGACTCTTTAAATTAAATTTTGACAAAATAGTCTTTAAATGTCGGGCAACAAGGCTGTATTATAACGCGATTGAATTATTTTCGCATCGATGATTCCCCTAACAATAATTTACACCAGTTCAGACATGTACAGTACCTTCTAGATACATCACTGAGGTCACTACTGGGAAGCAGGTACTCTGGCAGCTTCAAGTAGTCATGAGGTGGTGGCTGTCTTCCTTCCCACAATTTACTTCTCTCTTTGGGTGGTGGGTTTTGTAATAAATAGTGAGGCTATTTGGGTATTTGTAACAAATAATGAAGTTAGGTAGGTAAACATTATTGCATTATGTTTATTGTCCGTGAAGATTTTACCACGGGACTGTTATAAAATACATAAAATATTGAAGATTTTTTACATAATATTTATCCTATGAAATAAAAATCATCAAGTCATAGCCACAAGGAGTTAAGCAGTTAATTTTGTAATAGAATTCAATACAAGACCGATTCTGGCCACGACAGCTAATCTTAAAGCAGACTAGCCAATGGAGATATTAAAATGGACAAGTGTGTGAGCAAACGCTCCCTCTTCCCTAACTCTCATAGTCCGACGTGTCGGCAATCCGACACAATCGGGGAGAGATCAGGCGCAGGACCAACGGCTTTACGTGCTTTCCGAGACACGTGAGTGTCACACCACCAACGTCCGTACTCCGGGCTGTTACTGAGGAATTCGTAATGAAAAAACCCATTATTTCACGATCAACAGTTTTGCTTGCCACCACGAGACCAACGGGGCAGTTCAAATATGACATGTGTTACGTAAATAAAGTGAATAGTTTCGCTGTTTAATGAAAACCATGTAAAATATTTTGTGTGGGTTCAATTCCAATCAATTGTTACTTTTTGTTATTATTTTAATAGGTTTTTGTTTTGATGCATTATGATTTCAATATTATAATAAAACAGGTTTAGGCGGGTTTAGTTTTTTCCTTTACATAACTTAAAAAATACGCATGATTCGACTGATGAGGAATGACCGGAACAAAATTCTACTGATTCCACAAATTCTAGCTACGCTAAGAATATTTTTCATAAGTAAAAAACGGCGCCTCAGACTATTTGAAGAGTTACCAAGTTATATCGATAGTGTAGGATCGCCGCAACACCATGATGCTCTGACGCAGGTATTCTCCGGACATGTTGACATGAGACATGAGGACACGCCAGAGTGATATCATTGTGAGGATCATCCGGTGGACACGGTGAAGCATTTTTTTTTTTTATAGACGGGAAATCATCAAATAACTTCCCCCGCCCTGGGCGGGGCGGGAGGGAGTGTCAGACTTTTACTGACTAAAACCCGTCTATGTTCCTTCATGTGCCCTTTGCGTTCCGGGGGCGCGGTATCTCTTTCGAACAACCCGCAGCCCCGGCAGGCATCGGCCCTCAGTGGCCCCATCCAATTTTTGCTGACAGCTCTTTGAGGCGCGCGTGGAACACGAACGCGCCGTCGCTAGGTCTGTCGTTGTTTAGTGAACGGACGGTGAGTTACCCATTGCTCACCGACCACAGACCCGCGCCTACGGTGGCCGGGAGTCGTCTCGCGGCTCCCGACGCCCGGAGCGTCTACCGCGGCGGCCGCTGGGACGGGGGACCCTCCTTTCCCTCTCCCGTCCCGCCGCCTCCTTCTCCAGCATTACAGCTTCACAGAAGGAGGCGACTGCTTCCCATTCCCTCTCGCCCCGGACCATGGCCTGAACCAGTGCCGGACGCGAGAGGTCGCCGCCGCCGATGGCCGCCACGAGGACTCGGCGGTGCTCCGCCCAGGCGGGGCACACCGCCAATGTATGCTCCACCGTGTCCTCGGGGCGATCCTCACAATGGTGACACCCGGGCGACGGTGAAGCATAAGGTGGAGGTCTGCCCTACTTTGGCGGAACACCGCGTGTCGTCATAGAGGCGATCTACGGCAACGGGCCTACGGTCGGCGAGCGTTGGGTGGCTCGCCGTCCGATCAGAACCATACCCGTGCGTTGTGTTTCACACACGTCTCAAAGAGATATCAGCATAGAAGACGGGGCCCACTAGGGCCAGTGCCTGCCACGGTTGCGGAATTTGTTCGAAAGACTCACCGTGGCTTTGGAACACGATGGGCATTAGGAGAAAACGGATGGATTTTAGTCAGTAAGAGTCTGACACTCCCTTTCGCCAGAACGGAAGAACTCATATGACGATTTTTCATCATTAAAAAAGAAGTATCACCGCACCGTGGGCCTACCAACCTCGACACTTCATACAAGTGTCGTACGATTTCAATACAATATACTGTCTGGGCTGCGCTACGCTACCAAAAAAGCATACTTCTATTCCAATAGCTAAACAGAAATAAATTAGCTACAACAGGAAGTGTACCAAAATTAATTAAACCTATACTCTATATACGTATATAAAGCCGGGGCTGCGGGTTGTAGCCGGGGCTGCGGGTTGTTGCCGGGGCTGCGGGTTGTTGCCGGGGCTGCGGGTTGTTGCCGGGGCTGCGGGTTGTTCGAAAGAGATACCGCGCCCCCGGAACGCAAAGGCCACATGAAGGAACATAGACGGGTTTTAGTCAGTAAAAGTCTGACACTGGGCGGGGGAAGTTATTTGATGATTTCCCGTCTATAAAAAAAAAAAAAAAAAAAAAAAACGTATATAAAAAATGTCTCTCAGACTTCAAGCTTTCACGATACATGTAGAATCATGCATTAATCATTAATCATGCATCGCATGCAGAATTTCTTCTAATAGGTAGGTACTGTCAACAGACCATTTTCTGCATGCTTAAAAATGAACTTCAAAATGAAAATGAAGGTTACCTATTACCGTCATTCTGCAATAGATGAAAGGTAATTTGAGAGGTAAAACTTTGCTTAGCCTTTTAATAAGTCATATGCTTACTGTTTTTTGCCCATACTTTTTCCCAACAACATAATTATTATTAACTTGGTTATAACACGAAGTTCAGATTTAGTTGGTAGTTGCTCTGATTACAAGATTCATTTCTACGGTTTTGAAACTAGACAGATCGAAGCTACGATGTAAGTATTGAAGCAGAACCTATTAAAAATGCTTTTCAACGGTTAGAGAAAGAAAAACAAGTAAATTTTGACGCCACATCACAGTATTTTCAAAAGGAATAGTGAAACCATATCATATTCCCCTTCACACATAAATATGTTTTAATCCCAGGTATGGCGCAAGCTCATTACCAACCGGACAAAAAATCAGACTCCGGGCGTCTACTGACTAATTTCTAAAACCCACAGTCGTAACTATTATTAACCTTAGAAACCATTTGACAGTTGGATATTCAATCCTTAATTGGTTAAGTAACACTAAGGCTGACGTGAGCGAAGCCGCGGGCAACAGCTAGTTTTAATTATAAATTCACTGAAACACTGTTTTTAAATCCTAGAAAAGTAGGATGTTTCGTCGTTTTTTTAATTTGTCGTCCATTGCCCGCAGCGGGATTATCCCGAAACATCTTTATTTATTTATTTTAAGGATTACCAACGAGAGATATATTCAAATTATCTTCCACGAGATATTAACAGTCAGGGCCTGAAGTTTGAATTAAGAATTCTGCGCGTCATTTTTATCAAATCTTTGTCCAAAATACTGAAGTTTCGTGAAATTTTATTTATTTTTCTCACAAGTGCGTTTGCATTTTGTCTTTATACTCTCGGCTTTATTAGGCCCCTTGCCTTCGGGTCGAGTTGCAATCCAACCCGACCGTAATGACTAATTTACTTTACTCGTATTATAATGTACAACCATTTAATTTACCTCACGTGTGTGTTGAAAAACGTGGTATGAAACGCATGAGCATTTTATCATTACAGTCTTGGCTCCATTACGCCCTCGCCTGCGGCTCGGGTTGCAATTCAACCTCGACTGTAATGATAAACTTACCTCACTTGTACCATAATGTACTGTAATATGATTATTTTATGAGTAATTTATAGATGTTTTCCTTTACGTCATGTGATAAGAAAAACAAAAGATATTGGACTGATCTTTATTTCAATAAATTAGAATTTATAAACAGTTTAGTATAATTTTATCTATAACTAATAAATAGTTGCCAAAATTATTTCACGGATTTATGTATTGAATGGAATAATAAAACCCCCAGCCAAAGAAATAATTTTGGCAATACATATTTATTTTAATATAAATAATTAATTTTAAACTTATTTAATACATTTATACTTACAACTATTTTCTACAATAATGTTGACGGTCGATTTACAATTAAATACAATCATTAATTATCTCAATTTATGCGATAATAAAAATAAATTTAGTGCAGGCGATGCGGCGGTGTAACTAGTGTGTCGTGTCTACTCGTTATATTAAATTAATCTATGGTAATGAGGCAGCGCATATTGCAGACTATCAACTTCCGAAAAACGTGACCCAGAAAACAAAAATTGTCGAGCCCTTAATTAAAAAAAAAATACATTCTTTTTTTAAAATCTGAATTGTCAGTAAAAAAAGACAAATGATGAACAGTAATATTTATTTTCTGCGATTAGTCGCACGACAGTCGTACGATATGCGCTGCGTCTTGGGGTTCAATAGTCAGTGATCAAAGCGGCGTGGTGTGTTTAGTTGAAGGTCTGTCTCTTCCTCCTGTCCTCGTGGATGGGTTCCGTCTGTTCGGGCTCGCTGTGGTCGTTCTGGATGGTGATTTCTGGGTACAAGAGAATGCTGGGTAATTTATCTAAATATTTAGAGTCTCAGATATTTGAATTCCCTGTAAGGGATGTTAGTAAGAGCCCTAACATGCATATGATGATCGAAACTGAAATGCAATTAATAAAACAATTGAAATATAGCGCAAAAAGATCTAAATATAAGAGGTGGAACTATTGCCATGGATTTAGAACATCATTCATTTCCATAGAAAACTGTAACACTTAAACGGATAAAATGTAAGCAATAACAGTTTTTTTTTATAACTGACACAAAATATGTATGTTATGTAGGGTATAGAATCTATCAATCTATGTAACAAGATTATAAAAAAAATATAGGTTAGTGAGAGAAGAAACGGCACAGTTGGAGCAGTGGCTGTTGCGTGTTTGATTCTCATGCGAAATAAATATTTGCATGGCCTACAGATAGTTGTTCCGGGTCTGGTTATTTGTGTACATACACAAATAACCAGACCACAACATAAGCTCACATGAGCTTATGTTGTAAACGCATCCCAGATTCAGGTGAAATAACTAGTGAAGGGCAACGTCTTTTTAAAAAAGGAAGTAAACAATACATTCTAGTTAGTTAAAATTTAAAACACACACACATGACATTGACAATGACCATGATTGATTTGACATTGTTTGACATGTCTCCAGTCAAATAAGGTAGCCTGAAAATAGACCCACAAAATTCCTTACCATCATCGTCACTCTTGATAGGCCTTCCAAGCCTTGGTCCGAACCACATGCCAGGGGTTTCGGCGCGTCTCACAGGCATCGGCTGGAAGTCGTGGGAGAGGGCGCGCGCTAACGACAAGTCGCTGCGACCGACGCGCGGGAACGCGTACAGTTGTCGCTTCTCCGCGGTCGGCTCGTACTCTGTGGGAGAGTTTGAAGGTTATTTCAAGTAAAAATAAAACAAATAATTTCAACAAAAAAAATACAAGTAGTAGAGCTCCTTCCAAAGGAGCTCGTGCAGCGAAGTAACCATACCTATTTCTGCCGCAAAGCAGCGTTTGATGGGTTTGGGTGCCGGTGATGAGACTTTTCAACAACGTATTTGTAATGCCTCTGGTATTGCAGATGTCTATAGGCACAGGTGACCACTTAACATCAAGTGGGCTGTAGGGATGTTTGCCATCCCATAAAGTAAAAAAATATATATATCTGATGTCCTCGATGGCGCAGATAGTTACATGCTTAGTAAAGTTCCCGTATTCAAACATTTGTTTCCACTCCAAAGGAATATCGTATCGTGTTACCCACTGCGGGTTGTTCGAAAGAGATACCGCGCCCCCGGAACGCAAAGGGCACATGAAGGAACATAGACGGGTTTTAGTCAGTAAAAGTCTGACACTCCCTCCCGCCCCGCCCAGGGCGGGGGAAGTTATTTGATGATTTCCCGTCTATAAAAAAAAAAAAAAAACGTGTTACCCAATAACTCAGTTGTAAAGATCAGATAGGCAGTCCAAAAATATTTAGCTCCCCACCCATTATATGGAGTAACTAGTACTTACCAAGATACAAATCGTTGAGAGGCACTTGCCAAGTGTTCCGAGAAGCTCGTCCGACCCTTGGGAATGGGTACAAGTTCAGCACGCCATCCCGCCGGAGCTTCGCGCTGCTGTCTGTGGGGTGAGCAGAGTTACAACTAGTTACTAATAAACATGTGGGCTTTGAAAGTTAGTTCCTGAGAAGTTTGGGCCGGTTTGCGATGCAGTTTGGTAGTATCTTGTCCCACCGGTATTTAGTAGTGTACATTTTCAATGCTGTACTTAATTTGTTGCAAGACGATCAAAGGTAATCCAATATCCACACATACGGTAACTTGGTACAGTGATCTACAAAGTTATGAGTACAGATAAGGTTAAGTCTGCCAAAGCGAGCCAACCCACAGTATCTAATAATAATTAATTATTACACATTGCATTTCTATCTGAAAGTAATAAAAAGTTAAACTATCAGAGCAAAGGACTCTTCTCATGCAAAGAAGGCGTGAGCATTGATCACCAAAAGAACAAAAAGAAACTTTGAACTGTAAACTGGGATGGCAACGCATTTGCAAGGCCTCTAGTATTGCAGATGTCTATAGGTAGCAGTGACCACTTAACATCAGGTGAGCCGTCGGCTTGTTTGCCATCCAATGTCATACAAAAAACTACTTAAGGAAAGAGATTAGACTCCTATGTTGCAGTTTCACATTCCCGTGTAGGCTCTGTAGAAGCAAGCTTGCTCCTGTATCTCTATCCAGAACTGTTTTAAGGAAACTATACTCTTCACGCGACCAGAGGGCTGGCCAAAGAATCCGCATTGCCATACAACGTGGCCAGCCTTTTAGGCACTTGTACCATTGACAGCAATGCGGATGAGTTTTTTGATGCCCTATCAGCTTCCTTTTTTTATAGACTGTAGGTACATAGTTTGTAATTTTATGGTTTATTATTGAAATAAGTTTTATTTTTGAAAAATAAATAAAAACCGTCAAAGTCCCAGAAAACTATTTGCGTATGTCTTCCTAACAAAACACTATTTCACCAAACAAGATAAATATAGGCCAAACTACGATCTTGAGGAAAAATAATAGAAATACGTTAGCAATCTATTTTAGAATATACCCTGTGAGTGGTTTGATCTCGCAAATTGGCTGATGGATGGCCTGCACTCAAAAGGATCTACAAATAGCTGAAGAAGTCCCCCTATAGAGATTACAATCACGGATCTTCTCGATATAGCCGTAGTAATATGGGTGTTAATGTATTTTCTTCTTGACAGTATTTGTGGGGGTTTGAAGTTGTGGGTTGCTAGTAAAGGCTTCTCGGCACAGGGGGGAATATTGGGATACTCGTATACTTATTTTCATATTTGTATTAGTATTAAAAATTGGATGTTTTCTTTTTGTTTGTTTAATTAAACAAAATCTCTGGAATGGTCGGAGGGAAAAAATGATTTTTGTATATCATAGCCAGAATTATGAGGAATAGTATAGGCTATGTAACATCACGCTATGATACACGGGAGCGAAGCAGTAATCAAACCATACGTGAGTGAAAAAAAACCACGCGGTTGAGTCACGAGCAAAAGCTAGTATACTCATATTATAAAGCTGAAGAGTTTGTTCAAATATCTCAGGAACTGCTGGCCCGATTTGAAAGAATCTTTTTGCATAGAATAGCCCGTTTATCGAGAAATGTTATGTCGTGATGGCCCAGTGGTTAAGGCGCCCGCCTCTCATGCAAGAGGTTGTGGGTTCGCAACCGGGCACGGGCAAGTACCAATGTGACTTTTTCTAATTCATACGTACTTTCTAAGTTTATCTTGAACATCACTGACATCGGTAACCATGTCAGAGGTCCTTGTGGCGGTTTAGAAACTCTGAAACTAGGGTGTTTGGGGTCGTTAGACCTTACTGCCCACACGATAAAAGAAAAGAATCGAGAAAAAATATTGGCTATATAACATCACGCTACGACCAACGGATGCAGAATAGTAATCAAGGACGTAAACTGCTAGTGCATCTGTAAAACAATTTCTACCATTTTTCTGCGCAACCCTTCTCGCATAGGCGACGTACACAACCAGGGATATTATCTCCCATACGATAGCTAATATCAAACGGGTATGAAAAAGCCCTAACAAGTATATCTCTTCTGAACTTCGTCACGTTAAAATCTTTACTTGTACAATGTGTATTTTGACGACGAAATTACATTATTCCCTTTACGTCGACTTTTGAAGTAATTGTATTAAAAAACAAAGTTGTTCAGTGTGTTGGTAGCAAGCTTGTCAAAGAGACTTTCTTTATCTTTCATGACATTAACATATCATCACTGCTATTTGCCCTGAACGATTGTTTAGGCTGTGATGATGTATGGATGGTGGTGGGTTAGTTAATTTACTCGTTTTTGTCGTCCGAATAAAATAAGTTTTAGATTGAAATTTCATGCCTTTTCTTTAATTTAGTTTACCATGATTGCAGAGATTTGATCTTTAATGATCTTTTCTTTGATCGGTAATGGTATACCTAATTATTATCATATTGCCATACAAGATAGGAGGAGTTAGGATTTTTGCCCGATTAATGGCAATAAGCTCGCCCCCTATTCCATGGGACCTAAACATACTACCCCTTATTACATTGATACACCTCTGTCTAACATCTTAGGGAATACAGGCGTGATGGTATGTTAAGTTATTATTTTTAGGCCTGCGTTTGACCTCTATTTTTAACCTAAAAGTAAGATTTTATACGTGTACATGGAAAATGAATCTCTATCATAATTATGTATCTACATATTATTGGTTTATATCAAACTTAGTTTCCAAATAATGTTCTTCACCAAATGTGATGTTAATAACAACTTTAATATGAGCGAAGTTCAAATTCTCTTGTAATTAATTAACCGAATATAGTTTGCTATTAAAATATAATACATTGGTGTGTTGGTTTTGTATGATTCTATTATAAATGAGGTATATTGAATTTTGTTTATAATATTATTTGCTAAATTAAATATTAACTGCCTCGTTGAGCTAGTGGTCCTAAACGCGACTGCTACGCTAAAGGTCTTGGGTTCGATTCCCAAATCGAGCAAAAAGTGTTATTGGGTTTTTTAATGAAATTCTCAGTAGCAGCTCGGAGTTAGGATTTGTGCCCGGTTAATGGCAATAGGCTCGCACCGATTACATGGGACCTAAAACCATACCGAACTGTGGGTGTACATCGGTACACCTCTGCCTAACCCTTACAAGGGAATACAGGCGTGATGGTGTATTAAATGTTACTTGATTAGGCTGCTATGCTTGGGGTCAATGCCCGCATCAGATAAAGTTTACTATTGACGAGTGTACTTCTTCTTCTTCTTCTAGAATCGATTTAAGGTAAATCCTTTTTATTTATATACTTGGCCCCAGCAAGTGACCACGTTTATTGCGGCATCAGCAGGATTTTTAGGGTTCCATACCCAAAAGGTAAAACGTTACCCTATTACTAAGAATCCGCTGTCCGTCCGTCTGTTTGTCCATGTAAAACACTGTTATTCAGCTGCATACAGTTAGGCTGGAAGCAGACCCCAGCATAGTTGGGCAAAGGCTAAGCAGATGATGATGATGACCTAGAAATTTTACATCAATACTTTTCTTCTTTAAATCTTAACAATATTTTCCTATACAACCGTTAACATTTAACTTAATACCATCTATCAAGTTTTCATTGCGTATTCACGACGCGCTGGCAACATTAACGGAACACAATAATCCTGTAAGCCGCTTTGATAATCTTTTGCTTATGTTATGTTCAAACTGAAGGTTTACCCACGCAAGAATGTCGGCTTCTGTTCTTCTTTATTGATGAAATGGAATATTTGATTTATTTTTTTGAGTAGGAATTTATATGGCAGATGTAAGTGGCAATGCTGGGAGGGGACGCCCTCTAGAAGGACCTACCCTGACCATATTGGTGAGGTTCTTCAGAGAGGTCGGGTGCGCAGTACTTGTAACCGGCGTGCTTGTATGACCTGATGTATGAACGTGGACGAGGCGAAAGAAGTAAGAGATATAAGGATCGTAGCAGGTGGCGTTCTGTGGTTTCTGCCTACCCCCATGGGAAACAGGCGTGAGTTTGTGTATGTATGTATGTAGTAATTTTAATAACGTCACCGTTTCTTCTTTATCTCGTTATTTCTCTATTAAAATTGCGTCGTTTGTCACGCATAAATAAACACGCACTATCATAACTAGAAAACTCAACAATAATTAAAAACATAAGTTAACATAATACACATTTTAGTTGCCTCGTTAACCTAGTGGGGCTAAGCGCGACTGCTACGCTAGAGTTCTTGGGTTCAATACCCAGTTCGAGCAAAATGTTATTGGGTTTTTCTATGAAATTCACAGTAGCAGCTCAGAGTTAGGATTTGTGCCCGGTTAATAGCAATAGGCTCGCCCCTTATTACATGGGACCTAAACATACCGCGAACAGTGGGTGTACATTGATACGCAATTTATGCGCAAGTCTTGAAAGGAACTTGTATTTAATTTTTTATCTCTATATCAAAGTAGTATCGCGGCTTTTAACAGCTGTTACGTACTTCAAACTAATAAGAGTCTTGCAAGTGCATCGTCTAAGAGCTGCGTTACCGTCTCTTAGTATGAAAATAAGCCATTTCCTGAGTTAATTGGCATTCAAGGAGAATGGCAGTAGAAAATAGCTAATAGCAGTCCTTGTGAAACTTGCAGTTTGCTTTCAATATAGGCTATATATTGCTTTATATTGCTGTATATTGCTTTTAATATTTTGCAGGAACACGCTGGATGCAGGCCGCTTCCAACCAGTCCTTTTGGAAATCTTTGGGGAAGGCCTATGTCCAGCAGTGGACGTCTTACGGTCGGTGATGAGGATGATTGTTTTGTGAAGAAATAAAGATTTAACAAAGACACTCACATAGCTGTTTACTACCACACTGCCCATCAAACTAAGAAATATTGGGCATCAATTATTGCTGGAAATTGATTTTTGTTTTTGATGTGAAAATGAGTACTGACTGTGATATAATAAAGCTATATAGTTTTCTTTGTTTGTTTATTTAACCACGCTCTAGTTGGATTTGAAAAATGTTTTTTTGTGTAGGCATTATAGCCCAATTCAAGTATTCAGTATAGGCGATATAACAACATCATGCTACAATCCACGGGAGCACTAACCAAACACATAATTTAACGCGGGAGAAATAAAAACGAAGAAAGAAACAAAATATTTATGTAAAGTTTAAAACACTACCAACTTGTTATTCAATCAAAATCGACAATTATAAGCTCATCGTAAATATAGAAATCTAAATACAAACTCTTTTGAATTTGTCCAAATTAAGACCAATGAAGTTTATTACTTACGTTCGAATACATTCTTACACCGTATGGTTTAAAATAATAGGCGTGTACCTTTGGTGTATATTTAGGGTCGACATACTCCGATATTCCGTTATGTTTATCTTTTTGGAGACATTTGTGTTAAATCCCGCGTGGTATTCAAGTATGCCATCAATAATGTCCTATGGTAATCGGCAGCTCGGAGTTAGGATTTGTGCCAGGTTAGTGACAATCAGCTCGCCCAATATTACATGGGATGATGGGACTTAAATATACCGGCTAACTGTGAATGTACATAGGTACACCTCTGCCTAAATAGTAATCGGCAAAGTATAGTTTTCTTTAAGTAAAATATTTTTTGTATTCGGACTCTATCCACAGATTACCTCTTAAAATGAAATACACTTTTTTTCAAAAATTAATATACAGTTTATAACATTTTCATTCAACTCACGGTAGGCACTGGCGAGGGCGGAAGCCAGTAAAGCCATGGAGACGATGACCCTCATTGTTGGCTGCATTGTAGGAATCTGTAGGACAAAGAAAAAAATAATTATTTCAAACTAGCTTTTGCCCGCGACTTCGTCCGCGTTGATTAATAGTTCTAGTTCCCGGGGGATTTCCGGGATGAAAACTATCCTATGTCCTTTTTCGGGTCCCAGACTATATCTGTACCAAATTTCATTGAAATCGGTTCAGTGGTTTAAGCGTGAAGAAGAGACAGACAGACAGACAGACAGACGGACAGACAGACAGAGTTACTTTTGCATTTATAATATTAGTACGGAAAGTACGGATTAGGACCCATTTAAAAGTGCCTGGCTTTTGAATTGTTAAGGAGTCGGTAAGTGGGTCCGAAAGCTTAAGCTAGTTTCTGTTTTCTTTTGAAAACGTAGGTTGATCTCTATGGAGAAGAATGAGCAAAAATTTCGCAGGACATTTATAACAAAAATATAATAAAACCAGCCTATAATTGTCTTACTCTGTGGCAAAGGCCTCTTCTCATACACCATAGGGACGGACATTGATCACCACACTTGCTCAAAGTGGATTGGCAATTTCAGACTTATATTCATTATAATTCCAGGTTTGTCCACCTAGGTTTTCCTTCACCGATGTTAGTTATGTCTAAGATTTTAGAAAGTACTTTATGAATTTAAAACAATCTCACTAGTAGGTACTTGCGGTATCGAAACCGCAACCTCATGCATGAGATGTCTACACCACGCGATGGCATAATTAACTGACTTAAATTAATTAAAAAGTACTTGCAACTTAAGTGCCTGTATACCAAACACTTTGTTCGATTGTACTTTACTGTTACTGAAAACTAAACCATATTTTCTTTGTAATAAATTTCAAATTCCCGCAGCATACCGCACGAAGGTAACCGCTAATCTCCATTTGATCTTAATCATACGTGTTTAAACTTTCAACAGGTTATAATGTAAGACTCGGTTTATCTTTAATCTTCGTTTCAACTTAACGGATAAAGAAAATCTAAGTTATATGAAGGTTTACATAATAATGAGCTGAAAAGTGCCGGCGTTGTACTAACTTTTGAAGGTTATGGGCAAAAATACGGGGTTTAAGAGACACAACACCTAGCGTTAATAATGCGTACTGCCTATCAAACTAAGTAAGATTGAGCAAGAATTATTGCTAAGAAACATCTTTTAAGAAACATCTTTTAACAATTATTTTTTCTGTGAAAAATCACTGTTTATGCTAATTCACAACACGTAGAGCGTACACGAAACATTATGCTTATGGGTGCGTGGACCAGTAGGTACACGTGGATGCAAAGTTAAATTTAGTGTAACATTTAAAACTTGTTTTCATAAGAAAACGTAAAAAAAGAGCTGTAACCTTTAAAATCACCGTTTTCAGAAAGTACGGTCTGGAACCAAAATAATATCACAATGAGTGGAAGAAAATTCGAATTATACGAACTATTTCATTAATTGTATTTTTACACTTGTTCTGCATTTATGTTTGACTGTACTGGGTCTGGAGTACACTTCTGCCTAACCTTTCGAAGAAAAAGGCGTGATGGTATTTTGTTGTTGTTGTTGTACTGGGTCTTTTTCTACCCAGTAGAAGTAACAAGAATAATGTAACCAGGATTTGGTAAAACCCTAATTGTCAAGAGCTTTCTTGCTTCTTGTTCTTCTCCATAGAGACCTACCTACGTGTTGGAACGAGCAACTAGCTTCAACTTTCTGACTAACAGACCGACTCCTTGACAATTCAAAAATGCCTGTCAATAGTTTAATTAAAATAAATGCTGTACTAAGGCATTTGCCCTTGCCCACCAATGAGACAGTATTAGGCTAGACAAAAAAAATACTTTATATTTTACTAAAAGTTCCTACAGTTCATCTGTGTGATTCTGTAAGACCTCGTTCTAAACTTCGAATCTGAATCCGCTGTGACTTTCTTGATTGGCATTCTAAAAACTCGGTTGATAATTCGAATTTACACTAGCGCCACTCTTCCGAGGGTGTCAGCGAGTTGAACGAAATTGACGGGGACATTTTAACAGATAAAGTATAAGATCACGTAAGAAGTGGCATTCTATACGGTAATTCCACCGTCACTTCGACGCTCACTTCGCACTTCAAAGTGTCAAATAAATCAATGTAATTTTGAATTTAGGGTGAATAGCGATGTGAGATGCGAGTTCATGTCTGAATTTTACAGAATCGACGTACTGTTCAGTTCAGTAAAGTCAAATAGGCTACCTACACATGACGTCATCAATGTGTTTTAGTGACACGGCCCGTGACGTCACGTCTCAGTAAAGCCTTTAAGCAACTTATGCCTGTTAGCTTCATGAAGAGAAATTCAATTAAAAGGTTTAAAAGTAAATACGTTTATTTTGCTAACATAGAGCTAGTTCTCTAGTCAAAGTCAGTCAAAACATTTATTTCTATTAGACTATTTACAAACATTTTTGAATTGTTAAGAAGTTACAGTTTAAAGTTGAAGCTAGTTGCTCGTTCCAAAACGTAGGTCTCTATGGAGAAGAACGAGCAAGAAACTCCATGGACACTCTTTTCTTTCAATCTTCTTTCTGGTACACCTTTATGCCTTTTTTTAAGAATGGGAAATCATCAAGTCTCTTCTTTTCTTCTCTTCTCTGTGTGAAGAGGAAGGGTGTGTCAGACTCTTACTGACTAGAAACCATCCGTGTTTCTCCTAATCCCGCAACCCTTTCAGGCACACTTTGATGCCCGAGGCGATAATAATAAGGCTCTCCGCCTACGAACGATTATTGGCCGATTTTTGACAGATTCCTTCTCGCCGACAAAGTAATCTGTCAAAAATCGATCGTGGGCCAAAAAGGCTAACGGGTATAAAAAGACACCTAAGGAAGCCGAATGTTACATTTCTTGCCATCACTGCAATTTTTTATTTGTTCAGGAATCTACCTGTCTGGTTATTTTTCTCTATTATTGGCAGTACCTACTTTTGCTTTGAAAACTAGAATATGAAAGTAACATTTTACACTAAGAAAAGTTCGCCATAAAAAGAAAAGGCAGCTAATTGCGAGTCGGACTCGCATACAAAGGGTTCAGTACCACCGTCAAATATTTAAGACTATCTACATGCCAAAAATATGTCGTATGCGGGGGACCCCCTTTATTTTATTTTTATTGTTTCGTGTTATTGCAGCCATAGTAATACATTCATATCGTATCGTATTCATTAATTCATTCATAGCAGTGCCTTCATTCTGGTGACAATTTAAAGTGTCTACCTGTTGACAGACCAACGGACAGACACATATACACACAGCCAATATTTAGTAATAGGGTCCCGTTAACACCCTTCGGGTACGGGACCCTAAAACAGGCAACTTGAATAAAAATAACATGAAGACGAAAGTTTAACTTTTCATACAAATAGTTGGACGTTAGTTCTGAAATGTTGAACCAGTTTACTTCTATGAAAATACTTCTGATTTCACCGAGGTTTTAAACTAGAGAATATGGTATACTTTTTTTTTTAATTATTTATGTTCGGTTATCGACATAACACGTGCTCCATATTTTTTAATCACAATTATTTAGCACAACATGTAATTAAAGCATGTCAAAATCAAAATAAGACACTATAACCTTCTCTAAAATTCTGAAAAGTAGTTGATTGTATTGTATAGCGCATGTTGAGATGAAACGTAAAATTTACAGTGATATTTGAATTTTGTTACTGGTTGTACCATTTACACGTCTTTTTAGGAATCTTAAAAATGTGCGTATTTTTTCAGTGACAGGACGCCACTATAATAATTATGGATGTTGAGATAAAGCACACGATTTTCAAGTTGGACACATAAAGCTGTCAAATCAGTCTCTGAGATTATTAGATGCTATTTAAATAGTAGAAGGGCTGACATCATTTAAATTGCCAATCGAATTGGGTAGATGACACCACTAATCAATTGACGTACTTTTTATGAGCTGTCAAAACGCCATTCCCCCATAGATTTTCTATGACTATACTCAACTATGACGTCACTTTTTTGTCATCTCAATGGGGATTGTTTAAAAATTTTAACCACTACATTTTATTTTATTTTTTAAAAATTTAGACCATTTTGAGAAACTAATTTGAATATTTTGATGATTGGCTCAATGGTTATTTTTTAAAAAAATATTTAAATATATATATTTTTTAAGATAGATGACGTCATCATTGGCTCAAAAGATTGTGTCTTTGCCCAACTATTTACATAATTAAAAGTTTAAATCTGTCAACACAACGTCTGTCAAGCGTCAATAGGCGTCATATTTAACATAACTCATACATAAACGAATCTAAAATTGGAAAAAAGTAAAAATAAAAGAAAACATCAAAGTGATCTTCGCAACAATACATTGTATAAATCTTATAATATTCCGCGCCTACATCACGACACCACTTTTGTCGTAAATCTTCCCCTAGGACAAAAATTTTGTTTGGACTATTATTGCTATTATTACTGCAAGTTGGAACAAAGCACTTCCTGTATTCCATAACTCTTACACTATAAAAATTGACGACTGTCGGAATAATGGAACAAGATTATTAGGAAAGTCGCAGGAATAATATTATTTTTGAAAAACTTTAAACTGTTATTATGTTTCATAAACTTTTGACATTTGCATTATAATTTGACACCTGACAACTGGTTGACAATACTTGCCACTTACTTTTTTTTATTTTCTGAGGCAACGATACAAAACTGTAGGGCTAGCGCTGTCCTAATTTGAAGGGCAATGAAGGTCAATCGTATTTTATCAAAAATATCAGTAAAATATGAATATTTTTCATTATTAATTTAGTCCATAATGCTCAGTGACGCTATTCCTCGAAACGGGTTTTCAATTACTACATATAAAAAAAAATGAACAATGCCCATTCACTAACTATTTATTGATTTCAAAGCCACTAAGAATCAATTTTTATAGCTATTTAAAAAATCATCGGGTTTTTAGTGCTAAAGTGAAATGTTTTTTTGTGAAGTTGTTTCTTGAAATTATTGGTTAGTGGTGTCATCTACCCAAATTGGCAATACACTAATATTGATTTTTTCCCCAAACATTCCATTGTTGAACGTCATCAGCGACTTTGGACGCCAAAGTTAGTGTTGATGCGGTTTACGATTTCGACTGAATTTTTAACTAAGATTTGTTTTAATTTATTATTTATTGGAACTGTCAATTAACTGCTTGAACAATTATTTTAAAAGGCTATAGGCACATGGGCCCAGGCCTGAGAGTTTCAACCCCAAACAGCTCAAGAATATAGTTACAAATATTTTATTTACGTTTTATTAATTCAAGTATTGATGGCTTTTTTTTTTCAATTATTTCGGATTCTCGTGACAATCTCCGGCCAACTCCCAGCTTGCCCTCTTAACTAGCACCAGTACGGGAAATTTCGGGAAAATGTCAGCCCTATTGTTCCTACAAAGGTTAGTTCCATAAATAAGCCTTGACTGATTCACTGTAACGGACACATCTACTTGCGTAATTAGTTGTTTTCCAGCGAGTAACCACTTCAGGTGTAGTATCCTTGAACTAAGTTGTGTTTCGTACGCACAATAAACTTATTTAAATAGTGTTACTTTGACTTTGACCCACTTTCACCAAAATCACTAAATACATTTAGTGCCTAAACGTATTTAGAACATCATTGCATCCCTGTCACATTGTTAGTGACAGGGAGTGTTTGTTAGTGTTAGTCGTATAGTAACCTATGACCAGCCGTGCGATTCTCTAACATATTTCAACGCTGCGCTCGACGTCGAGCTCGTCCACGACACTACTGTCAAATCAACTTTACGCACAACGCATAGAGTTGATTTTACCGAAGTTTCGTCAACCAGCTCGACGTCGAGCGCAGCGCTGAAATATGTTAGAGAATCGCACGGCAGATGTATGAATGTGGACGAGGCGAAAGGAGTGCGTAAGGATCGTAGCAGGTGGCGTTCCGTGGTTTCTGCCTACCCCCATGGGAAAAAGGCGTGAGTTTATGTATGTATGTTTAGTTATTTGAGGAAAGTGGGCCTTAGTTACAGAATGGTTTGAGGTAGGACTTTAAAGCGTCTGGTTGTAGTTTTGGCAAACGGAAAGTATTTCACAATAAAGAATAATAGTTTATAAGAATATCTAATCATTTGTATAATGGTTTAAGATTTCGGAGTCGTAGAGCAATATTTTTGTATTTTGAAGAAGCATAATTAAAGGTTCTTTTGAAACCTTATCTCAACTTTTAACTTGGGCCCAGAAATCCCCGTCGCCTTTGATAATAAAGAAATATAGAGAAAGAGAGATTTAAAGCAATATACAGCGTGATTTGAAATTGCTCGTATTCCTCTCGGGAAATGAAACTATGACTATAACCCCTATCACTTGGGGGTCGAAAATCCGCCATTTTCGAGAAAATCTACTTTGTTTTTATTTTTAGAAAAATGCGAATTTTGGTAATTAACATTTAATAAAAATAAAAAAAAACACTTTTTAGCCAAAAATTTTCTATGATCTGATAGCTTACTAATTGACCAACCTCTCTAAAGCTGAAAACTGTATAATTTACTGTTAGATTTAATGTTGTATGTTAAAACTTGCAATAAATTAAAAAAGAAATCTGATAAGTGATGA
Organism: Caradrina clavipalpis; assembly: GCA_932526535.1. Classification (NCBI taxonomy): domain Eukaryota; kingdom Metazoa; phylum Arthropoda; class Insecta; order Lepidoptera; family Noctuidae; genus Caradrina; species Caradrina clavipalpis. The sequence goes on from OW052105.1 coordinate 8,751,151, forward strand.
AGTTTTTTTTTTATTAATTTTTAATTATCAAAATTCAGATTTTTCTAAAAATAAAAACAAAGTAGATTTTCTCGAAAATGGAGGATTTTCGACCCCCAAGTGATAGGGGTTAAATCATTCTAAATTAGTCATAGTTTCTTCTCCCGAGAGGAATACGAGCAATTTCAAAGCACCCTTTATATAGTTAAAAAGGTATGCGTATTCGTTAAATTCATTATTTGACCGTTTTTCGGGTATCGCGTATACCAGCTGTACACTTGAAGGTAAGTAAGGTAAGTAATTGAAAAATACAGAAACATATGATTATATTGATATCAGAAAAATGGCCCAGTATTGAAACTAGCAAGTACACATAGCTTATTAACTACATACTCCAATACGCATTCTGAAATTTTCAGCCATGTTAAAATGATGTGGGCTGTTCGATTCTGGAATCTTGAACAAGGATGATACATAGTAAGTTGGTTACAATAATAAATTGATTTATAATATGTACTGTTTTTAAACAGCAAATGTTCTTAAATGTAGAACGCATCGTGAGTCTTTACGTTTTTCGCTTAAATAGCGTTTTATTTATTCCTGTTAGTTATTAAATAAATAAATACGGCCGTTTTTAACCCGTACGTCTTATCTACTACTACCCTTTATTTTGTGCATATTTAAAAAAAAGACTGTTCCATTAAAAAAAAACTATCTGATTGATAACCTCCTCTTTTTTGAAGTCGGTTAAAAATACGTCTAAAATACTCGACAGTTTGATCTTTCATAATGTTATTTTTTTATTGTGTCTAAAGAACATGGAAAGCACGGAAATTATTTTAGTTTTTGTATGCTTATTTATTCAGTAGAATTAAAAAATATTTTTATGAATAACAAGTTTATAACATAATCATTTAAAAAATTTAATAATCAAGCCTAAATGACATTTACGAATTTAAGAATTTGATATTAATGGTATGCACTTTATTCAAACTTTTTTAATTAGGTGTAGGTTGCAGCAACCGATTACGCAAAGATTTTACGAATTGCAGCTTGAAATTTGAAAAATTTAACCGCTAAAATGCACACTCTACAATCTTCATAAAATCTTATGTTAAAATATAAATTTTCAAAAGAAAAAAAAATTAAAAAAAAACACGTACCCAAAATTTGAAATTTTTCACTTTGAAAATGGATTAATTTCTTTTTCAGCTTCAAGCACAGGCACTAGTTCCCACTTACCTCGTGTACCTGTTGCACGTCGAATGCTGTGCCGTGATCCGTATCCTCACTTTATATAGGCCCCGACACCGGAGCAACAGGGGTGCTCAAACTTTTCCACGTGTAACTGAAATTGTGGGGGTCGAAAAT